>CM065590.1:595795518-597140087 GCA_033119425.1 Bufotes viridis | reverse complement strand
TACTGTCCTGGAGGTCTGTGTGAAGATAACACTGTCCTGGAGGTCTGTATGAAGATAACACTGTCCTGGTGGTCTGTGTTGAGCAGCTGTTTCGTGCATCACTCAGTGTTAGGCAGACTCGGTTGTAGTCATGCAGCACGACTTCTCATCTCACCCCAAATGTTCAGTTTCCATTAGAAGGTAAAGAAAACCCTGAGGGGAGAATGTGTAATGAATATTGGAGAGAAGCTGAAGGTGCGAAATAGATGATGTCACAGGAAAGAGATCAACTGCGGATTTATTCCAGGCCAGAAACGCCAGTTCTATCCGGACAGCAGTAAGTGTCACTGAAAAGAGGCGAAAATGGTCAAAATATCCAGAAAATTGGAGAATTTTACATGTAAGATAAATATTAGATAGACAGATAGATAGGATAGATAGATATGAGATAGATAGATAGAAGATAGATAGATAGATAGATGATAGATAGTAGATAGATAGATAGATAGATAGATAGATAGATAGATATGAGATAGATAGATAGATAGAGATAGATAGATAGATGATAGATAGATAGATAGATAGATAGATAGATAGATAGATAGATAGGATAGATAGATAGATAGATAGATAGATAGATAGATAGAAGATAGATAGATAGATAGATATGAGATAGATAGATATGAGATAGATAGATAGATAGATAGATAGAGAGATAGATATGAGATAGATAGATAGACAGACAGATAGATATGAGATAGATAGATAGATAGATAGATAGATAGATAGATATGAGATAGATAGATAGATAGATAGATAGATATGAGATAGATAGATAGATAGAATATGATCAGGGTTGCACCTAGCCTTTCTGCTGCCTTAGGCGACAACTGAAACTGCCCCCCCCCCCCATGACAATTTCTTAACCTAACCCCCTTTGCCACAATGAAAGCTCTCGTTACCCATGGCCGTTCCGCTGCAATCCTCTTGCCCTTTCAGATGCTGCCTGAGGCGGTCGCCTCACCTGGCCTCATTGGTGGTGCCTGAATATGAGATAGATAGATAGATATTAGATAGATAGATAGATAGATAGATAGATAGATAGATAGATAGATAGATAGATAGACAGATAGATAGATGATAGATAGATAATTAGGTCATCTTTCTCCATAGGTCAGGCTCGGCTCTGCTACATCCATTACCTTCCTCTCTGCTTACATGCAGCTTGGTTTAGATGATAACACTGACTAGTAGGGGGGGGGGGGGGTCCGTATGTCCTCCGAACCCAGGATATCAGATGTTATTAATACTGTTAACTCTTTAGTTGCCGGCCCCATGTCGGCGCGGCGGTTGAGTGCTTGCGGTATATTTTAGGTTAGGCTGCACGGATGTATCGGGGTAGATGGAGTCACAGGCCCGTGGAGTCCTCCGCTCTGCTATGTCACCCCTCAGCGGTTGGGACAAACTTAATGGGACCTCAATGTCTTGTGTGTGTGCGCCCGCTGTGAGCGCGCCACGGCCCATCGACCTCCACGTCTTAGTGTCATCATGTGGGGGGGAGAAGGCTGGCGGATTATTACTGCCTCAGAGGAAAAGGCCGTCACTTCGCATCCCATCAATGTCCTCCGACCGGTCAGGAAAAGAAATAACCTGAAGCCAACGATTAGTGGAGGGGATCGCGGCATTACACTGGTTACCAGGGAGCTCGGAAGTCTGTGAACCCCTCAGAATGTAACTCCATCAGATTTTCCCATAAGTCCTAAAAGTAGATAAAGAACCAAATCAAAGAAATATTAGACCTGGAGGAAAATGCTCTAATATCACGTCTGTGAGCGGTAAAAGTATGTGAACCCCTGCTGTCAGTCTCTGCTGTGACCTCCTTGTGGACTGTGGTCCTGCACATCGACTAGGGGGAATTTTAGCCCATTCCTCTGTCCAGAACAGCTTTAGCTCTGCTACATATGTTGGTGGTTTCCTCAATGAAATGCTCTTTTCCGGTCCTTCCATAACATTTCTAAGGGATTAAGGTCAGGACTGGGGCTCGGACTTTCCAGAACTTTCCATTTCTTCTTCTTTAACCATTACTTGGTGAAAATAATGATAATAATCCTAATATTTACTAATATAGATCCAACACATGCCGCAGCGAGTCATAAATAATAGCAACAAACAAGAGTGAGGGCCCTGCTCCAAGAGCTTACAATCTATAAGGAGATGGGGGTAACACAAGAGCTTACAATCTATAAGGAGATGGGGGTAACACAAGAGCTTACAGTCTATGAGGAGATGGGGGTAACACAAGAGCTTACAATCTATAAGGAGATGGGGGTAACACAAGAGCTTACAGTCTATAAGGAGATGGGGGTAACACAAGAGCTTACAATCTATAAGGAGATGGGGGTAACACAAGAGCTTACAATCTATAAGGAGATGGAGGAGACACAAGAGCTTACAATCTATAAGGAGATGGGGGTAACACAAGAGCTTACAATCTATAAGGAGATGGAGGAGACACAAGAGCTTACAATCTATAAGGAGATGGAGGAGACACAAGAGCTTACAGTCTATGAGGAGATGGAGGAGACACAAGAGCTTACAATCTATAAGGAGATGGGGGTAACACAAGAGCTTACAGTCTATAAGGAGATGGGGGTAACACAAGAGCTTACAGTCTATAAGGAGATGGGGGTAACACAAGAGCTTACAGTCTATGAGGAGATGGAGCAGACACAAGAGCTTACAATCTATAAGGAGATGGGGGTAACACAAGAGCTTACAATCTATAAGGAGATGGAGGAGACACAAGAGCTTACAATCTATAAGGAGATGGAGGAGACACAAGAGCTTACAGTCTATAAGGAGATGGAGGAGACACAAGAGCTTACAATCTATAAGGAGATGGGGGTAACACAAGAGCTTACAATCTATAAGGAGATAGGGGTAACACAAGAGCTTACAATCTATAAGGAGATGGGGGTAACACAAGAGCTTACAGTCTATAAGGAGATGGAGGAGACACAAGAGCTTACAATCTATAAGGAGATAGGGGTAACACAAGAGTTTACAATCTATAAGGAGATGGGGGTAACACAAGAGCTTACAATCTATAAGGAGATGGGGGTAACACAAGAGCTTACAATCTATAAGGAGATAGGGGTAACACAAGAGCTTACAATCTATAAGGAGATGGGGGTAACACAAGAGCTTACAATCTATAAGGAGATGGGGGTAACACAAGAGCTTACAATCTATAAGGAGATAGGGGTAACACAAGAGCTTACAATCTATAAGGAGATGGGGGTAACACAAGAGCTTACAATCTATAAGGAGATAGGGGGTAACACAAGAGCTTACAATCTATAAGGAGATGGGGGTAACACAAGAGCTTACAATCTATAAGGAGATGGGGGTAACACAAGAGCTTACAGTCTATAAGGAGATAGGGGTAACACAAGAGCTTACAATCTATAAGGAGATGGGGGTAACACAAGAGCTTACAGTCTATGAGGAGATAGGGGGTAACACAAGAGCTTACAGTCTATGAGGAGATGGGGGTAACACAAGAGCTTACAGTCTATGAGGAGATAGGGGTAACACAAGAGCTTACAATCTATAAGGAGATGGGGGTAACACAAGAGCTTACAATCTATAAGGAGATAGGGGTAACACAAGAGCTTACAATCTATAAGGAGATGGGGGTAACACAAGAGCTTACAGTCTATGAGGAGATGGGGGTAACACAAGAGCTTACAATCTATAAGGAGATAGGGGTAACACAAGAGCTTACAATCTATAAGGAGATGGGGGTAACACAAGAGCTTACAATCTATAAGGAGATAGGGGTAACACAAGAGCTTACAGTCTATAAGGAGATGGAGGAGACACAAGAGCTTACAATCTATAAGGAGATGGGGGTAACACAAGAGCTTACAATCTATAAGGAGATAGGGGTAACACAAGAGCTTACAATCTATAAGGAGATAGGGGTAACACAAGAGCTTACAATCTATAAGGAGATAGGGGTAACACAAGAGCTTACAATCTATAAGGAGATGGGGGTAACACAAGAGCTTACAATCTATAAGGAGATGGGGGTAACACAAGAGCTTACAATCTATAAGGAGATAGGGGTAACACAAGAGCTTACAATCTATAAGGAGATAGGGGTAACACAAGAGCTTACAATCTATAAGGAGATGGGGGTAACACAAGAGCTTACAATCTATAAGGAGATGGGGGTAACACAAGAGCTTACAATCTATAAGGAGATAGGGGTAACACAAGAGCTTACAATCTATAAGGAGATGGGGGTAACACAAGAGCTTACAATCTATAAGGAGATGGGGGTAACACAAGAGCTTACAGTCTATAAGGAGATGGGGGTAACACAAGAGCTTACAATCTATAAGGAGATGGGGGTAACACAAGAGCTTACAATCTATAAGGAGATGGGGGTAACACAAGAGCTTACAATCTATAAGGAGATAGGGGTAACACAAGAGCTTACAATCTATAAGGAGATGGGGGTAACACAAGAGCTTACAATCTATAAGGAGATGGGGGTAACACAAGAGCTTACAATCTATAAGGAGATGGGGGTAACACAAGAGCTTACAATCTATAAG
Source organism: Bufotes viridis (assembly GCA_033119425.1). NCBI lineage: Eukaryota > Metazoa > Chordata > Amphibia > Anura > Bufonidae > Bufotes > Bufotes viridis. The sequence continues at coordinate 597,135,483 of CM065590.1, read as the reverse complement.
GAGATAGGGTAACACAAGAGCTTACAATCTATAAGGAGATGGAGGAGACACAAGAGCTTACAATCTATAAGGAGATGGGGGTAACACAAGAGCTTACAATCTATAAGGAGATAGGGGTAACACAAGAGCTTACAATCTATAAGGAGATAGGGGTAACACAAGAGCTTACAATCTATAAGGAGATAGGGGTAACACAAGAGTTTACAATCTATAAGGAGATGGGGGTAACACAAGAGCTTACAATCTATAAGGAGATAGGGGTAACACAAGAGCTTACAGTCTATAAGGAGATGGGGGTAACACAAGAGCTTACAATCTATAAGGAGATAGGGGTAACACAAGAGCTTACAATCTATAAGGAGATGGGGGTAACACAAGAGCTTACAATCTATAAGGAGATAGGGGGTAACACAAGAGCTTACAATCTATAAGGAGATATGGGGCGGCACAGAAGATAACAAGTGCTTGATTTGTACAATGGTCCGGCCATCTTAATATAATAGGGTAGTAGATATAAAGCTGCATGAGCCATCACAAGCCGATATCTGTGGCCCTTCTGAGTGCATGGGGTGTGGAGGATACTGACGGTTCAGAAGAAAGATGATAAAGGGGCGCATGGGATGGAGAAGAGTTAGTGGATGAGATAGGCCAACCTAAAAAGATGTGCTTTTAAGGAGCACTTCAAACTGTAGATGATATAAATGAATCTGATTGCTTGGGGCGGAGCATTCCAGAGAACTGGTGCAGCTACATAGCACCACATACCTCCTACATCCAGTGATGTCACCTTTGATGTAGACCTTCTCTTTCCTCATCTTCTCCATTCAGACCAGACCGCCATGATGATTTTTCACCCATCTCCCGTCTTTGCAGAGATTGACAAAAGGACATTAGTTTCCCACTTTTCCATCATCTTCACATCTTCTGAAAACCCCATTCTGTCATCCCCAATACTGTTCCCGCTGTGCTCCCCAATACTATACTGCAGAAACTGTCTACTGAAAAATATTAGTACCACACAGATAGTGGCCCCTTAACAATTATTGGCACGCAGTGCTCTAAAAGATAACTGTGCCCAGTACATGGTATCCGGACACTAGTAGTATAAACATAATGTCCCCAGAAATAATTGTGCTAAGCTGATACTGTGTCAGGGTGCCCACCAAAGTAACAGTACTACCCAAATTACCACCAATAGAAATAATTCTCTGCCTGAGCACACTTAGTAATAATGCCCCCATAGTGCCCATACTAGTGTGATCATGTTCCCCGTAGCCCCCAGTAGTAGTAAAGCCCACCATAATACCTCCTAGTAGTAATAATTCTCCTTATAATATTACAGTACAAGAAATACCCCTGCTTAGTGCCCGCAGTTGATCTAATGTCCTTATAATGTATGCCAGTATAAAATACCCCTATATAGTGCCCCAGTAAGTGCCCCCGTAGTTGTCCTCTCCCCATTCCCCATAGTGCCCCAATGTGGAGAGCATGGGTAGGATGTTACACAGAGATGAGGAGGAGATGTAGGGGGTGCAGCACTATAGAGAGCATGGGTAGGATGGTAGACAGAGATGCCATGGAGATGTAGGGGGTGCAGCACTCTGGAGAGCAGGAGTAGGATGGTAGACAGAGATGAGCAGGAGATATAGGGGGTGCAGCACTGTGGAGAGCATGGGTAGGATGCTAGACAGAGATGAGGAAGAGATGTATGGAGGTGCAGCACTGTGGAGAGCATAGGTAGAAGGGTAGACAGAGATGAGGAGGAGATGTATGGAGGTGCAGCACTGTGGAGAGTACAGGTAGGATGGTAGAGAGAGATGCCATGGAGATGTAGGGGGTGCAGCACTGTGGAGAGCATGGGTAGGATGGGAGACAGAGATGAGCAGGAGATGTAGGGGGTGCAGCACTATGGAGTTCATGGGTAGGATGCTAGAGAGAGATGAGGAAGAGATGTAGGGGGTGCAGCACTGTGGAGAGCAAAGGTAGAATAGTAGAGATGAGGGAGGAGATATAGGGGGGTGCAGGACTATGGAGAGCACGGGTAGGATGGTAGAGAGAGATGAGGGAGGAGATGTAGGGGGTGCAGCACTGTGGAGTTCATGGGTAGATATACAGAGATGAGGAGGTGCAGCACTGTAGAGAGCACGGGTAGGATGGTAGAAATTAAGGAGGAGATGTAGCGGTGCAGGACTGTGGAGAGCTTTGTTTGTGAGAGTGAGCAGATCACATTGAATCCTATACTGTATTGGCAACCAGCGCAATGACTAGCACGGGCCGGAGTAGCGGTTAGAGAGATAGTGGTACCTTGGAACCGAACCCGAGTTCGGGAAATGTTTTTTTACAGTATAAATCAATTTCTGAAGTTATTATGCGAAATCTCGCGAGACTTCGCGAAGTAATAACTTCAGCTCATCGGAGCCAATACATTTTAATACTGTACGGAGCGCTCGCTTCATACAGTATTGAAATGAAATTTTATGCAATCGACTTTGGATGTTTTATCTGAAGTCAATTCGCTAATATCACCAACTAATGTGGGAAAGGCCTTTAGTTGCATCGAGGTTACCTTGGGTTCCTTTGTGACCTCGCAGACTATTAAATGTCTTGATGTCGGCCTGATCTCTGTTGGTCGACCACTCCTGGGCAGGGAACACAATCTGTCTGACTGTGGATTGCTGGAGATCGGACTCCTCAGATAGGGTTTTGTAACCTCTTCCAGCCTGAGCATCAACAACTCTTTCTTCTGAGGTCTTCAGAGATCCCCTTGGTTCTTTACCTGGATCCCTGTTCTGTAAATAAAGCAGGTCACCCACTCACACCTCATCCCAGTGACTCCAATCTCACCTTCAGATTATCTGCTAATTCTAAAGGTTCACATCATTTTACCCTCACAGACATGTGATATTAGATCTATTTTCTCAATAAATAAACAACCAAGTTTAAAAATTTTGCCTCATTTTTTTTTTATTTACTTGTAGACTTTACTGAAAATGTGATGTATTTTGGGTCAAATTTATGCTGAAATGTAGAAAATTCTGAAGAGTTCACAAACTTTCAAGTACCACTGTAAGCACAGTATTATAGTAGTTATATTCCTGTACATAGGAGGCAGTATTATAGTAGTTATATTCCTGTACATAGGAGGCAGTATTATAGTAGTTATATTTTTGTACATAGGAGTCAGTATTATAGTAGTTATATTTTTGTACATAGGAGTCAGTATTATAGTAGTTATATTCTTGTACATAGGAGCAGTATTATAGTAGTTATATTCTTGTACATAGGAGGCAGTATTATAGTAGTTATATTCTTGTACATAGGAGCAGTATTATAGCAGTTATATTCCTGTACATAGGAGCAGTATTATAGTAGTTATATTCCAGTACGTAGGAGCAGTATTGTAGTAGTTATATTCTTGTACATAGGAGGCAATTTTTATTGTAAAAAAAACAAAGCAAATACAATTAAATGAAACAAAATTTCTCCATCAGTTCAAAACAGAAATCACATTCAGAGCTCATACAATGATTTCTCCATTATGGAAAACACAATAAAAAACCAATTTTTAACTTAAAGACTCCACTCCTGTTGAAGAAAGGGAAAAAAAATATATAAAAATACATATATATAATGCAAACTGAAAAACAAAGATAATTTTTAATCCAGAGATACATTTCTCCATAGCCTCCTATTATTATGGTTCCTCTTGATCTCTACTGATCTTACCCACCTGAGCTCGGACAGTATTTGGCTGACTGCGGTCATATATTGGAAGGCCTCACTGTACAGGGACACCCGGGTTCTTGCATGCCAATGGTAATACTTAATGGTGGTTATTATCAGATACATTGTTCCCCTGTCGATATTAATATTAGTCGATGGAACACCATAGATAACCTCAGGGTACTTTAGGGACTGCAACCTTGAGATTTTTAAGTTGTCAGACACTTCTCTCCATATTTTCCTCCCTCCCCAGCACTCTGTTAGGAAATGCTCCATGGTCTCCTCCTGTGGACATCCTAGGGGACACTTCCTATCTGACAGAGACAAGTATTTCAGGTTACCTCTGACAAAGAGCCTCCCATGTAGTGACAACCAGGCGATGTCATAGAGTTTAGCGGGGAGTCGCTTCCCATTGAGGAACCTAAGACTTTCCTGCATAGTGGTGGTTGGACAATCCCTCAGAGAAAGTGGAGAACAAAAGAAATCCCTATTTATCTTAATGTACAGTTCTTTTCTGGTCTTACTCACGATGAAAGACTTCTCTAGCCTCCACTTCCTGACACACTTCAGGGCATAGTCCAGGTACTGGGGTAGGTAGTCCTGCGTCCATCTCCTCCTCTTGAGACTGCCGCCTCGCACCCAAGACTCTGCAAAAGGCAATATCCAGTCCCTGACACTGTTCACCCACAGGGAGCTGTTCTCCGAGTCCAGGTCACCAAAATTAACTTTCAGAAACACGGAGTCAAAGAACACCCTTGGATTTATCATATCCAGCCCACCCTCTCTCCTCTGCAGGTATGTTATGCCCCTCTTTATCAAATTCAACCTGTTCCCCCATAATATTTGGAAGAACAGGCTAAAGAGCCTAGCCGAGAGAGATTCTGGCAAAGGGAAAATGACAGACACATATAAGAAGACGGGGACCAGGTAAGTCTTCAACATTTTAACCCTTTCTCTATAGGTCAGCCTCCAGTTCTTCCATCGCTGAACCTTTGCATTTCCGGCTTCCAATTTCTCTTCCCAATTTATTCTGGCGTTATCGTCCCTCCCAAATTTAACCCCTAAGATCTTAACATAGGTGGAGGCTTTCGCGAATTGTGGCAGATCAAAGTCTGGATCAGAATTCAATGTCCATAAAGCTTGACTCTTCTCAAGGTTGACCAGAGACCCTGAGGCCTCCGAGTAGCTTCTGATGGCTGCCGACAACATCTCCACCTCACGAGGCTCAGATATCACCACAGTCACATCATCCGCGTAGGCAACAACATCCAGGGGCAGGCAATGGGGGACCGGCACCCCCTGAAAATCACACTCCTGCAGTGACCTCAGGAACGGGTCCAAGGCAAACACATACAGCAGTGGACTCAACGGGCAACCCTGTCTCACCCCAGCCTCAACCCTGAACGTGTCCCTTGCCAACCATTGACCAGAGGAAAGCTCTCAGCCTCTCTGTACAAGGTTTTCAGCCAATCAATAAATTGCCCCGGAATACCGTACTTTGACAAAGTGGCCCATAGATACTCGTGGTCTACTCTGTCAAAGGCTTTAGCCTGGTCCAGACCTACAACATATCTCCCACACCTCAGAGCTTTACATCTCTCAAACATCTCCCTTATGGAGATGACTGCTCCAGAGATGTTCCGCCCTTTTACTGTGCCGAACTGACAGCCTGCCAACAGTGCCCGGGACAAACAGACTAACCTAGAGAACAGAATTTTTGCCAAAATCTTCCTGTCGACATTCAAGAGGGCAATCGGCCTCCAGTTCTTGATGTCACTAGGCTCCTTACCTTTAGACAGCAGAATTAACGAGGACACCCTCATGGACGGAGGCATCAGGTGACTTTCTAGACAATTTTTGTACACGTCCACGAGGATTGGGGCTAAGTGGTCTCTGAACTTCTTATAGAATTCTGCTGTAATACCATCTGGACCTGGTGCCTTCTTCAGATGTAACTGGTCAATGGCCACTTTAACCTCTTCCACCGTTAATTCTGCTGTTAAAGGAGAAAAGTCCACATCGTTAGTATCAGGGCCTGGAGTTGCCTCCAAGAATTGAGTCATCTTCTCTCTATCTTCTAGTCAGTATAGTAGAATCTCACCACCCCCAGGATACCCTCCCGAGATTCCTGCAAAACACCCTGGGAGTCAGTGAGACCTGCCACCGATTTATTAGCCACACGCTCCCGACAGTTCTCAAAGGGATCAGGAGCCCCTAAGGTCCCATAATCCCATTCCAGAACAGGGAGGTGTACCTGCTGTACTGATACTGCCTTATCTCAGATTTCAGCCGGTCGATCTTTTGTTGGTCCCCCCCCCCTCTGCCGAATACAGTGACTCCAATTCTTTCCGCAGCTTGAGATACTGGCTATACTTACTCTTCCCTCTTTTAACTGACAGTCTCTGTAAGAGGGATCTGATCTCCTCCTTGACATCCTCCCACCAGTCAGCCATGTTTTCGTAAAAATCCACTCTCTCCAGCTGATCTTCAAGAAGGGAGTGGATGCAGCTCTGGACGTAAGGGTCATCCAAGAGACTGGAGTTGAGTTTCCATAAGCTTCTGCCCACATCAGGGCGCTTGGTGGCTCCCAAGCAGAAATAAAAGGCCAGATGGTCAGAATACGGGACAACTTTTTCCCTCCTCTCACTAATATTTTCAGAAAGACTCACCAGAGCTAAGTCTATCCGACTGCTTCTACCAGCACAAGAGTAGGTAAACTTTGGCTTTCTACCACCACACATGCAAACACATCACACAAACCAGCCTGAAGAATCATCCTGTTTAGGACCTTAGAGTCTCTAGTAAGGGGTCTGTCCGTAGGTCTGTCACTGGGTGTCATAATGGCATTAAAATCCCCTGCCATAACCACAGGAACGGATGTGAACAGGTATGGCTTTACCTCATTAAAAGGTCAGTCCTCTCCGTCACTGTCTGTGGACCATAGATATTGATGAGCCGGAGCCTTCTACCTCGGACTGTGACCTCCAGGACTAGACACCTTCCCATTGAAACCTCCGTTAGTCTATGTATGGTCACATCCCTGATGTTAAACAGTATGGAGACCCCGGCATATGGTTCCACAGCCAGTGACCAGAAGGAAGGACCAGACCGCCATTCTCTCTCTGCCTCTCGTACAAGACCCAAAGTATTTAGATGGGTCTCCTGCAAGAAGAAGACATCAGCATCCAAATACTTCAGATGTTCATACACTGCATGCCTTGTTCTCCTCACTTTCATGCTATTCACATTACTTGAGATGACTTTAAGGTAAAACTCAGCCATTAAAGTAAACCAAAGTACGAGAAAGAGAGACTGACCCCATCATTATAAATCAGAGTCTGAGCACTCCCGCTGACCACCACCAGTTTCCATGTCTGAATCATACTGTCCCTCAACTTGAATGGGTCTCTTTTTAGAGGGAGGGTCATCATTTGGACCCCCATCATACTCAGCCATCATACGATTTAACTCTTTCTCCATTTCTGTCTCTGCGTCTGACTCAGATAAGACACTGAATCTATTGGCGGTCATTGTCCCATCTGGTCTACTGTCCACTTTCACCTTACTTGTCTTTTGGACAGTGGTCCACTCACCCTCAGGCTTACGGCTGGACTTATCTTTCTTCTTTCTTTTAGACTGCTTAGCCTCCCCAGTGGTGGACACTGGAGCTGAAGAAGAGGAAGCCTCTGAGTATACAGCCTGTGAGACCACCTCCATGTTACCCTCAATGATTTCTGACTGGGGTTGAGTTTGTACTGGATCACTGTGTGGTATGTCCTGTTGAAGCTCTGGCCCTATTGGCACTAACCCTGATAACAACGCGTCCTCCTCCAGGTCATCCGTCCCTGCCAGTAAGTCATCATCAGGAAAGTCTTTACATATATTATGCCAGGCGTCAGGACAGTCCCTGTGGGGGTGACCAATCTTACCACACAGATTACACCTAATGACCTGGCAGTTGGCACTAACATGACCAACTTCTCCACACAGGTTGCACTTCACCATGGTGCACGCACTCGCCAAGTGACCGGTCTTCCCACATTTAAAGCATTTCCTAGGCTGACCTGCATAGAAACACACACGCTTCTCCCGGCCAATAAAGAAAGAATTGGGCAGATGTTGGGTAATATTTTGGTGTTGATGAAGCTTCACCAAGACCCTCCACCCCCCAGTCCAGATACCGTCTTCATCCCTGATCTTAGTGAGTTCAGACATGAGGTCACAATGTCTCCTCAGCCAGACTACAATGTCCTGGTGGGGAACCGACTCATTCCAGAAGATGATGGTCATATTAACGGTATCTGGCTTAGAGATGGGGATAAAACTGAACTTATTCCAGTCCTCTTCTTCTCTGAATCTGGTGAAGCTAGCCCAGAAGCGGTCCAAGTCAGACATGAGCTTGAAACTGATGTCATAGCCCTGCCTGTCCGGGAGGTTTATCACGGCCAGGATATTGGATGGCTGGAAGCCCATTTGCTTGCATAGCAGCTCCCTGATGACATACCTCCTATCGGGCAGCTCTTCCTTGGCACCTCTATGCCTGAACCTGACCACGTTCCTCCTCTTGAAAGCCTGGCCGGAATAACTGGTGTTTGATGTAAATGATGGAGAGCCACGGCTCCAGGCACTCCCAGAGGAGGTGTGACCGGGTCCACTATCCTGCCGTCCTTGTGGGCCCTGTGTAGGCTGCTGGACCCCTGTACTAGGGGGTTCTGGTGCTGTCTGCACAACTAAGGGGGGAACTCCTGTGCATCAGACTGTACTGCCCCCTCCCCACCAACAGTTCCACCAGCATTCACAGATGAGACCACAGACTGGCCAGGTTCCCCAGATCCCACACAGACTGTGGTGCACGCTCCTCTGATGCAGCATTATCACACAGATGATCATCAGTATTATCACATAAAGCATCAGCATAATCATCAGACACATGAATGTCCTCAGCAGTACAGTCCTGCACAGAAGAGCCCAGCTCAGTAATGCCAGTCTGATGTGCTGCTGCACTGTTACCTTCTGGTAGAAATCCACAGTCCATCTGCACAGTGCTGCCCCCTGACGCTTGTGGTGACTGCACTGCTACTACAGGGTTACCTTTAGGTAAGAGTCCACTGTCCTCCTGCAGAGTGCTGGTTGCTGGGACTTGTAGTGCCATGGTAGGAACTGCTGCAGGTGTTTGCTGGTGCTGGACACTTGCTGCCCCTCTATACAAGCTCCCTTTTTTAAAGGAGAAACTTGCTGGCTGCAGTAGAGGTTTTCCATGTGACTGGCGGGGGCCATCTTGGAAAAATTCTGTCTCAAAGCGCTGCTGGTTCCTGTAAGTTTCTCCAACTGGTCCGAGTTGTTCCAAGACAGAGTCCATCTCCCTTACGGTGTCTGCGAGCTGTATGGCCAGGGAGCTCAGCTTGCGGTCATGCATCTCCTGACGGTCAGGGTTTGCTGCCTTCAGTTTGTACATACAGTCTATCTGCTTCTGAAGCTGCAGTTTCTCTTTCTTCAGAGTCTCCATTCTCCTCACCAGTGCTGGGATCTCATCAGCCAGAGCTCAGGTGCGCGCTCTCCCCCTCTAGCAGACTGTCCATTGCTGGGTATTGCAGGCTGTGGACTCTCAGGATGGCCTCTCACAGGTGTAGTTACTCCGCTTGTTTCCAGCCCAAGCCTCTGCACTGCTGGTGAAGAAACTTGTGGCTTTGGACTTGCTGCGGCTGCTGTCACTGTGGTGGGTGCACAATCCCCAGATTGGAGACTGACTCCCAGGTTTTTTCCAGTGACTGCACCTTGAAACCTTCCTGCTTTCCCATCTTTGGTCTCATCCACATTTTTGCAACTTTTTTGCTGCTGCTGCTCCCAGATCTTGTACGGTCAGATGTTATCAGGACATTTTGCTGAATGTTTTGCTGTATGGTTTGTCTCTCCAGAGAAGTTCTTCTCTGTCTGCATGGGGAAGGTGAGGGCTGCACACCTGCAGGCTGCAATGGAGTTTGCTTCACCTGCTGCAATCTCTGCTCAACTCTTGCTTCAGAAAAATCCTCAACTTTGGTTTTGCTTGTAGTTTTGCCATCAGGATGCTGCACATTCACACTGGTAGGTGGATTCATCACAATTTTACTTACTGCTGCTTCTTTCTTCTCTGCCATTACTTTCTTTACATCCTGGCTTCTTGCTGTACTGGGACTGCTGACACCACGACTGGGACTGCTGACAACGTGACCGCTGAGACTCTGCTCATTCATCTTCTTCAGAAGAACTTTAGGATTTTCATCCACAGATTGAGATGCCTGGGAATTGTTTCCCAGAATAGGCCTTGGAGCCTGGGCCTTGCCTGGGAGCATCCGCCCAGGGAGGCCGCGCCCTGGACTAGCTCCAGACATGGGAGAGCCACTGAGACACAACCTCTCAGCTAGGAGGCAGTATTATAGTAGTTATATTCTTGTACATAGGAGGCAGTATTATAGTAGTTATATTCTTGTACATAGGAGCAGTATTATAGTAGTTATATTCTTGTACATAGGAGCAGTATTATAGTAGTTATATTCTTGTACATAGGAGCAGTATTATAGTAGTTATATTCTTGTACATAGGAGCAGTATTATAGTAGTTATATTCCTGTACATAGGAGCAGTATTATAGTAGTTATATTCTTGTACATAGGAGCAGTATTATAGTAGTTATATTCTTGTACATAGGAGCAGTATTATAGTAGTTATATTCTTGTACATAGGAGCAGTATTATAGTAGTTATATTCTTGTACATAGGAGGCAGTATTATAGTAGTTATATTCTTGTACATAGGAGCAGTATTATAGTAGTTATATTCTTGTACATAGGAGCAGTATTATAGTAGTTATATTCTTGTACATAGGAGCAGTATTATAGTAGTTATATTCTTGTACATAGGAGCAGTATTATAGTAGTTATATTCTTGTACATAGGAGCAGTATTATAGTAGTTATATTCTTGTACATAGGAGGCAGTATTATAGTAGTTATATTCTTGTACATAGGAGGCAGTATTATAGTAGTTATATTCTTGTACATAGGAGGCAGTATTATAGTAGTTATATTCTTGTACATAGGAGCAGTATTATAGTAGTTATATTCTTGTACATAGGAGCAGTATTATAGTAGTTATATTCTTGTACATAGGAGCAGTATTATAGTAGTTATATTCTTGTACATAGGAGCAGTATTATAGTAGTTATATTCTTGTACATAGGAGGCAGTATTATAGTAGTTATATTCTTGTACATAGGAGCAGTATTATAGTAGTTATATTCTTGTACATAGGAGCAGTATTATAGTAGTTATATTCTTGTACATAGGAGGCAGTATTATAGTAGTTATATTCTTGTACATAGGAGCAGTATTATAGTAGTTATATTCTTGTACATAGGAGCAGTATTATAGTAGTTATATTCTTGTACATAGGAGCAGTATTATAGTAGTTATATTCTTGTACATAGGAGCAGTATTATAGTAGTTATATTCTTGTACATAGGAGCAGTATTATAGTAGTTATATTCTTGTACATAGGAGCAGTATTATAGTAGTTATATTCTTGTACATAGGAGCAGTATTATAGTAGTTATATTCTTGTACATAGAAGGCAGTATTATAGTAGTTATATTCTTGTACATAGGAGCAGTATTATAGTAGTTATATTCTTGTACATAGGAGGCAGTATTATAGTAGTTATATTCTTGTACATAGGAGCAGTATTATAGTAGTTATATTCTTGTACATAGGAGCAGTATTATAGTAGTTATATTCTTGTACATAGGAGCAGTATTATAGTAGTTATATTCTTGTACATAGGAGCAGTATTATAGTAGTTATATTCTTGTACATAGGAGCAGTATTATAGTAGTTATATTCTTGTACATAGGAGCAGTATTATAGTAGTTATATTCTTGTACATAGGAGCAGTATTATAGTAGTTATATTCTTGTACATAGGAGCAGTATTATAGTAGTTATATTCTTGTACATAGGAGCAGTATTATAGTAGTTATATTCTTGTACATAGGAGCAGTATTATAGTAGTTATATTCTTGTACATAGGAGCAGTATTATAGTAGTTATATTCTTGTACATAGGAGCAGTATTATAGTAGTTATATTCTTGTACATAGGAGCAGTATTATAGTAGTTATATTCTTGTACATAGGAGCAGTATTATAGTAGTTATATTCTTGTACATAGGAGCAGTATTATAGTAGTTATATTCTTGTACATAGGAGCAGTATTATAGTAGTTATATTCTTGTACATAGGAGCAGTATTATAGTAGTTATATTCTTGTACATAGGAGCAGTATTATAGTAGTTATATTCTTGTACATAGGAGCAGTATTATAGTAGTTATATTCTTGTACATAGGAGCAGTATTATAGTAGTTATATTCTTGTACATAGGAGGCAGTATTATAGTAGTTATATTTCTTGTACATAGGAGGCAGTATTATAGTAGTTATATTCTTGTACATAGGAGGCAGTATTATAGTAGTTATATTCTTGTACATAGGAGCAGTATTATAGTAGTTATATTCTTGTACATAGGAGCAGTATTATAGTAGTTATATTCTTGTACATAGGAGGCAGTATTATAGTAGTTATATTCTTGTACATAGGAGGCAGTATTATAGTAGTTATATTCTTGTACATAGGAGGCAGTATTATAGTAGTTATATTCTTGTATATAGGAGCAGTATTATAGTAGTTATATTCTTGTACATAGGAGCAGTATTATAGTAGTTATATTCTTGTGTATAGGAGCAGTATTATAGTAGTTATATTCTTGTACATAGGAGCAGTATTATAGTAGTTATATTCTTGTACATAGGAGCAGTATTATAGTAGTTATATTTTTGGACATAGTAAATCCTCTCTTTTTGTTTGTTATATGGCTCCCACCCAACTTCTCTGAGTAGGTGTTGAGGAGGGGTCCGCTGAGTTGATTCTATGGCATTTTCTATCTTAGTATTATTTGTCAGGAGACAGTTTTCCTTTAAGCCTCCCTGGATATATTTAGTAATATGACAAGTGAATGTGGCTGAGGCTGATAATCAGTGAAGAAGTTAATAAATTACTTTCTATAATAACATAACATTTGACAAATGTATTTCTAAACCAGACTCGGATGGAGAAAGAATTTGGAAACTAATATAACAATGTTTTTTTTTTTTTTTTCTAAATCCTAGAAAAATGCAAATTGTGTGCAATTACTTTCTGTGGGATTAATAAAAGCTAAATCGAGTATTAGGATTAATAATGGAAGAGACTGTTATTTAAATCATATAACCCGTCTCAGCATGACGGGGAGCGCACAATGAGTTCCATCCCTGACCAAACGAGTGTCCTCGAATTAGCTCTGACCCAAACATCACTTCCAGGGGGCAATGTCGTGTCTACAAGTTGTCAGACATAGTTGTCAGACATGAAGAAGATTAGTACAAGCAAGACGCAGGTCTGTTCATAGGAGATAATTATACCTCGTCGGAGGGTGAGCAGCTTCTGCTTTCAATGTTTCTCTGCAACCAGGTGTTAATCGTATACATTAGGGCCGTGGTCTCCAAGCATGTATTTGTGTATTTATGTGTGTATATATGTATGTATGTGTGTATGTAAGTATGTATGTGTGTATGTATATATGTGTGTATGCCTGTATGTATGTGTATGTGCAATGTTCCTCCCCTCAGGGCCCATCGTGTCCCAGGTCCATAGAAATGCCGAGTGGTGTGGTGCGGCCTTAATGGTCTCTATGATTCACGGTGCTCCTACCTGGATACAGCCGATCCCCAGAGTTAGGCTCTGAAACAATAAAGGGGAATAGATGAGGTAGGAGATGGAGAATAAATATAAAGTCCAGACCTTGATAAAGTTCAACAGCTTTAGGCCTATTTCACAAGACCGTGTGTCCCCCGTGGCACGGGCACCGACCGCGGGCCAGCCGCATGTGGATCGAGGACCCATTCACTTGAATGGGGTCTGCGATCCGTCTGTTCCGCAAAAAGATAGAACAAGCACGGAACCCCACGAGAGCACTCCGTAGTGCTTTCATTTTGTGATTCAGTTCCGTTCCGCACCGCACCTCCCTGGATTTGCGGACCCATTCGGAATGCACATGGCCTTGGGGGACACACGGCAGTGTGAAAGAGGCCTTACTTGAATAAACTTGCATCCAGACAATATCTGGTATAATATTCTGGTATCTCTGGATTGCAGTGCCTTTGACTGTTGACCCCCTCGTAGTACTCTGTCTGTATCTGTAAGGAGTCATGGTGCTCTATGAGCAGCTTTGCTCCGGAGAGACTCCAGGTGCAGGAGGGGAAACTTTCCACTCGCTGCTACATCTTGGCACATCTTTTCAGCTCCACTGTGTAGACTAAACTTGAATCAACTAGAACTGCAATGCCTTATTTTGTTTGGAAGAAGCACTAGCCCACTTCTGCCGAAATAGAGTCAAATGAAAGGCTAAGTTCCATTCTAAGTATCTCTATATATGGCAGTGTATGCCATATATACACTGCCAGGCACATTACATGAACATAACAGTTTCCTAGCAATAATAGGAATGGACAGTGTAAGAGAACCTGGAATAAATACACAGATGACATTATTGTTAGCCTATTAGAGATTGTAGCAGGGTGTAGGAATGGTATTACATAAGTATATGTGTATGTATGTATATGTGTGTGTGTGTGTATGAATTGGGGCAGTAGTAGAACTGACTGGGTCCCCTGCAAATTTTTGAACTGGGCCCCCCTGCTAAGTATGTGTATCTGTATGTATGTTTGTGTGCAGGCTCGTACTGGCCCACAGGGGTACAGGTGAATCCCCGGTGGGCCCCTGAGCAAAATGGGCCTCGAGCCCCCCCCCCTGCACAATTGGCATATAACTCAGTAGACTTACTGCACTGCATACATATATTCCATGTCGAGCCCCTCCACCAGCCGATGTTCATATAAAACACCTGATGGATCATTAAAGAAACTCCGCGGTGTATTATTATAGACCCGATCAGAGCGGAGATGACCTCTGGGTGTAGAGGAGACCTGCCAGTGTCCTCTTCTCCCCAGGACCTACCTTCTCACCGCTGCTGCAGAGACCCCGATATTCAGTCATCTGGTCGCATCTTGCTGCTGTGTGAGCAAGTAATATATGAATGTATCTGTACAGTGGGCCCCCAAAATACATTTTACTGGTGGGCCCTAGGCACCCCAGTCCGACACCATTTGCGTGTACACATTTACATGTTTTATGTCAAATTAAAGCTCTTGGGCTCTAATGCAAAACCTGTAACAGGGCATCACCTGCCATGGGGTCTTTCTGTGGGGGTCCTCAGACACCAGGTTTGGATGCAGCGCATACAGAATGTACTATGGGGCGCTATATTGATATCACCCGCCACATCCTCTCTTGGCCCGAAGTCAAATCTTTACATTTTGGTAGAAAAAAAATTTCTGCTAAATAAAATAATCCAGGAAAAGTGGGATAAACGTTAGAGATGTGAAGGACGGAGGATGGCGGGCGAGAAATGAGCTTAGGTAGCGCTAAAGATGAGGTTAGAAATATAATGTGGTTAGTGGGCGCCAGGGGGGAAAGTCCTATAAACATTTATAGTTCTTTTACTCTCGGAAATTGAAGTAGTAGAGATGGAACAATTAAAAATCTCATTCTGAATCTGTCTCATCCAGTTAGGAAAGAAAAATCCAGGAAATGGTAACCGGGCGCCACTTAATCAGAGAAGATCAAGGATTAGGAAAATCGCTGGCCCCTGATAGAGTCTGCTTCTGATCAGAGATTATGAAGATCACCGGCCCCTGATAGGGTGTGCTCCTGATCACAGATTATGAAAATCACTGGCCCCTCATTGGATCTGCTCCTGATCATAGATTATGAAGATCACCGGCCCCTGATAGGATCTGCTTCTGATCATAGATTATGAAGATCACCCGCCCCTCATTGGATCTGCTTCTGATCAGAGATTATGAAGATCACCGCCCCCTGATAGGGTCTGCTCCTAATCATAGATTGTAAGGATCAGCGGCCCCTGATAGGGTCTGCACCTGATCAGAGATTATGAAGATCACCAGCCCCTGACAGGGTCTGCACCTGATCGTAGAATATGAAGATCACTGGCCCCTGATAGGGTCTGCACCTGATCAGAGATTATGAAGATCACTGGCCCCTGATAGGGTCTGCACCTGATCATAGATTATGAAGATCACCAGCCCCTGATAGGGTCTGCACCTGATCGTAGAATATGAAGATCACTGGCCCCTCATTGGATCTGCTTCTGATCATAGATTATGAAGATCACCTCCCCCTGATAGGGTCTGTACCTGATCATAGATTATGAAGATCACCGGCCCCTGATAGGGTCTGTACCTGATCATAGATTATGAAGATCACCTCCCCCTGATAGGGTGTGCACCTGATCATAGATTATGAAGATCACCGTCCCCTGATAGTGTCTGTACCTGATCATAGATTATAAAGATCACCGGCCCCTGATAGGATCTGCTTCTGATCATAGATTATGAAGATCACCGGCCCCTGATAGGATCTGCACCTGATCATAGATTATGAAGATCACCGTCCCCTGATAGGGTCTGCTCATGATCATAGGTTATGAAGATCACTGGCCCCTGATTGGATCTGCACCTGATCATAGATTATGAAGATCACCGTCCCCTGATAGTGTCTGTACCTGATCATAGATTATAAAGATCACCAGCCACTGATAGGATCTGCACCTGATCATAGATTATGAAGATCACCCGCCCCTCATCGGATCTGCACCTGATCATAGATTATGAAGATCACCGTCCCCTGATAGTGTCTGTACCTGATCTTAGATTATGAAGATCACTGGCCCCTGATTGGATCTGCACCTGATCATAGATTATGAAGATCCTGATAGGGTCTGTGCAGCATGCCAGGCCACAGGGGCAAGACGTGAGGCTACGGTGGGCCAATGGGGTAGTAGTTCATTTACTCACGGTTAGGGTTTTCCTGAAGCCACCACTGTAAGGTGCAAATGTTGAGAGTAGTAGAAAGGATGATTAGACAGTTGTAGTAAACAACTGAATCAATATTCTCAGGACAGTTGTTACAGTTCATTTGTATATCAAAGGTTATAATCCAGATGTTAGTTTGGCTGTGACTTCTTAATACAGGTCTGGCAATTGTCAGTTGAAGAATTCTCCAAGGCTGTTACTTTACAGGCAAAGAATTAGTAAATTTGCATTAAGTCCACTTTCTTTCTAGCACTCAGGTACTGAATATAATGATTTCCTATTTATCTCGAGCAATCCAATAAGGGCGTTCTCCCTCGTGGCATGCAAACTCTCTGCTACATTATTTGATGCAGGATGCTCTCCTGAAATATGCTCCCATTGTCTGATAGGTGCTGGGACCCGCACCTATATCAAGAATGGAGCCAGGATAGCTGTGGCTGGAGGACCCCAGATTTTCCGGGGTCCATCCACCACCAAGCGCTGCTCCCCGCCTCTCCCATAGAAGTGAATAGGAGCGCACTGCCCTCCTTCACTTTTGGGGCTCTGTTCTCGATATAGGTGCGGGTCCCAGCAATGGGACCTGCACCTATCAGACAATGGGGGCATATCCTTGCGATATGCCCCCATTGTCTGAGATGGGACATCCCCTTTAAGTGAAAAGAGGACAATTCTGCGCAATAATTATCCAGTTGTGTCCAGGTACCTTTAAGCTTCTCCTGGCCACTGGTGCTTGTGAAGTCCCTTGGCTAGACTTCACAAGACTTGCTTTATATCCATACATAGACTTAGTGTCTTGTGCTGGGCTGCTGTGACTCCTTGGTCTGTCATCTCCAGGCTTGATCAGGGCCCAGAGGAAAGAAAGGCAGCTACGTTGTGGACTGAGCCTGTCCTCCTCCATACACTTCCTTCTCCTCTCTCTCTCCTTTCTAGACTGAATTCACTTCCTGTTCTAGCACACCCCAAGCTATATATATTATGTGGTGCCAGCACCACCTAGGGGAGAATGGGTGAAGTGACAATGCCAGCCTTATATAAGGAAAACACAATATATTAAATACATTAAATATGACATTTAGCAGCAATTTAAAGTTCCCACCTATAGCACATAGTGGGACACTGCATCTGCACCTGATCGTAGATTATGAAGATCACTGGCCCCTGATAGGGTGTGCACCTGATCATAGATTATGAAGATCACTGGCCCCTGATGGGGTCTGTACCTGATCATAGATTATGAAGATCACTGGCCCCTGATAGGGTCTGCACCTGATCATAGATTATAAAGATCACTGGCCCCTGATAGGGTCTGCTCCTGATCATAGATTATAAAGATCACTGGCCCCTGATAGGGTCTGCACCTGATCATAGATTATAAAGATCACTAGCCCCTGATAGGGTCTGCACCTGATCATAGATTATAAAGATCACTGGCCCCTGATAGGGTCTGCACCTGATCATAGATTATGAAGATCACTGGCCCCTGATAGGGTCTGCACCTGATCATAGATTATGAAGATCACCGGCCCTTGATAGTGTCTGTACCTGATCATAGATTATGAAGATCACTGGCCCCTTATAGGATATGCACCTTATCATAGATTATGAAGATCACCGGCCCCTGATAGGGTCTGCACCTTATCATAGGTTATGAAGATCACTGGCCCCTGATAGGGTCTGCACCTGATCATAGATTATGAAGATCACTGGCCCCTGATAGGATAAGCACCTTATCATAGATTATGAAGATCACTGGCCCCTGATAGGGTCTGCACCTGATCATAGATTATGAAGATCACTGGCCCCTGATAGGGTCTGCACCTGATCATAGATTATGAAGATCACTGGCCCCTGATAGGGTCTGCACCTGATCATAGATTATGAAGATCACTGGCCCCTGATAGGGTCTGCACCTGATCATAGATTATGAAGATCACCGGCCCCTGATAGGGTCTGTACCTTATCATAGATTATGAAGATCACTGGCCCCTGATAGGGTCTGCACCTGATCATAGATTATGAAGATCACTGGCCCCTGATAGGGTCTGCACCTTATCATAGATTATGAAGATCACCGGCCCTTGATAGTGTCTGTACCTTATCATAGATTATGAAGATCACTGGCCCCTGATAGGGGCTGCACCTGATCATAGATTATAAAGATCACTGGCCCCTGATAGGGTCTGCTCCTGATCATAGATTATAAAGATCACTGGCCCCTGATAGGGTCTGCACCTGATCATAGATTATGAAGATCACTGGCCCCTGATAGGGTCTGCACCTGATCATAGATTATGAAGATCACCGGCCCCTGATAGTGTCTGTACCTTATCATAGATTATGAAGATCACTGGCCCCTGATAGTGTCTGTACCTTATCATAGATTATGAAGATCACCGGCCCCTGATAGTGTCTGTACCTGATCATAGATTATGAAGATCACTGGCCCCTTATAGGATATGCACCTTATCATAGATTATGAAGATCACCGGCCCCTGATAGGGTCTGCACCTTATCATAGGTTATGAAGATCACTGGCCCCTGATAGGGTCTGCACCTGATCATAGATTATGAAGATCACTGGCCCCTGATAGGATATGCACCTGATCATAGATTATGAAGATCACTGGCCCCTGATAGGATATGCACCTGATCATAGATTATGAAGATCACTGGCCCCTGATAGGATATGCACCTGATCATAGATTATAAAGATCACTGGCCCCTGATAGGGTCTGCACCTGATCGTAGAATATGAAGATCACTGGCCCCTGATAGGGTCTGCACCTGATCATAGATTATGAAGATCACTGGCCCCTGACAGGGTCTGCACCTGATCGTAGAATATGAAGATCACTGGCCCCTGATAGGGTCTGCACCTGATCATAGATTATGAAGATCACTGGCCCCTGATAAGGTCTGCACCTGATCATAGATTATGAAGATCACTGGCCCCTGATCGGGTCTGCACTTGATAATGGCAATAAAAAAAATAGTGGGATGAGTATGAAACACCAAAATTCCTCTGCAGCCCCTGAAATGTATTAACCCCTTAATGCAAAAACACATCAATATATGCGGTAATAATTTTGGAATGCTTTTCCTTATCTAAGTCATTCTGAGACAGTTTTTTGTGGCACACCGTACTTTATGTTAGTGGTAAATTTACCTTTATTTATTTTTAAAAAATCTAAAATTTATGAAAAATTTGCAATTTTCTAGATGTGAATTTCTCCGCTTTTAAGACAGATAGTGACACCTCCTAAATTAGTTATTACTTAAAGTGTAACTGTCATGTTTCCATTTAAAAAAAAATCTATTTTAGCATATGTTACTGGTGCAGCATTATGCATAAAGCAGCCTTTAGTATTTTAACATACCACTGTCTTCCTTGAGCTTTTTCCCTTAGTTAAAATTGTTTTGAACCCTACAATATGAAGATCTTCTCAGGATGGCTCCTCTGCCAGTTCTCTGCGGTCAAAACTGCTTTCCCTCACTTCACATACACACTTGCTGTAGCCGGCAGCTCCCTGCCAGCCAATCAGAT
Source organism: Bufotes viridis (assembly GCA_033119425.1). Classification (NCBI taxonomy): domain Eukaryota; kingdom Metazoa; phylum Chordata; class Amphibia; order Anura; family Bufonidae; genus Bufotes; species Bufotes viridis. The sequence goes on along the minus strand of CM065590.1, from coordinate 597,115,203 downwards.
TGGATTACTGAGAGACACGCCTCCTCAGTGTGAAGGACCGCCCCTCCGTCTTCTGTTTATACTAAAAGGAAGACAGACAAGCCCTAGCAACGGTCAGGGGAAAGGGACAGAGGACATTAATGAAAGCTGTTATTAGAAGGTAATTACTGATCTTTTGACAATCATTGACAGACTACCTCAGGTATACATGCCTCGCTCTAATAAACTAGCAAATAAGAATATGACAGTTATACTTTAACATTACCCATATATCTACTTTATGTCAGCATCATTTTGTAAATGTAATTACCGTATTTTTCGCCATATAAGACGCACTTTTTTCCCCCCAAAAGTGGGGGGGGAAATGGCAGTGCGTCTTATATGGCGAATGCCCTATAAGCCCAATACAGTAGCGCTCTGCTAACCTGCTATACCGATCCTCTAGCAGGCAGAGCGGTGCGGCGGCAGGCTGCTGTGTAACGTCCTCACTGACGTCATCTGCCTGCTCCTTTCACTTTATGAATGAAGCAGGAGGAGCAGGCAGATGACGTCAGTAAGGACGTTACACAGCAGCCTGCCGCCGCACCGCTCTGCCTGCTAGAGGATCGGTATAGCAGGTTAGCAGAGCGCTACTGTACTGGGCTTATAGGGAATAAGGGGACATGATTAAAGATTATGAATGTTATGAAAGCAGTCACGCTGTTAGCCGCGGGCCGCCCGCCGCGTGTTGCCAGGCTCCGCCCCCTAAGCAGTCACTATGGGCCAGATGTTTAGAAAAGGGGGCATCTTTGGATGACACTGTAATTGGGGTGATCTGTGGATGACACATATAGCATAAGATGCTATATGTGTCATCCACAGATCCCCCCCATCACAGTGTCATCCACAGATCACCCCCATCACAGTGTCATCCACAGATCCCCCCATCACAGTGTCATCCACAGATCCCCCATCACAGTGTCATCCACAGATCCCCCATAACAGTGCCATCCACATCTCCCCCACATAACAGTGTCATCCACAGATCCCCCATAACAGTGCCATCCACATCTCCCCCACATAACAGTGTCATCCACAGATCCCCCATAACAGTGCCATCCACATCTCCCCCACATAACAGTGCCATCCACAGATCCCCCATAACAGTGTCATCCACAGATCACCCCCATCACAGTGTCATCCACAGATCACCCCCATCACAGTGTCATCCACAGATCCCCCATCACAGTGTCATCCACAGATCCCCCCCATCACAGTGTCATCCACAGATCCCCCATAACAGTGCGCCATCCACAGATCCCCCATAACAGTGCCATCCACAGATCCCCACATAACAGTGTCATCCACAGATCCCCCATAACAGTGCCATCCACAGATCCCCACATAACAGTGTCATCCACAGATCCCCCATAACAGTGTCATCCACAGATCACCCCCATCACAGTGTCATCCACAGATCACCCCCATCACAGTGTCATCCACAGATCCCCCATCACAGTGTCATCCACAGATCCCCCATAACAGTGCCATCCACAGATCCCCACATAACAGTGTCATCCACAGATCCCCCATAACAGTGCCATCCACATCTCCCCACATAACAGTGTCATCCACAGATCCCCCATAACAGTGCCATCCACAGATCCCCCACATAACAGTGTCATCCACAGATCCCCCATAACAGTGTCATCCACAGATCACCCCATCACAGTGTCATCCACAGATCACCCCATCACAGTGTCATCCACAGATCCCCCATCACAGTGTCATCCACAGATCCCCCATCACAGTGTCATCCACAGATCCCCCATAACAGTGCGCCATCCACAGATCCCCCATAACAGTGCGCCATCCACATCTCCCCCACATAACAGTGCCATCCACAGATCCCCCATAACAGTGTCATCCACAGATCCCCCCCATAATACTGTCATGCACAGACCACCGTTACTTCAAAAGCACACCTTTTGGTTACAAATATTTTTTTTCTTATTTTTCTCCTCAAAAACCCAGGTGCGTCTTATAGGCCGGTGCGTCTTATAGGGCGAAAAATACGGTAAATATTTTAGTATATTAGAAAACTTTTTAAAAGCAAATTTGACATTTTTCCCAAAAAATTCCAAAACCAACTTTTTAAGGACCAATTCAGTTCTGAAGTGACTTTGAAGGGCTTACATAATATAAACCACCTACAAATGATCTGATTCTAGAAACTACACCCCACAAATGATTAAAAACTGATTTTAGAATCTTTGTTATCCCTTTAGCAAAATGGAGGGGAAATTTAAAAATGTAAAAAAATGTTTTGTAGAATTTCCGTTTAAAGGAGCGTTTTCTGGTAACACAGCAAGGGTTAACAGTAAAACAAACCTCAATATTTATTACCTTGATTCTGTACTTTACAGAAACACCACATATGGGCACACCGCAGGGCTCAGAAGGGTAGGAGCGCCATTTGGTTTTTGGAGGGCAGATTTTGCTGGAGTGTCACATTTGAAGAGACCCTGAGGAACCCCTTCACGTCAAAAATGACCCAATTTTTTTTTTAAAACACACCACTCAATGTCTTTGTCAAGGGGTGCAGTGAGCACTTTGACCCCACAGGCGTTTCATAGAATTTACAGACAAAATAAAAAATTAGATTCATGCCTGTGAAAATTAAAAATTACATTTTTTTCAAAAAATAATTGTTAACAGTCTCAACATTTTTCTCAAGGGGAACAGGAGATAAAGCTTCCCGCTCTTTGTTACACATTTTCCCCTGAGTATGACTAACGCCCTAAGGTGCTTGTAAACTGCTGTATGGGCACCCTGCAGGGCTCAGAAGGGAAGAAGCGCCATAGGTTTTTTGGAGGGCAGATTTTGCTGGAATGGTTTTCGGGCTTCATGTCACATATGAAGAGACCATGAGGTACCCCTACAGTGGAAACCCACCAAAAGTGACCACATTTTGGAAACTACACCAGTGAAGGTGCTGCTTTGGCCCAAATTTTTTATTTTCACAAAGGAATAACAGGAGAGAAAAAAAATCATAGGGACAAAAAATTGGCCTTATGGTAACTTAAAGTGCAAGAAAGGGGAAATAATCTTGGGCGCGGGGGTAAATATGGGCCCTGCCCCATGCTTTTCTGCTGCAGGGCCCGGCATTGATGCACCAAAATTATTAACATTCGTCTGACTGATTTGTCTCATTACTCCAATGCAGCTTGGATTGAGACCGGTGCATGAAACCCAGCACTATAGGGCGGTCTTTTGGACCCCTCTATTCTAGGTATACCCCATTTACAGCCCTCTTGCTGTCAGAATGCTGGGACATGTAGTACCCCTCTGCAGATACATGGCATATAATCCTTCCTATAGAATGACATCTCATCTCCTCCCTGTTTCCCTATCTATGTCTTTCCTGTCAGTAGAGAAATAATGCCGTCTTCCATACAAAGCCCTTAATCCAGACGCGCTGCTCCAGCCTCAAAAGAAAAACGGCTTAACCTGTCTGAAGTGACATCACCGAGTCACAGCTCGTCAGTGCTTCTGATAGAACGAAGCAGAAATTAAAATGAGGTGCGAGACTTCACACCAATCTGCGCGGAGAATTTCTCCATCTCGTGTTTGCACTACATGCCAGACGTTCACGAGATAGCGCCATCAACACCGCCAGCTCCCATCTGCACGCTCCTCAGACCAAATCCTCCTTAACCCTACAGAAGACACCAGAGTGACTGACAGCGGCTCAGGCCTGATCCTGCGCGGGAGGACGGATGGAGCTGAGCGCTAATTCGGGTGTGAAAAATCCCAAACGTGTTGATTAGATGAGAATTTCATACAAAAAGAAAGAAGAATCTGAATCCTGGGGTCCAGGGTTCAAATCCCGAGAGTCAGGAGGTTGTACGTCCTAACGGTGCTCACACCGGCTTCCTCAAAACATCTCAAGAGTCAAGATATTACAACTAAGTTGGTTTTATAAAATTTGAGAGGCGCAGGTTAGTGGCACCCAGTGTGGGTCCATAGTCTCCGTGTTTAAAGGGGCTGTCAGCCAATGTCACGCTCACCGTACTGATCCCTGCCGCTCCTGCTCCGACACTTCCCAATCTCCCACGATCTCTATTTCCTGGTCCCTCCTCTTTGACACACAGGAAATGACCGCTCAGCCAATCACTGGCCACAGTGGAGATCCAGCTCATGCAGTGATTGGCTGAGCGGTCATTTCCTGTGTGACAAAGAGGAAACAGGAAGTGAAGACTGGCGGGGGATCGGGAGAAGCTGGAACAGGAGGGGCAAGGATTGGTGAGAATGATTGATTATATTACAACAATCTGAGCCTTTTTAAAGGGAACCCGTCAGCAGGAAATTCTCTGATTAATCAAGCACAATGCCTTGTAGGGCTAGCTCAGCTGAAAGGAATGAGCGAGAGAAAAACTACTTTTATTCCATATGCAAATGAGTATTTAGGTGCACTGAGGGCGGGCCCAAGCCACTATGTGCACCCTTGCTCCTCCCTTGTTCCTCTCCTTCCAGGTTCCTGCATAGTTTCTCACTGGGTTCTGTCAATCAAGAACGAGTTTTGAGGTTCTAAATGATACAGCGGTGACCCGTCATCTGTGATGAGCGGATAGTTAGTCTGTCCCCTGTTTTAAAGAAGCACTCCCACAAAAATGTTTATTCTCTGACCCATTAGAAAGGTCCATGATGTAATCAGTAGTGAAGGTAGTTTTCTTACTGGTATTGTGAGTTATCCCCTCCCTTCTGAACCTCAGCTCTGTCATGTGACCAGCACTCACTCTCCAAATAACACAGCATCTTATGTGTGAACAGGAAGTCAGTTTCTCTGTGTATTCCTGTGGGAGCCTCAATGTCTGTCTCATAGGAATGAATTGGGAAGTAACTGACTTCCTGTCCTGTGTCAGTAGGAGATCAGAGTGCAGGTCCCATGAAACAGCTGAGGATCAGAAGGGAGGTTATAACCCGATCTAAAGTGGCCCTGTGTTCTGCCTCTCCAGTCTAAGCATTACAGTGTGATCTCTGTAACTTACAGTTGTGTTGAGATGGAGATAACTACAGTCTTAGTTAAATTGGCCGACAGTGACTCGATCCAAACGACACCTTGTAGATCGTAAAGACGTTTATTTCAAACTGCGCAGATCCTACAGCGATGAACAAATGGATAGGTCAAAAAATCATGCCGTGAGCAAAAGGAAAGGAGGGGAGGAGACTAAACAGAGGTCAGCAAGAAGGGAAGAGAGAAGGGACACACAGGATAAAAAGGCAAACCATACATGTGTAACATGACACCCTGGAAAAAATACCTAAAAGTGGCCCCTTATTGTAGGAGGGTCTAAATTGACAGGAGGCTTGGCAACAAAAGTAGAGGGGTCAGCAACACCATAGAGTAAAATACCATATACCACAGTGCCACACAATATACTGCCCCAAAAGCTGTCCTCTGAGTTGGCCATCAATAGCGGCCATTTTCTCTTATTAAGATATGGGGCAGGAGGCTTAGGAGGTGAGATGCGGGACATGAGCTGGAGCCACTATGGGTGTTAGAGTGGTGCTAGATCACCTGCATTGGAGGGCACCGGGCAGTGTACCGGGTGGAGTCCAGTAGTGGGAGACCGCAAGGAGAAGAGGCGGGGTGGAGGCTTCCGGGTCGGCAACAGAGAGGTAGACGGTAGTGGAGGATCAAGCAAGAGAGTAGTCGGAGACAATTCCGAGGTTGGCAGCAGTCGAGTTGGTTAGTAGTAGCAACAGAGGAACAGCGGTAGGTACAGCAGGATCAAGTTCAGAAGAACAATCACCAGCGGGGGTCTGGTGCAAGAGGCTGGGCTTATAAAGAGGAAGTAGCAGGTGCAAGGAATCACAGAGATCAACAAGGCAAGACTGGAAGAAGAGATCAAAGAGTTCAGAAGGAAAAGTCCAGAAGGGCTGAGAGTCTAGAGCTAGAGCTACCGCTGGGACATGGCTGGTCACGGGTTCAAATCCCGAGAATGGAAGACATTATTAACGCTGGTGACCACCATGGGGGGCATTATTAATGCTGGGGGCTATTATGAAGGACATTATTACTGCTGGGGGCCACTATAGGGGGCATTATTATTGCTAGGGCCACTATAGGGGGGGGGGAATTATTAATGCTGGGGGACATTATTATTGCTGGGGGCCACTATGTGGGACATTATTACTGCTAGGGCCCCTATGGGAGATATTATTAATACTGGGGGGCACTATGGGGGGCATTATTAATGCTGGGGGCCATTATGAAGGACATTATTACTGCTGGGGACACTATGGGGGGCATTATTAATGCTGGGGCTTACTATGGTGGACATTATTACTACTGGGGGTCACTATGAGGGACATTATTACAACTGGGGCAACTATGGGGGAAATGATTACTGCTGGGGGCCACTATAGGGGACATTATTACTACTGGGGGTCACTATGAGGGACATTATTACTACTGGGGCAACTATGGGGGAAATGATTACTGCTGGGGGCCACTATAGGGGACATTATTACTGCTGGGGCCACTATGGGAGACATTATTACTGCTGGGGCCACTATGGGGGACATTATTACTGCTGGGGCCACTATGGGGGACATTATTACTGCTGGGGCCACTATGGGGGACATTATTACTGCTGGGGCCACTATGGGAGACATTATTACTGCTGGGGCCACTATGGGGGACATTATTACTACTGGGGCAACTATGGGGGAAATGATTACTGCTGGGGGCCACTATAGGGGACATTATTACTGCTGGGGCCACTATGGGAGACATTATTACTGCTGGGGCCACTATGGGGGACATTATTACTGCTGGGGCCACTATGGGGGACATTATTACTGCTGGGGCCACTATGGGGGACATTATTACTGCTGGGGCCACTATGGGGGACATTATTACTGCTGGGGCCACTATGGGAGACATTATTACTGCTGGGGCCACTATGGGGGACATTATTACTACTGGGGCCATTATGGGGGACATTATTACTGCTGGGGCCACTATGGGGGAAATGATTACTGCTGGGGGCCACTATAGGGGACATTATTACTGCTGGGGCCACTATGGGAGACATTATTACTGCTGGGGCCATTATGGGGGACATTATTACTGCTGGGGCCACTATGGGGGATATTATTACTGCTGGGGGCCACTATGGGAGACATTATTACTGCTGGGGCCACTATGGGGGACATTATTACTGCTGGGGGCAACTATGGGGGATATTATTACTGCTGGGGGCCACTATGGAGCACATTATTTATGCTAGGGGCCACTATAGGGAACATTATTACTGCTGGGGTCCACTATGGGGGCCACTATTACTGCTGGGGGCCACTATGGGGAACATTATGTATACTGAGAGCCACTATAGGGGACATTATTTCGGGGCTTGGGCCACTATGGGGGATATAACTGCTGGGGGCCACTATGGAGGACATTATTACTTCTGGGGCCACTATAGGGGACATTATAACTGCTGGGGGCCACTATGGGGACATTATTTATACTGTAGGGGTTGAGATTTTATTATAAAAGCCAATAAAATTCATCCATTTTTAATGGCCATGAAAAACTGATGCAAAACGGCCAGAAAACGGATGCACAAATGGTTGAAAATGGCAGAGGGTCTCGTTCATGTAGCCTTAGCAAACTTTTTACAGCAGGAGGCGCTGGTTACATTGAGTTTTATTGTTGTGGTTTACAGATATTTTCCTTTTCTGGTGTTTTAGGGCATAATAATCTGTTAGTGGGCGGGAGGGGCGCCGCGGGAGCCACAGTCCACGCATACACAGACCACGCCCATCCAGACCCCGCATCCATGAGGGGAGGCGTGCATCACATAAGCCCAGGCACGAGATTGGTAATCGGAGAAATGCTTCCATTAGCCTCGTTAGTGTCTCTGGGTCTCAGTAAAGCCATTGCTCTCCCAGCCACTACTACTCCCATTATGTGGATGGTGATGGGTAGATCCAGCGGTGCCGTCCCCACAGGGGATCTCACGCGGAGTCTCAGATGAGGGACTCAGCCTCAGGGAAATACACCCACCAATGCACAGTTAGCACAGGGGGAAATGTTCCCAGGGGGACGAGCCTAAGCCTGGGGGCGGCGTTGGGGTACGTAGGACACTGACGAGGGGATGATGGGGGTGTTGCTGGTTGGAGTTGGATCCATGCTTATCCAGACCACGACCAGAGTGTATCGGCTGTGACGGTAAAATAGACCGGCGGGTGATACTAAAGCTGTGGGTGAACCTAAGACAGTGGGTAGAGTCTGGTACTGGGCAGGGGAACTACAGGTCCCAGCTCAGGATATCGTGGACTGAGACTCGGAGGGTGTCCGCCAAGTGTCCTGGGGGCTGCTCGTCCGGGCCGTCTACCTGCATCTGCCGTCTAACTGTGGATGAAGGAATAAAGACAGCGGCCTCGTCATCCTGCCGGGGTGATTAACACTAGAGATGAGCGAATTTCATATTGGTGGTAAAAGCAGAAGTGCGTTATGGATTCCGTTACCACGCACCATAACGCAATCGCTTTAGAGGCTTCCGTTATTCATTCCGTCATAATAGAAGTCTATCGGATCCGTCCCGTTTCCGTCATGCAGCGGATTCCTCTCCTGATCCTGAGTCCTCTCCTGAATAACGGAAACGGGGCGGATCCGTTTTGCAGCCCATAGACTTCCGTTATACATTCCGTCATAGAATTGCATTATGGTCCGTGGTAACGGAATCCATAACGCAATTCTGCTTTTACCACCAAACGAAGCGTGTACGAATTTCATAACATGAAATTCGCTCATCTCTAATTACACAACCCACAGCCCGGATTCTCGCACTCAGCGTTGGTTAAAAAGGCGAATCAACGTCTGCTTTTTGGCGCCAATTAAAGATCTCCTTCTGGTCCATGGGTACGGCAGAACGTGCGTTATGTTACAGTATTACTGTACGGTACGGAGGCTGCACCGGTACGAAGAAAAGGCGCTGAACATGGAGGAGAAGATTACCGAGGCCTCTTCGCCTAGCGCTGTGAGTGGGGCTGAAAGACGGGGGGCTCAGAAAGCGAGAAGCATTATTGGGGATCCGTCGCACCCCCACCACAATCAGGAAGAAGGAGCTTGTGACGTAACACAAATCGGTATACTACGGGAACGGTATCCAGCCCTACGAGGCGCGGTGCCTGCAGTGCCGTCAGTTTCCTGGACGGGCCCTTTTTATTTTTTTGTTATTTCTGGACTAATTTGACAACTGGTCGTCACCATTCCCCTTGTCAATGTCCCTATACTGTCAGCGAGGATGTAGGGACACGCCCTATTAACATGAGCGTTGGTTACGCCCAGTCGTTATCTTAGGCCTCTTGCACACAAACGTTTTTTTTTTCCGTTTCCATTCTGTTTTTGCGGATTTCGTTTGCGGTCTGTATACGGAATCATTCATTTCGATGGTTCCGCAAAAAAAAAATACGGAATGTACTCCATATGCATTCCGTTTCCGTATTTCCGTATATCCGTTCCGTTGAAAGATAGAACTTGTCCTATTATTGCCCGCAAATAACGATCCGGTCCGCAAAAAGTACGGAATGCATACGGAACACATCTGCATGTCTTCCGTTTTTTGCGGATCCACGCCCACTTTACCCATGTGTTTACTGTTAAAACACATTACTGTACATTACGTTAATGATTAAAAATGTTATGTTTCTGTTTGCGATCGCATACGGAAACCATACAGAGATTTTTTGCGGAACTACGAAACGGAAACACAATGGAAACAAATAAAGGAACAACGGATCAGTGAAAAATGGACCGCAAAATACTGAAGAAGCCATCGTTCTGATCTCCGCCTGCTGTACATTTCATGGAGGACGGGGAAGGAGGAGAGCAGGATGGATGGCCGGGTGACGAAATCTGCCCTGCACAGCTTCCTGATTACAGTAGGGAGTGCAGCACAGGAGCACAAACTGCTGCTTTACATTATGGGGCTGGATTTTCCCACCTAGGACAGGAGGGTCCGGTGCATTTCATCCTGTACCTCCTGGTTCTTCTGGCCATGCAGTCTCCATGGACCAGATTTTAGCGCAGTATAGGATTTGTCGAGGGGAGCCCCCCATATGGCCGGCAGGACCCCAGCAGTAAATCCACCTACTTCCCCACCCCGCTGACCGCCTCGCTCTGTGTGAAATGTTCGGCTTAGCAGTCAGGCTTTTCTGAATGGCTGAGACTTTCAATCACCTGCAGAATCAATCACAGGTCTCTACTAATGACTACTCTGTATGCAGAAATGCACCCAGCGAGCCGCAGCCACCGGAGGAATCGGGGATGGGTAAATTCCAGGAAGCAATGTACCATGTCAGCTGAGATTGTATTGCTGGCACCGCGCCTCTGCACAGCTGACAAGGTGCCAGTGTCAAGAAACATGAGACTGGCACAAACATCTAGTCTTAATGGGATGAGGGGAGGAGCCCAAGCAAAGAGGGCGGGGCTAAAATAAATGCAGATTATCAATCTCTGGATGTCCACAGGAATGTTTCCATAACAGTGCCCCCAGTGCCCACCTTAGTGCCCCCAGTGCCCGCCACAGTAATACTGACTTAGTGCCTGCAGTACCTTCTACAATTACCCTGATATCCTCAGTGTCAGTCATAGTGCATCCAGCTATCCTCAGTACCCAGGCTCAGACTGGCCCACCGGGGAGGAGGGGGATTCTTCAGTACCCAGGCTCGGATCTGCCCCCCGGGGAGGCGGGGGATTCCTCAGTACCCAGGCTCGGATCTGCCCACCGGGGAGGAGGGGGATTCCTCAGTACCCAGGCTCGGACTGGCCCACCGGGGAGGAGGGGGATTCCTCAGTACCCAGGCTCGGACCTGCCCCCCGGGGAGGCGGGGGATTCCTCAGTACCCAGGCTCGGACTGGCCCACTGGGGAGGCCGGGAATTCCTCGGTGGGCCCCCAGTCTCCTGCGCCCGGAGATAAGATGGCAGAGTAATTATTTTTCCTTTCTCAGGAGAGATAATTACTGTAGCCACTAGGTGGCGGTATCGCACAGTGATGCTGCCTCCTACTGGTGTAAATTGTACAGGAGGCCCTGCAGTATCTTCTAAGCTTCCCGGCTGCTGGCTGTGAGGGAGGAGAGAACATGTCTGGCCGACCTCCTGCCCTCCCTGCTGGAGAGAAGGACCCTCTGCGGTGCTGGAGAGAAGGACCCTCTGCGGTGCTGGAGAGAAGGACTCCTCTGCGGTGCTGAAGAGAAGGACTCCTCTGCGGTGCTGGAGAGAAGGACTCCTCTGCGGTGCTGGAGAGAAGGACTCCTCTGCGGTGCTGGAGAGAAGGACTCCTGCGGTGCTGGAGAGAAGGACTCCTCTGCGGTGCTGGAGAGAAGGACTCCTGCGGTGCTGGAGAGAAGGACTCCTCTGCGGTGCTGATTTCTCAGGTGTGTGACAGTAGTGAGCTGTAGGCGACTGTAAGGGGGAAATAGGGGATTTGTTTATAGCAGACTCAGATCTGTGTATGTGCGCTGCTCTCTGCAGAGTTCAGTATGGCATTGGGGGGACTCTGCCCTAGGTCCCCCCAATGCCTCTGCTTAAGGCCTCATGCACACGAACGTATTTTATTTCCGTGTCAATTCCATTTTTTTGCGGACCATATGCGGAACCAATCATTTCAATGGGTCTGCAAAAAAAACGGATGGTACTCCGTGTGCATTCCGTTTCCGTGTGTCCGTTTTTCCGTTCCGCAAAAAAATAGAGTATGTCCTATTGTTTCTAGTTGGCGGACAAGGATAGGCATTATTACAATGGATCCGCAAAAATAACGGATCGGCAAAAAAAACGGATGCCATACGGAACGTCATCCGTTTTTTTTGCGGATCCGCAATTTGTGGACCGAAAAACTCATACGGTCATGTGCATGAGGCCTTAGGTGCACCCCCATTAGTGCCACAGCTCCAGATGCCCCCACTGTAAATGCACCCCTAATATTGCCTCTTCTCCAGTTACCCCTGCCCCAGGATCCCTACTATTAGGCCCCTTTCAGACGAGCGAGTTTTCCGCGCAGGTGCAATGCGTGACGTGAACGCATAGCACCCGCACTGAATCCGGACCCATTCATTTTAATAGCTCTTTGTACATGACGCAGCACGTTCTATATTCTGCGTTTTTCACACAGCCCAGGACCCATAGAAATAAATGAGGCTTCAGTGAAAAACACATTGCATCCGGAAGCAGGTGCGGGTGCGTTGAGTTTTTCACTGATGGCTGCTAAGAGATGTTGTTTGTAAACCTTCAGTTTTTGTATCATACGCGTGAAATATGCATCAAAACGCATTGCACCCGCGCAGAAAAAACTGAACAATTGAACGAAATCGCAGACAAAACTGACTGAACTTGCTTGCAAAATAGTGCGAGTTTCCCTGAACGCATCCGGAGCCAATCCGTCACGCTCTTGTGAACGGGGCCTTACCCTGCCTCAGGTGACCCTAATGCCTCTGCTTCAGTTAGGACCCTCCGTTTGTGCCCTTTGCTCACGTTGCTCCTCTAGCGCCTTTGCTTAAGGTTATGACCTGCAAAGGGGGTTGGACTTATGCCCAAAAAATTTTGCCCACGTACGGTTTATACGGCGGCAGTGATGATATTCCGTATTTACAGGCGTCACTGCTGCCATGTAAAGAGATACTGGTGGTGGAGGATTTAAAGGGGTTGTCCAGGTTTTCAAGTTATCCTTGCCACACCAAAGGGCATAACTGTTTGATTAGCGGGGTCCGATTCTGCGCCCCCACTGATCCCAGGAACGGGTCCTGTTCCCCCTTTTTGATGGTGTGGCCACACATACGCCCTGCTGCTCCTTCTCTTTGGGACCACTGGAAATAGCCAGCGCTGGACTCCGCCATCTCCGGTGACCCCATAGAGAATGGATGGAAAGGCCGGGCATATGCTCCACCTGCCACTCAGTCAAGAAGGGGGATCAGTGGGGGCTCCAGCGTTCAGACCCCCACGGATCACTTAGTTATCCCCGATCCTGTGGATACAGGATAACTAGAAAAGTGGACACCGGCCCTTTAACAGGCGAGCATTTCTATTTTAGTTTTTACACCCAAAGAAAACCTTTAAGGATAGGGAATGTGAAAAGGTGAAACAGCTCTGACACGACGGGTGATAAGTGTCTGATTGGTGGGGGTCTAACTGCTGGGACCCCCATGATCAAGGGAACGTGGTCTTAAAGGGGTTGTCTCATTGGTGTAAGTGGTGGTACCCTGGTGTGGGAATGGCCGAGTGGTATAGGGTGGCCTACAATGTCCCTTTAAGTAATGTTGTGTCTCCGTGCTCCTACCTGGATACGCTGGACCCCAGGCGTTGTCTTTCGCAGCAGAAAAAGGAGAAAAGTTAACTTGGGGGAGAAGAATAACTTGAGTCCAGACCTTGAGATGAAGTTCAATAACAGCTTTACTTTGCATAAACGTTTCTTCAAAATGGTTTACAGACTTTGTCTTGGTCTCTGGCAAACTCGTCTCTGCTACATCTGTTGCTCTCTGGCTCTGCTGTACTAACAGGCTGGCTGGATGACTCAGCTTCTTCTTTATGCTGTACTTCACTTTGTAGTCTGGTCTGTCTCTAGATTTGTCTAGGGAAAACTCCTCCTGGCTTCTGAGGCTTCAGGCTGTGGCCTCCATGTCCAGCAGAGCTAAAGGTGCTCTAGCTGGCTTGCTTTGCTCAGCTGGGGCCCGTCTAACGGCGACGCACCCAGCCCTTGCTTCCTTTCCCTAGCCGGGGGTAAGCTAGACTCTCCCCTAGCAGGGGGTAAGCTAGACTCTCCCCTAGCAGGGGGTAAGCTTAACTGACTTCTAACTAACTAGTCCCCTCTCCCTTAGAGGGAGAGTTAGAATGGAAAGAAGGGTTCTAGTCTCTCTAACTGTAGCTCTGCCACGTTTGCTGCCACCCACTGGTGAACCGGGCGCATTACATTTTAGCATTTGCAAAAAATAACAGTTGGAAAATAGGAAATGCACAGTGTTTGGACCTGAAATAAATACACATGATGACATGAGGTTAACCAATAAAGACAGTGGCGAGGTGTAAAGGTGGTAATGCCACTCTGGGGCGTTACACACGTATCCGTGGTTACAACCACCCTGAAATCCAGCAGCGGTGGCCGTGCCTCCACACTATAGGGAAAGGCTGGAAGTGCGCATAGGCCGACACCTTTACCTATAGTGTGAAAGCACAGTGCCAGCTACAGTGCATCCAGTCAGTCCTCAGTGCCCCCAGTGCCAGCCATAGTGCATCCAGTCAGTCTCAGTGCCCCCAGTGCCAGCTACAGTGCATCCAGTCAGTCTTAGTGCCCCCAGTGCCAGCTACAGTGCATCCAATCATCCTCAGTGCCCGCCATAGTGCATCCAGTCAGTCTCAGTGCCCCCAGTGCCAGCCATAGTGCATCCAGTCAGTCTCAGTGCCCCCAGTGCCAACTACAGTGCATCCAGTCAGTCTCAGTGCCCCCAGTGCCAGCCATAGTGCATCCAGTCAGTCTCAGTGCCCCCAGTGCCAGCTACAGTGCATCCAATCATCCTCAGTGCCCCCAGTGCCAGCCATAGTGCATCCAGTTAGTCTCAGTGCCCCCAGTGCCAGCCATAGTGCATCCAATCATCCTCAGTGCCCCCAGTGCCAGCCATAGTGCATCCAGTTAGTCTCAGTGCCCCCAGTGCCGGCCATAGTGCATCCAGTCAGTCTCAGTGCCCCCAGTGCCAGCTACAGTGCATCCAGTCAGTCTCAGTGCCCCCAGTGCCAGCCATAGTGCATCCAGTCAGTCTCAGTGCCCCCAGTGCCGGCCATAGTGCATCCAGTCAGTCTCAGTGCCCCCAGTGCCGGACATAGTGCATCCAGTCAGTCTCAGTGCCCCCAGTGCCAGCTATAGTGCATCCAGTCAGTCTCAGTGCCCCCAGTGCCAGCCACAGTGCATCCAGTCAGTCTCAGTGCCCCCAGTGCCAGCTACAGTGCATCCAGTCAGTCTCAGTGCGCCCAGTGCCGGCCATAGTGCATCCAGTCAGTCTCAGTGCCCCTAGTGCCGGCCATAGTGCATCCAGTCAGTCTCAGTGCCCCCAGTGCCAGCCATAGTGCATCCAGTCAGTCTCAGTGCCCCCAGTGCCGGCCATAGTGCATCCAGTCAGTCTCAGTGCCCCCAGTGCCAGCTACAGTGCATCCAGTCAGTCTCAGTGCCCCCAGTGCCAGCCATAGTGCATCCAATCATCCTCAGTGCCCCCAGTGCCAGCTATAGTGCATCCAGTCAGTCTCAGTGCCCCTAGTGCCAGCTACAGTGCATCCAGTCAGTCTCAGTGCCCCCAGTGCCAGCTATAGTGCATCCAGTCAGTCTCAGTGCCCCCAGTGCCGGCCATAGTGCATCCAGTCAGTCTCAGTGCCCCCAGTGCCGGCCATAGTGCATCCAGTCAGTCTCAGTGCCCCCAGTGCCAGCTATAGTGCATCCAGTCAGTCTCAGTGCGCCCAGTGCCGGCCATAGTGCATCCAGTCAGTCTCAGTGCCCCTAGTGCCAGCCATAGTGCATCCAGTCAGTCTCAGTGCCCCCAGTGCCAGCCATAGTGCATCCAGTCAGTCTCAGTGCCCCCAGTGCCAGCTACAGTGCATCCAGTCAGTCTCAGTGCCTCCAGTGCCAGCCATAGTGCATCCAGTCAGTCTCAGTGCCCCCAGTGCCAGCTATAGTGCATCCAGTCAGTCTCAGTGCCCCCAGTGCCGGCCATAGTGCATCCAGTCAGTCTCAGTGCCCCAGTGCCGGCCATAGTGCATCCAGTCAGTCTCAGTGCCCCAGTGCCAGCCATAGTGCATCCAGTCCCCCATGTTTCCAGTCAGCCATGATGAGCGGGAAGGGTTTAGATGTTGGGGATGCACGCAGGCCCTGGAACAGAATGGGCTCCTTTTCCCCCATAAGGAGACCAGTACTATAAATGCAGTGTGATGATTGGGGGTCCTGATACAGATTTTGCAAGGGGCCCAGGACCGGTATAAGGTAATTTGTGCCTGGTGTATTGTGTTACTTGTGGTTCATCACCAGTCAGCCGTTCCTGCTCTCTGGCCAGAACCTTTCCTGAATAAATGTGACTGACGTCTCTGGGACTAAGATTCCGCCAACTTGGATTCTTCACTATTCCTCTAGGTTTAGAGTCTTCCTCATGTGTATGACCACAGTAAATATTCCAGAACAATGGAAGGTGATGTGATAACATCAACAGAATCCCCATCACTCCTGCCTGTGCTGACATGGTGTTGCTATAGGCCGGTCTGCAGAAGGAGATGGTGGGAGAGCAGGGACATGACGCAGGACTCCCCTCATCTTGACCAATGCCCCAATAACTCCATCAGGCGCCTGGTGCTGACGTCAGGTACAATGCTTTAGAGATTAGACAGGTGAGAATCAATGGAGGATGCACAGTACAAATGGTTACCTAGCCCCATAGGTGGATCCTGATAACAGGTTCCCTTTAATCATTCTTTTACTTATTTTAATATATTTTTGCCACATATGTGGACGGACACTTTTTTTATTTGCACTATTTCTACGGTGATTGGAGGGCCGTGCACCCCTGCTGTATGCTTACCCGGGATCAGACCCCATATACAGACCCCAGACCCACCGGAACCAGCTCTGGACTTATTTCCCATTGGGGTGCACCGCGCCTTACCATTCCTTCCGGAGAGCAGCAACACGTGGTGACACCTCGACCGTGTCCGCGGGTCCTAGAGTAGCACTCTCAAGAATGTCACAGAAAGGTGTAGGCAGGGGCTATGGGATCCATATAACTATATATCAGCCAAAAGTTACACTAATACTCACAAAGTAATAAAAAAGTTATCATAAAAGGGCAACGGCGGCGCTGCAGCAATGTACCTCAGTATTGTGAAGCCTGACAATTCTACATATAATCCTGCACTGTACTGCTGTAAACCACAATAGGCCCACAACAACCCATGTGCCCCGATACCAAAATGAACCAGCCACCCTCGGACATGTTATGGATCCTTGGTCCGGGTGACCGTTTCATGACGTAAGGAGATCTGGTCACTGCTGTGGTCATTGAGCGGCTGCGGCGATGTCAAACCAGATGTTTGCATTGAGGGTGCCCAGAGGAGCATCACAGGCCTGGAGGAGAAGGAGCGGTGAGCCAGCGCCGTGAAGCAGGTAAGTAGTCTCTGTGGCAATAGACTTACCTGCTCCACCAGGCGATGCTTTTCTGACGTCCACCTTCCCTAACCCTCAGTTCACACTTGCGCGTTTTACAGCGCGTTCGAACGCGCTATAAAACGCATAACCGATGCAAACCAATGCTTCCCTATGGGACTGGTTCACACTTTCGCTTTTTACAGCGCATTCGACGCATAAACAAGTACTTGAGCTTTTTTGGGGGCGTTTGTTACGCGTTTTGGCCCATAGACTTCAATGGGAACGCGCAACGCTTGTATATTGCGCGTTTTTGACACTGAAAACGTGCGTTCGAACGCGCGTTTATGAATTTGCAACATGCTGGAAAGGCCAAACCCCAGCTCTGATTGGCCAAACTTCATATAGACAGGGATATTTGGTCATTGGACAACACTGCAGTCAATCACACAAACGCGCATAAAACGGGCGTTTACTATTGACAAAAACGCGCATAAAATGCGCGACAAAAACGCGTGGAGAGCGCGCGTTTCAGAAACGCTCAGGTCTGAACCCAGCGTAAGTGATATGAACACTGCCCTGTAGTTTCCCTCTCAGTGGTGTAGATGGCTTTCTGCTGGATACAAGCTGAGGTCTCTCCCCACACAATGCACTCTCACAGGCATCTCAGCAGGTCATGTCCTCATCACGGCACAATCTGCGCTCAGTTATCTGCACTCCAGACTGTCTCTCCTTGCACAGTACAGTGCGCCAGTCACTATATAGACCTCTCCTGGCTGGCTGCTCTGCTTCTCCTGACCTCGCCATCCACAGGGGTTTTCCAGGAATTAACAAAATGAAAATACGTAAATATTACTTTATTATAAATATATTCTCATATACCTTTCATTAGTTATAATGGCTCGCGATGTCTGGGGAGCAATCATCAGTGGAAATAAAATGGCCGCCGTCCTATTAGTACACACAAAGCCTGTCCTTATCACATGGGAGTACAAGTTACTTCAGGACACTGAGCTAAAGACCTGCCTCATCCTTCTCTCTGCTCTACTTGTCAGGGATTATGATCCTGAATACAGTTTAATATGATCTTCAGCTGAATCTCTGTAGTGATGGAGTTTATGAGGATACATGAAGTACAGAGAGGAGGTGGCTGTGTCTTGTTATGTGATTAGGACAGGTTCTGTGTGTACTAATAGGACGGCAGCCATTTTATTTCCCCTGATGATTGCTCCCCAGACATCGCGAGCCATTATAACTAATGAAAAATATTTGGGAATATATTTATAATAAAGTAATATTTACGTATATTTTCCTTTTCTTAATTCCCGCAGAACCCATTTAAGGGCTCATGCACATGAATGCGTGCCGCCCGTTCCGTGCATTGGGGACCGCAGATTTTACGGGCAACATCCGTGTGACTGGCATAGACAGATGCAGACCCATTCAACTTGAATGTGGTTGTGATCTGTCGGCACTGCAAAAAAATAGAACAATCTGAAATCTACACCAACTTGGAGCTAGCTTAATTTTTAGGCATTTATTGTG
This sequence comes from Bufotes viridis, assembly GCA_033119425.1. Lineage (NCBI taxonomy): Eukaryota > Metazoa > Chordata > Amphibia > Anura > Bufonidae > Bufotes > Bufotes viridis. Next base: position 597,096,522 of record CM065590.1, on the reverse strand, counting down.
GCAGAAAACTGATAATGATAAGTTTGTCAAGCCACTTAAGCCCCGCCCACTCCCACCTATGGTTCACCGGCTTTTAACAAAAGTGGCATGTGTGGCGAAAAAGGAGCAAAAAGTCACAAACCTTTGACTTTTTGACACCTCCGTTCAGGCGCAGGGATCTGGATAAATCTCCCCCAGTCTCTTTTACACCCATACTCACTGGGAGCGTCCATCGACATCCTGTCTGAGGATATATGGCCCCACATGGATGTTTCTCCATCTCACCGTATACGCCTTCTACATGGGATCAATAAACAGTGCAGAGCCCATACATACAGTGGCACACAATATATATGTACATATTAGACAGTTTATCACATTATATATGGGTTAGATATATACTAGCAGAAGGAACAGAGGAGTCTGGAAGAGGATAGAGAGAAAGAAGAGTCTGGGTCCGTTTTTAAGGGGGTGCTGTAGAGGTCACTGTTGAGGGGACGGGGTCACTGTCCTTCCCCAGACTCTTCTTTCTCTCTATCCTCTTCCAGACTGCTCTGTCTCTCTCGCCTTCTCTACACTCCTCTGTCCGTCTGTGCCCTCCAGAATCCTCTGTCCTCCTACAGACCCTTCTGACCCCTCTGTCCACATCAGACCTCCCGATCCTCCTCCAGTTCATCTCTGTCCTCCTCCAGACCCTTCTGCCCCTCCAGACTCCTGTCCTCCTTCAAACTTCTCTGTCCCCTCCAGACTCCTCTGTCATCCTCCAGACCCCTCTGTCGTCCTCCAGACTCCACTGTCCTCCTGTAGATCCATCTGTCCTCCTCCAGACCCCTCTGCCCTCCTCCTGCCTCCTCTATCCTCTTCCAGATTCCTCTGTCCTCCTCCAGATTCCTCTGTCCTCCTCCAGACCCCTCTGTCCTCCTCCAGACCCCTCTGTCCTCCTCCAGACCCCTCTGTCCTCCTCCAGACCCTTCTGTACCCTCCAGACTGCTCTGTCCTCTTCAGATTCCTCTTTTCCCTCCAGACTTTTCTGTCCTCCAGACCCCTCTGTCCCCTCCAGACTCCTCTGTTCTTTCCAAACCATTCTGTCCCGTCAAGATTCTGCTGTCCTCCTCCAGACCTCTCTTTCCCCTCCAGACTACTGTGTCCTCCTCCAGAGTCATCTTCTAGACTCCTCTGTCCTTCTCCAGACCCCTTTGTCCTCTTTCAGAATGCACTGTCCTCATATAGACTCCACTGTCCTCCTTCAGACCCCTCTGTCCACTCCAGGCTCCTCTGTCCTCCTCTTGACTTTTTTGTACCCTCCGACCCCTCTGTCCACTCCAGTCTCCACTGTCCTCCTGCAGATCCATCTGTCCTGCCCCAGACCCCTTTGCCCTCTTCCTGCCTCCTCTATCCTCTTCCAGATTCCTCTGTCCTCATCCAGATTCCTCTGTCCCCCTCCAGACTCCTTTGTCCTCCTCCAGACTCCTCTGTCCCATCCAGACTGCTCTATCCTCCTCCAAACCATTATGTCCACTCCAGACTCCTCTGTCCTCTTCTAGATTCCACTGTCCTCCTGCAGATCCATCTGTCCTTCTCCAGACCCCTCTGTCCTTCTCCAGACTCCTTTGTCCTCCTCTAGACTCCTCTGTCCAAACCCCTCTGTTCCCCCCACACTACTCTGTCCTCCTCCAGACCCCTCTGTCCCTTCCAGACCCCTCTGTTCTTCTCCAGACTCTTTTGTCTTCTTCCAGACTCCTCTGTCCCCCTCCAGACGCCTCTGTCCTAATCTATACTCCTCTGTCCCCCTCCAGACTCCTCAGTCCTCCTCCATATTCCTCTGTTCCCTCCAGACTCCCCTGTCCTCTTCCAGACTCCTCTGTCATCATCCAGACTACTCTGTCCTTCTCCAGACCCCTCTGTCCTCCTCCAGACCCCTCTGTCCTCCTACAGACCCCTCTGTCCTCCTACAGACCCCTCTGTCCTTCTCCAGACCCCTCTGTCCTTCTCCAGACCCCTCTGTCCCCTCCAGAATCCTCTGTCTTCCTCCAGACCCTTCTGTCCCCTCCAGACTCTGTCATCTTTCAGATTCTTCTGTCCTCTCCAGACTCCTCTGTCCCCTCCAGACTCCTCTGTTCTCCTCCCGACCCTTCTGTCCCTTCCAGACCTCTCTGTACTCCTCCAGACTCCTCTTTTCTTCTCCAGACTCCTTTATCTTCCCTCAGACTCCTCCATCCTCCTTCAGACTCTTCTTTTCTTTTTCTTTTCAAAAATTTTTTATTGGTTTTTTGTAGTAACAAACAGCATGGAATGAAGTGATTGGGAAACAACAAGATAAGACAAGATTAGACATGCTGCAAATGTGTCAAACAGTGGAGATACAGTCCAATCTGTGCATAATAATAACAATGTCAAAACTGAGTCTTGTCTCTGTATTATTAAGTTGTAGTATTGGTAGTAACAAGACTTGCTAGAGTAACAAATGTAAGTACTTTTACACTAAACGAGAATTTCATTTGTCCTCCTCCAGACTCCACTATCTATCTGTCCTCCTTCAGACTCCTCTTTCCTTCTGTCTTCCTCCAGACTCCTCTTTCCCTCTGTCCTTTTGCAAACTCCTCTCTGTCTTCCTCCAGACTCTTCTTTACCTCTTTCCTTCTTTAGACTTCTCTTTCCTCCTCCAGACTCCACTATCTATCTGTCCTCCTTCAGACTCCTCTTTCTATTTGTCCTCCTCCAGACTCCACTATCTGTCCTCCTTCAGACTCCTCTTTCCTTCTGTCTTCCTCCAGACTCCTCTTTCTATTTGTCCTCCTCCAGACTCCACTATCTGTCCTCCTTCAGACTCCTCTTTCCTTCTGTCTTCCTCCAGACTTGTCTTTCCCTCTGTCCTTTTGCAAACTCCTCTCTGTCTTCCTCCAGACTCTTCTTTACCTCTTTCCTTCTCTAGACTTCTCTGTCCTCATTCAGACTCCTCTGTAGCTCTCCAGACTCCTCTAGCTCTCTGTCTCTCTCCAGACTTATCCATTTGTCCTCTTCTAGACTGCTCTGTCCTTTCCCAGACTCCTCTGTCCCTCTTTCCTCCTCCAGACTCCTCTGTCCTCTTTCAGACTCCTTTGTCCCTCTTTCCTCTTCCAGACTCCTCTGTACCTCTTTCTTCCTCTAGACTCCTCTGTCCTCCTCCAGATTCCTCTATTCATCTGTCCTCCTTCAGACTTCTCTGTCCTTCTCTAGACTCCTATGTTCTCCACCAGACTCCTAGATTTCCATTTTCCCCTTTTGACTCCTCTGTCCTTCTCCAGACTCCTTTTTCCCTCTGATCTCCTCCAGACTCCTCTTTCTCTGTCCTTTTGCAGACTCCTCTGTCCCTCTGCCCCCCATCAGACTCCTCTGTTCCTCTTCTCCCCTCTAGACTCCTCTGTCATCCTCCTGACCCCTCTGTTCCTCTGTCCCCCTCCAGACTCCTCTATCTCTCTGTCTTTCTCCAGACTCTTCTCCCTTAGTCCTCTTCCAGACTTCTCTGTCCTTCCCATTACTCCTCTGTCCTCCTCCAGATTCCTTTCTGCCTCTTTTCTCTTCTAGACCCCTCTGTCCTTCTCCAGACTCCTATTTCCCTATGTCCTCTTCCAGAAACCTCTGTTACTCTATCCTTCACCAGACTCCTTTGTCCGTCTGTTCTCCTCCAGACTACACTTTCCTTTTGTCATTTTCCAAACTACTCTGTCCTCCTCCAGACTCCACTATCTATCTGTCCTCCTCCAGACTCCTCTTTCCTTCTGTCTTCCTCCAGACTCACCTTTCCCTTTGTCCTTTTGAAGACTCATCTCTGTCTTTCTCCGGACTCTTCTTTACCTCTTTCCTCCTCTAGACTACTCTCTCCTCATTCAGACTCCTCTGTAGCTCTCCAGACTCCTCTTGCTCTCTGTCGCTCTCCAGACTTAATTCTTTGTCCTCTTCTAGACTGCTCTGTCCTTTCCCAGACTCCTCTGTCCCTCTTTCCTCCTCCAGACTCCTCTGTCCTCTTCCAGACTCCTCTGTCTCTCTTTCCTCTTCCAGACTCCTCTGTACCTCTTTCTTCCTTTTAGACTCCTCTGTACCTCTTTCTTCCTTTAGACTCCTCTGTCCTCCTCCAGATTCCTCTATTCATCTGTCCTCCTTCAGACTTCTCTGTCCTTCTCTAGACCCTTACCCTATGTTCTCCACCAGACTCCTATATTTCTATTTTTCCCTTTTGACTCCTCTGTCATTCTCCAGACTCCCCTTTCCCTCTGCTCTCCTCCAGACTCCTCTTTCTCTGTCCTTTTGCAGACTCCTCTGTCCCTCTGTCCCCCATCAGACTCCTCTGTTCCTCTTTTCCCCTCTAGACTTCTCTGTCCTCCTCCTGACCCCTCTGTTCTTCTGTCCTCCTCCAGAATCCTCTATCTCTCTGTCTTTCTCCAGACTCTTCTCCCTTGGTCCTCTTCCAGACTTCTTTTACGCAGGAATTGACATGCACGGATCTGTACACTATTTGGTACCGCTGCCCTAGATGCTCCATTCGGGAAGCTGACCTGAGATCTCCAAAGTTAAATGGTTTTTGGTCAGAGATTTTGTGCACAAATTGTTCCTGGTATAGAGACTGTCCAGACCCAGTTCTTGCTTTTCTGGGAGTAAAGGGCTCTTAGCCTTTGTTTGTTTCGTTACCTCTATTGCTCTTGGCAAGATTATCGTCTATATATATATATATATATATGTCACGAACCAGCGGATGTGAACCCACTGTGCCACGTGTCCTACCTCCTCTAAGGGCTTTGTTCAAGTGAACCCCTCGATTCTTCACAGTAACCCTGATGGTGGGGATAGACTTTCCCGAGGGGAACACCAGGTCGCTACTTCTAGAGAAGGATAGGCACACGAGGCAGCTGGTCCAGGCGGACCAGGAGGTACCTGAGCGAGGTACTAGAGGTACAGGTGTTGTCAGCAGGCTGAGTCCTAACCAGGAGCAACAGTGCAGGACTGAAGGATGAGGCAGAGGCGAAGTCAAACAGGCAACAGGTCAGGGCAGGCGGCACAGGTACAGGTCAGGCAATCCGGGTCGGCAACAGGAGAGTCAAGGCAAGCAGGCCTTAAATACAAGTACGAGTCAGGAACACAAGCAGATATCAGGAACCTTAACAGGACACAAGGACCTTGACACTGAGGCATCTGGGAAGGGGGCTGAGCCACTTATATATGTGGAGGGCTTGGATTGGTCAGCGAGGTCACATGATCCAACCCGTAAAGCACAGCAAGTGATGGGCGCCGGTCCTTAAGGAAGTGCTGCAGGAAACAAGCAGCAAGCATGTTGTGTCCAGGGCTGAAAGGAAACACTGGCAGCAGATAACCGCTGAACATGGCGCCCGGTCCCGCGGCGGTAAGCAGGGGAACAGCGGCGCACAGCAGCTGCTGTTACAGTATAAATGGATGTAGAAATGAAGCGAATCAGTCATTATTGTAGGAAAAACATAATGCTGAAAGGAAATTTCTCTGTAAATGGCAAAAAAGTATTGAAAAGCCAGAAGCAAAATAGAGGAGATTCGTCAGACCCCAATAAGATTTACTAAAAACGGAAAGAACAAGGAAACTTATTTCTCTGCTCCTCATGTATCAGGGTGGGTGCGGAGAACTGGGGGGCAGAGACGTTCCTGGCGTAGCGGACTGTTCAAGATTCAGAACATTCTAGAATATATCTAATATCAGGTAATGTTAGAGCACATTAACGGGGCTCTACATGGTTAGAAAAACATGAGCCCCACGCCTCTGCACAGCTTCTATGGGCCCCTGTAGAGCCCTGGAGCAACGGTGCTCCGGACTGTGGGCGTTTGTGAACAGAGGCCCTTATTGCTTCTATGCAAAGCCATCAACTCCCTACTTTATTGCACTTTGAAGGGTTAACTTGCACTGTGATTTATGCTGTTGGGTACACTTATAGTGTCTTATATTGTTGAACTGCATGTCTATGTTTGTTGTAACGTTCCCTGTTCATTTGCACTGTTATTGCGCTGTATTTGCACGGCATTGTGGAAAGGGTTAATGCACAGAGACTTTGGGACTTTCTACCTATCCAAAGTTTTGAAGGGGGAAAATAAACAGACACAGCGACCTTCTGTCTGTCTGCTTTACTTCTGTTGTTTATGTCTGAAGTCTTTTTTATGTATGGAAAAGCTAATTAGTCATTCCCATAGACCTGCATTGAAGCTCTATGCAAGAAATTGTAACATTGTATCTGTATAGGCCGTGTTTCTCCAATCCACTCCTCCCACTAGAAGGTTCTAGTTGAGCTAAAAACTGTATATAAGGAGAGCAGTCAAAGCCCCTAGTGTGCGGCAGACAGGAGTGCCAACCAGCATTTATATTTTTCTGTACAACTTGCCCCAAAATCACGGACACAACATTTTTTTAGACACATATATGCACACACACACACTTTTGCCCACTTATATAATCACACACCCTTACACACCTCACACCTAATTTGCACCTTTTTTTTTTTTTCTATTTTAATTTTTATTAATTATCATGTATTAATTTATTGCGTTTTCCGCGGATTCACGGCTTTGCACTTTCACGAACGTCCTTCTATCCTGCATTCCTTTCATCCCATCATGGATTTACTGGCGCCTTCTCTGCTTGTTCTTTGTCGTCCTCTATTTATTATACAAGAATTTTATTACATGTTATTATATTATAAGCCTCATTATTATTACATTGTATGTATTTTTTATATTTTTAATGTATTTTTTCTTTTTATCGTTTTTCTTCTTCTTTTTTCGCTCTTTTCTTCCTCTATGGTGTTTGCTCCTGGCGTCTCAGGCCCCGTGCGGCATTATATTTTCTTTACGTACGGTGATTTATAAATCAGAAGCTATAATTATTATTATTACGGTAAATATTCATCTTTTTGAAATATTTATTGGCCAATAAATAAAAAAATATATATTTTACAATTATTAATTTTATATATATTTGTATATTTATTTTAGTTATTTTACACTATCATGTACATGATTGTTTTTGTATTTTTGGTTATTTACAGTGCGTTTGCGCTTTATGTTTAGCGCATGCGCAATAGAACTGGACATTAGTTGTCTTTATTATTATTTTTTAATATTCATTTTTATGTGCACTGATATGTGTTCACTGTATGGCACTATAGTGTGGTACTGATATATGTTCACTGTATGGCACTATAGTTTGGCACTGATATGTGTTCACTGTATGGCACTATAGTGTGGCACTGATATATGTTCACTGTATGGCACTATAGTGTGGTACTGATATATGTTCACTGTATGGCACTATAGTGTGGCACTGATATATGTTCACTGTATGGCACTATAGTATGGCACTGATATATGTTCACCGTATGGCACTATAGTGTGGCACTGATATATGTTCACTGTATGGCACTATAGTGTGGTACTGATATATGTTCACTGTATGGCACTATAGTGTGGCACTGATATATGTTCACTGTATGGCACTATAGTGTGGCACTGATATATGTTCACTGTATGGCACTATAGTATGGCACTGATATATGTTCACTGTATGGCACTATAGTGTGGCACTGATATATGTTCACTGTATGGCACTATAGTGTGGATCTGATATATGCTCACTGTATGGCACTATAGTATGGCACTGATATATGTTCACTGTATGGCACTATAGTGTGGCACTGATATATGTTCACTGTATGGCACTATAGTATGGCACTGATATATGTTCACTGTATGGCACTATAGTGTGGATCTGATATATGCTCACTGTATGGCACTATAGTGTGGCACTGATATATGTTCACTGTATGGCACTATAGTGTGGCACTGATATGTGTTCACTGTATGGCACTATAGTGTGGCACTGATATGTGTTCACTGTATGGCACTATAGTGTGGTACTGATATGTGTTCACTGTATGGCACTATAGTGTGGCACTGATATATGTTCACTGAATGGCACTATAGTGTGGCACTGATATATGTTCACTGAATGGCACTATAGTGTGGCACTGAAATGTATTCACTGTATGGCACTATAGTGTGGCACTGATATATGTTCGCTGTATGGCACTATAGTGTGGCACTGATATATGTTCACTGTATGACACTATAGTGTGGCACTGATATATGTTCACTGTATGGCACTATAGTGTGGCACTGATATATGTTCACTGTATGGCACTATAGTGTGGCACTGATATATGTTCACTGAATGGCACTATAGTGTGGCACTGATATATGTTCACTGTATGGCACTATAGTGTGGCACTGATATATGTTCACTGTATGGCACTATAGTGTGGCACTGATATATGTTCACTGTATGGCACTATAGTGTGGCACTGATATATGTTCACTGTATGGCACTATAGTGTGGCACTGATATATGTTCACTGTATGGCACTATAGTGTGGCACTGATATATGTTCACTGTATGGCACTATAGTGTGGCACTGATATATGTTCACTGTATGGCACTATAGTGTGGCACTGATATATGTTCACTGTATGGCACTATAGTGTGGCACTGATATATGTTCACTGTATGGCACTATAGTGTGGCACTGATATATGTTCACTGTATGGCACTATAGTGTGGCACTGATATATGTTCACTGTATGGCACTATAGTGTGGCACTGATATATGTTCACTGTATGGCACTATAGTGTGGCACTGATATATGTTCACTGTATGGCACTATAGTATGGCACTGATATATGTTCACTGTATGGCTCTATAGTGTGGCACTGATATATGTTCACTGTATGGCACTATAGTGTGGCACTGATATATGTTCACTGTATGGCACTATAGTGTGGCACTGATATATGTTCACTGTATGGCACTATAGTGTGGCACTGATATATGTTCACTGTATGGCACTATAGTATGGCACTGATATATGTTCACTGTATGGCACTATAGTGTGGCACTGATATATGTTCACTGTATGGCACTATAGTGTGGCACTGATATATGTTCACTGTATGGCACTATAGTGTGGCACTGATATATGTTCACTGTATGGCTCTATAGTGTGGCACTGATATATGTTCACTGTATGGCACTATAGTGTGGCACTGATATGTGTTCACTGTATGGCACTATAGTGTGGCACTGATATGTGTTCACTGTATGGCACTATAGTGTGGCACTGATATATGTTCACTGTATGGCACTATAGTGTGGCACTGATATATGTTCACTGTATGGCACTATAGTGTGGCACTGATATATGTTCACTGTATGGCACTATAGTATGGCACTGATATATGTTCACTGTATGGCACTATAGTGTGGCACTGATATGTGTTCACTGTATGGCACTACAGTGTGGTACTGATATATGTTCACTGTATGGCACTATAGTGTGGCACTGATATATGTTCACTGTATGGCACTATAGTGTGGAACTGATATATGTTCACTGTATGGCACTATAGTGTGGTACTGATATGTGTTCACTGTATGGCACTATAGTGTGGTACTGATATATGTTCACTGTATGACACTATAGTATGGCACTGATATATGTTCACTGTATGGCACTATAGTGTGGCACTGATATATGTTCACTGTATGACACTATAGTATGGCAATGATATATGTTCACTGTATGGCACTATAGTGTGGCAATGATATATGTTCACTGTATGGCACTATAGTGTGGGACTGATATATGCTCACTGTATGGCACTATAGTATGGCACTGATATATGCTCACTGTATGACACTATAGTATGGCACTGATATATGTTCACTGTATGGCACTATAGTATGGCACTGATATATGTTCACTGTATGGCACTATAGTATGGCACTGATATATGCTCACTGTATGGCACTATAGTGTGGCACTGATATATGTTCACTGTATGGCACTATAGTGTGGCACTGATATGTGTTCACTGTATGGCACTATAGTGTGGCACTGATATATGTTCACTGTATGGCACTATAGTGTGGCACTGATATGTGTTCGCTGTATGGCACTATAGTGTGGCACTGATATATGTTCACTGTATGGCACTATATTATGGCACTGATATGTGTTCACTGCATGGCACTATAGTGTGGGACTCATATGTGTTCACTGTATGGCACTATAGTGTGGCACTGATATATGTTCACTGTATGGCACTATAGTATGGCACTGATATATGTTCACTGTATGGCACTATAGTGTGGCACTGATATATGTTCACTGTATGGCACTATAGTGTGGGACTGATATATGTTCACTGTATGGCACTATAGTGTGGCACTGATATATGTTCACTGTATGGCACTATAGTGTGGCACTGATATATGTTCACCGTATGGCACTATAGTGTGGCACTGATATACGTTCACTGTATGGCACTATAGTGTGGCACTGATATATGTTCACTGTATGGCACTATAGTTTGGCACTGATATATGTTCACTGTATGGCACTATAGTGTGGGACTGATATATGTTCACTGTATGGCACTATAGTATGGCACTGATATGTGTTCACTGTATGGCACTATAGTATGGCACTGATATATGTTCACTGTATGGCACTATAGTGTAGCACTGATATATGTTCACTGTATGGCACTATAGTGTGGCACTGATATATGTTCACTGTATGGCACTATAGTGTGGCACTGATATGTGTTCGCTGTATGGCACTATAGTGTGGCACTGATATATGTTCACTGTATGGCACTATATTATGGCACTGATATGTGTTCACTGCATGGCACTATAGTGTGGGACTCATATGTGTTCACTGCATGGCACTATAGTGTGGGACTCATATGTGTTCACTGTATGGCACTATAGTGTGGCACTGATATATGTTCACTGTATGGCACTATAGTATGGCACTGATATATGTTCACTGTATGGCACTATAGTGTGGCACTGATATATGTTCACCGTATGGCACTATAGTGTGGGACTGATATATGTTCACTGTATGGCACTATAGTGTGGCACTGATATATGTTCACTGTATGACACTATAGTATGGCACTGATATGTGTTCACTGTATGGCACTATAGTATGGCACTGATATGTGTTCACTGTATGGCACTATAGTGTAGCACTGATATGTGTTCACTGTATGGCACTATAGTGTGGCACTGATATATGTTCACTGTATGGCACTATAGTGTGGCACTGATATATATTCACTGTATGGCACTATAGTATGGCACTGATATATGTTCACTGTATGGCACTATAGTCTGGCACTGATATATGTTCGCTGTATGGCACTATAGTGTGGCACTGATATATGTTCACTGTATGGCACTATAGTGTGGCACTGATATATGTTCACTGTATGGCACTATAGTGTGGGACTGATATATGTTCACTGTATGGCACTATAGTATGGCACTGATATGTGTTCACTGTATGGCACTTTAGTGTGGCACTGATATATGTTCACTGTATGGCACTATAGTATGGCACTAATATATGTTCACTGTATGGCACTATAGTATGGTACTGATATGTGTTCACTGTATGGCACTATAGTGTAGCACTGATATGTGTTCACTGTATGGCACTATAGTGTGGCACTGATATATGTTCACTGTATGGCACTATAGTATGGCACTGATGTTCACTGTTATGCACTATAGTGTGGCACTGATATATGTTCACTGTATGGCACTATAGTATGGCACTGATATGTGTTCACTGTATGGCACTATAGTGTGGCACTGATATATGTTCACTGTATGGCACTATAGTGTGGCACTGATATGTGTTCACTGTATGGCACTATAGTGTGGCACTGATATATGTTCACTGTATGGCACTATAGTGTAGCACTGATATGTGTTCACTGTATGGCACTATAGTGTGGCACTGATATATGTTCACTGTATGGCACTATAGTGTGGCACTGATATGTGTTCGCTGTATGGCACTATAGTGTGGCACTGATATATGTTCACTGTATGGCACTATATTATGGCACTGATATGTGTTCACTGCATGGCACTATAGTGTGGGACTCATATGTGTTCACTGCATGGCACTATAGTGTGGGACTCATATGTGTTCACTGTATGGCACTATAGTGTGGCACTGATATATGTTCACTGTATGGCACTATAGTATGGCACTGATATATGTTCACTGTATGGCTCTATAGTGTGGCACTGATATGTGTTCACTGTATGGCACTATAGTATGGCACTGATATATGTTCACTGTATGGCACTATAGTGTGGGACTGATATATGTTCACTGTATGGCACTATAGTGTGGCACTGATATATGTTCACTGTATGGCACTATAGTGTGGCACTGATATATGTTCACCGTATGGCACTATAGTGTGGGACTGATATATGTTCACTGTATGGCACTATAGTGTGGCACTGATGTTCACTGTTATGCACTATAGTGTGGCACTGATATATGTTCACTGTATGGCACTATAGTATGGCACTGATATGTGTTCACTGTATGGCACTATAGTGTAGCACTGATATGTGTTCACTGTATGGCACTATAGTGTGGCACTGATATATGTTCACTGTATGGCACTATAGTGTGGCACTGATATATATTCACTGTATGGCACTATATTATGGCACTGATATATGTTCACTGTATGGCACTATAGTCTGGCACTGATATATGTTCGCTGTATGGCACTATAGTATGGCACTGATATATGTTCACTGTATGGCACTATAGTATGGCACTGATATATGCTCACTGTATGGCACTATAGTGTGGCACTGATATATGTTCACTGTATGGCACTATAGTGTGGGACTGATATATGTTCACTGTATGGCACTATAGTATGGCACTGATATATGTTCACTGTATGGCACTATAGTCTGGCACTGATATATGTTCACTGTATGGCCCTATAGTATCGCATTGATATATGTTCACTGTATGGCACTATAGTGTGGCACTGATATATGTTCACTGTTGGAACTATAGTGTGGCACTGATATATGTTCACTGTATGGCCCTATAGTATCGCACTGATATATGTTCACTGTATGGCACTATAGTGTGGCACTGATATATGTTCACTGTATGGCACTATAGTGTGGCACAGTAGAGCAGTTTTATTTGGACACTGTTATAGTGATACTAATATAGGCACTGTATGGCACTGTTATTTGGGGTGTGCTGTGGGAGTACTTCCATACGGTACATGTTTTGCCCGTGATTGTGTCATCGGTGTACGGTACTGTTCCTCATTGTCAGGGACTCCACGTATCGGTCCCTGTGAGGCTTTCTAGGAAGGACAGCTTCCCTGACCACGATAGTGCCGGCTGCATCTACAAGGAAATGTGAAATGAGATTGTTTCATGGCTGAGAATTCGGTAATGAGGGGCGGAGAGTGCGCTTATTTGGCAGTTCCCCATTTAGATGGAGTCCTCGCAGCTCTCATGGGCACACAATAGAGCGGTATTTCAGGCTGTCGTGGAGGTGACAGTAATGGTTACTTGCCCATTACTGCAAATGACACGCGTATTGTTCGGAGTAGGTGCAATCTGCAGAGGAGGCGCATTAGCAGAAGCGCCTGAGCAGGCGAATAAAAACCTCGAAATACTCTTGTGACAAGAGAAGTGACCTAACCGCCGACACTGGTGCTATTGACCGGCAATTCTACCGCATGTTTGGCCCCAAAACTAAACTGCTAAAATTATTTCCAAGTGCTGCACATTGCTGACGGCAGCCGCTGTGGCCAGAAACGCGTGATGTGCCAGCAACGAGGAGACAAGCAGACATCACGTGAGGCATGGTACCAGTGCCGTCAGCCGGCTCCATGTGCACAGCGTCCTGGTTATAATCAGCTTATTACACTCTGTCCAATATGGCGCCATTCTCAGGCTCCTGAAAGGCACGCGCCATGATTACCCTGCCATCTAGGCTCCAGCAGCAATGTCTGGACAGTGTCTAGTGGTATTATGTAAGCATATGGCGCTATTATGTAGCCACAGTGCGGCTGTATTATTATCGTGCCACATAACTATTAGTTCAGCACTCTATGGTGGTATTATTTGGCCAATAGAGTATCGTATAACACTGATATCCATTGACATCATTGCCACTATAGGGCAGTATTATTATGGACGCTCTGTAGTTCTGTTATTTAGCCCTGTATGGTGCTATTATGTAAGTGTTATATGAGAGGTACTACAAGGTGATGCCATTGGGCTTCATATCTATTCATTGCATTTGGCACTATAGAGCGGTATTATTTAGACTCTGTATAGTTCTATTATTTGGCTTGTTATGGTGGTATTCTCTAAGCACTGTACGGCCAACTATTTAGGCACCATATGGTGTTATTACTTATATACTGCATAACGGTATTATTGAGGTCTCTTGGTTTTATTTGTTGTGTTATTAGACACTCCCTCTCTTAACTGCATTAGTCACTATAGAGCGGTATTATTTTGGACACGCTGTAGTTCTGTTATTTAGCCCTGTATGGTGCTATTACGTAAGTACCATGTGGCCTGTTATAGGAGAGGTACTACAAAACCATGTCATTGGGCATCATATCTGTTTATTACATTTGGCACTATAGAGCGGTATTATTTGGATACTATATAGTTTAGTTATTTGTTCCTGTGTGATGATGTTATGGAAGCACTGTATGGTCAATAATTAAGGCACAGTATGGCGGTATTATTAGAGCAGAGTATAGTATTGCTATTGGGGTATCAATTAGCACAATTACTGGACACTATATAGCATCAGTATGTGCTCACTGCACGGCACTGTTATGCTGAATGCGCTATAGAGCGGTATTATTTGAACAATTATGTATGGTGCTATTGTTCTGTTATGTGGCAATGTCATTTTTATGCACTATAGAACAGGATTATTTGGGCGCCGTTATGAAGCACTATATGGCATTATTATTTAGGTATTAGAGGGCACTGCTATTGTTTATGCTCTATAGAGCAGTACTACTTGTACGCTTATGAATACTTTATGGCATTATTATTTTGGTGTTATATGGCACTGGTATTTCTTATGCACTATAGAGCAGTATTATTTGGATACTGCTATGAGGCACCATATGTCAGTATTATTATTTATGCACTATAGAGCAGTATTATTTGCATACTGCTATGAGGCACTGTATGTCACTATTATTCTGGTACCATATAGCGCTGTTATTTCTTATGCACCACAGAGCAGTAGTATATGAACTCCACTATCAAGCACCGTATGGCGGTACTATTTGTAATATCAGAATTTTGAAGTTCCCTAGCACAGTGATATCAAAGATTTTGTCCCCACCCCTCACTTCTTGAACCCCCCCCCCCCCTCCATACCTGACCCTATGGCTTTCAAGTACACGCCGACACACCCTGAGGTGTCTGCGAGCTGTACGCAGCCGGCGGTTGTCAGGGAGGCTCCAGCTCTCAGCCCCTTATACAGAGAATTATCCTCGGAATATGCTCTTAATTCTGGATAAATATGGAGCGTACACAGGAATACTATCTGACCTATTTACCGCTCCGCGTCCTCTGCCTCCATATCTGCAGACTATCGCTCCTTCTAGGTATGGGTGATTACAGTAACACCCGGCCGCTCACATTACATAATGCAGCTGTGGGGGCTCCTCTCCGCAGCGCTCACAGGGCCTTGAGGCCGGCCGTGCAGCCACCAGGTGGCGCCAGTGAGCAATGTATAAGTGCCTATATGTTACAGGCGATGTATGGAGTCAGGCAGAGTATGAGGCGCCCAATATTTCACACACGTCCCTTCTATAGAACGGCTGATCACCAAAGTATAAATTACTCCCGCGGAGCGGTCACAACGCGTGCGGTTTATTTCACATTTCGTTTATTGCCATTCGGTGCAACAAGTGCGGCGGTTTCTTCTGTGCAAAAACAAGGTCCGAACGACGAAGCGCGTGACAGTGACAAGTGCACTTCAAAATACCGCCTGCTTCCAACCAGTGAGGACAGTACTGGTCTCCTGCTTCTCACGTCTATCCGCGGCCACCGCAATCACAGCAGCAGGGGCGCTGCTAGGTTAAAACATTTGGGGCCCCTGATGTTTTGTCCCGGTCCCGAATGTCCTGCCTGTCAGATAGATCCAACTGTAAGTGCTCAGGACGGCAATACAATTGAATCTAATGCACTGCAAGAGCTGAAGGACCTGTGGTGACATCACAGGTCATGTGACCAGCAAAACAGGCAGTGGTTGAGAAGGACCTGCGATGATGTCACCGTCATGTGACCAGTGCAGAGAGGACGCAGTGAAGAGGAGAAGGAGCTGTGGTGAGGTCTGCTACATGAGGAGAGGGAAGTGAAGGGGGAGGCAGAACAATGCTGGGAGTTGTGGTTATTTACTTGGGACTGTATGTTAGGGCTAAAGGGAGGGAAGTTATTTACATAGGACTGCATGTTGGAGGTGGCTGGGTGATGTTATTTACATGGGACTGAATGTTGAGGTGGTGATGTTTACATGGGATTGCATGTTTGAGGCGGCTGGGGAGGGGGTGATCTTATTTACATGGGACTGTATATTGAAGGGGCTCAAGGAAGGGAAGTGATGTTATTTACATGGGACTGAATGTTGAGGTGGTGATGTTTACATGGGATTGCATGTTGGAGGTGGCTGGGTGATGTTATTTACATGGGACTGAATGTTGAGGTGGTGATGTTTACATGGGATTGCATGTTTGAGGCGGCTGGGGAGGGGGTGATCTTATTTACATGGGACTGTATATTGAAGGGGCTCAAGGAAGGGAAGTGATGTTAGTTACATGGGACTGTATGTTGGAGGGGCTGAGGAATTATAATTTCTGGGGGCACTAATGGGAGGAAAATGACAACAGGGGCACAGTATAAATACTGGAGGCACTGCAGGGCGAGCATTATAACAGTAGGGGCAGTATAAATACTGGAGGCACTGCAGGGCGAGCATTATAACAGTAGGGGGCAGTATAAATACTGGGGGCACTGCAGGGCGAGCATTATAACAGTAGGGGGCAGTATATATACTAGAGGTACTGCAGGGCGAGCATTATAACAGTAGGGGCGTATAAATACTGGAGGCGCTGCAGGGCGAGCATTATAACAGTAGGGGGCAGTATAAATACTGGGAGCACTGCAGGGCGAGCATTATAACAGTAGGGGGCAGTATAAATACTGGAGGCACTGCAGGGCTGAGCATTATAACAGTAGGGGGCAGTATAAATACTGGAGGCACTGCAGGGCGAGCATTATAACAGTAGGGGCAGTATAAATACTGGGAGCACTGCAGGGCGAGCATTATAACAGTAGGGGGCAGTATAAATACTGGGGGCACTGCAGGGCGAGCATTATAACAGTAGGGGGCAGTATAAATACTGGAGGCGCTGCAGGGCGAGCATTATAACAGTAGGGGGCAGTATATATACTGGGAGCACTGCAGGGCGAGCATTATAACAGTAGGGGGCAGTATAAATACTGGAGGCACTGCAGGGCGAGTATTATAACAGTAGGGGGCAGTATAAATACTGGAGGCACTGCAGGGCGAGCATTATAACAGTAGGGGGCAGTATAAATACTGGAGGCACTGCAGGGCTGAGCATTATAACAGTAGGGGGCAGTATAAATACTGGAGGCACTGCAGGGCGAGCATTATAACAGTAGGGGGCAGTATAAATACTGGAGGCACTGCAGGACGAGCATTATAACAGTAGGGGGCAGTATAAATACTGGAGGCACTGCAGGGCGAGCATTATAACAGTAGGGGGCAGTATAAATACTGGAGGCACTGAAGGGCGAGCATTATAACAGTAGGGGGCAGTATAAATACTAGAGGAGCTTCAGGGAGGGCATTATAACAGTAGGGGGCAGTATAAATACTGGAGGCACTGCAGGGCAAGCATTATAACAGTAGGGGGCAGTATAAATACTGGAGGCACTGCAGGGCGAGCATTATAACAGTAGGGGGCAGTATTTATACTGGGGGCACTGCAGGGTGAGTATTATAACAGTAGGGGGCAGTATAAATACTGGAGGCACTGCAGGGCGAGCATTATAACAGTAGGGGGCAGTATAAATACTGGAGGCACTGCAGGGCGAGCATTATAACAGTAGGGGGCAGTATAAATACTGGAGGCACTGCAGGGCGAGCATTATAACAGTAGGGGCAGTATAAATACTGGAGGCACTGCAGGGCGAGCATTATAACAGTAGGGGCAGTATAAATACTGGAGGCACTGCAGGGCGAGCATTATAACAGTAGGGGCAGTATAAATACTGGAGGCACTGCAGGGCGAGCATTATAACAGTAGGGGGCAGTATAAATACTGGAGGCACTGCAGGGCGAGCATTATAACAGTAGGGGCAGTATAAATACTGGAGGCACTGCAGGGCGAGCATTATAACAGTAGGGGGCAGTATAAATACTGGAGGCACTGCAGGGTGAGCATTATAACAGTAGGGGCAGTATAAATACTGGAGGCACTGCAGGCGAGCATTATAACAGCAGGGGGCAGTATAAATACTGGAGGCACTGCAGGGTGAGTATTATAACAGTAGGGGCAGTATAAATACTGGAGGCACTGCAGGGCGAGCA
Organism: Bufotes viridis; assembly: GCA_033119425.1. Classification (NCBI taxonomy): domain Eukaryota; kingdom Metazoa; phylum Chordata; class Amphibia; order Anura; family Bufonidae; genus Bufotes; species Bufotes viridis. The sequence goes on along the minus strand of CM065590.1, from coordinate 597,077,980 downwards.
TTATAACAGTAGGGGCAGTATAAATACTGGGAGCACTGCAGGGCGAGCATTATAACAGTAGGGGCAGTATAAATACTGGAGGCACTGCAGGGCTGAGCATTATAACAGTAGGGGCAGTATAAATACTGGAGGCAGCTGCAGGGCGAGCATTATAACAGTAGGGGCAGTATAAATACTGGAGGCACTGCAGGGCGAGCATTATAACAGTAGGGGGCAGTATAAATACTGGAGGCACTGCAGGGCGAGCATTATAACAGTAGGGGGCAGTATAAATACTGGGGGCACTGCAGGGTGAGCATTATAACAGTAGGGGCAGTATAAATACTGGAGGCACTGCAGGGCGAGCATTATAACAGTAGGGGCAGTATAAATACTGGAGGCACTGCAGGGTGAGCATTATAACAGTAGAGGGCAGTATAAATACTGGAGGCACTGCAGGCGAGCATTATAACAGTAGGGGCAGTATAAATACTGGAGGCACTGCAGGGCGAGCATTATAACAGTAGGGGGCAGTATAAATACTGGAGGCGCTGCAGGGCGAGCATTATAACAGTAGGGGGCAGTATAAATACTAGAGGCGCTGCAGGGCGAGCATTATAACAGTAGGGGGCAGTATAAATACTGGAGGCACTGCAGGGCGAGCATTATAACAGTAGGGGGCAGTATAAATACTGGAGGCGCTGAAGGCGAGCATTATAACAGTAGGGGGCAGTATAAATACTAGAGGAGCTTCAGGGAGGGCATTATAACAGTAGGGGCAGTATAAATACTGGAGGCACTGCAGGGCGAGCATTATAACAGTAGGGGCAGTATAAATACTGGAGGCACTGCAGGGCGAGCATTATAACAGTAGGGGGCAGTATAAATACTGGAGGCACTGCAGGGCGAGCATTATAACAGTAGGGGCAGTATAAATACTGGAGGCGCTGCAGGGCGAGCATTATAACAGTAGGGGGCAGTATAAATACTGGAGGCACTGCAGGGCGAGCATTATAACAGTAGGGGCAGTATAAATACTGGAGGCACTGCAGGGCGAGCATTATAACAGTAGGGGGCAGTATAAATACTGGAGGCACTGCAGGGCGAGCATTATAACAGTAGGGGGCAGTATAAATACTGGAGGCACTGCAGGGCGAGCATTATAACAGTAGGGGGCAGTATAAATACTGGAGGCAGCTGCAGGGCGAGCATTATAACAGTAGGGGGCAGTATAAATACTGGAGGCACTGCAGGGCGAGCATTATAACAGTAGGGGGCAGTATAAATACTGGAGGCACTGCAGGGCGAGCATTATAACAGTAGGGGGCAGTATAAATACTGGAGGCACTGCAGGGCGAGCATTATAACAGTAGGGGCAGTATAAATACTGGAGGCACTGCAGGGCGAGCATTATAACAGTAGGGGGCAGTATAAATACTGGAGGCACTGCAGGGCGAGCATTATAACAGTAGGGGGCAGTATAAATACTGGAGGCACTGCAGGGCGAGCATTATAACAGTAGGGGGCAGTATAAATACTGGAGGCACTGCAGGGCGAGCATTATAACAGTAGGGGCAGTATAAATACTGGAGGCACTGCAGGGCGAGCATTATAACAGTAGGGGCAGTATAAATACTGGAGGCAGCTGCAGGGCGAGCATTATAACAGTAGGGGGCAGTATAAATACTGGAGGCACTGCAGGGCGAGCATTATAACAGTAGGGGCAGTATAAATACTGGAGGCACTGCAGGGCGAGCATTATAACAGTAGGGGGCAGTATAAATACTGGAGGCACTGCAGGGCGAGCATTATAACAGTAGGGGCAGTATAAATACTGGAGGCACTGCAGGGCGAGCATTATAACAGTAGGGGCAGTATAAATACTGGAGGCACTGCAGGGCGAGCATTATAACAGTAGGGGCAGTATAAATACTGGAGGCACTGCAGGGCGAGCATTATAACAGTAGGGGGCAGTATAAATACTGGAGGCACTGCAGGGCGAGCATTATAACAGTAGGGGCAGTATAAATACTGGAGGCACTGCAGGGCGAGCATTATAACAGTAGGGGCAGTATAAATACTGGAGGCACTGCAGGGCGAGCATTATAACAGTAGGGGCAGTATAAATACTGGAGGCACTGCAGGGCGAGCATTATAACAGTAGGGGCAGTATAAATACTGGAGGCACTGCAGGGTGAGCATTATAACAGTAGGGGCAGTATAAATACTGGGGGCACTGCAGGGCGAGCATTATAACAGTAGGGGGCAGTATAAATACTGGAGGCACTGCAGGGCGAGCATTATAACAGTAGGGGGCAGTATAAATACTGGAGGCACTGCAGGGCGAGCATTATAACAGTAGGGGGCAGTATAAATACTGGAGGCACTGCAGGGCGAGCATTATAACAGTAGGGGGCAGTATAAATACTGGAGGCACTGCAGGGCGAGCATTATAACAGTAGGGGGCAGTATAAATACTGGAGGCACTGCAGGGCGAGCATTATAACAGTAGGGGGCAGTATAAATACTGGAGGCACTGCAGGGCGAGCATTATAACAGTAGGGGGCAGTATAAATACTGGAGGCACTGCAGGGCGAGCATTATAACAGTAGGGGCAGTATAAATACTGGAGGCACTGCAGGGCGAGCATTATAACAGTAGGGGGCAGTATAAATACTGGAGGCACTGCAGGGCGAGCATTATAACAGTAGGGGCAGTATAAATACTGGAGGCACTGCAGGGCGAGCATTATAACAGTAGGGGCAGTATAAATACTGGAGGTGCTGCAGGGCGAGCATTATAACAGTAGGGGGCAGTATAAATACTGGAGGCACTGCAGGGCGAGCATTATAACAGTAGGGGGCAGTATAAATACTGGAGGCACTGCAGGGCGAGCATTATAACAGTAGGGGGCAGTATAAATACTGGAGGCACTGCAGGGCGAGCATTATAACAGTAGGGGCAGTATAAATACTGGAGGCACTGCAGGGCGAGCATTATAACAGTAGGGGGCAGTATAAATACTGGAGGCACTGCAGGGCGAGCATTATAACAGTAGGGGCAGTATAAATACTGGAGGCACTGCAGGGCGAGCATTATAACAGTAGGGGGCAGTATAAATACTGGAGGCACTGCAGGGCGAGCATTATAACAGTAGGGGGCAGTATAAATACTGGAGGCACTGCAGGGTGAGCATTATAACAGTAGGGGGCAGTATAAATACTGGAGGCACTGCAGGGCGAGCATTATAACAGTAGGGGCAGTATAAATACTGGGGGCGCTGCAGGGCGAGCATTATAACAGTAGGGGGCAGTATAAATACTGGAGGCACTGCAGGGCGAGCATTATAACAGTAGGGGGCAGTATAAATACTGGAGGCACTGCAGGGCGAGCATTATAACAGTAGGGGGCAGTATAAATACTGGGGGCACAGCAGGGCGAGCATTATAACAGTAGGGGGCAGTATAAATACTGGAGGCACTGCAGGGCGAGCATTATAACAGTAGGGGGCAGTATAAATACTGGGGGCACTGCAGGGTGAGCATTATAACAGTAGGGGGCAGTATAAATACTGGAGGCACTGTAGGGTGAGTATTATAACAGTAGGGGCAGTATAAATACTGGAGGAGCTTCAGGGCGAGCATTATAACAGTAGGGGGCAGTATAAATACTGGAGGCACTGCAGGGCGAGCATTATAACAGTAGGGGGCAGTATAAATACTGGAGGCACTGCAGGGCGAGCATTATAACAGTAGGGGCAGTATAAATACTGGAGGCACTGCAGGGCGAGCATTATAACAGTAGGGGCAGTATAAATACTGGAGGCAGCTGCAGGGCGAGCATTATAACAGTAGGGGGCAGTATAAATACTGGAGGCACTGCAGGGCGAGCATTATAACAGTAGGGGGCAGTATAAATACTGGAGGCACTGCAGGGTGAGCATTATAACAGTAGGGGGCAGTATAAATACTGGAGGCACTGCAGGGCGAGCATTATAACAGTAGGGGGCAGCATAAATACTGGAGGCACTGTAGGGTGAACATTATAACAGTAGGGGGCAGTATAAATACTTGAGGCACTGCAGGGCGAGCATTATAACAGTAGGGGGCAGTATAAAAACTGGAGGCACTGCAGGGCGAGCATTATAACAGTAGGGGGCTGTATAAATACTGGAGGTACTGCAGGATGAGCATTATAACAGTAGGGGGCAGTATATATACTAGAGGAACTGCAGGATGAGCATTATAACAGTAGGGGGCAGTATAAATACTGGAGGGGCTTCAGGGCAAGCATTATAACAGTAGGGGGCAGTATAAATACTGGAGGGGCTTCAGGGCAAGCATTATAACAGTAGGGGGCAGCATAAATACTGAAGGCACTGTAGGGTGAACATTATATCAGTAGGGGGCAGTATAAATACTTGAGGCACTGCAGGGCGAGCATTATAACAGTAGGGGGCAGTATAAATACTGGAGGAGCTTCAGGGCTAGCATTATAACAGTAGGGGGCAGTATAAATACTAGAGGCACTGCAGGGTGAGCATTATAACAGTAGGGGGCAGTATAAAAACTGGAGGCACTGCAGGGCGAGCATTATAACAGTAGGGGGCAGTATAAATACTTGAGGCACTGCAGGGCGAGCATTATAACAATAGGGGGCCGTATAAATACTGGAGGCACTGCAGGGTGAGTATTATAACAGTAGGGGGCAGTATAAATACTTGAGGCACTGCAGGGCGAGCATTATAAAATTAGGGGGCAGTATAAATACTGGAGGCACTGCAGGGCGAGCATTATAACAGTAGGGGGCAGTATAAATACTTGAGGCACTGCAGGGCGAGCATTATGACAGTAGGGGGCAGTATAAATACTGGGGGCACTGCAGGTCGAGCATTATAACAGTAGGGGGCAGTATAAAAACTGGAGGCACTGCAGGGCGAGCATTATAACAGTAGGGGGCAGTATAAATACTGGAGGCACTGCAGGGTGAGTATTATAACAGTAGGGGGCAGTATAAATACTGGAGGCACTGCAGGGCGAGCATTATAACAGTAGGGGCAGTATAAATACTGGAGGCACTGCAGGGTGAGTATTATAACAGTAGGGGGCAGTATAAATACAGGGGTAGCTTCAGGGCGAGCTTTATAACAGTAGGTGACAGTATAAATACTGGGGGCACTGCAGGTCGCGCATTATAACAGTAGGGGGCAGTATTAATACTGGAGGCACTGCAGGGCGAGCATTATAACAGTAGGGGGCAGTATAAATACTGAGAGGCACTGCAGGGTGAGCATTATAACAGTAGGGGGCAGTATAAATACTGGAGGCAGTGCAGGGTGAGTATTATAACAGTAGGGGACAGTATAAATACTGGGGGAGCTTCAGGGTGAGAATTATAACAGTAGGGGGCAGTATTAATACTGGTGGCACTGCAGGGCGAGCATTATAACAGTAGGGGCAGTATAAATACTGGAGGAGCTTCAGGGCGAGCATTATAACAGTAGGGGGCAGTATAAATACTGGAGGCACTGCAGGGCGAGCATTATAACAGTAGGGGGCAGTATAAATACTGGAGGTGCTGCAGGGCGAGCATTATAACAGTAGGGGGCAGTATAAATACTTGAGGCACTGCAGGGCGAGCATTATAACAGTAGGGGGCAGTATATATACTAGAGGCACTGCAGGGCGAGCATTATAACAGTTTGGGGCACTTTGGGGGCATTTTAAATCCAGGGGACATTATAGGCGGTCCTATTACTACTGGGGTCTATAGGAGGGACTTATAGATCCACCTTATATCTACTAAGAGCACTATGGGGGCCTTATTACTACTGAGGGGTCTGTGTGGAGCTTTATTACCACGGAGGGAACAATAGGGGGACTTATTTCTACTAGAGGCTCTGTGAGGGTATTATTAATACTGGGGGCTCTTCTACTAATGGAGGCACCCTTAAGGAGCATTATCACTGTAGGAGGCAGTATAAATACTGGGGGCACTGCAGGGCGAGCATTATAACAGTAGGGGGCAGTATAAATACTGGGGGCACTGCAGGGCGAGCATTATAACAGTAGGGGGCAGTATAAATACTGGGGGCACTGCAGGGCGAGCATTATAACAGTAGGGGGCAGTATAAATACTGGGGGCACTGCAGGGCGAGCATTATAACAGTAGGGGGCAGTATAAATACTGGGGGCACTGCAGGGCGAGCATTATAACAGTAGGGGGCAGTATAAATACTGGAGGCACTGCAGGGCGAGCATTATAACAGTAGGGGGCAGTATAAATACTGGGGGCACTGCAGGGCGAGCATTATAACAGTAGGGGGCAGTATAAATACTGGGGGCACAGCAGGGCGAGCATTATAACAGTAGGGGGCAGTATAAATACTGGGGGAGCTTCAGGGCGAGCATAATAACAGTTTGGGGCACTTTGGGGGCATTTTAAATCCAGGGGACATTATAGGCGTTCTTATTACTACTGAGGGGTCTATAGGAGGGCCTTATAGGTCTGCCTTATTTCTACTAAGAGCACTATGGGGGCCTTATTACTACTGGGGGCTCTGTGAGGGTGTTATTAATACTGGGGGCTCTTCTAATAATGGAGGCACTCTTAAGGAGCATTATCACTGTAAGGGGCACTGTAGGGGCAGTATTACTAATGAGGGCATTCTAGAAGGATATTACTATTGGTGGGACTTGGAGGGGCACTATTACTATGGGGGGGGACACTATTACTATGGGGGGGCACTATTACTATGGGGGGCACTGATATTACTTCAGGATAGTATCTGGGGCTATTGGGAAGCATAGCGAGCAGCAGGATAACACTGTGGGGGCTCCAGGTTGGGGGATGATGATAGAAGCTAAGATGTCCGTGTGTCACACTCTGCAGAGACGAGGCGGCTGAGAGAAAATGTCCGGACTGAATGGAGAAGATGATGACAGAGAAGATCTACGTCGGAGGAGACGTCACCTGCAGGCCCTGGATGTGACAGGTATGTGCTGCTGTATAGCGAGTACAGGAAAACGCAGTGCGGACGGGGGAGGGGCGACTTAGAGAACGGGGACATATTCATTGGGATTTGGTTCCCGAATCTTTTGAGACCCTAGCAACGCCCCTCATCAGGGCCCTTCTTCACAAACCCCTCCATGTCTATGGCCTAGCTCTCTCTCCTCCTCAGCACTGGGGACTTCTGCCTCCCATGTGGTCTCAGCCACACTCTGACTCACTTCCTGCTTACAGCCCTTGATTATATTCTATGGCACCATCTAGTGGCCGCCGTTAACATTGCAGGTATTTGCTTACACAGCTGCAGCAATGAGGTGATGCACTGGCAGATAATGGCTGCAGCCAGTCACTAGCAGAAGTGGTCACCACTGGGTATCCTGCTGCTGGACCCTCAGCAATGAGCCCCCAATGGGAGCCTCCGTGTCTTGCTGTAAAACTCAGGATCAGTACAGGATAAGTAATGTATGTACACAGTGACTGCACCAGCAGAATAGTGAGTGCAGCTCTGGAGTATAATACAGGATGTAACTCAGGATCAGTACAGGATAAGTAATGTATGTACACAGTGACTGTACCAGCAGAATAGTGAGTGCAGCTCTGGAGTATAATACGGGATGTATCTCAGGATCAGTACAGGATATGTAATGTAATGTACACAGTGACTGCACCAGCAGAATAGTGAGTGCAGCTCTGGAGTATAATTGTGACGCTTTGGTGTGGGAGGGGAACACCACATCGAGCATAGTAGGGAAGAGGGGAACAGGGAATTAGGCCTGAGAACTAGGGAAGGTAAATGGACACCTCCTAGTGAAAACCGTAACCAAAATTCTTACTGACTGACAACCTATCTAGCCCTTTAGGACCCTGGTACTAATGGCAGGGACGAGACTACCTGTTCCTCCAAAAGGAAGTAATACAAACAATAGGGAAATGCAACACACAGAAAAAAACAAAATACAAAAGGGAAAGGAAAGACTTAACTTCAAAGGAGCAATAGAAGCACCAGAAACTCAGCCGAGATCCAACCACAATCTATTCAAAGGTCCAAACAGACGCTATAAACCGCACAGCATTGTGGGAGAAGCAACTAATAATAGAGAAGGTGAAATGACCCTAATAGTCACATCTGGGGAAAGAAGACGACACCAGAAACAACTCAGAGGTCATTTAATCCAAACGGAAAACATGTCAGATCAAACCACGTGTTGCCAGTCTCACCGATCTCCTGCCACCTGTCACAGGGACGTCCGTGACAGTACCCCCACCCCCCTTCCTTCTACGGGTGACCTCTGCACACCTAGGACCTAACCCTTATGTGGGGGAGAACTGTAAAAAGCTTTCACCAAACGACTGCCATTCACGTCAGATGCCTGTACCCACATCCTCTCCTCTGGTCCATAACCCTTCCAGTGGACAAGATACTGAAGAGATCTACGGAGAAATCGAGAGTCAATTATCTTGGCGATCTGAAATTCCAAACTACCGTCCACCATGACAGGAGCTGGTGGCAAGGAAGACGGCTCCGAAGGTTTAACATATCTCTGCAACAAAGATTTATGAAACACATTATGAATTTTCAGGACCTGAGGGAGTTCGAGACGAAAAGCTACAGGATTAGTAATGGCCGTGATCTTATATGGACCAATAAACCTTGGACCCAACTTCCAAGATGGAAGCTTCAACTTAATGTTTCTTGTGGACAGCCTCACAGAATCTCCCACTCTCAGGTCCGGACCTTTCATACGTTTCCTGTCAGCCACACGTTTATACTTGTTGTCCATATTCATCAAGTTAACTTGAATTTTCCGCCATACAGATGACAATGATGACGAAAAACGTTCCTCCTCAGGGATAGCAGAAGAATCTGAACCAGAAAATGGGTTAAACCCATATGCCCCAAAAACGACAACTTCCCAGTGTATTCCTATCTACGATTATTTATGGCAAACTCTGCCAAAGACAAAAACGAAGACCACTCCTCCGGGATCTCAGAGACAAAACAAAACATAGTATATAAGACCTAAAAATGACATCTGTCCATCCAGTTCAGCCTGTTTCCTACAAGTTGATCCAGAGGAAGGCAAAAAACCCTGTGAAGCAGAAGCCAATTTTCCCCTTAAGGGGAAAAAATTCCTTCCCGACTCCAATCAGGCATCAGAATAACTCCCTGGATCAACGACCCCTCTCTAGTAGCTGTAGCCTGTAATATTATTACGCTCCAGAAATACATCCAGGCCCCTCCTGAATTCCTTTATTGTACTCACCATCACCACCTCCTCAGGCAGAGAGTTCCATAGTCTCACTGCTCTTACCGTAAAGAGTCCATAGTCTCACTGCTCTTACAGTAAAGAGTCCATAGTCTCACTGCTCTTACAGTATAGAGTCCATAGTCTCACTGCTCTTACAGTATAGAGTCCATAGTCTCACTGCTCTTACAGTAAAGAGTCCATAGTCTCACTGCTCTTACAGTAAAGAGTCCATAGTCTCACTGCTCTTACAGTAAAGAGTCCATAGTCTCACTGCTCTTACAGTAAAGAGTCCATAGTCTCACTGCTCTTACAGTAAAGAGTCCATAGTCTCACTGCTCTTACAGTAAAGAGTCTATAGTCTCACTGCTCTTACAGTAAAGAGTCCATAGTCTCACTGCTCTTACAGTAAAGAGTCCATAGTCTCACTGCTCTTACAGTATAGAGTCCATAGTCTCACTGCTCTTACAGTATAGAGTCCATAGTCTCACTGCTCTTACAGTAAAGAGTCCATAGTCTCACTGCTCTTACAGTAAAGAGTCCATAGTCTCACTGCTCTTACAGTATAGAGTCCATAGTCTCACTGCTCTTACAGTAAAGAGTCCATAGTCTCACTGCTCTTACAGTACAGAGTCCATAGTCTCACTGCTCTTACAGTATAGAGTCCATAGTCTCACTGCTCTTACAGTAAAGAGTCCATAGTCTCACTGCTCTTACAGTAAAGAGTCCATAGTCTCACTGCTCTTACAGTATAGAGTCCATAGTATCACTGCTCGTACAGTAAAGAGTCCATAGTCTCACTGCTCTTACAGTAAAAAATCCATAGTCTCACAGCTCTTACAGTAAAGAGTCCATAGTCTCACTGCTCTTACAGTAAAGAGTCCATAGTATCACTGCTCGTACAGTATAGAGTCCATAGTCTCACTGCTCTTACAGTAAAGAGTCCATAGTCTCACTGCTCTTACAGTATAGAGTCCATAGTCTCACTGCTCTTACAGTAAAGAGTCCATAGTCTCACTGCTCTTACAGTAAAGAGTCCATAGTCTCACTGCTCTTACAGTAAAGAGTCCATAGTCTCACTGCTCTTACAGTAAAGAGTCCATAGTCTCACTGCTCTTACAGTATAGAGTCCATAGTCTCACTGCTCTTACAGTATAGAGTCCATAGTCTCACTGCTCTTACAGTAAAGAGTCCATAGTCTCACTGCTCTTACAGTAAAGAGTCCATAGTCTCACTGCTCTTACAGTAAAGAGTCCATAGTCTCACTGCTCTTACAGTATAGAGTCCATAGTCTCACTGCTCTTACAGTAAAGAGTCCATAGTCTCACTGCTCTTACAGTAAAGAGTCCATAGTCTCACTGCTCTTACAGTATAAAGTCCATAGTCTCACTGCTCTTACAGTAAAGAGTCCATAGTCTCACTGCTCTTACAGTATAAAGTCCATAGTCTCACTGCTCTTACAGTAAAGAGTCCATAGTCTCACTGCTCTTACAGTATAGAGTCCATAGTCTCACTGCTCTTACAGTAAAGAGTCCATAGTCTCACTGCTCTTACAGTAAAGAGTCCATAGTCTCACTGCTCTTACAGTAAAGAGTCCATAGTCTCACTGCTCTTACAGTAAAGAGTCCATAGTCTCACTGCTCTTACAGTAAAGAGTCCATAGTCTCACTGCTCTTACAGTAAAGAGTCCATAGTCTCACTGCTCTTACAGTAAAGAGTCCATAGTCTCACTGCTCTTACAGTAAAGAGTCCATAGTCTCACTGCTCTTACAGTAAAGAGTCCATAGTCTCACTGCTCTTACAGTATAGAGTCCATAGTCTCACTGCTCTTACAGTAAAGAGTCCATAGTCTCACTGCTCTTACAGTATAGAGTCCATAGTCTCACTGCTCTTACAGTATAAGAGTCCATAGTCTCACTGCTCTTACAGTAAAGAGTCCATAGTCTCACTGCTCTTACAGTAAAGAGTCCATAGTCTCACTGCTCTTACAGTAAAGAGTCCATAGTCTCACTGCTCTTACAGTAAAGAGTCCATAGTCTCACTGCTCTTACAGTAAAGAGTCCATAGTCTCACTGCTCTTACAGTAAAGAGTCCATAGTCTCACTGCTCTTACAGTAAAGAGTCCATAGTCTCACTGCTCTTACAGTAAAGAGTCCATAGTCTCACTGCTCTTACAGTAAAGAGTCCATAGTCTCACTGCTCTTACAGTAAAGAGTCCATAGTCTCACTGCTCTTACAGTAAAGAGTCCATAGTCTCACTGCTCTTACAGTAAAGAGTCCATAGTCTCACTGCTCTTACAGTAAAGAGTCCATAGTCTCACTGCTCTTACAGTATAGAGTCCATAGTCTCACTGCTCTTACAGTAAAGAGTCCATAGTCTCACTGCTCTTACAGTAAAGAGTCCATAGTCTCACTGCTCTTACAGTATAGAGTCCATAGTCTCACTGCTCTTACAGTAAAGAGTCCATAGTCTCACTGCTCTTACAGTAAAGAGTCCATAGTCTCACTGCTCTTACAGTAAAGAGTCCATAGTCTCACTGCTCTTACAGTAAAGAGTCCATAGTCTCACTGCTCTTACAGTAAAGAGTCCATAGTCTCACTGCTCTTACAGTAAAGAGTCCATAGTCTCACTGCTCTTACAGTAAAGAGTCCATAGTCTCACTGCTCTTACAGTAAAGAGTCCATAGTCTCACTGCTCTTACAGTAAAGAGTCCATAGTCTCACTGCTCTTACAGTAAAGAGTCCATAGTCTCACTGCTCTTACAGTAAAGAGTCCATAGTCTCACTGCTCTTACAGTAAAGAGTCCATAGTCTCACTGCTCTTACAGTAAAGAGTCCATAGTCTCACTGCTCTTACAGTAAAGAGTCCATAGTCTCACTGCTCTTACAGTAAAGAGTCCATAGTCTCACTGCTCTTACAGTAAAGAATCCTCTTCTATGTTTGTGTAGAAACCTTCTTTCCCCCAGACGCAGAGGATGTCCCCTCGTCACAGTCACAGTCCTGGGGATAAATAGATGATGGGAGTGATCCCTGTACTGACCCCTGATATATTTATACATAGTTATTTGATCTCCCCTCAGTCGTCTTTTTTCTAAAGTAAATAACCCTAATTTTGATAATCTTTCAGGGTTCTGTAGTTGCCCCATGCCAGTTATTACTTTAGTTGCCCTCCTCTGGACCCTCTCCAGCTCTGCTATGTCTAAGTAAGTCTCCAGTCTCTGATTAGTGCGCCCGTCTGTCAGTTCGACTAAGGATGAAAAGCCAAATAAATAGATAGTTGTATCCCCAGCCGAGTACAGAACACCCACCAGAATCTGGAAACAAACCGAGTCCCACGTTCCGAGACCACGTCAGAGGGAATGCCATGGAATTTCACATTATATGCGGCTCAGACGTGGACTAAAACAACGGTCGTGTGCATGAGGCCTTAGTTAGATCGGTGATAAAATCCATGGATAAATGAGTCCATGGTCTGGACGTGATGGGCAGTGGAAGTCGAGATCCGGAAGGCCGAGTATGCGTCACCGTAGTACGTGCACAGGTACTACAAGCTGACACATAGTCCTCAACACACTTACGCAGCCCCGGCCACCAGAATCTACGAGAGATAAGGTCGGCAGTAGATCTGCTCCCAGGTTGTCCCTTAAGAACCGTACAATGATGTCCCTCAAACACCTTGTGACACAATTCCGATGGCAGAAACAGTTTCCCAGCGGGACAAGACTCTGGTGCATCTCCGTGAGCCTCTATCACCTTCACCTCTAGGTCACGGTATAGGGCAGATATCACCCCCCCCCCCCCACCCCTCCGACAGTATGATTCAGATTTTCAAAATCACCACCTCCAGGAAAACCTCGTGACAAGGCATCTGCCTTGATGTTCCTAACCCCAGGACGATAGGTGACAATGAAATTGAATCTTGTGCAAAACAAAGACCATCTGGCCTGCCTCGGGTTCAGTCGTTTGGCCGACTCCAGGTAAGCCAGGTGTTTGTGATCTGTGAACACCGTGATCGGATGAATCGCCCCGTCCAATGACGCCATTCCTCAAAAGCCAACTTAATGGCCAGTAACTCTCTGTTACCCACATCATAATTTCTCTCTGTGGAAGAGAGTTTTTTTTAGAGAAAAAGGCACATGGACGCCATTTACCAGGTGACAGGTCCTGCGATAAGACTGCTCCTACCCCCACCTTGGACGCGTCCACTTCCACAATGAAAGGTTGTGATAGATCTGGCTGCACCAATATAGAGAAGCATTCCTTAATCGTAGAAAAGACTTGCAATGCTGAATCAGACCACACTGACACATCTGTCCCTTTCTTAGTCATGTCAGTTAAGGGTTTTACTATTGTCGAAAAATTCTGAATATATTTTTGATAATAGTGAACCCCAAAAACCGCATAAGAGCCTTCATATTTTCGGGTCGATCCCAATCCAATCAGCACGGACTTTCTCTGGATCCATTCGAAAACCTGAAGATGACAGCAGGTAGCCTAAAAACTGCAACTCGTCGACAGCAAAAACACACTTCTCTAATTTTGCATACAATTCATTAACTCTTAGGATCTGTAACACCTATCTAACGTGATCCTGATGTGTCTCCACGTCTGGAGAATAAATTAGAATGTCATCCAAATAAACGACTACAAACCTCCCCACAAGGTGATCAAAAATGCCATTCAAAAAATGCTGGAAAACAGCAGGAGCATTGGTCAACACAAAAGGCAAGACCAGGTTCTCAAAGTGCCCCTCGGGAGTATTAAAAGCCGTCTTCCATTCATCCCCTTCCTTGAGGTCCAACTTGGAGAACACCTTGGCACCAACAATCTGGTTAAACAAATCGGGAATCAAAGGAAGAGGGTAAGGATCATGGACAGTAATTCGATTGAGTTTACGGAAATCCAGACATGGCCGAAGACCTCCGTCCTTTTTTTTTTTTAACAAAAAAGAACCCTGCTGCCACTGGAGATTTGGAAGGTCTTATGTGTCCTTTAGCCAAACTCTCGGTAACATACTCTTTCATGGCCAGTCTTTCAGGTACAGAAAGGTTATACAATCTAGATTTTGGCAACTTAGCTCCAGGAATAAGGTTGATAGGACAATCATATTCCCGATGCGGAGGTAAATCCTGGCATCCACTTTAAGAAAATACATCGGTGAAATTTGATATAAAATATGGTAACGTCTTAGTAGTTAAAACAGAAAAAGATGTATTCAGACAATTGTCAATGCAATAATCACCCCAATCCAGAATCTGTCTAGCTTGCCAATCGATGGTTGGATTGTGCCTCCTTAACCACGGTAAACGCAAAACCACCGCTGCAAGAAGACTCTCCAACACAAAACACAAGATAAATTCTTGATGAAAGTCACCCACTCTTAATCTGATATCAGGCACCACTTGAGATAAACACTTCTGAGCTAGAGGTGCAGAATCAATAGCAAAAACGGAAATGTTTTTTCTAATTCACTCGGTGACAACCCATGCATACGGACGAACTGAGCATCAATCAGGTTCATCCCAGACCCACTGTCGATAAACACCTCAATCCCCACAGTTTTTTACTCTAGCGCCACCTAAGCAGTCAGGAGAAATCGGGTACTACCAGTCAAAGAGTCAGATGGGAATTAAATGTCCCTTTTTTTTCTTTTTGCCATTGAATGCATGGACATACTCTGATAAAATGTCCCTTCTGTTCGCAGAAAAAACACACTCCCTTCCTATTACCAGTATGCTTAAAAACGGATCCAGGAGTAGCTCCCCCTAATTGCATGGGTTCGTCCCCAGACATAAACCCCGGAGTAACTTTACCCAAAGTGTAAAGTTAGCTATCATGTGATAGTACGTCCTGAGGGTGGGGGCCCCTAGATCTCTCTCTCAGGCGTCTATCTATGCGTATAGCCAGAGACATAGCAGCCTCCAGAGGCCCTGGGGTTCCATGAAAGGCCAAGGCGTCCTTCAGCTGCGCTGATAACCCTTGACAAAACTGGCTATGGAGGGCAGGATCATTCTACTCTGTATTCGTAGCCCACCTGCTAAACTCAGAGCAATAAATCTCAGTGGAACGATCACCGGGACGAAGCCACGCAGCTTGGTTTCGGCTATAGAGCTCTGATCCGGATCATCATAGATAAGACCCAAAGCTTCGAAAAATTCATCTACCGACCGGAAAGACTGCGATCCGGTCAGCAGAGAAAAAGCCCATGACTGCGCATCCCCCTTAAGCAAAGAAATAACCACACCGACTCGCTGTTTCTCATCCCCAGATGAGTGCGACATAGCCTAAAATACAGTTTGCACGCCTCCCTAAACAAAATGAAATTATCACGTCCCCCGGAAAATCTATCCTGGGTGGCAATTTTGGGCTCCAGATAGGCCTGGTCTTCACCAATACCACCAGGACCAACAGCCTGTGAGCTCTGCATCTGCGAGACGGTCATGCAGAGGTCAGCTCCCTCCAAAGACAGACCTTGCAGATGACCTGCCAGTGCAGCAATAGAATCCATGGCTGCACACGAACAAACAAAAAATGACGGTTTTGCCAGTTTATAATGTCACGCTTCGGTGTGGGAGGGAAACACCACAACGAGCATAAGAAGGAAGGGGGGAACGGGGAATCAGGCCTGAGAACTACAGAAGGAAAATGGACACCTCCTAGTAAAACCCTAACCAAAATCCTGACTGACTAACAGCATGAACAGACCCCAAAGGTAGGTGAGTTCATACGCAGGAATACATAGAGTCCTATCAACCCTATCAAACCCTATAGGACCCTGGTACTAATGGCAGGGACGAGACTACCTGTTCCTCCAAAAGGAAGGACGAACAGGAGTCTCCTTCAGGCCTAATACAAACAATAGGGAAATGCAACACACAGAAACTAGGTAAAATACAAAAGGGAAAGGAAAGACTTAACTTCAAAGGAGCTATGGAAGCACCAGGAACTCAGCCGAGATCCAACCACAATCAATTCAAAGGTCCAAACAGACGCTATAAACCGCACAGCATTGTGGGAGAAATAGAGAAGGTGAAATGACCCTAATAGTCACATCTGGGGACAGAAGGCGACAGACACCAGAAACAACACAGAGGTCATATGATCCAAACAGAAAACATGTCAGATCAAACCACGTGTTGCCAGTCTCACCGATCTCCTGCCACCTGTCACAGGAACGTCCGTGACAATAATGTATGTACACAGTGACTGCACCAGCAGAATAGAGAGTGCAGCTCTGGAGTATAATACAGGATGTAACTCAGGATCAGTACAGGATAAGTAATGTATGTACACAGTGACTGCACCAGCAGAATAGTGAGTGCAGCTCTGGAGTATAATACAGGATGTAACCCAGGATCAGTACAGGATAAGTAATGTATGTACACAGTGACTGCACCAGCAGAATAGTGAGTGCAGCTCTGGAGTATAATACAGGATGTAACTCAGGATCAGTACAGGATAAGTAATGTATGTACACAGTGACTGCACCAGCAGAATAGTGAGTGCAGCTCTGGACTATAATACAGGATGTAACTCAGGATCAGTACAGGATAAGTAATGTATGTACACAGTGACTGCACCAGCAGAATAGTGAGTGCAGCTCTGGAGTATAATACAGGATGTAACTCATTATCAGTACAAGATAAGTAATGTATGTACACAGTGACTGCACCAGCAGAATATTGAGTGCAGCTCTGGAGTATAATACAGGATGTAACTCAGGATCAGTACAGGATAAGTAATGTATGTACACAGTGACTGCACCAGCAGAATAGTGAGTGCAGCTCTGGACTATAATACAGGATGTAACTCAGGATCAGTACAGGATAAGTAATGTATGTACACAGTGACTGCACCAGCAGAATAGTGAGTGCAGCTCTGGAGTATAATACAGGATGTAACTCAGGATCAGTACAGGATAAGTAATGTATATACACAGTGACTGCACCAGCAGAATAGTGAGTGCAGCTCTGGAGTATAATACAGGATGTAACTCAGGATCAGTACAGGATAAGTAAGGTATGTACACAGTGACTGCACCAGCAGAATAGTGAGTGCAGCTCTGGAGTATAATACAGGATGCGACTCAGGATCAGTACAGGATAAGTAATGTATGTACACAGTGACTGGACCAGCAGAATAGTGAGTGCAGCTCTGGAGTATAATACAGGATGTAACTCAGGATCAGTACAGGATAAGTAATGTATGTACACAGGGACTGCACCAGCAGGATAGTGAGTGCAGCTCTGGAGTATAATATAGGATGTAACTCAGGATCAGTACAGGATAAGTAATGTATGTACACAGTGACTGCACCAGCAGGATAGTGAGTGCAGCTCTGGAGTATAATACAGGATGTAACTCAGGATCAGTGCAGGATAAGTAATGTATGTACAGAGTGACTGCACCAGCAGAATAGTGAGTGCAGCTCTGGGGTATAATACAGGATGTAACTCAGGATCAGTGCAGGATAAGTAATGTATGTACACAGTGACTCCACCAGCAGAATAGTGAGTGCAGCTCTGGAGTGTAATACAGGATGTAACTCAGGATCATTACAGGATAAGTAATGTATGTACACAGTGACTGCACCAGCAGAATAGTGAGTGCAGCTCTGGAGTATAATACAGGATGTAACTCAGGATCAGTACAGGATAAGTAATGTATGTACACAGTGACTGCACCAGCAGAACAGTGAGTGCAGCTCTGGAGTATAATACAGGATATAACTCAGGATCAGTACAGGATAAGTAATGTATGTACACAGTGACTGAACCAGCAGAATAGTGAGTGTAGCTCTGGAGTATAATACAGGATGTAACTCAGGATCAGTACAGGATAAGTAATGTATGTACACAGTGACCGCACTAGCAGAATAGTGAGTGCAGCTCTGGAGTATAATACAGGATGTAACTCAGGATCAGTACAGGATAAGTAATGTATGTACACAGTGACTGCAGCAGCAGAATAGTGAGTGCAGCTCTGGAGTATAATACAGGATATAACTCAGGATCAGTACAGGATAAGTAATGTATGTGCACAGTGACTGCACCAGCAGAATAGTGAGTGCAGCTCTGGAGTATAATACAGGATGTAACTCAGGATCAGTACAGGATAAGTAATGTATGTACACAGTGACTGCATCAGCAGAATAGTGAGTGCAGCTCTGGAGTATAATACAGGATGTAACTCAGGATCAGTACAGGATAAGTAATGTATGTACACAGTGACTGCACCAGCAGAATAGTGAGTGCAGCTCTGGAGTATTATACAGGATGTAACTCAGGATCAGTACAGGATAAGTAATGTATGTACACAGTGACTGCACCAGCAGAATAGTGAGTGCAGCTCTGGAGTATAATACAGGATGTAACTCAGGATCAGTACAGGATAAGTAATGTATGTACACAGTGACTGCAGCAGCAGAATAGTGAGTGCAGCTCTGGAGAATAATACAGGATGTAACTCAGGATCAGTACAGGATAAGTAATGTATGTACACAGTGACTGCAGCAGCAGAATAGTGAGTGCAGCTCTGGAGTATAATACAGGATATAACTCAGGATCAGTACAGGATAAGTAATGTATGTACACAGTGACTGCATCAGCAGAATAGTGAGTGCAGCTCTGGAGTATAATACAGGATGTAACTCAGGATCAGTACAGGATAAGTAATGTATGTATACAGTGACTGCACCAGCAGAATAGTGAGTGCAGCTCTGGAGTATAATACAGGATGTAACTCAGGATCAGTACAGGATAAGTAATGTATGTACACAGTGACTGCACCAGCAGAATAGTGAGTGCAGCTCTGGAGTATTATACAGGATGTAACTCAGGATCAGTACAGGATAAGTAATGTATGTACACAGTGACTGCACCAGCAGAATAGTGAGTGCAGCTCTGGAGTATAATACAGGATGTAACTCAGGATCAGTACAGAATAAGTAATGTATGTACACAGTGACTGCACCAGCAGAATAGTGAGTGCAGCTCTGGAGAATAATACAGGATGTAACTCAGGATCAGTACAGGATAAGTAATGTATGTACACAGGGACTGCACCAGCAGAATAGTGAGTGCAGCTCTGGAGTATAATACAGGATGTAACTCAGGATCAGTACAGGATAAGTAATGTAAGTACACAGTGAGTGCACCAGCAGAATAGTGAGTGCAGCTCTGGAGTATAATACAGGATGTAACTCAGGATCAGTACAGGATAAGTAATGTATGTACACAGTGACTGCAGCAGCAGAATAGTGAGTGCAGCTCTGGAGTATAATACAGGATATAACTCAGGATCAGTACAGGATAAGTAATGTATGTGCACAGTGACTGCATCAGCAGAATAGTGAGTGCAGCTCTGGAGTATAATACAGGATGTAACTCAGGATCAGTACAGGATAAGTAATGTATGTATACAGTGACTGCACCAGCAGAATAGTGAGTGCAGCTCTGGAGTATAATACAGGATGTAACTCAGGATCAGTACAGGATAAGTAATGTATGTACACAGTGACTGCACCAGCAGAATAGTGAGTGCAGCTCTGGAGTATTATACAGGATGTAACTCAGGATCAGTACAGGATAAGTAATGTATGTACACAGTGACTGCACCAGCAGAATAGTGAGTGCAGCTCTGGAGTATAGCATTAGACTCTATATTTATGTAGATTTTATGCAGAAAACTATAAGATAATGAGTGATGTTATATTGTCTCGAGGCTCCTCTCGTATATTGTATGTTTGCTGTTTTATCTCCAGTTGATTTATTATCAGTTCTGTTCTCGTATTTTTGGATAATAATCCACTTTTTTGTGGCTGACAAGTTCCGTTTCTGTCGCTTCTTTATTAAATGTGTTTTTATTGAGTATCATTCTCCCTATTAATATTTTGCCAGTTTTATTGCAAACTTAAAAAAAAAATCATATTAAAAGTGGAAAAGGAGCATATTGTGGCGGTATTACGGTATGAGGTTACTTATAGCGGTGGAGTCCCCTCTGAGTCCTGAGGCTGAAAATAAGAAGAGAGGTGGTGGGTGGCGGGGGCCCTGTCCAGGCTGTGCAGAGGGGCCCGGGAGCTTCCTGCTCAATGTCATTATAGTAGGAAAAAAAACGTAGAGGCCAGCGGGTGTGAAGATTTTTGCAAAAGTTGCCTCCTGCATCCAGTGTCATAACAGCTTGTCCGTCTCTATAGATATATTATCGGCATACCAGTCACCTATACCAAGAATCAATACCCCCCCAGTCCATGTCCTGGTTTTTACCACCGCAGCCCCCTCATGCAGGGACACCCCCTCCTAAGGAGGGAAAAACTGGCCTCAAAGTGCACCTTCTTTTACTTTATGTCAGTCCTGACTGCAATTCTTGCATTCTATTCATCAACCTTAGCTAAAGATGGACAGATTGGTAAAGCGATGTATATGGAAGGAGTCATGAAATACTGCGGGGTAACACGAGCCTCAGCGCAGAATCCAAAACCCCTTTGGCTAATGTTGCCCGTTTAACCCTTCGCTGTAACATTTTGTTTTGCAATCTTGAACTCGCGGACACGAGATGTCGTTCGCCTCGGTAATCGTACGACACTGCGCTATATCGCACCGCGTTGTGACAACGGAGCAGTGATTGGCCGCTCCCGGCCTCAGACTGGGACCTATCGCAGCGTCTTGCCATTCGACTTTGCCCGATTTTCAGGGATGTTGCCTCACCGCAGTTCCGACGCCTCTGGCAAGGAAAGGGTGCGGTCTGATTTGCACATAGTTTGTGTGGCGCTCCCGCGATACACGACGTGTCCGTCTTCCTGTCACTTTGCAAAATTTCAGGCCGTGGAGGTAAATTGATACGACTGGATGTGACGTTAAGGCGGCGACAGCCTGCCTGTGTCTGTGCGGCGAGGCCGGGGGCGCCTTCCCCTTTAAGCGGCGCTGACACTGCGGGCGGCCGTCAGGAGGGGCTCATCTGCATCGCTCCGCCCGTGTTTTCACTGACACGCTGCGAGGTGATGGAGATGAATCTCTCTGCAAGCTTTAAGATTTATTTTCTTGTATTACAAGCTCAGCTAAATTATTGATTTTCAAATCAAAACTATTTGACGGCGATTTACGGTCAGAGTGAAGTTCTCAGTGGCGGCGGCCGCGGCGGCGGTCGGGGGAGAGCACAAGCGGCAAACACTAATTAACTTACTCTATACAGTGCAGGCAATAATTACTGAAGGACACGGCGCGGGAATGACACCGCAATGAGCTGCGGCTGACCTGAACCACAGGAGCTTACAATCTAATCGTCACACCTCAGCACCGAAATGGCCCGACACCAATAAGGCTCGGGCTGCGGTGCCACTTTGGTCATGTGACATGAAGTCGCATCCGATGCAAAATGTCCAAACCTGCGAGATCTTTGGTCGCGGTTCAAATGCGACTTTCGCGTAGGTGACCTTTTTTGTAGTGTCGAAACTATGCAGGCGAGACATGTTGCACGGCCTAAGATGGCGGTTCAGCTCTGCAACTAGTGAAAGTGGCGGGTTTAATGGGTGTCACAAATCCAAAACTGCTCGAGACGGCGCCGCAGGTCGTGGACAAATTCGCGCTTGTTTTCGTGGTTGTGGGGCCTGTTTTCTCCCTGCTCATTTAAAATGACCCCTCGCTGTTCATCTGGGCCTATTGCACACGACTGTATGGCTTTTTCAGTATTTTGAGGTCCGTTTTTCACTGATCCGTTGTTCCGTTTTTTGTTTCAGTAGTGTTTCCCTTCCGTTCCGTTTTCGTATGGTTTCCGTATGTGATCTGTTTTTTGCGGATCTCAAACGGAAACGGAAGCATATACAGTATACAGTAATTACATTGAAAAATTGAGCTGGTTAGAAAATTTTCAATAGATGGTTCCGTAAAAAAACGGAATGGATACGGAAGAAATACGGATGCATTCCGTATCCGTTCCGTTTTTTTCAGCTCCATTGACTTGAATAGAGCCACGGAACGTGATTTGCAGGCAATAATAGGACATGTTCTGTCTTTCAACAGATGGAAAAACGGAAGTACAGAAACGGAATGCATGCGGAGTACATTCCGTTTTTTTTGCGGACCCATTGAAATGAATGGTTCCATATATGGACTGCAAAAAAACGGAACATAAACGGAAAAATAAACATTCGTGTGCAAGAGGCCTAAGAACTTGTTCAAACGAACTTAAGGGCTCCGTGCCCGTGCTGTGGACAGCAAATTGCGTTCCGCAATTCACAGGCACCGTCCGTGGGCCACTTTAATGGGGTCCGCGATCCGTCCGTTCCGCACAAGTTCTATCATTTTGCGCTGCGGAGGCACTCCGTAGTGCTTCCATGGGGTTCCGTTCCGTGCTTCTGTTCCGTTCTGCACCAGATCTCCGGATTTGCGGACCCATTAAAGTGCGGCCGGTGCCCTGTGTATTGCGGACCCGGCGTATGCGGAGGGGCTAGGGCCGTGTGAATGAGCCCTAAACGGAAGCTGCAAATGCAACAGAACCGCAGCTCCGTCTCGCTCGCTTTCATTTTGTTGCAATGTTTTTCTGGTTTGAAAAGTGTTTTTGAATTTAAACCTGGTCACATGACCGCATCCTCCAATCGTTGGCAGGCTGGTCGGTAATCGTACTGGGCCAGAAGTGTTATATAATATACAGCTGCCCGGGCCCCTGGACGGCGTCTCCCATTGTCAGGGCTCCACAGCAACTAGATGCGCGTGCCCGGGAAGATGTGGCGATATATTGACATCACATGTCTGCAGGGGGATGTCATGACTCCACAGTATCCTCCTAGGAAACTGCTGTGGATTAAAGGGGTTGTCCATGATGAGAAAAAGATGGCTCCTGACAGAAACAGCGCCACCTCTGTCCACAGGTTGAGTGTGGTACTGCGGCTCACTCCCATTTACTTAAAGGGGTATTCTATCCCCTATATACAGGATATGGGATAACGGAGCGGTAACGGGAACCCCAAACCCTGTGGAGCACCCCCTGGTCAGAGTACAGCGTTATGTTCTCCTGGTAGGACCCCCACCCATCTTATGGTTATCCCCTAGCT
Source organism: Bufotes viridis (assembly GCA_033119425.1). Classification (NCBI taxonomy): domain Eukaryota; kingdom Metazoa; phylum Chordata; class Amphibia; order Anura; family Bufonidae; genus Bufotes; species Bufotes viridis. The sequence goes on along the minus strand of CM065590.1, from coordinate 597,054,699 downwards.
TGTGGATAGCAGAATACCCCTTTAATGGTAGTTGAGCTGTAATACCAGGCACAACCCAGGGACAGGCGCGGGGTCGTTTTTGGAATAATGCCGCCTTATTTTTGTAATCCTGGAAAACCCCTTTAATAAATGTCCCCCAAACCTTCTGATGTTTCACCATCTTCATCTTTAGTTTTGTTACATTGCGCATTATAAATATGAAGCCGTTTCTTCACATCTTCTCAAACCTTTGTTACATTGTTGCATTTATTATTTCCTAGTATAAATGTGAAACATCTGATGTTTCTTCACCTTTTCTTTACTCCTGCGTTTTGTTACATTGTTACATTTATGTATCTTCCAGTATAACTATGAAGCCATGTTTCTTCACACCTTCTCACACTTTTGTTACATTGTTACATTTATGTATCTTCCAGTATAAACATGAAGTGCCTGAAGTTTCTTCCCTTCTTTTTTGCACTTTAGTTTTGCTTTGTAGCTTTTCGTTTAACCTCTTGTCTCCCGGCAGCTTCCTGACAGGACCTGCTCACCCCACAAGGGGTTAAGCCCTGCCACCCGCATGGGACTAGTAAACAGTCGCCTCCCCTTCTGCATAGAGAGGCTGCAGCTCCCACCGCTATAGGCTTCTCTCCCGGGGGCTCCTCCCCTCCCTCTGCATCTCATTAGCATACATTAGTGGCAGGGCAGGTGCAGAGGGAGGCAGAGAGAAGACAGCAGCATAGGAAGGCACTTGCACACCATGGCTCCTGGACACACACTATTACATGGCTGCTTTATCCTGGGGATCCTGCTGCTCAGCACCGCCGGGACAGGTAGGACCCCGCCACCAGACGGGGGGGCCGGGGGGAAATGTACGACATACGCACCTGCAAAGGATCGCCTGGCGGACAATGGGTTAACGTCACATCTATGTGTCTAGCGTGAGAGTCCTAGCTCCGGGGCTTGTGTGAACCCGCCGGGTCAAGGTGTGTGGCGTGTAAGGAGTTAACGAGCGAGGGCGCCGCGTTTGCTCTGAGGTCTGTGGAAGGTAACACATAGGACGTTTGCAGAGACGGCGCCGAGGGCTCGCTTTCTGTCAGCTCTCGCTGCAGACGGCTTTTAAACAAAGAGATGTGTGTTTAAAGGGCAGAATCCCTTCTGAAAGCTGTACCCCTTCCTCCCATCCTCCTCCCCCGATCAATGCATGGGGGATTGATGCTGCAGGGAGGAAAGGGTTAACCCCTGTGGTCCAGCGAGCAGGCTGCGCGCTCTGTGCCCTTGTCGTCTTCTGGGTGCCAAGGCAGCAGGAGAGATTCCACCCAATTGTCCGCATTGTCCATTCAGGAAGGCTGGCAGCGGTGCCCGCTGTGCCGGGATCTCTCCATCGATGCCGCCTGTGTGTCACTCCGAGACTGCAGATGACTCTATGAGATGTGTCAGCAGAGCAGAGATTTATGGCCCAGGAGCCCGACCTCTGACACTCTCCAGCCGCTCTGCTACTACAACCCCCAGGAGGCCGCTGGCGCGTGCTGGGACTTGTAGTTCCCCCGGCGGTTTTGGCGCACGCGGCCTGACTTCTTGGTTTTTGGACTCTACGAAAGGTCATTTTACTTCTCGGTCCGGTCTGGACATAAAAATATTCCGGGATCGTAGCGGATTCTGTGACTAACGGAGGATTATACCCGAATTCAGCTCAGCGAGGGTTAAGGCATGAGACCAAATCTAGGTTTTTAGGAATATTTCATTGAAGTTTGGAAGCAAATCATGTTATTGGGAGTTAAAATATCATCTGAAATGCGTAATTTTATTTTGACTTTAGTTCTCAAATTTGCTTTACATTTTGGGTAATTTGTATCCTGTATGTTTGTATTTACAATTAGATTTTTGTAGAATTTTGCATATTTTTATTTCTAATTTCTGTTTGATAACTTGTTTTATTTTTTTTCGCTATTTATTTTTTAACTTCCTTGTGCATTTTTTATTTTTTTATTTTCACTGTATATTTTTATTTTTTGTTATTTTGACAGCATACTTATTTTTATTATTTTCTCAGTATATTTTTATTAATTTTGCTGTCTATTTTTATTTCCACTGTATATTTTTTTTATTTTTTGCAGTATATTTTAATTTTTTTTTATATTTTTCTATATTTTTTTTTAATTTTTTGCAATATATTTTAATTTTTTGCAGTATTTTTTTTTATTTATCGTATATTTTTATTCTTTGCTGTGTCTTTTTGCTTGTTTTCTCGCTGAACTTCCTGAACATTTCTCCTGTATCGGAGGGTCTCATTAGTGACATCGTGCAGACTCGTCCACCATGTTTCCCCTCTCTTCTCGTCTTCCTATATTCCGCCTCTATACGTTGCGGCGCGGTATTCATCATGGTAAATGTGACATAAGTGAGTGGAATGGCGGTCCTCTGTCGCTGGTAATGTGCCCCTGTGCTTCCCCGCGGGTCTCCTGTCCTTCAGTAGGGGGCAGTGCGGTCAGTGAGGTCCTCCACATACCGCAGGGACCTTGTGATATCAAAGGCACAATCCTGAGGGACTCACATTTCTGTCATGCGAGCCTCTTGGAGGGGGTGAGGGGACTATGTCTGCGCCAAGAGATGATCCATCGGGGGTGTCCCTCAGCTCCCCAGTAATGACGCTACTCGGGGCGCTGGGTGTGAATGTGTACGAAGCTCTGCGCCTTCATGAATGGTTCCAGGAGAGCAGGCCGCTGCCAAGTCTAATGGCCCTGAGTAGTTGGAGATGATGAGGATGAGAGTCTGCTGAGACTGTGGACCAGGGAACGACTAAAGGGGGTTTATCTGGTGAAATTATTGCTGGATGCAGAGTAGGGACCCGCCATACGGACCATGAGTCCAAACCGCATAAGGACCTCATTATACACCCCTCAGCTGCTGCAGAACCTCATTATACACACCTCAGCCACTGCAGAACCTCCTAATACACACCTCAGCTGCTGCAGAACCTCCTAATACACACCTCAGCTGCTGCAGAACCTCCTAATACACACCTCAGCCGCTGCAGAACCTCCTAATACACACCCCAGCTGCTGCAGAACCTCCTAATACACCTCAGCTGCTGCAGAACCTCCTAATACACCTCAGCTGCTGCAGAACCTCCTAATACACCTCAGCTGCTGCAGAACATCATAATACACCCCTCAGCTGCTGCCGAACCTCATAATACACACCTCAGCTGCTGCAGAACCTCCTAATACACACCTCAGCTGCTGCAGAACCTCCTAATACACACCTTAGCTTCTGCAGAACATCATAATACACCCCTCATCTGCTGCAGAACATCATAATACACACCTCAGCTGCTGCAGAACATCATAATACACACCTTAGCTTCTGCAGAACATCATAATACACACCTCAGCTGCTGCAGAACCTCCTAATACACACCTTAGCTTCTGCAGAACATCATAATACACACCTCAGCTGCTGCAGAACCTCATAATACACAACTCAGCTGCTGCAGAACCTCATAATACACCCCTCAGCTGCTGCAGAACCTCCTAATAAACACCTCGGCCGCTGCAGAACCTACTAATACACACCTCAGCTGCTGCAGAACCTCCTAATACACACCTCAACCGCTGCAGAACCTCCTAATACACACCTCAGCTGCTGCAGAACAGCATAATACACACCTCAGCCACTGCAGAACCTCATACTACACTCCTCAGCTGCTGCAGAACCTCCTAATACACACCTCAGCTGCTGCAGAACCTCCTAATCTGTTATGGCGTTTGTACTGCATGGCGGTATATGTTTCCGTTGTCCTCACGCTCGCTCCCTGTGCAGGTCTCACCTGGAGGCGTGGGTAATCTCCGCACCCGCTGATGTCACATGACCTGAGGTGTGAGGTCACATTTCTCGAATTCAGATAACACAATAATAACATCTTGTAGAACAGAGGCAGAAACCAGCGCTGGAGCTGCGTACACTGCCAGTCGCATCGGCTTCGTGTCATCAGTGGGGAGAACGCCCACAGAGCTGCCCCGAGGCGCCATGCTGGATGTGCAGCATAACATTCCCATAATCCAGAAATTCTGATAATCCGGCACATACATGTAATATGGAGTTACACATGACCTAAAGACAGAGCGGAGGAGGCCGATTACAGGACGCAGGGGCTGCTGTCAACAGGGGCAATAATGAGGTATGGTGGGGGCGTGACAGAGCCGTGCTATATGGATCACACGTACACCATACTTTATGAGTGTTCAATAGTCCAGAAAATCTGATAATCCGGCACCCACCAGCTCCCACTGATGCCAGACTGAAGGAATTTTAAATATTTTATCACACCCATAGCCTAGGTCTCTAATGGATATGCACCTGGCGTGCTGGCACTCCCCCTCCAAACCCCTTCTGCCCTCCAGGTCCTGCATCTCCGCTACAGGACTGCAGGATTTCCAGGTCATTGGCTCCCGGATTAACAGAATATTACAATACTTGATGCTGCTTTTCAGTCTGGTGAACTCCTACTGCCTGCTCCAGCTGCAACTCCCTAGCGTCTGCCTGCACCGGCTGCAACTCCCTAGCGTCTGCCTGCGCCGGCTGCAACTCCCTAGCGTCTGCCTGCGCCGGCTGCAACTCCCTAGCGTCTGCCTGCGCCGGCTGCAACTCCCTAGCGTCTGCCTGCGCCGGCTGCAACTCCCTAGCGTCTGCCTGCGCTGGCTGCAACTCCCTAGCGTCTGCCTGCACCGGCTGCAACTCCCTAGTGTCTGCCTGCAGCAGCTGCAATTCCCTGGCGTCTGCCTGCGCCGGCTGCACTCCCTGGCGTCTGCCTGCGCCGGCTGCAACTCCCTGGCGTCTGCCTGCGCCGGCTGCAATCCCCTAACCTGTGCCTGCGCCGGCTGCAATTCCCTAGCGTGTGCCTGCGCCGGCTGCAATTCCATAGCGTCTGCCTGCGCCGGCTGCAACTCCCTGGCGTCTGCCTGCGCCGGCTGCAACTCCCTGGCGTCTGCCTGCCCCGGCTGCAACTCCCTGGCGTCTGCCTGCGCCGGCTGCAATTCCCTAGCATCTGCCTGCGCCGGCTTCAACTCCTGAGCGTCTGCCTGCGCCGGCTGCAACTCCCTGGCGTCTGCCTGCAGCGGCTGCAATTCCCTAGCATCTGCCTGCCCTTTGGCAGAGTATCGGGGCCATTTGTGGCAGCCTGTATACTGTCTATGGAGCATAAAACAGCTGATGGGATCACAGAGAACCTGAAAAGAACATGAATACTGCTGCATTCTTGGCACACTGACGCATCTCCAGGAAGTCACCCCCATGTAGGATTGTATGTTAGGGAATCACTGTTCATGCGCCTGTCTCTCATGCTCTTCAGGTTCCTCCCGTTTCTGTGTGATGATGGATCAGCTGAGCCCTGTATACAGCAGCCTGTCAGCAGCACTCCTTATAGATGGCATTGCTACTCGCTGTGTCACCTCCGGAGACACGACACCTGCCCCGGCCGGATCCAGATCTTCTGCCAATGTGGAGCGGAACGTGGATTCCTAAAAAGCAGAACTCAGACTGACCTGCCGGAGGAGCTATAGGGTCCAATGTGCAGGAGGCGTGTTATAGAGCAGGAGGAGCTGAGCAGATTATATATACAGAGAACCTGTCACCGTGTAATCTTCAGGCAGTGTGTTATAGAGCAGGAGGAGCTGAGCAGATTATATATAAAGAGAACCTGTCACCGTGTAATCTGCAGGCAGCGTGTTATAGAGCAGGAGGAGCTGAGCAGATTATATATAAAGAGAAACTGTCAACATGTAATCTGCAGGCAGCGTGTTATAGAGCAGGAGGAGCTGAGCAGATTATATATAGAGAACCTGTCACCATGTAATCTGCAGGCAGCGTGTTATAGAGCAGGAGGAGCTGAGCAGATTATATATACAGAGAACCTGTCACCGTGTAATCTGCAGGCAGTGTGTTATAGAGCAGGAGGAGCTGAGCAGATTATATATAAAGAGAACCTGTCACCATGTAATCTGCAGGCAGCGTGTTATAGAGCAGGAGGAGCTGAGCAGATTATATATAAAGAGAACCCGTCACCATGTAATCTACAGGCAGCGTGTTATAGAGCAGGGGGAGCTGAGCAGATTATATATAGAGAACCTGTCACCATGTAATCTGCAGGCAGTGTGTTATAGAGCAGGAGGAGCTGAGCAGATTATATATAAAGAGAACCTGTCACCATGTAATCTGCAGGCAGCGTGTTATAGAGCAGGAGGAGCTGAGCAGATTATATATACAGAGAACCTGTCACCATGTAATCTGCAGGCAGTGTGTTATAGAGCAGGAGGAGCTGAGCAGATTATATATAAAGAGAACCTGTCACCGTGTAATCTGCAGGCAGTGTGTTATAGAGCAGGAGGAGCTGAGCAGATTATATATACAGAGAACCTGTCACCGTGTAATCTGCAGGCAGCGTGTTATAGAGCAGGAGGAGCTGAGCAGATTATATATAAAGAGAACCTGTCACCGTGTAATCTGCAGGCAGTGTGTTATAGAGCAGGAGGAGCTGAGCAGATTATATATAAAGAGAACCTGTCACCGTGTAATCTGCAGGCAGCGTGTTATAGAGCAGGAGGAGCTGAGCAGATTATATATAAAGAGAACCTGTCACCATGTAATCTGCATGCAGTGTGTTATAGAGCAGGAGGAGCTGAGCAGATTATATATACAGAGAACCTGTCACCATGTAATCTGCAGGCAGCGTGTTATAGAGCAGGAGGAGCTGAGCAGATTATATATAAAGAGAACCTGTCACCATATAATCTGCAGGCAGTGTGTTATAGAGCAGGAGGAGCTGAGCAGATTATATATAAAGAGAACCTGTCACCATGTAATCTGCAGGCAGCGTGTTATAGAGCAGGGGGAGCTGAGCAGATTATATATAGAGAACCTGTCACCGTGTAATCTGCAGGCAGCGTGTTATAGAGCAGGAGGAGCTGAGCAGATTATATATAAAGAGAACCCGTCACCATGTAATCTTCAGGCAGCGTGTTATAGAGCAGGGGGAGCTGAGCAGATTATATATATAGAGAACCTGTCACCATATAATCTGCAGGCAGTGTGTTATAGAGCAGGAGGAGCTGAGCAGATTATATATAAAGAGAACCTGTCACCATGTAATCTGCAGGCAGCGTGTTATAGAGCAGGGGAGCTGAGCAGATTATATATAAGAGAACCTGTCACCATGTAATCTGCAGGCAGTGTGTTATAGAGCAGGAGGAGCTGAGCAGATTATATATAAAGAGAACCTGTCACCATGTAATCTGCAGGCAGCGTGTTATAGAGCAGGGGGAGCTGAGCAGATTATATAAAGAGAACCTGTCACCATGTAATCTGCAGGCAGTGTGTTATAGAGCAGGAGGAGCTGAGCAGATTATATATACAGAGAACCTGTCACCATGTAATCTGCAGGCAGCGTGTTATAGAGCAGGAGGAGCTGAGCAGATTATATAAAGAGAACCTGTCACCATGTAATCTGCAGGCAGCGTGTTATAGAGCAGGAAGAGCTGAGCAGATATATATAAAGAGAACCTGTCACCATGTAATCTGCAGGCAGCGTGTTATAGAGCAGGAGGAGCTGAGCAGATTATATATAAAGAGAACCTGTCACCGTGTAATCTGCAGGCAGTGTGTTATAGAGCAGGAGGAGCTGAGCAGATTATATATAAAGAGGACCTGTCACCGTGTAATCTGCAGGCAGTGTGTTATAGAGCAGGAGGAGCTGAGCAGATTATATATAAAGAGAACCTGTCACCATGTAATCTGCAGGCAGTGTGTTACAGAGCAGGAGGAGCTGAGCAGATTATATAAAGAGAACCTGTCACCATGTAATCTGCAGGCAGCGTGTTATAGAGCAGTAGGAGCTGAGCAGATTATATATAAAGAGAACCTGTCACCGTGTAATCTGCAGGCAGTGTGTTATAGAGCAGGAGGAGCTGAGCAGATTATATATAAAGAGAACCTGTCACCATGTAATCTGCAGGCAGTGTGTTATAGAGCAGGAGGAGCTGAGCAGATTATATATAAAGAGAACCTGTCACCGTGTAATCTGCAGGCAGCGTGTTATAGAGCAGGAGGAGCTGAGCAGATTATATAAAGAGAACCTGTCACCATGTAATCTGCAGGCAGTGTGTTACAGAGCAGGAGGAGCTGAGCAGATTATATAAAGAGAACCTGTCACCATGTAATCTGCAGGCAGCGTGTTATAGAGCAGGAGGAGCTGAGCAGATTATATATAAAGAGAACCTGTCACCATGTAATCTGCAGGCAGCGTGTTATAGAGCAGGAGGAGCTGAGCAGATTATATATAAAGAGAACCTGGCACCGTGTAATCTGCAGGCAGCGTGTTATAGAGCAGGAGGAGCTGAGCAGATTATATATACAGAGAACCTGTCACCATGTAATCTGCAGGCAGCGTGTTATAGAGCAGGAGGAGCTGAGCAGATTATATATACACAGAACCTGTCACCATGTAATCTGCAGGCAGTGTGTTATAGAGCAGGAGGAGCTGAGCAGATTATATATACACAGAACCTGTCACCATCTAATCTGCAGGCAGTGTGTTATAGAGCAGGAGGAGCTGAGCAGATTATATATAAAGAGAACCTGTCACCATGTAATCTGCAGGCAGTGTGTTATAGAGCAGCAGGAGCTGAGCAGATTATATATAAAGAGAACCTGTCACCATGTAATCTGCAGGCAGCGTGTTATAGAGCAGGAGGAGCTGAGCAGATTATATATAAAGAGAACCTGTCACCATGTAATCTGCAGGCACCATGTTATAGAGCAGGAGGAGCTGAGCAATTATATATAAAGAGAACCTGTCACGATGTAATCTGCAGGCAGCGTGTTATAGAGCAGGAGGAGCTGAGCAGATTATATATAAAGAGAACCTTTCACTGTGTAATCTGCAGGCAGTGTGTTATAGAGCAGGAGGAGCTGAGCAGATTATATATACACAGAACCTGTCACCGTGTAATCTGCAGGCAGTGTGTTATAGAGCAGGAGGAGCTGAGCAGATTATATATAAAGCGAACAAGTCACCATGTAATCTCTAGGCAGCGTGTTATAGAGCAGGAGGAGCTGAGCAGATTATATATAAAGCGAACAAGTCACCATGTAATCTCTAGGCAGCGTGTTATAGAGCAGGAGGAGCTGAGCAGATTATATATATAGAGAACCTGTCACCGTGTAATCTGGAGGCAGCTTGTTATAGAGCAGGAGGAGCTGAGCAGATTATATATATAGAGAACCTGTCACCGTGTAATCTGCAGGCAGTGTGTTATAGAGCAGGAGGAGCTGAGCAGATTATATATACAGAGAACCTGTCACCATGTAATCTGCAGGCAGCGTGTTATAGAGCAGGAGGAGCTGAGCAGATTATATATAAAGAGAACCTGTCACCATGTAATCTGCAGGCAGCGTGTTATAGAGCAGGAGGAGCTGAGCAGATTATATATAAAGAGAACCTCTCACCATGTAATCTGCAGACAGCGTGTTATAGAGCAGGAGGAGCTGAGCAGATTATATATACAGAGAACCTGTCACCATGTAATCTGCAGACAGCGTGTTATAGAGCAGGAGGAGCTGAGCAGATTATATATATAGAGAACCTGTCACCATGTAATCTGCAGGCAGCGTGTGATAGAGCAGGAGGAGCTGAGCAGATTATATATAAAGAACCTGTCACCATGTAATCTGCAGGCAGCGTGTTATAGAGCAGGAGGAGCTGAGCAGATTATATATATACACAGAACCTGTCACCGTGTAATCTGCAGGCAGCGTGTTATAGAGCAGGAGGATCTGAGCAGATTATATATACAGAGAACCTGGCACCATGTAATCTGCAGGCAGCGTGTTATAGAGCAGGAGGAGCTGAGCAGACCTTATATAAAGAGAACCTGTCACCGTGTAATCTGCAGGCAGCGTGTTATAGAGCAGGAGGAGCTGAGCAGATTATATATAAAGAGAACCTGTCACCATATAATCTGCAGGCAGTGTGTTATAGAGCAGGAGGAGCTGAGCAGATTATATATACAGAGAACCTGTCACCATGTAATCTGCAGGCAGCGTGTTATAGAGCAGGAGGAGCTGAGCAGATTATATATAAAGAGAACCTGTCACCATGTAATCTGCAGGCAGCGTGTTATAGAGCAGGAGGAGCTGAGCAGATTATATATAAAGAGAACCTGTCACCATGTAATCTGCAGGCAGTGTGTTATAGAGCAGGAGGAGCTGAGCAGATTATATATAAAGAGAACCTGTCACCATGTAATCTGCAGGCAGCGTGTTATAGAGCAGGAGGAGCTGAGCAGATTATATATATAAGAGAACCTGTCACCAGTGTAATCTGCAGGCAGCGTGTTATAGAGCAGGAGGAGCTGAGCAGATTATATATAAAGAGAACCTGTCACCATGTAATCTGCAGGCAGAGTGTTATAGAGCAGGAGGAGCTGAGCAGATTATATATAGAGAACCTGTCACTGTGTAATCTGCAGGCAACATGTTATAGAGCAGGAGGAGCTGAGCAGATTATATATAAAGAGAACCTGTCACCATGTAATCTGCAGGCAGCGTGTTATAGAGCAGGAGGAGCTGAGCAGATTATATATAGAGAACCTGTCACCGTGTAATCTGCAGACAGTGTGTTATAGAGCAGGAGGAGCTGAGCAGATTATATATAAAGAGAACCTGTCACCATGTAATCTGCAGGCAGCGTGTTATAGAGCAGGAGGAGCTGAGCAGATTATATATATAGAAAACCTGTCACTGTGTAATCTGCAGGCAACATGTTATAGAGCAGGAGGAGCTGAGCAGATTATATATAAAGAGAACCTGTCACCATGTAATCTGCAGGCAGCGTGTTATAGAGCAGGAGGAGCTGAGCAGATTATATATAAAGAGAACCTGCCACCATGTAATCTGCAGGCAGCGTGTTATAGATAGAGCAGGAGAACCAAGCTGAGGGCCACATCTAGAGCATCCCTGGAGGACTATGGCACTGCCCGCTGTGGATGACCAGAGGGGTACAATCAATAAGAACTGGGGAATGCCTCTACCCATGAAGGGTCTGTCTATTCGGAGCATGCTCGGAGGAGATGGTTATTGGCTTTGTGAATTCCCAGCATGCCCTGCAACTTGTTCTTGTTGGCCGCTGTTCACAAATGTCTTCCTTTTCTTTTCTAATTTCCATCCTCCTCCTGCCGCTCTGACACGGGGGGGAAGTTTTCTCTCCTCATCTAATGAGAATATTAATATGCAGTTTTGCCCTTGCGTCGCCTCCATCATGAAAAGGTTTATGGTAATGTCTAAAATGTGAGCAGAAAATCCGTACGAAAGGATTTATTAACATGAATCCCCGGCGTATGTCGTAGCCTGGCCTCGAGACCTTACATCTCAGGGTTCAGATCTGCGGGGAGAAGAAGGAAATTAAAGGGAGTCCCTCACTTGGATATCAAGATGGTTCATGATTGGTCGGTCTCGGTGACAATTAGATAAATGAGCCAGGAGTTAAGGGGTGGACACTTCTTCGCACCTTGCACCCATTTACAGCAGAAAGATCTTCTAAAGAGTCTGAGATCATCAAGAAAGTCTACCTAAGAAAGCTCCAAGAGGGACGGCTTATCTTATGCCCCTCCCACGAGGAGCAGCAGCAACAACCCAACCCACTGGGCTTGTGGGATTTTAATGAACATGCTCATGGGTTTGCTAGACACAGGTCCTGTTGTGTGTTTGTTACCCAGGGGCCCACTTATACCTGCAGCAGGACCCCGTTTAGTGGATTCATATGAATGGGAATCTTATTTAAAGGGCCGGCTTCCTCCGTGGTGTACGTGTTGAGGACCTTTTCAATTCTGCACAGAAATCTGTAGAGCGGGATTAAAGCCCGTTTCCGAGATCCACTGACATGCTACAAACCTATGTCCTCCTGATGTAAAACCACTTTCATTATATCAACAACCTGCATTTACATTGTACCCGGCAATTACACATTGTTCAGCTCGCCGGCTTCAAAGGCTCCGGTGCCGCGGCTTACAGGACCCTCCGGCAAATGAGGGGAGAATGCACATAACTAGCACTCTGCTCCAAAAGCCGAGATACCACCAATTACATTACATATCACTGCAATTACACGTTGGTGGAGTAGTAACTGGGGCGCGGGGGGCTGAGGGGCCAGTCTTACAGATCACAGGGTTTGCCGACCAGAAAAAGTACAGTTATATTCGTCTTTGATAGCCGGTGCAATAGGTAAAGGATCCTGGGGCCCAGAGCAAAATCTGCACCAGTGGCCCCCAATTTTACCTAGTGAGTTGTACAAATAGCCGATTTAGCTCTGCTACATACAGACTCCCCCACTGCTGTGTTGATTGTACGGGTTCAGCAGAGGATATCGTGACTTTTTGTTGTGTTAGGATACCTTCACGTTGGCGGCGGGACGGATCCTACAGGCTGTTTACCCGACGGAACAGCCTGTCGGATCCATCCTGCCGCTAGTGAACGTGTTCCCCCGCACTACCGCTCCGGCACCATTGACTATAATGGGGGCAGGGTGGCGTTCTGGCGGAGGAACGGCAGCGCATGCCGAGAGGCTGCTGGAATAAAACTACAACATGTCTGACATATATTCTCGGCATGCGCTGCCGTGCCTCAGCCGGAACTCCACCCCACCCCCATTATAGTCAATGGTCCCGGAGCGGTAGTGCGGGGGCACACGTTCACTAGCGGCAAGGTGGATCCGACAGGCTGAATAGCCTGTCGTATCCGTCCTGCCGCTAGCGGGAAACTAGCCTTAAAGGGGTACTCCTCACTCAGGATAAGTCCTGCTGATCCGCTGTTTGAAGAGGCTCCAGAGCTCCTGTGGGTGCTGCCGTCCATTGTGTAGTGGCTGTGCTTAGTATTGCAGCTCAACCTCATGTGACCAATGAACGTGATGTCACAGGGCCTGCTGTCTTCGGACCCCCGCCGATCTGATATTAATGATCTTTCCTGAGGATAGGCCATCAGTATCAAATTCCCGGAGAACCCCTTTAAGTGTCAGTTTAACTTTGCCACATTGTATCCCCGGTGTTGAGGGTCAGGTTACCCTTTGCTACATCTGTGTGCCCGGGCCATGGCTGTTTCTTTTTGTGTCGCTCCTCAGCGTCCATCATCTGTATCTCCATCTTTCTGTCTTCTCCTCCGGTTTTTCGATCTTCTTTTCTCGGCGACGCTTGACTCGGCTCAAATTGGGGAATCAAAGCTTTTTAGGAAGGTTGAGCCGTGAAGAGGACGCGCAGGAGGCGTCTCGCCATTCAGGATTTGTGTACGAGTGTGCATTTCCCTGTGAATATTCTTCTGTTCCTTCCACCTCTGGAGCTTTGGCCCGTCTTATCGGGGCCGTCAGATGCCTCCTGCCAAATTACATTTCTGCAAATCAATGGCTGAACCAGTTCCAGAGTCCAGGTCACCACAACCCCCGCAGTGCCCGGCAGAGCTGTAAAGGGTTATCCACCTGCTGCGGTCCAGCTCCTCGCCCTCCGCTCGCCTCTGTGTAATCGCCCTCCACATTCCGTCAGCGCTGCAGTATTGTCTTTAAAGGGGAAGTCCAACTAAAGTCCTCTTGATTTGAGGTCCAGGACCTAGGACGACCCGTGATTAGTCGGTGGCACTCGATAAAGTTTGAAAGGTCCTTGTCCTTTAATCTGGCGTTCTATACGTCTGCGCTCATAGACGTCCTCCGATGTCTTCAAGACACCAGGTTGGATTTTTCTTAAAGTGCCACCATGATGGCCTCCTTGGTTTCCCCTTTAAGTGCACTCAGATTTCAGCTCCTTCTCCCATAGAGCTGCACAGAAAACGTAATCACAGTCTAAGGCCTCATGCACACAACCAGATCCGCAAAAAATACGGACGACGTCCGTGTGCATTACGTATTTTGCGGAACGAAACAGCTGGCCCCTAATAGAACAGTCCTATCCTTAATGCGGACAATAACAGGACATGTTCTATTTTTTTGCGGAACGGAAATACGGACACACGGAATACACACGGAGTAACTTCCATTTTATTTTTATTTATGAATGGTTCCGTATACGGAAAACTGACACGGAAAGAAAATACGTTAGTGTGCATGAAGCCTAAGGAAGCGTTTGCAGCTTTTTAATATACAACCTGTCTCAATTAACCACTATTTTCTTAAGATCATGGCTTGCTGTCAGTGAATAGTAGCATTTTGGTCTATCTTTAGAGGTGAAGGGGTTTTTATTTATTTACTTTTGCTACAGCTGTATCCAGTCTAGTTGTTGCTGCCAGGTTGATACATTTCACATGAACTGATACATTGTAGCAAACCGACAAGCCAGGAGAGAGGTTTGTGCTGCTGCTGCATAGGTAAGGCTACTTTCACACTAGCGTTTTTTGCGGATCCGTCCTAACGCTTCCATTACAATAATACAACCGCATCCATCCATCATGAACGGATCCGGTTGTATTATGTCTTCTATAGCCGTGACGGATCCGTCTTGAACACCATTGGAAGTCAATGAAGCACGGATCTGTTTTCTATTGTGTCAGAGAAAACGGATCCGTCCCGTTTGGCTCTGCTTCATCAGACGGACTGCAGGCGGCGTTTTGGTGTCCGTCTCCAGAGTGGAATGGAGACTGATCGGAGGCAAACTGATGCGTTCTGAGAAACGGTGATCGAAGGCGTGGACTCTATAAGACGATTGTACTGCGCAGGAGCATTGATTTTGTATTGGGACGAGCTATCGCAGCAGCAACGACTCGTCTTCATACTGTGGAGGTGATCGCTGCTGTAAATGAAGAGCTTCACCTCCACTTAACGAGCTTCCTCCCTGACAATCTGCTGCTCGTCTAAATGCTCCTTAACATAAGTTGGCAGAATGTTCCATTACACGGTATTCATGTATTATCTGCGTGAGGGTACTTTCACACTTGCGTTGTGAGGATCCGGAAATCCGTGTGCAAACAGAAAGCATTTGTAGACGGATCCGGATGCGGTGTAATCCGGAAAAACGGATCCGGTATATTATTATTATTATTATTTTTTTTTTTTTTTTTTTTTTTAAAGGTCTGCGCATGCCCAGACTGGAAAACCGGATCCGTTTTGCCGGAACACTTGGTGCCGGATCTGGCATTAATGCATTTCAATGAAAAATAATGCCGGCAAGTGTATGCGGTATTTTCTCCGGCCAAATACCGTAAGAGTGACTGAACTGAAGACGTCCTGAACGGATTTCTCTCCATTCAGAATGCATTAGGATAAAACTGATCCGTTCTTTTCCGGTATTGAGCCCCTAGGACGGAACTCAATACCGGAAAACTTTAACGCTAGTGTGAGTCTAGCCTAAGTCTTTGGTCCCGGTTCCCATTCTAGGCCCATCCTGGTGGTCGTGTGCCCTGGGCATGGCTGTGCGGTTCTGGCAGTCGTGTGCCCTGGGCATGGCTGTGAGGTTCTGGCGGTCGTGTGCCCTGGGCATGGCTGTGCGGTTCTGGCGGTCGTGTGCCCTGGGCATGGCTGTGCGGTTCTGGCGGTCGTGTGCCCTGGGCATGGCTGTGCGGTTCTGGCGGTCGTGTGCCCTGGGCATGGCTGTGCGGTTCTGGCGGTCGTGTGCCCTGGGCATAGCTGTGCGGTTCTGGCGGTCGTGTGCCCTGGGCATGGCTGTGCGGTTCTGGCGGTCGTGTGCCCTGGGCATGGCTGTGCGGTTCTGGCGGTCGTGTGCCCTGGGCATGGCTGTGCGGTTCTGGCGGTCGTGTGCCCTGGGCATGGCTGTGCGGTTCTGGCGGTCGTGTGCCCTGGGCATGGCTGTGCGGTTCTGGCGGCAGGTCCCCAGCTATGTTCAGGAGCAGCAGTCACCTTGAGCTGCGCTGCCCTTCTGCACCCCCTGCGACCCCCACCCTCCTCTCTGTGCATTGCGTTGCATTCATTCCAGCTTCTAGAGAAATCTTCATTTGCTTGACCCCCACAGTAATGTTCATTGCCCTCGTCACCAGCAGAAAGATGTGGGAATAGAGCCGTCACACCGCATCCTGCTACCTGCCTCCTCCGTCCCCGGCTCTGCAGGAACAGTCCACATTCCCGGCTCGGATAGACCTGCCGTGTCTGACAACTTCTGTCCCCCCACCGGTGGGAAAGGGGGGGGGGGTGTTAAGAGATTAACAATTCTTCGTCATATTTCAAGAATTTCCTCCATTCTGCACTATACCGCCTCGTATATACTGACAGTGTGCTGCACTATACCGCCTCGTATATACTGACACTGTGCTGCACTATACCGCCTCGTATATACTGACAGTGTGCTGCACTATACCGCCTCGTATATACTGACACTGTGCTGCACTATACCGCCTCGTATATACTGACACTGCTCTGCACTATACCGCCTCGTATATACTGACACTGTGCTGCACTATACCGCCTCGTATATACTGACACTGTGCTGCACTATACCGCCTCGTATATACTGACAGTGTGCTGCACTATACCACCTCGTATATACTGACACTGTTCTGCACTATACCGCCTCGTATATACTGACACTGTGCTGCACTATACCGCCTCGTATATACTGACAGTGTGCTGCACTATACCGCCTCGTATATACTGACACTGTGCTGCACTATACCGCCTCGTATATACTGACACTGTTCTGCACTATACCGCCTCGTATATACTGACACTGCTCTGCACTATACCGCCTCGTATATACTGACACTGCTCTGCACTATACCGCCTCGTATATAGTGACACTGCTCTGCACTATACCGCCCCATATATTACACTGCGCTGCTCTATACCGCCCCATATATTACACTGCGCTGCTCTATACCGCCCCATATATTACACTGCGCTGCTCTATACCGCCTCGTATATACTGACACTGCTCTGCACTATACCGCCTCGTATATACTGACACTGTGCTGCACTACACCGCCTCGTATATACTGACACTGTGCTGCACTATACCGCCTCGTATATACTGACAGTGTGCTGCACTATACCGCCTCGTATATACTGACACTGTGCTGCACTATACCGCCTCGTATATACTGACACTGTTCTGCACTATACCGCCTCGTATATACTGACACTGTGCTGCACTATACCGCCTCGTATATACTGACACTGCTCTGCACTATACCGCCTCGTATATACTGACACTGCTCTGCACTATACCGCCTCGTATATAGTGACACTGCTCTGCACTATACCGCCCCATATATTACACTGCGCTGCTCTATACCGCCCCATATATTACACTGCGCTGCTCTATACCGCCCCATATATTACACTGCGCTGCTCTATACCGCCTCGTATATACTGACACTGCTCTGCACTATACCGCCTCGTATATACTGACACTGTGCTGCACTATACCGCCCCATATATTACACTGCGCTGCTCTATACCGCCTCGTATATACTGACACTGCTCTGCACTATACCGCCTCGTATATACTGACACTGTGCTGCACTATACCGCCCCATATATTACACTGCGCTGCTCTATACCGCCTCGTATATACTGACACTGCTCTGCACTATACCGCCTCGTATATACTGACACTGTGCTGCACTATACCGCCTCGTATATACTGACACTGCTCTGCACTATACCGCCTCGTATATACTGACACTGCTCTGCACTATACCGCCTCGTATATACTGACACTGCTCTGCACTATACCGCCTCGTATATACTGACACTGTGCTGCACTATACCGCCTCGTATATACTGACACTGCTCTGCACTATACCGCCTCGTATATACTGACACTGCTCTGCACTATACCGCCTCGTATATACTGACACTGCTCTGCACTATACCGCCTCGTATATACTGACACTGTGCTGCACTATACCTCCTCGTATATACTGACACTGTGCTGCACTATACCGCCTCGTATATACTGACACTGCTCTGCACTATACCGCCTCGTATATACTGACACTGCTCTGCACTATACCGCCTCGTATATACTGACACTGCTCTGCACTATACCGCCCCATATATTACACTGCTCTGCTCTATACCACCCCGTATATTACACTGCGCTGCTCTATACCACCCCATATATTACACTGCGCTGCGCTATACCGCCTCATATATTACACTGCGCTGCTCTATACCGCCCCATATATTACACTGCGCTTCGCTATACCGCCTCATATATTACACTGCGCTGCTCTATACCGCCCCATATATTACACTGCGCTGTGCTATACCGCCCCATATATTACACTGCGCTGTGCTATACCACCCCATATATTACACTGCGCTTCGCTATACCGCCTCATATATTACACTGCGCTGCTCTATGCCGCCCCATATATTACACTGCGCTATACCGCCTCATATATTACACTGCGCTGCTTTATACCGCCCCATATATTACACTGCGCTATACCGCCTTATATATTACACTGCGCTGCTCTATACCGCCCCATATATTACACTGCGCTGCGCTATACCGCCCCATATATTACACTGCGCTGCTCTATACCGCCCCATATATTACACTGCGCTGCGCTATACCGCCCCATATATTACACTGCGCTGCGCTATACCGCCTCATATATTACACTGCGCTGCTCTATACCGCCCATATATTACACTGCGCTGCTGCTATACCGCCTCATATATTACACTGCGCTGCTGCTATACCGCCTCATATATTACACTGCGCTGCTCTATACCGCCCCATATATTACACTGCGCTGCTCTATACCGCCCCATATATTACACTGCGCTGCTCTATACCGCCTCATATATTACACTGCGCTGCTCTATACCGCCCCATATATTACACGCGCTGCTCTATACCGCCCCATATATTACACTGCGCTGCTCTATACCGCCCCATATATTACACTGCGCTGCTCTATACCGCCCCATATATTACACTGCGCTGCTCTATACCGCCCCATATATTACACTGCGCTGCTCTATACCGCCCCATATGTTACACTGCGCTGCTGCTATACCGCCTCATATATTACACTGCGCTGCTCTATACCGCCTCATATATTACACTGCGCTGCTCTATACCGCCCCATATATTACACTGCGCTGCGCTATACCGCCCCATATATTACACTGCGCTGCTCTATACCGCCCCATATATTACACTGCGCTGCTCTATACCGCCCCATATGTTACACTGCGCTGCGCTATACCGCCCCATATGTTACACTGCGCTGCTCTATACCGCCCCATATATTACACTGCGCTATACCGCCCCATATGTTACACTGCGCTGCGATCTCATCATGAAATGACTCCTGGATTTGATTAGAAAATCCTTATTTTGCATTAATTGCGTTTTGTTCAATAAATATTAACTTACAGATTCCGGCCGGACGGAGAAGGAAATCAGAAGAAATCACATTAATAAGCGGGGGAGGGGTAATCATTCTGCAGGTATTGGGACAGTAAAGCCACAAGACAAGTGTGTCCGTGAAGCAGGGGCGTAGCTAACGGCTCATGGGCCCTGGTGCAAGAGTTCAGCTTGGGCCCCCCTTCCCTCAGTGCTTTGTGTGTCTTCTTATGCGGCACAAGTGTCTTTGGGCCCCCTCAGGCTCCTGGGCCCGGTAGCGACTGCTACCTCTGCACCCCCTATAGCTACGCCCCTGCCGTGAAGTCTTCTGCTGTGTCAGTCTTTACTATAGTTCCCGCATTCTATTCATAAACCAGGTAGCTCAGGATGACACCGGATATACAATTCTCAGCGTTTGGCCTCTTTTTTTTCTATTGCATTCGGACAATTTTGAGGTGACACCCGCTAATGGCGATAGTTTGGGGGCTCGAGCACCCCGATTCTCCTTGCCATGTTGAGGGGGGACTTGTATGGAGCGGATGGATATATCTAAATCTTGCTAGATGGAATACCCCTTTAAGGTTGTCACCCAGCTTGGCATATAATGATGTTCTCTGTGTCAGTGTCCGTCTCTGTCGTCATATTCATGAAACAGGAGGCTCAGGATGAACGGAGCCAATAGCGCAGTATGGTGACCGATCCATGTCTATCGGATCTTCTGGCGGGTATTTTGTATTTCCCGGAACACGAGCTAATAATGTCTGGGATTGAGACAGAAATGTATTTTTTGTAACGAGCGTCGCTTCCGATGCGAAATTTAATGTAAATATGAAAAGAAATTAAATTGCTTCTTATCGTATAAACAAATATAACGGAAGGCGGGAGAAGAGACGAGGCTACGAGAACGGCGTTTAAAGGGACCACGCAACACATTGTGTTATGCTGGGTGAGGGGGCGGGGCGTGACACAGTGATTCTGTGTCAATCTCCTCCCCCTTAAGCCCTACACTGAGCACAATACAATGTTTTAGGGTTTTCCCTGGAAGGTTCTCTTAAAGGGCCAGTCCACACATTGCTAAATATTCTTCTTTGGATTGTTAGGTCCCTCCCCTCGATTTCCAGGTACTTGCTTTATGGGTGGAGCCTCACAACATGTTGTCAAGCCCCTCCTCTTCTTTAAAGGAACCCGTTACCAGGGCAAGCTCATTTTAGAGCATTACTGAGACGACCTCAATTATTTTTTTTATATGGGGCAATTATTGTGCAAAATGTTGCCTTATAATCGTTTTCTGGTAACATTTTATAAAATTTGGTCGTTGGTTGTCGAACTTTTGGAATTGCCTAAAAAAAAATCATCTATGAGACGGGAGAAAAGACGAGAGATCCTGAAGACGGATTATTACTACAAATAGAGGAATGTACTCCGTGTTTACAATTGTATCATCGCGGCGGCACATTGTAACATTGTATCCGTGACCGTCACTGGGGCCTCGTTGCGACTCACGACCTTACGCGGCAGCTTTTTCTGGCGTACACACCAAATGCGGAAGCTGATTGGATGACGGGGTCCTCAGGGGAGGGCACATGTGAGAAGAGAATTCCAAGTTCCATGATCGGGGGCGACCTTGTGGGTAGAATGACGCCGATTCTGGGCACTAATCAGATATTATAATTAGTGGGGTCCAGGTATGAGCCCCTCATATTATTGAAAGGGGCTTGAATGTGAACCCCAATAGCAGTGGTTGTCAGGACGCCCAGAGGGACAGCGCTGGACAGTTGGGGGGGCCTCTTCTTACTCTTTTTTTTTTTTTTGACACCTGAGAAATGATCGAAAGGATAATGAGAATTTGTTTTCTCGGGTGTTCAGTAAATGGACGGTCGGGTGCAGGAGATCCCCCGCCGCGCAGTTACTGCCATCTCTGCTAGCGGGAGTCATTTGTCACATTAATGGCGGCTTCATCCATGAAAAATGCAATTTACCTGCTCAGAATTGATGAGATGTTTGATCTAAGCCGGTCTCGTCGGCTGGTCTGCCCTGATATTGGAGGGGAGGGGGCTCTCCACACCTGGGCGCCGGCACTAGTGGTACCATTGCCCAATCCTGGCCATGGGCTAATATAGCTTTCCATAGTGTGTTCTTGCTATTTTTGTGGGCCACGAGCCTCCACCATATTGGATTTCTAGATTTACCATTCATTGGCCATAAGTTTGGGCTTCCTTGCTGATGACTGATGGATTGCTCACATTTCTGGAGATATATGTTCTGGTCTTTCGTCGGTGGTCATGCGCGTTGCTAGATCCCACCTTGTCTATTCGGATACGTTGACGACGTCCACTAATGGGATGGAAAATCAGGAGGCCGTATTTTAACTAGACTGGCTCCACAGAGGTCTCAGTGCCCCGCGTTCATCTTCTCAAGAACATCATGTAATATGACTGAGGTTTGAAGTCCTTGTCCCAACCCCACTACGTTTAATACTACTTGTGGAAAGGGTCCTTGGTGAGAGGGCCACATCTGCACTCATACAGCTACACCATTAACCACCAGCCAACTGGTTTTGGCAAATGCTAGGACCATCTCCAGCCCAACCCTATGCTCTACTAGATCCAGTACTACAGGATCTTCCCTTTCTTTACCGGCTGACAACATTTTCCCAGTTCCGATGTGAGCGTCTTTATGTTGTCAGGGCAGATATTTTTTTCTCCTCCATCTCCGGCTCAGATTTTGTAGAACCGAGAGCATTGAGTTTGACCAAATTTAGCAGGACCCAGAAAGGAAGTGATTGAGGCCGGAGGACTCTCGGCGTAAACGTTAACCTCTTCAATCCCAGCTCCTCAGTTAACAGTTATGACGGTTTTCATGTCCAAGATGGAATGGCTTATTAACCAGTTAATTTCCACAGACAGTAGCGACGTTGCCCATTTGCGTAACTATTGGAGATGATGGTTTTGAGACTTGATGAAAGTTCTGGTGGACCGTGGTGAGCTGTGAACCGCGCAGCCAATCAGGAGTGTTGTTTTAGATCATGTGACTCACGGGCTGGGCTGTGTGCAGACGCCATATGACGGTGCACGCATTGCCGCCATACACATGGCTCTAGATTGTCCGGTGCACCTCCCCATGCTCGGTCGGAGTCGCATCAGCCCGCAGATTTTGGACCGGTCTGTCCAGCTTTGCTGAGCGGTTTGCTGCAGAAAGAGGCGCCACTTTTAACCCTTCAGCTTCTGAAAAGAGAAATATTTGCATGGCAGGAATATGAACCCCTCATGGGATAGGCGATGAGACCTTAGACCTCTTACCCAATTTCCTAGCCGCACAAGCCCTCAGGCGAGGTACGAGTTACTCCGGCGGTGCCGCCACGGCCCGGCGCCCTCGGTGGGGTCTCGACATGATTGTGATTAGCGGGGACAGTGTGAGGCCAGCCCTGTTTGCTGGAGATTTCCCTCAGGACACACTTCAGTGATCTGCAGGAGGATGAGAGCTCGTCCATGGAATTCAGGATTAGTTCCATCGGCGGGAGCGGAGCGTGCGCCAGGAATATCAGTGCGGGGCGCCGAGACTTTGGATCCAGATTTGTGCAGAATCCTAATTGGAAACATAGGAACTGACGGCGGAGAAGAAGCAATTGGCTCATTTTGTCTGCATATGTCTCCCTCAATTTGCAGGCTTTGGCTTGTTTAATTTTCACGATGGCCTTTTTTTTTTTTCATGTTACCAGTTCTACCCGTTCCGAGGCTTGGAAAATAGTCTCCAGCTGGAACGGGACCCTTGACAGGAATAAGGATGAGCTCTCGTTGAAGTCCGTGCGGTGGGATTACTTAATGTGGTCATCGGAGACGTCTATAGGGACTGTTTATTTAAAGGGCTCGTCCTGTTAGGGTATAGCTGATTGGCTGGGGTTGACCCCTCTCTGGATAGACCCTTGAAGATCCCAATGGCCGCCCCATCAGAGCTTGGTAATTCGCGGCCCTCATCACTCCAGCAGACTGTGGGGAAGAGGTCCTCTCCGTCAGCAGGACCATGCATGATCAGTAGGAGACCTGACTGCTGCAAAAGGCAGCTTTCCCCTTCTTGAAGCCTGACTTATGACCTAGGCATTAGTGAAGGACCCTAACCATGACGGGCTACTGTATAAGACTAATGGAGTCCCCCTTTAAGCCTGTACACGTTGAATATCACCTAGAAGAGCAGCTTCGCTCTGAACACGGCTCAGCCCCGAGGTCACCGCAGAACTTGTCTTGCAGGTGTCTGTCATGTCCTCTTCAGGCATCTGCGGGGTTAACATGTAATCCAGCACCCTGGGTGCCTCAGGAGGGCCGGGGCCCTGTTATGTCTCACAAATGGATATTTGATAGGACAAAAGGATGCGTGTACACGGGACACAATGCAGAATGGGCGCATTGTATGGGAGCTTTGTAGTGGGTGACATTGCAGGGAGCGGCCGTGCCATTATACCGTCGCCGTTTATTATAAGCGTATTACAGAGCGGGGACCTGGTGCATAGAACCAAGACCCCCTCGGGCAAGGAAAGGTTTAAGACGGAAGTCTCGCCCTTCTTAATGTCCTCAATCCTCACAGCCCTTTCATATGCTCCGTCTGAGGAGCGCCCCTGTGTGTGAAGTAAATGGGGTCACCGAGGCCTGGAAGAGCAAGAAAGGAGAGAAATCGGCTCAGCAAATTGGTCAATTTTCCGCATTTCATTCTGTGATTCTAAGCAATGACATCATCTGAATATCCACCTCGTGGTGGACGAGCGGTGACTTTCCATAGGCAGGCTGGAAACCTTCTGCATTCACTTAAAGGGGGTGTCCATTCTGGATAATCCCTCTTTTGTTAGATGGGGTCTCCTAATGATAAGATGATCACATTATGTTCAGATCCCCAGTGATCGGCCGTGATCTGTGGGAGGAATCCACTTCCCTGCAGTGCCACCACAGGTGACATGAAGTACTGCACAGATTAGGTTTAAGTCAATGAGCTGTCTGTGATGGGCCGGGTCCTCCAGAGTGATGGCTGCTCTTTGTAGCCGTTCTGGACCCAGCTTAATGGATTGGACGTCAAGTGGAAGGAGCGTTTTATATTCACGGGGTACATGAAGGGAAATGGTGACCACCCCTCCTTCGTCCTCAGATGGGTTAGTGGTGGAAATGGAGATATCGATCTACATATACCAAAATACTGCCCTGTGCTGTCAGGGAGGAGCACTACCCAAGGCAAAGCTTTCACCCCTGGTTATGATGGGGCACCCCTTGTTATGATAGGGCACCCCTGGCTATGATAGGGCACCCCTGGTTGTGATAGGGCACCCCATTATTATGATATGGCACCCCCTTATTATGATATGGCACCCCTTGTTATGATATGGCACCCCTGGCTATGATATGGCACCCCTGGCTATGATATGGCACCCCTGGCTATAATAGGGAACCCCTTGTTATGATAGGGCACCCCTTGTTATGATAGGGCACCCCTGGTTATAATAGGGCACCCCTGGTTATGATGGGGCTCTCCTGGCTATGATATGGCACCCCTGGCTATGATATGGCACCCCTTGTTATGATAGGGCACCCCTTGTTATGATAGGGCACCCCTGGTTATGATAGGGCACCCCTGGTTATGATAGGTCACCCCTGGTTATGATAGGGCACCCCTTGTTATGATAGGGCTCTCCTGGTTATGATAGGGTGCTCCTGGTTATGATAGGGCACCCCTTGTTATGATAGGGCACCCCTTGTTATGATAGGGTGCTCCTGGTTATGATAGAGCATCCCTGGTTGTGATACGGCACCCCTTGTTATGATAGGGCACCCTTGGTTGTGATAGGGCACCCCTGGTTGTGATAGGGCACCCATGGTTATGATAGGGCACCCCTGGTTGTGATACGGCACCCCTTGTTATGATGGGGCTCTCCTGGTTATGATAGGGTGCTCCTGGATATGATAGGGCTCTCCTGGTTATGATAGGGCTCTCCTGGCTATGATATGGCACCCCTGGCTATGATATGGCACCCCTGGTTATGATAGGGCACCCCTTGTTATGATAGGGCTCTCCTGGTTATGATAGGGCTCTCCTGGTAATGATAGGGCACCCCTGGTTGTGATAGGGCACCCCTGGTTGTGATAGGGCACCCTTGGTTGTGATAGGGCACCCTTGGTTGTGATAGGGCACCCATGGTTATGAGAGGGCACCCCTGGTTGTGATACGGCACCCCTTGTTATGATAGGGCGCTCCTGGTTATGATAGGGCACCCCCTTATTATGATAGGGCACCCCTGGCTATGATAGGGCACCCCTGGTTGTGATAGGGCACCCCTGGTTGTGATAGGGCACCCCTGGTTGTGATAGGGCACCCCTGGTGATAAATGGATCTAGTGGATAAAATCGGGCTACTTACTTAGACCGGCTTTTCCCCCCTCTGCGCTGCCGCTAGATACGTCTAATTTATGACTCTTTGTAAATTAGGCGCTCCTGTGGCAGTCTGTGCGCCTGGAGTAAAAACTACACCAGCCCCTAGTTCTTAGCTTGTATATCTCTGACACCCCCCGCCCTTGTCACGCCCAACTGGCATACAAGACGCAAAACCAGCCGTGCGCCAAAAGTGTGTCACGCGGCCGGACAGAAAAGGGGATTTGCAAGACTTTCTACATCTAAGTCCATTAGTTAATGAGCCCCAACGTTTCTGTGTTTTGTTTCAGTGATTACAAAGTATCTTTTCGCTGCTACAGCTTTTTCCTCTTTCTTTACGCTGGGTTAACTTTGTGACCCCCCTCCCGACCGCGGAATCCCTGCGCCTCCCCGCCCGCTACCCCAATTCTTGAATATGTGGGCTTCTCCTTGTTGGCCAAGGATCCCAACGCTCTCCACTTGAGAGCGGAGAGGGGGAGCAGTGTTTGTCTTGGTTGTCGGCCTCCGCTGGCAGCTGCTGGCAGCGATGCCTCATTTCCATGCCGGTTAACCCTTTGCTGCCCAGAGCAGAGCCTTCCTTGCTCACTCCCATAATGTGTTGGGCAATCTGGACTTTTCGTCGCTCCCCTTTCTTTTTACGGATCAGGAGCTGAAGTGATGGGGCCCCCAGACGGAAGCAGGAGGACAATGCTTTCCTGGGTTCCAGGACATCATTTTCTTTCAAGATGTCGGTCACAATGTTAAGGTTTAGATTTCCCCCTTGTGAGGAAATGGTCGAGAAGGGTCGATTATCACCTCTGATGCTGGGGGTCTGGAGAGAAGGAAATGAGGCTTAAAGGGGAACTCCACCCGGAATGTTTTTTTAAAAATCTTCAGTAAATCCAAATCATTGATTGGACCTTGTCTATGCACCCTGGTCTTAGTTACATCTGTTTCTGGGAAAGCTGGGTGATGACAGCCGACATGGCCCCAATTACAACTGGTTGTCACCCAGCTTTCCCAGACTCCTGCTCCAATATAGCAGATTTTGTGCTCCGGAGTCTCGGAAAAATGTTAAAAAACGTAAAAGCGATCTGTCTGCCTTTCCAAGAAAAGGTCCCATTCAATTGTATGAAATCCGTGAAAACAGATGAGAGAGAACATATTCGGCCATTCAGAAAACGTCCATCACGTGTGCACGTAGCCTTAGCGTTCAGGGCTCTGGAAAAGCTGGGTACCAGCCGATGTGACCTCAATTCGGGCTCCCAAATGGAAGTTGAAGACATGGTTGCCATAAAGCAGTGGCCTCCAACCTATGAACCCCGCCCCCCCCTTCCAGCTACGGGGATACTACAACTCCCAGGATGCCCTGACAGCGGCAGTTGTCATGTCGCCGCGCTGGATAGACGCAGGCTGCAGATCGCTGCCATTCAGGGGTCTGGGAAAGCAGGGTGACGCCTGTCTATGAGGCCTCTTCCACACGACCGTATGGCTTTTTCAGTATTTTGCGATCCGCAAAAAATACTGATGATATCCGTGTGCATTCCGTTTTTGCGGAACGGAACAGCCGGCCCCTAATAGAACAGTACTATTCTTGTCCGTTATGCGGACAATAATCGGACATGTTCTATCTTTGAACGGAAAAATGGAAATACGAAAACGGAAGGCATACGGAGTACCTTCCATTTATTTTTTTGCGGATCCATTGAAATGAATGGTTCCGTATGCAGAACGTAAACGGAAAAAAAACCTTTGTGTGCAAGAGGCCTAACATGGACACGGTTTATTTGTTGCATGTCCGTGGTGTTAAGAGGGTTAATACAGCTACCCCCGTTCCCTGCATGTGGGCTCCATAGAATAGGGTTCCTGGACTTATGCAAAAAAAAAAAAAAGAATAGAATTCTTCGTCGATTGGTATGCAAGACAGGCGCCACCTCGCCCCACTGCCAGCTCCTACATTCTGGATCGCCCGCAAAGACTTCTGAACAAGCAAAATCAGCCACTCAATGGGCGCCGAGGGCGAAAACCCCAGGAATGAGCGCCATGTGCATCCGGATAATGACACGCTTGTCCTCAGCTTGCCTTGCAAATCAGATCCGAGGCTCCTGCCGCCGCCGCGCACTGACGGACAGATGACGTGCCTTCTCCGCCTCGCCGTACCTGTTCCTCCCCCGCACCTGCCATGAGTCCCGGGGAAAGTGGGCGCAGAACTTGTTTCCATATTCCCGTCACATCCGCCAGGAAGACGACCTGGAGCTGGCAGACCAAAAGTGATGCTGATGATAAACTCCGGGCGGCCGGCTGGAGGCAAACCCTCATCCTCCGAGGACGACAGGTCTGAGAGGTGAAGCGATAAGATAAGGAGGACAGACGTAGATACAAGTCCTTATCGCCCAGAGATGACGGCAATAGGACAGTGATGGGTGGCAGGAAAAAAAGAGCGTTTCCCCTTTAAATTAAAAAAAATAATAAAACACTGGTAGAAAAAAATTATAAAAAATTCCCCAGTCACCTAAAAGGGGTGACTCTAAGGAGATGCACCAGTTGCTCGGATTCTGACGCAGCATCTCCAGTGGGAGGATCTGCTTCTATTCCAGAAGCAGCGCCCCTCTCGTCTGTAGGCTGTGTCTGGTATTGCTGCTCATCCCTAATAACTTGCATGTGTTGCAATACCAGACATGGCCTAGAGGGGCGCTGTTTCTAAAAAGAAGTGTCTGTCTTTTTCACTTTTATAACCCCTTTAGTCCGATCATGCCCAGATGTTTTTTCATTTTGAGTGGAGCTGATGACGTAACCAAAACTGACCCAATCCCCCCCCCCCAAATGTGCTCCTTCCCCTTTAATTAAACATATGCACCCCATGTAGTTTACACCAGCAGTAAATGGAGGAGGTTTCAGAGCGAGGTGTTTGCCGAGTAAAACTGCTGCTTTATCCATTTTCTCCTAAATCGCATTTTCCGCCACGGTGGGCGCTCGCCGGCTGTGATCTGGACGGGCACCAGACCCAACAAATACCGTGATCTTCCGACGCTCTGAACATTTACATCTTCTGGATCCTCTTCAAAGGGTGAAGCCGTCAAGCCCGTTTCTTTTTCACCCACTCCGATCCTTGGGGGCGAAGAAGTCAGCGCTGAATATTAATCTTCTCCTTTGTTACAAATAATAACATTGTAATACGTTAATGTGTGCGGAGCTAATGGGGTCACGGGCACAATGGCGTGTACGAGAAGACCAGGCAGAGCCCGCCTATCCCGTCCCGGAGTGCCCGGGCGGGTGGCTGAGAGGAGATCTTGAGGGTTTGGAACGAGGACAGCAGAGCAATCAGAATGGATCTTAACATAACAAAGTCAACTCTACTACATCTGACAGCTTTTGGTTCTTCAGCTGTTTTGGAGTCTCTTTGGTGGATTCCTCCTCACAGGTGTGCTTAATCATGACATGAGGCCACCATAGACAGGGCTGGGTACCAAATATCAAATCCCCCAGGGTTGGGTGGACTCCAACCTAGGCAGATACTAAATCCCTGGTCTAGGCTGGTCCTAAACCTAGACAGATACCAGATCTTTTGCGCTTGGGTAAGCATAAACCTAGACAGATACCAGATGGCTTGAGTGGGCCTAAACCTCGGCAGATTCCAGATCCCTGGGCTCGGATGAGCCTAAACCTCTTGCGCTTGGGTAAGCGTAAACCTAGACAGATACCGATGGCTTGAGTGGGCCTAAACCTCGGCAGATTCCAGATCCTCTGGGCCTAAACCTCGGCAGATTCCAGATCCCCTGGGCCTGGATGGGTCTAAACCTCGGCAGATTCCAGATCCCCTGGGCTTGGATGGGCCTAAACCTCGGCAGATTCCAGATCCCCTGGGCTTGGATGGGTCTAAACCTCGGCAGATTCCAGATCCCCTGGGCTTGGATGGGCCTAAACCTCGGCAGATTCCAGACCCCTGGGCTTGGATGGGTCTAAACCTCGGCAGATTCCAGATCCCCTGGGCTTGGATGGGTCTAAACCTAGGCAGATTCCAGATCCCCTGGGCTTGGATGGGTCTAAACCTAGGCAGATTCCAGATCCCCTGGGCTTGGATGGGCCTAAACCTAGGCAGATTCCAGATCCCCTGGGCTTGGATGGGCCTAAACCTAGGCAGATTCCAGATCTTCTGGATCTGGATCCCCTGAGCTCCAAACCTCGGCAGATTCCAGATCCCCTGGATCTGTATCCCCTGGATCCCCTGAGCTCTAAACCTCGGCAGATTCCAGATCCCCTGGGCTTGGATGGGTCTAAACCTAGGCAGATTCCAGATCCCCTGGGCTTGGATAGGTCTAAACCTAGGCAGATTCCAGTTCCCCTGGGCTTGGATGGGCCTAAACCTAGGCAGATTCCAGATCCCCTGGGCTTGGATGAGCCTAAACCTAGGCAGATTCCAGATCTTCTGGATCTGGATCCCCTGAGCTCTAAACCTCGGCAGATTCCAGATCCCCTGGATCTGTATCCCCTGGATCCCCTGAGCTCTAAACCTTGGCAGATTCCAGATCCCCTGGGCTTGGATGGGCCTAAACCTTGGCAGATTCCAGATCGCCTGGGCTTGGATGGGCCTAAACCTAGGCAGATTCCAGATCCCCTGGGCGTGGATGGGCCTAAACCTCGGCAGATTTCAGATCCCCTGTGCTTTGTATTGGTCTAAACCTAGGCAGATTCCAGATCCCCTGGGCTTGGATGAGCCTAAACCTAGGCAGATTCCAGATCCCCTGGGCTTGGATGGGCCTAAACCTCAGCAGATTCCAGATCCCCTGAGCTCTAAACCTAGGCAGATTGCAGATCCCCTGAGCTTGAATGGGCCTAAACCTAGGCAGATTCCAGATCCCCTGGGCTTGGATGGGTCTAAACCTAGGCAGATTCCAGATCCCCTGGGCTTGAATGGGCCTAAACCTAGGCAGATTCCAGATCCCCTGGGCTTGGGTGGGCCTAAACCTAGGCAGATTCCAGATCCCCTGGGCTTGGATGGGTCTAAACCTAGGCAGATTCCAGATCCCCTGGGCTTGAATGGGCCTAAACCTCAGCAGATTCCAGATCCCCTGAGCTCTAAACCTAGGCAGATTGCAGATCCCCTGAGCTTGAATGGGCCTAAACCTATGCAGATTCCAGATCCTCGTGGCTTGGGTGGGCCCCTACCTACATAGATACCAGATTCCCCTGGGTTGGGTGGGTCAAACCTATGCAGATCCCAGATCCCATGGGCTTTGGTGATATCAAATCTTGGCAGATACAGATGCTTCTGGGTTTGGGTGTGCTTAAACTTAGGCAGATGCCTAAAGCCACTGGGCTTGGGAGGCCGCTACCTAGATGGATGCCAGGTCCCCCTGGGCTGGGTG
Source organism: Bufotes viridis (assembly GCA_033119425.1). NCBI lineage: Eukaryota > Metazoa > Chordata > Amphibia > Anura > Bufonidae > Bufotes > Bufotes viridis. The sequence goes on along the minus strand of CM065590.1, from coordinate 597,023,631 downwards.
GGCTTAAACCTATGCAGATGCCAGAACCTGCTGGGCTTGGGTTGCACCATGCCTATCTGGACAAACCTGCTCTGTGCTTGTCTAGCCGAGGGGGAGGTGGGCAGGAGGCCAAGTGTGACTGTTACCCCGTAGATCCACATACGCCTAGAACAGTCCTGTCTCTACATTATATGCATACTCAGACCATGTGGCCTGTGGAGACAAAGGACCCAACCATGGTGGGTCCTATGCCATGTGTTACTGGATGGTGTGACCCTGTGCAGAACGCCTGTCTACAGAGGAACTGCTTAGTTGGCAAACAAAGGGTTAAGAAGTGACCCAAGCATCATGGGAAGGGCAAAACGCGTTGGCGTTTTCTATGGGCCCCCGGGCTTTTATGTACCCACTATTGATAAGGTGAAACTTGTGTGCACCCCGATTGTGCTTGTTGTCGATGGGGCGCCCCCTGGATGTCCTTCCAGGAAGTGTTGTCCTAAGCAAGTACACGCCTGTCTAATGAGATGGTTGTGCTTAGGGTCGGGGTCTTCTACCTCTCTTGCCCCTCGAAAGCAAGGTCACTGTTGAGGCAAGTGTCACTCAACAGGCTCGATGGCCAACCATGAACCGCCCCCACCCCCACCGTCCGCCATTCGCACCGGATCTATAGACGCCGCGCCTCCCACACAATCCCTCCTGTTGTATCCTCTATAGATTCCATTATTTTATTGTTTGGGGTTTTTTTTTGGTTTAGGTTTTTATAGTTTCCCATTATTTTTCACATAAAACAGTTCCCACCGTTTTTCCGCCGAACTCTACACGTTAAATTTATGGGAATCGGGTAAATCCAAAACCATTTCATTCTATTTATGAAAGTGGAAATGATCTTAAGTGACTTGTACGTGTAGCAAAGAAAGATGACGGCGTCCTTAATGAAGACGCACGACTGCAAATCCACCTGCAGGCGAAGAGATTACCGCCCCGCAGACAAAAAGATCGCCACCCCGCGTCCGCAGATGAAAAGATCGCCACCCTGAGATGAAGAGATCACTGCCCTGCACACTCAGATGAAGGGATCACCACCCTGCACACTCAGATGAAGGGATCACCACCCTGCACACTCAGATGAAGGGATCACCACCCTGCACACTCAGATGAAGGGATCACCACCCTGCACACTCAGATGAAGGGATCACCACCCTGCACTCTCAGATGAAGGGATCACCACCCTGCACACTCAGATGAAGGGATCACCGCCCTGCACTCTCAGATGAAGGGATCACCACCCTGCACTCTCAGATGAAGGGATCACCTCCCTGCACTCTCAGATGAAGGGATCACCACCCTGCACACTCAGATGAAGGGATCACCTCCCTGCACTCTCAGATGAAGGGATCACCACCCTGCACTCTCAGATGAAGGGATCACCTCCCTGCACTCTCAGATGAAGGGATCACCACCCTGCACTCTCAGATGAAGGGATCACCACCCTGCACCCTCAGATGAAGGGATCACCACCCTGCACTCTCAGATGAAGGGATCACCGCCCTGCACTCTCAGATGAAGGGATCACCACCCTGCACCCTCAGATGAAGGGATCACCACCATGCACCCTCAGATGAAGGGATCACCTCCCTGCACTCTCAGATGAAGGGATCACCGCCCTGCACCCTCAGATAAAGGGATCACCTCCCTGCACCCTCAGATGAAGAGATCACCGCCCTGCACCCTCAGATAAAGGGATCACCACCCTGCACCCTCAGATGAAGAGATCGCCACCCTGCACCCTCAGATGAAGGGATCACCGCCCTGCACCCTCAGATGAAGAGATCACCGCCCTGCACCCTCAGATGAAGAGATCACCGCCCTGCACCCTCAGATGAAGAGATCACCGCCCTGCACCCTCAGATGAAGAGATCACCGCCCTGCACCCTCAGATGAAGGGATCACCGCCCTGCACCTGCAGATAAAGGGATCACGGCCCTGCACCCTCAGATGAAGGGATCACCGCCCTGCACCCTCAGATGAAGGGATCACCGCCCTGCACTCTCAGATGAAGGGATCACCGCCCTGCACTCTCAGATGAAGGGATCACAGCCCTGCACCCTCAGATGGAGGGATCACCGCCCTGCACCCTCAGATGAAGGGATCACCGCCCTGCACCCTCAGATGAAGAGATCGCCACCCTGCACACTCAGATGAAGGGATCACCGCCCTGCACCCTCAGATGAAGAGATCACCGCCCTGCACCCTCAGATGAAGAGATCACCGCCCTGCACCCTCAGATGAAGAGATCACCGCCCTGCACCCTCAGATGAAGAGATCACCGCCCTGCACCCTCAGATGAAGGGATCACCGCCCTGCACCTGCAGATAAAGGGATCACGGCCCTGCACCCTCAGATGAAGGGATCACCGCCCTGCACTCTCAGATGAAGGGATCACAGCCCTGCACCTGCAGATAAAGGGATCACGGCCCTGCACCCTCAGATGAAGGGATCACCGCCCTGCACCCTCAGATGAAGAGATCACCGCCCTGCACCCTCAGATGAAGAGATCACCGCCCTGCACCCTCAGATGAAGAGATCACCGCCCTGCACCCTCAGATGAAGAGATCACCGCCCTGCACCCTCAGATGAAGGGATCACCGCCCTGCACCTGCAGATAAAGGGATCACGGCCCTGCACCCTCAGATGGAGGGATCACCGCCCTGCACCCTCAGATGAAGGGATCACCGCCCTGCACCCTCAGATGAAGAGATCACCGCCCTGCACCCTCAGATGAAGAGATCACCGCCCTGCACCCTCAGATGAAGAGATCACCGCCCTGCACCCTCAGATGAAGAGATCACCGCCCTGCACCCTCAGATGAAGGGATCACCGCCCTGCACCTGCAGATAAAGGGATCACGGCCCTGCACCCTCAGATGAAGGGATCACCGCCCTGCACTCTCAGATGAAGGGATCACAGCCCTGCACCTGCAGATAAAGGGATCACGGCCCTGCACCCTCAGATGAAGGGATCACCGCCCTGCACCCTCAGATGAAGAGATCACCGCCCTGCACCCTCAGATGAAGAGATCACCGCCCTGCACCCTCAGATGAAGAGATCACCGCCCTGCACCCTCAGATGAAGAGATCACCGCCCTGCACCCTCAGATGAAGGGATCACCGCCCTGCACCTGCAGATAAAGGGATCACGGCCCTGCACCCTCAGATGGAGGGATCACCGCCCTGCACCCTCAGATGAAGGGATCACCGCCCTGCACCTGCAGATAAAGGGATCACGGCCCTGCACCCTCAGATGAAGGGATCACCGCCCTGCACCCTCAGATGAAGGGATCACCGCCCTGCACCCTCAGATGAAGGGATCACCACCCTGCACACTCAGATGAAGGGATCACCGCCCTGCACTCTCAGATGAAGGGATCACAGCCCTGCACCCTCAGATGGAGGGATCACCGCCCTGCACTCTCAGATGAAGGGATCACCGCCCTGCACCCTCAGATGAAGGGATCACGGCCCCGCACCTGCACTATAAACATGGCTCGTGTTCTGGGGTCAAACATGGTGGGTCGGGTTGCTTCAAGTTCAGACTTTTTAGAATCCAGAAATCGTGAAGGCATTTGCTGCGCCGCCCGTCCTATAAAACAAGTCACAACAAGCCGCCAAATTTTAAACGCCAGAAAAAAATCTTTCACGCCCTTTCTTTTACCTCCGCAGCCGTTCTACATTTTAATTAGGAGATCTTCTTCCTGAAACACCGGATTGTACAAAAGAAAAACATGGCCGCCTTCTTCCTAAAACAGTGCCACCCCTGTCCACAGGTTGTATGTTGTATTGCAGCTTCTCCCCATTCACTTCAATGGAGTTGAGCTGCGATACCAGACACAACCTGTGAACAGGGGGTGGCGCTGTTCCTGTAATAAAGCAGCCATGTTTTTCTAACCACTGACAAACTTTTTAGGGTGTCATGCACATGGCAAAGCTGTGTCCACGTAGCCTTACACAAGTCCCAGGGGCTATGTACTATACAGCAGGGTGACCCAGTGGAGAATGCAACCGTAAAATGGTCTCTGCAGAGGTGTAATCCTGCCCCATGGACGGCTGGGGGTCCTTCAGGAACAGCGCCACATCTGTCCACAGGATGCATCAGGTATGGCAGATCTGCTCCATTGAAGTGAATGGGGCTGACCTGCAATACCACACACAACCTGTAGACCAGTGTGGCGCTGTTTTGGGAAGACATCTGCCATGTTTTTCAATCAGCTCATATTGTGAATGCTACCATGTTAGACGTGCAAATGCTCTTAGGTCCCCATCCTTGTGATAGTTTGTGGTGAGGTCTTGAACAATAGTCCTATCCTCAAAAAAAAAAAAAAAAGTATCTAATTATTACTATTGTTATCAAAATATCACTATTAGATTACAATTCAATCGGATTAGAGTTGGTGGCGCTGTTGCATTGGAGCCTATGGAAATCTAGTGTTTATAACAGTGGTGAAAAGCGGTACTGCAAGAGCAAAAAAATGGAAGTGTTCGGCCCCATGCACGCGACCGTATGGCTTTTTCAGTATTTTGCAGTCCGCAAAAAACGGATCCGTAAAAAATGCGGATGATGTCCGTGTGCATTCCGTTTTTTGCAGACCGGAACAGCTGGCCCCTGATAGAACAGTCCTATGCGGACAATAATAGGACATGTTCTATCTTTGAACGAAAACGGAATACATACGCAGTACCTTCCATTTTTTTTTACAGATCCATTGAAATGAACGCAAAAAAACGGAACGTAAACGGAAAAAAAAAACGTTCGTGTGCATGAGCCGTTAACCGGAGCGTCCCCGGCAATGACCGCACCAGTGCGAGCTCCAGATGAGATATTACCGAAGCGCGCAGGTGCACCTCCTTTAATTAGACAGAGGTTCGCTGACTCACGCTTTATTACGAGTGCGATGCCGCTATTTTCTTGCCTTTCATAAGAAACGTATTTACTTTTAACTTCCGTGTTTTTGTGCGCAGCGTCTGGGTTCATTCGGGTTATTACACACCGGCATCTGTCATTTAATGCAGATTTTTATTTTTCCTGAAGAGAATTGGAAGAAAAACAAACAACTTTTTTTTTTTTTTTTTTAATGCGCTTTGCTTTTTTATGACTATTGAGAGGCGAGATTTTTATTTGTGTTTTTAAATGTGTAATGAGTTTGCAGCTACGCTGGATCGGAGGAGAAGCGCGGAGAGAATGCTAGGTGTTATTGTACCTTCAGCAAATGATATTCCGCCAAAGAAACAATAGTTATTTAGCGTAACTGACTGTATTATATGAAACGTCTCTCGCCGGGATCGTTTAGAAATCCGTATCGACTGCAGCAATTATATCTGGCTGTTAACCATTGGCAAGCGGATCAGTGTCGCTGGAACGACGGACCATATGTGGTGTCGCATCATCCGGTCTACCTCCCCGCTGCTTAATGCCGTCTGCCACCAACATGGCCGCCATATTCACCCAGCTTTTCCAGACTCTCACTAGTTAAAAACGCAGCACCCCAATCCCCGCGCTCGAGGAAAGCCGAGTGTCAACCCTTGTCTAAGTCGTCCTCATCCAGCGTTCCCATGGTACACATAAGGCCTCGTGCACACGAACGTATTTTGTTTCTGTGTCCGTTCCGTTTTTTTTTTGTGTTTTTTTTTGCGGATAGGATGCGGACACATTCATTTCAATGGGTTTGCAAAAAATGCGGATAGCACAACATGTGCTATCCGCATCCGTATGTCCGTTCCGTGGCCCCGCAAAAAAAAAGATAACCTGTCATATTCTTGTCTGTTTTAGGCATTGTTACAATGGATCCGCAAAAAAAAACGGACGGCATACGTTTTTTTTTGCGGACCGTTAAACACATACGGTCATGTACATGAGGCCGAAAGTGGCTGAAAACTATTTTAACAACTTAAAGGGGTAATCTAGAATCTGGGATGGGGGGGGTAGTGTTTTTTTTTATTTTTTTTTTCTCCAGCCGTCCCCAGTCTTTGTCGGGTATTTCAGCCCCACCTCATTCACTTTAGGCTACATGCACACGACCATTGGTGTTTTGCGGTCTGCAAACCGCAGATCCGCAAAACACGGAAGCTGCTCCGCGTTCTGTTCCGCAATTTGCGGAACGGAATGTGGCCAATTATAGAAATGCCTATTCTTGTCCGCAAAACGGGCAAGAATAGGACATGCTCTATTTTTTTTGCGGGGGCACGGAATGGAGCAACGGATGCGGACAGCACACGGAGTGCTGTCCGCATCTTTTGCGGCCCCATTGAAGTGAATGGGTTCGCGCCCGAGCTGCAAAATATGCGGCTCTGACACGGACCCCAACAACGGCCGTGTGAGGCCTTAATAGAATGGAGCTGCAGTACCAGAGACTGCCAGGAGTGGCGCTGTTTCTGGGGAAAAAATAAAGCAAACTCTTTTTCTTCTTATGATGTTATTTGGTTTTAGTCTCTTTTTAAATTTTTTTTATTTTGCAGGAAAATTGACTTTATACTTTGTTACATTGTATATGCCCTAGTGCAGTGATGGGCAACGTGCGGCTCTCCAGCTGTTGCTAAACTACAACTCCCACCATGCCCTGCAGTAGGCTGAGGCTTTGCATGCTGGGAGTTGTAGTTCTGCAACAGCTGGAGAGCCTAGTGCAGCTTTGAGTCTTGCCCTTCCTGTGATACCTATGGCTGGGTTGGCTTTCATCATCCCTGCAGACTGCACTGAGTAATGGCTTTGATTTGATCTTGGTCTGTTTTTATTATTTTACAGGAAAATGTTCTATTATTTTATTAAATTATATACATCCTCATGCAACTTTGACTCTGGCACTGCCTCTCCTGTGAAATCTGTGGTTGGCTGGCTTGGCTTTCATAATTTATTAGATAGGACACCGCTCGTCCCTGCGCTGAGTAATGGCTTCGATTTGCTCTTGGTCTATTTTTATTATTTATTTTACAAGAAAATGTTTTTATTTTAGTAAATTATATGCGTCTTCATACAACTTTGACTCTTTCACTGGCTGTTCTGTGATATTAATGGATGGTTGGGGTTTTTGTTCCCATGATTTTTATTTGCTTTTAGTAATGATTTTGCAGGAAAATTGACTTTTTTAATTCGTTGCATTGGATATGGCCTCGCGCAACTTTGACTCTTGCACTTCCCGGACTGTGAAACCTGTGATTGGTTGGGCTGGATTTTATAATTTCTATAGGACATCGCTCGTCTCTGCGCTGAGTAACGGCTTCTATTTGATCTTGGTCTATTTTTATTTTATTTTACAGGCAAATGTTCTTTATTTTACTCCATTATATTCGCCCTCATGCAACTTTGACTCTCTCACTGGCTGTTGTGTAATATTCGTAGGTGGTTGGGTTTGTTTTTATAATTTTTCTACATAACGTAGGTCCTGAGTAGTGGAGGCAAAGGTAGACCTAACGTAACAGTAAAATAACACAAACCAGCAAGACATATATTAATGCACAGACGGGTACGAAACGCCTCAATCCATTATTCTGGGGATGCGCGCAGCTAATGGGTTGGGGGTCTGAGTACTGTAATAAACAGCCGCTCTGCACTTACCCGCATTATAACCTGACATAAATTATATTCTGCATTAGGATTTAGACACGAAATTAAAAAGTGCAGCTCAGAAAATATCGAGTAAACTGGAGAAACATATATGACGAAGGAGAGAAATCCAGAGTGAGGGGACGTGGCCGCAGCCACAGGGTGTGCATCATATACAGCTGCACTGGGGCCTCGGTTCCTCAGGGGAACATCAAGGCTCCTCAGCTCTATAAGAAAGCACTGAGGGGTTTCTTCCTCCGTATGCTGGGAGCTACTATGATTCCTTAGATCCCAAATCATGTTTTTGGCCAGAAGAAGTCTGATAGCATCTGGAGATCCTCAGTAGTGATGAGCGGCAGGGGCAATATTCGAATTTGCGAATATTCGCCATATATTTGCGAATTCCTGATCTTCAGGCATTATTTTCTTGATTGCAAAAATTCTCATTAAAAAAATTGACTGGTATTTTTTTTAAAATGAATATTCGCAATTATGAATATATTTTGACTTATTCTAAATCAGGAATGCTCAACCTGTGGCCCTCCAGCTGTTGCAAAACTACAACTCCCAGCATGCCCAGTATCAGCATACAGCCGAGCATGATGGGAGTTGTAGTTTTACAACAGCTGGAGGGCCGCAGGTTGAGCATCACTGTTCTAAATATTCGCGAATTCTCGAAGTGCCGGTATTAAAATTCGCGCAATTCGAATATTCGTGATCAACACTAATCCTCAGTGCTAAAGTATGCAGCGATTCTGCAGGGGTGTGGTGGGGGAGCTCAGGGTACACGGAGAGGCGGGCCCGTGTATTAGAACGTCACCTGAGGAGCAGGAGGAAGATGAGGAAGGAGCGGCTGCAGACTGGGATGGAGGAGCATTGAGGGTATTCAGGCAGCCACATAGGTCTACCACAACCCTTCACCACATTCATTTGTATCCACCCTGCTGGTCCTCAGACCTCCGCCGGCCCGCACCACCACTACAGCACCACCTACTGCTGGCCTATTGGGTGCAGCAGAGGACCATGGGGGCCAACAGGACAAGTGAATTTTGCATAATCTACATCCAGGATGCAACGGGCTGCTTTTTAGCGAGCTCTGCCGCACCTTGGTAGCTGCAAAAGTGGTGGAACGTCTTCCTGGCGCCACCCATGATCATGACCTCACCCAACAAAACTGGGATCTATATGGAGATCCGTGACTTGGACATGAGCCATTTTGGGCTAGATGCACATTAGACCATTTGGGCTGTAGTATGCCACGGGCTCGCCAACTGGGGTGATCACTTGGTTCATCATGTTCACCCCGTCCAGGTGGATGGTTCCACCGCGTTCATAGAGACAAGGCCCACTATGGGTCTACTTTCTGGTTGACTTCAGCTTGCAGCAGGATCTTCTGTTTTTCAGAACTTTTTATCCCGAGGAGTTGATTGATATATAAAAGAGACATTAAACATTAATTGCTTCTGGGAGTTGTGTAATCCGGAGGTGCCAGGATGAATGGACGCGCTGGCAGGGTAATGAAAAACCGTCAGAGTGCGTGTTTTCAGTGTATTACAAGGTAAATGATACGTGGACCTTTTATTATACAGACTCTGGTTCTGCGTTAAAGTCACATTGCTGCCATTTGCACAAATTGATTTTTCTGTTTTCCGCTACAGAATACATCGGCCGCTGTGAATGCTGTCGTTTGTGTATACCGCAACCGGTGTCAGCCTTGGTGACTGCTCAAGCGATTGGTGGTGCAGCCGCCATCCCCCAAGGATTAGACTACAGGCCTGATTTCCACTGCTACTGACAAGGCTGCAGTTATAGAGGGCCTGGTGCTCAAGTGAGTCCAGTAAGACAGGAACTTCAGGTGACACCTCCGGCCACTGACGCTGAGGTTCTTGTCCTTATAGACTGACTGCTCATTACTCGTGTTACCTCGGCCTAGAGCATGGCGATGCCCCGATCTACTAACGCTCAGGATACTACTTGCTATTTACTAATCCTCGTTGGTCGTAAGTCTGAACTAAGACCCTGTAGTTGTAGTAAACTCCTGAATCCCAGAGCTGAAATCATCGCTTGCAGCTTTGTAGGTCTACACGCTCATACTTTTACTTCCTTTACAGTGACGCTGCATGCTGGTGCACGGCTCCCACTTACGAATACATCCTGCTACCAGTGTGCCCCCTGATGCTTTGTGTTCTCTTCTATATCTTCTGCTGACCTTGGCATGCTCTACTACCATGCACTGCATCCCTGTGCTGCCGCCTCATGGAGACGCGCCCTGTACTTGTTGCTGCCTGGAGGTGCTATAAGCTGTGCTGCTGCTACCTTCTAATGCCCTGCAGGAAACCGCTCATCTTGTTAATGACCCAACATCTACTGGCAGTCTATGGCCTGGACTAACCCTATGACTGGTGTGATTCCTGCTGGTACTGTGATCTGCCTAATGCAGGATCTGCAGGGGCGGAGCCTGACACAGGGATTATTTCATTGTTGCTTTCTGCATCCTTGTTTGTAGCCCCGCCCCTGCAGACCCTGCACTATGCATAATACAGTATAAGGTTTGCAATATTCATGTCCGAACAGAAGAGTAAACTGGGGGAGTGTTATATGTTGTGCGATGATGATGAATGTCCATATAGAAACCCCAGCCATTGCCTTGATGTCTGCAGACTGGATGCACAGAGCTTTGTAAGGCAGTGTCGTCTACAGGTGATTGCTCGGCTTTGCCCCCTGGTTGTATGTGTTGTGTACATATCGCAGCTATGTCAGGGTGTGTGGAGAACATTTCCAGGGCGTGTGCAGATCCGCCCTGGTGGCTCTGTTAATTATAAAGTGGTGTATCCAGGAGTATGATATTCTCCACAGAGCAGGTGATAATATGAGGCTCGATGGTGGCCGGCATCCAGCTGATTATACAGCTTGCACTCCTCTTGTAGCCCGCAGACATGTTCCTTCTGATCACATACTTCAAGTATTTGTGGAATCTTTTGGGGCACATTCTAAAGAAAAATGTACAGGAGAAACCCAGATCTCCACAGTGCCAGGCAGCTGCTGCCAAGGCCGTAGAATTATAGGATGGGGTCATTTAGGGGCGTAACTAACGGCTCAGGGGCCCTGGTGCAAGAGTTCAGCTTGGGCCCTCCTTCCCTCAGTGCTTTGTGTGTCTTCCTATGCAACACAAGGGTCTTTGGGCCCCCACAGGCTCCTGGGCCCGGTAGTGACTGCTACCTCTGCACCCCCTATAGCTACGCCCATGGGGTCATTCATCCTTTCATGGGCTTTCTGGGATATGATTCCCTGTGTAGCTTGCACTTTCCACCAGCGATGCGTCCTACTGTACACGAGTGACTGAATGCTACACGTGAAGTGCTGCAAGGCCAGATTGTTCCGCCATATTTCCGGTAAATTCAGAATTGCTCATCTCTTCTGTAGGTAAATGCGCTGGGAAGTTGCGCCATTGAAGAGTACGGCACTTTTTGTTCAGCAGACAATGGCGGTTTTATCATTTGATTGTCAGTCATATGGCAGATCAATTCATCTCCGTGTGTGTTAGTCATACTCTCGAGCACGGTGCATTTTGTGCCTATTGTTGTTCGCACCGCATTGTTAACACATCAGCGCCTCCTGACTGGACGGACGAGACGCCCATTGTTAGAGAAGAGAATTGTGTCCCTCTGATTCTCCTGGACATCCATCTTCAGTCTGGTCTCCACATCCATCTTATCGACATCTCAGCCCAAAAGGAAATCGAAGATGATGGACGCCTGTAATGGTCAGGACTGAGCTGCAATACCAGGCACACCCCATAGACAAGGGTGGCGCTGTTTTTGAAAAAGACTACTCTTTTCGAGGATCCCATTTGGAGTCTTCCATGTTTGACTTCTGGCTTTAGCAAATGGAGGCGTTGGGTTAGATCTAATATAGGAATGAACAAAAAACCACAACCACATGCCACGTGATGTTTTTTTTTTTTTAATATGGAACCTAATTGCACCAATCGTCACCGTGATGCATGCAGACCTCTAGCTGCTCCTCCAATTGTGGTGATTATCATTACTTAAAGGGGTTGTGTCATCTGAGACATTGGTAGCATATTGCTAGGATGTGCCACCAATGTCAGATGCTCCCAGAGGTGGGACCTGCACCTATCTCTAGAACTGGGCCCCGAAACTGAACGAAAGTGCGAGTTCCAAAAACACCCTGCTCGTGCACGCTCACCTCTCTATGTAACTGCGGAAAATAGTCGAGCCAGGGATCAGCTATTTTCGGAACTCCCATAGAATTGAGTGCAGGGTGGCCACACTATGGGGGGCCCATTCTAGAGATGAAAGCGGGTCCCTGAGGTGGGACCCACACCTACGTGACATTGGTGGCCTATCCTATTGATATCCAACCAATGTCTCACATGTGATAACCCCTTTAATTATGACATCACATGACTTTATGACATCATTATGGCCTAAGCCGGCACCATTGTGATGTTAGATCTGTATATGACATGATGACATCATTGACTTCGTATGGCATTATGACCTTATTGTGACCTCCTGTGGCACAATGACCTCGCTTGAAATGATGACATCATACTTCACATAATATTATGACCTCATATGACATGATCTCTCTATTACATCATGTGACATGATGATGTCATTAACTTCATATCACGCAATGACATCACATGACACAGCTTAAAGCGGCTGTTCTGTATTAGAAAAAAAACATGGCTGCCTTCTTCCAGGATCAGCACCGCACCAGTTCCCTGGGCGATATCTAATATTATACTTCAATGAAGCCGACCCATGCAGAGGAGTGGCGGAAAGCAAAGCAGCCATGTTTTTCTAACCCTGGACAATGTCACGCGTTGAGTTTTTAGAAAACAATTGAGCGTGAAAAAAGTCAAACACTATAATCTGGTATGTACAAAGCTAATGCTAAATATGATAAATCTAGAGCTCGACTGTAACACAATGAATACGGCAAGGCTACAGAGGCATTCTAGAGGGGCAACCTAGACATCGAGGACATATGAGCGTTCCCTCGAAGGTCCAGACAGTACAAGATCACACGTCCTCGAGAAACCACCTTATTTATGCAGCCTACTTGTAGGTGCACCTCCCAAACTCGAGATGTTCTCCACAGCTCTTCTGTTTATAAGGATGACCATTGGTTGGACAGTCCCTGGTGACAAATTCATCCTTTATCGACAACGGAGAGAGAACGTATCGAGGCCACAGCTGGAAAGATGTCAGTTTTGGTGATTTGGGATCGGTTGAGTCATCGTAACGTGTCCCTGAGATCGGGGATTGAACTGAATGTTACAAGAGAAGCAAAATTAACTTTGATTGATCCACCTCTGTGAATGATTGAACATCTGCGTTGATATAAAGAAGCCCTGAGCAGCTGTGGGTTTAGGGGTCCCGGTAGACTCTATGGAAGAACTCGTTCCCTTTCAGAACATAATGGCGGGGGAGTCTTGCAGGTGACATACACTCGGTGGTTTCACCAGAAAAATCTACAAAATCTTATTACCTCTCACTCTTCTTTAAGATGCTGCTGTGTAAATCCGCACCTATAGAATTCCAGTCTTAATTGACACCATTGTGTAAGAAAAGCTCGTTTCCGAAGGGAATTTATGTGCTCAAAACGCTAAATTGACTTGAGCCGGAATGGTCTCTTAGATGCCTCCTCACCATGGGTCACCAGTGAAATAATGATCTCGATACCTAGCTCCATCAGATCCGTCACATCCCTCGAAATATCCCTGACAGTATCCATTCCTTAGGATTTGTGGTTAGTTTATGTCTCTGTTAATGTATGGTTTCTCGATGGCCTCCTCTATATTGTAGAGGTTAGACTGATGTATTTATTAAAGGTCCTCAAAGACCTAAAATCTGTGTGAGACCTAAACATCACACCTCCTAATGTCTGCAGTTATTTCAGTTTATTTGGTGTTGGCCGAACCTGACGATTCTGGTGGGACCGACCAACTATTTTAGGTGCGCAGGGGTGTTCCAACTAGGAGGAGGACAGAGGGGTCTGGAGGAGGACAGAGGGGTCTGGAGGAGGACAGAGGGGTCTGGAGGAGGGAAGAGGGGTCTGGAGGAGGACAGAGGGGTCTGGAGGAGGGAAGAGGAGTCTGGGGGAGGGCAGAGGGGTCTGGAGGAGGGCAGAGGGGCCTGGAGGAGGGCGGAGGGGTCTGGAGAAGGGCAGAGGGGTCTGGAGGAGGACGGAGGGGTCTGGAGGAGGGCAGAGGGGTCTGGAGGAGGGCAGAGGGGTCTGGAGGAGGACAGGGGGGTCTGGAGGAGGGCAGAGGGGTCTGGAGGAGGGCAGAGGGGTCTGGAGGAGGATGGCGGGGTCAGGAGGAGGGCAGAGGGGTCTGGAGGAGGGCAGAGGGGCCTGGAGGAGGACAGGGGGGTCTGGAGGAGGGCAGAGGGGTCTGGAGGAGGGCAGAGGGGTCTGGAGGAGGGCAGAGTGGTCTGGCGGAGGACAGTGGGGGTCTGGAGGAGGACAGGGGGGGTCTGGAGGAGGACAGGGGGGGTCTGGAGGAGGACAGGGGAGCCTGGAGGAGGACAGGGGGGCCTGGAGGAGGACAGAGGGTCCTGGAGGGGGACAGAGGGGCCTGGAGGAGGGCAGAGGGGCCTGGAGGAGGACAGGGGGGTTCGGAGGAGGACAGAGGGGCCTGGAGGAGGGCAGAGGGGCCTGGAGGAGGACAGGGGGGTTCGGAGGAGGACAGAGGGGCCTGGAGGAGGACAGGGGGGCCTGGAGGAGGACAGAGGGGCCTGGAGGAGGACAGAGGGGCCTGGAGGAGAACAGGGGGGCCTGGAGGAGGACAGGGAGGCCTGGAGGAGGACAGGGGGGCCTGTAAGAGGACAGGGGGGCCTGTAAGAGGACAGGGGGGCCTGTAAGAGGACAGGGGTCCACAGTACAGGGCATCAGGGGCTCCGTCTGCCTCAGTGAAGCCTCTTTAACACCAGTTCTACATTTTGCATGAAACCTCAGGGTATAAAATCTTTTCTGGAGACCGAGGTTGTCACAGCCCCCCCCCCCCATATTATTATTATGTTTACATAAAGTTATTAAACTTTATTCAAGTGAACACTGCACGCAGCCAAACTGGGCAGGAGTTTTCCTATGTGGGCAGATACATTGTTTCCCGGTATTACACTATGTGTCAGGCTCAGGTTACTTTATAATGATGTCATTAGGCCCTAATTTATACCTTACAGACATTTTGTCTCTTTGGATGGAGATGTCCTTTAAATGGAACCTTTTGCTTACATTAAAAAGACCTTGTTTGGGCCAAACCTCCTATACCGTCTGTGCCGTCAGTGGAACGTTCTGGTATAGTGGAGGAGCGAGGAGTCATTGAAGTATTAATATATTAATGACATTTATTAGGTCACGTCTTGAGTGCCTCCTAATACTTTCTTGCAGTAAATGAATGACTGTGGTGCGGTTGAGCGCATACTAATGGCGTCGACTGGCTACGTGACTCCATCTCCCTCTACCATTGCTCCTTTTCATTTTTTTGCCCGGAGGTCGCCATTACTTTTGGACATCGCCTAGATCATCACCAGAATTGGATCAGGTCTTGGTTGACAGAATAGGAGGCATAGGCGTAGCTATAGGGGGTGCAGAGATAGCAGTCGCTACCGGGCCCAGGAGCCTGTGGGGGCCCAAAGACCCTTGTGCCGCATAAGAAGACACACAAAGCACTAAGGGAAGGGGGGCCCAAGCTGAACTCTTGCACCAGGGCCCCTGAGCTGTTAGCTACGATGCTGATAGGAGGTGACACTTCACAGTACCGTTGTCCATATCTTGAAGGGCTAGGGTTGTGGTCTTCAACATGTTGCTCTTTGGCTGTTGCAAAACTACAACTCCCAGCATGGCCAAACGGATTAGAGACAATGGCTTTATAGTTCATCCATATGTTCTATTGATCCATTTTGGAATTGGGTCTTACTTCTAGGAAACCCTACGGCAGTGGTCTCCAACCTGTAGCTCCCCATTTTATTTCAAAACTACAACTCCCAGCATGCACAGACAGCTGGAGACCCACAGACTACAGATCATGGGCTTAATGTTCCATTGGTCCATCTTGGACTATGGTCCTACCTCTAAGGCAGTGGTCTATGGCCTGTCGCTCCCCAGTTTTTGCATAATTACAACTTCCAGCATTCCCCAGGTTATGTTGAGCTATAGGCCGGTAATCGGCAACCTCAGACACTCCTCCTGCTGTGAAACTCCAACTCCCAGCAGGCTCCATCCACTTCTAGAAAGTTTGCATGCTGGGAGTTATAGGCATGGCTTGCGCCCTTTGAGGTCCATCCTCAAGGTTGCAGATAGCAGCCGCTCTTGGGCCCTGATAGGTGATGGGCCCCCAAAGGACCCTCTGGGGTGTAAGAAGACACCGTTTTCATAGCCGGCACGTGGTAGGTTACAGATTGTGCACTGGGGCTCAGGGGCTTCATGTTTTGCCCCCGGACAATCCTCTCCCCGGGATACAATTCATCTGACTTGTAGTCTGGCCCCTGCTATCAGCGCTCTCCACATTTCCGATAATATACATCTTGTTCCGCTCGCTGTAGTTGTGTACGCCGCTTCCCCAATGCACTTAGATGCAGACTAATGTGCCCAAGTGGTTTCCGTAAGAAATGCTATCTCTGTGAGAAAGCGGCAAAAAAAGGCGGCGCAGAATCCATCAGTCTGCAAAATGACTAATGCTCGCTGTGATTTCGGATCCCTTGTTCTGTCGCTCCAGTGGTTAAGTATATTATACGGCGTTATACGGCCATCGCCACCCTGTTGTTGGGGGAGGGGCGGTGCGGAGTATGAAGATCTATATTCTACCATGTCAATAAATTTCATCCAGTTCGGTGTATTTGTTTTCATCTTCCTTCCATTCACATTGGTTTTAATCTGCCGCGGCGCCCACCCCGTGCCCAAAATTGGGTGGAAAGACACAATTTTAGGGATACTTTACCCTGCTCAATCTGATGACCCGTAGGGCTTCAATTCCTCATATTTTCAAGAACTCTGCTTCCTGTCTTTGAAGCTGCAAACCTAGTGGTTTTCAGAGCTGAAGGTTTGCTAGAATTACATTCTCACAATCCAAAAACTGCTCTGATACATTGTAACAAACTATCGTGACAGGAGAGAGACTTGTGCTGCCTATTGTAACAAACCCTCAGCTGTGAGAAGTTTTTGGGCTGTATGGGTCAGTCTTTGGCTATACATAAGTACCGTGAATCTCCTGGGGCCCCAAATCTGCATGAAGACACCAGGTCCCAGATGCAACTGCTATCTCTTCACCTTCTTTAGCGAAGTGCATGTACTCAAGAAAGTTTCCATTCGCTGCCAGCAAGGAGAGATCTTGCAAATAGTGACTCGCGATGTTAGAAAAGTTGCAGAATTTCAGATTATGTGTTTGAGTTGCATGAAATAAGAATAATATGCAGAATAAATATCCTGATGTGGACGGGTTGAGGACATGACCTGGCACTCCAGGGTTAATGGGTCTGGTATGCCGCCCAGCATTGCTCTCTAGGGAATGTATGGATCGTTGGCATATTTCGGCATGTAGGCCCGGCCGAGGATTCCTCTACACCCTATAGACTTGTAGGACCATTGACAAAAGTGCATTCAGCCGAGGGGACGCCGGACCGACGCCAGGTCACCGACCCCCTTCACATTCCACAGGAGAATGACTGCTCCCATCATCCCCAAGGCCCATTGAAATCCCTGGACTGTGGCTTCACCTGCTGGAAAAGCCGTACGCTGTGAACGGCGCATCTGACGTTAGACGCTTTCCTATGGTCCATCCAATCTATTTCCCAATGCAGGGTGACAGCAGGAGGGCGAGACTGAGCTCCGTGCAATGTAAAGTGACATGGAGACAAACACGCCGAAGGATTGAATGTGTCCGTCCCGATGCAGCGTGACAGCGGCAGGCGCCACGTATTGTCTCCGTCAACACGATGTGACACCGAGATGTGGACGCGACAGGATGCCACCCGGGACGCCTCTTTCTATCTGCCGCCCCGGAGCGTGCGGCATCCCAGAAGTCCGTATTATGGGGCGTCGTGTGACTAATTAATACATCTCTATTCCCCGTCTACAGCGTGGCGCCAGATATAGCGAATATCATATGGTACAAGCATATGGTCTCCTGGGAGTGGGGGAAGTCCATCTGTATTGTCCACCTCTGAATTGTAAAGCGCTGCGGAATATGTTGGCGCTATATAAATCGGGATTAATACTATTCTTACTACACGAAGGTCGAGCTCCACCTTGACGCCTCCATACAAGACTTACCATGGCGGTCATCGTGGCCTACAGAGCCGTACAGTCACACGGATGAATACAATAGTGACATGCTCCATCAGATATCGTATGTGGTGCTATAATATGGAGATACCATATGGCGGCACATGGAATGCCTAAGACTCTGCCGTTTGGAGCCTTAGGGGTTTTGAGACCCAACTTCTTCGACTACTGAGAACTATTGAAAGGAGACCCATATATCCACCTTAATTACACAGGACCCCCCCCCCCCCCCATAAAAGAAAGTTCATAATACTTGAGGTTGCAGGGATCGGCCTCTCGGGAACCCGGTCATATGGTGCTCTCCTTCATAAAACCCTGTTTCCACCAATGTCACATCCTTTACCAGTTTTCCGGCCTGGGCTATAGATGGGACGTCAATTCCGCTATGGACCAGTCAGAACTTCTCCTCTACTTGGCGCCTGCGCAGAAGAGGTTGATCCAAAAGTTTGCGCATGCTCCCGGGAGAGGAAGAGTTCTGACCCCGTCCACAGCAGAGGTGACGCCCCCTCCGTCGCCCAGGTCGGAAACCTGGTAAAGGGATACGAAGTCGGTGGAAACTGGATTGTCAGAAGAAGAGCGCCACGTGACCGGCTTCCTGAGCAACTAGTCCACGGATCTTTATAAGTTTATTTTATGGGCATGTTATAGGTAATTAAGGAGGGTTTGTGAGATCTGCTGGGTCCCAGAAAACCCCTTTAAGACGCACCACACATTAGTCTTTTGGGATCAGTTGTAAAAGGGAATTTCTCTCGATACTAGGCACCCCTATAATCTCAGGGAAAAAGGGGAGTCACAGAGCAGAGCGAGGCACATCATCCCATTTGCTTTCTATCACTTAGGCCTATTGCACACGACCGTATGGTTTTGTGGTCCGCAAAAAACGGATCCGCAAAAACAACGGATGACATCCGTGTGCATTCCGTTTTTTGCGGAACGGAACATCTGACCCCCCTAATAGAACAGTCCTATCCTTGTCCGTGATGCGGGCAATAATGGGACATGTTCTATGTTTGAACGGAAATACGGAAACGGAATGCACACGGAGTACCTTCCATTTTTTTTGCGGACCCATTGAAATTAATGGTACCGTAAACAGAACGGCCCGTACACTCGCAAAAAAAAACGTTCGTGTGAAAGAGGGCTTACTGAGCACATCTATCGTCCCAGCAACTCGGCTGCAGCACCTGACACGGCCTGTAGGCAAGAGTGGCGCTGTTTCTTATCTATAAAACTCTATTGGAATCAAGCATCTGTTCGTTTGGCCAATGGTGCCCAAAACACAGCAAAGGAATAATTCAATCATTTGTGACCATCTGTGTCTTTGTGGCCGTGGTCTTCTGTGCCTACATTTGGCTTAAGTGGGACGGAGGGCGTAAGAGGGCGATTTCTCTAGTTCATTACCCCAATTTATCAGTAATTATGTGTGTGCATGTCTTCATTAGATGAGTCGCTCACTCTCCATTACATCCAGTACCGAGGCACCGTCCATCCATGACTAAGTGGTATTTCATTAGCTCAAGGACAAGGCGACCTTCTAGAAGTGGGATCTCCAGGACGTGGTAATTCATGAGGCTGGGGCTAGTCGATCTGTTTGAAGGAGTCGTCGGCAGAATGTGAAGGGAATGGACATCGAAAAAATGTTCTAGGAGGCCAAAAACCATTCTTAGTGGAAGGGATTGCAGTAGATGTTCCTCTCAGATGTTTTTGTGGACTTTGAGGTTTTTAAAAATGTGACCATACTGTCTGTCAAGATTGAGGACGGGAGCGGTGGTCCCCATGTGTTGTCCCCATCTACATCTACTTCAATCCCTCGCGGGCAATCCCTCGATGGAAAGTGTCCATGAAGTTGCCTCTGTCCATGGACATGTGACTTGGATCTCAGTAGGACCCGTGGACTGGGATCCCAGTAGGATCCTAGCTTCTGAAGACTGGTCTTCCACAGACTCCTCCGTGGGGGATACGATAGTATCGTCCGATCACCGGAGAGGGTTACCAATGTTTTGGGTCACTCTTGTGGATGAGCTAGGGTGGTATGTATAGCATTGCTCCTCCTAGCCGTCCTGGGTTACAAAGCTCCACCTCCTGGATAAAGCTGGGTGACAACCCCTGAAGGTCCAGTTGTGGCTTCCAATAGCAGTTGTCACCCAGCGTTCATTATCCAGACTGTGATCGCGTCGGTTCTCAGGTCATCGTCTTCGGGTGAACCCCTCCTCTGTGGATTTGCTGATATCACACGACTTATTTTAATTAATTGCTCAATGGGAACATTTCTGAGATGTTTCATGTACAGAAAGCAAATTCAGCTTCTTGGAGCTCAGTCAGCGATTACGAGGATCCGACAATTATAACCGTTTAGCGGAGTCGTCTCTGGAATCCCATTGTTCAGAAACAAAGACTTCTGTCCGCGATAAGAAGCAGCAGGGCTGGAAGGAATCCCGGCCAACTTCCTTCTATCTCCGGCCCTGACACTCGGCTCTGCCGCATTCCATTTTAGCCCGGTTTACATCATTGTGCGCTAAGATTTCCATACTTTTAGGTGCCCGTACACATTTCATGAAAGTCTGCAGCACAAGCCAAAACCAGCTTTTGTTAGCAGGGAGCTCTGGCAACGGCTCAGCGGAGAGCCGCTGACATACACACTGGACGGTCGGCCAAACCCACTAAATTGACAGGCTTGGCTAATACAAATCTCTTGGGGCTGCTCAGAGGGATTACATTGTTTTTATGTATGGGACTGGCTTAAAAAAAATTAAAAAAGAGTCATTACTCACCTCATCGTTGCTCCTCTTCTACCATCCCAATGCTTACTGTTGCCCTCTCCACTTCCTGCCCTGACCTGACACACAGGAAATGGCAGGAGAGGCCTGCTCAGCCAATCACTGCCCGGGGTGGGTCACTGCAGTGGCCCGTGATTGGCTGAGCAGGCATCACCTGTCGATCCAGAAGCAGGAAGGGACCATTAAAGGGGTTGTCAGAGTGTTAAGTACTGATGACCTGATCTTCAGGGTGTCTGACCCACAACAGTTAGCTGTTTGAGGAGTAAGAACCTCACAGATCACCAAGCACATATAGCAGCTGTGGAGTTGTGCCCAGGCTGGGAAGTGACAGGCCTAGGAAGAGGCCACAATGCCCACCAGAGTGCCACGGCCTCTTCAAACAGCGGATCGGTGGGAGAGTCGGGAGGCAGAACTCCATCGATCAGATACTAATGGCCTATCTGAGAATAGGCCATCAGTATAACATTCTCCGACAACCCCTTTAAGCATGAGAATGGGATACCGCTGAGGGTGAGTACTGCTTCTTTATAATCCCGACAACCCTTTCAAGGGGCCCATTTGGCTCCACCCTACATGCGGTATATGCTATCTATCCTGAGAACATAAAGATCGGCCATGTTGACTTCCAACTGCCAGACCCTTGTATTTTTCCGACACCCGCTGTTGAGGGAACCCTGTAGCATATTAGCGGGTCAGTCAGTTCCGTCAAAATGAATCCAATGTGTACGACCATCCTTATACCAGTCCCCAAGCCTAGAAATGATTGGTCACACGGTGAATTCCATATAGTTTGGGGGACAGGTCTGGGAACCTTCTTTGTTGAGGAGCAGATTAGGAATTTTCTCATTTTGGGTGTTTTTGAGCTGATGAATGGGGGTCCCATTACTTGCAGTCCATGAAATTGGATTTGGGGAAAATGAAGTCACTGGGTCAATGCCAAATTCTGAGACCCAGTTGGAGGATCGATCTCTAGAAGGAACTAGAAGGTGCCCCACATGGATAATAAGGTGGTAGTGCTAAGCCCTCCATCTTGAAGATGTCACCACAGTGGATTACGCGCCACGCAGTTGGTGGGTGATGTCTGACCATCACAAGCCCCGGCCTGGGGGACACTCTCAATCTGCCCCAATACCCCGGCCCTGTGACCATGTGCACGGCGCCCCCAATGGTATAATAATACTCTACGTACACTGTCCGTTATAATACTGACTACCGTCCTCCCGAGTCCTCGGCGCAGTCGTTCTGTCTAGCTGCAGTGTTAGCGGGCCGCGCTCATTGTCTTATTATTTCTCACAGGACAGAAGCGTGGGCAGAAAAAACAAGATTAAAACCTAAAAAAAAACACGAAAAACCCTTCTGATGGCGGTGTTGGTAAATGAGTGTTTACATGGCTTTGTCTGCCCACCGACGGCTAATCATCTCGTATCTCCGAGGTTCGGATGATCTCATAGGTTAGGCCGCGACGAGACTCAAATAATTGAATTGTGGCCAACTGCGGAGGTGAGGAAGCGGTTAACGGCACAATCTGGCCGCTATGTGACGGTGGATTATGGAGGGAGAGTGTGGAGGGTGGAGATTACCTCTCCCTAATGTCTGCTAGCTTTAATGCAATTTGTGGAAATCCTCTGTGCGGAGTGAAATAATCATTTGGGTGTAATGGCGGGTGTAGCGGGGGATGGATCCGGCGGCCCATTGGAAGCCATGGTCCTATTCCCTCATGGTAATGCCTTTCATCCCTCTGTGCCAGATAAATTATTTCTTCTTAATTTGTTTGGTCGTCGGCCAAATCTTTAGCCCTCTTCAGGCTGTTGTGGTTATGGTTGCGTTAACCGTCTCACCGCCGCGGGCCTTCGTAGGGCGAGCACTGCAGGCATCTGTCAGCGCTGGACTCCGCTATAACCAAGGGAGATAAATGCTAAATCTCACATCGGTCTGAGAGGCACGAGGCCGTGAATAATGACCCTCATTATGAGGGAGAGGAGAAGAAGAAAAACGCAGTGCCCCCTGGTTACCCCATTAGCTGGGGCGAAGCTTGTGGGCCTCAGCGGCTGCTACAGAATCTGTGTTAGGGTCAGAAATGTGAATTGGGGCCCTATGGAAGTCAGAATCGCTCCTGGGTCCTATAAAGAAAGCATTGGCCCCTGGCCAGCCCTCATCCAGGCTGCTCCCTAAGGCCTTGTTAACACTTGGCTGGAGTGGTGCGGCACCGAGGTACGCTGCTACTGCGCAGCGAGAAAAGGAAATGTTATTCTGCACATTGACATCCCCCTCACTAATGTAACATCTGTAAAACTGCAGTCTGATGTGAATGAGGCTGTATTACAGATTTGACGTTGCTTTTTGTGTTTCTGCAGGGTGACGCCCCCAATGCTGGCAGATGATTGGCAGCTCTCTACGCCTCTTTTTTTTTCTCTTGTCAGTCAAAATTTGTAAAATATGACACATTAAAAAAAAAGAGACAAAAGAAATCGTGCCATCTGCTCCCCCGAGGTGTCACCAGAAGCCCCTGGGTCTCATTGCAAAATCTCAAACAGGGCCCCTACATAATTCTGGTGACAGAGGAGCTGCTGGGGCCCTTCAGACACCAGGGCCCGGAGCGACCGCTCTATGGCCTTTCTCCTTCAGGTTATACATCTCCCCTCCTTCTCGTCTCTCCTCATCCTTCTCCCTCCTCCTCACAGTCGACTCTTTCTATGACTCCATGTTGGCTTTTTTTCCCCTCAGACTCCATTTTGTTTTCTCGCCCGCTGCCCATCCATCATCTCGCCCTGTATCTCTGTGTCCCTCTCCGCCCGGCTCGCTCTCTATCTCTCTCCCGCGCTGTCTCTTTGGGACAGGCCATCTATCACCGCTCAGGACACGAGTAAACAGCCTTTAGCCGCCTCGCCGCCACTGTAAACTTTAGTTATTAATGATCACATAGAGTTCTGGGAGAGAGAGAAAAAGCTGAGGGAAGGCCAACCTGACCCTGCTACGTTCCCCGGACCGCCGAGCCATTTGACAGCCGCCTGTCACCCCGGCTGAGAACAGAGAGGCACAGCGAGAAGATGTCATGTGTGGTAGAAAAATGGCGCAGGTGACGTAAGCCATATATGTGTAGGGCAGCGCTGCTTTTACGCTAGGCCTCTGCCTTAAAGAAGCCCTCTCTTTGTTGCCCGTAGCAACCAATCACAGCGCAGCTTTCATTTTACCACAGCAGTTTAAGAAATGAGAGCTGAGCTCTGATTGGTTGCTATGGGCAACAACGACAGCAGCCAGGAACAGGCCAATGTATTCCAGCCTGACGGGCCAGGAGGACTTCATGGCCTCTGTCAGGTGAAAGGCGGCTATATCCACAGTGGCCCACACCCTTAACTATAACTAGGGTGGCTTCACCCCAAAAAGCCAGACCTCACCGACCACGCCCCAAACAGCTAAACCACGCCCCAACTCCATTAAGCCATGCCCCCATCACAGGCCAAAAAAAGGGTCGGGGGAGAACTTTCAGAAGGGAAAGTGAGTTGGGGCAGCCGAGGGGGACTTCCCTCACCCTCAGGCAACAGAGAGCCATGTCTGTGGGCTCTAGGGACTGACAAAAGCCTCAGTCAGTTCACTGTGTCCTGCCCCTTAACTGTGACCTCCACAGTACGCCACCCCTTAACTGCAACCGCCACAATGCCCTTCCCCCTTAACAGTAACCTCTAAAGCTCCATTCACACGTCCGCATTTTGCGGAACGGAATTGTGGACCCATTAATTTCTATGGGGACACACTATGTCCCGCCCGGATCCGGAATTGTGGATCCGCACTTCCGGGTCTGCACTACCGTTCTGAAAAAAATACAACGTGTCCTATTCTTGACTACAATTGTGGCATTTTCTATGAGAGTGCCGGCGATGTGCAGTCCGCATTGCCGTTGTCCGTGATCCGCAAAACACACACGGATGTGTGAATGGACCCTAACAGTGAAGAAAAATGGATGAGTTGTTATGGAAACCTGGTGTAAAACTATGTGTATGTCAGTGAGGCGAGCTCCTATTGGCTAATATGGGTCATGTGACGGTGCCATATTTTTACTTTTTTGGGAATATCTCAAGAACGGTGCGTCCTAGAGAGCTGAGGGCTTTATGAAAACGAGGCGTGTCATGTGACCTCTATTAATGCCTGCTGATTGGCTAAGAAGGCTCATGGCGGGAAAGGCATGTCTGATCGATGGTTGACAATTTCAGACGCCATTTTGTTGGTCTAACGATCCGCTTAAAGCCTTTGTGACATTATTATTATTATTGTTGTTGTTTTTTGTTTATAATGGTGAACGAATTTCCAAGAACTCCGCTTGCTGTGAGGAAATGAGAACATTCGTTATTTGCCCTCAGTGGATGAGATAAAAGGCCCATTAGGGTCTATTCTGTTCACATGTTGCCGCCATATTGGCTTTTTGCATTGTTATTTCTCAAAACTGCAAGAAAATCGCGATGGGAATAGCTTCTTACAGGGCGCGCGAGTCGTGTCACGTCCGTTGCCCACGATCAGGACAGCCAGCAGAGATCCTGAAAATAATGATAAATCGATGCGCACATTGTATTATAAAGTTACACAACTTTGAATTGTTAAATGATTTAGCTTTATCGACATATAACAAAAAAAAAAAAACATGGCGGCTTCCAATGGCCACTATTATGGGTTAAACACAGACCTGGATTTCCGCCCCTCCCCCACTCATTATATGAGCTCCCCGTATCGGCCACGTCGGCCATCTGTAGAAGGCATTAGCAGGAATAAACACATTTACCAGGACGTCGCACATCTCTAATGGCGGACATATGTTCAGCGCGGCGATACAATAACGAGGAGGATGTAAAACGCAAATTCTACCTCCCTGAAAATGTCCTGACCTTGGTGCGCCATTACCATAAATGACAGATAATCGCTAACAATTATTAGGCGATGAGAAGATCAGGATGATACTCGACAGATAACCCTGAGAGGAAGCGGAATCTAGGTTAAAAATAGCTCACCGTTTTGGGTCTACAGCTCCTATGCAGAACTATGTGTCTCCATGGTTACAGACTACAAACAAACCCAGTGTAGTCTGATCCTGTAGTCATGTGACGCTCCACGTCCTCCAGACAGGGGAAAGTGGGCAGATTGTCAGGAGTGGGGGGTCCTGGCCTTAGGCGTGTGTGAATATTCCTATCTCTACTGAAGGGGGCGCCATCGACAGCCGGGACCCTGCGGCTTGTGACCACCGCGAGGCTTCACTCTATTATTATTTAGTCGCTGTATAGCACTTTACCGCCACTAATGCTTGGGGCCCCAGCTGGTTCGGCTGCACAGGGGCCCATGGGGGTACAGGGGTCCTCCTCAGCTGTAGATTAGTAGCAGAAGTGCCCAGGCTGCCCTGCAGAGCTGAGGGTGGGCCTTAGCGGGCTGACCGCGTGGAGCTTCGCGGTGTGACAGAACGCAGCTTAGTGCCGCAACAGGGGCAGAGCTTAGCTGAGTGATGGGGGCCCCCAGACTTGACTTTGCTTGCAACCAAATCCGCCTCTCAGGCCTCATGCACACGACCGTTGTTTGTTTCTGCGTCCGTTTCATCCGCAAATTTTTCCGCCCCCAAAAAAAACGGATGACGGACCGTTTTTTTGGGTGGATCCGTTTTTTTTGGCAGATCCAGTGTAATAATGCCTATCCTTGTCCGCAAACTTGAAAAAGGAGGACATGCTGTATATTTTTGACGGAATGTAAACACGGACCACTGATGCGGAACAAAAAAGACATCCGCATTTTTTGACGGACCTATTGAAATTAATCCGTATAAAAAAAAAAACTGAACGGACGCGGAAACGGAAACAAACAACGGTCGTGTGCATGAGGCCTTACAGTCATCCCATTGCTTCATGTCTGGAGCTGTTATTGGGTATAATTTGAGCACTGTATGGCGGTATTATTTAGTGCGATACTGCTACATAACTGCTGTACGTTACGTTGTTTGTGCAGTTTTTTTTATAGTTTGCACCAGTTCCTTTAGATTGTATATTTAATATTTATATATATATACATTGTTATTGCTTCACTATATGTTGGTGTAATTCGAGCACTGTATGGCGGCATTACATACAGTATATTCTTTTTTAATTTTTTTTTTAATTTGTGTTTTATAGTTTGTATCACTTCTTTTACTATGTATATTTAATCTACATATTGCTATGTAGTGACTGTCGGTGTAATCTGAGCACTGTACAGCGGTATTTTCTCAGTCTGGTGCTGCTACGTGCAGTATATTGTTTTTGCATTTTTTACATAGAGTGTCCGGTATTATGTATGGTATATTATTTTTATTTTATTTTATTTGATATATTGTGTTTTATAGTTTGCACCGTTTCTTTTCCTGTGTATATGTTATTATGTGGTCACTGTATGTTGGTATAATTTGAGCACTGTATGGCGGTATTACATATGGTATATTGTTTTTGAAATTTTTTTCAGTTTTATAGTTTGCACCGTTTCTTTTCCTGTGTATATGTTATTATGTGGTCACTGTATGTTGGTATAATTTGAGCACTGTATGGCGGTATTACATATGGTATATTGTTTGCATAGTCAGTGTATATATCCTTCTAATCTCCGCAGTGGCCCGTGCAGGTCCCGGAGTCCAGCGCGTCCTGCCGCCCTCCCCTGCGTATTCCTCATGCAGGTTATTCGCCAGTCACTTTAGACGGGTTACGGAAAAGCTCCGCGGTCAATACATTTCTGCAAGCGATATATTCACTAGTCTGGCGGGATTCATTGCCAGATCGGCGCAGATTGAATAACAGAGCCTTTGTCAGCCGCCATTTCAAAGGGGTTTTATGCCGTTTTATTCATTAGCCGAGTAGGAGGAAACCCATTTGCTAAATCCTCGCATGAAAATAATTTGTGCAAATATATTCTCGTGACATCTGGCGCCATGCCACCTCCGAAATCCCAGTCACATATTTATGCAAATGTCTGGAATTATATAAAAAAAATATAAAGATGTGGAAAGTTGTGTGTTAGACCTGAGCGCTCGGGCTGCGTGTCATCTGCTTCCTAAGTATAATGTGTCGGCAGCCTTCCACCTGTCGCGCCTCGGTGTGCCAGCTTGCGGGTAGGGAATGCCAGGCCGCTGCTTGTATTCTAATGGGTGGTATCACATCTCCGGCTGCGGCCTCCGGTTACTTTGATGCCACTTAGCACCTGCCAATCATCCTCAACAGGCCTAAATGCCTGTGTCACTTTAAGCAAATTTCTTCATCTTGATTATCAAAGCCCGAGTGGCGGGCACATATGATTTGCCCATTACTTAGCCGGACCCTCGGGCAGTAAACGGATTAAACAATTAGAGCGCGTTACTGGAAACCGTCGCTTGTTTTCCCCTTCCCTGTCAGCGTTTCGTGTCGCCTGCTTCCTCCATTTCCCATGATGCCGGTGTTCCGATGCCTACTGCAATTATCCCTTAGTCCTAGGGCGCCAGCCTCCTCAGTGTGCCAGCCCCTCCTGTTGCATGGGGCGATGAGCAATTGAATTTCCGCAGAATAGGGCTGGAATCAGGGTACAATTGTGGCTGATTGCAGCGTGGACGCTGTAATTCCCGGCAGGTGCTCGGGCTCAGACATGAGAAACGGCATTATGGAAATTTTGTATTTTTTTTTTTGGAGGAGGGTGAGGGTATTGCATTTGGAGAATCTCATTCATAGACCGTTCAGCTCTGATACCATTACCCCTATGGTTTACGGTGAGGTGGTCTTCAGCATTGCCCTCTGGAGACACCCCTGTAGCATTAGATATGGCAGTGCCCTCTCGAGACACCCCTGTAACATTAGATACAGCGCTGCCCTCTGGAGACACCCCTGTAGCATTAGATATGGCAATGCCCTCTGGAGACACCCCTGTAACATTAGATATGACAGTGCCCTCTGGAGACACCCCTGTAGCATTAGATATGCTGAGACAGATGCTCCTCTGGAGACACCCCTGTAACATTAGATATGGCAATGCCCTCTGGAGACACCCCTGTAGCATTAGATATGGCACTGTCCTCTGGAGACACCCCTGTAGCATTAGATATGGCAGTGCCCTCTGAAGATGCCCCTGTAGCATTAGATACGGCAATGCCCTCTCGAGACACCCCTGTAACATTTTATATGGCAATGCCCTCTGGAGATGCCCCTGTAGCATTACATAAAGCAGTGCCCTTCGGAGACACCCCTGTAGCATTAGATATGGCAATGCCCTCTGGAGACACCCCTGTAGCATTAGATATGGCAGTGCCCTCTGGAGACACCCCTGTAGCATTAGATACGGCAATGCTCTCTAGAGACACCACTGTAGCATTAGATATGGCAGTCCCCTCTGGAGACACCCCTGTAACATTAGATACAGCAATACCCTCTGGAGACACCCCTGTAGCATTAGATACAGCAATGCCCTCTGGAGACACCCCTGTAGCATTAGATATGGCAATGCCCTCTGGAGACACCCCTGTAGCATTAGATATGGCAATGCTCTCTGGAGACACCCCTGTAGCATTAGATACGGCAATGCCCTCTGGAGACACCCCTGTAACATTAGATACAGCAATGCCCTCTGGAGACACCCCTGTAGCATTACATACAGCAATGCCCTCTGGAGACACCCCTGTAGCATTACATACAGCAATGCCCTCCGGAGACACCCCTGTAGCATTAGATATGGCAGTGCCCTCTGGAGACACCCCTGTAGCATTAGATATGGCAGTGCTCTCTGGAGACACCCCTGTAGCATTAGATACGGCAAAGCCCTCTTGAGACACCCCTATAGCATTAGATACAGCAATGCCCTCTCAGAAGGCTGGTACCCTGGCCAAAGGCTGGTGGACCAGGGTCTGTGGATCAGTCATGGTAATAGGCCCTCTGGTAATAGGGTTGGTGACCCAGGGTCTGTGACAGAGTATCCCCATCTCAACATCTTCTTCTGGTCACTCGTGCAGTCTCTTCTACTAAACTGCTCCCTATTTGCAGACAACTAGGGTCTCAGACTGCTCTCCTTTATATACAGTTTCTACATGAACTAGAACCTTTAAGTGGGAGGGGCGGAGTAGAGGAGTGGAGAAACACAGCCTAAATAGAAACAATGTTGCAATTCCAGTCTGTCAGAGTTTCAATACAAGTCCATGGAATGGATTTTCCAGACATAAACAAGTCTTCAACCATAAACAACAAAACTAAACCAGACAGTCAGAAGGTCTGTTTTTTCCTTCCAAAACTTTGCATTGCACATAATAGTAATAGTTACTTCGTAGTGCATAGGTAGAAAGTCCCAAAGTCTCTCGGTATTAGCTGTCTGTGCTTTAACCCATTCCACAGGATTCATAACCATTATATAAATGCATTTCAACAATATGAAGCCGTAAATCACAGTGCAAGTTGATGGCTTTGCTCCAGGGCACTACACAAGACATGTAGGGGGCACCAAGAAAACATACTGCATGGGTCCAAACCAAGTCACCCCTGCAGCCATCGCATTACATATCCATACAGCTATATTATATTAGGATTATAAGCCCTCATGTAGGTGAGTCCATATGGCGGCATACTGAATAGCTCCATAGTACAGAACCGTATGTGTGATGCCTCTGTACGGCAATATATTATAGAGGTATTCTGGTCCAACCTCTGTATGCCGGCAGGCCCCTCCGTGCAGGGAAGGCTAGGAGCTTTCAGCTCTGAAGCCTGCAGAATTGTGAATGGAGCTCCAGAATACCAAGCTCTTGCACATGGTCACATGATCCTTCTTGGCAAATGGTCTTAAGGAGAGATAGCCCTTTTAAATGTCCTGGCCAGCCGGTGCTTCTTATGGTTTCAATGGCACCTTCTAGGCTCTGGAGACTTCAGGGGCCCCAAAAAACAAGTTCCTTGTCTTGACCATAACAGGCGAGGCTGACTTCCATCATAAAACCCTTGTGAACCTGGTGGGAAGATGCAGCTACATGGTGGCCTACAAAGAGTTCTGGGTCCAGTGGCACCCCCGCCCCCCCCAGCCCACCCTGAATGGTGCAAGGACCTGGTGCATGGTCATTGGGGGGGGGGGGGGGGTATGACATTGCAGATGCTGCCCAGACCAAAGCCTCCTGGGTTCCTGGCACCAGGAGGTCCTCTACAGGTCTTCTGCGTACGGAGTTTACACAATCCAATTGACATTCCGGGTTTTTAGCTGCTCTGGAACAATTCATCTGTGTTATCGCTAATTAACTGATAGCGTTGGGCGCGCCTCGCCTCTGCGTCTCCCCGAGTAGAACAAGTTTGTATTTTGGGATCCATAGCGATACGCGTGTAACCTAATTATCGGAGAAGGAAACTTCCTTCTCCCCTATGGCTTGCATGCTAAGCAGAATATGATCTGGTAACGATGGGTAAAGTTTTGTTTCTTTTGGAGACATTTTCTACAAGATTTTTCTCTTTTTATGAACAGTGAAAAGCTAAACTATGTCGAGATCCTAAGGAGGTTTTAAAGGGATCATGACCTCTGCTTTGTGTCTGGAGCGTTCTCCTTGCTCTTAAGTCGTGGATCTCTAAAGTGCATTTAGAAAAATTGATTCTTAAGTTTTGTATCCAGATCAGAGCTCAGGTCGTAGGAACTGGGGGCGCTGTTGCATTTAAGTCTATAGAAAGCCTTTGAACTTTCAGGTGGTGAAAAGTGGTACTGCAAGTGTAAACATGTTTTCAACTTCATATCTACCGTGCATTGTAGATTATGTAGGTTTAGACGCTACGAGTTGGTTAAAGACACGCACCACACCGCGTTGTATGATACATCTATGTTTCCGTAGATGGAAAGGGCCAGCCCAGGTCCTATTTATTGTTTAGTCGGCACAGCTCTGTACTTTTAGTAGTGACTGCATCATGTATTACGCCTCAGCCCCATTCAAGTCAATGGAACGGAGTAGTAATACCGCCACTACGAGAAGAGTGCGGCACCTTCAATCAGCTGACTGGACGCCTAGACTTCCACCAATCTGATACTAAAGGGGTTGTCTGAGCTTTTCATATTGGTGGCCTATGCTCAGGACAGGTCATCGGTATCTGGTCGGTGGGGGTCCGACTCCTGGCACCCCTGCCAATCAGCCATGGAGCTCCAGTGAGCGCCGTGGTCTCTTCTTAGTCCACGTGATGTCACATTCATCGGTCACGTGGCCTAGGCGCAGATCAGTCCTATTCAAGTAAATGAGGCTGAGCTGCAATACCCAAAACATCCACTATACGATGCACAGCGCTGTGCTTGGTGAACTGCGAGGAGGGACCTCCTCAAAGAGCTGATCGAAGGGGGTGCCAGGGGACTGAACCCCCCGATCTGATACTGCTGAACTATCCTGAGGACAGGCCATCCGTACTAAACACCTGGAATATACCTTTAATGGCCCATCGTAAGGATAGACTATCAATATTGTAGTCCTAGAGAGTGCACTTAAAGGGTTAATTCAGTCTGGCATCTCGATAGGAAATGTGTGTGTCCTATCACAAGAAAGGGGCCCCAATGTGAACGGAGACAAATGGCGCATAATGCGCGTCTTTCTCCATTCGTATCGGTGAACAGATGGGGTGGCCGTGCATGCGCAGTGTCCTCTCTATTTATTACTATCAAACTATCCTCTGTAAATGGATGGGGTGGCTGTGCATGCGCAGTGTCCTCTCCATTTATTACTATGGAACTATCCTCTGTGAATGGATGGGGTGGCCGTGCATGCGCAGTGTCCTCTCCATTTATTACTATGGATCCTCTGTGAATGGATGGGGTGGCCGTGCATGCGCAGTGTCCTCTCCATTTATTACTATGGAACTATCCTCTGTGAATGGATGGGGTGGCCGTGCATGCGCACTGTGCTCTGCATTTATTACTATGGAACTATCCTCTGTGAATGGATGGGGTGGCTGTGCATGCGCAGTGTCCTCTCTATTTATTACTATCAAACTATCCTCTGTAAATGGATGGGGTGGCTGTGCATGCGCAGTGTCCTCTCCATTTATTACTATGGAACTATCCTCTGTGAATGAATGGGGTGGCCGTGCATGCGCAGTGTCCTCTCCATTTATTACTATGGAACTATCCTCTGTGAATGGATGGGGTGGCCGTGCATGCGCAGTGTCCTCTCTATTTATTACTATTAAACTATCCTCTGTAAATGGATGGGGTGGCTGTGCATGCGCACTGTGCTCTGCATTTATTACTATGGAACTATCCTCTGTGACTGGATGGGGTGGCCGTGCATGCGCAGTGTCCTCTCCATTTATTACTATGGAACTATCCTCTGTGAACAGATGGGGTGGCCGTGCATGCGCAGTGTCCTCTCCATTTATTACTATGGAACTATCCTCTGTGAATGAATGGGGTGGCCGTGCATGCGCAGTGTCCTCTCCATTTATTACTATGGAACTATCCTCTGTGAATGGATGGGGTGGCCGTGCATGCGCAGTGTCCTCTCCATTTATTACTATGGAACTATCCTCTGTGAATGGATGGGGTGGCCGTGCATGCGCAGTGTCCTCTCCATTTATTACTATGGATCCTCTGTGAATGGATGGGGTGGCCGTGCATGCGCAGTGTCCTCTCCATTTATTACTATCGAACTATCCTTTGTGAATGGATGGGGTGGCCGTGCATGCGCAGTGTCCTCTCCATTTATTACTATGGAACTATCCTCTGTGAATGGATGGGGTGGCCGTGCATGCGCAGTGTCCTCTCCATTTATTACTATCGAACTATCCTCTGTGAACGGATGGGGTGGCCGTGCATGCGCAGTGTCCTCTCCATTTATTACTATCGAACTATCCTCTGTGAACGGATGGGGTGGCCGTGCATGCGCAGTGTCCTCTCCATTTACTACTATCGAACTATCCTTTGTGAATGGATGGGGTGGCCGTGCATGCGCAGTGTCCTCTCCATTTATTACTATCGAACTATCCTCTGTGAATGGATGGGGTGGCCGTGCATGCGCAGTGTGCTCTCCATTTATTGCTATGGAACTATCCTCTGTGAATGGATGGGGTGGCCGTGCATGCGCAGTGTCCTCTCCATTTATTACTATGGAACTATCCTCTGTGAACAGATGGGGTGGCCGTGCATGCGCAGTGTCCTCTCCATTTATTACTATGGAACTATCCTCTGTGAATGAATGGGGTGGCCGTGCATGCGCAGTGTCCTCTCCATTTATTACTATGGAACTATCCTCTGTGAATGGATGGGGTGGCCGTGCATGCGCAGTGTCCTCTCTATTTATTACTATGGAACTATCCTCTGTGAATGGATGGGGTGGCCGTGCATGCGCAGTGTCCTCTCCATTTATTACTATGGAACTATCCTCTGTGAATGAATGGGGTGGCCGTGCATGCGCAGTGTCCTCTCCATTTATTACTATGGATCCTCTGTGAATGGATGGGGTGGCCGTGCATGCGCAGTGTCCTCTCCATTTATTACTATCGAACTATCCTTTGTGAATGGATGGGGTGGCCGTGCATGCGCAGTGTCCTCTCCATTTATTACTATCGAACTATCCTCTGTGAACGGATGGGGTGGCCGTGCATGCGCAGTGTCCTCTCCATTTATTACTATCGAACTATCCTCTGTGAACGGATGGGGTAGCCGTGCATGCGCAGTGTCCTCTCCATTTATTACTATCGAACTATCCTCTGTGAACGGATGGGGTGGCGGTGCATGCGCAGTGTCCTCTCCATTTACTACTATCGAACTATCCT
Organism: Bufotes viridis; assembly: GCA_033119425.1. Classification (NCBI taxonomy): domain Eukaryota; kingdom Metazoa; phylum Chordata; class Amphibia; order Anura; family Bufonidae; genus Bufotes; species Bufotes viridis. Next base: position 596,989,244 of record CM065590.1, on the reverse strand, counting down.
CTGTGAATGGATGGGGTGGCCGTGCATGCGCAGTGTGCTCTCCATTTATTACTATGGAACTATCCTCTGTGAATGGATGGGGTGGCCGTGCATGCGCAGTGTCCTCTCCATTTACTACTATCGAACTATCCTTTGTGAATGGATGGGGTGGCCGTGCATGCGCAGTGTCCTCTCCATTTATTACTATCGAACTATCCTCTGTGAACGGATGGGGTGGCGGTGCATGCGCAGTGTCCTCTCCATTTACTACTATCGAACTATCCTCTGTGAATGGATGGGGTGGCCGTGCATGCGCAGTGTGCTCTCCATTTATTACTATGGAACTATCCTCTGTGAATGGATGGGGTGGCCGTGCATGCGCAGTGTCCTCTCCATTTACTACTATCGAACTATCCTCTGTGAATGGATGGGGTGGCCGTGCATGCGCAGTATCCTCTCCATTTATTACTATCGAACTATCCTTTGTGAATGGATGGGGTGGCCGTGCATGCGCAGTGTCCTCTCCATTTATTACTATAGAACTATCCTCTGTGAATGGATGGGGTGGCCGTGCATGCGCAGTGTCCTCTCCATTTATTACTATCGAACTATCCTCTGTGAACGGATGGGGTGGCCGTGCATGAGCAGTGTCCTCTCCATTTATTACTATCGAACTATCCTCTGTGAACGGATGGGGTGGCCGTGCATGCGCAGTGTCCTCTCCATTTATTACTATCGAACTATCCTCTGTGAACGGATGGGGTGGCCGTGCATGCGCAGTGTCCTCTCCATTTATTACTATGGAACTATCCTCTGTGAACGGATGGGGTAGCCGTGCATGCGCAGTGTCCTCTCCATTTATTACTATCGAACTATCCTCTGTGAACGGATGGGGTGGCGGTGCATGCGCAGTGTCCTCTCCATTTACTACTATCGAACTATCCTCTGTGAATGGATGGGGTGGCCGTGCATGCGCAGTGTGCTCTCCATTTATTACTATGGAACTATCCTCTGTGAATGGATGGGGTGGCCGTGCATGCGCAGTGTCCTCTCCATTTACTACTATCGAACTATCCTTTGTGAATGGATGGGGTGGCCGTGCATGCGCAGTGTCCTCTCCATTTATTACTATGGAACTATCCTCTGTGACTGGATGGGGTGGCCGTGCATGCGCAGTGTCCTCTCCATTTATTACTATGGAACTATCCTCTGTGAATGGATGGGGTGGCCGTGCATGCGCAGTGTGCTCTGCATTTATTACTATGGAACTATCCTCTGTGAATGGATGGGGTGGCCGTGCATGTGCAGTGTCCTCTCTATTTATTACTATCGAACTATCCTCTGTGAATGGATGGGGTGGCCGTGCATGCGCAGTGTCCTCTCCATTTACTAGTATCGAACTATCCTCTGTGAATGGATGGGGTGGCCGTGCATGCGCAGTGTCCTCTCCATTCACTGCAATGAGACTTCGAAAAATGATCACACGACTATTTTCAGAAACCCTATGGCAGCGAATGGAGAAAGTCGCGCTCTTCATTAGATCCGGTCTCAGAGGTGTAGAAGCGATATGCCATAAACGTCCAGATGGGACAACCCCTTTAAGTAAATGCTGCCATTACAGTGCCCAATTAATACCAACATACAGTAGAGTGACCAAATACCAGTCCCATACATACCGTAATGTAATAACAGAGCGAGACTTCGGGTAGTCCCAACATGGAAGAAAAATTGCAAACTTTTTGGAAAAGAATTCAGTGCGCAGAGAAAGTTTGACGCTGCGGGGGCTGAGGATGGCGCCATGTCACAGGTTTCTGAGGATAACCGTCTGCTCGGCCGCCCTGTACTTTCCTGTCACGTCTCATCTGAAGAGCTCTTTGTGTTAGAATTCTCTTCCATCTCCAGCATCCAAGTTGCTCTTTTTCCTCCCGGGGTCCCCAGGGGCCTCTTCATTCTTCATGGATTTTATTGCTGTTGCTACTGGAAGCATACGTTGTACATCACTGGAGGCGTCCTCCTCCTCTTAATTATATCCCCCGTTATCTTTGTTGTTTTTACATTCTTTTTTCTTTCTCTGTACGGACCCTTAGTGCTCTCTATGGCAAGTGTTCTCGAATTAATAACCGCGTCGTACCGTGGTGTGTGCGCCACTCGAAAAACGCTTCACAGAACTTTCTGCTCCATTTCTTCCCAGGACTTTCTATTCTGGCCAACGTTAGGTCTTTGTGGTTGGCGCTGACCACACACGGTGAGATAATTGCGTTAAGATCACTCGAATGGCCCCTTATGGCAATGTGTATGGTCACAAAGCGACCTCATGCTGCTATTAATCAAGCTGAAGTCAATACCATAATTTCAGTTCTACTTTGATAGGATTTCCAAGAACTCCTCCGGAGGCCCCTCGGGGCTGATTTTTTTTGGTTTGAGTTCCTTCTGTACATTGCATGCCAAAAATGGGAACTGTACCCATCAGAGGAAAATTACAAATTCCTGCCTAGGGGTGAAGCATGGGCTGAATATTGCTGTGTGAATACGCCCTTAGTCAGTGCTCGGGGGCAAATAGCAAAATGCTGACCTGGATGTTAAAGGGCAGGTCCATCTCTGAGCGTTTTACAATTTACATAAAGACAGTGGCGCACCGGGCACCCAGGGTACACGCTTCGGGTCTTATGCCTAGTGCCCTAGATATTCAGCTGCAGAGATCCCCCTAATCAATAATATCAGCACCCCTCTGTCGGTGTCCCCTGGTACCGCAGATATTTTTGGACTCTATCAATGTTCCTGTATATAGACATATACTATATAAAAAGTTGCATCATTGACAGAGACAACAGACAGGAATATTACAGCTCGGCCTGACCAGTGATGACCTGCAATACCAAACGTTGACCTATGGACAATGGTGGCGCTGTTTCCGTAAAATACAGACCTGGTTGTATCTTGCCTTCATGTCGCACTTTCAGGACACAACTCGGTGAGGCTCGGAGTCTGTACATTAAATTTTTGTTGCATCCAGTTCTCAGTTTCCTCAGCAACTGCTTCCTTTCACCTGATATTTACTTCTGCTTGTTGTACCGCACATTCTCCCACCACACATTGTCAGAAGCTATAATTTATAAGCGTTCATAATAACAATTGGCAGTGTAATGTGTGAGCGAGTGACATGCTGAAATTTCTGTAATTCTCCTCTAATTGTGCTATAAAGTCTACACTGTAAAGCAGAATGTACACACAAACACCTCGCCACCAACTATCCCCAATGTGCCGCGAGAAGCCGCCTAGAGGAGCAGAAACGGCGGAAAGTGCTTGTAAGGATCCAGATACCAACCAAACCCAGTGTCCTTTAGGAGAACCTCAGACCTCGCCTAAGACCACGGTGGAATTCGGCTTGGTTCCCCCTTCAGACATACTGGTGTGGGGCAGTCTTCTTCTCAAGCCTCGAGAAGATGGATCTCAGGAGGTCACTCCTCTCAACTTTTGGTTGGAGCAAGAAAGGACATGAAAACACCATGGACACAGCTTGTCATGGCTCATGGGTAACTTTTTGGGTTCTTTGGCATCGCAGTGGAAGGTTAATTTCAGAACCACAATGTAGTCTTCATATGGTTGCCATCATCCCACCATGCCACCACCTCAGACCAATGAGTTGACTACTACAAATGATGGGCTATGTAGCTAAATTGTTTGGAGAAAATCCATATCGGGGCAAGTTTGTAAGGAACTCGTCTACATACCAAGATGTTTGGGCAACTTGGGGTTGGTCTTAGATTTTAGCAAAAACTCCCTCCATGTGCTAAAGCTCTTGGTTGGAGACCTCTTTCTACAAGTGATGATGTCTCCTACTTTTCCACCTAATTGTGTCTACTCCAAGATGCCAAGTTGAAGGAGGCCTACTGTAACTAGATAATTTAACGGCCGGTTCTGAGTTTCGAAAGTCCGTCAAACCCCTTGGAACATTCAAGACCAGCAGTGAGGGAGACAGGTCCTAGAATCTAGGACACCTGAGAAGCCAGGACCTCTGCCCTTCACTTCTGCATAGAGGATGGGAAAACTCCACTTGCCTTAAAGGGGTAGAACATTTGTCGATACAGTGAAAAGTTAGCGGTGGAATTGGCCAACGTTTATTCAGGGGCAGGTCAAACAGACTGGAAAGATCAGACTTTTTGGCCATTGACATCCCGTGTTTCTAGCCAATGGCGTTTGTCTGTTTTGAAGGGTAGGGTATGAGGAGAAGGGGGTGCGTTTAAAATTTGCAGAAAACTATTCCAGTCAAGTATTTGACCAATGAAGACTGACTGATGGGAATGTTTTTGGCCAGGGTCACTTTGACCCTGTAGCCCCAAGGTAGGGTGCTCATAACAGTCATATCAACTTCCTGAAGAGTCCACAGTATAGGAAGGGTTAAATATGAGGTGGACGCGACTGTTCAGATTGATTCCTCCCGATATATCAGACGTTGATGTTCCGCTCATTTGGTATTCCGCTCATTTGGTATTCCGCTCATTAGGTATTCCGCTCATTAGTTCCGTCGGTTTATTAGCAGACTGTATCTTTAAGAGGGATCAATGGGCGCGTCTTCATGCAGCTCATAGGTTTCGGATCTCGGCAGGTTAATGCATCTTAAGGAGTCGATATAGAATAGATTGGGCTAATAATAGCAGAGTCTTCCCCCCAGCATTGCTTCATGGGTGCCGGACCAGGGGTGTAGCCTCCAACCTCTGGCGCCCCCATCCTGTGTGCAGTGGAGTCGGCAGCCCGGCGGTGCGCACTGCTTTATGTACTTTTCCTGTAATTACCGACCATTTGTGCTTTTCTTCATGGAATGAGCGCTAATAGTTTAGTTAGACCTAAATAAATGTAATTTATTAAACTGTAATTAATTATTTAATGCAATTTACTTTAAACAAGGATTGGAGCCTAAACTGTGTTAACTCTGCAGGTGCTCGCCGCGCACATCCCGGCCCGCGGCAAATCCGATAATAAAAGTGACTGGCGGCATTGATTTCTGTAAGAACATACAAGACGTGAAATTATAAGAAATTCGTTATATTATCCGGGGAGCAGAACAGTAACAATGGAATAAGCGCCATCCATTTTTTTTGGGTGCACAAGCTTCTTTTAGAACCAGAATATTCTGTAATTGTCGGTGCTACGCGGTATAAAGCAATGGCGAACAAATGTCCTGCGCGTAAGAACCAGATTTGTGTGACTCCATATATACCGTTCCTGTACTACATGTAAAGAATACGGACCCACTGTGCACATTACATTACTTATCCAGTACTGATCCTGAGTTACATCCTGTATTATACTCCAGAGCTGCACTCACTATTCTGCTGGTGGAGTCACTGTGCACATTACATTACTTATCCAGTACTGATCCTGAGTTACATCCTGTATTATACTCCAGAGCTGCACTCACTATTCTGCTGGTGCAGTCACTCTGTACATACATTACTTATCCTGTACTGATCCTGAATTACATCCTGTATTATACTCCAGAGCTGCACTCACTATTCTGCTGGTGCAGTCACTGTGTACATACATTACTTATCCAGTACTGATCCTGAGTTACATCCTGTATTATACTCCAGAGCTGCACTCACTATTCTGCTGGTGGAGTCACTGTGCACATTACATTACTTATCCAGTACTGATCCTGAGTTACATCCTGTATTATACTCCAGAGCTGCACTCACTATTCTGCTGGTGGAGTCACTGTGCACATTACATTACTTATCCTGTACTGATCCTGAGTTACATCCTGTATTATACTCCAGAGCTGCACTCACTATTCTGCTGGTGGAGTCACTGTGCACATTACATTACTTATCCAGTACTGATCCTGAGTTACATCCTGTATTATACTCCAGAGCTGCACTCACTATTCTGCTGGTGGAGTCACTGTGCACATTACATTACTTATCCTGTACTGATCCTGAGTTACATCCTGTATTATACTCCAGAGCTGCACTCACTATTCTGCTGGTGCAGTCACTGTGTACAAACATTACTTATCCTATACTGATCCTGAGTTACATCCTGTATTATACTCCAGAGCTGCACTCACTATTCTGCTGGTGCAGTCACTGTGTACAAACATTACTTATCCTATACTGATCCTGAGTTACATCCTGTATTATACTCCAGAGCTGCACTCAATATTCTGCTGGTGCAGTCACTGTGTACATACATTACTTATCCTGTACTGATCCTGTGTTACATTCTGTATTATACTCCAGAGCTGCACTCACTATTCTGCTGGCGCAGTCACTGTGTACAAACATTACTTATCCTATACTGATCCTGAGTTACATTCTGTATTATACTCCAGAGCTGCACTCACTATTCTGCTGGTGCAGTCTCTGTGTACATACATTACTTATCCTGTACTGATCCTGAGTTACATCCTGTATTATACTCCAGAGCGGCACTCACTATTCTGCTGATGCAGTCACTGTGTACATACATTACTTATCCTATACTGATCCTGAGTTACATCCTGTATTATATCCCAGAGCTGCACTCACTATTATGCTGGTGCAGTCACTGTGTACATACATTACTTATCCTGTACTGATCCTGAGTTACATCCTGTATTATACTCCAGAGCTGCACTCACTATTCTGCTGGTGGAGTCACTATGTACATACATTACTTATCCTGTACTGATCCTGAGTTATATCCTGTATTATACTCCAGAGCTGCACTCACTATTCTGCTGGTGCAGTCACTGTGTACATACATTAGTTATCCTGTACTGATCCTGAGTTACATCCTGTATTATCCTCCAGAGCTGTACTCACTATTCTGCTGGTGCAGTCACTGTGTACATACATTACTTATCCTGTACTGATCCTGAGTTACATCCTGTATTATACTCCAGAGCTGCACTCACTATTCTGCTGGAGGACATAAATCTTATTTCTGGATGATCCCGGTATTTTCGGCCCGGTGCATGTCCCTGGGGTGGATGTCCTCTCAGGGGCCCATGTTATTATGCACTGGGTGTTTGTGGACTCCTCGTGGGCTGGTTCCAGGTAGGAGCTGTACAGTTATAAGGCAGCCATATTTTATCACTCGGCTCTCTGTGGCTCTTAACATCTCCGCTTCCGGTGCACCTCGAGGCGCTTTGTATAGGATAGCATACAGACGTAGCAGTGCTGGGTTTGTCATTGAACTGCAGGTTAGCCTACTGACTTCCCTACACTCGAAGACTCCTCATGAAGTGCAGTGCAGCCTTGAAATGATAATTCAGCTCTGCTGCATCTATTCCCCCCTCCTGATAGAATCTGTTATTACCTGTGTGTGCGGGGGTGGGGGGTGTATGATGGTGTGCATGCTGGTGAGTGATGCTGAGCGTGTCCTTGTGTACCACTGCGGTTGGTTAACGTGGCATTAACTGGTTGGGGGTGGGGAGCTGGGAAGCTGAGGAAGGTCCTTTTGGAATTTCAATCAGTTTCAGTCAACGCTTCCGGAGGTTTATGTGGATGCAGAGCGACAGTATGTGCGCATGTGTGTGTGTGTGTACATGTGTGTGTGTATGTATGTATGTGCGCATGTATGTGTGTGTGTGTGTATGTACATGTGTGTATGTGTGTACATGTGTGTGTGTGTGTATGTATGTGCGCATGTATGTGTGTGTGTATGTACATGTGTGTATGTGTGTACATGTGTGTATGTATGTGTGCATGTGAGTGTGTGTGTGTATGTATGTACATGTGTGTGTGTGTATGTATATGTGTGTATATGTGTGTGTATGTATATGTGTGTGTATGTGTGTGTATGTATATGTGTGTGTATGTGTGTATGTGTGTGTATGTATGTGTGCATGTATGTGTGTGTATGTATATGTATGTGTGTATGTGTGTGTATGTATGTACATGTGCGTGTATGTGTGTGTATGTATGTGTGTGCATGTATGTGTGTGTATGTATATGTGTGTGTGTGTGTGCATGTATGTGTGTGTATGTGTCTGTATGTATGTACATGTGTGCGTGTATGTGTGTGTGCATGTATGTGTGTGTATGTATATGTATGTGTGTATGTATGTGTGCATGTATGTGTGTATGTATATGTGTGTGTGTGTGTATGTGTGCATGTATGTGTGTGTATGTATATGTATGTGTGCATGTATGTGTGTGTCAATGTATGTGTGTGTATGTATATGTATGTGTGCATGTATGTGTGTGTATGTATGTATGTACGCCAATGTATGTACATGTATGTGTGTGTATATGTGTAAATGTATGTGTGTATATGTATGTGCGCATGCAGAGGCGTAGCTAACGGCTCATGGGCCCTGGTGCAAGAGTTCAGCTTGGGCCCCTCTTCCCTCAGTGCTTTGTGTGTCTTCTTATGCGGCACAAGGGTCTTTGGGCCCCCTCAGGCTCCTGGGCCCGGTAGCGACTGCTACCTCTGCACCCCCTATAGCTCCGTCCCTGCCATGTGCGCATGTGTGTGTGTGTATCTCATGTGTGTGTGTGTGTATCTCATGTGTGAGTGTATATATATATATGTATCGCACCGTGAGCTGTCTGCATGTTTTGCGGCCCCGGGGAAATGCATGGGTCCACAGCCGACCCATAAAAAACGTGAATCAGATGCAGAAAAAACGCTGGTGTGCATGAGGCCTTTGGGGGCCCGTTGGCTCCTGCAGATAGTGTCCTGGATAGACACCGGAGCGGCCGTCCGTTCAGCAGCCTCCGATTCCTGCAGTAGAAGGGAATCCGGGAATTGCTAGATGTGCAGTTGCCCCTGCAGAACTCCGGGTCATACTCGGCATGTGTTTTCTGGTAGCTGCTCTATGACCAGGTTGTCTCTGCCATAAAACTCTGATTTGTATTGTTTTAGGGAATTGTTACGTATGCGATTTCCTATACAAATTCACCAAAGGCCTGTGTTTCTGTCTGGAAAGGATCATCTGCTGCCGAGTGACTTGTCTCCAGAGTCATTACAGCACTAGGGAGTTGCCGTCCCTACGTACAGGTAGAGATTGCGCTTACACGAGCGGCTGCAGAGGAGCCCCGGCCTACGTTTCCCTTGTCACCCGATTGCTTCCTATAGTAGTAATGTGGGTAATCGCATACATAGCAATTCCCGTATGTATGTACCTATAGGAATATAATAAAAGAACCTGCGGCTGCTCTGCGATCGAGCTGCTCCCCTCGTAGCCGTGATTCCTTTAGCCGTAGTGTATTTAGGGAGTTGCTTTTCGTGCAGTTGACTATCTACAACGGTAGGTCCACCGCTTGTCATAAAGGGGCTTATGGGGGTCCCCTTCTTTCTGCAGGGCGGCAGTTCTGATAGCAGAGGGTATATTATGGAAGTGCTGGTTAAGCAGTTCCCTAGCACCCCACCCCTAGGCACCCCGCCCCCCTAATCTGTGCGTCTGCTCCTCCATTGGTGTTTCCTGATTAGACTGAGGTCATTGATTTCCAATATGAGCAAGCGGGACCCCCAATTACCTGGTGCACTGAATGTGTGAGCGGCCTATACGCGGCAGCAGGATCCCGCTCCCCCTCCTATATGTACATGGAATATATTATATGGCACGGACTGACATCTTCATGGCCTTGGGGAGATCTGGGGGGTCACCGGCGGGGGCTCTGCAGGTCTCTCGTGGAGGTGGGGTGGACGGTGGATTTCGTCTGTGATCCACCTCTGCAGCGCCGGGATGTCCTTCCCCTCAAGGACGTCTGCCGTGTTCTGCAGGATGATGATCTGGGGGCTCTTCTCGGACGTCTCTCTGGGGTTTTTGTTCCTTGTTGGTTTCAGACTATTTCAGTTCATTTCGGATTTTACCTACGCAGCGCATTGTGACGCCCGCTTGAGGCAATGCCGCAGTGTCGGCTCTACGCCCCTATTCAGACTGAGGGTCCTGGAAGGAAACCATTCTGGGGTTCCTCTTATGTGAAGTCTCCTCGCCGGATAGTTTAAGTCTTTAGCCTAAGCCGTGAGCGAGATCTGCAGTAAAGGACATCACGGATTGATACGGATTTTGGCGCTGTGTGAACGCCCCTATAATGCATCTGCAGCGTGCTGCTTGTGTCGCGGGAATGCTGCAGACGATTACAGCAGATTTCACCCCATTCAGCGCCATAGGGCGAAATCTGCACTGAATCCGCAGCAAATTCCGCTTGTACCTGCAGATTTAGCTGAACAAGAGCCGCGGAATCGATGCTAATTGTGCGATTTCTGCTGCGGATTTGCAGTTTAGGATCTGGCAAATCCACATCAGGAGGCCAAGCCTTCCGCTTTCTAAGTGACACGCTGCTTATTCCTGCAGCGCCAAGATTCCAGCGTGGAGAATTTCCAGTGCATGTGAACGGGGCTGCACGCGTGGGGAACCTTATTGTTTAGGAGTATGGACCCATCAGAGGGACCCTTTGGGCAGCCACCTCGCCTTGTCCCCTTAAAGGGGTCCTCTCACGTCGGCAAATGGCATTTATCATGTAGTGAAGGTTAATACAATCTCCTTACTAATGTATTGTGGATCTCCATGTTGCCTCCTTCGCTGGCCGGATTCATTTTTCCATCACATTATACACGGCCCGTTTCCATGGTTACGACCATCCTGCAATCCATCAGCGGTGGTCGGGACCATCGGAGTACACATAGGCTGGTGCTTTTTCCTATAGTGTGTAAGCACGACCACCACTGCTGGATTACAGGGTGGTCGTAACCATGGAAGCGAGCAGAGTATAATGTGATGGAAAAATGAGTCCCGCCAGCGAAGGAGGCAATATGGAGAATCGCCATACATTAGTAAGAGCCTGGTATTAACTGCATCTACATGATAAATGCCATTTGCCGACGTGAGAGGACCCCTTTAAGGCAACATGCACACGACCGTTGTTTTTTGCTGTCCGCAAATGGGGTTCCGCAAAAAAAACTGATGGTCCATCAGTTTTTTTTGGGAGGATTCCTTTGTTTTCACAGATCCCTTGTAATAGATGCCTATCCTCGTCCGCAAATGAGAAAAAAGTAGGGCATGCAGTACTTTTTTTGCTGAAGGGAAACAAGGACAACGGACGCGGAACTCAAACGGATGAACTGCATTTTTTTGCTGACCCATTGAAATGAATAGGTTCCTATCCGCAAAAAAAAACTGAAACGGAAGCCGAGAAAAACAACTGTCGTGTGCATGTAGCCTAAGGCTGGGTTCACACATAGGTTTTTGCCACCGTTTTTCTGCACTCTTGCAGATTTTGGGACATTTTTCTTCACTTCTACGTTATTTTCAGCCTTTTTTTTGCAGCAGAACACCAGCTCCAGTGGTTCGCTGAAGGTCTAGGGGAAATATAAAGCACAGGACACATAAGTGTTTTTTTACCCCCAGTATTTTTGCTCATTATGTGGGGATTTTTTATCTTGTATCAAACGCAGCATTCCGGAGCTTTGGCGTCGTTTCAAGCGTTTTCACATCGCTTCTCTGTAGGGAAGAATGTGCAAAAAATGGCAGAAAAACTGTCACAAAAATAAAACGCAGCAACAATTCAGGTGACCAAAAAATAATAATGCATGAGCGTATTCTGACAGTCCCAAAAAATACAAGTGCAACGTAATGTGTGGGAGGTCCCTAAGAGTCCTTACACCTGAAATAAAAGCTTAAGTCCCCAATTGCTATTCCCACTATGAGTCCAGTTCACACCAAGGTCCAAGTAATAGTCCTAAAGGCCGCTCAGCTCCAGATAGATGCAGATCCGACCACACTGTGGTAGATGGACCACTGTCTCGGTGCAGCCAAGCGTGGACTCCACAATAACTCTCGTCTGCACCTCCGATGTTGGGAAGGACGGCCAAGAATAGTGAAGTGCCGCTAGCACCAGTATTTATTCCATAAAACATAGACCTATAAAATCGGTCTTCCGGCCCGACCCGGGTTTCGCCTTCGCTTCCTCAGGGGCAACTTAATGTGTGCAAGGTCCTTACACACCTGAGGTGGCAAGTCCTGGAGAGTCCTGACCTTCACAGGGCTTCCCAGAAATTGTGAGGAGCTGAAACACGTTTGCAAGGAGGAATGGTCCAAAATTTCTCCCTAAGATTGTACAAGTCTTATCTGCAGCTACAATAGGTGGAGGTGTTTGCTGCTAAATGGGGGCTCTACGGGTTATTACATTCAAGGGTTCACTTACTTTTTCTCCCTGCCCTGTGGGGGTTACTCCGTGTGTTCCATAGAAGACCTGAATGGTAGAACCAGTTACATTGTTTCGGTCTGACCGTCGGACCACAATGTATCAGTGCAGAAGCTCCGTCTTATTCCAGAGTCTGAATGGTAGAACCAGTTACATTGTTTCGGTCTGACCGTCGGACCACAATGTATCAGTGCAGAAGCTCCGTCTTATTCCAGAGGGTTCACCTACTTTTTGCGGCGAGTGTACAGGTCCTAGATTATTCGTATTACTGGACCTCATCGGCTTCGACCGCTTTGGTGTGACCTTTGGTGGAATCTAAATTGGTGGAGTCGCTCGGTGTTGGGAGGGTTTGGAGGAGAGTTGGGCGGGATTCGCCTTTGAATCCTTGGTTCTCCCAGATTGTAACGTTTTTCTTGCCCGTCCTCCTTCTCCGGGATCCTGGATGCATCTCATTATATCATGTCTTTGACTTCTTCATCTTCATCCCTCCAGATAAGATGCAATAGGCAGGCGGCAGACGATTCCCTTAATGCTTCCACCACTTCTTCTTCTTCTCGGTGTCATCTTCTTCTCATCCCTCCCGATCCTTCCTTCTCTCCAGCCCTGATTTATTATTCTCTCTCTTCCTTGTATTTTCTATCCCTTGTCTCGGTCCTTTTATCTCTTTGTAATCGGCCTACCCCACCGGCTTCGGGCTGGTGGGTGTACGTTGCGATCCCTGGACATCACCAGTGGTGTCAAGGTCTTTTGATGGACGGGAGTTAAGTGTATAAGCTGCCAGCTATAATGTGCGGTTACAGATCCGCGCTGCATTATTGATGCTGCTTTTTAGCACTGAAACATCTCTCTTTACCGGCTCCTCGCAGCGAGCTCAGCGGGAAGTCCGAGCTCTTATCACGCTTAGAGATCGCACGGAGGAATCACCTCTGGAGACGAATCAGGAGGACACTTGGTTTAGTGGTTAAAAAGGGTGGTTGGGATTTCATCTGCCAAAAATTAGACCGCTCGTTCGCAGCCATCTGACCTTGAGCGTACACAAGTTTAACTCGTTTACTACCAGCACTATTAGACGGCTCATTCGCAGCCACCTGACCTTGAGCGTACACGAGTAACTCATTTATCACTACGGTATATGTATTGCTAGTTATCCTAGAGCGGTTGCATCTGTCTTCTGGTGGAAGAGGGGGCGATGATACCGCAGACATGATATTTAAGTCTCTTCTGAACCACTCGAAGAGGAAGCACAAGACCAGAGAAATCTGCCATTCGGAGGCCAGCCTGACCAACCAAAGTGTTGCCCTCGTAGACGGCCGTGGAAAATGTCCGTTTCATATCCCCCCCTCCTCCAGTGTTCTTGCAGGAGCTGGATCTAGGCCGATGTTCTTGCAGGGTCCGTGCACGAGGGATTGTGACGTCTGTCGTCAAACCCTTTGCAGTGCGCCCCCCTGGCACAGAACAGGCTGGCAGAGAAGAGAACCTTCTAAAAGTCGTTGGCGCCCAGGATGGCAAAGCTTCCAGAATGGGTTTCATTGCCAAAAGCAAACTCGAATTTCTTTCTTGTTTTTCTGTTTTTTCGCTGATCGCACATTAGGATTAACCCTTATCCCAACGGTGCACCTAGCCTTTCTGCTGCCTGAGGCGAAAATGGCGGCCCCCCAATGCCAATTTCTTGACCTAACCCCTTTGCCACAATGAAAGCCCTCATTGCCCATGGCCCTTCCGCTGCCCCCCTCTTGCCCTTACCTGGTGCTTCCTCACCTGGCCTCTTTGGTGGTGCTCCCCTGCCTGAGCCACCCATATTTCACGTCTTAGGTTTGCAAGTTTTTGTCTTTTTTTAAACCTTTTGTGACCTCCTTACTAGTATATACACGCTAACAGTCTAAGCCCATGCAGTTATCCCATGCATAGTCATTAGCAGCATAGCTTTAATCCAGCATCGGATTAAAGCCCCTGCAATCTATCGGGAGCAGGTTGGGTTGGGGGACCCCGAGGATGAGAGAGAAACGTATCATTACCGCTTCTGCCTTCTTCTCATTGAGCGCTATGCAGTGAATAGGGAAGTGGCTGTGTCCCTCTCTGTATTGGACCCTTGATAGGCATCTTGGGGGCAGAGCTGCAGGGTCTTAGCAGACCCCGATCAGCTCTGCCTGGGTGCAATGACCCAGGGGCAGGGGCGGATTAAGTGCATCATAGGCCCGGGGCTGTCTACACAACTTGGGCCCGCTTTAGTTTTTTCGTATGAAGAGGCTGCGGTGCTTCGTGAGGCCATATGACATTTTCAGACAAAAAAAATACCCCAAATTGGGTCCTAAACTGAAAAATTGTTTATGGCGGTAATCGGCGACGGGACAGGGAACTATGCGCTCCCGTGCCCTGCCGCAGTATGTGGGCGTTCGGGTCATCGTTGGGGCCCCCCAGTGTTGCAGGCCCCTGGGCTGCCGACCCGAACGCCCTTATTGTAATCCGCCACTGCCCAGGGGGCTGTTTTCTGGGGTCCCAGTTAGGCTACATTCACACGTCTGCAAGTGTTTTGCGGATCCACGGAGCCGCAAAACACGGACACACCGGCAATGTGCATTCCGCATTTTTGCGGACCGCACATTGCCCGAACTCCATAGAAAATGCCTCTTCTTGTCCGCAATTGCGGACAAGAATAGGACATGCTCTATTTTTTTTGCGGAGCCGCGGACCGGAAGATCGGCGGCGCGCTCCGCAAAATCTGATGCGGAGAGCACAGTGTGTGCTCTCCGCATCGTTCCCGGCCCCATTCACAGTCAATGGGTCCGCATGTATTCCGCAAAATTGCGGAATACATGCGGACTACATTGCGGACGTGTGAATAGGGCCTTACAGTGGAAAATGGGCTAAAGGCCTCATTCACACGACAGTATTTTGCGGACCGTATACTGGCCGTTTTTTCAGTTCAGTATACTGACAGTATACTGAACCATTCACTTCAATGGGACCGCAAGAAATACTGAAGTGTCTCCGTATGCCTTCCGTTTCCGTTTTTCCGTTCCGTTTAAATATAGAACATGTCCTATTCTTGTCCGCAAATCACGTTCAGTGGCTGCATTCAAGTCAATGGGTCCGCAAAAAAAACAGAAGGCATACGGAAGTGCATCCGTATGTCTTCCGTATCCGTTCTGTTTTTTGCGGAACCATCTATTGAAAATTTTAAGACCAGCCCAATTTTTTCTGTGTTATTACTGTATACTGTATATGCCATACGGAAAAACGGAACGGAAAAACGGAACCGAAACGGAAACACAATGGAAGCAAAAAATGGAAAAACGGATCCGTAAAAAACGGACCGCAAAACACTGAAAAAGCCATACGGTCGTGTGAATGAGGCCAAAAGGAAAGCAAAAGTGTCCGTGTTCCCCAGACGTCTCTCAGTGATCTCTTGGGGAACATATTATGTGGCAAAAATATATTAAAAACCGAGTAAAAAATATAATAAAATACAAATAGAAAAAAAATAAACGCTCTTGCCAATCGAAACCATAGCCGCACCATTCATGTAAAACCATACATATTATATATCAAAACGACAAACACAATAGGCAGCCCGCTGCAATAATGTATTTTTTGTGCCAGTTTTTATATAAAAAACAAAACAAAAAGCTAATTGTTTTGCATTTTTGTCCCCTAAAAAGGAAAGTTTTCCCTAAAAAAAAGAAAAAAAAAGTTAAAAAAGAAAATTCTCTGAAAAAAGCATTGGGAAAAATGTCAAGTGAAAAAAAACTATTTTGGTACTCAAAAAATAAAAGTAACCACGTGCGCTAAATCACAAAAAAGTGTCTGGTCATTAGGGCCTTTTCGGGCCTGGACATGAAGAAGTTAATCTGGCCAGGGCTGGGTTCTTCCACATACGGCGCCACCCCTCTCCATAGGTCGTGTCTGGTACTGCAGCTCAGCTCTATTGAAATGCATGGGGATGAGCTGCAGTACCACACACAGCCTGTGGACAGGGGGCGGCGCTGTTTGGGGCCCTAGCCGTGTCCATGGTCTTGGAGGACCCTTGATAATCTGGGCAAACATGGCCTCTGCTTGTCAAGGCCCCACGACTACCGAGAGCCACGGTACGGGTGGTCTACCTCAGATCATCACGGGCTCGCTGATCTCTGCGGGGTGACCATGATGGTAATACCGTAAGCTTTCCTGCAGTCCTATGTAAAGTCACTGAAAATGACAAACTCAGCTCTTCTACATCCATATGGAGGATATTACTGCTGGGGGCCACTATGGGGGACATTATTACTGCTGGGGGCCACTATGGGGGACATTATTACTGCTGGGGGCCACTATGGGGGACATTATTACTGCTGGGGGCTACTATGGGGGACATTATTACTGCTGGGGGCCACTATGGGGGACATTATTACTGCTGGGGGCCACTATGAGGGATATTATGTGTACTGAGGGGCCACTATGGGGGACATTATTACTGCTGGGGGCCACTATGGGGGACATTACTGCTGGGAGCCACTATGGAGGACATTATTACTGCGGGGGGCCACTATGGGGGACATTATTACTGCTGGGGGCCACTATGGGGGATATTATGTGTACTGAGGGCCACTATGGGGGACATTATTACTGCGGGGGGCCACTATGGGGGACATTATTACTGCTGGGGGCCACTATGGGGGATATTATGTGTACTGAGGGGCCACTATGGGGGACATTTGTACACCAAGGACACTGCAGGGGTTGGGATCTTTATAAATAAAAAGCCAATGAAATTCATCAGTTTTTCATGTTTATTTTTAACGGCCATTAAAATGGAAGCGCAGAGGTTTGACAGATGGCAGAGTGTCCGTTTTTAACGGAGGTTTTTTTCACCGCTGTGTGCCTGTAGGCTTATTCGCTGCGCGCAGGATCCGGGGCGCTGAAAGCTTTCCCAACATCTGCAGTCGATGGGGAGCCGGTAGACCACCATACACATGAGAGGCGCGGCAATCCCTCCGGTAGACAGACTCTCATCTTTACTCTATGATCTTCATGAACCAGGAAGACCCGGATGAGCAGCGCCCTTGTGTCTGTCCTTTGAAAACATTTCGTCTTTCTGTTTCCTTCATGTTACACTAAATCCTGCTCCGCTGCACCATACACGTCTCATTATCCCAGGGGGTCTCTAGGTGTCAATAGCTCCCCGACTCCCAGTATCCACCCCGACTCCCAGTATCCACCCTCGACTCCCAGTATCCACCCCCCACTCCCAGTATCCACCCCCCACTCCCAATATCCACCCCGACTCCCAGTATCCACCCCCCACTCCCAGTATCCACCCCCGCCTCCCAATACCCACCTCCCCCCTCCCAATACCCACCTCCCCCACCCCCCTATAGAACCCTCACCATCAATATCCACCCCCACCTCCCAATATTGCCTTCACCCCCAGTACCCACCAATATCCACCTCTCCCCCCAGTACCCACCAATATCCACCTCACCCCCCAGTACCCACCAATATCCACCTCACCCCCAGTATCCACCAATATCCACCTCACCACCAGTACCCACCAATATCCACCTCACCCCCCAGTACCCACCAATATCCACCTCACCCCCAGTATCCACCAATATCCACCTCACCCCCAGTACCCACCAATATCCACCTCACCCCCAGTACCCACCAATATCCACCTCCACCCCCAGTATCCACCAATATCCACCTCACCCCCAGTACCCACCAATATCCACCTCACCCCCAGTACCCACCAATATCCACCCCAACCACCCAGTACCCACCAATATCCACCCCAACCACCCAGTACCCACCTCCCCCACCCCCTATAGAACCCTCACCCTTAATAACCACCCCCACAATCCACCCCCATCCCCCTATAGCACCCTCACCATCAATATCCACCTCCCAATATCACCTTCACCCCCAGTACCCACCAATATCCTCCCCCCCCACTACCCACCAATATCCACCTCCACCCCCAGTACCCACCAATATCCACCTCACCCCCAGTACCCAGCAATATCCACCTCACCCCCCAGTACCCAGCAATATCCACCTCACCCCCCAGTACCCACCAATATCCACCTCACCCCCAGTACCCAGCAATATCCACCTCACCCCCCAGTACCCAGCAATATCCACCTCACCCCCCAGTACCCACCAATATCCACCTCACCCCCAGTACCCAGCAATATCCACCTCACCCCCAGTACCCAGCAATATCCACCTCACCCCCAGTACCCAGCAATATCCACCTCCACCCCCAGTACCCAGCAATATCCACCTCACCCCCCAGTACCCACCAATATCCACCTTCACCCCCAGTACCCACCAATATCCACCTCCACCCCCCTAGTATTGATCCCCCAATGTCCACCCCCATTATCCACCTTAACCCCCAGCATCTCTCACCTTGAGCAGCCGCACCGGCTTTCTGTAGCGGCCTCCATGCCCCTCCACTGCGCGGTGTGATTGATGGCGGCGCCTGTCCCGGTGACTGTTCCCTGCGGTACCTGATGCGTCTCCGGTGGATTGTAGCACAAAGCTTTCTGTTTATCCGCAGCTTGTAGACGGAGCGGAGCGAACATCTGCGGCGCCCGACCGCACCGAGCAATCGTTACCGCAGAATACAGTCTCCCATGATGCTCAGTCAGATGGCGAAGAGCAAAGCATCATGGGACTCGCCGCTCCGAAAAGTGGAGACCTGGAGCGCTGAGGACATGAGCGGGTCCTGGGGGGTTCATACAATCAACTCATGGCATCCAGCACATGCTGGGGGTTGTAGTGCTCTGTGTATGGGGTGTTATAGGCCTGTATCATGGTCATGTTGGGGGTTGTAGTTTAGGGTATAATCGACTTCTCTACTTTCCATCCTGAGCACTTCTTATCGGGGTTGATAACTGAACCCGAGTAACTTTTCAGGACAATATTTCGGAGGACACGAAGGGTTAATGTTGTAGTGACAGATCCGGCGCGCTTTAATCTTCTGTGAAGTCCGGTGATTTGGGGACTTTGTATGAGGAGCTGCTGACCCATGAAAAGCGATGACATCCATCTCTCCTGATCCGCAGTCTGCGCCGTCCGTGTGGGAATGGCCCCGTAGGAAAGACGGAGGAGCTGGGGCTCTGTTCCCAATGGGCGCCCCCTCCTCTTCTCCCATCCTGAGCGGCTTTGAAGCCAAATCCTGGCTTTTGCGTTTGATCTATCTGCTTTTGTGGTGAGGGAGCGCGCAGAGTCTGCACAGATATCTCTCGCTCCGGGGTAGGAAATGCTTTGAAGAGTGTGGGATTATTCGCCTTCTCCCTCCTGGGATGACGCAGAGTCCTGCGCACTAAGGGCCGGGAAGATTTCAATTGCTGGATTACCGGCTCTGCTCCAGTTTCAGAGATTTTCTGCTTCCCTAGGATTCCACAATGTCACAGGAAAAGCATCCAGACTGGAGTGGTGGTCAGGGAGCCCGAGGACGCTGTAACCCGTCGCCATGAGGGTAGATCCTCCGCGGTGTCATCAGGAACCTCCCAATGTAGAATAATCCAGTCCCTGGGCCACTCACTGAGGACATGACTGACCTACCTGCAGGGTGGCTCTGGCCATCACAGTACCTGAGGATCCTCCATAGGCCCCTGATACCCCATTTGGAGGTGACATTGGGGCAGTCACTGGGGTCTAATGTTTGGATGGGGCAGTGGTTGAGCGTGCATGCTGTGGAGCCCTGGACTCCTCCATCACCTCCATAGAATGCACACAGTGGAGCGCTGGACTCCTCCATCACCTCCATAGAATGCACACAGTGGAGCGCTGAACTCCTCCATCACCTCCATAGAATGCACACAGTGGAGCGCTGGACTCCTCCATCACCTCCATAGAATGCACACAGTGGAGCGCTGGACTCCTCCATCACCTCCATAGAATGCACACAGTGGAGCGCTGAACTCCTCCATCACCTCCATAGAATGCACACAGTGGAGCGCTGGACTCCTCCATCACTTCCATAGAATGCACACAGTGGAGCGCTGGACTCCTCCATCACCTCCACAGAATGCACACAGTGGAGCGCTGGACTCCTCCATCACCTCCATAGAATGCACACAGTGGAGCGCTGAACTCCTCCATCACCTCCATAGAATGCACACAGTGGAGCGCTGAACTCCTCCATCACCTCCATAGAATGCACACAGTGGAGCGCTGAACTCCTCCATCACTTCCACAGAATGCACACAGTGGAGCGCTGGACTCCTCCATCACTTCCACAGAATGCACACAGTGGAGCGCTGGACTCCTCCATCACCTCCACAGAATGCACACAGTGGAGCGCTGGACTCCTCCATCACCTCCACAGAATGCACACAGTGGAGCCCTGGACTCCTCCATCACCTCCATAGAATGCACACAGTGGAGCCCTGGACTCCTCCATCACCTCCATAGAATGCACACAGTGGAGCCCTGGACTCCTCCATCACCTCCATAGAATGCACACAGTGGAGCCCTGGACTCCTCCATCACCTCTTTAGAATGCACACAGTGGAGGGCTGGACTCCTCCATCACCTCCATAGAATGCACACAGTGGAGCCCTGGACTCCTCCATCACCTCCATAGAATGCACACAGTGGAGCCCTGGACTCCTCCATCACCTCCATAGAATGCACACAGTGGAGCCCTGGACTCCTCCATCACCTCCATAGAATGCACACAGTGGAGCCCTGGACTCCTCCATCACCTCTTTAGAATGCACACAGTGGAGGGCTGGACTCCTCCATCACCTCCATAGAATGCACACAGTGGAGCCCTGGACTCCTCCATCACTTCCATAGAATGCACACAGTGGAGCGCTGGACTCCTCCATCACTTCCATAGAATGCACACAGTGGAGCGCTGGACTCCTCCATCACCTCCATAGAATGCACACAGTGGAGCGCTGGACTCCTCCATCACCTCCACAGAATGCACACAGTGGAGCGCTGGACTCCTCCATCACCTCCACAGAATGCACACAGTGGAGTACTGAACTCCTCCATCAACTCCATAGAATGCACGATGTGGAACGCTGGACTCCTCCATCACCTCCATAGAATGCACACAGTGGAGCGCTGGACTCCTCCATCACCTCCATAGAATGCACACAGTGGAGCCCTGGACTCCTCCATCACCTCTTTAGAATGCACACAGTGGAGGGCTGGACTCCTCCATCACCTCCACAGAATGCACACAGTGGAGCGCTGGACTCCTCCATCACCTCCACAGAATGCACACAGTGGAGCGCTGGACTCCTCCATCACCTCCACAGAATGCACACAGTGGAGTACTGAACTCCTCCATCAACTCCATAGAATGCACGATGTGGAGCGCTGGACTCCTCCATCACCTCCATAGAATGCACACAGTGGAGCGCTGGACTCCTCCATCACCTCCATAGAATGCACACAGTGGAGCGCTGGACTCCTCCATCACCTCCATAGAATGCACACAGTGGAGCCCTGGACTCCTCCATCACCTCCATAGAATGCACACAGTGGAGCCCTGGACTCCTCCATCACCTCCACAGAATGCACACAGTGGAGCGCTGGACTCCTCCATCACCTCCATGCACAGGGTTGCTGTTGGTATTTGCAGGCTTTTATAGTACGTCCTGTCTCCTCCATGTCAGGCGGCTCCTGTAAAGCCAAGATTTCTGTCTTGACAAACAGGGTCTTCAGTCAGAAAGCCTCCCATTCCAGTGTCTCATGGTTGTAGATTTAAGCTTTTTTTTTTAAAAAAAAGTAAATTTTTCCAAAATTTTGTCCTGGATTTTAAACTTTCCACATTGATCAGGACAGATGTGCAACCAGGGCTTATGTGATGCCACATTGGTGTTTTATATCAAAGGAAACCTTTCAGGAAGTTTAAGCAAAAAAAACAAAATTCGTCAGCACAGTGACAGGTGTGAACACCGCCCAAACCTAAAGCCTCGTGGAGTTTGGATTAGAAAGTGTTTCTATGGAGAGAGTGACCGCGGCGGTGTCATCGCCATTTCTCTCCTTGTATCCAGGATTTTTTTATGTTGCTCTAATGGTTCTCTATTGTGATGGATGGAGCCGTACACGTGGGTGACAACCTCTTTTCTAACGCCTGCGGCATGATTCCACTTGCCCATCGCGCTCCCCGCTATAGTAAATTATAGGGCCCTGCAGTTTGTCACTTCATTTTTCCATTACTGGGGGGGGGACCTTAAAATGGAGAGAATTTTGCTGTGGCGGCATCTTGTGTGTGAATGGATATGGCGCAGGACGGCGATGGCCGGAGGGGCTGTATTAATTACGGAGCGTTCCTTGGAGTCCGGCACCTGATATATGAACAGGTCGACATCTCTTTTAATTATTGTCTGATGGATGACGGGAGGGAAATATTGACTCCTGGAATTGTCGTGGAATCTAATAATGTTCACTTGCGGTCTCCGGGCCATATCATGCGTCCTCTCCCCCAACTTGACCAGGCAGTAGGACGTATTTAATAATCAATGGGTCTATAGGGTGACCTCTACTTACCTGCAATGGAGGCCCCAAGGTGGCAACAGCGCCATGTGCCTGCCCTGAGACGCTCTATCCTAGAAGCCTTACGTGTAGAGGAAAGGAATGTGCTGCCCAGGGGCACCATATGGCGGCACACTGAGTGCCTATGTGTGAGTCTATGCACAGGTTCAGGGGCCTATGGTGGGATATGGAGAGGACCGGACCTCAAAGCGGGAAGCTCAGTCCGTTAAGTTAGAGGAAACGGATGCTTCTGTCTCTTTCGCCGGCTGCACGGATTATATTACAGCCATTTATGTTAATCTAGCACAGAAGCCCAAATCATAGAAATCTAAGTGCTCTAAATTATAGATTTCCAGTGTCAAAACTAGAACAGATGAAATTACCGATTCCTTGTTAGTGCAGGATTCCTGCATCGGCTCGAAGCCCTGGCGGAGGAAGAATAACCAGTCTAGCTCTTGGTTTATGGGATTTCTCAAATGAAGACCTAGATTGTCAAAGCTGGTATCACAGAGGGCATAATAATGGAAAACTACTGCGCTCTAATCAGAAAGTCACACTGGATGAAAAGCCGCGATAACCATAGGGCAAAGGGTCCTACTAAACTGAACTTAGCTCTCCAGAGGGTTAGGGTCTTACTGAACTGGACTTAGATCTCCAGAGGGTTAGGGTCTTACTGAACTGGACTTAGATCTCCAGAGGGTTAGGGTCGTACTGAACTGGACTTAGATCTCCAGAGGGTTAGGGTCTTACTGAACTGAACTTAGATCTCCAGAGGGTTAGGGTCTTACTGAACTGGACTTAGCTCTCCAGAGGGTTAGGGTCCTACTGAACTGAACATAGACCTCCAGAGGGTTAGGGTCCTACTGAACTGAACTTAGCTCTCCAGAGGGTTAGGGTCTTACTGAACTGGACTTAGATCTCCAGAGGGTAAGGGTCTTACTGAACTGAACATAGATCACCAGAGGGTTAGGGTTTTACTGAACTGAACTTAGATCTCCAGAGGCTTAGGGTCCTACTGAACTGAACATAGATCTCCAGAGGGTTAGGGTCTTACTGAACTGAACATAGATCTCCAGAGGGTTAGGGTTTTACTGAACTGAACTTAGATCTCCAGAGGCTTAGGGTCTTACTGAACTGAACATAGATCTCCAGAGGGTTAGGGTTTTACTGAACTGAACTTTGATCTCCAGAGGGTTAGGGTCTTACTGAACTGGACTTAGATCTCCAGAGAGTTAGGGTCGAACTAAACTGAACTTAGATCTCCAGAGAGTTAGGGTTTTACTGAACTGAACTTAGATCACCAGAGGCTTAGGGTCCTACTGAACTGAACATAGATCTCCAGAGGGTTAGGGTCTTGCTGAACTGGACTTAGATCTCCAGAGGGTTAGAGTCCTACTGAACTGAACTTAGATCACCAGAGGCTTAGGGTCCTACTGAACTGAACTTTGATCTCCAGAGGGTTAGGGTCTTACTGAACTGGACTTAGCTCTCCAGAGAGTTAGGGTCCTACTGAACTGAACTTAGATCTCCAGAGGGTTAGGGTTTTACTGAACTGAACTTAGCTCTCCAGAGGGTTGGGGTCCTACTGAACTGAACATAGATCTCCAGAGGGTTAGGATTCTACTGAAGTGGACTTAGATCACCAGAGGCTTGGGGTCCTACTGAACTGAACTTGGATCACCAGAGGGTTAGGATTCTACTGAAGTGGACTTAGATCACCAGAGGCTTGGGGTCCTACTGAAGTGGACTTAGATCACCAGAGGGTTAGGGTTCTCCAGGATGTTATGGCCTGTCCTCAGGATAGGCCATCAATGTCAGATTGGGGAGGGTTTGACACCGCGCACCCACTGATATTTTGGAGAAACTCCAGCAGCAGAATTACTGAGCTCTGACCCCTGTGTAGCCGGTTATTGCAGAGCTGCTCCCTGTGCAAAGTATCAGGATCTCATTATCTGCATGTAAGAGAGAATGTTTCTATTCACTGACAGCAACGGTCATGACAATGTTGAGGAATTGCTAATGCAATGCGGAAGCTTTACTTACATAAACTACACGATGGCAGCAAACCATCTCCTACCAGTCCAGAGCTATCGCACTGTTCATCCTGGTCCTCCTGGTTCACGAGCAGAATACTAGCCCTGCAGTGAAAAGATCTTATAATAAAGTTCCAACATCGACGAACTTGAAAGGCGCTGGCAGTGAAATGAACTCGGAAGACGACAACCGCCATCTGCACAGCTTGTCAGTCAATGGCCATCAAGCTGCCAGGAGGCAACTTTTTGAAATCCGGTCACCCATGATGACAGCAAAATTAGACAAAAATTGCTTTAGAGAAAGGAGAAGAAAGCATCCGTTGTGATCGACGCAAACAAGTCCTCCGCGGAGAGGCTAAAAAAAGCGTAAAATCCCCTGCAAACCCTCAACGGCGCCGGCTGTCAAGTTTTTGAAACCCTGACATCTACGTTCACGAGTGTCACCAAGCGCTCTCTTAAATGGCAGCACTTTGTTTATCGCCTATAATTTTCCTTTAAGCAAGGTCCACTTCCCTTTGACGAGCCGGGGCTGGCGTTTTCCTGCCGATCCAGAGAGGGCGTCATAATATTTCCATTTGAAGATGACATGTTCCCGTGCAATAAGATGTCAGGCCGAGATTAATTCTCATCTATTAACAATAATTAATTGCTGATGTGACACGCCGAGGACATTAGGGGCTTTATGTAATAAGGCCACATGATTAAAAGCTGGAGGATAAATATTTTTAGTAGGATTTGTGCCGGTATAAAGTTTTATTAGCGTTTCGAGCAGGGTGCACGGAGATGGAATGAGGCAGCACAAGGCAAACAACCCAGTTAATTGACAATTTATCACCGAGCCATTTCAGGCTATCTCATTCTCCACGCCCAAAAAACACTCTGAAATTTTAAGAGTTTAACCCAAAATGACTTGGTGGAAGGTGCCAAAAAGTTTTCAAACGTACGTGTGAACTTTTTAGTTGTAGGGAAAGCGTCTAGTGACCTGGCATGAAATAACAAGGCAGGTGTGTGAGGTAGGAGCAGCTGCGTCCAGTCCACAGGTCTTGGTGCCGGATATGCTGTAGACCAGTGTTCCTCAACTCTAGTCCTTGAGACCCCCCTACCGGTCAGGATTTGAGAGTACCCCACTGAATGAA
Organism: Bufotes viridis; assembly: GCA_033119425.1. Taxonomy (NCBI): domain Eukaryota; kingdom Metazoa; phylum Chordata; class Amphibia; order Anura; family Bufonidae; genus Bufotes; species Bufotes viridis. The sequence continues at coordinate 596,963,480 of CM065590.1, read as the reverse complement.
GACCTGTGGTAAGTCCTGACGCACTGACACTAATTATATCACCTGCTCAATAGTAAGGAAATCCTAAAAACATGACGGCGGGTGGTCCCCGAGGACTGGAGTTGTAGACCATCGTCTTACCGAAAGGTAGTGGGTAAAAATATCAGACATCAGCAATGCAAAGAGTTGGCCATTCACGTAGATTGTCTGGCACAGAAAGTCCAATATTTATAATAACCAGAACTAGTGGCCTTACTTCATTGGAGAATGGTCCATGGTCGTTCTTCCACAGAGGGTCCTCCTCAACAAGTCAACGCTCAGTTTGTACCAGAATTGGCATATGGACCAATAAAGCCACTCACTTCTCCCTTTTCAAAATGCATCATAGGCATACGAAACTTGCTGATGTCCGCCAAAATAAGAGATTATATCCCTCCTCTAGACCCTTCTGTCCCTCTCCGGACCCCTCTGTCCCCCTTTGGACCCCTCTGTCCCTCTCCGGACCCTTCTGTCCCTCTCCGGACCCTTCTGTCCCTCTCCGGACCCTTCTGTCCCTCTCCGGACCCCTCTGTCTCTCTCCGGACCCCTCTGTCCCCCTTTGGACCCCTCTGTCCCTCTTTGGAAACCTCTGCCCCCTTTGGACCCCTCTGTCTCTCTCCGGACCCCTCTGTCTCTCTCCGGACCCCTCTGTCTCTCTCCGGACCACTCTGTCCCTCTTTGGACCCCTCTGTCCCTCTCTATCCCTCTCTGGACCCCTTTGTCCTTCTCCACACCCCTTTGTCCCTCTCCACACCCCTTTGCCCCTCTCCACACCCCTCTGTCCCTCTCCGGACCCCTTTGTTCCCCTTTGGACCTCTCTGTCCCTCTTTGGACCCCTCTGTCGCTCTTTGGAACCCTCTGCCCCCCTTTGGACTCCTCTGTCGCCCCTCTCTAGACCCCTCTCTGTCCCTTTGGACCTCTCTGTCCCTCTTTGGACCCCTCTGTCGCTCTTTGGAACCCTCTGCCCCCCTTTGGACTCCTCTGTCCCTCTTTAGACACCTCTTTCCCTCTCAGGACCCCTCTGTCCCTCTTTGGACCCCTCTGTCCCTCTTTGGACCCCTCTGTCCCTCTTTAGACCCCTCTGTCCCTCTTTAGACCCCTCTGTCCCTCTTTAGACCCCTCTGTCCCTCTTTGGACCCATCTGTCCCTCTTTGGACCCATCTGTCCCTCTTTGGACCCATCTGTCCCTCTTTGGACCCCTCGGTCCCTCTTTGGACCCCTCTGTCCCTCTTTGGACCCCTCTGTCCCCCTTTGGACCCCTCTGTCCCTCTTTGGACCCCTCTGTCCCTCTTTAGACCCCTCTGTCCCTCTTTGGACCCCTCTGTCCCTCTCCGGACCCCTCTGTCCCTCTTTGGACCCCTTTGTCTCTCTTTGGACCCCTTTGTCCCTCTTTGGACCCCTCTTTCCCTCTTTGGACCCCTCTTTGGACCCCTCTTTCCCTCTTTGGACCCCTCTGTCCCTCTTTGGACCCCTCTTCCCCCCTTTGGACCCCTCTGCCCCCCTTTGGACCCCTCTGTCCCTCTTTGGACCCCTCTGTCCCTTTTTCGACCCCTCTGTCCCTCTTTGGACCCCTCTGTCCCTCTTTGGACCCCTCTGTCCCTCTTTAGACACCTATGTACCCCTTTCGGACCGTTCTATCCCTCTCCAGACCATTCTGTCCCCCTCTGTAAGCCTCTTCCTCTCAGACTCCACTGGCAGTATCTTATCTCTCTTGAGAATAAATTGATACCTCATCTGTGGGCACATCTCCATACACAGATAGTTTTCCGATCCTGCTGATATTAGCAGTTTAGCTGACTTTACTGTTCTGTGTTGGTCGTTGTTGGGAAATGTTTTGTTTTTGCCTTTAGACTAGGCCTACACCACAATGCTAAATGCCTTCAGAGCAGCCGACCCCTTGCTTTGGGTTCTCCTGCCCAATGTGACCTGTCTATCAGGCTTCTACCAGCATTGTGGTGACCTGTCTATCAGGCTACAGTCGCGGCATTGTGGTAGAATCTAACAGACCCTCTATGGGTCACAATGTCGTTGTGCAACCTTTCATTGGTATTCCAAGTTCCCATGAAGCTTTTACCTCATAGTTAAAAATGAAAAAAAAAAACGGTCCGGAGAGATCGGCATGGCAGCCTCCGATCAGTGGAGGTTCCGATCAGTGGAGGTTTGGGGTGGTATAACTAATGTGAGTTACTCTATGACTCGTTTATCACTTCCAAAGTTATGAAAAGGGACCTTGTGAGCGGAGACTTAACAGACGCTCTTTTATGTCTTCTCTTATGTTCGGCTTTAATCAGTGCTCAGGAATGTGCTTTGATTATATCATTAGCATCGTCGTCTTGGGTTACAAATGATGAAGTGTAGAAAAGGAAGAAGTCAGGAAAGAAAACGTGTAAAATTACTCATGTTGGAAATTGCATAAATTGGAATTAAGACAAAGAAATTGAGCTGATGACGGTGAGAGTAGGAACACCGGCGGAACGAGAGAAACTAGGACTGGGCGTTTTTTGAGGGACAAAAGTAGGACACAACTCATCAACGTTGAATTAGTGTGGAAGACACAGATCTGAGGACCTATTGCCAATCTTTACATGGCCATAGTGTAGGATAGTCTTCTGTTGGACCTTTGCGGTCAGAATCTGGTCCCACCGGAGGATCCTCTAGTACTGTGGTGGGCCAGTCTAAAATGGGTGATCAGTAACCATTTCCAGTAGTAAATGGAACCGTGTGGTTCTAATATGAAGCCTAGAAGACATGACCAAAAAGGTCCAGTCATGAACCACCGCAAGAATGGATTCACACAGCAAAATTCCAGCCAGTGTTTTATCCTGGAATGAAGCTGTTTGGATTACCGCTGGGGAGTTATGTATATTAATGGATCGGTGCAGAGGGACGTCTGTGCAGCCGGGAAGACATTGGATGCGGGCGAGGTGACCACATGTTGCTTATCCATGTGGATATAAGAATCTGTTCATTAACGGTGGCGTGATTCTGTAAACAGACAATTTACCTGCTGAACCGTGGGTAAAACAATTTGTAAAGTGCTCCCCGAAGAGCCTCCGTGAAGACGCTCCGTGGGGTCTTACCCTAAAAGACAGATCAATCTAAGAGTAAGAGTATAAAAATACTGATCCAAAAATGCATGCCCAGTAAGGAATTTTTTAATTTTTTACAATTTGTAAGATTTTTGACCTGAGGTATCGGTACATTGCTCCATATGTTGCTGAGTATTAAAAAAAAATTGAGATGTGAATACAACCCTTTAATTGTATTGGCACAATTGTATACGGATCCATAGTACGCAAGTGTGAATGAGCCCTTAGTGTCCTTTTGATCCCAATTCTCAGTGGAGCAGTGGCCAGGCTTCACAACATCTACCCTGTGCAGCTCCACAAGGGCCCAGTAGGTAAGGGGCCCCGATAACACCATAAAACCGACTCCTACTGTCTATAAACTCAGATGCTAGGGACCAAGCCTCATGACTGGCAATTACTGGAGTTTGCTCGAGACGAGGTGTAGGGCGGGGGCTATATGACGAGCTATTGAAGACCAAGGAGCCCATATATTGTTCTTGCACGGTTACCATCTATAGTTTGCGTCCGTCCATGATCTAACATGTTCTCAAGCAGCTCATTAGTATTAAGGCTACCTTCCAGTCCAAACCTAAAGTTTGACTATGCAAGACATACCCAGCGCCCTCCATTGCTCCCATGCTGCCTCCATCCCTCTGATCTGGTCCGCCATTGGATTATTTTCGAGATGGCCCCATGCAGAGCGCTGTAGAAGAATCTAAGACGGCCTCCTCCGCTGCCTTCGGGTTGACAGCCCTGATGATGGAGACGCTAATCCATCCGTGATAAGTTGACTTTCCTACAAGTCTAAGACCTGAGACGAGGGTGGACATCTTGAAAGGAATTTGACAGAGGACCATATGGGTAAAAGCAGGCAGTCTAGAAGGTCATGAATATCAAAGATCTTATGACTTATCGAGGAGTTTATGGAAAGGATTACAGAAAACAAGCTAATAAGACGTAGGAAGAGCCTATTGGTTGAGCCTTGGAGGAGCACCAGACCAGATCCGTCATTTATAGTCTGGTCTACTTACGTTATGATGTATATTGCTTAAGACCAGTGCAGAGATTGCCCTTGAACATCGGGGTGTCCTATCACCTCTAATGGACCATCATGATTGTTTGTTACTCGGTTGGACAAATAGTGACATTGCATCAGTGAATGAGCCTCCAGTCATGCCAAATCTAGTTGTTTCGCGGCCTCCGGCAAGGAGGACGGGTCGTCGTAGAATCCCTTTACATGGATTCAGATTAGAGGAGTCTTGAGGGGTCAGGAAGCCCCCGTGTGTCGGCGTCACTACACATAGGGCTCACCTTTCAGCACGATGAATGGCTGACATAAGTCTACGCGGCGTATGATTGTGTGCAAGCTAATTCTGCTCTCCTGTCCACGCTTATAGGGGGTGTAATTAGAATTTATAATAGGATTTAATTGATTGGACATGCTTAGTCTGCGATAAGATTAAAGGGATTTAAATCTCATAATATTTATAGCGGGGAGCAAGCTGGAACAAGGAGGGAGCGTTCCTGGAATATGAGGGGGGGGGCTTACAATACCAGATCCCGCAGCTTTGTTTAACCAGTTTCTAACAAAGGCTGAATCTTGAAGCTTTTCTGAGCGCTCCGGCCGGGCAGTGGAGTACCGTAATATAGTTTTAAATATACATTTGCAAATTATTATAATTCAATAGCATAATAGCGGCGTGAGCATTTCACAAGTATTTATGAATCAGGCACTATAGATTTTCATTATCGCAGCTTTCACGGTGAAATATTACAGTAAGCTGCTTTACCTCCCGCCTGCCAATGGAGAGAGGACTCGTAGGCACTTCCAAGCTGCACCTTATGAGTTAAACACAAGCTCTTGTAATAGCGAATGATGGCCAGTCTCATTTTGAAGATGGCCAAACTGAAGATCAATAGAAGACGCCCCCAGGTTGTGATAAGTTAATTTTTACAGATGCAATTAATCTAATTGAATCTTTAAGAAGAACCATGACGGGAAATGAGAGATGTCACATGGGATGTTATTATGTTGCAATTTACAGGAAGGGGCATGCTCATTAGGAGATGGGATGACCACAATGTCTAGGTTTGAGGCCTGTGGCCAGAATGCCTGGAGCAAGGCTGAACGAAGGTCATTCCTATACAATTCTGCCCATTAATCAGCAGCATCTGTCTCTGGAAGAGAATGAAGCTCTCATCCTAATGAGGAGCCCAGCTGCCGATGGCACCGCACGTCCCTCCTCTACCACCAACTTATCGATGGTCAGAGCACAAGTGTGGGCCATACAGGTGAGCGGACAGGAGTTCACGAAATGGAAAATGCTAAGAAATACTGATCAACATGGCAGAGGATAGACCACGAGTTTGGCCGGGACTGAGGACAACATTTCATGTCAACTTCTCATGGCAAAAGTTTGGTGGGAGATCCATTAGTATATTGAGGTGTAATCATCATCTTACTGGCCAAAACCAAAGATGTTCCACCAAATATAAATCTGGTCTTAGGATAGGAAGGATTATTAGCCTTGAGCACACATTGGCAATTAGAGATAATCTTATCGTTGGAAGTGCAAAGGAAGCCATAGTGTTCCGAAGTGGAGGATCAATAAATCTATGGATCAAAAAGAAGGAAGATGCTGGAAATGCAGGCGTTGAAGAGTAGACATCATGAAGAAGAAGCATGTTGAGCGATGGACAACTTGTGGCGCAATGGATTATGGAAAGAAGGTGTGGATGGTGGAAAATACAAGGAATGTTGGGAAGTGTAGAGTAGTTGATAATAGAAGGAAGGTGTAGATGATGAAAAATCAGAGACATTTGTGGAAGTTTAAAATAATTGATTTTGGATGGAAGGTATGGAGCAGCTTAAAGGGAACCTGTCATCTGATTTCTGCTACTGCAGGACTCCTCAAAAGTAGAGATGAGCGAACTTTAAAAAAAAGTTTGGCATTTGGGTTGTGGTAATCGCCGCATCTTGTTATGGATTCCACTACCGCGGACTATCCCGGCATATGAAATCCATAAGGGACGGCTTCCACGAACCCGAACTGTTGAACAGCCGAAGGACCTGTGATCAGTGCAGGGGCGTGGCTCAGCACTGGATTTGATCCCGTGCTGAGCCACGCCCCCTGCACTGATCACATGACGGTGATGTTACCCCAGGTCCTTCGGCTGTTCAACAGTTCGGGTTCGTGGAAGCCGCCCCTTATGGATTCCATATGCCAGGATAGTCCGCGGTAGTGGAATCCATAACGGGATGCGGCGATTACCACAACCCGAACGCCAAACTTTTTTTTAAAGTTCGCTCATCTCTACTCAAAAGCAATCCAACCATGCCCCTGAAATCCCACATATGCTCTACACTGCTCCCTTCAGAATACTCTAGACATGTGCAGTGAACCAAGGTGAACTCGGCTTCATCATCACACTGTGCATGCCCGGGAGCATTACAGCGCATGTGCAGGATTTCAGAGTGTCAACGTCAAAAGACAAGGTGGATGTCAAGCCACGTGGAGAAGGTCATGGAGATGACTCAGGTTACTTCTTTCCCAAGTGACATCATTAAACTTTATTTTATGAATAAAGGGAAACCTGGGGACATTCCTACAGTACTGTGTCATCCGTCTGGTACCCAAATAGCTAGTGACAGGTTCCCTATAAAGAAGTTGTTGAGTTGGATGTCAAGAAGCGGATCTCATGAGGAGCTGGAGAAGATGATGGGCATCCATGTAGTGCACTGGACATGTTGTGGAGCAATGGCTATTGGCAGGAAGCAATGCATAATGGTGGAAATATATGGAGTTGTAGATAATTGGAGAAAATCTCTATCATGAGAAGATGAGGACTAACGTAGGTGGAAGTTAAGAAAATGTACAGCTGGGAATATCCTTGTAGGTGGATGTATAGAAGTTGCAGAAGGCAAAGAACAAGATAAGTGCCTGGTAGACTTCATTACAGCAAAAAGCAGAAGCACAATTCTCAGAAAGTACAAAAAGAACATAACAAGTAGAAGATGCAGAACAAAGATTCCCGGGAGAGGCAGAACAAGGGATTAAACCCTGGGAGAGCAACAAGAGGGATTGACACCAGAAAGGGGCAAGGTGCCTGCAGTGGCATAAAGAAGGTGCAGAGAGGGGTGAGGGCTACTCCTTGCGCTCTGCATGTCTCTCACGCTCTCTCAGCGCCTGCAGATTATAGCTCCTTTCTCTATGGCTCACTAGGGAGGAGGTTTTCCTACAGAGCTTCGTTTGTTCTCCATATACATCCAACACCTCCTTTCCTTCTCTTTTTCCATATCTCCACTTTAGGCAGGACTTAGCTGGCATGGCACTGAAAGGGTCCACACCAAAGCTGAATGACAATAAGGTTATGTTGTTCTGAATATAACAACCCGGATAATGGTTTAATGTGCGTAGAATGAAGCTGGCACGGCCCACGTTGTTCTGTGTGGACACGGTAGGATTGACAGAGCAGTGTGTTCAACAGGGAGCCAAAATGTTCTATGTATAGACGTCTTGGCAGGAAAATGCCATTCTAGGGAGCATGGCACTGCCAGTGCTGCTTTTCATGACTGCTCCTTGTACCCTTGGCAGCTTGGCTCTGTGACTAGAAAACGGCCAGTGCATTATTGTGCCACATTACACAACGGTGAGAAATAAGCCTCGACCGCCGAGTATGAATAGCGCAATTAAACACAATCCACGTAATACAAAAAGAAGCAATCAAAGCCAGCGCCCCATGAAAGGGACCCAACAATAACGAGTAACCGTCAATAAACAGCTCAATGTAATCACTAATGAAGGATAAATGCAAAGGAAAAGTGTTAGGACCTCAGTGTCTGGATGGATGGAGACACAGAGGGGACAAATGGAGGGACTTCATGGACGAATGGATGGACTCAACGATAGCATGGGCGAGACCAGGATGGAACGGAGAGGAAAATTCATTTATGGATAGACAGATGGATAGACTTAAGGGCCGAATAGATGGGCGAGACCAGGATGGACGGACAGGAAAACTCATTTATGGATGGACAGATGGATAGACTTAAGGGCTGAATGGATGGACGAAACCAGGATGGACGGACAGGAAAACTCATTTATGGATGGACAGATGGATAGACTTTAGGGCCAACTGGATGGACGAGACCAGGATGGACGGACAGAAAATGAATGGGTGGATGGATGGGGAATGGACAGATATTTAAATAAGTGAATGGATGGATGAATGAACTAATGGGTGACTGGACAGATGAACAGATGATGGATGGACTCAACCATATCATGAACAAGACCAGGATGGACAGGAAAATTAATTTATGTATGGACAGAAGGATGGATGGGTGAATGGATGTATAAATGAATCAGTGACTGGACAGATGAATGGACATATTGAATGATGGACACAACTATATCATGAACAAGACCAGGATGGACAGACAGGAAAATTCATTTATGGATGGATAGATGGATAGACTTAAGGGCCGAATGGATGGACGAGACCAGGTTGGACGGACAGAAAATGAATGGGTGAATGGACAGATGAATGAATAAGTGAATGGATGGATGAATGAATTAATGGGTGACTGGACAGATGAACGGTCCATGGATGGACTCAACTATATCATAAACAAGACCAGGGTTAACAGATGGATAAATTGACGGATGAATGAACAGACGATGGATATACTCAACTATGTCATGAGCAAGACCAGGATAGATGGACAGAAACATTCATTTATGTATGGACAGACGGATGGATGGGTGAATGGATGTATAAATGAATCAGTGACTGGACAGATGAATGGACATATTGATGGACACAACTATATCATGAACAAGACCAGGATGGACAGACAGCAAAATGAATTTATGGATGGATAGAAGGATGCGTGGATAGACTTATAGGGTGAATGGAAGGACTCAACTGTAGCATGAACCAAACCAGGATAGATGGACAGGAACATTGTTTATGGATGGGCAGATGGTTTGACGGATGAATGGACAGATGAACAGACAATGGATGGATGCAACTATATCATAAACAAGACCAAGATGTTTGGAAAGGTGAGTAGATGCATGGACTAGCTAATGGAGGAAAGAATGGGTGAAATGATGACTGTACGAGTTAAATAACGGCTGGATGGGTCAAATGATGGGTGAATGGGACATTGGATGGATGTATGGGTGAAATGATGGATGGATGAAATAATAGATAGGTAAAGTGATGAATGGACTGGTGAAATGATGGATGAACAGGTGAAATGATGGCTGGATGGGTAAATGGATGGACAGAGGAATGGATGAACTGCATAGCTGGATGCTTATTTATTTCATAGTATGTCAACCCATGTTTTCTGATGGTTGGGAATGTCATCCTAGTCTAGGTTTATGGAGTTTACTACTTTCCTGGTCTAACTCTTTTGACTTGTTAGGGTGACAAAACAATGACCCACTTCATCACTTGGGGTTCCAGAAAGCTGAGATGTTTACACATGGGGTTCAAGAGTTGCAGGATTTGTAGGTGCAAGAATACTGGTCAGCCGTCCATCCATTAGATAGATCGGAGCATTTGAAGGCTTCATACGAGGGGCAACGCAAACACAGCAATGGCTTTTTCGATTGTTCTCGGTAGAAATAGTCAATGAATTTTGTTGAATGGTTTAGAAATAAAAGAGCGTTGGGAACAGATGGATGTTTGGATGAAGTCACGTCTCTTCCGCATTTCAGTTTACATTAAATACAGAGAATATGAAGTAAACACTAAAGGATAAGTCATAAAACCTGCTCTAGTTAATGGCTGACTCATCTCTTCAGAAGTCAGACCTGCATTATAAAAATGGATTGCTGTATATTAATTAATTCGGCATAGCTGATAAGCCAGAATCCTCGGGGAGAGATCAGATCAATTGTTCTATCCGGATATTTACTGTTTTCACCAAGACAGCCTATCATATTTCCAAATGTACAAGACTTGGAGGTCAGACCTCACGTGTTTCATGTGATGCTTTATTTGTATGCATGAGTCTACGCCGGCCTGATCCTACATATGATAGATGTGAATGGTTTTCCGTTGTTTTTCCCTTCCCTTTATCATTGTGACGTAAACCCATATGTTGATCAAAAAATGTTTGAGACTGCAGATTAATAAAAGATGTGCCGAGCGGCTCAATTCACAAACCCATCAACAGATGTGAAGTCCACCTAGTTAAACTGGTCATACACATTAGATAGCTATCGGCTGGATGCCCGTTTTGCAGACAGCTATTGCTCCCACCTCCCCTGCCCATACACATGAACATTTGGCTCAGCCAAGTGTTTGTGTTCTCGATAGGAATATGGGAATAACATGCTACCAGACTCCTCTGTCCTCCTCCAGACTCCTCTGTTCCTTCCAAAAGCCTCTGTCCTCCCACGCCCAGATTTTTCTGTCCCCCTCCATTCTCCTCTGTCCCTTCTAGACCCCTCTGTCCCCTTCTAGATCCATCTGTCCTCTACTAGACTCCTCTGTCTCTTTCTAGACTTTTCTGTTCCCTTCTAGATCCATCTGTCCTCTACTAGACTCCTCTGTCCCCTTCTAGACTTCTCTGTCCCCTTCTAGACCCCCCTGTCCCCTTCTAGACTCCTCTGTCCTCTTCTAGACTCCTCTGCCCCCTTCCAGACTCCCCTGTCCCCTTCTAGACTTCCAAACTCCCCTGTCCCCTTCTTGACTCCCCTGTCCCCTTCTTGACTCCCCTGTCCCCTTCTTGACTCTTCTGTCCCCTTCTAGACTCCTCTGTCTCCTTCTAGACTCCTCTGTCCCCTTCCAGACTCCTTTGCCATCTTCCAGACCCCTCTGTCCCCTTCTAGACTCCTCTGTCCCCTTCTAGACTCCTCTGTCCCCTTCTAGACTCCTCTGTCCCCTTCTAGACTCCTCTGTCTCCTTCTAGACTCCTCTGTCTCCTTCTAGACCCCTCTGTCCCCTTCCAGACTCCTTTGCCATCTTCCAAACCCCTCTGTCCCCTTCTAGACTCCTCTGTCCCCTTCTAGACTCCCCTTCCAGACACCTTTGACCCCTTCCACACTCCTCTGTCTCCTTCCAGACTCCTATGACCCTCTCCAGACTCCTCTTTCCCCTCCAGATTCCACTGTCACTGTCCCTATCCCAATATCAATGGCTTATGTGGGACATCATTATGGTCGAAACATCACTGCAGTGTATGTTGCTCTACATCTAAACTGGACCTACATGCCCAGGTGTCCTGATCATTGAACTGGAACACGTGCGGTCTTAAGTAAATCGTTGGTTCGCAGTGTGGTTCTTGTTTTGTCATCTTCCCATTATATGAGCCTTAGAAAAGGGATGGCCATAAGACTAACCCAAAAAAGGGTCTAAAAAGTTGATAACCGAGATCTAAGACTGTGACATTCTATAACATGGTTTCGATTAGAAAATTTGATGCTCCTTGGTTTCCATTCATTAAAACCTTCCAGCCGTAAAACCAAGACACTCATGTGTGGAGTATGACACAAAGCTTCTCGAAGACAAGCTCCTCTGACTGCGGAGGCTGGTGGCACAGCTGGTAGATGGGCAAATTTCATCCACATAACGCAGCGTACTCTACGATTGTTCATGAAACCCTCCAATACCTAGACATGAGAAGAGACGGGGTCTGCACGGCCGAGATTACTGAAGTCTAATGAATGCAAGATGGAGATACGGATTTATTCCTATCATCTTTTCAGACCTCATCCGTCCCTTAAAGGAATAGCAGTATCCTTCTCCTATTTCCAATCCGTGAGAGGAGGTGGAGCAAATTCTGAGCGAGATGGAAGTAGCATAAAATTTGCATAGCGAGTTAAATGATCCATTAGAGCCGGTGTTGGCCTGAATTTCGGGCTCTTGGCGGAAAGCAGCGTTCTGTGCCAGTGAACTGACGCGTCCATCCCAGAGCTGGGGACATTGCTTAATAATCTGTAATGGTGATATTCTCATTAGTGGCATTGTGCTCCACTAAGCCCCTAGACCAAGGTGATGACGGGCGATTCGCGGGGCCAATAGAATTAACCACTACTTCCTCAGAAAGTGAAATTTAGTTAAAGTAACATATCGCAATACTAAAAACCCTACTCTGCCTACATCTACTAAAGTCCTGTCCGGCCTGATGCCCGATTGGCGGATTTTCTGGAGTATCGGACACCTTAGCCCATAAAGCACCATGTTCTAGGACTGTGACGGTAACGTTGCTGTGATCAGTGTTATATGCACTTATTAATATTGCAGGAGACACGGCTGTCTACTGTGATATATGTCTACTTATGCAGAGCACTGCGCTTTTCAGGGGCAGGAGAAATGATGTATGACTTTTGCGGTATTTTGTCAGCACAGCAAATTCATTTTGTGGATAAACACCCTTTTACCCAGGAGAAAAATGGTGCAAAGCAACCAATGGCTATTTCATGGCATTTCCACCTCTAGATTGCGTCTCTCCAAAGTGGACGTGCATTGTTGTCTCAATAAACCCCATAAATTCACAGAGTACAGGCCACCACACACAAGTATTCTGTTAAATTAGCCAATTTCTGGCCCTGTTTTTGCAAATTAGCTGATGTCAACCAAACCGGAGACTCCTCCGAAAGCAAGAGCGACCCATCTATAGACTCGGGTTCTGGAGCATTTCCTGGAAATAAGTGTCCATACATCCACGGGGTCTCTTCACTGAGATCAAAGACCATCCAAGGCACCTCATCCATCCGACTCGTCTTGACGAAGGGCAAGAACTCCTGTCTACTGATGGGTCATTGTTCTTCTTGAAGGAGTGTCTAGTTTGGGCTGATTTGTGTTGGTTTGCATACTTTTTTCCATTATGCATTGACTAGGCCTTAGCCCCTCTATTTTGGGATTTTTCTTTTGTTTTTATGAGTGTTATATAGGAATCGGTTATAAGGGACTATTCATATCTCCCTCCATCTTACCTTCTCATCTGACTGATTGCACAAACTTATTTGGCAATGTAAAACACTTCCTTCCCAAGCACACACATATACCTCCTGCCCTTTCTTTTTCTCACCTACTGACACTTTCTCTGCTTCTCCTTATTGCTGGTGATATCTCACCAAATCCAGGCCCCCCTCAGCAAATCCCCACTATCACCTCTACCTCCTACTACAAATCTCATTCCACAAATTTCTGCAACCCCTTAAACCTAATAACCATTCCTCTGACCCCTGCTCCTTTGGCTCCTCTTTCTGGAGCATTATGGAGCGCTCGCTCTGTCTGTAACAAACTCTCCTACATTCATGATCTCTTTATCTCTCAAAAACTTTCCTTTCTGGGTCTCACAGAAACATGGCTGACACCCTCCGACACCTCCTCCCCTGCTGCACTCTCGTACAGTGGATTTCATTTCACTCACACCCCCCGCCCTGGCAGCAAACATGGTGGAGGAGTTGGTCTGCTCCTATCAGATACCTGCTCCTACAGCCCAACTCCACTGCCGCCCTCCATTGCACCCACTTCATTTGAAGTACACTCTGTTCGCATCTACTCTCCCTCCAACTTCCAAGTAGCTGTTATTTACCGCCCCCAGGCCCAGCCACCATCTTTCTTGACCACTTTAACACCTGGCTCCTACACTTTCTTTCTGCTGACATCCCCACTATCATCATGGGTGACTTCAACATCCCTATTGACACCTGCCACTCAGCCGCCTCTAAACTCCTATCGCTCTCTTCCTCCTTCGGCCTCTCACAGTGGTCTTCCGCTCCTACACACAGAGATGGTCACACTCTGGATCTTATCTTTACCCGCCTCTGCTCCCTATCTAACCTTTCTAATTCGCCTCTCCCCCTATCCGACCACAACCTACTCACCTTCTCTTCACTGGTCTCTTCTGCTGCTCCCTCGGTCCACACACTAACACACCCCCGCAGGAACCTGAAACATCTCGACTTTCGCTTGCTCTCCGACTCTCTTCTGCCGCTCTCTTCAATTTTTCCCTCCAAGACCCAGATACTGCCACCACCCTATATAACACCACAATAAGTGCAACTCTGGACACTATTGCCCCACTTACACACAACAAAACCAGAAAAATTAACAGACAACCCTGGCATACCGACCTGACCAAAAATCTCAGACAAGCTTCCAGGGCTGCAGAGCGGCGATGGAAGAAATCCCATTCTAAAGATGAATTCACCGCATACAAGCAATCCCTCCTCATTTTCAAATCCTCACTGGCTGATGCAAAACAGGCCTACTTCTCATCTCTCATATCTTCCCTATCCCACAACCCAAAACAACTTTTTAACACCTTTAATTCTCTTCTCCGTCCACCAGCGCCCCCACCCTCTCCTCTCATCTCAGCTGAGGATTTCGCCACATTCTTCAAACAAAAGATAGTCAACATCAGAGAAAGCTTCAACACACAGTCTCCACAGACCCTCCACACAGCTGCTCCGTCCTCTTCACCCAAAACCAGCTTCTCCGCTATTACAGAAGAAAAACTCTCCACTCTACTCTCCAAATCCCATCTCACCACCTGTGCACTTGACCCAATCCCATCCCACCTCATTCCTAACCTCACCACAGTGTTTATCCCAGCCCTAACTCATCTCTTCAACCTATCACTAACCTCTGGTCTCTTCCCCTCTGCTTTTAAACAAGCTACCATTACACCCATCCTCAAAAAGCCATCACTTGACCCATCTTCTTTGTCCAGTTATCGCCCCATATCACTTCTTCCATATGCCTCAAAGCTACTTGAGCAACATGTCCATTCTGAACTGTCCTCTCACCTCTCCTCCTGCTCCCTCTTTGACCGGCTACAATCTGGCTTCCGACCCCACCACTCAACCGAGACTGCCCTCACCAAAGTCACCAATGACCTACTACTTGCCAAAACCAAAAAACATTACTCTGTCCTCCTTCTACTTGACTTGTCCTCTGCCTTTGACACTGTCGACCACTCCCTTCTGTTACAAACTCTCTCATCTCTTGGCATCACTGACCTGGCCCTCTCTTGGATCACATCATACCTCACAGACCGGACATTTAGCGTCTCCCACTCTCACGCCACCTCCTCGCCTCACTCCCTCTCTGTTGGTGTCCCGCAAGGCTCCGTCCTAGGACCCCTGCTCTTCTCTATCTACACCTTCGGCCTGGGACAGCTTATAGAGTCCCATGGTTTCCAGTATCACTTTTATGCTGACGACACACAAATCTACCTCTCTGGTCCAGACATCACAACCTTACTATCCAGAATCCCACAATGCCTATCTCGCATATCCTCCTTCTTCTCCTCTCGCTTTCTAAAACTTAATATGGATAAAACAGAATTTATCATCTTTCCCCCATCTTGCTCACTCCCCCAACAGACCTATCTATCACAATCAATGACTGCACACTCTCCCCGGTCAACCAAGTCCGCTGCCTTGGAGTGACCTTGGATTCTGCCCTCTCCTTCCGACCACACATCCAAGCCCTTTCCACCACCTGCCGTTTCCAACTCAAAAACATCTCCCGCATCCGCCCTTTCCTCAACTTTGAATCGGCAAAAATGCTTATACATTCCCTCATCATCTCCCGCCTAGACTACTGCAACATTCTCCTCTGTGGCCTTCCATCTAGCTCTCTCGCACCCCTACAATCTATCCTCAACTCTGCTGCCCGACTAATCCATCTCTCCCCCGTTACTCCTCTGCATCTCCCTCTGCCAGTCCCTGCACTGGCTCCCCATTGCTCAGCGAATTCAGTTTAAAATACTAACCCACACATACAAGGCCGTCCACAATCGGTCCCCTCCCTACATCTCTGAGCTACTTCCCGATACATCCCCACACGCAATCTTCGATCCTCACAGGACCTCCTTCTCTCCTCTCCTCTTATCACCTCTTCCCACACTCGCCTCCAGGATTTCTCCCGTGCATCCCCTATACTCTGGAACTCTCTACCCCAACATATCAGACTCTCACCTACAGTGGAATCCTTCAAAAGCAACCTGAAAACCCACCTCTTCAGACAAGCCTACGACTAGTGACACTGCTGCTTCTATACCGCCATGACCAGCTTCACCCTCGCCTACTGTCTCCATCCCCCATACCATGTAGATTGTAAGCCCTCACGGGCAGGGCCCTCTATCCTTCTGTACCAGTCTGTAACTTGTCTCGTTCATGCTTAAGGCTATTGTCTTATTATGTATGTGCACCGCTTATGATATGTACAGCGCTATGGAATGAATGGCGCTCTAAAAATAAATAATAATAATAATAATAATAATAATATAGGATCTCATGTCAAAGCCCAACTGAGCTTGGGGGTCCCATGGCAATCTAGAAGGGCATGCCCAGTACGGGGGCCCACATACACTTGTATTACCAGGAACAAAAGGGCGCCATAGGCTTTGTTCACATTTGCCTGATATATTTGATGGAAAGAATAGACCGAATCCAAAACACCCCATCATAAGTCACGGGTTTCTGTCACGAAACGAAATCCTTGGCAAACAGTATTCTTTGAAATATTATCGGTATATAATGCCGTTTGTTTTACGCGGGGTTAGGATTGCATTGAGCTTTGTGGGTCTTTTTTCGCTTCTCGCCATGGCTTTATGCAGCAGTCCAGTAGATTTTCCATTTTAGATCCTGTAGATTTAACCAGGGTAGTGTTTGCCGGCCTGTCCATGTATATCATCGGCCCGCTGTACATCACAGCGCAAAGCTTCAGCTACAAGGATACTCTGCAATTTGTCACTGACAACCACGGACAAGCTATCTTTATAAATACCCAGCCTGACAAACACAACATATATGTCTGTGTGATTATATGAGTGGTAATACGCCGCGGTGAGAAATAGTCTCCTGCCATCTCCGAGCTGAAGTGTGAGACAGGTTTATCGGCACTCTTCCATCTGTGGTGTGGATACAGACTGCCGAGGAAAGCGTTTATCACCCTCCGCCCTTGGTTATATACTAAGTATTGAAATATTGGGTTGTGTCATCGCTTCTCTGGATTCGGAGAAGAAAGAGATCACTTTCTCATCCCGTTCCACACACCACAGGGTCAGCCAAGGCTTAACATTATCCGTACGAGTGTCTCTATAAATCTGTATCTCGTTGGTGCGCATAATTTCAGTGCCAGGAGCTATCTCAAAAATGTTTTCCTCTCGTGAAATGAAGAATTGGACGGTTACGTGCCTCAAAATACTCTCTGCTTTCAATAAAAAAAACTTACAAAAGTTCTAGAAAACTCTGCATAGAATAGCATCCTGATGAACCCAAGAATTGAAGGTTTGGCTTCCATGATGGCTTCAATTTCAGGGACCCAGGGTCTAACGGTGAAAGGTCTTATGTTGGAAGCATCTTCTGAAATCCGATTTACAGACCTGGGATGATGATGGTTTTGATTGTGTAATGATTTATTGGCTCACAGAGGTGCCCGGCATGCTCCTTCTTCCTGCTGCCAATCTCCTTTTGCATCAAGCCTATCTGCCCATGGGCCGTGAGCATGCTCTGCCAACCTTGTAATGGACTAGTGCACTCTAAATGCATGACCTCCACCAGGGTGCCCCAGGTATTTTAAAGGGGTTATCCTCAGGATAGGTCATCATTATCACATTAAGTCCCAGCATCCCCACCAATCGGCTGTTTCAGGGAGCCTCTGCATTCGCCAGAGCTCTCCATGGACAGCAATGTACATCGTATAGTGGCAAGGTATTGCAAGATCAGCCCTATTGACTTTACTGACTAGGCCGTGTCACCGATGTACAGTGATGTCACTGTCCTAGGAAGAGGTTGCAGCGCTCCTGGCCTCTTCTAACAGTTGATTGGCGGGGATCCCGGGTGTACACCCATGCAGATCTGAGACTGATGACCTATCCTGAGGATGTCCTAAATATGTTTTCTTGGATAACACCTTTGAGGATCCTTCACACAGTGCTCTTTGCCTGAACAATAAGGTTCTTTAGGTTCTTGAGTTTGCAAAGTTGAGCTTGTTCCTGTTCTGTTTGGTATGTACCTGGTTTGTATTCCTTACCGCATTGTCTTGTCTGCGGACCATGGATGATAGTATGTTGGACCATGCATTGGAGAGGCTCCTATCAAGTACTATGGCTACTTCATTATTAGCTGTCCAGATCAGCTCACCTGTATAAGACTCTTCTGATCTAGAAGATTTGAACGCGTTTTTTGTAGATCGAGTTATTTGGCGCTATTTAGGCTTCATAGACTGGGTCGTTATCATGTGAGTAGAGTCTCTTCAGTTTGGGAAGCGTGAGCGGAGTTTCTGACCGCCACGAGCGTATTCCACATGACTTATGAGAATAAACAAGATAACCTGGACCCGGTCGTGTTTTGTGTTTGCTTTTGACAAGCCCTCGTATTTCCTAGATCCGAGGTCACGTTGTGCTAGGTCTTTCTGTGGCAGAGAGATTTGACAAAGAGTAACGTGTCAGGATGTCATCTTCTCTTCACGGTGACAGAAGCAGAAAGGGAAAAAGATTTGGTCGACTACAATATTAAAGATTTTCTGGAGAATTCTTCGTGTACAAGCGAATGTTGACTTGTCGTCCGGTTGTGATTTTCTGTAGTTTACAAAACCGTTGTGTGCGGGAACGCCAATGCCAGCCGCGGTTTATTCAGGATTAGGATTTACATGGAGAATGTGAGAATTTGCACGTACTTTGGAGATTTTGTAAATGTTTCCAGCATGACCATACACTGACGCCATTTGTAAAACGACCGATACTTGTTTCTTATACTGGAAACTCACTATATGAAAGCTAAACTGGTATCTCATTGAAAGACGTCCATGGGACATCCAAGGATTGCTATCAGCTCAGTGACTGTTCAACTACTGGGACCCCCCCCCCCAATATAAGAGATGTGGTCCATTTCTCAGAGAACAGGTGGGAAGACCTCTGGTATGTCCGAAACACTTGAATCCTTGCCCATTATAGGCTAGTGTGAGTGGGCTTTCCTTACAGGTATAATACACCTCGTTCCAATGTATTACATTATTATATGTGCTACACATGTAACCGTTGAGGTACTCATGACCAGTAGCCATGTTGTCTGTTCCATATTCCAGTGCATTAGGGCTTAGGACTCTCTCTTACCAGAAGACATGGTGGACATTCATCGGTTTCATCTAGTCTTGTTTCGTTGCTTACCTTGGGTTTCATGGTCTTCCAGATGCATTGTGGTCCACTCTGGGCTTCTACAGGGATCCTGCTTCTTTAGCTTCATATTCAGTAAGAGTAATTAAACCAGGGGTGGATGGAGAGGGGTCTGTACCCCGGGCAAAAAAAGGACATGGATCCCATGGGACTCAAGGGCTAAGTGCCCCCTTTGGCCCCGACCCTATTGGTCAAACCACTCATAGATGAAGTCATGTACTGATCATAATAGAGGTTTTTTTTATCAACAATGTTTTACTCTTGATCCTTGATTCCCATGGTTCGCTGATTTTCTTGGTAGTAGATACAAAGAACAATAAAAAAAAATCTATTTTCCAGCCAGTTATTTTTGAAGATATTTTTGTTTAAAAATATCTTACAAAATAATAGTCTGTGAAGGTTCTCATTTATCCAGGTCATGGTGTAGATTGCTTGAAAACGTTTCATTCGTTCTTCCAACGAGCTTTCTCAATTCTGAGTGACTTGTACAAGAATTCTCTGGGAATAAATATGGAACTGAATCAACATTTGGTAATTCGGTCATTATACCCAGCATGGGGTCAAAGGTGTTGATTCCATAGTCCTAATTGGAGTCAGTAGGTGATAATGACCTCCCAGAAAAAGGGGTCAAGACAGCATTGTAAGTGGCAGACAATACGTAAAAATGGAGAGACCAAGCTTGAATAGAGGAGGGGGGGTTAGACAGCTATTGACTGCCACTTACAATGCTGTCTTGACACCTTTTTCTGGGAGGTCATTATCACCTACTAACTCCAATTAGGACTATGGAATCAACACCTTTGACCCCATGCTGTGTATAATGACCGAATTACCAGATGTTGATTCAGTTACATATTTATTCCCAGAGAATTCTTGTACAAGTCACTCAGAATTGAGAAAGCTCGTTGGAAGAACGAATGAAACGTTTTCAAGAAATCTACAGCAAGTCCAGTTGCCTTGATTTTTTCAAAAATAATTGTCTAAAAATTAAAGAGAGTACAATTGTTCTTTGTATCTACTACCAAGAAAATCAGCGACTGTGAGCGCCCCTTTAATTGTAGTTTTTTTTCTTCTTTAAATTTTTTTTGGCCTGAAGGTAAGACATGCATGGGTTTTATAAGAAACCGCTTGGCTTTTGGTGTTAGTGACGACTGGTCCGATCATCTCTTCAAGTCACCGTTTACATTTTCTTACAATGTGACATTTCAGTGAAATAATTTTCAGCCCTTTCACTTGTCGCTGTCAGTTATTGATAAAATAATCCAGGGACTGCAGGAATATTATTCACGGGGACCGCAACGAGGGAGAGAGTCTTTTGATCTTGTATAATGGTTCACCTCGAAAGCTTTTCTTCGGCCTTTATAAGTACAGAGACGCGCAATATTACCGCGTTACGGCACCTGATAAAAGTGCCCTCCGGGTAGTAGAGACATATAATTTATTGTTACTATGCATAAAATAAATGTTACTCCTGCGGAGCTTATTTATAGTGCAGGGTCAGGTCCTATGTATATCGGATTCCAGCTTAGTGCAGGTCATAAAAGTAAAGAAGTGATATAATTGGCTGCAACTAAAAAGTGCCTTTCAGAGCCCAACCCCCCCCCCCCCCAACATTCCTGCACCAGTGGGTCTGTGTCCTCCCAGCCTTTGTGAAATTGGCCATAGTGATGATGTGACCTGCTTGACAAATTGAGTCAATAACTCATTGGATCTATGATGTCATAGCTGGTATGAGGAAGCGACAACCTGTGGGAGCACAATGTGTTCCATGAAGTTGTCACCCATCCAAATCAGATGACCAACCCTTTGAAAATCTGAGAAAGCTGTAATGTTGGCACAGTTATAGAAGCTTTCTTTCAGCTGGGGCAAATAATCAGTTTTCTGCCCTGGCTGAGGGCTAAATACCCAGTCCACGGCTTGCTGATGCCCTACTGGCACCCAGGAGACATGGTCAGTGCACCCCTCCTAGTTATACCCTTCAGTGCTGGCCATATTAATCTTCCCTAAAAATGGACCAATGGTTGAGTAGAATTTTCACCATTGAGGCAAAGATCTTACCAACTAATTTTACCAATTTTCCTCCGGCAACACACTGGGACATCATCTAGGAACAGACAGCCTCCATTTATCCAAGACATAATGTCCTTCAACATGGAGGTCGTCATAAACTGATGGCTTAATGAGGCCATGCCCCTTAGATAACCGTCCAAATGTTGTTCCAAAAGCTATTCCTTCCGACTCCACCATACTCATGCATGCGTTGGGTTCGGCCAAGTGTGAAAGTGTTCTCACTTATCTCGATTCAGGACAAAGGATTAGGTATGTCTGATTCCTTCTTCCACAGAAGGATGTTCGGAAGGCTTCCCACACGTAAGATGGTTGGCCAGTTCCACCTATATCAGTGAGTTTGGCCAATATTCCTGCATGGCCACATAACTATGCCTCCTTTTACTATGTAGTCTCACTTATACAAGGCGATGCTAAGGTCTCTTCAGCTATCGATGGATTGACCATGGATTGGAGGTACCTTCTTCGGAAGGTAAACAGTCAATATCTGGATAGCTTTCAGTGCTGCCTCCATTTCTGTAATCGTTCTTTAATTTGCCTCGTTCATTAGCTCCTTGGAATTAGTGCGTCTCCCGTTTGATTCAGGGTATTGTATAGGAAGGAACTCATGTTCAGGGCAATGTTTTACTAAGGGTTTGCGATCTGTATGAATGGGACTGAATTCCTGTGCAGTGATACAAGTTTAATTCACGACATTCATTTTACCTTGTCACGGCGCTGACACCGAGAATAATTCACACTCTATGGGCATTGAACATCCACATATCTCTGCCTACGATATAACCTCATTCAGCGAGGCAGGCCTTTTCAAAGGGAAGGTTTAAATTAATTTTTTACCATCAGATTACTTTTTAGCATTCGTTTCTGAATAGCATTCTTTAAAGGGGAATTCCAGCAAATTGTATCTTCTAACTCACTCTATATGGCCCATTCCAACCCATGACCATCCAGACGGGCCCTACCAAAACCTCATGGGATTAAACTTAGGTAAGTCCCTCCAGAAGATATTAGGGGCATCTACCCATAGAAGCAAATTGTCTTGACGTCCATAAGTGGTGCAAGTCACTGGCCACATTCGGTAATGTGTGCCAACTGTGTCCTGAGTGATTTTCAGAAGTTGAAGAATGGCAGAAGATCTCATTACATTATGTAGGGCGCTGCCAAATTTCTTGAAAGGGCCCAGTAGGTCTACATTCAATAGCCAATGTTCAAGTCTAGAGAAACCAAATTACGTATTGTTGACTGCAAGTTTGGGCCACCAAATGTTACACGTATCTGGACACCAAGTCCAAGTGAGACCTTGTTACTTCAACCAGCTAGCTAACAAAAACATCACCGACTGGTTTTTGTCCACACTTTCCACAGGGGTCTGCCTAAGGAAATAACTTGACCACTGTAGATCGCTAATGATACAAGATGTTGGGTCCACCAGAGGACCCACGAAGCCTCTCGTCCAGATTGTGGTTACGTTGTTGAAGAAGCACAGGCTCTAAATGAATGGTAGACCAAAACATGGGGTCAAGTTGACAAGAGTAATCTCCAAAACATTGGTGGACTGTGTTTCTGTTTTTCTTTTGAGACTCGCCTTATGAACATATCTCAGGAACATTGGCTAGAGGTGTTTTTTGGTCTGTTTATTGAGGTGGGCTCTACATTGGATGATGCCCCTTGTGATAACTTCTGATGTCTGCCACTATGCGGTGTACTGTCACACTGTGTACAACACCACCTAAGTATACATGCCGTACAGTGCTCAAAAAATATCGTCATACAGTGACCAAAATCAGGTGTTTTTACAGTGTTTACCGAATGTGCTGAATGTAGCAGGGCTCTATCAGGAACGGCACCGGAAATTGCCTACAGAGGCATCCAGTAAGACCATATACCCTGCCATATACTTCTAACATGGGCGCCACACACAATAAACACGTATGTCCGCCTGACTGAGACCTTGGATGGATACTGGAGACGCAGTGGGGAAAGCGCCAAGTCTAACGGCAGTGCTAAACATTGGGGTAAGTTCACACTGCATTTAAGACATTAGTATCCCCTCGGAATGTGCACCAGGGTTCCTGCAGCGCTTTCTCCGTGTTTTTTCTACATGTCAATTCTGCGAGGAAACTGCTCCAGTATCGGGACCCAATCTCTGCCTCTGCAACGCTTGCCCCAGTGACCCCGTCCGAGAGCCCCTGTTGGATCCGTAGTAAAACCGCTCTGCACCTTTCTAAATGATATCTGAATTGCTATCGTACCGGCGATAATTCCCAGAATACGGGCGCTGCCCGTCCCGGAGACTTTTATTAATACGTCTTGATGCGTTGGGTTATTTATTACGCCGCCATAAGCCATTATGTATTAATGCTCCCCGATGAGAGGGAGGGGCCCCTGTCGGCCCCCTTATGCCATGCAGACAGGTTTTCTTATCTTTCACTAACCAGATGCTGCTCGGAGGAGCCGCGGTGCTAAACAGATGCCATCTTGTGCCTTCAGCATATCCCCATCAGGCACCTCTCTCTGAGTTTCTCAGTTTTAGCGCTCACGTTTTTGTGTTTAACCCTCACTCGACTTTTCCACCGTGAAGAACTGATTGTGCATTAGGAAGAGCCGCGCTAATGGGGCAGATTCATCAGCGGCAGATAAAGGAATTCTTAATATGTTCTATCTCGCAGATAAGGGTTTACACGCGGTCACGACGCGTTCATAGCTCTCCGTGCACGTCTGCCGGGAGAGAGCGGTATTGTAGGTAGAAATATGTGCTTTTGAGGGTGAAACGAGTTTCAGTGTCGCACGAATGACCCCGAAACTGTCAAGACTGTCCTCTCTGTTTTGGACCATTTTCTACAGTGATACATGAGGAGTCCTGCAGATATGGAGTCCATCATGTAAGAGCAGCTCAGCAGTCCGGACTGTGTATGTCACTGCAGCTTTGAGCTCTGACAGCGGCGCGGGGGTGGATGGGGGGGGGGATAAATAATAGTGATCTGGAGTCTTCCTCTGAAGGACTGCTCATGTATTACTGCCGCTAATTGGGGTGACAGATTCCCTTTAAAGGAAGCAGGGCCTGACAGCACTAGGAAGGGTCTAGGGCAGGGGCGTCTCTAGGTCAAAACATCTGGGGCCCCGGATGTTGTGGCCATAGATTGTACAACTGTATTGCCGTCCTATGAATAGTGATACAGTTAAATTACTGCAACAGGACACGGGGCCTATGGCTCCTTGCCACTAACGCTAAGGCCTCAGGCGGCACAATTACATCATCATGGTGAAGCATTAGGGGCACTACAATGGGGGCGTTATACATGGGGTGCGACAGGAGGTGTTATAACTATTGGGGGTACTATAGGGACCATTATAACTACAGAGGCCTTACATGGGACCATTATAATTATTGGGGGCACTATAGTGGGCATTATATCGACTCTGTGTACTAGAGGGGGCATTATAGCTACTGGGTGTACTATAGGAGGCATTATAACTACAGGGGGAGGGGGCATTATAACTACTGGGGCACTATGCCAGGCCATTATAATTAATGTCTGGCTCTGTCCACAGTGCGCGTGCGTCACCTTCCCCTCTATTCACAGTGTCTAAAAGAAGGAGTCCCCCTTTAACCTGATCAGCTGCATGAATGTTTAGCGCTCTGGGGTTCTGTGCCCCGTATTCTCCCCCACATCTTCCCATACAAAGTTGTATGTAAATCTCCAGCCTGCCGTCATTACTTCTGCCGCCGCCTCTCTATTTTCGCCTCATTTTACAGTTATTAACGCTTTGATGATCTCGCGATGCATCCCTCGTTTTACTTCATTGAATATGAGACGCTATGTATTTAGGGGCGTATAATTACCACCCGGCGGGCGATGAACTCGTCCCGGCATAAACCGCGGCAGTATTTTTGAAACCTTTGCAGTAATTATATTTGCCTAATAGAATGTGCAAAAACAGAAGGCGGCTAATAGGATTAATTTCAGTCTTCCCTTAAATTCATTTCTTTTCTCTCCATTGGCTCCTAAATCTATTTTGGTATTAAAGTGGTAGGCGGTCCCTTTAAATAACGGATATTAAGTTATGCCTGGTGCAGGGCCTGAGCCTGACACACAGATATTGGCTTTGCCCCCAGGGTTGGAAGCGGCTAGCCCCCAGGAACAGCGCCACCCCTGTCCACAGGTTGTATGCGGTACCTCGGCCTCGTTCACTTCAATGGAGCCAGCCACAATACCAGATATCGCCAGTGGACAGGCGTGGCGCTCTAACCGGAGGGAAACAGCCGTTCTTCATTGGAATTTGGGATATTTTTTGGTCCCAAAGACACGACTATGGATTTGTGCTATAATCTATCCGTACCCATAGTCCTGGTCCTGAGGCCTAAAGGGGTTAAGCGGGGGGGGTGACGTGTTGTTGGAAACGGAATCGGCGTTAGCAATCCATGGCCGAGACCTTGGAGCGATGAACGCCGCAGCGTGTCAGGTTTACGGAATTTGATTACATGATGGCCACCTGTCCCTTATTTCCAGGGACTGCGCCAGGTTTTCAGGATTTGCCCTTGGACGTGCATACTCCTGGACATGTCCTCGCAGATGGAGCGTCCCCCCGGGGACTGTGGTTATTGGTACCGCGCGCAGTCCCAGGGACGATTGCTGGTCAGACAGCTGCGCCTGATGGCCATATTGTCCGCCAGCCGCTCTCGCCCGCGTCCATACTACAATATCGTCCTTCCCATCTCGCACCTGGTGGCGGTGCCCACCTCCACAGACCTAGACGCCATCATATGGGGGGTGGGGGCAAAGTAAAGTGGGGAGGGCAAAAAGTTCTGTCCCCCCCTGTCCAGGGGGCTCCACCACTTCCCTGCCCATTGCTTGGTCTTGATGATTATGTTTAATTTAAAGGGGGTCTCCGCCATGAATATTTCCTATTTATTAGGAGGATCTGAACAATGAGTTGATCACAAAGTATTCCCCTCCTGGGAGCGATTCTCTGTTAGGCCTCATGCACACGAACGTTCTTTTTTTCCGTTTACGTTCCGTTTTTACAGTTCCGTATACGGACCGTATATGGACAATATATGGAACCAATAATTTTTTGCCGATCCGTTTTTTGCGGACCGCAAAACACTGAAAAAGCCGTACAGTTGTGTTCAATAGGCCTTATCTGTCTAAAAACCTGACAGTAAGGCCCCTTTCACATGAGCGAGTTTTCCGCGCGGGTGCAATGCGTGACGTGAACGCATCACACCCGCACTAAATCCTGACCCATTCATTTCAATGGGTCTGTGTACATGAGCGTTTTTGTTCACGCATCACTTCTGCGTTGCGTGAAAAACGCAGCATGTTCTATATTCTGCGTTTTTCACGCAGCCCTAGCCCCATAGAAGTGAATGGGGCTGCGTGAAAAACGCATTGCATCCGCAAGCAAGTTGCGTTGCGTTTTTTACTGATGGTTGCTAGGAGATGTTGTTTGTAAACCTTCAGTTTGAAAAATGCGTGAAAAACGCATCAAAACGCATTGCACCCGGGCAAAAAAACCTGAACGCAATTGCAGACAAAACTTGCAAAATGGTGCGAGTTTCGCTGAACGCATCCGGACCTAATCCGTCACGCTCGTGTGAAAGGGGCCTAAGTGCTGGATTTCCCTGCAGCGCCTCCACAGGGGAGAGGAAGCATTACAGTGGGCTGTCTGTGTAATACAGCAGAGGACAGGTCCTCCAGAGGGAGAGACGCCCTTCAGCTCCTCTATCAATGGATGACCCTTTTAGAAGACCCCAATTAAAGGGCTATTCCCATCTGAGACAGTGATGGCATGTCGCCAGGACAGGTCATCGATGTTAGATTGGTGGGACCTGCTCCTATCTCCAGAACGGGGCCCCCCAAGTGGAGGAGAGCAGACTGTGCAGGCGCAGCCACCTCCACATTCACCGCTATGGTACTGTAGGAATACACGAGTCGGCGATTGGCTATTTTTCGGAGCTCCTACAGCAATGAATGAGGGGGGTGGGGAGCACTCTTTGGGGTTCCTGTTCAGGCCATAGATCTGACCCCTCTGGAACCTGCTCCCATCTTGCTATATGCCAGCAATGTCTTAGATGGGAATACCCCTTTAAATTCTTTGTATCATCAATCAACACCCTATCAACAGGCCGCACCCCACCCAGAAGCTGCATCCCAAGCCATGCCGCCTTTCATTCCTCCACTGCCGGGCGTGTCCTCACCCTCATCTGGAGGACCTCCACCTTCCTTCTCTCCTGATGGACATGATGGAATTTTTTTCTATGGATTAAGGGTGATTTAATAAATTCTCTCCATTTATATCAAATGATATCACAGATCGCTCCAATTGCATCCTTAAATGCTTGTGTGTACATTCATTCCAAGAACCAGGAGGATCAGGATGAACAGAGCTTTCTAATGTGCAGCTATTAGTTAGGGCATCAGTTCATGGTCAGTGAAACTTTAAGGAGGACATCACCTGTAGGGCCTGTTCATACATGGTGGATACGCTGCAGATCATCCAGAGCAGAAGTGCAGGTAGGAAATCTGCTGAGTATTACAGTAACAGGAAAGGGGCTGAGATAGTAACAAACCTCCACACAAAGCAAGAAAAATTCACAAAGGAAATTGGACTGTTATGTGGTGCTACAAAATCTGTACACAGGAAGATTCTGAGCTCCCTCTAGTGGTGGCTGTATATATCTGTATGTAGTAATCTCCTGAGCTCCCTCTAGTGGTGGCTGTATATATCTGTATGTAGTAATCTCCTGAGCTCCCTCTAGTGGTGGCTGTATATATCTGTATGTAGTAATCTCCTGAGCTCCCTCTAGTGGTGGCTGTATATATCTGTATGTAGTAATCTCCTGAGCTCCCTCTAGTGGTGGCTGTATATATCTGTATGTATTAATCTCCTGAGCTCCCTCTAGTGGTGGCTGTATATATCTGTATGCAGTAATCTCCTGAGCTCCCTCTAGTGGTGGCTGTATATATCTGTATGTATTAATCTCCTGAGCTCCCTCTAGTGGTGGCTGTATATATCTGTATGTAGTAATCTCCTGAGCTTCCTCTAGTGGTGGCTGTATATATCTGTATGTAGTAATCTCCTGAGCTCCCTCTAGTGGTGGCTGTATATATCTGTATGTAGTAATCTCCTGAGCTCCCTCTAGTGGTGGCTGTATATATCTGTATGTATTAATCTCCTGAGCTCCCTCTAGTGGTGGCTGTATATATCTGTATGTAGTAATCTCCTGAGCTCCCTCTAGTGTTGGCTGTATATATCTGTATGTAGTAATCTCCTGAGCTCCCTCTAGTGGTGGCTGTATATATCTGTATGTAGTAATCTCCTGAGCTCCTCTAGTGGTGGCTGTATATATCTGTATGCAGTAATCTCCTGAGCTCCCTCTAGTGGTGGCTGTATATATCTGTATGCAGTAATCTCCTGAGCTCCCTCTAGTGGTGGCTGTATATATATGTATGTAGTAATCTCCTGAGCTCCCTCTAGTGGTGGCTGTATATATCTGTATGTAGTAATCTCCTGAGCTCTCTCTAGTGGTGGCTGTATATATCTGTATGTAGTAATCTCCTAACCTCCCCCTAGTGGTGGCTGTATATATCTGTATGCAGTAATCTCCTTAGCTCCCTCTAGTGGTGGCTGTATATATTTGTATGCAGTAATCTCCTGAGCTCTCTCTAGTGGTGGCTGTATATATCTGTATGTAGTAATCTCCTAACCTCCCCCTAGTGGTGGCTGTATATATCTGTATGCAGTAATCTCCTGAGCTCCCTCTAGTGGTGACTGTATATATCTGTATGTAGTAATCTCCTGAGCTCCCTCTAGTGGTGGCTGTATATATCTGTATGTAGTAATCTCCTGAGCTCCCCCTAGTGGTGGCTGTATATATCTGTATGTAGTAATCTCCTGAGCTCCCTCTAGTGGTGGCTGTATATATCTGTATGTAGTAATCTCCTGTGCTCCCTCTAGTGGTGTCTGTATATATCTGTATATAGTAATCTCCTGATCTCCCTGTAGTGGTGGCTGTATATATCTGTATGTAGTAATCTCCTGAGCTCCCTCTAGTGGTGGCTGTATATATCTGTATGTAGTAATCTCCTGAGCTCCCTCTAGTGGTGGCTGTATATATCTGTATGCAGTAATCTCCTGAGCTCCCTCTAGTGGTGGCTGTATATATCTGTATGTAGTAATCTCCTGAGCTCCCTCTAGTGGTGACTGTATATATCTGTATGTAGTAATCTCCTGAGCTCCCCCTAGTGGTGGTTGTATATATCTGTATGTAGTAATCTCCTGAGCTCCCTCTAGTGGTGGCTGTATATATCTGTATGTAGTAATCTCCTGAGCTCCCTCTAGTGGTGTCTGTATATATCTGTATGTAGTAATCTCCTGAGCTCCCTCTAGTGGTGTCTGTATATATCTGTATGTAGTAATCTCCTGAGCTCCCTCTAGTGGTTGCTGTATATATCTGTATGTAGTAATCTCCTGAGCTCCCCCTAGTGGTGACTGTATATATCTGTATGTAGTAATCTCCTGATCTCCCTCTAGTGGTGACTGTATATATCTGTATGTAGTAATCTCCTGAGCTCCCTCTAGTGGTGGCTGTATATATCTGTATGTAGTAATCTCCTGAGCTCCCTCTAGTGGTGGCTGTATATATATGTATGCAGTAATCTCATGAGCTCCCTCTAGTGGTGGCTGTATATATATGTATCCAGTAATCTCCTGAGCTCCCCCTAGTGGTGGCTGTATATATCTGTATGTAGTAATCTCCTGAGCTCCCTCTAGTGGTGGCTGTATATATATGTATGCAGTAATCTCATGAGCTCCCTCTAGTGGTGGCTGTATATATCTGTATGTAGGAATCTCCTGAGCTCCCTCTAGTGGTGGCTGTATATATCTGTATGTAGTAATCTCCTGAGCTCCCTCTAGTGGTGGCTGTATATATCTGTATGTAGTAATCTCCTGAGCTCCCTCTAGTGGTGGCAGTATATATCTGTATGTAGTAATCTCCTGAGCTCCCTCTAGTGGTGGCTGTATATATCTGTATGTAGTAATCTCCTGAGCTCCCCCTAGTGGTGGCTGTATATATCTGTATGTAGTAATCTCCTGAGCTCCCTCTAGTGGTGGCTGTATATATCTGTATGTAGTAATCTCCTGTGCTCCCTCTAGTGGTGTCTGTATATATCTGTATATAGTAATCTCCTGATCTCCCTGTAGTGGTGGCTGTATATATCTGTATGTAGTAATCTCCTGAGCTCCCTCTAGTGGTGGCTGTATATATCTGTATGCAGTAATCTCCTGAGCTCCCTCTAGTGGTGGCTGTATATATCTGTATGTAGTAATCTCCTGAGCTCCCTCTAGTGGTGACTGTATATATCTGTATGTAGTAATCTCCGATAGTGTTGGCTATGGGTATATAAAATTGTGTCCTATGACTTTGTCTCGGCAGTGGATTTGGAGCTTTGTGTCTGGGCCCTATTTACCTAGCTAGTATGTCGTCCTCAGAGATGAAGCTTCAGTATAATATCCATTTTAATTGCCCCTTCTATATATTCTTATTCTGAGGTTTTGTCCATCCTGATTATAATTTAATAGCGCCTCAGTATCTGTAGGCTACATAAATAATCTCATAGAAAACAAATCTTGACGTTCCATGGCGGGATTGCTTTCTTAATTATCATATCTCATTACAAAAAAAGGGAAAGAAGCTGATTGGTTGCTACGGGTTACTTAAAGTTAATATGATTTATGTCGTGTTGGGGGAAAAGAAATAATTGCTTTAATTGTGCAGATATGGGTGTCGGGCGCGGGGGGCTGTTCTCCTTGCTTGGATACATGGAGCGCATTTGCATCCTGCAAAATTTCAATAAATAATTATTTTTCCATAGCGGGAAGGGCGGCCGTCGGCACTGCAACTGTTCAGAAATGACATCTACCAGGATACTGAGCAAATGTATGACAAAGCATCATGGGAGATTCTCAGCCATAGCTGGAGGGGTGAAGGTGGCCCATATCTGTTCCATAGGCAACAGCAGGGCGTAGAGGAGGAGAAGCAGACGGATGCTCAAAGTACTTTAGTTTACTACTTTGGTTTCATGAGATTTGCTGTGTCATGTTTGTCTGGGCTCTGTATACAGAGGGTCCGGTCTGGGGTCTGTATACAGAGGGTCCGGTCTGGGGTCTGTATACAGGGGAGGCCTGGTCTGGGGTCTGTATACAGAGGGTCCGGTCTGGGGTCTGTATACAGGGGAGGCCTGGTCTGGGGTCTGTATACAGAGGGTCCGGTCTGGGGTCTGTATACAGAGGGTCCGGTCTGGGGTCTGTATACAGAGGGTCCGGTCTGGGGTCTGTATACAGAGGGTCCGGTCTGGGGTCTGTATACAGGGGAGGTCTGGTGTCTGGGGTCTGTATACAGGGGGGTCTGGTCTGGAGTCTGTATACAGGGGGTCTGGTCTGGGGTCTGTATACAGGGGAGGTCTGGTGTCTGGGGTCTGTATACAGGGGGGTCTGGTCTGGAGTCTGTATACAGAGGGTCTGGTCTGGAGTCTGTATACAGGGGGGTCTGGTCTGGAGTCTGTATACAGGGAGGTCTGGAGTCTGTATACAGGGGGGTCTGGTCTGGAGTCTGTATACAGGGGAGGTCTGGGGTCTGTATACAGGGGGGTCTGGTCTGGAGTCTGTATACAGGGGAGGTCTGGGGTCTGTATGCAGTGGGGTCTGGTCTGGAGTCTGTATACAGGGAGGTCTGGAGTCTGTATACAGGGAGGTCTGGTCTGGGGTCTGTATACACGGGGTCTGGTCTGGGGTCTGTATACACGGGAGGTCAGGTCTGGAGTCTGTATACAGGGGGTCTGGTCTGGAGTCTGTATACAGGGGAGGTCTGGGGTCTGTATACAGGGGGGGTCTGGTCTGGAGTCTGTATACAGGGGAGGTCTGGGGTCTGTATGCAGGGGGGTCTGGTCTGGAGTCTGTATACAGGGAGGTCTGGAGTCTGTATACAGGGAGGTCTGGTCTGGGGTCTGTATACACGGGGTCTGGTCTGGGGTCTGTATACACGGGAGGTCTGGTCTGGAGTCTGTATACAGGGGTTCTGGTCTGGAGTCTGTATACAGGGAGGTCTGGGGTCTGTATACAGGGAGGTCCGGTCTGGGGTCTGTGTACAGGAGAGGTCTGGTCTGGGGTCTGTATACAGGGAGGTCCGGTCTGGGGTCTGTGTACAGGAGAGGTCTGGTCTGGGGTCTGTATACAGGGGAGGCCTGGTCTGGGGTCTGTATACAAGGGAGGTCTGTCTGGGGTCTTTATACAGGGGAAGTCCTGTCTGGGGTCTGTATACAGGGGAAGTCCTGTCTGGGGTCTGTATACAGGGGAGGTCCTGTCTGGGGTCTGTATACAGGGGAAGTCCTGTCTGGGGTCTGTATACAGGTGAGGTGTGGTCTGGGGTCTGTGTACAGGGAAGGTCCTGTCTGGGGTCTGTATACAGGGGAGGTCCTGTCTGGGGTCTGTATACAGGGGAGGTCCGGTCTGGGGTCTGTATACAGGGGAGGTCTGGGGTCTGTATACAGGGGAGGTCTGGTCTGGAGTCTGTATACAGGGGAGGTTAGGGGTCTGTATACAGGGGGGTCTGGTCTGGAGTCTGTATACAGGGAGGTCTGGTGTCTGTATAGAGGGGGTCTGGTCTGGAGTCTGTATACAGGGAGGTCCGGTCTGGGGTCTGAATTAAGGGGTCTGGTAGATTCAGATTTCACTAGTAGCGCCCTCCAGCGGCTGAAGCTTTGCACGGTCTCCTCGTCGCATTCATTTGGCTTTCCGTGTCGCTCTCTCAAGAGGCCTTTGGCGGTGGGGGCAATGAAAATATGTCATTTTTCCGGGTGCAGCTCTTCCAAACACGGGCTAATTATGTTTATCTGTTTGACTAATGATGGCATCATAATTGCTTTGCCAGCGTAGACCAGAACTTGGAGGCCTGACAACCAGTCACCGGAAGACATCACAGGGAGGTGTAAATGGTCCCGAAAGGTTTGGATGCAAATGATGCTCCGAGGCCTTGTCGTCCTGCAGACACTAAGGGGTTAAGCGAGGCCTGCATAGGGGCTGCAGTGTCGGGGGAGCGGTCCTTGTTTATCGGCTATTAAATATTTTAGTAAAACATTTGCTCGGTTTCCGGGCGCGAGGCGGCGGCGTCAGCGGGCGAGTAATAATTTCATCCCTTATGGTGATGGCTGATAAACCGCTTCTAGCGCGCGGGCGTATGGGGCGAGGCGGCTTATGCAGCGGGTCTTTATCAATCAGCCGCCAGATACGGTATATACTCTGCCGCTATCTCCCTGTATAGAAGCATCCTGCTACATCCTGAGCATTCTCATCCTGGAGGGTTCAGACAAGTGAGATGCGGCGGGACCTGCCGCCTGCGCAGAGTGTCCCGGTGAAAACCCCGAGGTGAGCCCGGCTCCCACATATAAACCTGCAAACACACATTGTATGACCGCCATGGAGGCGTCCTGCTAGTGGACACGACAGTACCCCCCTACATAGCCCTATAAGTGCCAGTCAGGCCCCTGAGCGCTCAGAACACGGGTGGTAAACGGGGCAAAAGCACATGGACTGGAAATATATCGCAGTGTTAAGTGAGCACTATATGGTAGTATTATTTAAATGCTATAGGAAATCATCTGTGCGCTGAACTGTGTAGCCATTGTACGGTGGTATTATGTAGATACTGTATGGCAGCATTATTTGGGCATTGTATGGGAGTATTATTCACATGTAGTATGGTGATAGTATTTGGGCATTGTATGGGAGTATTATTTAGCTGCAGTATGGTGGACAGTGTATGGCTGTATTATTTGGACAGTATATGGCTGTATTATGTGAACATTGTATGGGAGTAATATTTGGACATTGGATGGGAGTATTATTTGTGCATTGTTTGGCTGTATAATTTGGAAGTGTATGGTTGTATTATTTGGGCATTGAATGGCTGTATTATTTGGGCATTGTATGGCTGTATTATTTGGGCATTGTATAGCTGTATTATTTGGGCATTGTATGGCTGTATTATTTGGGTAATGGATCGGAGTAATATTTGGGCATTGGATGGGAGTATTATTTAAATGCATTATATTGGTAGTATTTGAACATTGGATGGCAGCATTATTTGTGCACTGTATGGCTGTATTATTTGGACAGTGTATGGCTGTATTATTTGGGCATTGTATGGCTGTATTATTTGGGCATTGTATGGCTGTATTATTTGGACAGTGTATGGCTGTATTATTTGGGCATTGTATGGCTGTATTATTTGGGCAGTGTATGGCTGTATTGTTTGGGCAGTGTATGGCTGTATTATTTGGACAGTGTATGGCTGTATTATTTGGGCATTGTATGGCTGTATTATTTGGGCATTGTATAGCTGTATTATTTGGGCATTGTATGGCTGTATTATTTGGGTAATGGATCGGAGTAATATTTGGGCATTGGATGGGAGTATTATTTAAATGCATTATATTGGTAGTATTTGAACATTGGATGGCAGCATTATTTGTGCACTGTATGGCTGTATTATTTGGACAGTGTATGGCTGTATTATTTGGGCATTGTATGGCTGTATTATTTGGGCATTGTATGGCTGTATTATTTGGACAGTGTATGGCTGTATTATTTGGGCATTGTATGGCTGTATTATTTGGGCAGTGTATGGCTGTATTGTTTGGGCAGTGTATGGCTGTATTATTTGGACAGTGTATGGCTGTATTATTTGGGCAGTGTATGGCTGTATTATTTGGGCAGTGTATGGCTATATTATTTGGGCATTGTATGGCGGTATTATTTGGGCATTAGATGGTTGTATTATTTGGGAATTGCTTGGCTGTATTATTTGCGCAGTGTATGGCTGTATTATTTTTATGTAGTATAGTGGTATTATTTGAGCAGTGTATATAAGTGTTATTTGGGCATTGTATGGGAGTATTATATAGATGCAGTATGATGGTATGATTTGGGCATTGTATGGCTGCATTATTTGATTATTATATGGGAGTAATATTTTGCAGTATGGTGGTATTATTTGGGCAGTGTATGGCAGTATTACAGTATTTCAGCATTGTATCGGAGTATTATTTAGATGCAGTATTGTGGTAGTATCTGGGCATTCTATGGGAGTATTATTTTGCAGTATGGTGGTATTATTGGGGCAGTGTATGGCAGTATTATTTCAGCATTGTATGGGAGTATTCTTTAGATGCAGTATTGTGGTAGTATCTGGGCATTGTATGGGAGTAGTATTTAGCAGTATGGTTGTATTATTTGGGCATTGTATGGCAGTATTATTTCAGCATTCTATGGGAGTATTATTTAGCTGCAGTATGGTGGTATTATTGGGGCAGAGTATGGCAGTATTATTTCAGCATTGAATGGGAGTATTCTTTAGATGCAGTATTGTGGTAGTATCTGTGCATTCTATGGGAGTATTATTTTGCAGTATGGTGGTATTATTGGGGCAGTGTATGGCAGTATTATTTCAGCATTGTATGGGAGTATTATTTAGATGCAGTATTGTGGTAGTATCTGGGCATTGTATGGGAGTAGTATTTCTGCATTGTATGTGAGTATTATTTAGCTGCAGTATGGTGGTATTATTGAAGCAGTGTATGGCAGTATTATTTGGGCCCTGTAGGCGGTATGATTTAGATACAGTATGGTGGTAAAGCACTGCGCCCTTGAGTACATGGCAGGTATTTTATGCTCAGAGACCTCTTCGTTCCCTCAAGGACACGTCGGGGTAAATCTCTTCGTATCTCAGCCCATATTTTCAGTGTCCCCCCCTGAACACTGCCCCCTGTGTGATGTCTTTACATCGCCCTGTCACGTTAATTCCCCCACTGTCTCTGGCTCTATGAGGGTCCGCATCTCCCCTTCTCCCGCTCTCGATGGTTGCGCTCAGTCCCTCCAGCCTGTCTCTAATCTCTGCCATTATCACAGCAGGATCTGATTTCCCTTAAGCCAACCATTTTTTGAAGCTCATCTCGTCCTCCTCACCCCGGGAATGTTTTCCTTGGGGGCGCCTCCGGCTTTGACCCTTGCAGGCAGACATGAAGCTGTTCCACCTCAGTCTCTCGTGCCGCCCTGCAGGGTTCTCGGCCGAGCGGGTTAACATCCATATGGGCAGTTATGGGAGGGGAACGGCACAGGTTTCCTTTACCTGGTTATAGGATAATGTATGGCAGGGGCGACGTCTCCAGCGGAGAGTGAAGAACATCTGCAGACCTGCAATTTGTTTGTTGGCTGCTTAGCCTTATTGAAGGTTTATTGTGGAGGCAATTACAGCCTGATGGGGAAAGTGGCGGCTCCTTATAGGTCTCTGTGACAGGTACGGATACCACCTGTCTACTAATTCATCAACCCCGCCAATAAATGAAGGGCAAGAGAAAGAGCGAGTGTTCCTGACCTGCAGGCCCAACACGCCACAGTCACTGCTGGATTAGCAAATTATGCTATATGGGACCTACTGGATGTATATGTGGCCTACTGGATGTATATGTGACCTACTGGGCTGTATATGTGGCCTACTGGATGTATATGTAGCCTACTGGGCTGTATATGTGGCCTACTGGGCTGTATATGGGACCTACTGGGCTGTATATGTGGCCTACTGGGCTGTATATGGGACCTACTGGGATGTATATGTGACCTACTGGGCTGTATATGTGGCCTACAGGATGTATATGTGGCCTACTGGATGTATATGTGGCCTACTGGATGTATATGTGGCCTACTGGGCTGTATATGTGGCCTACTGGATGTATATGTGACCTACTGGGCTGTATATGTGACCTACTGGGCTGTATATGTGGCCTACTGGGCTGTATATGTGACCTACTGGGCTGTATATGTGACCTACTGGGCTGTATATGTGACCTACTGGGCTGTATATGTGACCTACTGGGCTGTATATGTGGCCTACTGGATGTATATGTGGCCTACTGGATGTATATGTGGCCTACTGGATGTATATGTGACCTACTGGGCTGTATATGTGGCCTACTGGATGTATATGTAGCCTACTGGATGTATATGTGACCTACTGGATGTATATGTGACCTACTGGGCTGTATATGTGGCCTACTGGGCTGTATATGTGACCTACTGGGCTGTATATGTGGCCTACTGGGCTGTATATGTGGCCTACTATGCTGTATATGTGGCCTACTGGATGTATATGTGACCTACTGGATGTATATGTGACCTACTGGGCTGTATATGTGACCTACTGGGCTTTATATGTGGCCTACTGGATGTATATATGACATACTGGGCTTTATATGTGGCCTACTGGGCTGTATATGTGTCCTACTGGATGTATATATGACCTACTGGGCTGTATATGTGGCCTACTGGTTGTATATATGACCTACTGGGCTGTATATGTGGCTTACAGGATGTATATGTGACCTACTGGGCTGTATATGTGGCATGCTTAACAGTATATATGACCTAGTGGACTGTAGACATGGACTGCTAGGTTGTATTTGTGGCCTATTGGGCTGTACACGTGGCCTCCTGGGCTGTAGACCTGAGCTAGTGGGCTGTAAATGTGGTCTACTGGGCTCTGTACCTGGCCCCTTGGCCTTTGTGTGCTCTACTGGGCTCTGTGGCTATATTCAAGACTTACTGATCCACTTAATTAGAATAGAAGGCATCATCTAAGGTAAGGCTGGCCGTGCTTCTACCAGGTATGATGGGACCTTCATCTGCTATGACCATTCCCTACTTGCCAACAGTCCTGATATAGGCAGGACAATCCTGCGAATCAGTTCACATAATGAGGTGTTTAGAGGGAGTTCCTGAGCTCCTGGGGGTGTACCCATGGGCGTAGCTATAGGGGGTGCGGGGGTAGCAGTCGCTACCGGGCCCAGGAGCCTGAGAGGGCCCAAAGATCCTTGTGCCGCATAAGAAGACACACAAAGCACTGAGGGAAGGGGGCCCAAGCTGAAGTCTTGCACCAGGGCCCATGAGCTGTTAGCTACGCTCCTGGGTGTACCTTGGGACGTAGCTTAAATTTCCTATGTAATTTTTGGTAATTTTACCCCATGAGGGGCCAATGGTACATGACTGATCCCAGCATTAGAAGAGAATTGTGTTGACCATCGCTGGTTCCACCCTTACAGCTGAAGTAAACTGGTCCTCAATAGACACTAGTAGTCCCTGACAACATGGGGGAAATCCAGACAGAGACCAGTAAGACTCTCCCTCCCAGTGACCCAAACCTCAGACCCCTTTTTAGGGAAACGTCTCATTGCAGTCGATTCGTTTTTGCAATGACCTTGCCGGCACCTAGAACATAAAAAAAAAATGTAGCTTTAAGACATGAGCCTTGAAGGGATCAACCATACATTTTAAAATAATTAGATCGCCGCTGCGCAAAGTCCGGTGACGAGAAAGACAGTGATGGAAAATCAATTCTTACAATAGAGAAGAGAATCCACAAGGTTGGCGCCAGGTGACGGTAGAAAGTACCGAAGCGCGTAGCGAAGGCCTGAAATATGGAATAAACATTGCAGGGAGGATAATAAGGTTCTGTCGGTTTGTTGAAGCGATAATGGATTCTTAAGTTCCCCGCAACAGTTTTACGCGTTTTAATTGAACTATCGTGTGCGAAAGCGTCTTATCACCGAAAGTTTCATTCTGGCCCGGAACGATCTCAGTCTGAGATAATGAGATTTTGAGCTTCCTCTGTCTAACATTGGGTTCCGTACAGATGGTCAAAGCGATCAGGCCGGTGGCCCTGGCCCACTCCCCTGTCTCCACATGCCCAATGGATATGGACCGCCATCTTCCTTGGGTTACATTCACCATTGACTCGAAGCTCTGACCCGCTTCAGGTAGTAAAAATATTGGATTTTGAAGATCAAGATGGCGAAGGTTTATACCCACTCTCCTCCAGAGGACGTCACCTACCTATGGGTACTTACCCTGTACATCAATGTCCGACCCATCAAAGTGCTTTGAAACATTAATAGGCTCTTCAATAGGTCAGATATTGAGGTAACCACTGTACCTATAGGTGCCACTAGAGACAAGAGCTCATTTGCATACTTCTAGAGAAGAGCTCATTTGCATACTTTTTTCCCCAGCAGGCTTTGCCTTCAAGACTTCCTACACCAGCTGGATCTCCACAAGTGAAACCAATATTCCCCAATTTCTAAGAGTGACATCATAGTATAGCAGTCTGGAGGAATCAAGTCTCTCCAAGGGAAACCACAAGTTATAGGCCACGGAATGTTCCCCGGGAAGAAAGGGATGCAAAGTAGTTCTGCCACAAGTTAGGAAAACTGTTTCACTAGTGCCACCTATTGGGTTAGCTGCACTTTAAAGGCTATGTACACCTTTGGGGGCAATTTTTTTTTTTTTTTACTACTCCATTGTACTCATTATGAGGTAAAAATCATTCAATTGGTTTTTTTAAAAAATATGGAGTCCTTATCTCTGTACAGGGCTGAGATGCTCTACTAGCAGGATCTGTATTTTCTCTCTGCTCCATCAGGCGGGGAGCTGACGGGCTCCTTATCTCTGCTCTCTGACATTATAAACACTCATTAAAGCTCAATCCTTATCTTACTGATAAGAATGTGGCTTAAATAAGTTTTTATTAATTAAGGGTCCTTTCACACTTGCGTTCTGAGGATCCGGCAGGCTCTTCCGTCCCGCCGGATCCGTCAGAATGCAAGTCGCCTGAAGCATTAGAAGACTCAGGATCCTGATCAGTCTTCGAAATGCTTTCAGGTTACTATGGCAGCCAGGACGCTATTAAAGTCCTGGTTGCCATAGTAGTAGTGGGGAGCGGGGGAGTGGTATACTTACCATCCGTGCGGCTCCCGGGGCGCTCCTGAATGACGTCAGAGCGCCCCATGCCCATGGATCACGTGATCCATGCGATCACGAGATACGTGCGTGTGGGGTGCCCTGACGTCACTCTGGAGCACCCCGGGAGCCGCACGGATGGTAAGTATACTGCTCCCCCGCTCCCCACTACACTTTACCATGGCAACCAGGACTTTAGCGTCCTGGCTGCCATGGTAACAATTGAGAAAAAGCTAAACGTCGGATCCGGCGATGCGCCGAAACGACGTTTAGCTTAAGGCCGGATCCGGATAAATGCCTTTCAATGGGCATTAATTCCGGATCCGGCGTTACGGCATGTCTTCAGGATTTTTGGACGGAACAAAAAGCGCAGCATGCTGCAGTATTTGCTGCGTCCAAAAAACGTTCTGGTCCTGAACTGAAGACATCCTGATGCATCCTGAACGGATTTCTCTCCATTCAGAATGCATGGGGATGATCCTGATCAGGATTTTTCGGGCATAGAGCGCCGAGGACGGAACTCTATGCCGGAAAAGAAAAACGCCAGTGTGAAAGGACCCTTAGAGATGAGGGTAATTAGATGACTGAAAGCGAAAGTAGGATTCACACAGCTAGAAAAACTGTGAAACTCTATGTGACAGAATGGCTCACTATTTTTAATAAAGACCAATTGAAAAAATATTTTTTTGCCAAAAATGAGTAAAATGCAATAATTGAAAAAAAAAAATTGCCTCCGAAGGTGTAGATAGCCTTTATGTCAATGTCTAACCTCGAAACAAGCCCTGGTATATAAGCCGAACCAGACTCTCCATAAGGAAAAGGGACCCATCTGCAGACAGCTGTTTAGCCCTGATGATGAGCGGCATAGGCGATATTTTGTGAATTTATGGCCGAATATTTGCCATAAATTAGCAAATTTGAGAATTCAGGATCTCCAGTCATTATTTACTTGATTGCAAAAATCGGCAATGTAATATATTCGCAATAAAAATTTGCGATTAGAATATTCGCAGTAAACATTAAGGGGTAGGCAACTTTTCTATTGGTTGCTAGGGATGTTGCTCAGTGCCGATATTCGCGATAAATTCGTGATTAGAATAGTCGCGATCAACACTATTCGCAAATACGAATATATAGCACTATATTCTAAATATTCGTGATTTAAAATTTGCGATTCGAATATTCGTGCTCAACGCTATTTAGCCCCTCGTCAGTGCAGAACATGGCACTGGTTTATGGTGAGAGACCTTATGGAGACTTCCAGGGTGGTGCAGGGAGACTTACAGCACAATGTTCCCTGGGAAGAACGGTATGCACAAAAGATATCCCCCAGGAGCACTACTTCATTGTACGTAGCTACACACCGAGGGTGAAAAAAACACCAATTTTTGATCAAATTAAATCGACGCCCAAACCAGACGGCTCATGTGGATGAACCTCCACCTCATCTGGACTATATCTTCCAGGAGGGTTCGGAAACATTGTTGTGACTGCGGTTGCTACCAGTCTGTACGAATGTCACCTTGACCTAATCCACGTGGGTGTCCTCCGAGAAAGGGATTGGTCCACAGGAGTAAGATCACAAAGGTCAAAGGAAGAATGATCTTTTTCACACTAGCTTTTTTTGCGGATCCGTCATGGATCTGCAAAAAACGCTTCTGTTGCAATACTACAACCGCATGCATCCGTCATAAACGGATCCGGTTGTATTGTGTCCTATATAGCCATGAAAGTCAATGGGGGGACGGATCCGTTTTCTATTGTGTCAGATAAAATGTATCCGTCCCCATTGACTTACATTGTGTGGATCTGTTTTGTTCCGCACCACATCGGAAAGGAACGGAATGCATTTTCGCGTTTCGTTCAGTTCAGTCCCCATTCGGAATTGAAAACGCAAATGTGAAAGTAGCCTTAGAAACCTAAGAAAATCCAGTAGTTGAATAAGATTTCAAGATCGGAGATCTCCGGGCAGTGCCAAAGGGGTATATAGGGTGAGGTGACGGACGTCTCTATGATCCACCGCCAGTGTGGTGGCGGAGAGCGGGAAAAGAGAAAACGGGTGCGCACAATAGGGTGATGGTAACGTTTGGAGAATAGCTTTCTTTGGAGGTTGTGAATATGCTCGCCTTAATGAGTTGTGCTACGTATAGGCACAACTCTACTGATAGCGTGTCTCAGTTCACAATCGTCTTGAGGATGCAGCCGCGGAAGCGTGTTCGTCCGCAGCGGATGACCAATCCTTCCGAAGCGAGGAATTCAATGTGAAGAAGAAGAAGTTCCACTTTTCCGGCGCAAACCCATGGATTCCAATAGGCGTATTTTATCTTTCTCTTCTTTTTATTTAAAAGGAGTAAACAAATATAAA
Source organism: Bufotes viridis (assembly GCA_033119425.1). Taxonomy (NCBI): domain Eukaryota; kingdom Metazoa; phylum Chordata; class Amphibia; order Anura; family Bufonidae; genus Bufotes; species Bufotes viridis. The sequence continues at coordinate 596,920,960 of CM065590.1, read as the reverse complement.
CACAATAAAAACTGTACTACGCGCCCTTCTTCAGGTTCAACAGAGGCAGGTACAGTGACATGAATAAATACCTAGAAAAACGGCATCTGGGGGCTGTACCGCCCTAAAGGGGCGGGGCTAACGCCCAATGCCGTGTCTATGGCATACTATAAAACTATCTTTATTTGTAGTAAAAATTTCTAAGATAAAGGGGCACAGGTTTAGGGAGCCTTTCAGTGTTATGGGGCTGTAAATGCTGTGTAGTATATGGGAGGTGGTGATCAGGTTTCCTTGGCAGCCGCTCCGCTCGATACTTGGTCACGTGACCACACTTGCGACCACGTGGTACATAGTTATGGCAGTGAGGAGGACACGTAAAGTATATGTGTGGGATGCTGCCTGGACGTAGGTAGATGCGCAGTGGATTATAATGCAACCCGATGTCCGGAGGTGGAATGGTCACGTGACCGCATGTGCGGTTTTTTAGGTATTTATTCATGTCACTGTACCTGCCTCTGTTGTACCTGAAGAAGGGGAACTGATTTCCCCGAAACGCGTAGTACAGTTTTTATTGTGTTTATATTTGTATACTCCTTTTAAATAATAGAAGAGCAACATAAAGTACGCCTATTGGAATCCATGGGTTTGCGCCGGAAAAGTGGAACAACTTCTTCTTCCTAAAGGTGTATACAGAGCCCATCCGGTCTGGAAACCAGTGGTGGTTCAAGGTCACCCTACGTCAACAGCGGAGTCTTTTCACAGGTATCTTAACTTTCAAGCCACGTGACTAGTGCTCCAGAAGAACAGCCTCCCTTCGCTTTAGGTCCTCACTATCTGTGATTGTATCCGTGATGCCTTTCTTCGTACTTTCAGTGACAGACTCTCCTCTGGGAGGTTCTTGTTCTCTTTGATCCAGTCGGTGTATGGAGACTTACTTAGAAGCAGTGCTTGATGGGAAAACATATGCAAATGAGCTTTCCTCCAGAAGGAATGAAACTATCTCCTATGGAGCACATAGTGTCACAATGTAACCAAGGGACAAGATGTGGTGGACGCACCAAGACCTACAGAGACTTCACTGATGAAGACCAGGACGTCCTGAAGAGTTTTATGGTCTCGACTATGGAAATCGTTTGAGAACTTGGAAGTCTACGTCCCCAGAAAAAGACCTGGAGATGCAATGTAAGGGCTCGTGCGCACGAACGAATTTTTTTGTCCGCATCCAATTCAATGAGGCGTCATATTCTGTGGCATCCGGAAAAATATAGAACATGTCCTATTGTTGTCCGCATTACGGACTAGGAAAGGACTGGTCTATTATGGGCCGGACGTTCCGTCCCGCAAAATACGGAAGGCACAAAGAGACAAATATTCATCCTCCGCCTCTCGTCGTATCTCTGTCCTAGTCTGAAACCGAGTCAAAGTCCTCGAAACGCATTTGTTAGTCAAAACCACAAAACATCTTCATTATCATCTCCATTTTGGTGGTCTCCACAGCTGTAGCCCTCCACGTCCTGTATTTAATTGGTGTTGTCCATTGACCAGTCAGTGAGGTCCCCGTAGTACAAAAAATTCTGGATATTTTCAAAAATATTGACAAAATGTCCTCCTCCAGCATCCGGTAGAAGACGTGGACTTCGATGGATGTAAGTTGTGAGTAAATCCGTGCTCTGTTCAGGGGTCTCTGTGTGGATCCTATCTGCTCGGCTTTCCCCCCCCCGGAAGATCTTTCGAGAGCAGGAAATCCTCTTCCCAACAAAGCGCTCTCGACTTGACGTTTCCCTGCGACGCTTCGTATGTGCCAACTGTGTGCCCTCGTAATTACAGGATCTTCGTCCCCTCGGAAGAGATGAATCTAATGAGCGGTGTGAAGATCCCACCTGACTGTAGACTACAGCGCGCAGAGTATTTGCCGTCAGATATTCCAGACCTTGCGGAGTCTAGATACCCAGCATCCAGTAATCCAGAAAGTCGAGCACTGGCTGCTGCTTTTTATCTGGTTTCCATTGCATCTTGGCCTAGTGGAATCTCTAGAGTCTAGAAGACCAACAGTAAATTTCTTAGCTGATGTAGCAAAGCTGAGTTTGTCATCCGGCACAGTCAATGGTAGTTTTTAGAAGTAGAGTCCATAGATCTGCAGGTAAAAATCTTGACCCTTTAAAGGGTTTTTCAATATGGATTGCCTAATCCCAGGATAGGTCATCAATATTTGATTGGTGAGGGTCTGACTTCCGACACCCCCGTTAATCAGCTGTTTGAAGAGGTCACGGCGCTCCGATGAGTGCCACAGCCTGTGACACTAGTCACGTGGTCTATGGCTCAGTCCTATTCAAGTGAATTGAGCTGGGCTGCAATACCAAGCACAGCCACTACACAATGTATGGCGCCGTGCCACAGCCTCTTCAAACAGCTAATTGGGGGGGGGGGTGTTGGGCCCCCAACCGTCTGTACTGATGACCTATCTCCTCAATATTCAGCTCCCAGAACACCCCTTTAAGTTACAATAATAGGTACAGTATTTCACTAATTCGGCTCTGCTACATCTGTCCAGGGTTATACCAATGATTAATTGCTGTAGTTATGGGGAACGTATCGGGGTCTGAGTTACATCTTCTTCTCCATTCACACCCAAAGTGAAGGCAACAATTCTATTGGTTCCTTCTTGCACTCGTTCTGCCCTTCCTCTAGTCTCCACCCCTTTGTCAGTCATGTGACCACCAGCTGCGCTCTGTCCACCCACAATGCACTGCTCTCTGCTGCCGCGGCACTTTTGACTTGAGCTTTCTGTGTGAACGGAGAATAAAGCATCACATTGCTTTTTTTGCGCTGATTTTAGTAAAGTATTCACAAAATGTAAATGAATCAGTGGATTTAGTTGTAAAACTGGAATTTTCCTTTAAATCTTATTATAGAAATGGCAGAGAGCCCCTTTAAGTCCTTATCCTCAGGCAGCCGATGCAGTGGCATCAAAATACTGTATTTAAAGGGTAACTGTCATGTTTTCATCAGAAAAATCAATTTTAGCATATGTTACCACTGCAGCAGCATTATGCGTAAAGCAATCTTTAGTTTCTTCACATACCACTGATTTCCTTGAGTTTTTCCCTTAGTTACGGCTGTTTAAACATTTACAATATGAAGATCTTCTCAGGATGGCTCCTCTGCCAGTTCTCTGAGGCCAAAACTGCTTTCCCTCACTTCCCATACACACTTGCTGTAGCCAGCAGCTCCCTGCCAGCCAATCACATTGGATTACTGAGAGACACACCTCCTCAGTGTGAAGGACCGCCCCTCCGTCTTCTGTTTATACTAAAGGGAAGACAGACAAGCCCTAGCAACGGTCAGGGGAAAGGGACAGAGGACATTAAGGAAAGCTGTTATTATAAGGTGATTACTGATCTTTTGACAATCATTGAGAGGCTACCTCAGGTATACATGCCGAGCTCTAATAAACTAGCAAATAAAAAAAAAAATATGACAGCTACCCTTTAACTTGCCCCTCCTTCAAGGGGTTGTGCAGGATTAAGAAAACATGGCTGCTTTCTTGACAATCGGCGCCACTCCTGTTCACAGGTTGTGTCCGGTATTGCAGGTCAACTCCATTCACTTCTATGGAGCTGAGCGGCAATGTCAGACACAATCGGGCCGCTGTCTCTGGAAGGAAGCCGCCATGTTTTCCCTCTGTACGGCCTCATGTCCTGTCCGACATAGCGCCTCCGCAAGGCCAGTTTGTAGTCCTCTTCTTCTCTAGCCGATAGCCCTTTGTATCGCCCCAGGCCGTGCACCCTCGGCGCCCCCTACAGTCCAGCAACGGGTTTGCCCTTCTGGTTGTCCATCTATCTGAATAGGGATTTGTCGGTCGCGTTTGGTAGTGACGTCTGCCGAAACGGGGCCACGGAGGTCATTTGGAGACACGCAAGGGGCGGAATCGTTCACAGATGGCGTCACTTGGCGTTGGGGCGAGCGCTGGGTTTGGCCTGCGTCCGGCCAGTACATGTCCTGGGTCTGCTCAGAATTCATCGCAAATTCCCAAATTTTATCTCTTCTATGGAAACAATTAAGGGGGGGGGGCGTGACAGGCGGATGTAATAATCCGTAACCTTCGCTGCCATCTTTGAGGAGATATTGCCGTCAGCTCCGATTTTCAGCCGTACCCCAGGACGAAATGATAGAAGACAGAGCTCGCTTTCTATTAGGCTGGAACGTGTTGGTCTGTTACTTTGCGTTTGTCAACGATTGAAGGGTTAATGCCCTCCCCCCTCCTCCCGCCTGCAGCTTTTGAGGGATGGCGGATGCTGCTGTTACTTAGCAACGCCGGGGGGGTGTCAGATTTGCTGGTTGTCATGGAAATAGGATGCAGCTGCGGTTTTGGTGACAGCAGCGAGTGGCAATGTAGAGGGGGGGTGGGGGTCAGTGTCAGGCCCAGATTTCCCCATTAACGCTTTCAGCTCCAAGGCCGCGTAAAGAGGCGTCACCCGCGAGGAGAAGGGATTGTAATTCACAATAATTATCGCCCTGAGTTCATCTTGCATCGCGGTGACCGTGGAGCGGGTGGGGGGTGGCGAGCGCTCTCCAGACACCAGAAGGGGTTAATTCTATCTCACGATCCTGAAGGCCCGCTGCGGAGACGTCGCTCCTGCTGCCGCCAGACTCCGGTCCCAGCATGCACTGCCTGTCAAGATTCACAGTCCCCAGCAGGTCCCGTCACAATGTGATGTTTGGGGGAGTTGTAGTTCAATGCACGTATCTGAAGAATATGGGCGCCGATTTGTGAGCGCAAACGCCTGCCACCAAACGTGAGATCATACGACGAACATTTATGAGGCGCTCAGCGCGGATTCCGGTAAAGACGTACAAGGGACGCACCGCCAAACAGTGGCGGAGGTCACATGATGGGCGCAACCATAGGAGTCCCACTAGAAAAGAGAAACTGGCCGTGTTGCCCATAGCAACCAATCACAGAGCAGCTCTCATGTTTCCAGAGCAGAATCCAAAATGAAAGCTGTGCTGTGATTGGTTGCTGTGGGTTCATAGACTGATGATGTCTCACAGCTCGAGGTACAGAAAAGTTTGTGCCTCCTAATGTGACCCGGACGCCCTACAAAATTCAGGGGAGTCCTTGTGTCACAACCACCTACCTAACACCTGCTCATACTTACTGACATATAGACCTTGCCCCCGGGAACGCCCCAAACCTCACAGGAACGCCGTTTGTGGGCGGGGTTTACAAAATGTAGGGAAACTCGGATCCTATATTTACGCAATGATTCGTCGTTCTGGAAACCGACCACGAAACCTCTTTTTCCGTCCAAAAACTTGTCCGAATTTTGCCATAATCTGCGCCAAAGAATCGGCATTCACGCTGTGCAGCTTTATTTAGACGCTTTTTACGCCTTGCTAAAAAGAGGGTGCAGCTAAGAGGAGTCGTAAAAACTCTTTCCGCAAAAACATTGGAGTAAAGTAAGTAGGCGTCTATCGTGAGGTGCCAGATTTATCCGACACCGGGGGCCTTTGTGATCAACTTTGGCCACTGCGCTTAGGTCCACCAATCACTCGCCGGTATTATGTCATGTGACCATTTAAGTGGAAAAAAAAGTTCTTCAACTGAAGGAAGAGTCATGTGACTTGGGCTACGGCCATAACGCATGTTGTCATCGCCTTCCATGCACGATGGGGGTTGTAGTTCCACCCCATTTTAGGACATGTGTATCACAGGGGCCCTAGATAAGAGGGGCCAAATCCTGGTAGACCCGCCCCCTCTATGTACATTCCTGGCCCTCCTGTCTCAGGACTGTGTGGCCCCGTGTTGGGATTGCAGTGGGGCCCCTCTACACGGAATGCTATTATTCGTCACCCTCCATATAAGAAGCACTTCACCTGCAGAGCCTCCGTTTTGCTCCCCTCCCCGCGGTATCACCTCAGTAACGCACGTGCACCGCTCTGCCGCCACTGTAACCATAGAAACATTTAAAGGGAAAACCTGCCTTGGCCAGTAAATTCCTTTTACCTGTTTAGTGGCTCAAGCCTTGGTCGGATGATGGTTATGCCGCCGCCGCCCCCCTCCGGTGTGATCTCCCGCCTGCCCGTAGCCACGCTGTGCGGTTTTATCAGAGATTGTCACTGGCGTGCCACAATACGTATCAAACAGACTGCGCTATGAATATCCCCTCCGTCACCAAGCACATCAAACGCGTGGCGTGTGCGACACCGCGCAGGAGAGCCCCGACAGCTGCCGCGCAAAAGATCACAGCCAGGCAGCGAAATGACAGCAGCCGCGCGACAGCGCAGAATTATTGGCATGTGACTCCTTCCTCCATGTTACCCGTATAACCTCAGAGCTCCTTACAGGGATCAGATCTTAGGGGGCTTGATGGTAAAGGACTAGCGGGCGCTGTAACCTGGAGCTCACCGACCCCGGGCCCCGCAGCTGCCATAGTATATGCCTCTGCGCCCCTCCTAGTGCACCGCAGGCCTCCGCGCTCTTGGGCCTTCGTACTGATCAAATGAGGAGGGGTCACATGGCCTGGTTTTAGAATGTCAGGGGGCAGGGCTCAGTTTTTGGCTCAGAAAAGTACTATAGTCATTTTACATTTAACTCCTCCCTTTGTGTTATAGCTCCTCCCAATATACATAAAACTCCTCCCTATGTGTTATAGCTCCTCCCAATATACATAAAACTCCTCCCTATGTGTTATAGCTCCTCCCAATATACATAAAACTCATCCCTATGTGTCATAGCTCCTCCCAATATACATAAAACCCCTCCCTATGTGCCATAGCTCCTCCCAATATAAATCTAACCCCTCCTTATGTGTCACAGCTCCTCCCAGTGTACATATAACCCCTCCTTAGGTGTCACAGCTCCTCCCAGTGTACATATAACCACTCCTTATGTGTCACAGCTCCTCCCAGTGTACATATAACCACTCCTTATGTGTCACAGTCCCTCCCAGTGTACATATAACCCCTCCTTATGTGTCACAGCTCCTCCCAGTGTACATATAACCCCTCCTTAGGTGTCACAGCTCCTCCCAGTGTACCTATAACCCCTCCTTATGTGTCACAGCTCCTCCCAGTGTACGTATAACCCCTCTTTATGTGTCACAGCTCCTCCCAGTGTACATATAACCCCTCCCTATACATGATAGTGTAGTGCCCTGGAACAGAGGTACGTTTAGGCCTGTAGGCACTTCTCCATCCCAGAGACGAGGCATAGGGCTGGCTTCTCCAGTCTCCTCCCAGAGACGAGGCATAGGGCTGGCTTCTCCAGTCTCCTCCCTGAGACGAGGCATAGGGCTGGCTTCTCCAGTCTCCTCCCTGAGGCGAGGCATAGGGCTGGCTTCTCCAGTCTCCTCCCTGAGGCGAGGCATAGAGCTGGCTTCTCCAGTCTCCTCCCTGAGGCGAGGCATAGGGCTGGCTTCTCCAGTCTCCTCCCTGAGGCGAGGCATAGAGCTGGCTTCTCCAGTCTCCTCCCTGAGGCGAGGCATAGGGCTGGCTTCTCCAGTCTCCTCCCTGAGATGAGGCATAGGGCTGGCTTCTCCAGTCTCCTCCCTGGGGCGAGGCATTGGGCTGGCTTCTCCAGCCTCCTCCCTGAGGCGAGGCATAGGGCTGGCTTCTCCAGCCTCCTCCCTGAGGCGAGGCATAGGGCTGGCTTCTCCAGTCTTCTCCCTGAGGCGAGGCATAGGGCTGGCTTCTCCATTCTCCTCCCAGAGACGAGGCATAGGGCTGGCTTCTCCATTCTCCTCCCAGAGACATGGTATAGGGCTGGCTTCTCCAGTCTCCTCCCTGGCAGAAGAAGGGTTTGGTGCTGAGGAAAGCCCTGAGCTAGCTGTGCCTCTCTCTCTCTTAGAAGGCTGGTACCCTGGTCCAAGCCTGGTGATCCAGGGTCTGTGGCAGAGTATCCCCGTCTCAGCCTCCTCTTCTGGTCACTCAGTCGTCTGGCAGAGTCTCCCCTCCAAGCACTGGTCCCTAACTGCAGAACACTAGGGGCTCTGACTGTTCTCCTTATATACAGTTTCTGACTGAACTAGAACCTTCTAGTAGGAGGGGTGGAGAAACTCAGCACAAACAGATACAATGTTGCACTTTCTGTCTCAATGGCAATGACGCAGCAGATTTTCCAGACAAAACAGGTATTTAGACATAACAACAGAACTAAACCAGGAGGTCAGTTTGTCTGGTTTTGGTGGTACACAAGTCTGGCCCTTACCCTCCAAAGTATGCTCTTCTTTAACTCCTGATAACTGTGGAAAATTACCAGCTTCTCATTATTAGCTAGAAAGTCCCAAACGTCTCTCAATGTTCATTAACCCCTTCCACAGTGCTTTGCAAACACAGTGAAAAATAAGAGGATTTATATCACAACATACACATAAAATGCAGTTACACAGTATTAAGCAGTATAAGTTAGTGCAAGTTAACCCTTTAAAGTGAAATTAAGGACTTGATGACTTTGCATAGGGGAAACCGAGGCAAATGTCCAGACTTCAAAGTTCCCCCGGCTCCAGGGCACTAGAGTAGCCCCTCCCAGTGTACATATAACTCCTCCATAATGATCATAGCCCCTCCCTATGTGTGCATAGCTCCTCCCTATGTGTCATAACTCCTCCCATCATACCTATAACTCCTCCCCATAGCTTTTCTCCTAACGTTTTGCTTAAATAACAAAATAAACACTGCTACATCTCTGTATGATACAAAGTCCCCCACACACAGTGGTATCACTCCAAGCCGTACCAAATGACAAACTTGACTCTGCTGCATCAGGATACTAATTAGGATCTTCGTTCAGCTTCTTTTATAGTGCCTCCTTATGTCCTCCCAGCCTAATTAGTTCAGTTCTAATTATTTTACAATGTAGTCTTAACGACTTCCCTGTCATTTGCATGACTGCAGTGATATACGGGGTACATTGGGCATTACCCAGGCTGCTTCTTAAAGAGACCTCGCGTCTCATCTCCACAATCCCTGCACCTCTGCACCTCAGGACATATGGGCCCTATAGATGTGGGGGGCCGACCTTGTAGCCATGTATTAGACAGACAATACGTTTATATGAATGGGTATTGTGTAATACCGCATCTCCACTGTGGGGGCGCTGCAGGGAGATTGAGCACTTCATGCCAGGTCTCCTCGGAGATTACAGCGGATCACTGGGGGCCCCAGCAGGGAGGAGACACTTTGTGATCACCCTTCTCAGTGACAGTACATAGCAGAGGACCCCTTTAACAGTTTCCACAAGCGGCTGGTCCTGAGGAGCGCACTGTGTAGGGGGCTGCGGAGAGGACGGGGTAACGAGGACAGATGAAAGCTCCGGTACAAGGGGGGAAGCGGGATACAGACAGGAAGATGAAAGGACCGCCGGGGAAAATGAGATTACAAGAGAGTGAAATGGAGGGATAATGCAGGAGGAGGGCGAGAAACCGGGCGAGAGGAGGGCGACAATGGAGCCAGGGAGGAGGAGAGGAGGCCGGGAGACAGTCAGGGGAAGAGACAGCCAGCATACAGGTGTCAGTATACAAAAGAGACAGGCAGAAGCACTGTCACTATATAGGAGGAGACAGTCAGTAAGGGGGGGCGCTATTACTATATAGGAGGAGACCGGCAGTATAGGGGGCACTGTCACTATATAAGAGGAGACAGTCAGCACGGGGGGCGCTGTCACTATATAGGAGGAGACAGTCAGTACAGGGGGCGCTGTCACTATATAAGAAGAGACAGTCAGTACGGGGGGCGCTGTCACTATATAGGAGGAGACAGTCAGTATGGGGGGCGCTGTCACTATATAGGAGGAGACCGGCAGTATAGGGGGTGCTGTCACTATATAGGAGGGGACCGGCAGTATAGGGGGCGCTGTCACTATATAGTAGGAGACCGTCAGTATGGGGGACGCTGTCACTATATAGGAGGAGACCGTCAGTACATATGTACCCGGCCAGTCCAGGGGATGCAGCTTTTGCTGGGGGGGACGATCAGGACGCAGCGGGGAGAATTAGACAGAGGGGAAGGAATTAGCGGGAGATTAATCCTCCGCCTCCGTCTGCAGCTCAACCAGCCTGGGATTTCCTGTAATACTTTTGAGGATGAGGCGGGGGTGTACAATACTGGGGGCTGAGCAGCCATGACGCTACAGATGGTGCAGGCGTTATTGCATCACTTGTCACTACAAGGAGATCACTATTGTGTGGCGTCTAGATGACGGATGGAGCAGCGGGTAAATACCATATGGCGTGCAGCGGGTAAATACCAGAGGCTCCTCTGCATTCCCACAGCCAGAACGGGCGTGTCCTTCTCAGGTTTTGCAAAAAGTTTTGATCAAAAAGAAAATCTTACCGTTTTGTGTCTACAGCTCCTATGCAGACTATGTGTCTCCATGGTTACAGACTAAAGACAAACCCCTCGTAGTCTGATCCTGCAGCCGCTCCCTCATCGTTCTACTGCAGGCATGTCCAAACTCCGGCCCTCCAGATGTTGCAAAACTACAACTCCCATCATTCCTGGACAACCTACAGCTATCAACCTACAGAAGAGCATGATGGGAGTTGTAGTTCTGCAACACCTGGAGGGCCAGAGTTTGGACATGCCTGTTCTACTGCATAGACAAAAGAGACGGCAGAAGGAAGGAAGTAGCACATGACCACAGGAGATGACTACACAGGGCTTGTTTGTAGTCTGTAACCATGGAGACACATAGGTCCGCATAGGAGCTGTATACGTATCACGGTAGGTATTTTTAACACACAATAAAAATGTTTGCAAAAATCTACACACCCTACCTGTGCAAATGTGCGGACTCTTACACCTTGTGCTTACCAATCTGTTGGCGCTGTTCTGTTTTCTTGCTGCGCAGGCTGTAAACGGGGTTTGGACCAGGGACAACAGGAGCGGGAACATGGAAGGCCGCGCTAGCGCTAATTATGGCTCCCAGGGGAGCACACGCCTGGTGTGTACTTTTACCTGCTGATACAGTACGGTTGTACATTACATGAGTCCTGTGCGGGGGGGAGAGCGCCATAGGGTGCACAATGCTGCATGAAATGGCGGGAATCAGTGGGAGGCACTAGACGCAGCACAGCCTAGAAATTCTGAAGGAAGTGCACCCATCAGCAGCATCAACCCTACTAAACAGGGCATAGTACCAGGTGGGGTGGATGCTGCTGATTATAATGATACCTGTCTGGTGAAAATCGGTCGTGGCATCCCTGAGGTAAAAGACTTATTTTAGTTATGCTAATTAGGAATGCAGTGCACTGAGGGCGGGGTCTAGCCCCTCAGTGCACCTCAGCTTTCCAGTGCTGGCCACACCCCCTCCATGCCCTGAAGCCAAAAGAGTTAGTCTTTTTTCTTGGGGTCACCACAACCGATTATCAGAAGACAGGTATCATTGTAATCAGCAGGATCATCTCTACCAGACCTACCATGTAAGAGGTTGATCCTGCTGATAAGTGTACCTTAAAAATCTGCTTACTACATTCACTCCCCTTCAAGGGGAAATGGAAGCATCACTTAATGACAATCCATAATACCGCCCCTCTGCTGAAGGACAGGGAATGGACCAGGTCTAGAAGCTTCCATGATTCTTTCTTAAATTGGTTGTCAGTAGATAAAGAGCGTCTCTCTTTCTGGAGGACCCGAGACGTTCGCACAGGCCATTCACGTCAGTGGGCAAGGTGTAATGCTTATTTTCCCCACTGGTGGAGCTGTAGGGAAAGCGAACACCCCTCGATTACAGCCGATCGCTGGGGGTCTCATTAGTGGGGCTTCTTCCGATCGGCTTATTATCCACAGTGGACAAGCCCTTTAACCCAGAGGGCAGCCATTTTTCCTTTGGCCATCCTGCCCACATTGTGGAGAGGGTCCAACGTGTCTTTCCTCGTATCTAGAGGATGGGGAGCGCTCCGCTCTCAAATTAACCTTGGAAATGGTTTCCTTATACAAACCTAGGAAAGATTCCAATGTAATTAATGAGGTGATGCGAGGTCAAAAACCTCACAAATTGGAAATATTCTGAACACTGTTGCAATGAGTCACATAAATGGAGCCGCAAAGGATTCTGGGGTCCGGACTGACGGGGGCCCGAGGAAAATGACACAATCTCTTGGCTCGGAGAGTCCTGAAGAGTCGATAAATGCGTGCGAACATCACCCCAAATAAAAGGAAAATGAATGGGCGGAGTGCTGCCACAGCCTACACTTAGGGTCCGTGGTATTACAACCCCTATTATTGCATTCTACAGATTTCTGGTTGTCTAGCAACCGCCTGACTTCCTGTCTGGGTGACCACCATTTAAGTACACGCAGTAGTGTGCTTACTAAAGTGGTCACGGGTAGAGTTGAGCGAACTTGTGTTTTAAGTTCGGCGTCCAAAGTTCGGGTTCGGGTTATCGTAGCATCCCGTTATGGATTCCGCTACCACGGACCATAACGGCATTTGGAATCCATAAGGGGATTCTTCAATGAACCTGAACCTTGGACAACACGGAGGACCTGGGGTGACGTCACCATCATGTGATCAGTGCAGGGGGCGTGGCTCAGCACTGGATTGGATAAGAGGTGGTAGCCTACGACCTCTTATCCAATCCAGTGCTGAGCCACGCCCCCTGCACTGATCACATGACGGTGACATCACCCCAGGTCCTTCACCCCGTGGTCCAAATGCTGTTATGGTCCGTGGTAGCGGAATCCATAACGGGATGCTTCGATAACCCCAACCCGAACTTTGGACGCCGAACTTAAAACACAAGTTCGCTCATCTCTAGTCACGGGCGGCTCTCTGCTGCACAGTACAGTGCACTGCCCCCGTACTGGTGCACAGACCTGTGATAGGAGGTAAGACAGGAAACTGTGCTGCTCCAAGGGAAAAACGAGCCAGGAAAACGGCGCAAACATAGGTCAAAGAAATATCGTACAGAGAGAAGACCCTGGGTCGTAAGTCCAAGGTGTTTGAGGGTGTATGTAAATGGGTCCTCCAACTGGACAACCCGCCTCTGGTCCGGCAGCTGAAGCCCCCGCTGATCCGCTTATATGTGCCACCATGTATTGCAGTCCCGCTCCACTCCCTTTAAACCAAGGAGTCCAGGTAGCGCTGCTCTGGTATGGAGCTCGTCCTATTCGTGTTTTCAGGCTGGCAGGAAGGGGTTAACTCCAGCTAATGGCGCTCGCTTTAATCTCGGCCGCTTTCATCTGTGTACACCGCACCCGCTAGAAGGTCTCCTAATTGACATGATGGAGAGCTGTTAGGCGGTAATACAGCACGTTGTAGATCCAGCCCTCAGACACGATCAGCGCTCATCCCCCTGAGATCTGGTGGGGGCCGCCAGGTACTAGACGGTACTCCGCACTCTCCGCAGATCCGGCGGACTGATTCCCCCATGTAATAACCTGCCGTGGAGCTGAACCCTATAGCATGTGGCATCTATACAGATGCAGCCTGAAGAGCGCGCCGCAGGCCTGGGGTGCAGCACGGATCCAGCAGTGAAGGGGTCTCCTCGTGATAAAATACGTCATAAACAAATGGAGGAAGACCCTGCCCTGCTGGGCTCCTGAGTGCCGTGGTCAGTGTGGCCCCTGTGTCTGCCTCTTGTCCTGCAAGCAGTGCCAACCAGTATTGGTGCCCTACAATGCCAGTGTACGATGTATGTCACCACGGGGCACTATGAGGTACCAATGTATGTCACCACGGGGCACTATGAGGTACCAATGTATGTCACCACGGGGCACTATGAGGTACCAATGTATGTCACCACGGGGCACTATGAGGTACAATGTATGTCACCACGGGGCACTATGAGGTACCAATGTATGTCACCACGGGGCACTATGAGGTACCAATGTATGTCACCACAGGGCACTATGAGGTACCAATGTATGTCACCACGGGGCACTATGAGGTACCAATGTATGTCACCACGGGGCACTATGAGGTACCAATGTATGTCACCACGGGGCACTATGAGGTACCAATGTATGTCACCACGGGGCACTATGAGGTACCAATGTATGTCACCACGGGCACTATGAGGTACAATGTATGTCACCACGGGACACTATGAGGTACTAATGTATGTCACCACGGGCACTATGAGGTACAATGTATGTCACCACGGGGCACTATGAGGTACTAATGTATGTCACCACGGGGCACTATGAGGTACCAATGTATGTCACCACGGGACACTATAAGGTACCAATGTATGTCACCACACAGCACTATGAGGTACCAACGTATGTCACCACGGGGCACTATGAGGTACCAATGTATGTCACCATGGGGTAGTATGAGGTACCAATGTATGTCACCATGGGGTAGTATGAGGTACCAATGTATGTCACCATGGGGTAGTATGAGGTACTAATGTACGTCACTGCTGGGCAGTGTTAGGTACTGGTCACCATTGGGTACCAGTGTAGCTGGTTCTGTCATATAGGCACTGTAGGTCCGTACTATTTTGCATACGGGGGTGTGCCCCAGACTATATGACATGTAGGAGAAGGCCGTAGGTCAGTGCACCTCTCCTCACCATAGATGTCTCCTGTCACGATTCTGGAGATTATTTTCATGGGAAACGTTCCCTGCTTTACTCCTAATTCATTGAGTTCCCAGTCACAAAACTAGACGTGGCACCTCTCTTATAGGTGGGACCCGCGGCTGTGCTCGCATTGATCTTGCACCCTTAGGCACCACGTCTTGGTGTGATGGCTACCTCCACTGCCCTGTATCTCCACCCCTCTCTTTGCCGGGTTCCTCGTCCTCCGATACCCTACAGTGATTTTCTTCTGCGATGTCTGGTCCAGAAGCTGGGGATCCTCCCGCAGGGCAGACTCGGTGGAGGCGCCTTATTGGAACAGGCAGGCAGGAGATGTTCATCTAACAGGTACATCTCCCCTGAGATTTGGCACAATGTGCTTATAGGCGACAGGTTCCAGTGAAGCCGACGGCCTCGGGCTAATCGCAGCCAACCTCTCCGGAATCCGACATGATTAGATGCCGGAAATCTCTTCCTTTGTGCCACTGAACCCAACCGAGCCCAGAGCCTGAGGCCCATCTCCAGTAGACGAAGTGTTAATTGCATCCTCCGACTTCTAGTCTTTTGCCCCGTCCAGTATCCCACGCCCCGGGGACGCTCTGACGGCATGTTGCAGATAATAGCCGGCGACTTTCCATTCCTGTTCACCTTTTCCTCCTGTTTTCAGGATCCTCATCAGATCCTCCATCATCAGGACGAGGCTTCTCGGAGCTCACGCTTTATAATTTGTGTCTAAAAGTCCCTTTGGTGTGTAATTAGTGCGCGCTCCTGCCCTCCTCTGTCACGCTGCGTTGAGTAATGTTGCGGCACTGAGCTGCCACGTTTTCCCTGTCCACAGTCAGCGCATTTAACCCTTCTCTTGCTGCCCTTTACATTGAGGAGCTGTCGAGATCTGTTTAATAGGCCGTGTTCTGTCATGGCAGCCATATTGCTTGCCACCCAGCCCACCTCAGAAGATATTGTTGATGGAAGTCCACCTCTCTGTTGCGGAAGTGCACAGGTAGCATTTGCGCCCAGGCCCCTGGCACACGGTTGGTGATGGTCGGTTGCGTTGACCCATATGAGCTTCAAGGTACCTCTGCCTCTGTTTTATGAGGTCACTGATCAGAGCTCCACCAGCTTTGCCAATCCATGGAAATTCGTAGACTCTTCTCCTCTGATGGAACTTTGGGTCCAGCTCGAGGTGGGTTCTCCATGCTCACATATCTAGTCTGACAAGTTGGACACAAAGACGATCTCGCGGTTTTTCAACACACCATCCACCTCATGGCCTCTGGTGGACGTGCAGCATTGAGTTCCACCTCGTTCCTTCCCAATTCTACGCAGTCGCAGAAGTGAGGAGCACAGCTCCCGTACCAGCAGCGAACATGAACCTCGAGTCCTCAGCTTTTGGCTTTGATCCACCTGAGAGGTCATCCGCAGCGTCTTCTGCTAGAACATATTTTTCTGCCTGGAAATTGCTGGATGCGATAGGACCACCGCCAACGCGCTTCCGAAGCTGTTCGAAACACAGGCAATGCAAGTGGAATGGGTGCCAGATGCTACCGCATACCATGGCGAGGCTGGGCTCCTCCTGGACGTTATAGTGCACGTGCTGCCACGTCGTTTGCCCGCCACATTGAATTTGGCGACGTACAGTACATTTTACGGGTCTTTTTCGAAGTGATTTTGTCGAAGAGCGGCAAATGACTGGAGATTCCTCTCGCTGCACTCCTAAATTATAACAGACATTAAAACAGTAGAGGGAAGTTTTCGATGGCAAGGTGCCCTCCTCTTGTGCGATGCCAAGCTGGCAGTGGAGCGCAGGCAGAGAAATATGCATTTCTTCTCATTAGCTCTCATTCACCCCATTCCAGGAAGAGGCCGAGCGCTGTGACTGTCAGCCTGCATGTGCCGGATCCCCGTCTTAAAGGGAAGCTCCACCACCAGAGACACTCTGCAGCGGGGGATAATGTACGATCAATCTGCTACTGGGAGCCAGCATGGTCATTAGGACATGTGTGCTGTTTATGGTAGCCTGTAGCTACCCACAAACAACACCTGCATTCTGCCGCCAGTGAAACCAGCAAAAGCCATGCATCTGCCCAACCTGTGCCATCCGAATACCAGTACAGCTTGAGCAGAGCCCTTCTTCTCCAGGCTCAGCAAATGGCAGCTATACTCTGCTCTGCCGCATTCTAAAGCTGCTGTTTACTACACCCATGACTAGAGCTGAGGGGCTGCTCAATCATGACCTTCACGGAATACAGGCTACCATAGGCGGCTTCTCCCCTGTTGACAGTGGCTGCACTTCGCCATTGTCAGCAGGAGACCAGCCATTTGTGGCAGCCTGTATTCTGTGAAGGTCATGATTTTCATTTTGCGCAATGGCTCCACAGCATTGGAAAAAATGGTTTTACCCTCGTAGGGACTAAAGGAGGCATGTGGTAGATGGATGGCGTGTGTGGTCTCCTATGCCTCCACCTATAGAAGAGCAGGCCGTGCACAAAGTCAATGGCCATGCTCGTCCACCTCTCCGCTGGACAGCCCCACCAAACGCCATCGGAGAGGACGGTGGAAGCCCCGGGGCAGGTGTCCCTTGCGTCCTCCCTATAATCTGTCTCCCGATTGACTCCTCCAACGCTTTACCCAAAAACTACGAAGCCTTTTCGGGCGTCTCCATGGCAGAGCAGAGCATCCTTCCCCTTGCGGTGATGACTAATGCTCCGTAATGGCGGTATCTATGACTACCAGGCTCATCGGATGAATGTGAATTCCTAGCAGGCCACCAGTGATCTTCTGCCGCCTCTGCCCGGACGCCTCACATTGCTGTGGGAGACTATTTCCCTGTAAAAATCCTGGATTGATCGTTCGATTCCCGCAGATGAAATGTGTGTAATAACGCAAATAATTGCCGCCATTATCGGCTGTTTTATCACCTGCTCGAGGCCGGATTCGCCGCCATGATGCCACTGCGGAATGTATCCTGTCTATTAGTACGATATGTGAGGTGTAAACGGCTTCCCTAATGTAGGCAGCAACTCATTAACCTCTTCATTACGCCACCATGTTGTCTCTTGTGTTAACGGCTTGACAGCGTTCCTCTAACGTGTAGACTAGCGTTTATAGCTCTCCTACGGCCATAGCGATGTACTCGCCGCTCCATATGACTGCACGATGAATAGGAGGCTGAAAGAATGGAATATGGAGGCGCGGGATGACGGTCATTGTTCTTTCTGATAGTTCCTATGACCTAATCAATCCCAAATGATGTAATCAAAGTCCTCACGGCTGTGGGTGGGGCTTAGTTATGAGTGGGCGGTGCCAGTGTAGGGATACGCCCCATCGTCTAAGGGGAATAATAACACCAGCTTAATTTATATGTTTCCAGGAGGGATGTAGTGTGGTGAAGCTATAGTACATAGTGTATATGATATGTAGATGAGCTTTCTGAGCAGATCTCAGTGTGGTGAAGCTATATTACATAGAGTATATGATATGTAGTGGAGCTTTCTGAGCAGATCTCAGTGTGGTGAAGCTATAGTACATAGAGTATATGATAAGTAGATGAGCTTTCTGAGCAGATCTCAGTGTAGTGAAGCTATAGTACATAGTGTATATGATATGTAGATGAGCTTTCTGAGCAGATCTCCGTGTGGTGAAGCTATAGTACATAGAGTATATGATATGTAGATGAGCTTTCTGAGCAGATCTCAGTGTGGTGAAGCTATAGTACATTGTGTATATGATATGTAGAGGAGCTTTCTGAGCAGATCTCAGTGTGGTGAAGCTATAGTACATAGTGTATATGATATGTAGATGAGCTTTCTGAGCAGATCTCAGTGTGGTGAAGCTATAGTACATGGTGTATATGATATGTAGAGGAGCTTTCTGAGCAGATCTCAGTGTGGTGAGGCTATAGTACATAGAGGATATGATATGGAGATGAGCTTTCTGAGCAGATCTCAGTGTGGTGAAGCTATAGTACATAGTGTATATGATATGTAGATGAGCTTTCTGAGCAGATCTCAGTGTGGTGAAGCTATAGTACATAGAGTATATGATATGTAGAGGAGCTTTCTGAGCAGATCTCAGTGTGGTGATGCTATAGTACATAGAGTATATGATATGGAGATGAGCTTTCTGAGCAGATCTCAGTGTGGTGAAGCTATAGTACATAGTGTATATGATATGTAGAGGAGCTTTCTGAGCAGATCTCAGTGTGGTGAAGCTATAGTACATAGTGTATATGATATGTAGATGAGCTTTCTGAGCAGATCTAAGTGTGGTGAAGCTATAGTACATTGTGTATATGATATGTAGAGGAGCTTTCTGAGCAGATCTCAGTGTGAAGTTGACATTGTGTATATGATATGAGAGGAGCTTTCTGAGCAGATCTCAGTGTGGTGAAGCTATAGTACATAGTGTATATGATATGTAGATGAGCTTTCTGAGCAGATCTCAGTGTGGTGAAGCTATAGTACATGGTGTATATGATATGTAGAGGAGCTTTCTGAGCAGATCTCAGTGTGGTGAAGCTATAGTACATAGAGTATATGATATGTAGATGAGCTTTCTGAGCAGATCTCAGTGTGGTGAAGCTATAGTACATAGAGGATATGATATGTAGATGAGCTTTCTGAGCAGATCTCAGTGTGGTGAAGCTATAGTACATAGTGTATATGATATGTAGATGAGCTTTCTGAGCAGATCTCAGTGTGGTGAAGCTATAGTACATGGTGTATATGATATGTAGAGGAGCTTTTTGAGCAGATCTCAGTGTGGTGAAGCTATAGTACATGGTGTATATAATATGTAGAGGAGCTTTCTGAGCAGATCTAAGTGTGGTGAATCTATAGTACATAGAGGATATGATCTGTAGAGGAGCTTTCTCACCAGATCTCAGTGTGGTGAATCTATAGTACATAGTGTATATGATATGTAGACGAGCTTTCTGAGCAGATCTCAGTGTGGTGAAGCTATAGTACATAGTGTATATGATATGTAGATGAGCTTTCTGAGCAGATCTCAGTGTGGTGAAGCTATAGTACATAGAGAATATGATATGTAGAGGAGCTTTCTGAGCAGATCTCCGTGTGGTGAAGCTATAGTACATAGAGAATATGATATGTAGAGGAGCTTTCTGAGCAGATCTCAGTGTGGTGAAGCTATAGTACATAGAGTATATGATATGTAGAGGAGCTTTCTGAGCAGATCTCAGTGTGGTGAAGCTATAGTACATAGAGTATATGATATGTAGATGAGCTTTCTGAGTAGATCTCAGTGTGGTGAAGCTATAGTACATAGAGGATATGATATGTAGAGGAGCTTTCTGAGCAGATCTCAGTGTGGTGAAGCTATAGTACATAGTGTATATGATATGTAGATGAGCTTTCTGAGCAGATCTCAGTGTGGTGAAGCTATAGTACATTGTGTATATGATATGTAGAGGAGCTTTCTGAGCAGATCTCAGTGTGGTGAAGCTATAGTACATAGTGTATATGATATGAAGATGAGCTTTCTGAGCAGATCTCAGTGTGGTGAAGCTATAGTACATGGTGTATATGATATGTAGAGGAGCTTTCTGAGCAGATCTCAGTGTGGTGAAGCTATAGTACATAGAGGATATGATCTGTAGAGGAGCTTTCTCACCAGATCTCAGTGTGGTGAATCTATAGTACATAGTGTATATGATATGTAGACGAGCTTTCTGAGCAGATCTCAGTGTGGTGAAGCTATAGTACATAGTGTATATGATATGTAGAT
Organism: Bufotes viridis; assembly: GCA_033119425.1. Lineage (NCBI taxonomy): Eukaryota > Metazoa > Chordata > Amphibia > Anura > Bufonidae > Bufotes > Bufotes viridis. The sequence goes on along the minus strand of CM065590.1, from coordinate 596,900,712 downwards.
GAGCTTTCTGAGCAGATCTCAGTGTGGTGAAGCTATAGTACATAGAGTATATGATATGTAGATGAGCTTTCTGATCAGATCTCAGTGTGGTGAAGCTATAGTACATAGAGTATATGATATGTAGATGAGCTTTCTGAGCAGATCTCAGTGTGGTGAAGCTATAGTACATAGTGTATATGATATGTAGAGGAGCATTCTGAGCAGATCTCAGTGTGGTGAAGCTATAGTACATAGAGTATATGATATGTAGATGAGCTTTCTGAGCAGATCTCAGTGTGGTGAAGCTATAGTACATAGAGAATATGATATGTAGAGGAGCTTTCTGAGCAGATCTCCGTGTGGTGAAGCTATAGTACATAGAGAATATGATATGTAGATGAGCTGTCTGAGTAGATCTCAGTGTGGTGAAGCTATAGTACATAGAGTATATGATATGTAGAGGAGCTTTCTGAGCAGATCTCAGTGTGGTGAAGCTATAGTACATAGAGTATATGATATGTAGATGAGCTTTCTGAGTAGATCTCAGTGTGGTGAAGCTATAGTACATAGAGGATATGATATGTAGAGGAGCTTTCTGAGCAGATCTCAGTGTGGTGAAGCTATAGTACATAGAGGATATGATATGGAGATGAGCTTTCTGAGCAGATATCAGTGTGGTGAAGCTATAGTACATAGTGTATATGATATGTAGAGGAGCTTTCTGAGCATATCTCAGTGTGGTGAATCTATAGTACATAGTGTATATGATATGTAGAGGAGCATTCTGAGCAGATCTCAGTGTGGTGAAGCTATAGTACATAGTGTATATGATATATAGATGAGCTTTCTGAGCAGATCTCAGTATGGTGAAGCTATAGTACATAGTGTATATGATATGTAGAGGAGCTTTCTGAGCAGATCTCAGTGTGGTGAAGCTATAGTACATAGAGGATATGATATGGAGATGAGCTTTCTGAGCAGATCTCAGTGTGGTGAAGCTATAGTACATAGTGTATATGATATGTAGATGAGCTTTCTGAGCAGATATCAGTGTGGTGAAGCTATAGTACATTGTGTATATGATATGTAGATGAGCTTTCTGAGCAGATCTCAGTGTGGTGAAGCTATAGTACATAGTGTGTATGATATGTAGTGTGGTAAAGCTATAGTACATAGAGTATATGATATGTAGATGAGCTTTCTGAGCAGATCTCGGTGTGGTGAAGCTATAGTACATAGTGTATATGATATGTAGAAGAGCTTTCTGAGCAGATCTCAGTGTGGTGAAGCTATAGTACATAGAGGATATGATATGTAGAGGAGCTTTCTAAGCAGATCTCAGTGTGGTGAAGCTATAGTACATAGAGTATATGATATGTAGATGAGCTTTCTGAGCAGATCTCAGTGTGGTGAAGCTATAGTACATAGAGTATATGATATGTAGATGAGCTTTCTGAGCAGATCTCAGTGTGGTGAGGCTATAGTACATAGTGTGTATAATATGTAGATGCTAGGACAAAGCTCTGCCCAGCATTCTGGATGTCTAGTCCTGTCAATCAAGAAGGGGGGGTGCAGAGCACAGAGAGTGTTACAAAGCAGTGCTCAAAGGGTTCAGCCCCACCTCCTGGTGCTCCAACTTTTTATTTGCATATGATTAAAAAGACAGATTTATCTGCAGCGGTTTATCATACAGAGAAAAGAAAGGTATTGTTTTAATCAGCATGATCAGCCCTACCAGGCAGTATGTCTGGTTTAATAGGATAGATCCAGGTGGCAGAGCCGCTTTAACCAGGAGGGTCAACCCTACTAGGCAGTGTACCTATTTAATAGGGTTGATTCTAGTCTTTAAGACTGGATTGTCACTATGGCAGCAGATAAATGGTCCTAGCTGTACTTGCCACTCTCGTTCCCCACGTCACCCAGCATTATTAATCAGATTTTTCTTAATATACTTTTAGTAGGGGAATCCCTTTACATAAGTCAGCAGTAAAGCGCAGTCGCCACGTCTCGGCCTCTCTTCCCTCTTGATTAATTTGAACTTGCGGCGATGAGTTTTGATATGTTGTGTGTTCCTCCCTTGTTGCGGTATTACATGGCGGGTAGTACCACGGATCAGCACGGCCCCGGCTTCTGAAATCTTCAGCTAAAACACATTTACGGAAGGTTGCGACGCGCTCGCTCTCATTCCTGCACCTACACAGCAGCCAGGCCCCACAGAAGAGTAACTGGCACAAAAAATAGGGATTTTTTGCTCTTTTCAAAACTTGGGCTAAATTAGGAAAAAAAACATACAAGTTTGATTCCATCTCCAATCGCCCTGAACAGAGTCTTGCACAGACGATTCTGTCTTGACACCTGGCTCCGTCTTACGCAATCTGGGCTTTGTACACAGCCAAAAACTGAAACTGTAGTAAAGCCTGCCCTCCAATATTCCGGGATTGAAATGTGCTACAAAGTGATGGGCGAGAGGGGGGGTTGAGTCTTGGCACTCGATGGTGGCTGCTTCAGAATGGCGGCATTCATACATAAATGCGACTATTTCTATATCAAAGTGCTAGGAAAAGTCTTCTGGATGTAAAGATAAAAATGTGGTGCTTTCAGATGCTGCTTGACACCATCGCACTCCTGACTACTCGGGGCACCAGATCCTGGTGCCACCATCTAAAGTTATTGCCAGGCTTCACCCATCATTCAGTGTGCTAGCTTAGCCCTGTGTCTTAATACCCTGTCCAATGCAGAGTGGCTTGGCACCCCCTTGGCACCCTACACCCATGCCCTCCCCCATTTCAAGACTCAGGTCTGGAATATACAGCTCGATGTATGGGTGACTTTACCGTACAGCCTGAAGAGCGGAGACCTCGTGTAACAGCGGCTGCTGTGCGCCGCTGTTCACCTGCTTACTGCCGCGGTCCCGGGCGCCGTGTTCAGCAGTGATCTGCGGCCGGTGCTCCCCATTCACCGCTGCAGTTCTGGGCTCTGTCTGTGTGGCTGCTGTTGTTCTCGGATCCGCTCTGCAGTTTCCTCTCAGCCCTGGCCACAGCATGCTTGCTGCTTGTTTCCTGCAGCACTTCCCTAAGGGCCGGCGTACGTCACTTCCTGGAGTTTATGGGTTAGGTCATGTGACCTTGCTGACCTATCCTAGCCCTCCAGCGCATATATAAGTGGCTCAGCCCCCTTCCCAGATGCCTCAGTGTCAAGGTCCTTGTGTCCTGCTAAGGTTCCTGGTTTCAGCTTGTGTTCCTGACTCGGACCTGTATTCCTGGACTCTGCTACATGTTTGATCCCTGCCTGCTTGCCTTGACTCTCCTGTTGCTGTTCCGGATTGCCTAACCTGTATCTGTGCCGCCTGCCCCGACCTATTGCCTGTCTGACTTCGCCTCTGCCTCATCCTTCGGTCCTGCACCTCTGGTACCTCGCTCAGGTACCTCCTGGTCCACCTGGACCAGCTGCCTCGTGGGCCTGTCCTAATCAAGAGGTAGCGACCTGGTGTTCCTCTCGGGAAAGCCTATCCCCACCTTCAGGGGTACTGTAAAGAATCGACGAGTTCACTTGGACACTCCCGTAGAGGAGGTAGGACACGTGGCACAGTGGGTTCACACCCGCTGGTTCGTGACACCCCCAAAGATGCAGTGTGGCTTAAGGTGACTTTACCGTACAGCCTTAGAAGCAGAGGCCCCCAAAGATGCAGCGTGACTTTATGTAAACTGAATGTAATTATTGGGCACTAAAAAAATTCAGCGACTTTCTATTGTGTGTCATTTTTTTTCTCATTCTCAACATCTCTGCTTGATGTCAGTGAGCACATTCAGAGACTGAAATCCTGAACAGACCTACTGTTTGCTACAATTGTATCCAGTCTACACTGAGCTCCTCTGCCGGCGGCTGATACATTTCACCTGCACTGCTACAATGTTGCTAAATCTGTGCTTTCCCCTGTATTTAGCATGAGTCCTCAGCTGTCAGAAGTTTTGGGGTTAAGAAGGTTCTCCCTCACTGACATATGGTGGTGCTCATCCTGCTCCTCCTGGTTCATGAACAGAATGCTAGAACTGTAATGAATGCTGGCAGAGCAGAGGAGAGCATCTGTATAACAGGAAAGCTATGCGACAACCCCAAGCGACACGGCTGCCATCGGTGGTTGTCACTCAGCAGCTACAATAAAGCAATTTGATTATAGGCCAAAATGTGCAGCCACCGAATGTGCCCTCCCGGGTCCAGCAGGCGGCCATCATCATCCTCTACCCGGTCCATGTGCCAGGTGATTGGACGGGCAGATTTTATGAATGGCCTAACTAGCCAGTCGTGTGATGGGCCGCAGCCACCCTCTCTGCCCTAGACACAGTAAACTAGACATGACTGATGCCCAGCGCATTATTATTGCACAGCCTGGCACCTCTTGCACACATGTGTGGTGAGGCAGCCTGGCACTAGGTACATGGCTGCCTACCCATCCTGGTATGAGCTAAACATGACACAGCACATAGACTAGGCTGGCACGGCATGACCGCACGTGTGGTTGGATGTCGCCCATTTTGGCTTATTTCTCCAACAGCTCCAACGTCTGATTAATGGCCCGTTTCCGAGCACAGCGCCCCCTGTGCGGTGTGGGGTGCAGACGGGTACTATGAGCAGCGGGCATCCCGGGGACACAATTTCATGTCCGCACTGTGATGTTAATGTAATGGTGAAATGTGTTTTGTGAGATGAGATGGAGCAGAGCGTCCCCCGGCGAGGGAGAGATTCGGTGCCAGCTCGTTAACCCTTTCCCCGCCCACCAAAAGACGCCTAGCTCTAGCTGTGCGGAATAACGAGCGTCTTTGAAAAGGAGAAAGGGAGAGGGGGGGAGATGTAGTGTCCCCAGAACCGCCACTGTCACCACAATAGGATGAAGTGATTGGCAAAATGTGAAGTCATCAACTTTTATCATCCAGGGACATAGCGGGCAGCGAGTGAAAAAAAGAAAGGAAAAAGCAATTGGAGGGTAGGGAGCAGGACGAGACGGTGAACGGAGAGACGCTGTGGGGGAGAACACACAAGCGGCAGATGGAGATGTAGCATAGCTGAGTTTGTCACGGGTCATCTGTTGATCTATGTAGATACACCTACTTCAGTTCCAGTTAGGCAACAGATTGGGCTCTGCTAAATCTGCAGTCTGGGAATGGAAGCGTTAACATTGGCCACTTATGAAAAATCCATACTGCGCGGTGGCGACAATCTTCTTTGTTCAATAGAACGCTGTAGCGTCGGACCGGGGTTCCTGAGGCCCACCAGAGGAAAGTATTTCTGGCGCCCAACCCCCATATTATCAATAAAGTCTGATGGAAATAATAGACCCTCGAATTTATCGCTCCAAGGGCAGGTCCAAAAGTGGTATTTCCTCTGGACCTTTGAGGCCCACTATGGGAGCATAGCCTGGGCCCCCGGAGAATCCTCTGATGGGCCAGTCCGATGCTGGAACGCTGCGATGTGCGTCTGACACCAAGTGGTGGGCTTGCAGGTTACCGTATAGAGGAGCTGGGAGGGAGTAATGTCTGCAGGGAGGGAGTAATGTCCGCGGGGAGGGAGTAATGTCCGCGGGGAGGGAGTAATGTCCGCGGGGAGGGAGTTATGTCCGCGGGGAGGGAGTAATGTCCGCGGGGAGGGAGTAATGTCCGCGGGGAGGGAGTAATGTCCGCGGGGAGGGAGTAATGTCCGCGGGGAGGGAGTAATGTCCGCGGGGAGGGAGTAATGTCCGCGGGGAGGGAGTAATGTCCGCGGGGAGGGAGTAATGGCCATGCGGAAGGAGTAATGTCGACGGGGAGGGAGTAATGTCCGCGGGGAGGGAGTAATGTCCGCGGGGAGGGAGTAATGGCTGCGGGGAGGGAGTTATGTCTCCGGGGAATAATGTCCGTGGGGAGGGAATGATGGATGCGGGGAGGGAGTAATGTCCATGCGAAAGGAGTATTGGACAAGGGGAGGGAGTAATGGCCATGCGGAAGGAGTAATGTCGACGGGGAGGGAGTAATGTCCGCGGGGAGGGAGTAATGTCCGCGGGGAGGGAGTAATGGCTGCGGGGAGGGAGTTATGTCTCCGGGGAATAATGTCCGTGGGGAGGGAATGATGGATGCGGGGAGGGAGTAATGTCCATGCGAAAGGAGTATTGGACAAGGGGAGGGAGTAATGGCCGTGGGGAGGGAGTAATGTCCAATTAAATCGGAGGGGAGATAAGTTTAATCATCCAAACATATCAGAGGCAGGGTTAGGGCTCATGCACATGAACGTGTGCTGCCTGGGTCATGCATTTGGGACCCAAATTGTGGCCCCCAATGCACGGGCACCATCCTTGTGGCCTGCGCTGGTGGATGGGTCGATTGGATGCCCCGCAAAAAAACAGAGCACGTTGTATTTTTTTCGGGTGTGGAGGCACAGACCGTAATACCACGGAAGTGCTCCATAGAGCTTCCGTGGCCTTTGTAATGAAAAAACATCTTAAAGTCTTAGGCCCAGTTTTTTTTGCTTTTGTTTTTTTGTAGCACTCTCCGTCATCAGCTCTATTTTGGTGATATTCTCCCCTCTTTCGGAGACGAATATGGAGACACGTGGAATAACATATAATATAGGGAAATGTTTCTATAGATAGATTTGACAGATTCCCATTCATTGCATGCTTCATAGGTGATGACATCACTTTCTTTCCAGGTCTGATGACTTCACCTTTTATTGTCTATGCTCATCAAGAGCCACCGCTATAACATGTGGCACTGCCACTGACTAGACAATGACTTTACCCACTGCCTTTCTTCCCTGGCAGTAGCTGATGACATCACTCATTGCATCTTCTTGCTCTTGATGACATCATCACACAAATAGTAGCTGTTATTACATCTCAGGATTTGCTCGTTTATTCAGAATCAGGCCTCGCGCCGTCTAATAATTATTCAGTACTCAATTTCATTCTGGTTCTTTTACACCAATATGGACACTCGGAACAAGTGCGAGATGATGGAGAACTTGTCACCTGATAGGTGTGATTGTTCCATGAGCTTTATAATCTAGGGGTGTCCTTCAGCTTGTAATACTGCCACTTATTACGAGCTAGTGTCCACTTATTATGTCACTGTCATCTACAGATACTAACATCACTCAATATACCTGTTCACGACAAAGACAACGTCGTTAGTTATGTCTGTCGGTGGCGCTGATGTCACACCCCGTGTCAGTCTTCATTAATAACCGTGTCACTCGGAAGATAACCACATCACTCATAGTATCACTTGAAGGACAACGTTGTCACTCCCTACGCACTCAATGGATCGCTTACTAATTGTCAACAACAGATGGTAACGTTGTCACTTGTCATATGTCGGTGTTACTCCAAAATCCTACAGCGACTCCTCGTGTGCCGGTGTCATTAGCTATGGAACAGCAGCTTGCATTACATGTTATGTCAAACCATAAAAGTGTGGACAATGTCTCCCAGTAGATTCCAGCATCCTTCATCAGATATGACATTCAGAAAATTACAGGCTTACTCATCAGATGTCTATGTCACTCTGCAAGTGACCACATCACTTATCAAATGTTTGAGTCAACAGATAATCTTATCACACATTACACCGCATGTCAATGTCACTCAACAGATGACATCCTCGCTTACCAGTGTCACTCAATAGTGTCTTCTATTGAGTGACACTGGTAAGTGTCACCTATCAAATGTCAGTGTCACTCAATAGAAGACAGCTTCACCTATCAAATGTCTGTGTCACTGAATAGAAGACAGCTTCACCTATCAAATGTCAGTGTCACTCAATAGAAGACAGCTTCACTTATCAAATATCTGTGTCACTCAATAGAAGACAGCTTTACTTCTCAAATGTCATTGTCAAGTAATAGAAAACAACTTCACCTATGAAATGTCAGTTTCATTCAACAGGACACAGCTTCACTTATCAAATGTCTGTGTCACTCAATAGTAGACAGCATCACTTATTAAATGTCTGTGTCACTCAATAGAAGACAGCTTCACTTATCAAATGTCAGTGTCACTCAATAGAAGACAGCTTCACTTATCAAATGTCTGTGTCAGTCAACAGAAGACAGTTTCACTTATCAAATGTCAGTGTCGCTCAATAGAAGACAGCTTCATTTATCAAATGTCAGTGTCATTTCATGCATAACAGCTTTACATTTCAGTATCAATTAACAGATGTCAACATTATACACTACTGTAAATGTCAACAGATATCTGCCTCCCTTACGCCAATCAACAGATGTCAATAATATTCATTGTCAGTTTCACTTCATAGCTGACCTCTTCACTCATCAAATGTATAATCCACTGTCACTTATCAAATGTCATACCACAACTTTACTTATTACATGCCCGTATCTGTCACAATCATGTCAGTGTCACTTGTTCAAGCGTAAATGTCTCTCAACAGATGGCGGCTTTACTTATCAAATGTTAGTGTCACTGTCCAGACAAGAGACCCATGGAATCTTGGTATCAATCAACAGATGTCTACATAAACATTATCGCATATATTATCATACAGATGCAGCCGAGCTAAACTTGATGGTTAATGCGTTAAAGGGGTTGTCCGGGCTTTTACTATTGATGACCTCTCCTCAAATCGGCGGGGGTCCGACACCCGGCACCCCCACTGATCAGTTGTTTGAGGAGACGGCGTGCGCAGTGTTCACATGCCATCTCCCTTCTCTCTTCCTATCTGCTGCTGCAGTCTATGGCAAAGAACATAGACAGCAGCACTGCAGAGATCAGATTGTCACTAGTTACCCCTCAGTATTACTGCAGAGATCGGATTGTCACTCGTTACCCCTCAGTATCACTGCAGAGATCAGATTGTCACTCGTTACCCCTCAGTATTACTGCAGAGATCAGATTGTCACTCGTTACCCCTCAGTATTACTGCAGAGATCGGATTGTCACTCGTTACCCCTCAGTATTACTGCAGAGATCAGATTGTCACTCGTTACCCCTCAGTATCACTGCAGAGATCGGATTGTCACTTGTTACCCCTATCACTGCAGAGATGAGGTTGTCACTCGTTACCCCTCAGTATCACTGCAGAGATCAGATTCTCACTCGTTTCCCCTCAGTATCACTGCAGAGATCGGATTGTCACTCGTTACCCCTCAGTATCACTGCAGAGATAGGATTGTATCTTGTTACCCCTATCACTGCAGAGATGAGGTTGTTACTCGTTACCCCTAAGTATCACTGCAGAGATCGGATTGTCACTCGTTACCCCTCAGTATCACTGCAGAGATGAGGTTGTCACTCGTTACCCCTCAGTATCACTGCAGAGATGAGGTTGTCACTCGTTACCCCTCAGTATCACTGCAGAGATGAGGTTGTCACTCGTTACCCCTCAGTATCACTGCAGAGATGAGGTTGTCACTCGTTACCCCTCAGTATCACTGCAGAGATCGGATTGTCACTCGTTACCCCTCAGTATCACTGCAGAGATCAGATTGTCACTCGTTACCCCTCAGTATCACTGCAGAGATGAGGTTGTCACTGCTACCCCTCAGTATCACTGCAGAGATGAGGTTGTCACTGTTACCCCTCAGTATTACTGCAGAGATGAGGTTGTCACTCGTTACCCCTCAGTATCACTGCAGAGATGAGGTTGTCACTGCTACCCCTCAGTATCACTGCAGAGATGAGGTTGTCACTCGCTACCCCTCAGTATCACTGCAGAGATGAGGTTGTCACTCGTCACCCCTCAGTATCACTGCAGAGATGAGGTTGTCACTCGTTACCCCTCAGTATCACTGCAGAGATGAGGTTGTCACTCGTTACCCCTCAGTATCACTGCAGAGATGAGGTTGTCACTGCTACCCCTCAGTATCACTGCAGAGATGAGGTTGTCACTGTCACCCCTCAGTATCACTGCAGAGATGAGGTTGTCACTCGTCACCCCTCAGTATCACTGCAGAGATGAGGTTGTCACTGCTACCCCTCAGTATCACTGCAGAGATGAGGTTGTCACTGCTACCCCTCAGTATCACTGCAGAGATGAGGTTGTCACTCGTTACCCCTCAGTATCACTGCAGAGATGAGGTTGTCACTCGTTACCCCTCAGTATCACTGCAGAGATCGGATTGTCACTCGTTACCCCTCAGTATCACTGCAGAGATGAGGTTGTCACTCGTTACCCCTCAGTATCACTGCAGAGATGAGGTTGTCACTCGTTACCCCTCAGTATCACTGCAGAGATGAGGTTGTCACTCGTTACCCCTCAGTATCACTGCAGAGATGAGGTTGTCACTCGTCACCCCTCAGTATCACTGCAGAGATGAGGTTGTCACTCGTTACCCCTCAGTATCACTGCAGAGATGAGGTTGTCACTCGTCACCCCTTAGTATCACTGCAGAAATGAGGTTGTCACTCGTTACCCCTCAGTATCACTGCAGAGATGAGGTTGTCACTCGTTACCCCTCAGTATCACTGCAGAGAACGGATTGTCACTCGTTACCCCTCAGTATCACTGCAGAGATGAGGTTGTCACTCGTTACCCCTCAGTATCACTGCAGAGATGAGGTTGTCACTCGTCACCCTTTTGTTCCTCATGCAATATCGTCACCCATTAAATGTCAGCAGGATATTAAAAAGTGGCCCTGGCCCATTATGCATTGGTGTCACAGGACAGATGAGTGCCTGCCATGATGTGCCAGCGCCATAATAGATGATGGCATCACCCGCTGCAGGTTCATGGTTCCCCATTAAACAGCAGATTTAGTAATCTGACACGTCTGAGCGCTGGAAATATTAAATGATGATATTATTCATTACAGAACATGATTCTTCTCTGCAAAATGACCTGACAACCTGCGGGAGTTACATTATAGAAGAGAAGAAGAGCCAAACCTGGGCAAAAGGGAAACCACAGTCAGTACTGCCACAGCGGGAGGCCCATTAAACACCGTGTCATGTGTATGAGAACCGCCCCAATCACAGCGATCTCCAGTATGCTGTACCAGTGCCATGCTGAAGAGCACAGGCTATTGTCTACACAGCAGTCCGAAGAGGACAGAGAAGTCTGGAGGGGGACAGAGGAGTCAGTCAGGAGGAGACAGAGGGGTCTGGAGGGGGACAGAGGAGTCTGGAGGGGGACAGAGGAGTCTGGAGGGGGACAGAGGGGTCTGGAGGGGGACAGAGGGGTCTGGAGGGGGACAGAGGGGTCTGGAGGGGGACAGAGGGGTCTGGAGGGGGACAGAGGGGTCTGGAGGGGGACAGAGGAGTCAGTAAGGAGGAGACAGAGGAGCCTGGAGGGGGACAGAGGGGTCTGGAGGGGGACAGAGGAGTCTGGAGGGGACAGAGGAGACTGGAGGGGACAGAGGAGTCAGGAGGGGGATAGAGGAGTCATAGGGATCTGGAGGACAGATGGGACTGGAAGGGGATAAAGGAGTCAGGAGGAGACAAAAGAGTCAGGAGGGGGGCAGAGGGGCCTAGAGGGGGACAGTGGAGTCAGGAGGGGGATAGAGGAGACAGAGGAGTCAGGTGTGGGGCAGAGGGTCTGGGGGAGACAGAGGAGTCAGAAGAGGGGCCTGAAGGGGGATAGAGGAGACAGGTGTGGGGCAGAGGGTCTGGGGGAGACAGAGAAATCAGAAGAGGGGGCGGAGGGGGACAGAGGGGTCTGGAGGGGACAGAGGAGTCTGGAGGGGGGATAGAGGAGACAGAGGAGTCAGGTGTGGGGCAGAGGGTCTGGGGGAGACAGAGGAGTCAGAAGAGGGGCCTGAAGGGGGATAGAGGAGACAGGTGTGGGGCAGAGGGTCTGGGGGAGACAGAGAAATCAGAAGAGGGGGCGGAGGGGGACAGAGGGGTCTGGAGGGGACAGAGGAGTCTGGAGGGGGGATAGAGGAGACAGAGGAGTCAGGTGTGGGTCTGGGGGAGACAGAGGAGTCAGGTGTGGGTCAGAGAGTCTGGGGGAGACAGAGGAGTCAGGTGTGGGTCAGAGAGTCTGGGGGAGACAGAGGAGTCAGGTGTGGGTCAGAGGGTCTGGGGGAGACAGAGGAGTCAGAAGAGGGGCGGAGGGGGACAGAGGGGTCTGGAGGAGGACAGAGGAGTCTGGAGGGGGATAGAGGAGACAGAGGAGTCTGGAGGGGGGATAGAGGAGTCAGGTGTGGGGCAGAGGGTCTGGGGGAGACAGAGGGTCTTGCAGTGGCTTCGTTCCCTCTCTGTTGAGCGCAGTGTGTACGGGGGATCAGCGGAGTTACAATGTTTGGCCAGCAGCTACCTACAATGTATGGCCAGCCTAAGTAGAAGATTAGGATGTCTTCTTCCGCCTTGGTGTTGTTATCTCGATGGTGACCCTGCTTCTGGTGGAGATGTTCTCACCCCTCTCCTTCTTCTTTGTCGCTCCTTTCTCCGGTATCCATGGGACTCGCTTCGTTTCCAGCCGTACGCAGAGCAGCTTGAGGCGGTAAAAGTGACATAAAGTTTCTGGCTGCTCATCGGCACGTCTCGGTGTGACAGTGACAAGTCACCAACCTGTTCTCTGGCTTGTTATGTCACAATCGGCCTCCTGCTCGCCGCCATCTGACGCTTATTTATCCCCCGAGGCCTTCATCTTCTCTGACTTTTCACATTTTCTCCCTTTGTCCTTTTTATGCGTGAAATTAATTCTCGTCTTTAGTGGATTGGATGCGGTTGTATCTGAGCAGCGCCTGGAGCGGTGGCCTGGGCTGCGTAGACACGTCCACTGCCGGAGGATTAGGGGGCGTTGCCCTATAGGATCATTAGAGGTGGAGGTCTGAAGTGACGTTATTGGGTTTGATTGTGTGGCGGTTTTACTCACTATACCGCCACAGGATACTTACCGCACTCTGTCTCACATAGGACACGCATAGGCCATCGCTTGGATTGGGGGTGGTCCAACCACTGGAACCCCCAAGGAATCTGCAACCTCGTCACAGCTTTTCCCTGCAGAGCAGCGCTCCTGGCCTCCCTATCTGCAGGAAAACCGCAGCACCACCAAGTAAATGGCGCAGTCTGTGCCGGGAAAACCTCAGAAGGGACACATCACCAAATCGGCGCTTGGGCCCCTTTATCTTCTGAAATGGTGAAGGTCACAGAGGTCAGACCCGACCAGCCATAGAGAGATGGCACATCCCAACAGCATGTCTTGAGATGGGAATATCCCTTTAAGGGGGTCACGGCAGTCCGATCTCTCCGTGCTCCTGGTTGTCGTTCTAATTTCTGGGTAATAGAGCGAGGAAAGGACACGCCCAAAAAGGGGATGTTTCATGAAGTCGCTCTGGCTACATTGTAACATTCTGATACGTTGTATTATGATGAGGGCGGGGCCTGACACTGACATCTCTGTGTCATGCTCCGCCCCCTGCGTACCATGTGTCTGTTCTACCCAGGTAAAGGCTACAACTGGTTCCAAGATGACGCCTTCCCCGAGTTTCTCGGGTACTCGGACCACTGAGGTGGAGAGATGGTGGTCTTCTCCAGTCCACGGGTGGTCCTCATCAATAGAAGCTGTGGAGGGGGCCAGTGCTGCACCCCAGATACGTCCTTTGTGACAAGGAGTCGGTTTGTAGCTTTTTGTTACAATTCTTTCCTTCTGGTAACTCGTCTTGACGTCGCCCATTTTCACGTCGCCCCATCAGATGCTCATTAGGAGCTTTTATAAAATGTCACTGACGACCGGGCCGGAGCCTTTGTTTCTTGCCGCGCTCGTTCCTCGCTGCCGCACAGGATTTTCCGTTTTCATCGCCTCCGATGTGATTTTACCCTTCAGCTCATGAGTTTTACGACTCGTTAATAAGTTGCTTTATTTTGTCTGTTTTTAGGACTACGTTTTTACACCGCCAATTAAATGGCATCGTTACCGGAGCCGCGGCCCTCCGAGCCTTCTCATGTACGGACTATGGATGTGAAAGGCGCAGAGCGGTTCCAGGGTGATGATCTGTGCGGCCCCTCCTCCCATATAGTGTGCCGCCACTGGATAGATTGTATACTGCCACATAGTGCCCAGGTACTCCACGCCATGACTAAGCACCAGTTATACAGTGTCAGACATACGTCTCAGGCTTCGGACCACCCGCGACGCCCCCTACAGCAGGGGCGGCTAATGCTCCCTGTATGACTGCATGGGGCGTGCATCCTCGAGCACAGGCCCGGTGTTTACTAGTGCATGTGAAAGGTTATTATAGGGGCTCAAGCATGCATGTGTATGGAGGAGTCGGGGGAGAGCTGACGGTCGACCAAGCATGCATGTGTATGGAGGAGTCGGGGGAGAGCGGGCGGTCGACCAAGCTTGCATGTGTATGGAGGAGTCGGGGGAGAGCTGGCAGTCGACCAAGCATGCATGTGTATGGAGGAGTCAGGGGAGAGCTGACGGTCGACCAAGCATGCATGTGTATGGAGGAGTCGGGGGAGAGCGGGCGGTCGACCAAGCTTGCATGTGTATGGAGGAGTCGGGGGAGAGCTGGCGGTCGACCAAGCATGCATGTGTATGGAGGAGTCAGGGGAGAGCTGACGGTCGACCGAGCATGCATGTGTATGGAGGAGTCAGGGGAGAGCTGACGGTTGGCCAAGCATGCATGTGTATTGAGGAGTCAGGGAAGAGCTGATGGTTAACAAAGCATGCATGTGTATGGAGGAGTCAGGGGAGAGCTGACAGTCGACCAAGCATGCATGTGTATGGAGGAGTCAGGGGAGAGCTGACGGTTGGCCAAGCATGCATGTGTATTAAGGAGTCAGGGGAGAGCTAATGGTTGACAAAGCATGCATGTGTATGGAGGAGTCGGGAGAGAGCTGATGGTTGACAAAGCATGCATGTGTACTGAGGTGTCATGAGAGAGCTGACTGTCGGCCAAGCATGCATGTGTATTGAGGAGTCGGGAGAGAGCTGATGGTTGACAAAGCATGCATGTGTACTGAGGTGTCATGAGAGAGCTGACTGTCGGCCAAGCATGCATGTGTATTGAGGAGTCGGGAGAGCTGGCGGTCGGCCAAGCATGCATGTGTATGGAGGAGTCGGGAGAGAGCTGATGGTTGACAAAGCATGCATGTGTATAGAGGAGTTGGGAGAGAGCTGATGGTTGACAAAGCATGCATGTGTATGGAGGAGTTGGGAGAGAGCTGACGGTCGGCCAAGCATGCATGTGTATTGAGGAATCAGGAGAGCTGACGGTCGGCCAAGCATGCATGTGTATTGAGGAGTCGGGAGAGCTGACAATCGGCCAATCTTGCATGTGTATGGAGGAGTCGGGAGAGAGCTGACGGTTGACAAAGCGGTTGACAATCTGTACTGAGGTGTCAAGAGAGCTGACGGTCGGCCAAGCATGCATGTGTGCTGAGGTGTCAAGAGAGAGCTGACGGTCGGCCAAGCATGCATGTGTGCTGAGGTGTCAAGAGAGAGCTGACCGTCGGCCAAGCATGCATGTGTATGGGAATGGCGGGACTAGCGGTCTGACAGCTCTCTCATGTCTACGGCTTCTCCCGCTTGTTCTGCTCGGGGACACACACATCCAGGCTGAAGTATCCACCTGCTCTGTGGTCACCGAGCTCAGGGTCATGACCTCTGACCTGACCTCCAGGACCTCTGCACCCATTATCCCTATATGTACAAACCAGACCCGTTCTAGGGATGGATTAACCCTGCAATGCTTAACGCTTTGTGCGCCGCTCACTATAGATGATGCCCCTGGGGTTAACGCTTTGTGCGCCGCTCACTATAGATGATGCCCCTGGGGTTAACGCTTTGTGTGCTGCTCACTATAGATGATGCCCCTGGGGTTAACGCTTTGTGTGCCGCTCACTATAGATGATGCCCCTGGGGTTAACACTTTGTGCGCCGCTCACTATAGATGATGCCCCTGGGGTTAACGCTTTGTGCGCCGCTCACTATAGAGGATGCCCCTGGGGTTAACGCTTATGCGCTGCTCACTATAGATGATGCCCCTGGGGTTAACGCTTTGTGCGCCGCTCACTATAGAGGATGCCCCTGGGGTTAATGCTTTGTGCGCTGCTCACTATAGATGATGCCCCTGGGGTTAACGCTTTGTGCGCCGCTTACTATAGATGATGCCCCTGGGGTTAACGCTTTGTGCGCCGCTCACTATAGATGATGCCCCTGGGGTTAACGCTTTGTGCGCCGCTCACTATAGAGGATGCCCCTGGGGTTAACGCTTTGTGTGCCGCTCACTATAGATGATGCCCCTGGGGTTAACGCTTTGTGTGCCGCCCACTATAGATGATGCCCCTGGGGTTAACGCTTTGTGCGCCGGTCACTATGACCGTACTGATGGTTTCCATGGGATATGACCTCCTCTCGGGTCTAATAAATCTCTTGCAGCTCCTCTGCAGACCCCCATCTACGCCAGTGTGGAAACGCGTTAGCGTGGAGCTTCTTGACAGCGGTTTGCATTTGTGACCCCGGTACCACGCACAAAGCGCCAGTCAGGACCGCTGACCCGAGGCTGACTAATGGCTGCCATCTTCTGCCGTTCACGTCTTCCCTCTAATTATTACCTTTCTGCTTCTCCCCCTGCGCTATCATTTGGCGCTCCCCTCCCCCACCTTCTCACGCCCGTCTTCTCCCCCCGCGCTATCATTTGGCGCTCCCCTCCCCCATCTTCTCACGCCCGTCTTCTCCCATCGGGTGTGATAACACCAGCTCCTATTTATACGTCTCTTTCTCTCACTTGTCGGAAGGAGTGAATGTGTGATGGCGGATGGATGCTGCGCGGCGGCAGCGGGGCGTACGGTGATCGGCTTGTCCACTGGTGCAGCCCCCCCACCCCTGGCCCCAGGGGGACTGTGGGTTTGGGGCTCCTCGGCAGTGACTGCGGTGTTACCAGCCCTGAGGGGCCCCGCAGTTCCTGATGTTCTTCTTTTCTGTAGGAAACGTTGCGTTATTCCCTGAGGATCAGTCAATATTTATAACGAAAAACCCGTAACTGTTACTGCGCCGCGCTGGCGACATGTGTGATGTATAGACTCGGTACATATAGAGACGCGTTACTGCCCGACCGCAGGCTAGATGGAGATAGATAGATTGTGTGTTGTGCTGTTCCTCTGTTATTCCTCTTGAATTATGAATAAATTGACCCCCGGGTGCTCCCGATCCTCTTGTCAGGGCGTTGTGTCTCTGCAGTCTGGAATTCTCAGCTTCGATTAGACGTTATCAGATTGTGCAGGTCACGCCCCCAACTTGTAACACCCAGTTATACATTTCCATGGGGAGTAACAGAGGAACATTACAAAGCATAGTTATTAGAAGGGCTGGCCCTGATTATTTCATGAATACACAAGTATTCAGACAGGTCAGAGGAGCATCGCGGCATTATCAGGCGTTATGGCGCAGTGCTGGGGCCGTGATTTCCCAGTGCGTCCTAATGGCGGGGGACTGGTCGCTGCTTATAGTGTCCTGGAATATAACGGGCCCCTCACTCAGGGATAGATTGCTTCTGTCTGTGAATCCTGGAGATTTGTGGTTGAAAACTCCAAATCTTTATTTCCAGGGCACAAAGACATCATTATGCGATACAATAAAAACGTAAAGATGGATTGCTTCTGTCTGTGCCCAGAGAGGTACCAGCCCCCCGGGTGGGCAGAGCGGTGGCGCTGCTTCAGGTGAGGCCTTAATCAAAGCTCGCTAAGTGGCCTGTCCGCCCGCTCCTCTCTCCACGGCTGGATGAAGATGTACAGGGCAAGCAGAGCCGTGCGCCGGAATAGCAGAGGGGCTGCGGGGCAGAGCCGAGCTCCTTAATAGCGCCATTATGTTAATCTCTTCCAGAGACGCGAGCGGATCTTCAGGCTGGAGGTTAATTTTGGGAACCCTTTAAATATGTATGTAATCAGTGCCCGGAACCCTTCCAGTCCTACCTCTCGTTACACATGCAAATGAGCGCCGACACGTGACCTGGAGGGATTAACCCCTCGCTCTCGGGCTTTGATTCACGGGAGATTCACATCAGCAGGTCAAAGCACATGAAATCCGAGGGCTGACAACTCCTAATGGCGGCAGTAACATCCCCTGTAGGAGTTGTCGACCAGTTTTTTCATCATAAAGCTGCAGGGTCCAGCGCAAAATCTATACCAGCCCCCACCGGCCACATCCGGCCCGAGAGGTGCACTGTGGGGCTGGGGCCCAAACCTGTCTTACGGTAGGTGGAGCTAAGCTGCGTTTTCTCAATTTTTGGATTCTGCTTTGGATGTGATCGGAGAATAATTCAAGATGTGACTCGTAAACAGCTGAGCGAGGACCAGTTACATTACTGGGGGCCCCTCGGGCTCGAGGGATTGGGTGCAACCCCTAAAGCAAAGCCTTATGTTGTACTGCTAATATGAGAAATCCAGCTAGCTAATTTGCATATATCTCCCATGATGCATTGCCGGTCTCTTCAATGAGAACCAGTCCCCCCCCCTGCAGGGCCATATTGATGCCGATTTGGGCAGCAATGGTGGGTGACCGGCTACATTTGGTCACTTCCTCCTCAGAAATGGCGGCCGGACGTCTCCCCCAATGGAGATGTCAAGGTCCTTCAGGAGAAACATGAGCGTTTAGGCCCAAGTGCCGCCGAGTTCCTATATGGCGAAGATTGACCTTGACAGACCTTGTGACCGGCCAGGTCCTCACTCCTCTTAATTAGAGGCCGTGCTTTTTTTCGTTGACCACCCGGACCTTGGAATGGTTCTGTAGATGTCTGGAGGAGCGGTGGAGAAGATTCACTCCATAAATGTGCAGAGCTGTGGAGAATATTTATGAGGATAATAGATTTTTGGCAGCGGCAGATTCTTCATAGGTCGAGCACGTGGGATTTTTATAGATCCTCGTTCACACAAGCCTCCCGGACCTCACACGCCTCCACGTTCCTTCCTGAGTACTTCTGATAGAGGAGAGGTTGACTGCCCGCAGATCCTCTTCCTTCCACGTCATTTTCTATTTTTTGCTCCTATTTGGGATATTGTTTCTGGAGAGGACAGAATATGAAGCCACTAAGATTACCGGGGAGAGGGAGACCACCCCAGAGCAGGGGGATGGTCCTCACCGGCCAAAGTCTCATCGAGAGATTACATGAAAGACATCAGGAGACCTCAGCTCTGGTGTCCTTCATAATCACAGGCTTCGGGGTCAATAAATCTGATCTGGAACAGATGCCCGAGAGATGAGGGAACCTCACAGAACCGTCTGGAGGTGAGGACACCAGATCCAAACACCGATTATCTCCTAATTCTTTCTACCCCAGACGGACTCTTCAGGTCAGAGGCCGACCATAAAGATTGAAATCTAAAATCCATATAATCCGCTGCAATCCGATATATGCCGTGTGTAATGGATACCAGGAAGGGGATAACTCTTTCCTCTACTTCTTACTCTCTTCTCGTGGTTGGTCTCTGTCTCTTCCTCCTCCTTTTCTCTTCTTCCTTCTTATGTTCCATCCATCTTCTTACCTCTCCTTCTCTTATTCTCTCTCACATTTCCTTCCTATAATTTGTTTTTCCTTTTTATCATCACCCCCCCCCCCTCTCCTAACTCATTCTTATTCCTCCATCTTTCCTTGTTTCATCCTCTTCTTCCTTTTTTACTATTCTTTTTCTTTCTCATTCTTCCTTCTTCTTCTTCTTCTTAGTCATCCTGCTTCTTCTTTCTCCTTCATAATCCTTCTTCTTCTTTCCTATCCTTCATCATCCTTTTTCTTCTACTTCTTCCACCTCCTCCTTCTTTCCCCCTTTTACACATCTTCGTCCTCCTTCTTCTTCCCTCTTTCCCCTCCTTTCCTTTTGTTCTTTCCTTCTGCTTCACTTTCCTTCTCTTTCCACTTTTTCTCTCTCCATGTTCCATCTCCATCCCCCTCTTCTTCAGTCTTCTCCTTCCCTCTTTCCCTTCCTCTCGTCCTTCTCTCCTTCTTCAATTTCCTTCTCCTTCCACTTTTTCTCTCTCCTTTTTCCAGCTCCAGCTCCGTCCCCCTCTTCCTCGCTCTTCTCCTTCTCTCTATCCCTTCCTCTTGTCCTTCCCTCTTCCTTCTTTTTCTTTCTCCTTTTTCCAGCTCCATCCCCCTCTTCCTCGGTCTTCTCCTTCTCTCTGTCCCTTCCTCTTGTCCTTCCCTCTTCCTTCTTTTTCTTTCTCCTTCCTCTCTCAACAGACTTTCATACACAAATTGCAACATAAAAGTAAGATCTTTGTCTCCAGACATCAGGAACACGACTTTCTGCAATTGATTATTGACTGTAATGAGTAAAGCGAAGTAAACTGGGCCTCGATACGACCGCTCCCGTGATGTCGGGGGGAAGTGCAGGAGAAGAGTCCAGCAGTTGCCCGGAATTCAATTCATTTCTGTCCATCGATGTTTGAAAGCTGGAAAATCAATGCAGCTGATTGGTTGCTATGAGCAGTAGCTCCGCGGTTCCGGCAATTCTGACAGATTGACCCCCTCCCCCATGAATTGACTCATGTAAGGTGCAGTTCAGACCAACGACTACTTCCTCCCCGTCATCCAGGCACCAGGTACCCCATGGAGCACCGGTCGACATTTACTAAACCTAGAATATCTTAGGCCGGGCGGAGTGAGTTGTGTCAGGTTCAGTACACCGACGGCATCTCTCTGGTGCAGATTTGCACCATTTTTATTAAAAAGTTTGGCCAGAATTAGGCGTCACTTTTCTCATCCCTATTTCAGGTTGTCAAGTGACACAAAAAGTCACAAAATTTAGTGCAAATTTGCTGCAAGTCGTCATTTGTGACTTTATCGGCAACCATTGTGGGTTCCAATGGGTGCCACCCAGGTTGGTCGCGCCTCCACCATCCCAGCGAGCGCCACCCAGATCAGCTCTACCAAGCAGTATACCCGGTTTAATAGGGTTGATCCTGCTGATCAGTGCCCTTTAATGTGTTGAAAATATAGGCCTTTGCCCCCTAACAGCATGCATGCTATGGAATAGGGAGCCATGCAGCTGCTATAAAGACCTATGATGCTGTCCATGGCTGATGTGGACTCCGTCTCCTTTCTCTACCAGCAGTGTGAATAGAAGAGGAACCCAAGAGCCAAACAAGGAGAAGACTTTAATGTTGGGCATTGGCCTCACTGATCGATACCCCCTTACCCCATCACATTTCTGCTCTATGTGCCATAGTGCCAGCAGACGAGCATGCTGGGAGTAGTTAATGGACATCAGGAACTCGACCTCCATATTCTCACAATGCCAAGCTCTTGGATATATTCAAGGACTCACTAAATTCTTCCGTAATGGAAGACTTGACAGCTCAGAAAATAGTCACCAGTGGAGGAGTAATTGGTTTGTGGAAAAGGAGGAAAAAGATAGAAGGGAGAAAATGGGCGAGCAGATGAAAGAGCGTTAAAAGAATGAAAAAGGAAGGAGATGTGGAGCTGTGATTAGAATAGAGGAGGCGCGGGGGGAATGTGTGCAGCTGGCGGATTGAAAGAGAAATTCAATATAGTGATACATATGTCGGGATGCGGTATGTGAGCGCTCGCCGAGGAACCGGCTCAAACAATAGACTGCAAAGAGCCGGGAAGGGAGGGAAGGTTCACCAAGAAGATAATGTCCTCCTGGAAGTAATAGACTCTGCCTGTTGTGGGGGGAACAGATTGGGCCTCGGTGCAAAATCTGTTCCAATGGCCACCCTTTAACCACCATATGCCCTTATGACAATGACTCTGTGGGCTCTAAAAAGGGCCTCTTTAATAGTAGGAGTCTTTTTGGACTTCCTCCGGTACAGAGCCACTGTGATATTTAGGAGAAGATAGTGATTGGACCACGGATACTACTGATAACGCCGTATATGTTAAATGCCAAAACAAGTCCTGGATGCCAAGAGATGGAACTTCTGTCTATTGGGATAGTGATGGATCATCAGAATGAAATGGTTATTGTGTTACTGGTCCACCACATTGTTTTATTGAATTTTGCTTATTGTGGGTTGTAAAGTTGAGTAGGAGTCCATGAGACGTTTTACTTCTTGCATGAGCCCATAAGATGTTCCTATTTTTTATAAAAAAAATTACATGAACCCATGAGATGTTACAACTTCTTTTAAGACTACTAGCATGAACTCGTGAGATTTTCTTCTTGTATGAGCCCATGAGATGTTCCACTTCTTGTATGAGCCCATAAGATGTTCTGCTTCTTGTATGAGCCCATGAGATGTTCTGCTTCTTGTATGAGCCCATGAGATGTTCTGCTTCTTGTATGAGCCCATGAGATGTTCTGCTTCTTGTATGAGCCCATGAGATGTTCGACTTCTTTAAGACTACTAGCATGAGCTCATGAGATTTTCTTCTTGTATGAGCCTGAGATGCTCTGCTTCTTGTACGAGCCTATGAGATGTCCTACTTGTTTTTTTAAAAATTGTTTGAGCCCATGAGATGTTCTCCTTCTTGCATGAGCCCATAAGATGTTCCAATTTTTTTGTAAAACATTTTGTATGAACCGATGAGATGTTACGACTTCTTTTAAGACTACTAGCATGAACTCGTGAGATTTTCTTCTTGTATGAGCCCATGAGATGTTCCACTTCTTGTATGAGCCCATAAGATGTTCTGCTTCTTGTATGAGCCCATAAGACGTTCTGCTTCTTGTATGAGCCCATGAGATGTTCTACTTTGTGCACACGATATGTTCCAACTTCTTTTAAGACTACTTGTATGAACCCTTGAGATGTTCTACTTCTTGTATGAGCCCAAGAGATATTCCTACTTCTTATATGAGCTTATGTTATGTTTCTACTTCTCTCAAGATGTGTTATAGGACCATTCACTGAAGAGTGGATTGTGAGTAAGATTAACATTGTTTTAGCCATACTTACCATCCGCTCTTTAGTGAATGGTGTAATTTCCTTCGATGGAGTTACTTGATTGGGTTCAGTGAATTTATGTGTTCTAGGAACCCATGATCTGGTCTTACTCCCTGTAAGACGTATGAGCGCATGAGATGCTCCTTTTCCATGTAAAACATCTTGTATGAGCCCATGATGATAAGGATGTGGATTTGTATACTATGACTTTTTCTCTACAGCGCGGTCTATGAGATGTTCTTACTTCTTGTAAGATGCATTGTATGAGCCCATAAGATATCCATTCTCCTTGTAAGAGATCTTGTATGAGCCCATGAGATGATCGTCCTTCTTGTAAGATGCATTGTATAAGCCTGTGAGATAATCCCAATTCTTATGAGTCCATTAGACGTTCCTGCTTCTTGTAAGATGTCTTGTATGAGCCACCAGATGCTGATACGGGACCCAATGAGAAGGGCCCCCAATTCACGTTGGCTCCACCTGACTTCCCAGTTGGTGGGAATAGGAGACTGGTCCAAAAATCATACCAGCTTCCTCTATGACAAGAAGTGAGAACAGGGCAGAAAGGTGCTAAGCGCTCCAGTATCAGGATGGGGGTTGTAGTCGGTTTCTTTGCACCAGAAGTCGCTCATGTTGATTACCACTAAGGGGACTTAAAGTAATACAAGTTCTGTTAACCCTTTATTACGTGGTCTCTGTGTACTGTAGTGTTATATAGTATTTGATTATTATATTGTGTTCTCCAATACGTCATCCAAGGGTCCATAGTCTGTGACCAACATGCAGCCATATTGTGTTTTACCAATATTAACCCCTTCTACACCTGTTCTGTGCATCGCTGCCGTCACTTGATGGCTGGAAATATATGAAAAATGTCAGCCTCCCCCAGAGGTATCCGGGCCAGAGGAAATCTAAGAGAAATGCATGGTATCTTTACCTGCCCTCGCCATCTGCTAGCTACCGGAGCCTGGAAGCCAAATGATTATGTTCTTCAATTTGCTTTGATCCAAATGTTTCAGATTTCAGAAGAAAGTAAATATTAAAGGGGAGGGTGGAACCGGCCCAAACTGCAGTCAAATAAACCTCAATTTATACAGCATTTCCACCCAAAGAAAACAAGCAAAAAAGCAAATATAAGCCCTTGAATCGTCTAGTAGTTTAATTGTTCCTGGGGAAGCTGGGTGACAACCAATATGGCTGCCATTACAACTTCCACAGGGGTTGCTACTTAACTTTCCAAACATCTGAATGGCAAATCTTCCTTGTAATGCAGTAACTCGTGTCCTACATCCCTATAACTTCTTTACCTGCAGTCAGAACTACAAATACCTGAGCTCCAGATTCACTACATATAGGAAAATGATAGTCTGTCTGCCTGTGGTCACCACTAGGGGGAGCTCAGGAGATTACTACATACAGATATATACAGCCACCACTAGAGGGAGCTCAGGAGATTGCTACATACAGATATATACAGCCACCACTAGAGGGAGCTCAGGAGATTACTACATACAGATATATACAGCCACCACTAGGGGGAGCTCAGGAGATTACTACATACAGATATATACAGCCACCACTAGAGGGAGCTCAGGAGATTACTACATACAGATATATACAGTCACCACTAGAGGGAGCTCAGGAGATTACTACATAGAGATATATACAGCCACCACTAGAGGGAGCTCATGAGATTACTACATACAGATATATACAACCACCACTAGAGGGAGCTCAGGAGATTACTACATACAGATATATACAGCCACCACTAGAGGGAGCTCAGGAGATTACTACATACAGATATAAACAGCCACCACTAGAGGGAGCTCAGGAGATTACTGCATACAGATATATACAGCCACCACTAGAGGGAGCTCAGGAGATTACTGCATACAGATATATACAGCCACCACTAGAGGGAGCTCCGGAGATTACTACATACAGATATATACAGCCACCACTAGATGGAGCTCAGGAGATTACTACATACAGATATATACAGCTACCACTAGAGGGAGCTCAGGAGATTACTACATACAGATATATACAGCCACCACTAGAGGGAGCTCAGGAGATTACTGCATACAGATATATACAGCCACCACTAGAGGGAGCTCCGGAGATTACTACATACAGATATATACAGCCACCACTAGATGGAGCTCAGGAGATTACTACATACAGATATATACTGCCACCACTAAAGGGAGCTCAGGAGATTACTACATACAGATATATACATCCACCACTAGGGGAGATCAGGAGATTACTACATACAGATATATACAGCCACCACTAGGGGAGATCAGGAGATTACTACATACAGATATATACAGCCACCACTAGGGGGAGCTCAGGAGATCACTACATACAGATATATACAGCCACTACTAGAGGGAGCTCAGGAGATTACTACATACAGATATATACAGCCACCACTAGAGGGAGCTCAGGAGATTACTGCATACAGATATATACAGCCACCACTAGAGGGAGCTCAGGAGATTACTACATACAGATATATACAGCCACCACTAGAGGGAGCTCAGGAGATTACTACTTACAGATATATACAGCCACCACTAGAGGGAGCTCAGGAGATTACTGCATACACATATATACAGACACCACTAGGGGGAGCTCAGAAGATTACTACATACAGATATATACAGCCACCACTGGACGGAACTCATGAGATTACTACATACAGATATATACAGACACCACTAGGGGGAGCTCAGGAGATTACTACATACAGATATATACAGCCACCACTAGAGGGAGATCAGGAGATTACTACATACAGATATATATAGCCACAGCTTGGGGGATCTCAGGAGATAACTACATACAGATATAAACAGCCACCACTAGAGCGAGCTCAGGAGATTACTACATACAGATATATACAGCCACCACTGGAGGGAACTCATGAGATTACTACATACAGATATAGACAGCCACCACTAGAGGGAGCTCAGGAGATTACTACATACAGATATATACAGCCACCACTAGAGGGAGCTCCGGAGATTACTACATACAGATATATACAGCCACCACTAGATGGAGCTCAGGAGATTACTGCATACAGATATATAAAGCCATCACTAGAGGGAGTTCAGGATATTACTGCATGCAGATATATACTGCCACCACTAGGGGAGATCAGGAGATTACTACATACAGATATATACAGCCACCACTAGGGGGAGATCAGGAGATTACTACATACAGATATATACAGCCACCACTAGAGGGAGCTCAGGAGATCACTACATACAGATATATACAGCCACTACTAGAGGGAGCTCAGGAGATTACTACATGCAGATATATACAGCCACCACTAGAGGGAGCTCAGGAGATTACTATATACAGATATATACAGCCACCACTAGGGGGAGCTCAGGAGATTACTACATACAGATATATACAGCCACCACTAGAGGGAGCTCAGGAGATTACTACATACAGATATATACAGCCACCACTAGAGGGAGCTCAGGAGATTACTGTATACAGATATATACAGCCACCACTAGGGGGAGCTCAGGAGATTACTGCATACAGATATATACAGCCACCACTAGAGGGAGCTCAGGAGATTACTGCATACAGATATACACAGCCACCACTAGAGGGAGCTCAGGATATTACTGCATACAGATATATACAGCCACCACTAGAGGGAGCTCAGGAGATTACTACATACAGATATATACAGCCACCACTAGAGGGAGCTCAGGAGATTACTACATACACATATATACAGACACCACTAGAGGGAGCTCAGGAGATTACTACATACAGATATATACAGCAACTACTAGAGAGAGCTCAGGAGATTACTGCATACAGATATATACAGCCACCACTAGAGGGAGCTCAGGAGATTACTACATACAGATATATACAGCCACCACTAGAGGGAGCTCAGGAGATTACTACATACAGATATATACATTCACCACTAGAGGGAGCTCAGGAGATTACTACATACAGATATATACAGCCACCACTAGAGGGAGCTCAGGAGATTACTACATACACATATATACAGACACCACTAGAGGGAGCTCAGGAGATTACTACATACAGATATATACAGCAACTACTAGAGACAGGGGGATGGACCTTCAGGTCTGCCATCTCTATATGCCATTAAGGCCCGGCAGTACCAGAGTCAGTGTATTACTGAAGCAATTTAGTGGGATTAAATGTAGAAAGAAGTTAAATATTTAAATATGAAAGAAATGCAAAGGAAAACAAAAGCAATCTGCAGGGGTTAAAATAGACATTCCCTTTAAGACAAGGTCTCCATTGTAGAGGACTACTTGGAGATTAAGGGGACGACGTCATGAAAATGATATTAGTCTTCCCTCTCGGCTCTAGTTATCTGCATTATCAGAATAACACTCCAGGTCGGAGTTTCTCCTCGGTATTGATTTGCGGCGGGAGCTGCGTACAGCGGCGAGGCTTTGCTTTATGATATCTTTTGCTCGCTGGGTTATAGACGAGTCTACAAGATAATTAGCGATAATGGTAAATGGCTTGTTTACGGCGTCACGAGAAGTGACAGCCATTAAAACGTCACGGAGACGGAGCGCTTCCTGCAATGGGAAAAAATAGACCCGGATCCAGGGAGAAACCTCCGCGCGGTATGAGGGGGCGGCTGGAGGTGCGAGCGCGATCCTGGAGATGACGAGCGAGACGCTGGAGATGTCTCTTTACTACAAAAAGATGGCTGCTTTCTCCCAAAAACAGCACCACACCAGTCCACGGGTCGTGTCTGGTATTGCAGCTGAGCTCCACCGAAGTGAATGGGGCGGAGCTGTAATACCACACGCATCCTGTGGACGGGGGTGGTGCTGTTTTTAGAAGAAAGCAGACATCTTTTTCCATGGCTGGCTTGTCATTCTCCACCCTCTATTACTGCTCTGTCTGAGTGTCAGTATTTACTGTTCTTTCATTACGTTCACAAACTAAGATGACCAGAATGGACAGTTCCCTCCACAACTATCTGTAAGCCATGTGACTCACGGGGAATCCACGAATTGCTATCTAATGGTGTCACATGTTTCAATATCGACTTCGACGTTCCCTCTGCTCGTGTCCCTCTGTTATTCTTGTCAGTCTTTAATGTTGTTCTGGAATTCTATTCATAAACCAGGAAGCTTGGGATGGACCGTTTGCTCGCTCCAACCCCTCCATAGACGAGAACTGAACTGTATGAGGACACGCGTAACGTGAATGTGCTTATATAGGTTGTGTGACCATCATCAGGAAGCTGTGGCACATCTGTGGCTGTCATCTACTGGCCCCCCTGGAGTGGCCCTTTAACTTGCTCTATTTTCCGTGCCCTCGTTGCTCTTCCACATCCTTCCATCTGCTGGCAGTCCCAGTTTCTGCATAGATGGCAGAGGGTGCGATAGTCTGCAGACCTCCAGCAGAGGCCGGTGGTCACGGGACAGCGTGCATTGAATCAGCTGCTGTCAGCACAGCCTGTCCCGGCTCTATATCATCCTTGGATACACACGCTCCCCCCTCCCCCACTCACTTGGCTACACGTAACCTGCAGAATTTGTCACCTTGGCACCGGTACCGTCTCCTGCCAAACCCCGTAAATTGCAGCGGTTTTTATGTAATTGATCTACGAGGACAAAGAGAATCTGCGAGGCATCAATTCCTCTTCATATCTGAAAAGTTTGTGCTGAAGTTGTAGAGCGCCAGCATCGCCGGACTGGAACCGACGCTCACGTCAACCCTGCACCGCTAATGGTCCCTCATATTAAGAAGTATGAGAGCGGAACATCCCCCTGTAGATCTCCGGAGGAGCATCAGCCCCAATGCAGCGCAACGAGCTCGAAGCAGCAGGAAAAAGAGGAGAACATTTACATACATTAGGGGATTTACCAAAGGAATCCCAGAACGTCCGGAACTAGAGGTCATGAAGCCGAGAGGTGACAGATGGACTGTCATGGAGATGGACCCTCATGGAGATGGGCCCTCATGGAGAAGGATCATCATGGTGATGGACCCTCATAGAGATGGACTATAATGGAGAAGTATCATCATGGAGATGGACCCTCATGGAGATGGACTATAATGGAGAAGTATCATCATGGAGAAGTATCATCATGGAGATGGACTATAATGGAGAAGGATCATCATGGAGGTGGACCGTCATGGAGGTGGACCGTCATGGAGGTGGACCGTCATGGAGGTGGACCGTCATGGAGGTGGACCGTCATGGAGGTGGACCGTCATGGAGATGGACCGTCAGGGAGATGGACCGTCATGGAGATGGACCGTCATGGAGAAGGATCATCATGGTGATGGACCCTCATAGAGATGGACTATAATGGAGAAGGATCATCATGGAGATGGACCCTCATGGAGATGGACTATAATGGAGAAGTATCATCATGGAGATGGACTATAATGGAGAAGTATCATCATGGAGATGGACTATAATGGAGAAGGATCATCATGGAGGTGGACCGTCATGGAGATAGACTGTCATGGAGGTGGACTATAATGGAGAAGTATCATCATGGAGATGGACTATAATGGAGGTGGACCGTCATGGAGGTGGACCGTCAGGGAGATGGACCGTCATAGAGATGGACCGTCATGGAGAAGGACCGTCATGGAGATGGACTGTCATTGAGATGGACTATAATGGTGAAGGATCATCATGGAGGTGGACCGTCATGGAGATGGACTGTCATTGAGATGGACTATAATGGTGAAGGATCATCATGGAGGTGGACCATAATGGAGAAGGATCATCATGGAGATGGACTATAATGGAGATGGACCCTCATGGACAAGGATCATCATGGAGATAGACTATAATAGGGAAGGATCATCATGGAGATAGGCCCTCATGGAGAAAGATCATCATGGTGATGGACCCTCATAGAGATGGACTATAATAGAGAAGGATCATCATGGAGGTGGACCATCATGGAGATGGACAATAATGGAGAAGGATCATCGTGGAGGTGGACCATCATAGATATGGACTGTCATGGAGATGGACTATAATGGAGAAGGATCATCATGGAGATAGGCCCTCATGGAGAAAGATCATCATGGAGATGGACCCTCATAGAGATGGACTATAATGGAGAAGGATCATCGTGGAGGTGGACCATCATCGAGATGGACTATAATGGCGAAGGATCATCATGGAGATGGACCCTCATGGATAAGGATCATCATGGAGATGGACCCTCATGGAGATGTACTATAGTGGAGAGCGTGTCATGGAGTCAGTAAGTGACCTTTCAACATTGCAATTCAGTTTTGGTCCAACATATGGTCCACTGTGTTGAAGTGGCACACAACAACCTATTGTGGCCGCAACGTGAAAACCCAACCTAAACGTAATTACTTGATGGTGCATCTACTTCCTTCTTCTTGCCTGTATCATGGACGGTCCATGGTCCCACACAGAAGAACTTCTAATGACCGAATGACACCTAGTATGAATGGGGTTGTCACTGGCTATCGTTGACCACTAGGGAGAAGGAGGCTATAAAAACGCGCAGAACGTGTGAACAATCAGCCAATCAAAGCAGATTGCAGAATATTCTGGTCTATGGACAACTTAAGGTTCCACCTCTGAGCCAGGTGACCTTACGGACTGCTCAGCTTGTGGGTCTCAGGGCACGGCTCAGTTGCTTGCAGATATAAAACTATAACATTTTATGGGAACATGTAGTTACCTGGTGACCTCCTTTCCAATCCTTCTGACATTGGTCCACCAGAGATTCCTGGTCCCATTTGCATTCATCTATGATGGCCGTCAGCTTCTCAGATTACCCTAGGAACATTGTGGTTCAGTAGTCTGAGACGACCCCCGCTCTCAGATTGGCCAGTGCTACTGATGTCAGCTCTGGTCAATCCCCATAAGGATCTTTCTTTACGATCCTTACATCACATTTCCACCCGTAGGGAAACCCCGAGGTCCTGCAACGGTCTTGGAGTCGTGCAGTTCCCTATGTATAGTACAGCAGCATTTTTCAGTGTTCTGCAGGTTCTCTCCTCGTGTTCTTGGCCAGGACTGCAGATGTACCTGATAATGTCTGAACTGTGGTCCAATATATGGTGTCACAGCTTCGTGTCGTTTCTAATCAGTGTCATCTTGGGTTGAGTCTAATTGGATTGTGGCATGAATATGAGATTTCTGCTGTGAAGTATAAATGCACTTTCCATGATAATTCACTAATTTTATTTCCCCTGCTCATCCGTAATTAGTCGCCATGGTGCCGCTGTCCTCATATTCGCCACTCGTGGACATGACATTGTCTGTTTATTTATGGACATTCCCATCAGGGGTTTCAACCAATTAGTGCAAATAAAATAAAGATTGAGAGCCTCCTGGGGTTACGGCCAAAGCCATGCACATCAAATGTCCAGAGAGAGGGTGGGTAAGCAGGACTCATAGGTTTTCTAAATGAGTGGGTGGAGGAAGAAGGACTCACAGGCTTTCTCTATGAGTGGGCAGGGGAAGCAGGACTCACAGGCTTTCTCTATGAGTGGGCAGGGGAAGCAGGACTCACATGCTTTCTCTATGAGTTGGTGGGTAAGCAGGACTCACAGGCTTTCTCAATGAGTGGGTGGAGGAAGAAGGACTCACAGGCTTTCTCTATGAGTGGGCAGAGGGTAGCAGGACTCATAGGCATTCTCTATGAGTGGGCAGGGGAAGCAGGACTCAGGATTTATCTATGAGTGGGTAGGGGAAGCAGGACTCACAGGCTTTTTCTCTGAGTGGGCAGGGGAAGCAGGACATACAGGCTTTCTCGATAAGTGGGTGGGGGGAGCAGGACTCAAAGGCTTTCTCTATGAGTGGGTGGGGGGAGCAGGACTCGCAGGCTTTCTCTATGAGTGGGTGGGGGGAGCAGGACTCACAGGCTTCCTCTATGAATGGGCAGGAGAGCAGGACTCACAGGCTTTCTCTATGAGTGGATAGGGGAAGCAGGACTCATAGGCTTTTTCTCTGAGTGGGTGGGGGGAGCAGGACTCACAGGCTTTTTCTCTGAGTGGGTGGGGGGAGCAGGACTCACAGGCTTCCTCTATGAGTGGGTGGGGGAAGCAGGACTCACAGGCTTCCTCTATTAGTGGATGGGGGGAGCAGGACTCACAGGCTTCCTCTATGAGTGGATGGGGGGAGCAGGACTCACAGGCTTCCTCTATGAGTGGGTGGGAGAAGCTGGACTCACAGGCTTCCTCTATGAGTGGGTGGGGGGAGCAGAACTCACAGGCTTTCTCTATGAGTAGGCAGAGGGTAGCAGGACCCACAGGCTTTCTCTATGAGTGGGTGGGGGGAGCAGGACACACAGGCTTCCTCTATGAGTGGGTAGGGGAAGCAGGACTCACAGGCTTCCTCTATGAGTGGGTGGGGGGGGAAGCAGGACTCCTTGGCTTCCTCTATGAGTGGGTAGGGGAAGCAGGACTCACAGGCTTCCTCTATGAGTGGGTGGGGGGGGAAGCAGGACTCATAGGCTTTTTCTATAAGTGGGTGGGAGAAGCTGGACTGCCTATTTCTGTAGAAGTCCTTGAAGCAGATAAACAGCTTTTTACATGATAATACTGAATGAATTCATGGTAAACTATCTACTCTAACCCCCTCCGACCGCCCCCTTTCCACCCTGTGCTGGCCTCAGATATAGCAGGAGACCCGGCAGATCATCTGTGACCTATCTGTAATCCTGATGTCCTGCTGCTTGTTACTGCACTGCATTCTGCCAATGTTCAATTCTCCTTGACTGCATTTTTCAAAATGCAAATCACAGGAGCAAGCTCTGTGCAGACACTAAACCAGCAGG
The DNA here is from genome assembly GCA_033119425.1 of Bufotes viridis. Taxonomy (NCBI): domain Eukaryota; kingdom Metazoa; phylum Chordata; class Amphibia; order Anura; family Bufonidae; genus Bufotes; species Bufotes viridis. The sequence goes on along the minus strand of CM065590.1, from coordinate 596,868,113 downwards.
AGGTGCTTGGAGACGTGCGCTTAGTAGCCTGGAGTATCCTGAATGCAGCTGTGGAGGTTGAGAATGGGCCATAACACAAGTCATAACTCAGATCAGTACAAGATCAGAAAGGCAGTGTGACATGGGGCCCTGCAGTCACAGGGGCCCGGGAGGCGTGTGCTTCCTTTATGTATCCTGTTCTCTTGAGAGAAGTTTTAGACCGTTATCCTCCACCCTGCCGACCTCTCCCGCATTGTCACAGTCGTGTCTATGAATCGGATCTTACGACTTTTCTCCAATCTTCTTCCATTTTACCTTTTACTACCCTTTTATGCGTCTCCTCTCCCTGCGCAGACTCTCCGCGGCGTGACACACAAATGGGGTCATTCATCAAGCTGACTAAAGGGCTTGACTCCCTTCTGCGTTCCCCATAATTCACAAGTCGTCACGTTTTCATGACAGAAAGTTCCAGCATCTCCCCGATGCACTTACAATAGCGGACGAAATGGTCTCGTGCTTTGTGGCGTCTTAGAGCAGTAAACAAACCGCGCCGGAACGGTAAATCCTGACCGGAGCCCCGCATCATTATCCTACAGCAGTGGCTCCAGCTGCTGCAAAACTACAACTCCCAGCATGCCCTGACAGCCGAGCAGGTTGGAGACCCCTGATTTAGACCATGGGCAATTACAGCCATCACTAATCAAGTGAAGTATAAAATACCTTAGCATAGGTCATCAATATCAGGTCGAGGTGGGTCCGACTCCTGACAACCCCTCTGTCCAGCTGATTGCAGAGCGTCAGAAGCAGGATCAGCCCCATCACTGTGCTGTGGCCGCGCCTGGTTACTGCAGCTCAGCGAATGGGGAGAGAGCTGCAGTACCAGGAGCGGCCACTACACAAAGTATGGCGCTGTGCATGCTTCCAGAGCCTCTGCAAACAGCTGACCAGCTGGGGAGTCAGACACGAACCCCTTAATCTGGTATATTATCCACATAAGGGATAACTATCAGATCGTGGAGGTCCTACCACTGGGACCCCCACTGATCAGGAGAACGGGGGCCCCGTATCCCCTGCAGGACCCCTGAAATGACCGGAGCGACCAGCACCTCCATTCATTTCTTTGGAAGTTGTGGAGATAACCGAGTACATCGCTCACCTACGTCCGGAATTCCCATGGAAATGAATGGATTGGCCGTCCCGGTCATTTCAGGGGAGCAGCAGAGGGGCCTGCAGGGTGTATGGGGCCCCCATTTTCGGGATCTGATAGTTATCCCCTATCCTGTGGATAGGAGATAACTTTTACCTACTGGAATACCCCTTTAAAGTCCTTAAAACCCCTTTAACTTGTCTGGTCATCTGATAGAAGGAACAGTATACAGATGTAGCAGAGCTGGGCTTGTCATCGCCAGCCCTCTTCATCCAGGAAAGAGCCATCATGTCGTGAAAAATTTGGCATTGGGAAAGAAGTTGATTATTTCTTTGCAGGGGCCCCGAAGGGACAATATTCCATCCTCGTCTTGTCACTCATGGTTACCATGGTTAAGGAAGTTGGCGTTTGCAGGGTTAAGCTGCTTTTCGCTGTGGTCGGTCCCCTGGGACCCTCCGATCCATTACCGCCTGGTGATGGTAGGTGGGCCGTCGCGGTACAGGACCCCCTCCGTGCAGTTGCTCCCCGGACGCCCGTTGCTAATTACATTGTCTTTTCATTATGTCTGGGAGGTTTGGGGATTCCCTCTCCCGCGGCGCCATCCGTCTCGGAGCTGTCATACGCCGGCGGTTATTTCATTGCAGATTGTGCGCGCTCCCGCAGGCTGAATATTATCTGACTTAATACCCAGGACTAGGGCCGATTCTAAATAAACCGCGCCGCCATGTTATATGTGTGAGCGCTGGTGATAATTATTTTCGGGGGGGGGGGGGCGTAACCCTTTCATTTCTGGAGGAGTTCTGGAGTTGGGCGCCTCCAGTTGGACTAGTTCTGCATTCGTAGGACTGGGAAGATCCAACCATAATTCGATTCTTCTGGATTAGCAGATTTATTTTAAAGGAGATCTGCCAGGGGTGGTAACAAGTAGCCACGTGGATCAACTCCCCCAAGATCCTTGTATGCACCGTGGACGTACTCCCTTGTATTGTGGCCCCATAATTCTCGAGGAACCTATCTCCTCTGGTTGGGGGGCAATGTTAGAGACCCCAGCAGTTATTGGGGTATATATCAACCTGGATTTTTATATCCATGGGGCCTAATGGTGGATCCCGCTGGGCACCACCAGAGGAGTGGACTATCAACAGTTTTCCACTGGATTGAATGAGTGTAGTGATGTCACCACACCCATATGATGATGTCACTAATCCTTAACCCAAATGCTGGAGACCACTGGTCTGTAGAGTCAGTATAGCGAATGGTCTATGGGTGGGTGGACGGGTCTAGTGTTTCTTAATGCAGTGGTATAGGAAGGGTCTGATGAATGACTATATGAAGATTCCTTGCAGTCTGTATTATCTTAATGGATGAATACACTCAAAAGCATTATGGAGACTAAGTTGGCCATCATGTTTATTTGCTCTCAATGAAATGAAGGAAGCAATTACTGGATGCGTAACGATCAGTTATATGGAGCAATATGAAAAGTTATAGGTGGATATTATTTCCATCAGTGGGAGGAGGCTGTCAGAAGCCTGTAGGCACCATCATAACCCAATTACCACGGACCTAGTGACAGATGAGACATCAACTGTCATCTCCTGCAATGTGAAGAGGTGCACGTGTGCAGTGAAGTATTCAATTATCTCCACATCAGTCTTCAACCAAAAAATGAAAAGCCAACTACCAAAACTCCAAAGCCAAGGTCCATCAGCTGGCTGGAGTCAGCACGGGTACTGCCAAAGCCTTACAACCAGCAAGTGTCCGGGAAATGGGCAGAGAAAGCAGGACTCACAGGCTTTCTCTATGATTGAGGGAAAGCAGGACTCACAGGCTTTCTCTATGGATGAGGGGGAGCAGGACTCACAGGCTTTCTCTATGGATGAGGGGGAGCAGGACTCACAGGCTTTCTCTATGGATGAGGGGGAGCAGGACTCACAGGCTTTCTCTATGGATGAGGGAAAGCAGGACTCACAGGCTTTCTCTATGGATGAGGGGGAGCAGGACTCACAGGCTTTCTCTATGGATGAAGGGGAAGCAGGACTCACAGGCTTTCTCTATGGATGAGGGGGAAGCAGGACTCACAGGCTTTCTCTATGATTGAAGGGGAGCAGGACTCACAGGCTTTCTCTATGGATGTGGGGGAAGCAGGACTCACAGGCTTTATCTATGAATGAGGGGGAGCAGGACTCACAGGCTTTCTCAATGGATGAGGGGGAGTAGGACTCACAGGCTTTCTCTATGGATGAGGGGGAGCAGGACTCACAGGCTTTATCTATGATTGAGGGGGAGCAGGACTCACAGGCTTTCTCTATGGATGAGGGAAAGCAGGACTCACAGGCTTTCTCTATGGATGAAGGGGAAGCAGGACTCACAGGCTTTCTCTATGATTGAGGGGGAAGCAGGACTCACAGGCTTTCTCTATGGATGAGGTGGAGCAGGACTCACAGGCTTTCTCTATGATTGAAGGGGAGCAGGACTCACAGGCTTTCTCTATGGATGAGGGGGAGCAGGACTCACAGGCTTTCTCTATGGATGAGGGGGAGCAGGACTTACAGGCTTTATCTATGATTGAGGTGGACCAGGACTCACAGGCTTTCTCTATGATTGAAGGGGAGCAGGACTCACAGGCTTTCTCTATGGATGAGGGGGAGCAGGACTCACGGGCTTTCTCTATGGATGAGGGGGAGCAGGACTCACAGGCTTTCTCTATGGATGAGGGGGAGGAGGACTCACAGGCTTTCTCTATGGATGAGGGGGAGCAGGACTCACAGGCTTTCTCTATGGATGAGGGGAAGCAGGACTCACAGGCTTTCTCTATGATTGAGGGAAAGCAGGACTCGCAGGCTTTCTCTATGGATGAGGGGGAGCAGGACTCACAGGCTTTCTCTATGGATGAGGGGGAGCAGGACTCACAGGCTTTCTCTATGGATGAGGGGAAGCAGGACTCACAGGCGTTCTCTATGGATGAGGGGGAGCAGGACACAGGCTTTCTCTATGGATGAGGGGGAGCAGGACTCACAGGCTTTCTCTATGGATGAGGGGGAGCAGGACTCGCAGGCTTTCTCTATGGATAAGCGGAAGCAGGACTCACAGGCTTTCTCTATGGATGAAGGGGAGCAGGACACAGTCTTTCTCAATGGATGAGGGGGAGCAGGACTCACAGGCTTTCTCTATGGATGAGGGGGATCAGGACTCACAGGCTTTCTCTATGGATGAGGGGGAGCAGGACTTGCAGGCTTTCTCTATGGATAAGGGGAAGCAGGACTCACAGGCTTTCTCTATGGATGAAGGGGAGCAGGACTCACAGGCTTTCTCAATGGATGAGGGGGAGCAGGACTCACAGGCTTTCTCTATGGATGAGGGGGAGCAGGACTCACAGGCTTTCTCTATGGATGAGGGGAGCAGGACTCGCAGGCTTTCTCAATGGATGAGGGGGAGCAGGACTCACAGGCTTTCTCTATGGATGAGGGGGAGCAGGACTCACAGGCTTTCTCTATGGATGAAGGGGAAGCAGGACTCACAGGCTTTCTCTATGATTGAGGGGGAGCAGGACTCACAGGCTTTATCTATGAATGAGGGGGAGCAGGACTCACAGGCTTTCTCTATGATTGAGGGGGAACAGGACTCACAGGCTTTCTCTATGGATGAGGGGGAAGTAGGACTCGCAGGCTTTCTCTATGGATGAAGGGGAGCAGGACACAGGCTTTCTCAATGGATGAGGGGGAGCAGGACTCACAGGCTTTCTCTATGGATGAGGGGGATCAGGACTCACAGGCTTTCTCTATGGATGAGGGGGAGCAGGACTCGCAGGCTTTCTCTATGGATAAGCGGAAGCAGGACTCACAGGCTTTCTCTATGGATGAAGGGGAGCAGGACACAGTCTTTCTCAATGGATGAGGGGGAGCAGGACTCACAGGCTTTCTCTATGGATGAGGGGAGCAGGACTCACAGGCTTTCTCAATGGATGAGGGGGATCAGGACTCACAGGCTTTCTCTATGGATGAGGGGGATCAGGACTCGCAGGCTTTCTCTATGGATGAGGGGGAGCAGGACTCGCAGGCTTTCTCTATGGATGAGGGGGAGCAGGACTCACAGGCTTTCTCTATGGATGAGGGGGAGCAGGACTCACAGGCTTTCTCTATGGATGAGGGGGATCAGGACTCACAGGCTTTCTCTATGGATGAGGGGGAGCAGGACTCGCAGGCTTTTTCTATGGATGAGGGGGGAGCAGGACTTACAGGCTTTCTCTACCAATAGTCCAGAGTCGAGGACTAAGGTCTTACTGTGCTCTCCAGTAGACTACAGAATAATTGGAGCTGTCCGTGGTCCTGGTGCTGAACTTCTACAACTACACATCATAGTTCAGTATTCTCAGTATACCTTAAGTCCTATCTTCTCGATTCCATCTCATTTCCTTATTTCACCATCATATCTCAGCTTCTGCCATAAGTTACTCTTTAGATAACAGCTTGAAGATAAGAAAAGTCATAACCATGATAAAACTGGGTCTTCTCAGATGGCAGCACCCCATTCTGAAGAACCAACGGCTTTCGATCCTTGGGATGGAAGAGCTGTCCAAGGTCTTGGTTGTGAAGTTGTGAGTGTGAAATATATACAACTCCGTATATTCACTCTACAGGCTTAAAAAGATGAAGAAAGGGGCGTCCATGTCTTCTCCTAGACTAGAACGTGTAAGGAGATGTCCATGGACTATGTGCTGAGATTGCGCAGACAACCAGAAATCTTATAGGTTTAATAAAGAAAGAGATATCCACTTCTACTGTAGACTCTAGTGGTGCTCCCCCGACTGGCAGCTGTGAAGCCAACCATGGGTCTTATGCCCCCTTGCATTTTGGTCCCACTTCTTATATTGGAAGGAGGCTCACAACCTACAAAAGGTTTGGAAATCTGGAGTAGGAGACGATCATGGTGCAATAACTACAGATCACTGCTCAATAATAACCTTCACTTCAAAGGGTTAGAGAGACCTTCTGGAGAACATGGTCTCCTCATCATCTGTTCATGGTCCAGCTGCCATACATCATTCTTCTGCCACATACTAGAGCACTTCAGCTTTTGTTAGACTACAGTTCCCAGCATGCTCCATCCTTTTGTATGACAGTTCCAAGAAAAGCCAAGCAAGTGAGCATAATGGGAGTTGTAGTTTCACAGCCAGATAGAGACTGGAAGCAGCTGTCCACATTCTTAGTGCTGAAGTTGTAGAGACCTAGAATAGCGGAAAGAGCTGTCCATGGTACTGGTCATGTATGTCTACAGAGATGTCTCATTCACTGGTTTACTCTTAGAAAGCACCAGAGTATTCCATAGCATACATTAGTTCCCCTCCCCAGTGGAGCTCACAATCTAATTTCCCTCTCTCAGACACACGAAGGCCAATTTTTAGAGAAACCTACCAGTATGTGGGAAGAAGGACTTCAAACATGGGGAGAACATACAAACTTCATGCAGATGTTCTCCTTGGTTGGATTTGAACCCAGGACTCCAGCGCTGCAAGACACCAGTGGTGACCACGGAGCCTCAACCATGACCTGTGCCCTATAGGCTTAGAGAGAGTAGCCTAGATTTATGACGACTGGCGTATCTTACGTCAGTCTAAGCCAAGGACGTAGCTGCACCAAGGGCGTCCACCTCTTAATATATTTGGAAATCTAATTTCTGCCGCATTTTGCGCTAACTTCAGGCTTTCTTCGACATCTTCTTGGAGACTATGTCATCTGTTCTGACCGTTTGGCGAGTGATGAAAAAAAAGTGCAAATTGTAGCACAAATTTCTCCCAAGTTACAATTTGCAACTTTTTTGGCGCACTTTCCGTACTGCCTTAAACCAGTGCTGACATTCGCTCCTTAGGTCTAGGCCAGGGATGGGCAAACTGCGGCTCTCCTGCTGTTGCAAAACTACAACTCCCAGCATGCAAAGACTGCCTACAGCAGGGCATGGTGGGAGTTGTAGTTTTACAACAGTTGGAGGGCCGCAGTTTGCTCCCATCCCTGGTCTAGGCGGACCTTCTGATGTTCTCGTCTTGGAAGGAGCTGTCCACCTTCTTGGCGCTGAAGCTGCTCAATAACCGCTTGCACTCTGAAGGTTTAGGTTGCTCCTGTGCCTCCCACTATCACAGCTTCTATTTGTCTAAATGCTTTGTGTCTTCTGAGGCGGCGTTGCAGCGGGTGACTTCCAATTACCTCGCTCAATACGGTATTGTAACCTCTGCATTGTAGCGGGAGCCACTGATGAGAGTCTATACGTCTTCATACAGTCTTCTGGTGGAGGTGACTTCACCTTCTCTCTCAAGTCTCCTCCGTCTATTGTTCCTCCATCTTCCCCAGATCTCTCCGTCTTCTCTCGTTATTCCGGTTGCTTCTATCCCCTCCCCCCCGGTAGCTCTCTCCATCTTGCCAGCTGCGCCTGCCATGCTGAGTGCTCTCTGGCATGTAATTTACTGTGGGTAAAGTTACAATCACTCCGCTCTTCACTCAGATTTGGGCTGATTTCCTTATTTCTTGAAAGTGTTTGGATGGAAGCCAGGTGCGCGGCGTCCCGGTGGAGTGCGTCCTGTGTACTCTCTGAGTATATTTCTTTCGTGCTTATGACTTTGTATTACGAGACGTGTTTTTTCAGTCATTTACATATGTTTATGCAGGTATTTACATACCGTAATTGGATCTTCAGGAATAACTGCGCGCTTTTCTGGTAGGTCAGCAGGAAAAGAACACATGTACTAGGAAATATTACTGTCTCTCCAGGAGCCATATCTATTAGCAATGTCACTTTGGAGGACTCCATGCAATACCTCGTTTCTCCTGTGGTGGTGCTGGAGAGAAATGAAAGGCTTGCTCCCAGATCCTAGTGGCAATCATCCTGTGATCAGCTTATTATCGGGACGCACTTCTAACCAAAAAAGGGACTATTGGAGGTAGACCATCTCTTGAAGGAGAGATATTGGAACTCTCCCAACTGGTGGGACAAGAACTTGACCAGATATAACAGAAGTCTGGACCATAAGAAGGATCATGGGCAACCAGAAATGGAACCACAAGTCCTAGCCAGGATGGGGAACGCGCCATGGTGCAACGTGCTAGCTGTGAGGTGGTATAAGGAAGAGGAACGTGCCTGATGTACATATACACCATGTCTGCCAAAAAATGGTTAATAATTTGGGCACATTAGGACACGCCCCTTGTGTCACAGGTGCCACATAATAAACATGGCCCCCGTCACAATTTGCTTAGTAAATCTCCGCCTGTGTCCCCTGGCTCCTCCAGGTCTGCGGTGGAGTGTCTGTATTCATCTGGAGTGCACTCGCTCTGGCGGTGTACACATTGCTGCTGCTTTTCACGCTTTCCGTATGTCCAGAGGCCACTTACCGCGGATCCTGCAGCATCAGCAGCTCGTGTGCGTGGTGACATGAAGAAGACATTGCCATTTTGGGTGCAGTAAATGAACCGATCTGCTTCTCGCGGTTATTGCAGCAGAGTACACGTGCTGCGTCCGCGCTGTCCCGGCGCCACTCAATGTTCCGTTTTATTATCTCCCCTCCTCCACCTCCGAGCTCTTCATCCTCTTCGCACTCCACCTCGGATTCGGCGCCCCTGCCACCCCTCCCCATCTGTCCCTTCCTCGCCGCCTGCAGAGAAGTGATAAATCTTATGACATTTTTCACTGACCTTTTTAAGTGGCAGCTCCGCGCCCCTCGCCTGTCAGCTCCTCGCTCCCCCTTGCAGGTCACCCCCGGCGCCCCCTCTGTCGCCTCTCCCCCGCTGCTCCTCTACAGTCATCTGCATTTGGAATGTCACCTGCCTCCCCAAAAGGTCAGCGCTGCACTACTGCCCCAAACCATTGCAACCACCTAAACGCTGCGGGCTCCATGCACGACTCTGCGGCATTAACCCATCGCCTCCTGGAGGCAAACTGGAAGAAGCTGCCGGCTTCCGCATTCACCTTGTCCTGTTTGACCTTGAGTTTTACACCGTCATCCACGTGCGTTTATGGAACCCAAAACTGTAGCTTGAGGTAGCAGAGCGCAACTGCATCTGTGGCGAGTCCTCACTCGACTGGTAGCAAACGCAAAATTTCCGTCAATGGCTATAATCGCACCACAGGAAGCATTGCCGTCCCAGTAACACGACTGTGCCCTGGCAAAAAGTCGCTGCGGAGCCCTCACCTTAGTGGCAGGCCCAAGAAAACTCTTTACATAGGACTGCAGCTGAGCCTCACTGACTCTCAGAGCTATCCCAATGCACAAAAAGCACCAAACAGTTAAATGACAAACTCGGCTCTGCTACATTTCGATCTTCTGCTGTTTATTCCATCACATCAGGATCGCCACTGCGCCACTTTATTGGGATTTCTTCGCTAAAACTAATATCACTTTCCAATACAATTATTTCAATCTCAAACTGGAAGTAAATCGATTCCCTCCACAATTAAGAATCCAATTATTTCCTCTAAGTGAAGTGCGATGTTTTCTTGGCTGCGGGAGACGAGCGCCTGGTGCGGGGGCATTTACTGTCCGGAAAAATCACAAAGCAAGTCGTCTTTGTAGGTTTTTAGCCAAAGTCCTTGATCTGCAGTCCAGGAGCACGGAGAGGCAGAGACCCCAGAATGCGGCACAATAGAAGATGCTGCCAGATGCTGGAGGAGACCAACTCCCATATGAATATCATCAAGTGTCCTAATAGGTTCTCTAATCCGGCAAACCCTGGGATCCTGTGCTTGGACAACATGTAGCTCTACTTAGTGGTGTCTGTATATATCTGTATGCAGTAATCTCCTGAGCTCCCCCTAGTGGTGGCTGTATATATCTGTATATAGTAATATCCTGAGCTCCCCCTAGTGGTGGCTGTATAATCTGTATGTAGTAATCTCCTGAGCTCCCCCTAGTGGTGGCTGTATAAATCTGTATGTAGTAATCTCCTGAGCTCCCTCTAGTGGTGGCTGTATATATGGGTATGCAGTAATCTCATGAGCTCCCTCTAGTGGTGGCTGTATATATCTGTATCTAGTAATCTCCTGAGCTCCCTCTAGTGGTGACTGTATATATCTGTATGTAGTAATCTCCTGAGCTCCCTCTAGTGGTGGCTGTATATATCTGTATGTAGTAACCTCCTGAGCTCCCTCTAGTGGTGGCTGTATATATCTGTATGTAGTAATCTCCTGAGCTCCCTCTAGTGGTGGCTGTATATATCTGTATGTAGTAATCTCCTGAGCTCCCTCTAGTGGTGGCTGTATATATCTGTATGTAGTAATCTCCTGAGCTCCCTCTAGTGGTGGCTGTATATATCTGTATATAGTAATCTCCTGAGCTCCCTCTAGTGGTGTCTGTATATATCTGTATGTAGTAATCTCCTGAACTCCCTCTAGTGGTGGCTGTATATATCTGTATGTAGTAATCTCCTGAGCTCCCTCTAGTGCTGGCTGTATATATCTGTATGTAGTAATCTCCTGAGCTCCCTCTAGTGGTGGCTGTATATATCTGTATGTAGTAATCTCCTGAGCTCCCTCTAGTGGTGGCTGTATATATCTGTATGTAGTAATCTCCTGAGCTCCCTCTAGTGGTGGCTGTATATATCTGTATGTAGTAATCTCCTGAGCTCCCTCTAGTGGTGGCTGTATATATCTGTATATAGTAATCTCCTGAGCTCCCTCTAGTGGTGGCTGTATATATCTGTATGCAGTAATCTCCTGAGCTCCCTCTAGTGGTGGCTGTATATATCTGTATGCAGTAATCTCCTTATCTACCTCTAGTGGGGGCTGTATATATCTGTATGCAGTAATCTCCTGAGCTCCCTCTAGTGGTGGCTGTATACATCTGTATGTAGTAATCTCCTGAGCTCCCTCTAGTGGTGGCTGTATATATCTGTATGTAGTAATCTCCTGAGTCCCCTCTAGTGGTGGCTGTATATATCTGTATGTAGTAATCTCCTGAGCTCCCTCTAGTGGTGTCTGTATATATCTGTATGTAGTGATCCCCTGAGCTCCCTCTAGTGGTGACTGTATATATCTGTATGTAGTAATCTCCTGAGCTCCTTCTGGTGATGGCTGTATATATCTGTATGCAGTAATCTCCTGAGCTCCCTCTAGTGGTGGCTGTATATATCTGTATGTAGTAATCTCCTGAGCTCCCTCTAGTGGTGACTGTATATATCTGTATATAGTAATCTCCTGAGCTCCCTCTAGTGGTGGCTGTATATATCTGTATGTAGTAATCTCCTGAGCTCCCTCTAGTGGGGGCTGTATATATCTGTATGTAGTAATCTCCTGAGCTCCCTCTAGTGGTGTCTGTATATATCTGTATGTAGTAATCTCCTGAGCTCCCTCTAGTGGTGGCTGTATATATCTGTATGTAGTAATCTCCTGAGCTCCCTCTAGTGGTGGCTGTATATATCTGTATGTAGTAATCTCCTGAGCTCCCTCTAGTGGTGGCTGTATATATCTGTATGTAGTCATCTCCTGAGCTCCCTCTAGTGGAGGCTGTATATATCTATATGCAGTAATCTCTGAGCTCCCTCTAGTGGTGGCTGTATATATCTATATACTGTGAGCTCCCCCTAGTGGTGACCGCAGACAAACAGAATTTATCCTGCAATTATATGTCTATGCAAGGGATTTGGAAAAAAAAAAAGGCTTCTGACATGATAATGTTATATAGTTAACAGAGATTGTTGGTTCTGAAGATGACAGGGTTTCATCTAGAGCTCAATGTGGTGAATTTGTTGTCACTCAGAGCTTTAATAAAGCTACCGGGTATTTCTTAATATCTGGAATGCTGGGAAGTGTAGTCCTATGGTGCCATAAGTGAGTGCGGCAGTAGCTAGCTTCTCCTGATTGGGACATAATCTCAGCTCTGGGACGAGGCAAACCCTTCATGCCCTTCACCCTTCGGTCTAGGAGTATGACGCCTTAGGCACAGGCCTACTCTGCTCCACCACAGATTGAGGCCTAATCATAGCGCTCGTCATTTACATATTTCCATCTTGAGATGATTCCAGGCAATTACTGCCCCGCGTCGACGTGCGATGTTTCCGCGTTTGGATTAAGAAGCCATTTAGAGAACAAAACCACAGAAATTGTTTAAGGAACAACAACAATAACGCCAAACTGATCAGCGGGCGCTCTGCCCTGGTGTGCTGATGTAGCAGAGCTGTGTTTGACAGTAAGGTTTTATAGTGGGGTGCATGCTGGAGACGCCCATGGGTGACACTTGTGCGGGCGACGGCTTTGTCTGTAGGGGTGAGTTCACATGTGGTTGATTTTTCTTTAATTGTTTTATTCATCTGAATGGGGTTTGCAAAATCCTTGCACCCCCAGCAGAAACAACCCAATTCAGCAGTGAGGAGAGGCGATGTTTAGGGGGACCTCATTCTCTGTGGCTGTTTGGGGTCCTCCTGCCCTGATGCCCTCGGCCTGCCATGTCTCTTAACCCCTTGTGAACCGCAGACATGGGAGCAGAAGATTTCTAGCTGGCGGCCGAGGTGTAATCACAGGGCGCACTCGCTGGATGACATCATCCCTATTCTCTGCCTGATAATGGAAGGAAGGCGCAGGGGACGCGGGAGGGAATTAATTATATGGATGTGATGTGTGAGCAGGAAGACATTTACTTGTGAATATCGGCTTATAATTTATATGGGGCAGGAGTTATTCTCCACTCACATCCAGAGCTGCGTTCACTGGGTCAGGCAGCGCCGAGCACACAAGCATAATGGCGTAGCGCTGCATAATTAAACGTAGAGCCGCCTTTCTCAGAGCGCTGTGGGGCCCGGCTGCTGTCCCCCACCACTAGGGGAGCCAGCTGTATGTGTATGGCTGTATATATGGCAGCTGGGTAATTATGCAGTGAGCTCCCCCTAGTGGTGGCCACAGGCAGACAAAATACTGCAAGTGTACTATACAGGCTGCTCTTTATGGACAGTCTGCTGGCATTGTTTATGGGGGAAAATGACGGCGCGGGGAGTCTATGTGGACAGTTGTATTGTTTATGGGCAGAATTCTGCTGGCGCAGTTTATCTGGGGCGGTCTGCCGGCGCCGTATATCTGGGGCGGTCTGCCGGTGCTGTATATCTGGGGCGGTCTGCCGGTGCCGTATATCTGGGGCGGTCTGCCGGTGCCGTAAATCTGGGGCGGTCTGCCGCTGCCGTATATCTGGGCCGGTCTGCCCGTGCCGTATATATGGGGCGGTCTGCCGCTGCCGTATATCTGGGGCGGTCTGCCGCTGCCGTATATCTGGGGCGGTCTGCCGCTGCCGTATATCTGGGGCGGTCTGCCGCTGCCGTATATCTGGGGCGGTCTGCCGATCGGGTATATCTGAGGCGGTCTGCCGCTGCCGTATATCTGGGGCGGTCTGCCGCTGCCGTATATCTGGGGCGGTCTGCCGCTGCCGTAAATCTGGGGCGGTCTGCCAGTGCCGTATATCTGGGGCTGTCTTCCGGTGCCCTATATCTGGGGCGGTCTGCCGCTGCCGTATATCTGGGGCGATCTGCCGCTGCCGTATATCTGGGGCGGTCTGCCAGTGCCGTATATCTGGGGCGGTCTGCCGGTGCCGTATATCTGGGGCGGTCTGCCGCTGCCGTATATCTGGGGCGGTCTGCCGCTGCCGTATATCTGGGGCGGTCTGCCGGTGCCGTATATCTGGGGCGGTCTGCTGATGCCGTATATCTGGGGCGGTCTACCGCTGCCGTATATCTGGGGCGGTCTGCCGCTGCCGTATATCTGGGGCGGTCTGCCGCTGCCGTATATCTGGGGCGGTCTGCCGCTGCCGTATATCTGGGGCGGTCTGCCGATCGGGTATATCTGAGGCGGTCTACCGCTGCCGTATATCTGGGGCAGTCTGCCGGTGCCCTATATCTGGGGCAGTCTGCCGGTGCCGTATACCTGGGGCGATCTGCCGGTGATGTTAAAGGTAGGTTTTACATGAAAAGTTCCCCCAATAACCTGGCACAAGCATGGCGCCCCGTCTTCAGTGATTTGCACGGTGGGGCCCCATGTGGCAGGTTACTGGGCCCCGCTCCTGGCTGTCCGTTTTTTACCGGTTGTCATCTGTTCTGTCCGTCGGTGGTTTCGGTGTGGTCACGGGCGGCAGTCATCTGCGCGGTTTTCATGGTGCACTTGGCGGTTGCTCTGGAGCGACGGGTTCACTTTCTGTCACTTTGCTCGGTGATATTTAAACTCCTACAGACGGTAATTTCCCGCCGCCGCGTGCGCCACTTTAAAAGCGTTTAGCGGCTGATACTGTCATCAGATTATGTGGGAACACGGCGCACCCCGCCATCCCCAGGGCTGCGAATTAATGCAAACATGGCGGGCGGCAGACGGCGGCGTAAAGAGAAGGAAACAAAGTGCCAGAATAAATGAGGAGAGAGAAGAGTGCAGGGACGAAAAGACTGCTAAGACAGGAAAACTGATGCAGCAGAGCCGAGGGGGTGCTCGGCACTGCACAGTGAGTTATCTGGGGTTTCATATCCTGGCACTGTACCCACATAGCGCCCCTTCAGGGTGAGGGTGCAACCATCTGCACAGGGCAGAATCAGGGCGGACGTGCTTAGCAGAGGGTCGCACATTGTCTATCAGACTTCCCAGAGTCCTAGTGACTGTGACTGTGCACATAACAAACCCCTAATGACCAACTCAGCTCTGCTACACCTGCAACCTAACTTTGTTTCACAGTGGAAGGACACTGTATTGGCAAATGTAGCAGGGCTCAGTTGGTCAGATGGAGCAGGGCTGAGTCGGTTTGACTAAGCAGAATTGAGTTGGTAAGATGGAGCAGAGCTGAGTTGGTAAGATGGAGCAGAGCTGAGTTGGTCTAATGGAGAAGACCTGAACTGGTCTGATGAAGCAGGGGTGAGTTAGTCTGATATAGCAGAATTAAATTGGTCTGATGGAGCAGGGCTGAGTTGGTCACATGGAGCAGAGCGGAGTTAGTCCGGTCTAGCAGAGCTGATTTGATCAGAAGGAGCAGGACTGAGTTGTTAGATGTAGCAGTGGTGAATTGGTTAGATGTACCATATCCGTGCTGTCTAGATGTTTTAGTGAATGTACAGGACCGAGTTGGTCTAGTGTAGCAGAGCTGAGCTGGTCTCATCTAGCAGGGCAGAATTGGTCATTAGAAGTGACGCTGGGCAGATATAGCAGAGCTGAGTGAATAATCTGGTACAACCCTTTTGTGATTTTAAGGCCTCATGCACACGGCCGTTGCCCGGCCCGCAAACAGCGAGTCTGCAATATGTGGTCACCGCCCGCATCACGGATGCAGACCCATTCACTTGAATCCGGAGCTGCGCTGGCCGTGCATTGAGGACCGCAGTTGCACAACGGCCGTGTGCATGAGGCCTAAGATGTGCTCTCTGTGGATTTACATAGGACTGCAGACAAACCTATTCCAAAAAGTCTAAGATCACATTCAGCTCTGCTGCGCGGGGTTAAATACTACTACAACCTCAATCAAAACCAATGGAGAATTTACCAGAGGAATGAGGTTATTATCATTAACCCTTTCCATATGGGAAGTATAGGGTTAACGTAAAAAGACACAAACAGAGGAAGAGTTAACCCAGATATCCGTGGAGCATGGCGAGTCCCAGATGGCGGCAGGACTGCGTTGCGTGTACGAGGCGAGTAAAATCCCACGCACCGCGGCAAGAAGCGAAACATATGTCGCTGTATCGGCGGCGGGCGGCGGGATGTCGCTGAAAAGCTTTTATTTCTAGTTCTCATTTACCTCTAATTATATTAATTAGAATCAGCGGGGGGCGCCGCACCTGACCACCGACTCCACGAGGGCTCCCGCCACGCTAGGCCTCGTTAGAGCCTTAAAATACGAGAGGAGGGCCGGTCAGAGCTACAGAACCACAGGCATAGGCCGTCTGCAAAACTACAACTCCCAGCATGCCCGGACAGCTGCGACAAATACAGCTCTGCTGAGGAAGAGCTCAGCAGGCCCTGGGGGGAGTTACCCACAATGCACCAGGTTCCCCGGGGCCGCGGATATGGCGGCTGCTCCAACCTGGTTATTAATCTAAGGTTCCAGTCGCACGACCGTGATTCAAGAACATTCCTCGAAATAGAAATATCACACTAGTCAAGAGTTAACACCAGGGGGCGGAGTTATCCAAACTGCTGCTAAGGGAGAGCGGAGCAGCCGCCCATAGCAACCAATCGGCTTTTATTTTAAAATGAAAGCAGCGATCTGATAGGTGCTAAGGAGAAGTGGACCTGTTGCCCTCGGCAACCAGCTGACTCCTCCATCTTAGGATGGTGCCAAGAAGTCACCCAGATGAGAAAAGTGTCATGCCCCGCCCCCTGAGGTCATGTGCCGGACATGAAACTGTCTAAGTGAAAAACTGCCTTCGTCGCCCATAGCAACCAGTCACAGCAAGAGCAGGATACAAAATGGAAGCTGCCCTGTGATATGTTGCTATGGGCAACAACGGCTTGTCGATCCACAGCCAACTCATTGGGCGGGGTTTATCGAAATGTTGGGAGTTGTGGTGCTTTCCTAGGGATACTATTCCCACCTAACACTAAATCGTCATCTCCCATCTGTCATCCAATATGGCGGCCGTTGCTGCTGTTGGCGGTTCTGCAGCTGTGCGTTCATTGAGGATAGCCAGGACTATGGCTGCTAAAAGCTCGGCATCCTTGGACGCAGACCCCGCGTTTTGTGTACGCAGCTCCAGCGCAAACTGTTTACCAAGGCGCTATCAGTGGAGCGATAAAAACAAATTGGTTGCAAAAGTCTACGCACCCTTTAATATAAAAAATAAATAAAAAGTCCTAGCCCCTGACCTAACAGGACCCTTCATGGATGCCGCTCCTCGAGCGTACGGCGCCCTACGTGGCTGCCTGTAGAGCGCGTGACCTTGTGCGTGATCTGGATGGCGCCGGTTGTAAGGGAGCGTCGTCGGGTTAATTAGTGTGGGGCAGATCTTGGCACCTGGCGCAGTGTTGTACCCGCGCTGTCATCCGTGTAACGTTCTAAACGCCGCGTCTCCTGTCGGCGCGGCCTCTGCTCTTTTTAGAAGCAGCTCGACATGAATCATCCCTTCCTCCGTACAGAGGGGGCCGTAAGTGGAGGCGCGCGGGGGGCTCACTACTGTGTGATGTATAGGATATCACCCCCTGCCCAGTTATATTACCGCCATGTTACCCCCCGACCAGGCGCTTCACATCCCATACGTTCTAGGAAAAGCTTCTACCTATCCATGTGTAATAATGAAGGGCTGGTAGTCACAGCCCCGCCCTGCTTTTGACAGATTTAAAGGGGTATTCCGGGGTATTGGCGCTGTACTCAGTTATCTCCGGAACTCCCATTGAAATTAATGGAGGTGCCACCCGTGCGCGACCTGCCGCTCCGTTCATTTCAGAAGGCTGCAGGGGGTCCAGGGCCCCCGTTTTCATGAATGGCTCCAAACAACCGGAATACCCCTTTAATCCTTAGCAATGAGTATATTCCTCTAAATAACTGTCTTAAAGGACATGTCCATCTATAGCCCGTCCGTCCACGGCTGCCCCCCAGAATACGTATAGTTCACAAGGGCCCCGGGTAACAGGCTGAACATGATCGCACACAGAGGCGCTTTATTGGCTGAATCCAATAGCTATGTGGATGCAGAGGCAGCAGTGGCCCCTGGCCCTGATGTCTGAAGGTGCCCAAGGGCCCTTTGTGATAGACCTCTGCCGGTGCAGGTGCCACCATGTCAATGACTGTAGGACCCAGAGGCCGGGAGAGGACGGCAGAACATAAGACCGGTCGTGGAGGCTTGTGGGCGTTGGCGCCTTATGTCGGCTTTGGATTTTACGCCCCCCTTGGGCCCCGTTTCTTGTCTTCCTGTGGCCCCTCCTGAGCGCTGTACAGGTAGCCTGCGTGGCTCCGAGTGCGGTTCGGCATATGGCTTCTAGCTATAAACATGACAAGACGTTTTTATTGCTCTTTTTGTACCGCGGATCTCCTGTTTGATGAAGTGCCCGGCGTTGCGTATGTTACCCCGCAGACCGCGCAACTGCTCGTCGGTATCACGCACTTGGCTGATGACCATGTTTTATGGGCACCGGGGGGCTTCTAATTCTCTCTAATTAGCCGATCCGGTTGCTGCATTATTAACCCCCTTTGCGGCCTGGTCGCGCCGCTGTCACGGCGGCGGGCTTTCTCTGCAGGATTTCGGATGTATAGCGCTCTCCGGCTGCTGCCACCTTTTTCCAATTTAATTTTATTTTTTTGTGTTGGGTCGAGTAAAACTTCAGCCTGAATCTCCCGGCTAACGATCCGTGTCAGCGGAAGGACCTCGGTTAACGAGCTCCTCCGCCTGACGCCGATCCCGCAGAAGAACCTCACGAATGTCAGGGAAACGCCTCGTTATATCGAGCGGGTCCTCTCTGACGCCTCATTATATCTGGAGCGGCTCCCGCTCTACGTCTGTGGCCCCTGGGGACCATGTCTGTCACTGTGGATGTCACACTCGCCCCTACGGCTCCTCTCCAATCAGCTCCATTTCTTTGCTCAGGGTTTATGTCATCTCGTGGCGGTTTTATGTTGTATTGTGGTGATTTCATGTCATTTTGTGGCGGTTTCATCCGGAGATGCCGTCCGGGAGTCTCTGCTGTTGTAAGGAGGTCTGTGTCGTCCGCTCTTCTTTCGCCACGTCTTGACGCTGTGCCTCGTTTTGTCTTGCAGCGTTCTCTCAGGAGGTCCAGGCCGAGAACGTGACGGTCACAGAAGGCGGGACGGCGGAGATCAGCTGCCGACTGCACCAGTACGATGGATCGATTGTGGTCATCCAGAACCCTTCCCGTCAGACCCTCTTCTTTAATGGCACGCGTGGTAGGTACCACTGGTGGCCCCTGGTCCTCAAATTGGCCCTAACCTTGTTCTGTTGTCCTTGAAGTAGTATTGTAGCATTATGGAAGGGCTGTACAGAGCGCCACGCCTGGCCGCAGGTTGCCCGGGGTATTGCATCTCAGCCCTATTCACTCTGCTGCATTACCAGACACAACCTGTGGACAGGCGGGGCGCTATCTCTGGAAGAAAGCAGCCACGTTTCTCTAATCCTGCGCTGTCCAGTCTTCTGCACTCTCTTCACCATTTTCAAGATGTCTGCTTGCTGTCAGTGAGTAGGAACATCCTCATTTACATCCAGAGGCTGAAAACGTCTACAGACCTAAAGCTAGCTCTACACGGAGACATTCGTTGCACGACTTTTTGTCGCAGAAAAGTCGTGCAACATTTTTTATGATGATGGTCAAAGGCGTCGCACTGTGATAGGACAGTCGCAAAAAATCCACCCATCGTATGGCAGCGTGTTACTGGTCGCAGTGCGACACCCTTGACCAGGCATCCTCAAACTACGGCCCTACAGCTGTTGTGAAACTACAACTCCCACAATGCCCTGCTGTAGGCCGATACCTGTAGGCTAGGCATGCTCAACCTGCGGCCCTCCTGCTGTTTCAAGACTACAACTCCCAGCATTCTCGGACAGCCTACAGCTATCAACCTACAGCAGGGCATTGCGGGAGTCGTAGTTTTACAACAGCTGGAGGGCCGCAGGTTGAGCATCACTGCTGTAGGCTGTTCGGGCATGCTGGGAGTTGGAGTTTTGCAACAGCTGGAGGGCCGCAGGTTGAGCATCACTGCTGTAGGCTGTTTGGGCATGCTGGGAGTTGTAGTTTTGCAACAGCTGGAGGGCCGCAGTTTGAGGATGCCTGCCCTTGACTATCATTACAAAAAAATTCACGGAACGCATATCGCAATGTAGTTGTGCCCTTTTGTCGCACAACGCAGCCCTAGCCTAATACTTCTGACAGCTGATGGTTTGTTACAATTGTATCAATAAACCGCAGCATGAATCTGCTTCCTGTCCAGTTTGTTACAATGTGTCAGAGCAGCAGAGGGTTTGCAACAATTGTATCCCATCCACGCAATACTCTGAAATGAAGGACCTGGGCTTCACACCTGACACACTGTAACAAACCGAACAGGAATGAGATGTGTGCTGCGGTTTAGCTCATTATCCGGACTGGAGGCAATTGTAACAAACCCTCCGCTGTGAGAAGCAAGACATCTGTACTGGTTTTCAGTCTATAGATATAAACAAGAATGTGCCTACTCTCTGACAGCAAGCAGAGATTTTGCATCCGAGGAACTTTCAGATTGCAGAGCCTTTCCTTCTCCGGACCATGGTCACAGGGGTGCACTGCCAACGAGGCCAGGTGAGGCGATCGCCTCAGGCAGCAGCAGGTAGGGGCAAGAGGGGGGCAGCAGAACGGCCATGGGCAATGAGCGCTTTCATTGTGGCAGAGGGGTTAGGTTAAGAAATTGGGGGGGGGGGCGCCGTTTCAGTTTCCGCCTCAGGCAGCAGAAAGGCTAGGTGCTCCCCTGCATGGTCCGTCAGCTATGAAAACGTCCCGGACTTACAGTTTCCATATATGAGCTAGAATTGGGAGTCAGTTCCCTTCCCCCATTCCTTTTGAACACCGCAGGGAGCGACACTGAGCACAGGAGGAAAGAGAGGGATGATGGGAGTAGTTAGCGAAATTGGTCGTCGCCGTTCATCTGAGGAATGTTTCCAGCAGCACTGATCCGAATATCCATCGTAAATGAAGTTGTCCTTTAAGTGAAAAGTAGGAATAATAGAGGAACTACAGGTCTGATCAGAAGACACTGAGGGTTGTAATCCAGGGGAGATGCTCAATGCTGAGGCGGCTGCTGCTTATATTCAGATGTGGGTGATTCAGGGGCCCGTTCATTCCTGCGTCACTGCTCCATTGGCTGGAAGTAACGCTCCCTGGAGGAGTCGGTTGTAGATGGGGGGGGGGTTAAATGCTGCCGCTTACCACGATGACGCCCCCTCCCCTCCTGTGATTCAGGCTAATTCTAATCCACTTCTAATTTTATCCAAACATCTGCAGTTTGCATTCAGTAGCTGTAACTTCAGCAGAAAAAACACAGGCCGGGGGGGGGGGGGGGGTCGGATTTGGAAAAATGCTTCCTCTAGATAATCGATGCTACTTCTCCTCCCTGCAGAAATCACTGGGCACACAGATGTCTGTGACGCCCTCAGACGCTTTCTTAAAGATTGCAGCCACAGATGCAGCTTGTTTATGTGCCGTCTATCTGACACTGAGAATAGAATGGCAGAGTGACAGTACAGACTGTCACAGAGTCCAAGCACTGCTGGGAAGGGAGAGCTGAGTATTAGGTGAGACATAAGGATAATTTGGGGAAATGTTTTTCACTATAAGGCGCTGGAAGACTTTGGTAATTGCATCTGATTAAAAGTTTATTATAAGCACTGAGCTATTCCATAAAATATTTCTCTACGGCGCCACCTGCTGTTTGTTTCTTTTCCATATTTCATGTCCAACTCACTGAGGGGGTCGCATACGTTCAGTTTAAAGCTTCAACGGTGCTAGCCGTATTTTCTGTTAGAACCTGTGGCAGTTCCAGGGAAAGAGCTACAGCAGGAAGGACACACCCCCTGAGATATGCTAAGGAGAGCTGAAGCAGAAAAGACACATCCCCTGAGGTACCAGCCTGAAACCAATCTACCAGAGCAATGAATGGTGAGGTCCCTGGATCCGTGTGAGGTACCGGCCTGGTTCTAGCCTCGTTAGAACAAGATCATCATGAACTATGATGTCTGATTTGTTACATGAATCATGGGATATCCCCTTGAAGGAGCCAGGGCCCCGAGGGAAAAATTAAGACATGCCCCCATTAGGCATTTTAGTTTTTCTTGAAATTTCCACAAAATAACATGCATCTGACTTGTCTTCATGGCCTGCTAGTGAAGAGGGTATAGCTCGGAGGGGTGGGCTGGCAGCAATGCTAGTGAAGAGGGTATAGCTCGGAGGGGTGGGCTGGCAGCCATGCTAGTGAAGAGGGTATAGCTCGGAGGGGTGGGCTGGCAGCAATGCTAGTGAAGAGGGTATAGCTCGGAGGGGTGGGCTGGCAGCCATGCTAGTGAAGAGGGTATAGCTCAGAGGGGTGGGCTGGCAGCCATGCTAGTGAAGAGGGTATAGCTCAGAGGGGTGGGCTGTCGGCTATGCTAGTAAAGAAGGTATAGCTCAGAGGGGTGGGCTGTCGGCTATGCTAGTGAAGAGGGTATAGCTCGGAGGGGTGGGCTGGCAGCTATGCTAGTGAACAGGGTATAGCTCAGAGGGGTGGGCTGTCGGCTATGCTAGTGAAGAGGGTATAGCTCAGAGGGGTGGGCTGGCAGCCATGCTAGTGAAGAGGGTATAGCTCAGAGGGGTGGGCTGTCGGCTATGCTAGTGAAGAGGGTATAGCTCAGAGGGGTGGGCTGGCAGCCATGCTCGTGAACAGGGTATAGCTCGGAGAGATGGGCTGGCAGCTATGCTATTGAACAGGGTATAGCTTGGAGGGGTGGGCTGGTGGCCAAGCTCGTGAACAGGGTATAGCTCAGAGGGGTGGGCTACCAGCCATGCTAGTGAAGAAGGTATAGCTCAGAGGGGTAGGCTGTCGGCTATGCTAGTGAAGAGGGTATAGCTCGGAGGGGTGGGCTGGCAGCCATGCTAGTGAAGAGGGTATAGCTCGGAGGGGTGGTCTGGCAGCCATGCTAGTGAAGAGGGTATAGCTCAGAGGGGTGGGCTGTCGGCTATGCTAGTGAAGAGGGTATAGCTCTGAGGGGTGGGCTGGCAGCCATGCTAGTGAACAGGGTATAGCTCAGAGGGGTGGGCTGTCGGCTATGCTAGTGAAGAGGGTATAGCTCGAAGGGGTGGGCTGGCAGCCATGCTAGTGAAGAGGGTATAGCTCAGAGGGGTGGGCTGTCGGCTATGCTAGTGAAGAGGGTATAGCTCGGAGGGGTGGGCTGGCAGCCATGCTAGTGAAGAGGGTATAGCTCAGAGGGGTGGACTGTCGGCTATGCTAGTGAAGAGGGTATAGCTCGGAGAGTTGGGCTGGCAGCCATGCTAGTGAAGAGGGTATAGCTCAGAGGGGTGGGCTGTCGGCTATGCTAGTGAAGAGGGTATAGCTCGGAGAGATGGGCTGGCAGCTATGCTATTGAACAGGGTATAGCTTGGAGGGGTGGGCTGGTGGCCATGCTCGTGAACAGGGTATAGCTCAGAGGGGTGGGCTACCAGCCATGCTAGTGAAGAAGGTATAGCTCAGAGGGGTAGGCTGTCGGCTATGCTAGTGAAGAGGGTATAGCTCGGAGGGGTGGGCTGGCAGCCATGCTAGTGAAGAGGGTATAGCTCGGAGGG
Organism: Bufotes viridis; assembly: GCA_033119425.1. Taxonomy (NCBI): domain Eukaryota; kingdom Metazoa; phylum Chordata; class Amphibia; order Anura; family Bufonidae; genus Bufotes; species Bufotes viridis. The sequence goes on along the minus strand of CM065590.1, from coordinate 596,844,760 downwards.
TGGTCTGGCAGCCATGCTAGTGAAGAGGGTATAGCTCAGAGGGGTGGGCTGTCGGCTATGCTAGTGAAGAGGGTATAGCTCGGAGGGTGGGCTGGCAGCCATGCTAGTGAAGAGGGTATAGCTCGGAGGGGTGGGCTGGCAGCCATGCTAGTGAAGAGGGTATAGCTCAGAGGGGTGGGCTGTCGGCTATGCTAGTGAAGAGGGTATAGCTCGGAGGGGTGGGGTGGCAGCCATGCTAGTGAAGAGGGTATAGCTCGGAGGGGTGGGCTGGCAGCCATGCTAGTGAAGAGGGTATAGCTCAGAGGGGTGGGCTGTCGGCTATGCTAGTGAAGAGGGTATAGCTCGGAGGGGTGGGCTGGCGGCCATGCTCGTGAACAGGGTTTAACTCAGGTATAATAAGTCGTTCATCCCCTCAGATGCCAGGTCTGCCACGTACAAGAGCCTGAGATTATGTTCAGTCAGAGGATTTTGGGCACAGGTTTCAGTGCGGACCAGGCAGAATATGCGCGGACACCGCTGCCCACTGATTTCAATGGGCGCTTGGAGCAGCTCATTACTGAGGAATCTCATGTCCCAAAGTGCAACCGAAGGAAATGTGAAAAAAAAGTGAAGCAAATTGTGTAGAAAGTGTTAAAAAATATAACATTGTATTTATTTGTTAAAAAAAAAAAAATTCCCTTACATGCGGCTTTACTATGGAAATAAACATACTTGGCACCTGCAGCCGTGGCGGGCTGTACTGGCAGAATATATATATATATACCGGCCAGGGGCCCCGCATCGGAGCAGTGCAGGGAGGATGCCTCAGTGACAAATATATTATATCGGGGGTGTCCAGGATCTGAAAAACATGGCTGCTTTCTTCCAAAAACAGCGCCACCCCTGTCCACAGGTTGTGTGTGGTCCTGCACCTCAGTCCCGTCACCTTTGGACGGCTGTGCCGCTGTGTGGCCCCCGCGTATTCTCCTGCGGTATTTAACGTCCAAGCATTTTACCTGTTTCCAGCTTTAAGAGACGAGCGGTTTCAGCTGGTGGAGTTCACTCCGAAACTGGTGAAGATCCATTTGTCCAATGCCAAGCTGGATGATGAAGGCGGTTACTTCTGCCAGCTGTATACAGAGGACACGCACCACCAGATCGCCACGCTCACCGTGCTCGGTACGTAAAGCTCCGCAACCTCACACGCCATTATAGCACATGCTTCACCTACGCTGATCCCCTCCGACTCTCCAGTCACATCCAGAGCTGCACTCCCGGATGCCAGCAGCAGGCTGCGTATTGCAGCTTTGGTTGTGAATGGAGTATGCTGGAGCAAGACTTTACAGCGGTGCACATGGTGCCAGTCTGGGGCTAGCTAGCAGTCGCTACCGGGCCCAGGAGCCTGAGGGGGCCCAAAGACCCTTGTGCCGCATAAGAAGACACACAAAGCACTGCGGGAAGGGGGGCCCAAGCTGAACTCTCGCACCAGGGCCCATGAGTCGTTAGCTACGCGCCCGGTGCCAGTATTGTAATAACAATAGCAGACCCTTGATTCACATATTTTCATTCACTGACAGCAATCAGAGATCATGACGGCAGTGTATTCGGAAGTTGCAGGGCTTCTGCGTACTCTGATAACGTAGTGATTCTCACCCTGGGAGTTTATTGTGACTCCTCATTCTTAGCGGGTGACACTAAGGGTTAATCCTAAGGCTGGCGGTCGGTGGGGGGCACGTCGGGCGGTCGCTGGCCTCCTCCCTGTGATCCCGGCCATTAATGGGGTGTTCTTCTTGCAGTTCCTCCAGAGAACCCAGTGGTGGAGGTCAAGGAGCAGGCGGTGGAGGGAGGAACGGTGGAACTTATCTGCTCCGCGCCCAGGACAAAGCCAGAAGCCACGCTGAGGTGGTACCGGGACCGCAAGGAGCTAAAAGGTGAGACCACGACCACCAAGACCACTTAAAGGGGTACTCCAGTGAGAACCAGTGGCCATTCCTCCAGTCATCCACCCTCATCTCCTGTGAGTAGGTGATAACTTCTGGAATAGCCCGGGAGCTGCAGCGGGGCAGTTATATCAGCCACCCCCTGGTGCACGCTCGGCTCTGCTATGTAACCAGCGGAGCTGTGCCCCCCCCCCCAGTATATGGGTGTAGGTGCTGCAGAGATTCCATCATGTGTCACCCACCGCAGGGCGGATATCTCATGTGGGATCCTGAGATGGTGCTGAAAAGTGATCTTCAGGGGGCAGCTGCTGTATCTAAGCGCATCATGTGTGATACTGTCGGCTGAGCTGTGTATCTAAGCGCATCATGTGTGATACTGTCTGCTGAGCCGCTGTATCTAAGCGCCTCATGTGTGATACTGTCTGCTGAGCTGCTGTATCTAAGTGCATCATGCACGATACTGTCTGCTGAGCTGTGTATCTAAGCTTATCATGTGTGATACTGTCTGCTGAGCCGCTGTATCTAAGCATATCATGTGTGATACTGTCTGCTGAGCCGCTGTATCTAAGCGTATCATGTGTGATACTGTCTGCTGAGCCGCTGTATCTAATCTTATTATGTGTAATACTGTCTGCTGAGCCGCTGTATCTAATCCTATTATGTGTGATACTGTCTGCTGAGCTGCTGTATCTAAGCGTATCATGTGGGATACTGTCTGCTGAGCCGCTGTATCTAAGCTTATCATGTGTGATACTGTCTGCTGAGCCGCTGTATCTTAGCTTATCATGTGTGATACTGTCTGCTGAGCCGCTGTATCTAATTTTATTATGTGTGATACTGTCTGCTGAGCTGTGTATCTAAGCCTAGCATGTGTGATACTATCTGCTAAGCTGCTGTATCAAATCTTATTATGTGTGATACTGTCTGCTGAGCTGTGTATCTAAGCTTATCATGTATAATACTGTCTGCTGAGCTGCTGTATCTAATCCTATTATGTGTGATACTGTCTGCTGAGCTGCTGTATCTAATCCAATCATAGCGATACTGCCTGATGAGCCAGGATATCAATAGTCTCTGCTGAGCCAGTGTATCTAAGCATGTGGCGTGTGATACTGTTAGCTGAGCTGATGTATCTAAGCCTGCAATAAGTGATTATATCTGCTAAGCTATGTGTCTAATATCATGTATAAGCCAATGTATCTAATCCATGTATGTGTGATGATATCTCCTGAGCTGATGTATCTAAGCCTACCATTATGTGATTTCCTCTGCTGAGATGATGTATCTAAGCAATGCTTGTGTGATATTGTCTTAGTGAACCAATCTCCAAGGACAATGTACCGCTGTGGCGTTGTATCTAAGCCTAAATAATCCACGTGTCGGTATCAGCACACGAGTCTGGAGTATGTACTTAGTGTTTTGCATTTTCATTACAGCCCATGAGCCGCGTGACGTGTGTAGTCAATATTACCTTTAGCTTGTGCGCGGCCGAGTGATGGATTACAGTGCCATAGACTCCATGTACACACTCCATCACTTTGTGCATGTGCTGTCTGTACAGCCTGTGTTCTCGTGTGTAGAGCCTGTGTTCTCGTGTGTGTAGAGCCTTTGTTCTCGTGTGTGTAGAGCCTGTGTTCTCGTGTGTGTAGAGCCTGTGTTCTCGTGTGTGTAGAGCCTGTGTTCTGTTATGTGTAGAGCATGTGTTCTGTTATGTGTAGAGCATGTGTTCTGTTATGTGTAGAGCATGTGTTCTGTTATGTGTAGAGCATGTGTTCTCGTTTGTGTACAGCCTGTGTTCTCGTGTGTAGAGCATGTGTTCTCGTGTGTGTAGAGCATGTGTTCTGTTATGTGTAGAGCATGTGTTCTGTTATGTGTAGAGCATGTGTTCTGTTATGTGTAGAGCATGTGTTCTCGTTTGTGTACAGCCTGTGTTCTCGTGTGTGTAGAGCATGTGTTTAGTAGTGTGTAGAGCGTGTGTTTAGTTGTGTGTAGAGCCTGTGTTTAGTTGTGTGTAGAGCGTGTGTTTAGTTGTGTGTAGAGCGTGTGTTTAGTTGTGTGTAAAGCGTGTGTTTAGTTGTGTGTAGTGTGTAGAGCATGTGTTTAGTTGTGTGTAGAGCGTGTGTTTAGTTGTGTGTAGAGCCTGTGTTTAGTTGTGTGTAGAGCCTGTGTTTAGTTGTGTGTAGAGCCTGTGTTTAGTTGTGTGTAGAGCGTGTGTTTAGTTGTGTGTAGAGCCTGTGTTTAGTTGTGTGTAGAGCGTGTGTTTAGTTGTGTGTAGAGTGTGTGTTTAGTTGTGTGTAGAGCCTGTGTTTAGTTGTGTGTAGAGTGTGTGTTTAGTTGTGTGTAGAGCGTGTGTTTAGTTGTGTGTAGAGCCTGTGTTTAGTTGTGTGTAGAGCGTGTGTTTAGTTGTGTGTAGAGCGTGTGTTTAGTTGTGTGTAGAGTGTGTGTTTAGTTGTGTGTAGAGCCTGTGTTTAGTTGTGTGTAGAGTGTGTGTTTAGTTGTGTGTAGAGTGTGTGTAGAGCGTGTGTTTAGTTGTGTGTAGAGTGTGTGTTTAGTTGTGTGTAGAGTGTGTGTAGAGTGTGTGTTTAGTTGTGTGTAGAGTGTGTGTAGAGCGTGTGTTTAGTTGTGTGTAGAGCGTGTGTTTAGTTGTGTGTAGAGCGTGTGTTTAGTTGTGTGTAGAGTGTGTGTTTAGTTGTGTGTAGAGTGTGTGTAGAGTGTGTGTTTAGTTGTGTGTAGAGTGTGTGTAGAGCGTGTGTTTAGTTGTGTGTAGAGCGTGTGTTTAGTTGTGTGTAGAGTGTGTGTTTAGTTGTGTGTAGAGTGTGTGTTTAGTTGTGTGTAGAGTGTGTGTTTAGTTGTGTGTAGAGTGTGTGTTTAGTTGTGTGTAGAGTGTGTGTTTAGTTGTGTGTAGAGTGTGTGTTTAGTTGTGTGTAGAGCGTGTGTTTAGTTGTGTGTAGAGCGTGTGTTTAGTTGTGTGTAGTGTGTAGAGCGTGTGTTTTTTTGCTTCTAGACTTGTGTAGAGCGCGTGTTTAGTTGTGTGTTGTGTGTAGAGCACGTGTTTAGTTGTGTGTAGAGCGTGTGTTTAGTAGTGTGTAGAGCGTGTGTTTAGTTGTGTGTTGTGTGTAGAGCACGTGTTTAGTTGTGTGTAGAGCGTGTGTTTAGTAGTGTGTAGAGCGCGTGTTTAGTTGTGTGTTGTGTGTAGAGCACGTGTTTAGTTGTGTGTAGAGCGTGTGTTTAGTTGTGTGTTGTGTGTAGAGCGTGTGTTTAGTAGTGTGTAGAGCGTGTGTTTTTTTGCTTCTAGACTTGTGTAGAGCACGTGTTTAGTTGTGTGTTGTGTGTAGAGCACGTGTTTAGTTGTGTGTTGTGTGTAGAGCACGTGTTTAGTAGTGTGTAGAGCGTGTGTTTAGTTGTGTGTTGTGTGTAGAGCGTGTGTTTAGTAGTGTGTAGAGCGTGTGTTTTTTTGCTTCTAGACTTGTGTAGAGCACGTGTTTAGTTGTGTGTTGTGTGTAGAGCACGTGTTTAGTTGTGTGTAGAGCGTGTGTTTAGTTGTGTGTAGAGCGTGTGTTTAGTTGTGTGTAGAGCGTGTGTTTAGTTGTGTGTAGAGTGTGTGTACAGCATGTGTTTAGTTGTGTGTAGTGTGTGTTTAGTTGTGTAGACTTGTGTAGAGCGCGTGTTTCCGTTTCTGTGCATTGTCCTCAGAGACCCGGGCAGTGTTCGCTGTATAGACAATACTATGATCAGCAGAAGCATTTTTCCTCGTCTCCGCCGGGATGTGGTTTAGGAGTCGGTTTTTTACCCTCTAGGCGCCATAACGATGCGTGGAAGTTGTGCGGCGAGAACTACAAGTGCTTGGCCTCTGATAAGAATTGTATCCGGGACTGATTGTGGCTGCGGGGTGATTGAAACTGCAGAAAAACGCAGGCAGGAAAAAAGAGAGAATTACAGCAGATAAGTCGATGGCGGGGATGTGTGGAGAGCGGGCGAATGCGGCTATAAATAGGGAGATATATGGGGTGTCTGCGCCGCCGCGATAGGAGAGCGAGATAATGAAAGGGGAGATGCAGGAGGCAGATAAAGAGCTGAGCAAGGCTCGCCCAATCTCTAGATTACCAAACACATGGAAGTTCAGTGCTGAGCGGAACCATCCTGGCACTGCCCTGCAGCTCTAATCCTCCTGGCACCACGCCGGCCGCACAGCCGAGAGTCGCCCGCTATCTCTGCAGCCATACATAAGGGATGGAAAAAAACTCAGGATCTCAAGACGTCTGTAAGTGAAGGGGCGTGCCGGGATACTGAGAATGATTCCCGGGTCCGAATACCACAGAACAGCGCAGTAGTCCTAAAAACTGAGATTAAAGGGGCTGTTTGGACCTTTGCATCCAGATCCTTAGTTCCCTCTACAGCCCGTGCAGAGAACTAGTGCAAATCTTCACGACTGCTTAGGGGCGAGGGCGGAAGGGGAGGGGACGGCCCTTTAAACGCAAATTAAAGAAAATTGGTTACAAAATTGAAGAAAGTGTTACTTGCCTCACCGATCCTGCGCCGCTCCGATGCTTTACCGTGTCCACTCGGGTCTCTACTTCCTGTTCGTGTCTCGACACACAGGAAATGCCGGTTCAGCCAATCATTGGCCACATGGATGGCCCTCCTCAGCCCGTGATTGGCTGATTAGCATTCCCAGACTCAGCGGGAACCAGGTCAGCATCCGGGCAGGCCCCCCAGGGATCAGAACGCCGCCTTCGCATTTTTATTTTTTTTTACCTTCTTTAACCCCTTTGCCAAAAATTATTTTTTCTGCTCGACAATCCTTTAAGAAATAGTATTTATTATATTAAGGTTAAACATACAAAATGGCGGCTAGGACGCAGCGAGGGTCGGTGGCTTTCCTCGAATATAAATGAAGAGGCGTATGATCCCTTTAAAGTCCGCACCGGGGGATATGCTGCGGATTTGGGTGCAGTAAAAATGTACTGAAAGAAATCTCAGCGGGAATTTACCTGCAGTGATGACACCCTGAGAAGGTGGATGACACCCGCCAGAAGGCGTGTGCGGTGTCATGTGTGGGGCGTGTGGTGTGTTTAAAGCAAGTGTTTAGTTGTGCATAGATCATGTGTTGTCTGTAGGGCGTGGGTTCTATCCCGTGTGTAGAGCGTGTGTTCTGTTGTGTGTAGAGCGTGTGCTCTGTCCCATGTAGAGCGTGTGTTCTGTCCCATCCATGTAGAGCATGTGTTCTGTTGTGTGCGGAGCGTGTGTTCTGTTGTGTGCGGAGCGTGTGTCCTGTCGAGTGTAGAGCGTGTGTCCTGTCCTGTGTGGAGCGTGTGTTCTGTTGTGTGCGGAGCGTGTGTCCTGTCGAGTGTAGAGCATGTGTCCTGTCGAGTGTAGAGCGTGTGTTCTGTCGAGTGTAGAGCGCGTGTTCTGTCGAGTGTAGAGCGCGTGTTCTGTCGAGTGTAGAGCGTGTGCTCTGTCGTGTGTGGAGCGTGTGTCCTGTTGTGTGTAGAGTATGTGTTCTGTCATGTGCGGAGCATGTGCTCTGTCCCATGTAGAGCGTGTGCTCTGTCCCATCCATGTAGAGCGTGTGTTCTGTCGTGTGTAGAGCGTGTGTCCTGTTGCATGTAGAGCGTGTGTTCTGTCGTGTGTAGAGCGTGTGTCCTGTTGCATGTAGAGCGTGTGTTCTGTCGAGTGTAGAGCGTGTGTTCTGTTGTGTGTAGAGTATGTGTTCTGTCATGTGCGGAGCATGTGCTCTGTCCCATGTAGAGCTTGTGCTCTGTCCCATCCATGTAGAGTGTGTGCTCTGTCGCATGTAGAGCGTGTGTTCTGTCGCATGTAGAGCGTGTGTTCTGTCTAGTGTAGAGCGTGTGTTCTGTCGCGTTTAGAGCGTGTGTTCTGTCGAGTGTAGAGCGTGTGTTCTGTCGAGTGTAGAGCGTGTGTTCTGTCGAGTGTAGAGCGTGTGTCCTGTCCTGTGCGGAGCGTGTGTTCTGTCGTGTGTAGAGCGTGTGTTCTGTCGAGTGTAGAGCGTGTGTTCTGTCCTGTGTAGAGCGTGTGCGGAGCGTGTGTTCTGTCACGTGTAGAGCGCGTGTTCTGTTGTATGTAGAGCGTGTGTTCTGTCGCGTGTAGAGCGTGTGTCCTGTCCTGTGCGGAGCGTGTGTTCTGTCGTGTGTAGAGCGTGTGTTCTGTCGAGTGTAGAGCGTGTGTTCTGTCCTGTGTAGAGCGAGTGTAGAGCGTGTGTTCTGTCGAGTGTAGAGCGTGTGTTCTGTCGCATGTAGAGCGTGTGTTCTGTTGTATGTAGAGCCTGTGTTCTGTCGCGTGTAGAGCCTGTGTTCTGTCGCGTGTAGAGCCTGTGTTCTGTCGCATGTAGAGCGTGTGCTCTGTCGCGTGTAGCAGTGATCCACGTGTACAGGCCGCTTGTTGTACTCCTGTAGACTGCACACGATTCCGGCACCATAAGTCCACAAAATGGCTGCTGGCGCCACATACAGACGGAGAAGGCGCATTAATTTGTGCATGAAAGGATAATTCGGCGCTGTGTACAGACCCCCGAGGCGGTTTGATTCTCAGTGTAAATGGCGCCGTGTTTTCCTGTTTTTTCCGGAGCCGCGGTAACCGAGACTAGTGGTTAAAATCAATGGCGGATCTTTTTTCCGTGGGAGGATCACAACTGTGATAAGTCAAAACCACTCAAAAAATAGATTGAAATCAGAGCCAGAAAAAGCCACCGCCACGCCGCGCCGCGTAAAACAGGATATATGGTCTCAATAGCACTAAATAAAGCCGCACGCCGATCGCCTCCGACTCGCGGGCTGACATGTTAATCATTAAGATGGCCGCCCCCCTGCGCGGACCACTGGGCGCTCATGTTTATGGATTGCGCCCATTTCTTTTTATCAAGTGGAAAACTGATATTTAACCAATAATTGGCTGATATCGGAGCCGTCTCCGAGGGTTAATTATTTCCTGTCAAGTAAAATTATGATGATGGCGGGAGAGCGGCGGCGGCGGCGGCGGCGGCTAAGCTCATTTCAAGGTTAGGTAATCTCAGGGACTGGAAGCCATCGGCTCCATTACGTGAAATCCGCAGAACCTGCTTCACGGTATTTTACGCCACTTTTAGTGGTTTACCTCACAAACTTACCAGACCGCGCAATTTCGTATTAGCCGCCAACGGGCGCAATTCAAACCTGATTTTTAGGTTGTGCTGAGTACATACGGTATGTGGCGGTGGTATGACGCCATGATGTGGCAGCGGACTCTGTCAGCGATGGGGCCCGGACAGGCATACCCTCACGTGCAGGCGGCGTGTGCGACTGCCTCTGGATACACGTACGCAGAGCCGGACACCGCGACGGAAGCCCCGGGAGCGTAGGAGGGAAAGATAAAATATATAAAAGTATTTATTGGTATTCCTTGTGCACTGCATGGCGGTATTATGCAGCACTGTATACACTATAGTACGATTACGTTATATAGGTACTGCATGGCGGTATTATGGCGCTGCACAATGTTCTATAGGCCCTGTATGATGTATATACATTGGTGCTACTATGACACTGATGTTATCTAGGAACTGTATGGCGGTATTATAGCACTGCATGATGTTATTCAAACACCGTATGGCGGTATTGTGGCACTGTATGATTGTATTTAGGCACTGTATGGCGGTATTGTGGCACGGTATACTTGTATTTGGACACTGTATGGCGGTATTGTGTCAGTGTATAATTGTATTTGGGCACTTTATGGCGGTATTGTGGCACTGTATGATTGTATTTAGGCACTGTATGGTGGTATTATAGCACTGTATGAATGTTTTTAGTTACTGTATGGCGGTATTGTGGCACGGTATACTTGTACTTGGACACTGTATGGCGGTATTGTGGCAGTGTATGATTGTATTTAGGCACTGTATGGCGGTATTGTGGCACGGTATACTTGTATTTGGGCACTGTATGGCGGTATTGTGGCACTGTATGATTGTATTTGGGCACTGTATGGCGGTATTGTGGCACTGTATGATTGTATTTAGGCACTGTATGGCGGTATTATAGCACTGCATGATGTTATTCAAACACTGTATGGCGGTATTGTGGCAGTGTATGATTGTATTTAGTTACTGTATGGCAGTATTATGGCCGTGTATGATTGTATTTAGGCACTGTATGGCGGTATTGTGGCATGGTATACTTGTATTTGGGCACTGTATGGCGGTATTGTGGCACGGTATACTTGTATTTGGGCACTGTATGGCGGTATTGTGGCACGGTATACTTGTATTTGGACACTGTATGGCGGTATTGTGTCAGTGTATAATTGTATTTGGGCACTGTATGGCGGTATTGTGGCACTGTATGATTGTATTTAGGCACTGTATGGTGGTATTATAGCACTGTATGAATGTTTTTAGTTACTGTATGGCGGTATTGTGGCACGGTATACTTGTACTTGGACACTGTATGGCGGTATTGTGGCAGTGTATGATTGTATTTAGGCACTGTATGGCGGTATTGTGGCACGGTATACTTGTATTTGGGCACTGTATGGCGGTATTGTGGCACTGTATGATTGTATTTGGGCACTGTATGGCGGTATTGTGGCACTGTATGATTGTATTTAGGCACTGTATGGCGGTATTATAGCACTGCATGATGTTATTCAAACACTGTATGGCGGTATTGTGGCAGTGTATGATTGTATTTAGTTACTGTATGGCAGTATTATGGCCGTGTATGATTGTATTTAGGCACTGTATGGCGGTATTGTGGCATGGTATACTTGTATTTGGGCACTGTATGGCGGTATTGTGGCACGGTATACTTGTATTTGGGCACTGTATGGCGGTATTGTGGCACTGTATGATTGTATTTAGGCACTGTATGGCGGTATTGTGGCATGGTATACTTGTATTTGGGCACTGTATGGCGGTATTGTGGCACGGTATACTTGTATTTGGGCACTGTATGGCGGTATTGTGGCACTGTATGATTGTATTTAGGCACTGTATGGCGGTATTGTGGCACGGTATACTTGTATTTGGGCACTGTATGGCGGTATTGTGGCAGTGTATGATTGTATTTGGGCACTCTATGGCGGTATTGTGGCACTATATGATTGTATTTAGGTACTGTATGGTGGTATTGTTGCACGGTATACTTGTATTTGGACACTGTATGGCGGTATTGTGGCAGTGTTTGATTGTATTTGGGCACTGTATGGCGTTATTGTGGCACTGTATGATTGTATTTAGGCACTGTATGGCGGTATTATAGCACTGCATGATGTTATTCAAACACTGTATGGCGGTATTGTGGCAGTGTATGATTGTATTTAGTTACTGTATGGCAGTATTATGGCCGTGTATGATTGTATTTAGGCACTGTATGGCGGTATTGTGGCATGGTATACTTGTATTTGGGCACTGTATGGCGGTATTGTGGCACTGTATGATTGTATTTAGGCACTGTATGGCGGTATTGTGGCACTGTATGATTGTATTTATGTACTGTATGGTGGTATTATAGCACTGTATGAATGTATTTAGGCACTGTATGGCGGTATTGTGGCAGTGTATGATTGTATTTAGGCACTGTATGGCGGTATTGTGGCACTATATGATTGTATTTAGGTACTGTATGGCGGTATTGTGGCAGTGTATGATTGTATTTATGTACTGTATATGGCGGTATTGTTGCAGTGTATGATTGTATTTATGTACTGTATGGCGGTATTGTGGCAGTGTATGATTGTATTTATATACTGTATATGGCGGTATTGTTGCAGTGTATGATTGTATTTATGTACTGTATGGCGGTATTGTGGCACTTTATGATTGTATTTAGGCACTGTTTGGCGGTATTATAGCACTGCATGATGTTATTCAAACACTGTATGGCAGTATTATGGCCGTGTATGATTGTATTTAGGCACTGTATGGCGGTATTGTGGCATGGTATACTTGTATTTGGGCACAGTATGGCGGTATTGTGGCACTGTATGATTGTATTTAGGCACTGTATGGCGGTATTGTGGCACTGTATGATTGTATTTAGGCATTGTATGGCGGTATTGTGGCACGGTATGCTTGTATTTGGACACTGTATGGCAGTATTGTGTCAGTGTATGATTGTATTTGGGCACTGTATGGCGGTATTGTGGCAGTGTATGATTGTATTTATGTACTGTATGGCGGTATTGTGGCAGTGTATGATTGTATTTATTTACTGTATGGTGGTATTATAGCACTGTATGAATGTATTTAGGTACTGTATGGCGGTATTGTGGCAGTGTATGATTGTATTTAGGCACTGTATGGCGGTATTGTGGCAGTGTATGATTGTATTTAGGCACTGTACGGCGGTATTGTGGCAGTGTATGATTGTATTTATGTACTGTATATGGCGGTATTGTGGCAGTGTATGATTGTATTTAGGCACTGTACGGCGGTATTGTGGCAGTGTATGATTGTATTTAGGCACTGTATGGCGGTATTGTGGCAGTGTATGATTGTATTTAGGTACTGTATGGCGGTATTGTGGCATTGTATGATTGTATTTAGGTACTGTATGGCGGTATTGTGGCAGTGTATGATTGTATTTATGTACTGTATGGCGGTATTATAGCACTGTATGATTGTATTTCTGTACTGTATGGCGGTATGATGGCATTGTATGATTGTATTTAGGCACTGTATGGCGGTATTGTGGCAGTGTATGATTGTATTTATGTACTGTATGGTGGTATTATAGCACTGTATGAATGTATTTAGGCACTGTATGGCGGTATTGTGGCACTTTATGATTGTATTTGGGCACTGTATGGCGGTATTGTGGCAGTGTATGATTGTATTTAGGCACTGTATGGCGGTATTGTGGCAGTATATGATTGTATTTATGTACTGTATGGTGGTATTGTGGCAGTGTATGATTGTATTTATGTACTGTATGGCGGTATTGTGGCAGTGTATGATTGTATTTATGTACTGTATGGTGGTATTATAGCACTGTATGATTGTATTTAGGCACTGTATGGCGGTATTATAGCACTGTATGATTGTATTTAGGCACTGTATGGCGGTATTGTGGCACTGTATGATTGTATTTGGGCACTGTATGGCGGTATTGTGGCAGTGTATGATTGTATTTAGCTACGGTATGATTGTATTTAGGCACTGTATGGCGGTATTGTGGCACTGTATGATTGTATTTAGGCACTGTATGGCGGTATTGTGGCAGTGTATGATTGTATTTAGGTACTGTATGGCGGTATTGTGGCACTGTATGATTGTATTTAGGCACTGTATGGCGGTATTGTGGCAGTGTATGATTGTATTTAGGTACTGTATGGCGGTATTGTGGCACTGTATGATTGTATTTAGGTACTGTATGGCGGTATTGTGGCACTATATGATTGTATTTAGGTACTGTATGGCAGTATTGTGGCACTATATGATTGTATTTAGGTACTGTATGGCGGTATTGTGGCACTATATGATTGTATTTAGGTACTGTATGGTGGTATTGTTGCACTGTATGATTGTATTTAGGTACTGTATGGCAGTATTGTGGCACTGTATGGCGGTATTATGGCACTGTATGGCGGTATTATAGCACTGTATGATTGTATTTCGGCACTGTATGGCGGTATTATGACAGACTTGAATTTTTTTCAATAACCTTTATTGACCAAATCCTGGGGGACATGTAATAATCACCCTTATGTTACAGTGCAGGGTATTAATTGGTTACATGTGGAGCATCAGATGGCGGAGCAGAGCCCGGGGTCCGCACCTACAGCAGAACGTACCGGAGAGGAGGGGGGTCTTCACACTAAATATCTGATTTCTGCTCATTCGGAAGCCTCTGACGCATTTCATGCTTTTCCTTCTAGGAGTGACCAGCAAACAGGAGAACATCAAGACGTTCAGCATAACCAACAGCATTCAGTTTCCGGTGGAACGGCGGGATAACGGAGAAATAGTCACCTGCGAGGCCTCGCACCCCGCCTTAAAGGGCCAGAAGAAGCAAACGCAATACGTGCTGGACGTTCAGTGTAAGTGATGGCTCGGCATTAACCCCTGGTCCCTCAGGAAATGTGACCACTCAGCCCATCCAATCACTGGCCGGCGCCGAGACCCGCCACACCCAGTGATTGGTCACATTTCTACGTTGAGGGGGATCGGGAGACCAGAAGGCATCAGAACAGGAATTGGGGATGGGAGTAGGAATGGATTCTTAAAAAACTGACCCCCCACCCCTAAGGGGTTAATACCAGTAATATTACTATTATTGCATATTATTATAATGTTATTAATACGCTGGCGGAAAGTATGAAAAAAAAAACCTGGCGAATGTAATGCGAGTGAGATGAGTGACAACTGCTCATGCTTATTGGTCACTGATCACACAAGGTGGGGCCCCCTTTATTTTGGCCTCTGCAGCCGAGGGGTCACATTAATAATGGGTGACATCTCCGCTTAGTGCCATACAGGCTGCTCCACTGCCATGGTGGCGGTCATACAGATGCTGGATATCCTCCTGTGGTGGCGGTCATACAGATGCAGGATATCCTCCTGTGATGACGGTCATACAGATGCAGGATATCCTCCTGTGATGACGGTCATATATATGCTGGATATCCTCCTGTGGTGGTGCTCATACAGATGCTGGATATCCTCCTGTGGTGGTGGTCATACAGATGCTGGATATCCTCCTGTGGTAGAGGTCATACAGATGCTGGATATCCTCCTGTGGTGGTGCTCATACAGATGCAGGATATCCTCCTGTGGTGGCGGTCATACAGATGCTGGATATCCTCCTGTGGTGGCGGTCATACAGATGCTGGATATCCTCCTGTGGTAGAGGTCATACAGATGCTGGATATCCTCCTGTGGTGGCGGTCATACAGATGCTGGATATCCTCCTGTGGTAGAGGTCATACAGATGCTGGATATCCTCCTGTGGTGGCGGTCATACAGATGTGGATATCCTCCTGTGGTAGAGGTCATACAGATGCTGGATATCCTCCTGTGGTAGAGGTCATACAGATGCTGGATATCCTCCTGTGGTGGCGGTCATACAGATGCTGGATATCCTCCTGTGGTAGAGGTCATACAGATGCTGGATATCCTCCTGTGGTAGCGGTCATACAGATACTGGATATCCTCCTGTGCTGGCGGTCATACAGATGCTGGATCTCCTCCTGTGGTGGCGGTCATACAGATGCTGGATATCCTCCTGTGGTGGTGGTCATACAGATGCTGGATATCCTCCTGTGGTGGTGGTCATACAGAGGCTGGATATCCTCCTGTGGTGGTGGTCATACAGAGGCTGGATATCCTCCTGTGGTGGCGGTCATATAAATGCTGGATGTCCTCCTGTGGTGGCGTTCATACAGATGTGGATATCCTCCTGTGGTGGTGGTCATACAGAGGCTGGATATCCTCCTGTGGTGGCAGTCATATAGATGCTGGATGTCCTCCTGTGTTGGAGGTCATACAGAGGCTGGATATCCTCCTGTGGTAGTGGTCATACAGATGCTGGATATCCTCCTGTGATGACGGTCATACAGATGCTGGATATCCTCCTGTGGTGGTGGTCATACAGAGGCTGGATATCCTCCTGTGGTGGTGGTCATACAGAGGCTGGATATCCTCCTGTGATGACGGTCATACAGAGGCTGGATATCCTCCTGTGGTGGCGGTCATACAGATGCTGGATATCTTCTGTGGTGGCGGTCATACAGATGCTGGATATCCTCCTGTGGTGGCAGTCATACTGATACTGGATATCCTCCTGTGGTGGAGGTCATACAGATGCTGGATATCCTCCTGGGGTCACGTTCATACAGATGCTGGATATCCTCCTGTGGTGGCGGTCATACAGATGCTGGATATCCTCCTGTGGTGGCGGTCATACAGATGCAGGATATCCTCCTGTGATGACGGTCATACAGATGCTGGATATCCTCCTGTGGTAGTGGTCATACAGATGCTGGATATCTCTCCTGTGGTAGAGGTCATACAGATGCTGGATATCCTCCTGTGGTGGCGGTCATACAGATGCTGGATATCCTCCTGTAGTAGCGGTCATACAGATGCTGGATATCCTCCTGTGGTAGCGGTCATACAGATGCTGGATATCTCTCCTGTGGTAGCGGTCATACAGATGCTGGATATCCTCCTGTGGTAGTGGTCATGCTGGATATCCTGTGGTGAGTCTGACGATGCTGATATCTCCTGTGGTGCGGTCATCAGATGCTGGATATCCTCCTGTGATGGGTCATACAGATGCTGGATATCCTCCTGTGGTGAGCGGTCATACAGATGCTGGATATCACTCCTGTGGTGGAGTCATACAGATGCTGGATATCACTCCTGTGGTAGCGGTCATACAGATGCTGGATATCCTCCTGTGATGGTCACGCGATATCTCTACGTAGGTCATGATGCTGGATATCTCTCCTGTGGTAGCGGTCGATACAGATGCTGGATATCCTCCTGTGGTAGCGGTCATGATGCTGATGTCTCCGGATGACGTCATCACATGCTGATATCCTCCGTGAGCAGTCATACAGATGCTGGATATCCTCCTGTGGTAGGCGGTCATACAGATGCTGGATATCCTCCTGTGGTAGAGGTCATACAGATGCTGGATATCCTCCTGTGGTGAGCGGTCATACAGATGCTGGATATCCTCCTGTGGTAGTAGTCATGCAGATGCTGGATATCCTCCTGTGGTGGCGGTCATACAGATGCTGGATATCCTCCTGTGGTAGCGGTCATACAGATGCTGGATATCTCTCCCTGGTGGTGGTCATACAGATGCTGGATATCTCTCCTGTGGTGACGGTCATCAGATGCTGATATCTTCCTGTGGTAGTGATCATACAGCATGCTGGATATCCTACCTGTGGTAGCGATCATACAGATGCTGATATCACTCCTGCGGTAGGCGTCATACAGATGCTGGATATCCTCCTGTGGTAGGTGGTCATCAGATGCTGGATATCCTCCTGTGGTAGCGGTCATACAGATGCTGATATCTCGTGATCGCTACAGATGCTGGATATCTCTGTGGTACATACAGATGCTGGATATCACTCCTGCGATGGAGATCATACAGATGCTGGATATCCTCCTGTGGTGGCGGTCATACAGATGCTGGATATCCTCCTGTGATGGCGGTCATACAGATGCAGGATATCCTCCTGTGATGACGGTCATACAGATGCTGGATATCCTCCTGTGATGGGGATCATACAGATGCTGGATATCTTCTGTGGTGGCGGTCATACAGATGCTGGATATCCTCCTGTGGTGGCGGTCATACAGATGCTGGATATCCTCCTGTAATGGTGGTCATACAGATGCTGGATATCCTACTGTGGTGGTGGTCATACAGAGGCTGGGTATCTGCTGTGGTGGCGGTCATACAGATACTGGATATCCTCTTGTGGATATCCAGAATTTGTATGACTGCCACCACAGGAGGATATCCAGCATCTGTATGACTGTTACCATAGGAGGATATCCAGCATCTGTATGACCGCCACCACAGGAGGATATCCAGCATCTGTATGACCGCCACCACAGGAGGATATCCAGGATCTGTATGACCACCACCACAAGAGGATATCCAGCATCTGTATGACCGTCACCACAGGAGGATATCCAGCATCTGTATGAGCACCACCACAGGAGGATATCCAGCATCTGTATGAGCACCACCACAGGAGGATATCCAGCATCTGTATGACTGCCACCACAGGAGGATATCCAGGATCTGTATGACTGCCACCACAGGAGGATATCCAGCATCCGTATGAGCACCACCACAGGAGGATATCCAGCATCTGTATGACCACCACCACAGGAGGATATCCAGTATCTGTATGACTGTTACCACAGGAGGATATCCAGCATCTGTATGACTGCCACCACAGGAGGATATCCAGGATCTGTATGACTGCCACCACAGGAGGATATCCTGCATCTGTACGATCCCCATTACAGGAGGATATCCTGCATCTGTACGATCCCCATCACAGGAGGATATCCTGCATCTGTACAATCCCCATCACAGGAGGATATCCTGCATCTGTACAATCCCCATCACAGGAGGATATCCAGCATCTGTATGACCGCCACCACAGGAGGATATCCAGGATCTGTATGACCACCACCACAGGAGGATATCCATCATCTGTATGACCACCACCACAGGAGGATATCCTGCATCTGTATGATCTCCATCACAGGAGGATATCCAGCATCTGTATGACCACCACCACAGGAGGATATCCAGGATCTGTATGACCACCACCACAGGAGGATATCCTGCATCTGTATGATCCCCATCACAGGAGGATATCCAGCATCTGTATGACCGCCATCACAGGAGGATATCCACATCTGTACGATCCCCATCACAGGAGGACATCCAGCATCTGTATGACCGCACCACAGGAGGATATCCAGCCTCTGTATGACCGTCACCACAGGAGGATATCCAGCCTCTGTATGACCGCCACCACAGGAGGATATGCAGCATCTGTATGAACGTGACCACAGGAGGATATCCAGCATCTGTATGACTGTTACCACAGGAGGATATCCAGCATCTGTATGACTGCCACCACAGGAGGATATCCAGTATCTGTATGACTGTTACCACAGGAGGATATCCAGCATCTGTATGACTGCCACCACAGGAGGATATCTAGGATCTGTATGACTGCCACCACAGGAGGATATCCTGCATCTGTATGACCGCCACCACAGGAGGATATCCAGCATCTGTATGACCGCCACCACAGGAGGATATCCAGCATCTGTATGACCGCCACCACAGGAGGATATCCAGCATCTGTATGACCGCCACCACAGGAGGATATCCAGCATCTGTATGACCGCCACCACAGGAGGATATCCAGCATCTGTATGACCGCCACCACAGGAGGATATCCAGCATCTGTATGACCGCCACCACAGGAGGATATCCAGCATCTGTATGACCGCCACCACAGGAGGATATCCAGCATCTGTATGACCGCCACCACAGGAGGATATCCAGCATCTGTATGACCGCCACCACAGGAGGATATCCAGCATCTGTATGACCGCCACCACAGGTGGATATCCAGCCTCTGTATGACCGCCACCACAGGAGGATATCCAGCATCTGTATGACCGCCACCCCAGGAGGATATCCACATCTGTATGACCGCCACCATGCCAGAGGGGCAGCCTGTATGGCAGGAGGGGGAGATGTCACCCATTATTGAAGAGGTTATCCAAGATCTGTAAAGCCCACCGATATTCCCGGGCCCTGCGTACAGGTTATACTTACCCCCTCCCCGGCATCCATGTCGCTCCTGAAGCCCGCACGGCCGCCCCTACATCTCCCTGTAGCGCGGATCACAACATCCGGTGACGGGGGGCAGCCAATGGCAGGCCTTGACGGGGACGACCCTCCCTAGCATCGCGGCCGAGCGGCCATCAGGAGCGATGCAGGTGTTGGGGAGCAGGGTAAGTATCGCCTGTGTCAGGGGCCCGGACATTTTGGGGGGCATGTGACCATAATATGTACCCTACTGCAGAACCCAAAATAAGGGGGCACCACCCTGGTTGGCTCTTGTTAACCAAGCACCACTAGCGGTTTATACTGTCAGTCTCAGCTCACTCGAATTACGTTCTCTTTGCATTTTCTGGTAGATTATCATTTTCGGCGTCTCGCGCTGAGGTCTGTTCTACTTCTGCTTTGTCCTAAAATGGCCCAAAAACACCAAATGGTGCAGTGTCTAGACGGAGGCCGGGGGTCCGGAGCGAGTGCCCTGGGGGTCATTCAGGACTTAATCGCTGCCGTTGACAGCAGTTAAATATCATTATCTCAGTCAGGAGAACATCTGCCCAGCACTCATATTCAGGAGCGTGACCCTTCCAGCTTCCCGCGTGACCCCCATTGACTTCTAGAAATCCCCTGAAATCCGTATAAAGACCCTGGAAGCCCCTCGCTGACCCCTGATGACCTCGGGGTTATTGACCTTTTTGGCCTCTCCAGCCGGCGGCACATTATTGGCTCCTCACAGACGGAGTCTCTTAATCTTCCCCGAGTCCTCGCTCCTTCATCACCTAATGGACGTCTAAGCCCCCGGGCACCAAAGAATAATCTTTCTCAAAAAGTCTAAAACTCCGCCCGAAACTTTGTAGAAGATGCTGTGTCACGTGTCACCTGATGCTGACCTCTAGGGGCGCTATGCCGCTCAGCCACGTGGGCACATTTTTGTGTCAACCATCCAAAACTTTTTCTTTTTTCTCATCAAATTTGGAAGGAGCACATTCATCGGCAGGAGTTTTTATTCTCCTCCCCCCCCCCCCCCCAGTACTCTTTGGGTCCTCCCCCGGTCTCTGTTCTTTCTGCTCCAGCCAACGACACGGACTGCTGCCGCCGGTAGTGGTCACGTGTCAATGCCTGCCGTAGTCAATCATAGGGTGTAGGCCGCCGCTGGTCCGCTTTGGTGGCCGGGTGTCTACTCTGAAGACAAAAAGGACGGAGCCCGTGGAAATCCAGCATGCCCAACCTTCTTTCCTGCAAGGCCCGAACTTATTAGATGGTGGGCTGCTGATGCCACCGAAAGCCGGTGCCACCGAAAGCGCGGAGTAGGGGCCAACGTGATTGTCTCAGTGGAGTCCTGGTTCTGGAAGATCTAGAAGAACCTCTTCAATGAGCGCGTCCCACCACCAGCCCGTGGCCTCCTGCCAGCCGAGCCACATCTCGTACAGTCTGATAGACCACCAAGGAGTAGAACTCTCATCATTGTGCCTGTATAAATGAATTCACCTCCTGGAGACAGGAGCCGTCACCCTCCACCCCCGCAGCGATCACTGCTCTCCGGCCTTGTGCGTCCTGCCACGTGCATGGATTTCCGAACCACGGCGTACAACAATTAGCATTATGTAAATAAAATGGAATCACTCCTGCGCGGAGGGAGGAGGCGAACATCGCACCTGATCTGTCTGCTGCGGATGGATTTCAGCCCCCCCGCCCGCCAGACCGCCATACATCCGCCTGAGATAAGACGGTATAATTCTATGGAAAATCTCCGGCAGGTCCCTCTAATTAAATTAACATTTCAGGCATAACGGCCTCATTAGATGGAGGGGGCGTCCCCCTCTCCGCTGTATCCATGGAAACCCAAAGTCACGGCCAGAACGGGCAAGGTTATGAGAGGTGTGCAGGACACGTCACGCCCCAGTCCAATACAACTGCTCGTCTCCAAGGCAAAGGGCTCCCCGGGGCCCGACGGGCAGAGAAAAAATCACTGTCATCGGGTTGTACCTCAATACATGACCTGGGATTTCCTAACATTCTGCCCATCTCAGGCATTAATATTGGCGCCCACTGTTTACTCCATTTTTTTGTGTTCTGCGGGTTTTGCATTAATATTGGCACCCACTGTTTACTCCTTGTGTTCTGCGGGCTTTGCATTAATATTGGCGCCCACTGTTTACTCCCTTTTTGCATTAATATTAGGGCCCACTGTTTGCTACATGTTTTTGTGTTTGGCGGGCTTTGCATTAATATTGGCGCCCACTGTTTATTACATTTTTGCATTAATATTGGCGCCCACTGTTTACTCCATGTTTTTGTGTTCTGCGGGCTTTGCATTAATATTGGCGCCCACTGTTTACTCCATTTTTTTGTGTTCTGCTGGCTTTGCATTAATATTGGCGCCCACTGTTTACTCCATATATGTGTGTTCTGCAGGGTTTGCATTAATATCGGCGCCCACTGTTTACTCCGTTTTTGTATTAATATTGGCGCCCACTGTTTACTTCATATATGTGTGTTCTGCGGGCTTTGCATTAATATTGGCGCCCACTGTTTACTCCTTGTGTTCTGCGGGCTTTGCATTAATATTGGCGCCCACTGTTTACTCCATGTTTTTGTGTTCTGCGGGCTTTGCATTAATATTGGCGCCCACTATTTACTCCGTATTTTTGCATTTCTCTCTCCCGCAGTTTCCCCGACAGCTCGAATCCAAGCCTCTCAGAGCCTGGTGAGGGAGGGCGACACACTGACTCTGAAATGTGACATAACCGGGAACCCCAGGTAAGGACTCCTATGGCGCCAACGCTTCGGCAGGGTCACGTGTAGAGTGGGCATGAGGAATGATAGGCCACCCCATGATGGTGTCTTGTTAAGCAGAGGTCGGAGAAGTTTGTGTGGTATCCAAGGGCCCCTGGATGGGCTAAACCTATGATGTCATCACGCCGGTGCAGCGACAGCTCCCAGGTCACTACAGTGGAGATGGGGAGGGGTCTTTGGTAGTGGTTACCATCCCCGGCCATTACCACGGCAGAATCCACAGTGACACTGCCCCCTACAGGCCAGGACGTGCACAGGGAGGAGAACTTTCCTGTCTGACAGGCATTGCTATTTACGGAGATTTGCGAGGCCGCCCACAATCCGCTGCTTTCCCGGAGCGCTCGTGACAAGCATATAAAAGCCGCTTCCCGTCTGCTCTGGAACCGGCGACAGATTTCAACGTGAAATACGCGCCGAGCGGCGCAGGAGAAAAAAAACATGCACATTTGTTGTTCTTTTTTTTGTTTTGTGCGGCTGGATCGGTGCTGACTCCGTATAAATAGTCTCTGCAGCCGGCGCGCGGAGATAGAAAGCCCAGAGACGTCCCCGGGACGCGCAGGCAGAACATAAAACGGCGTGTCATACGACCTGCACTCCCCATATATCTCACGCTGCAGACGCCGGCATGAATCCTAATCAGTGCGCTGCCCCAGAAAACCGAGACAAATCATCCCAGGACGCCTGCACCGCGCGGGGACATGAATATTCCGCGCACAGCCCAACGCCATGCGCCATTCTACGTCATAGCACCGCTGTGTCTTTAAAGGGCAGATATTAACATCAGCGCGTCCTATGAACGGCCATAAGCTACTCCGGCTTCATTCTGGTGCTGAACACTTCTCCCAGCGCGCCGCCGGGGTAGTCCGCCATTCATATGCTCATTACAGTGGGAGGAGCCTTGTCAGTGGGAGGAGCTTTGTCCTAGCTGCACTCTGTCGCCCTCTGCTGGCTCCGACAATGGTTGTCACTTTTCAAGCCCATTGGTCCAGTGACCTGAGAAATAATTGACTACTCACCTCATCTGGTTCAAGTCCCGTCCAGCGGCCGCAGCGCCTCCTGGTGGTTGTGTCCAGTTGCTAGGCAATCAGGCGCTTCTCCGCTTCCGCTGTGGCCCTATTGGTTTGGCACATGGTTCTAATGATTGCAGCGCCTGGGTGATGGCGTCCTGGTAATTACAATTCTCTTTATCAAAAGGGGCGTGGCCCTACACAGCTAGCACTGATTGGACACACCCACCAACTGGTGATGCCCAGTTGTCAATCTATATGTAAATTTCGAGGAGGAATAATAGAGGCACCACAAAGAGTTTTAAGGCAGGATGCTCCAGAGTTCTGAATAAGGTTGCTTCCTGTCTCTGAAGGTGGTATTTGTGGCTTATCGCTAGTGAGGTACTTTGTGCCTCATGCCTCACCCGTTCTCCGTAATGTAGTATTGGCATTGTATTTCATGCTTCGCCTTGAGCAGCGCCGCGTCTACCTGAAGAGCTCTTGGACACCTGTTGTCGCTGATTGAATTCGCAGTGTAATCAGTCCTGAGTGTCTGAACAGAGCCGCGCGGTAAAGTTGTTTTATTGTGTGAAACCCCTCATCATCTCAGCCGCGGGAAGAGGGGCTCTCCATCCGTCCTGTATGAGGCGCCTGCTCATCTGCTCCAAGGAATCCTGCTTCCTCACGCTTCTCATCGTGGATTATTAGACAATACAGGAGGCTCGAGGCGCCACAAACCATACAAAGTGTGAAGTGGTTTCTACCAGGCGGGGCGACACACACAGCCTGCACATGGAGCCGGTCACTACCAGACGGGGCAACACACACGGCCTTCACATGGAGCCGGTCCCTACCAGACGGGGGCAACACACACGGCCTGCACATGGAGCCAGTCACTATCAGATGGGACAACACACACGGCCTGCACATGGAGGCGGTCACTACCATACGGAGGCGACACACAGGGACTGCACATGGAACCGGTCACTACCAGACGGGGCAACGCACATGGAGCCGGTCACTACCAGACGGGGCAACAAACACGGCCTGCACATGGAGGCGGTCACTACCATACGGAGGCGACACACAGGGACTGCACATGGAACCGGTCACTACCAGATGGGGTCAACACACACGGTCTGCACATGTACCTGGTCACTCCTAGGCTGGTGCGACACACACTGGCTGCACATGGAGCCGGTAACTACCAGACGGGGCGACACACACAGCCTGCACATGGAGGCGGTCACTACCATACGGAGGCGACACACAGGGACTGCACATGGAACCGGTCACTACCAGACGGGGCTACACACACAGCCTGCACATGGAGCCGGTCACTACCAGACGGGGCAACACACACGGCCTGCACATGGAGGCGGTCACTACCATACGGAGGCGACACACAGGGACTGCACATGGAACCGGTCACTACCAGACGGGGTCAACACACACGGTCTGCACATGTACCTGGTCACTCCTAGGCTGGTGCAACACACACTGGCTTCACATGGAGCTGGTAACTACCAGACGGGGCGACATACACGGCCTACACATGGAGGTATATGTGATATGTTCCCTATATGGTGAGAATATATAATCTGTTTATGGCAGTATTATGTGAGCACTGTATGGTACTGTATTAAGCAAGATATGGCGGTATTATTCAGGCATTATAGCAGTAGTATCAAGGCTCCATTATATAAGTACGTACGTTGTTAGCCCCTCACAACCTCAGCCATGTTTCTCTCGGGGCCCTCCCGCTGTGGCATGAGGGGCCCCGTATAACTGCGCCCCTGGTTACAGGTATCTTGGGGATAGTCCTGGCAGTCTGCATTCTGTGAATATTCTGCCTCCACTCGAGCCTGTAAGCCGCGGCATATCACTTGGCACCAGAGCTGCCCCTGCCCCCGCCAACCCATTGTCATGTAGCGGAATTAGTCGCTATTATGTCCAGAAGTTAAGCGTAACCGCAGGATAAGTTATTAGAGCGGCCGGAGGAGACGGCGTATAAAGAGATCCATCCGGCGCGCCATTCTCCCGTCACCTCCTCCGTGTCGGCGCTCACCCCGCCATTTAACGCTCTTTGTCTGAACTGAATGCAAACAAATTTGAAGTCTTTTGTTCTGGGAAAGAAGAGAAGGCGCCAGTAGTTCCTGAGCGGCCATTGCGCGCCTTCCTAATTCTCGCCAGCTGTTTCCCTGTGTGAGCGGCGGCCGCACTTCAGAGGGTCAGCATGGCGTCCTAGATCTGCTCTCCAAATGAAGGAGAAGTGAAGGAGCCGCCGATCTCCTTGTCTTATGTGTCTGGGATAAGGTTTTTCTAGTCTGGGAAGTGAAAAAACTTAAAACGTAAGTTTAAATACGTAAATCGGAGAAGTACAGCGGAGCTGGATGTCACGATGCCGCCTCCTCTGGCCAAATTGTCATGAAAAATTCAAAAATATTATTAACATAATGTAAAAAAAAATGATCAAGACGACTGAAATACGTTTGCGACGGACGGATTAAAAAGTCTGGACCATGACGCTTTGCGATTGGACTTCTAGGCAGGTCGTCTGCCCCGGCTATGAAAACTCACAGAATGTAAAAACACACAGGTGAGCCCCGTGCAAAGGTTTCACCCTATTCCACATCCAAATCCAGAACTAAATAAACACCAGGCCCCAGACAAGACCCCAAAATCAACACCAGGCCCCAGACAAGACCCCAAAATCAACACCAGGCCCCAGACAAGACCCCAAAATAAACATCCTGCCCCAGGCCAGACCCCAAAATCAACACCAGGCCCCAGGCCAGACCCCAAAATAAACACCAGGCCCCAGGCCAGACCCCAAAATAAACACCAGGCCCCAGGCCAGACCCCAAAATAAACACCAGGCCCCAGGCCAGACCCCAAAATAAACACCAGGCCAGACCCCAAAATAAACACCAGGCCCCAGGCCAGACCCCAAAATAAACACCAGGCCAGACCCCAAAATAAACACCAGGCCCCAGGCCAGACCCCAAAATAAACACCAGGCCCCAGGCCAGACCCCAAAATAAACACCAGGCCCCAGGCCAGACCCCAAAATAAACATCCTGTCCCAGACCAGACCCCAAAAAAAACACCAGGCCCCAGACAAGACCCCAAAATAAACACCAGGCCCCAGACAAGACCCCAAAATAAATATCCTGCCCCAGACAAGACCCCAAAATAAACACCAGGCCCCAGACAAGACCCCAAAATAAATATCCTGCCCCAGACCAGACCCCAAAATAAACACCAGGCCAGAGACAAGACCCCAAAATAAATATCCTGCCCCAGACCAGACCCCAAAATAAACACCAGGCCCCAGACAAGACCCCAAAATAAACACCAGGCCCCAGACAAGACCCCAAAATCAACACCAGGCCCCAGACAAGACCCCAAAATCAACACCAGGCCCCAGACAAGACCCCAAAATAAACATCCTGCCCCAGACAAGACCCCAAAATAAACATCCTGCCCCAGGGCCAGACCCCAAAATAAACACCAGGCCCCAGACCAGACCCCAAAATAAACACCAGGCCCCAGGCCAGACCCCAAAATAAACATCCTGCCCCAGACCAGACCTCAAAATAAACACCAGGCCCCAGACAAGACCCCAAAATAAATATCCTGCCCCAGACAAGACCCCAAAATAAATATCCTGCCCCAGACCAGGCCCCAAAATAAACACCAGGCCCCAGACAAGACCCCAAAATAAATATCCTGCCCCAGACCAGACCCCAAAATAAACACCAGGCCCCAGACAAGACCCCAAAATAAACACCAGGCCCCAGGCCAGACCCCAAAATAAACACCAGGCCAGACCCCAAAATAAACACCAGGCCCCAGGTCAGACCCCAAAATAAACACCAGGCCCCAGACCAGACCCCAAAATAAACATCCTGTCCCAGACCAGACCCCAAAAAAAACACCAGGCCCCAGGCCAGACCCCAAAATCAACACCAGGCCCCAGGTCAGACCCCAAAATAAACACCAGGCCCCAGGCCGGACCCCAAAATCAACACCAGGCCCCAGGCCAGACCCCAAAATCAACACCTGGCCCCAGACCAGACCCCAAAATCAACACCAGGCCCCAGGCCAGACCACAAAATCAACACCAGGCCCCAGGCCAGACCATAAAATCAACACCAGGCCCCAGGCCAGACCCCAAAATCAACACCAGGCCCCAGGCCAGACCCCAAAATCAACACCAGGCCCCAGGCCAGACCACAAAATCAACACCAGGCCCCAGGCCAGACCCCAAAATCAACACCAGGCCCCAGGCCAGACCATAAAATCAACACCAGGCGGGGGGGTGATGGGGCAGTTGTCTACTGTATCTTCATCCACTGCAGTACAGTTCTGCGGGCTCACTGTGTGCCCCATGATAAAGCAGCCCTGCCTGAATTAGCATCCTCCCGATATTGCAGTATAATAGGGCTCCCCCAACCTGTGACCCCTTGTTCCCACCTGATCGTGCCGGCTCCCATTATACAGCACTCGCCTCTTTTTCTGCTTCTCTACATACAAACCCCTTTCATCCGGCTGTTCTATGTTTTTGGTATTGCAGCTCCATTCTCTTGAGTTAGGAGGGGCTCTGTTTTTGGAAAAACACAGAACCTTTTTTTCATTCTGGAAACCCCTTTAACGTTAATGTCTTCTACCACATTCTTAGGTCTAAAACTCTGCGCCGATTAACTCAATAATACATCGATATACAACATTGTGGCTGCTCGTAGCCACCACTAGGGGGAGCTAAAAGCATTGAACTCAGGAGGCGGCTCCTCAGAACTGTATGCACTGAGCTCCCCCTTGTGGCGGCTGCAGGTAGCTGTCAGGGTTAGCCAGGAAAGCAGTCCAGCACAGGCTCTACATGGTGTCCGTGCCGCTGCTGCTGCCAACACTGTTTTTAGTAGCGATGGCTTGTGAGTTAACCCTTTCAGTACCGGGCCACTTTTCACCTTAAATCCCAGGCCGATGTGTCACTAAATGTGGTAATAAGTTTGGAACGCTTTTACTTATCCAAGCCGTTCTGAGACTGTTTTCTCGTGACACATTGTACTTCATGACAGTGGTAAATTTGAGTCGATATATTTCACCTTCATTTATAAAATAATCAAAAATTAACCAAAAATGTGGAAAAATTCACAATTTTATTAATTTGAATTTCTCTACTTTTAAGACATAAAATAATTATCAATCAACATTCCCCGTGTGTCTGCTTTATGTTGGCATCAGTTTGTAAATGTCATTTTATTTTTTAGGGGTTAGAAGTTTAGTAGCTATTTTTAAAATTTTCAACAAAATTTCCAAAACCATTTTTTAAGCACCAATTCAGTTATAAAGTGATTTTGAGGGGTTTACATAATGGAAACCACCCATAAATTACCCCATTTTAGAAACTACACCCCTCAAATTATTCAAAACTGATGTTACAAACTTTGTTAACCCTTGAGGAGTTCCCCAAGAATTAATGTAAAATGGAGGTGAAATTTAAAAATTTCACTTTTTTGGTAGATTTTTTATGTTAATAAATTTTTTCTTGCAACACAGCAAGGGTTAACAACAAAATAAACCTCAATATACATTACTCTGATTCTGCAGTTTACAGAAATACCCCAAATGTGGCAGTAAACTGCTCTATGGGCACCTGGCAGTGGTCAGAAGGGAAGGAGCGCCATATGGATTTTGGAGGCAGATTTCGCTAGAATGGTTTTTGTCACCATTTTGTATTTGAAGAGACCCTGTGGTGCCCCTACAGTGGAAACCCTCAAAAAATTTTGGAAACTACACCCCTTAAAGAATATATTAAGAGGAGTACTGAGCACTTTGACCCCCTAAGCGTTTTACGGAATTAGGAAACACTTGGCTGTAAAAATGAAAAGTTTAGTTTCTTCCAATAAAATCGGGCTGGCTTCCCTGCCATCGGGGCCCCGTCACAGCAGTCAGTACGGGGACCTGATGGACACCCCGCACCCGGCAGGATACCTCACGTGCCGCGGTCAACGCTGACTGCGGCAGTGCAAGGGTTGATGTGTTTTCACCGATGCCGGCACATACAGCGGGGGTCTGGCTATCGGTGACTGCCGGACCCCTGCAGCTGATCAGAGCGCCGTAGCTGTACGGCGCTGGGATTTCAGTACCAGTTTCCAGCGCCGTACATGTACGGCGCTGGCATCCTACGGGTTAACGGCTGAGTTGCGTATTTGCCCTTCAAACAATGGTAATACCTCGGGTATAGGACAGAGTTTATTAGGCGGCGCTCTGCTGCCAGACAGGGCTTGTTAAGAGGCTCCGCACAATGGCTGAGGTTGTTAAGCTGTATTACGCTATTACCAGGGTTGTTAAGCAGCGCGGGTGAGGACGGCGTTTCTTCTCAGTCCCGTGCTATATAAGATGGAGTGTATTAAGCCGTGTGATACTAGAATAGAGTTTATTAAGCGATGCTGTGCTATTGTTCAGCCGCATTGTGTCCGGGCCAAGGCTGAGGAGCGCAGCTCTCCCAGATCACAGGCTGCATTAAGTCGCTTCATGATATAGTTTTGAGTAAAGGGAAAGGAAGTTCTATGTAGAGCTGGAGCTGCTCCGAGTTATGCTCCGCTGTCATGTGGAATCTTCTATTTGGAGATTAATTCGTTTGGAAAGAACCTTCGTGTACGGCCGCACGGCGAAACCAAGACCAAGACTGGATTCAGAAACCAGAAGGGCCTCTCCTTTTCTGATCCACACCTGAGTCTGGCTTCAAAAGCTGCATTAAAAAACCCGCACCTGTCCATGTCATGCACACAACTCTATTTTTGTTCTGCATCCAATCTACATTTTTTGGGGATCTGATGCAGAGCCATTTATTCCAATGGGGATTTAAAAATGCAGACGCGATATGCTGTCCGCGTCCGTATGTCCGTCCTGTAGTCCGAGAGATAAAATCGAATACGTCCTATACCTGTACTGGAAACGAGGATAAAACATTTCTATAGAAGAGAAAAAGAAAATGGCGGCATACACACAGCTGATATCAGACCGCAAAACACAAATGGCTGTGTGCATGAGAATATAACTACTATAATACTGCCCCTATGTACAAGAATATAACTGCTATAATACTGCTCCTATGTACAAGAATATAACTACTATAATACAGCTCCTATGTACAAGAATATAACTACTATAATACTGCCTCCTATGTACAAGAATATAACTACTATAATACTGCTCCTGTGTACAAGAATATAACTACTATAATACTGCTCCTATATACAAGAATATAACTACTATAATACTGATCCTATGTACAGGAATATAACTACTATAATACTGCCTCCTATGTACAAGAATATAACTACTATAATACTGCTCCTGTGTACAAGAATATAACTACTATAATACTGATCCTATGTACAAGAATATAACTACTATAATACTGCCTCCTATGTACAAGAATATAACTACTATAATACTGCCCCTGTGTACAAGAATATAACTACTATAATACTGCTCCTATATACAAGAATATAACTACTATAATACTGCTCCAATGTACAAGAATATAACTACTATAATACTGCTCCTATATACAAGAATATAACTACTATAATACTGCTCCAATGTACAAGAATATAACTACTATAATACTGCCTCCTATGTACAAGAATATAACTACTATAATACTGCCTCCTATGTACAAGAATATAACTACTATAATACTGCTCCTATGTACAAGAATATAACTACTATAATACTGCTCCTGTGTACAAGAATATAACTACTATAATACTGCTCCTATATACAAGAATATAACTACTATAATACTGCCTCCTATGTACAAGAATATAACTACTATAATGCTGCTCCTATGTACAAGAATATAACTACTATAATACTGATCCTATGTACAAGAATATAACTACTATAATACTGCTCCTATGTACAAGAATATAACTACTATAATACTGCTCCTATATACAAGAATATAACTACTATAATACTGCCTCCTATGTACAAGAATATAACTACTATAATACTGCTCCTATGTACAAGAATATAACTACTATAATACTGCCTCCTATGTACAAGAATATAACTACTATAATACTGCTTCTATGTACAAGAATATAACTACTATAATACTGCTCCTATGTACAAGAATATAACTACTATAATACTGCTCCTATGTACAAGAATATAACTACTATAATACTGCCTCCTATGTACAGGAATATAACTACTATAATACTGCTCCTATGTATAAGAATATAAGTACTATAATACTGCTCCTATGTACAGGAATATAACTACTATAATACTGCCTCCTATGTACAAGAATATATCTACTATAATACTGCCTCCTATGTACAAGAATATAACTACTATAATACTGCTCCTATGTACAAGAATATAACTACTATAATACTGCTCCTATATACAGGAATATAACTATTATAATACTGCCTCCTATGTACAAGAATATAACTACTATAATACTGCTCCTATGTACAAGAATATAACTACTATAATACTGCTCCTATGTACAAGAATATAACTACTATAATACTGCTCCTATGTACAAGAATATAACTACTATAATACTGCTCCTATGTACAAGAATATAACTATTATAATACTGCTCCTATGTACAGGAATATAACTACTATAATACTGCTCCTATGTACAAGACTATAACTACTATAATACTGCTCCTATGTACAAGAATATAACTACTATAATACTGCTCCTATGTACAAGAATATAACTACTATAATACTGCCTCCTATGTACAAGAATATAACTACTATAATACTGCTCCTATGTACAAGAATATAACTACTATAATACTACTCCTATATACAAGAATATAACTACTATAATACTGCTCCTATGTATAAGAATATAACTACTATAATACTGTCTCCTATGTACAAGAATATAACTACTATAATACTGCTCCTATGTACAAGGATATAACTACTATAACACTGCTCCTATGTACAGGAATATAACTACTATAATACTGCTCCTATGTACAAGAATATAACTACTATAATACCGCTCCTATGTACAGGAATATAACTAATATAACACTGCCTTCTATGTGTCTCTGAACAGATGGAAGGTCTTGAGTGATTCTGATCGCTTTCTTTGTAGCTGAGAGTAGTCATTGGCTGTGCGGATGATGGGGTTCCTCCTTGCTCTGGGCCACGTAGTGGTGTATGATTATAATTACGGTATTTTGGGGGGGGCGGGTTGTCTGGTACTCAGTTCAGTATAAAGGTGACGATCTTTCTCCTTCAGCTTTATGGTAAAAGATGTCCTTGAAGATTGTTTGAGAAGACTCCTATCATCTGCTGTAAACATGCGGTATCCGTTCTGCTTGTCATTAAGGTCACGGTGACCGACCTTCGTCGTGGAGTCCACGCTCCCGGCTGCTCTGAAGAGCGCTGGTCGCCTCATTGTTATGCATAGATAGCTAATGCTGAGTGATAAGAGCTCATCATGATTACAGCTCTGGAGCACCTATCAACCTACAAGTGCTGAACCGTGGAGCCCGGTAATAGCGGTATGGTCCTTGTCATAGGGATGTAGCGGCACACCGCCAGTTCATACACTAATGCAGCTACGAAAGCGAAGGCCTTGTGTGTTACTGTGACAGTACGGTCTCCACAACGTGGCAACATGTGACACGCCCTCCCCGCACCAGCAGATGTCAGACTCCGCCCCCTTGGTCTGCGACTTGTGGGCAGTTGTCACGGTGATTGGAGTGTCCCTTTAAGGAGAACTGTAAACTATTCATTTCCTGACGCAAGCAGAGGTGGAATATTTCTGGATTATTACCCCAATCAGACATGTAAACTCATCCGCTATAAAGCCGGGCCGCCATCGACCGCCCCCGGCAAGTGTGTGATCCGCGTGGGTCCAGATCACGCAGTCCACGCCCCCGAAGCTGCTGTGAGTGCCTGTAAATCTCCTGTGCACGTGGAGCAGGTGTCGGGGGAGCCATAACTGGGGGCCCCGGTGGTTACAGCCCATTATTACCATGAGAGGGGCCCGTCTGCTGGAAGTAAACTTTAATATTTGTAAATAAGCCGAGGAGGGGGGGGGGGGCTAACTATAACTGAGAGAGCGGCGAGACAGACTATGACCGAGAGAGCGGCGAGACAGACTATAACCGACAGACTATAACCGAGTACAGACTATAACCGACAGACTATAACCGAGTACAGTGAGACAGGCTGTGACCGAGAGAGCGGTGAGACTGACTGTGACCGAGAGTGCGGCGAGACAGACTGTGACCGAGAGTACAGTGAGACAGACTGTGACCGAGAGAGCGGTGAGACAGACTGTGACCGAGAGTACAGTGAGACTGACTGTGACCGAGAGTGCTGCGAGACAGACTGTGACCGAGAGTACAGCGAGACAGACTGACCGAGAGAGCGGCGAGACAGACTGTGACCGAGAGCACGGCGAGACAGTCTGTGACCGAGAGAGCGGTGAGACTGACTGTGACCGAGAGAGCGGCGAGACAGACTGACCGAGAGCACAGCGAGACAGGCTGTGACCGAGAGAGCGGTGAGACTGACTGTGACCGAGAGTGCGGCGAGACAGACTGTGACCGAGAGTACGGTGAGACGACAGACTGTGACCGAGAGAGCGGTGAGACAGACTGTGACCGAGAGTACAGCGAGACAGACTGTGACCGAGAGAGCGGCGAGACAGACTGTGACCGAGAGCACGGCGAGATAGACTGTGACCGAGAGCACGGCGAGATAGACTGTGACCGAGAGCGCGGCGAGACAGACTGTGACTGAGAGTGGCGTAACAGACTGTGACTGAGAGAGCAGCGAGACAGACTGTGACTGAGAGAACGGCGAGACAGACTGTGACTGAGAGAGCAGCGAGACAGACTGTGACTGAGAGAACGGCGAGACAGACTGTGACCGAGAGAGCGGCGAGACAGACTGTGACCGAGAGAGCGGCGAGACAGACTGTGACCGAGAGAGCGGCGAGACAGACTGTGACCGAGAGAGCGGCGAGACAGACTGTGACCGAGAGAGCGGCGAGACAGACTGTGACCGAGAGAGCAGCAAGTCAGACTGTGACCTTGAGAACGGCGAGACAGACTATGACCAAAAGAGGCAGTGAGACAGACTGTGACCTTGAGAACGGCGAGACAGACAGTGACTGAGAGAGTGGCGAGACAGACTGTAACCGAGAGAGCGGTGAGACAGACTGTGACCGAGAGAGCGGCGAGATAGACTGTGACCGAGAGAGCGGGAGACAGACTGTGACCGAGAGAGCAGCAAGTCAGACTGTGACCGAGAGAGCGGCGAGACAGACTGTGACCGAGAGTACAGCGAGACTGACTGTGACCGAGAGAGCGGTGAGACAGACTGTGACCGAGAGAGCGGTGAGACAGACTGTGACCGAGAGTACAGCGAGACAGACTGTGACCGAGAGTACAGCGAGACAGACTGTGATTGAGAGTACAGCGAGACAGACTGTGACCAAGAGAGCAGCAAGACAGACTGTGACCTTGAGAACGGCGAGACAGACTGTGACCGAGAGAATGGCGAGAGAGACTGTGACCAAGAGAACAGTGAGACAGACTATGACCGAGAGAGCGGTGAGACAGACTGTGACCAAGAGAACAGTAAGACAGACTGTGACTGAGAGAGTAGCGAGACAGACTGTAACCGAGAGAGCAGAGAGACAGACTATGACCGAAAGAGGCAGTGAGACAGACTGTGACCTTGAGAACAGCGAGACAGACTGTAACAGAGAGAGCGGCGAGACAGACTGTGACTGAGAGAGTGGCGAGACAGACTGTGACTGAGAGAATGGTGAGACAGACTGTAACAGAGAGAGCGGCGAGACAGACTGTGACTGAGAGAGCGGCGAGACAGACTGTGACTGAGAGAGCGGCGAGACAGACTGTGACTGAGAGAGCGGCGAGACAGACTGTGACTGAGAGAGCGGCGAGACAGACTGTGACCTAGAATACAGCAAGATAGACTATAACCAAGAGTACAGCGAGACAAAGATAGGAAAGGAAAAAAGAAATGGCGCAAAAAATTTAAAAAGAAAAAAAAGAAAATGAAAAAAAATATATAATAAAAAATAAATGAAAAATAAATCAAAATAGAAAATCATATAAAATAAAAACAGAAAATAATATTTATAAAAATTTTAATAAAACAAACATTTTTGGCACTGAGAGCGTCGTAAACATTTAGTAAAGTGTTTGAGAACTATTCCGGAGCAGAGTACCACGGAGATACTGTCTACGCTGATAAGGGTCCATACATATACCGCGGCCGTTCTTTGCACTGGTTGACCCCGGGCTGTCATGGGGGCGTTCCCTTCCTGTGCCTGGTCCTAATACCCTTATGGAATGGGATGTTACGAGGACATAGCTGATATGGTGAGAAGCTACAAGGATATAGCAATGGCTGATAGAAGCTGCAATTAGCAACTTCCAGTCCAGGAACAGCAGCTCCGAAGCACAAAATACAGCTGAAACCAGTGAGACAAATGAACATTTATGAGCAGACAGGGCCTAGATCGTGTGAAAAAACACAAAGAGTTAAACAAGTTCAGCTCTGCTACATCCGTAATGCTGGTAAGCGATGCCACCTTGTACGCAGGGCTCAGCGTGCAGTCACCATGGAGACGGGGTGCAGGCCGCGGTGTACGGGCACCATTGTTGTATTCAGACAAGGCCTCAGAGCGAGACATCCCTCTAACCTGGCCAGGAGATATAAAACGCCTCATAAATAATGCAGCCGATGGAGAGGACGCGCCCCCGCCATGTATTCACCGCAGCTACCCCCTATGGCACTGAAATCAATACTATGAGTGATCTGCCGTAACTAGACCCCGGGATACGCGGTGTTAATAGCGATAATGAGCGCCTTCCTATAATCAGGCGGCATGGCGGTATGTGTGGCATCGAAATAACGGGCATTTACCGTATCTTACCGAGAGATCGAGAAATTCCCAGATCCTAGATTGTCCACATAAGAAAGCCCTATGGTGCTCATTGGTCTGTCCATCCAGTCTTTGGTTCCCATCCATGAGGCCATCTGCAGAGGAGCAGAAACCGGTATAGAGACCTCTGCTGATGGTGGATCTCCTCTAGTACAAGAGGGCCTGGCGCTTGTTGGTCTGTCCATCCAGTCTTTGGTAGTCCTTGGATGGTTCCTATTCATGAGGCCATCTGCAGAGGAGCAGAAACCAGTATGAAGACCTCTGCTGATGGTGGTCCTCCTCTAGTACAAGAGGGCCTGGTGCTTGTTGGTCTGTCCATCCAGTCTTTGGTAGTCCTTGGATGGTTCCCATTCATGAGGGCATCTGTTGAGGAGCAGAAACCGGTATAGAGACCTCTGCTGATGGTGGTCCTCCTCCGGTACATGAGGGCCTGGTGGTTGTTGGTCTGTCCATCCAGTCTTTGGTAGTCCTTGGATGGTTCCCATCCATGAGGGCATCTGCAGAGGAGCAGAAACCAGTATGGAGACCTCTGCTGATGGTGGATCTCCTCTGGTACATGAGGGCCTGGTGGTTGTTGGTCTGTCCATCCAGTCTTTGGTAGTCCTTGGATGGTTCCTATCCATGAGGCCATCTGCAGAGGAGCAGAAACCAGTATGGAGACCTCTGCTGATGGTGGATCTCCTCTGGTACATGAGGGCCTGGTGGTTGCTGGTCTGTCCATCCAGTCTTTGGTAGTCCTTGGATTGTTCCTATCCATGAGGCCATCTGCAGAGGAGCAGAAACCAGTATGGAGACCTCTGCTGATGGTGGATCTCCTCTAGTACAAGAGGGCCTGGTGGTTGTTGGTCTAACCATCCAGTCTTTGGTAGTCCTTGGATGGTTCCTATCCTTGAGGGCATCTGCAGAGGAGCAGAAACCAATATGGAGACCTCTGCTGATGGTGGATGTCCTCTAGTACAAGAGGGCCTGGTGGTTGTTGGTCTGTCCATCCAGTCTTTGGTAGTCCTTGGATGGTTCCCATCCATGAGAGCATCTGCAGAGGAGCAGAAACCAGTATGGAGACCTCTGCTAATGGTGGATCTCCTCTAGTACAAGAGGGCCTGGTGGTTGTTGGTCTGTCCATCCAGTCTTTGGTAGTCCTTGGATGGTTCCTATCCATGAGGGCATCTGCAGAGGAGCAGAAACCAGTATGAAGACCTCTGCTGATGGTGGTCCTCCTCTAGTACAAGAGGGCCTGGCGCTCATTGGTCTATCCATCCAGTCTTTGGTAGTCCTTGGATGGTTCCCATTCATGAGAGCATCTGCAGAGGAGCAGAAACCAGTATGGAGACCTCTGCTGATGGTGGATCTCCTCTAGTACATGAGGGCCTGGCGCTCATTGGTCTGTCCATCCAGTCTTTGGTAGTCCTTGGATGGTTCCCATCCACGAGGCCATCTGCAGAGGAGCAGAAACCAGTATGAAGACCTCTGCTGATGGTGGATCTCCTCTAGTACAAGAGGGCCTTGTGCTCATTGGTCTGTCCATCCAGTCTTTGGTAGTCCTTGGATGGTTCCCATCCATGAGGGCATCTGCAGAGGAGCAGAAACCAGTATGGAGACCTCTGCTGATGGTGGATCTCCTCTAGTACAAGAGGGCCTGGTGGTTGTTGGTCTGTCCATCCAGTCTTTGGTAGTCCTTGGATGGTTCCCATTCATGAGGGCATCTGCTGAGGAGCAGAAACCAGTATGGAGACCTCTGCTGATGGTGGATGTCCTCTAGTACAAGAGGGCCTGGTGGTTGTTGGTCTGTCCATCCAGTCTTTGGTAGTCCTTGGATGGTTCCCATTCATGAGGCCATCTGCAGAGGAGCAGAAACCAGTATGGAGACCTCTGCTGATGGTGGTCCTCCTCTAGTACAAGAGGGCCTGGTGGTTGTTGGTCTGTCCATCCAGTCTTTGGTAGTCCTTGGATGGTTCCCATCCATGAGGGCATCTGCAGAGGAGCAGAAACCAGTATGGAGACCTCTGCTAATGGTGGATCTCCTCTAGTACAAGAGGGCCTGGTGGTTGTTGGTCTGTCCATCCAGTCTTTGGTAGTCCTTGGATGGTTCCTATCCATGAGGGCATCTGCAGAGGAGCAGAAACCAGTATGAAGACCTCTGCTGATGGTGGTCCTCCTCTAGTACAAGAGGGCCTGGCGCTCATTGGTCTGTCCATCCAGTCTTTGGTAGTCCTTGGATGGTTCCCATCCACGAGGCCATCTGCAGAGGAGCAGAAACCAGTATGAAGACCTCTGCTGATGGTGGATCTCCTCTAGTACAAGAGGGCCTTGTGCTCATTGGTCTGTCCATCCAGTCTTTGGTAGTCCTTGGATGGTTCCCATCCATGAGGCCATCTGCCGAGGAGCAGAAACCAGTATGGAGACCTCTGCTGATGGTGGATCTCCTCTAGTACAAGAGGGCCTTGTGCTCATTGGTCTGTCCATCCAGTCTTTGGTAGTCCTTGGATGGTTCCCATTCATGAGGGCATCTGTTGAGGAGCAGAAACCAGTATGGAGACCTCTGCTGATGGTGAATCTCCTCTAGTACAAGAGGGCCCGGTGGTTGTTAGTCTGTCCATCCAGTCTTTGGTAGTCCTTGGATGGTTCCCATTCATGAGGGCATCTGTTGAGGAGCAGAAACCAGTATGGAGACCTCTGGTGATCGTGCATGTCCTCCGGTACATGAGGGCCTAGTGCTTGTTGGTCTGTCCATCCAGTCTTTGGTAGACCTTGGATGGTTCCCATTCATGAGGCCATCTGCAGAGGAGCAGAAACCAGTATGGAGACCTCTGCTGATGGTGGTCCTCCTCTAGT
Organism: Bufotes viridis; assembly: GCA_033119425.1. Classification (NCBI taxonomy): domain Eukaryota; kingdom Metazoa; phylum Chordata; class Amphibia; order Anura; family Bufonidae; genus Bufotes; species Bufotes viridis. The sequence goes on along the minus strand of CM065590.1, from coordinate 596,805,904 downwards.
ACAAGAGGGCCTGGTGGTTGTTGGTCTGTCCATCTAGTCTTTGGTAGTCCTTGGATGGTTCCCATCCATGAGAGCATCTGCAGAGGAGCAGAAACCAGTATGGAGACCTCTGCTAATGGTGGATCTCCTCTAGTACAAGAGGGCCTGGTGGTTGTTGGTCTGTCCATCCAGTCTTTGGTAGTCCTTGGATGGTTCCCATCCATGAGGGCATCTGCAGAGGAGCAGAAACCAGTATGGAGACCTCTGCTGATGGTGGATCTCCTCCGGTACATGAGGGCCTGGTGGTTGTTGGTCTGTCCATCCAGTCTTTAGTAGTCCTTGGATGGTTCCCATCTCCATAATTGGTGGAGGACACCTGGAGCGACATCCACCATCCATGAGATGGAGTCGTGGTCTCCTTGTGTTTCATCAGCTATGGTAAACTCAGGTTCTGCAGGGAGCTGTCGTTTCGCTACAGGTTGGAGGACAGAGGCCAACCGGAGCTGCCCCTAGTCCATGGGCACATAAGGAGTCACAAGGACTGTCACGTCGGCTCAGGCGGGCCCTTTCTTACCTTACCTCTTGCATCGAGGTATGAGTGCCACGACATGACTCACCTTGTCGGGCGATATCTATGGTACGTGTTGTGGAAAGGTAGTGGTGGACACCTCTGGAGTGAAATCTCCCGGCATGCTCTGCCGAGCAGTATTGTCTGTAGTAATGTGGTGCTGGCCGCTGGTAGATGATGTGAGTAATCCTCCTTCTGCTCTCGGGTCAGGCTGGCGTAGTTTATTGGAATCAGGGCATCACTGACGATAAATTCGCTCTCGTCCTCGCAGGCCGGATGACATCATCTGGAGCCGTCTTAATGACACATTACCGGAACGCGCTCAAGTCCAGGGTGAACTCCTGACATTTCCATCTCTCAGCCTGCAAGACAATGGAACCTACACCTGCCAGGTCTCCAACAAGCACGGCCGTTCCTCTGACCAATACGTGCTGGTTGTGTACGGTGAGTGGTGGGCATGCTGCCAGGAGGGGTTGTAGAGGATAAAATGGATGCTGGCAGAGAATCCGCCTAATATAGAGTGTAATGGTGCGTACAGATCAGGGTGGAGGATTATAGAAGCATGAAATCTGGAGAGCCATTCGGGCAGGAGCCTATGGGCTTTTGACACTGGGGGCTCTAAGCTTCCTGTGTATGTTTCGGAGAGTCCCCTAACCGTATCCCAGTATTACCCAGTGGCGGCGCTGTACTGGTGCCATCCTTTCATGCCTAACATTTACATTGTCTGCTACAGACCCCGGAGCGATCATCGAAGCCCAGACTCAAGTCCCGTATGCGATCATTGGTGGCATCTTGGCGCTTCTGGTCTTTCTCGTCATCTGCGTCCTCATTGTCATGGTCTGGTGTTCTGTCCGGCAAAAAGGTAAGAAAAGGTGGCGTCCATAATAGGTGCTGTTGTTGGTACTACTTCTGTATAGATTGACTTTGACAGCAATGGCCCCCAGCCTGTGGCTCTTCAGCTGTTACACAACTACAACTCCCAACATGTCCTGACCTAGAGAAGCTGGGTTTTGGAATAGCTGGAGGGTCACAGGTTGGCGATCATGGCTCTAGAGCAGAATTGCTCTGCGGGTTACGTCTCGCTGCCCTTCCGTAGGCTGCGATCACACGGCGGGGGCGTCACTTACTACCCTGTAGCTGCTGACGGTGGGTGGTGCCCCTAGACAGCTGCCTAACTTCTCCCTGTGACTCTCTCGTAGGCTCATACCTGACTCACGAAGCCAGCGGACTGGACGAGCACGGAGAGGCCCGAGAAGCGTTTCTAAACGGAGGCGAAAACCACAAGAGGAAGGAGGAGTTTTTTATTTAAAAGAAGAAAAAAACAAAACAAAAGACACAGAAGAAAAAAATCCCAACACAGTATTAATAACCCGAGTTTTTTTATGTTCTCTTACCTATGGAGGGTGGGCAGCGGGGGAGTAGGAACATATAGAGGCGCCCTAGAAGGAATTAGGCTCGCCGTTGCGAGGGGATCAGCCATGGTGGATGCTGCTGAGCCCCTTACAATTGGCGGGTTGGGGGGAGGGGGAGGGGGAGGGGGGGGCATTGATTTTAGCGGACTGGCCCTGATGTATGCAAGAAAAAAACACTGCGGAGCTCCCTGAAGCGGGAAGAACAAGTATTTTTTATTTTTTTGTGGTTGTATAGTTACAAAGGAGCAACTGTCCAGGTAGGAAAGGGTTAAAGAGCGGGGAACCCGCACTGTACGGCGGTAATGAGACCCCTGCATTCATACACACATCCCCCGACCCATCACCATGCCCGGCCATCTTCCTGGAATCGGGGGGTGAGACGGGCAGGACGGGCGCCCGGTGCGGCATTAGGAGCGTGACGTTTGTTTAATCACCTTCATTAGGCAAAAATCAGCAGGTGGGGGAGGAGGGGGCGCAGGCAGGGGAGGGGGCGCAGGCGGGGAGGAGGGGGCACAGGCGGGGAGGAGGGGCGCAGGCGGGGAGGAGGACGCAGGCAGGGAGGGGGCGCAGGCAAGGGATGGGGGTGCAGGCAAGGAAGAGGTGCAGGGAAGGGGGGGCAGGCAGTGGAGGGGGACGCAGGCGGGGGAGGAGGGGGCACAGGCGGGGGATGGGGGGCGCAGGTGGTGGAGGAGGACGCAGGCGGGAAGGGGGGCGCAGGCAAGGGATGGGGGGGGTGCAGGCAAGGGAGAGGTGCAGGGAAGGGGGGGCGCAGACGGGGGAGGGGGGGAGGAGGGGCGCAGGCAGTGGAGGGGGGGGGGAAGGCAGGGGAGGGGGGCGCAGCCGCAAGTCACAGGACTACCCCGTGGAAGCGCCAAACCATGCCTGCAGAGGAGGGTGTGTAGGAAAGGGTTAATTGGGGGCGACCCGAAGAACACCCCAAAAATGTAGCAGCAGAAGCGTAGTAAATAATTACATACATTCGACTATAGTGAAGGGCGTGCAGACTTTTACAACGTATGGATCTGAAGCATCTAAAATACATAATGTGGCAACGTGCAAATAGCCTGTCGTTTTGTGTACGCAGGTCTGCTGCAGACCTATGTGTCTTCATATAGTCGGATACTGCAGTCTATATGCCTTTATCGCTATTCCTCCCCCATGTACATGCATGCTCAGCTCAACCAAGGATGCATGTGTTTTCTATGGTGAGAGAGGAGAATGCTCTGACAGAACAAAAGGATGGGGGTTACATTTTAACCCGTCCTCTGATGTCGGGGGAGGCGGGAGACCCCCATACGCATTACACAGTCGGCCGCCCCTCCCTGAAATGACCAGGTTTGGTCGACAATAGTCTAGTGTGTATGGGGACCTTGACGCCACTCACTCTGTTCCCGCAGAGGGACTGAACACGACTGCAGGGTCCGACTACATATGGGCTCGTAGTCTGTAACCAAGGAGACGCATAGCTGCACAGTAGCTGCGTACACAGAACGGGAGGAGATTTTTAATAAATGTAATTTGCAAAGTTGCTTAATTTCTTCCTTTAGATGTTTTGGAGAAACCACATTTTGTGCTGCCTGAGATTAGAAAGAGGGCGATTTCTCCTCCGCACGTGGCGCCCCCTTTGCTTACAGGTTGTGCCTGGTATTGCAGTGAATGGGGCTGAGCACCAGACACAACCCATAGACAAGGGAGGTGCTGTCCCTGGGGGGCCCCTTAAGGTAGAGCGGTCCAGGGCCGCACTGTGATATTACCGCCAGGCCGTCGCCCTCTTCGAATGATTTATCTAGAAGAGATGCTTATCTGGATCACGGGCCACGGGAGCGGCTCAGATAGTTTTATTAAAAAGCTTGGGTTGTTTTATTGGATTTTTGGGGCAGGAGGGCAGAGGACAGACTATTAACCTCATCCGCACGCTGCCGCTCTGCTACACCGGACCTGGTCTGAGGCCACAATCACACGGGGGGCGGGTTTATTCTCTCCTCCATTACCCAAACCAAGTTGGCACAAATGACGGGCATCTGCTTGCAGCTTTTGCTGTGACTAGAGGATGTGTGGCAACTGCAGCAACAATACCACGGGATCAGTGAGGGAGTGGGATAACCGAAACTCCCATTATCTATTCATATTACTGCCCCAGTGTGAACACAGGCCTACAGTAGACGGTAATGTGTACGGCCTAGAAAGGGGTCATCCAGGATCATAAACAGCGCCTCACCTGTCCACGGGTCGGGTCGGGTACTGCAGCTCAGCTCCAAACTGCAATACCACATACAACTTGTGGCCAGGTGTGGCGCTGTCTTTTTTTCTGATCCTGGCTAACCCCTTTATCGGCCGATGTAGCAGAGTGGAATTTGTCTTGGAGACGGTTTTGTATTGAGGAAGGGCAGTGCTTTGTAAAACCCTTCTTCATACAGCAACCTATTATTTGAAGGGTTTTTCCGCCATAGACTTAGATGACACGACCGATTGTTGGGGTCCCCTATAATTAGAATAAAGAGGGTGCGGCACCGTTGGCTGCTTTTATTTTGGAACGGTGCCATTACCGCCCCCGCTACTCTAGGAAATGATGGGGGTCCCCACCAATCAGACACTGATGGCACGTCATCACCAGCAGAATGGTGCGCACATTGCCCTCTGCTACCTCTTCAGGCTGTGATTACAGTATATGGGAGGGATTGCTGCCTGTGCGCGTGTAGCGGTCTCTTCTGACCCCCCCACCCGACACTCAGGATGATGGGGCTTGTAGATCGTTCCACTGTTTATTTTCTATTTTACTTTTTAATGTTGTTATAGTGTAAAGCAGCGAACTACAACTCCCAGCATTCCCTGACAGCCTGTGATGCGGTAACAGCGCAGGCACCAAGTGCCATAATCTGACATAAATCTGCCTAAAAAACGTCGAGGAACCGCTTTACTGATCGCGAGTTTCTGGTTTTCTTCTCCATTCACATCTAAAGTTACATTAAGGCTGGGTTCAGACCTGAGCGTTTTACAGCGCGTTCCTACGCGCTGTAAAACGCTCAACAGGCGAAAACCCATGTTTCCCTATGGGCATGGTTCTCACCTGAGCGTTTTACAGCGCATATGAACGCGCTGTAAAACGTCCTACGCCCAAAGAAGCACAGGAGCTTCTTTGGGGCGTATTGTCGCGCGTATTGTGATTGACGCCACTGTGGTCAATCACACAAACGCACGTACGACGCGCGTTTCCTATTTCCAAAAAATGCGCTGTAATATGCGCGACAAAAACGTGCGTATCAAATACGCTCAAGTCTGAACCCAGCCTAAGAATCGGGGGAGCAGTGCATTATGGGGGTGTCTGACCGCAGGGTAAAACTAAGTTGTTGTCTGTTTCCAAGGGCAACCAGGTTTTTATGAATGTCGTTTTGGATGTGAATGGAGAAGGAAAATAATGTTTTCTTTGTATAGTAGTAAAATCTAGGTGATGATGAGGGCATGTGTGTATGAAGATGAAGGGGAGGAGCCTGGGTCAGACTGACCCCACCCTCTCCTTTCCAGGGGGACTAGTCTAATGGGCGTGCTACCCAGTGTGGAATCCGGAATGGGGGGAGGGCATATTGGGATAAAATGGAGGCGCTGCTACGTACCCTCCTTCTTGTACGGTAGATTTCCATCCATGACTGTTCCTAGTGGGCGGAGCTCCTCACGGTTTGGGATTATGAAGCAGGGATTCGTCCAATCAGAGGCTAATCCCATGCACTCCTGATATTTATGACACTGGGTTGGGAGCCAATGAACTGCTTTGTAAAACCATTTCCTGTTTGACAGGAAGTCACTGAATGGGCGTGTATAGTGTCTGTTATTTCTCATGGGGGGAGGGGCAGATGTTTTTTCCCCCTCCGTGCCGTGTTCTTTTAGATTTTTTCTTATATATTTTTTGTTCATTTTCCCGTCTCTTCTTGTTGTTTCTCGTTCTCTGTAAAACCTTTAAAAAGCCATGAACCTAGGGGAAATTAATATATAATATATATATGTAAATAAACTATAGTCCACCCTGGAGGCGGGGCAGAGGGTGCCGCCATCACACGACAAGAGGACGATACTCACCCGCCCCACGTGTACCGTGCCATCTTTTTCTCTTTTTTAACCCATTGCTTTAACTCTTTTGCTGTCGGCAGAGGCCCCCCCCCCCCCACTCGTTCAGCAAAAGGGCTAATCGTTTGTCAGATAACCGGCCTAAAAGCCATATACCTTTAACAGCACAATGTCCTGCTCCACAGATCGAGCGGCCACAGCAGCACAGAGGGTCACGCGGTGGGGGTGGTCTACCCAGAGAGGCCGAGGGTTAATACTTTGTTTTCCTTAGTACCGTCTCATCCGTTTTTAGCGTAGACGGCCTCTCTGGTCCGGACCCAAGGGCTGCTTCGTCGTTTCAGAAACGTGGGCTCTGGTCGTGGAGAGAGAAGCAGAGGGGGATGTTCTTCCTGCCCCGGTGTGTGTGGGGGCGGGGCTGGTAAAGTTAAGCAGGGGAGGGGCTTTGTGTACTATATTTTCTGTCTTTTTCCCCTCTTTCCTCTCTCCACCACTCTTTGGTCCCCTCCATTATCCTCCTGTCATCTCACAGCCTGTCCGCAGCACCAGTTTTGTACACAATGTACCAAAAAGAACAAAAAAAAGTATAAAAATAATTTAAAAAAAACAGATTAAGAAGCGGACAGATTAAAAAAAAAAAACTAATAAGAAAACTGAAAAAAAAATAAAGTTCATGTTTAGTTATTTTCTCGTGTTACGTCTGATTTATTTTTGTGAAATTCAAACTGCAAAAAAATATTTTAGATAAAAAAATGTTCCCTTTTTGTTATTAGCTCAGCGCTGGATTATCAGATGCTGCAGAGAAGGAAATGCTGTTAATCCGGAAACAAAAATACAATATTGTGTGTCAGAAAACCGCAGCGAACTTCCGATTAAGGGTCCATTCACACGTCCGTTGTTTAGTTCCACATCTGATCCCGATTTTTCGGAATAGTTGCGGACAGAATTCGGACCCATTGATTTTCAATGGGTCTATAAAATATGCGGACAGCACAAAGAGTGCTGTCCGCATAATTTTCTCAGTTTATAGTGTCCGTAAAAAAATAAAACATGTCCTATTCTAATCCGAAAATTGCGGTCCGTCCGACTTTATTTGAATAGGAAAATGTATTCTTCTATCCGGTTTTTTTTTTGCGGATCCGCAAAAAACAGATGACAAACGGAAAGAATTCTTGGAAAATAGGATCCGCAAAAAATGGTCCTATTTTCGGATTATAGAAAAACAACGGACGTGTGAATGGACCCTAAAGGAACGGTGTGATATACGGTTATACCAAGTGCAGGGCCAGAGGGGGCGGAGCGCGGCAGGGATTCAAAGAACATGCCCCGCCCCCTCAGACCCGCTGCTCATAATCATCCTTTTTGATGCCGGATTATCTGGATTCTTGTATTTTCAGTAATTAGTAGGGGAGAGAACGGCCTTTTCTGTCTCCCCTTGGCATGATTTGCCGCCGCAGAAACCAATCTGGTCACTGCTTTTATTCTTCAAAAGGAATCTGATTGGTTGCCAACCTCTGCTAAATCATGAGGGGGGCCCATTTCCAGTGAGAGGAGTTTGTAATTGGGCACAACTTGTTCAAATACAGTCAAACTCAGCTCTGCTACATCACCGCTGTTCCATAATCTGTCTTTTGGGATTGTTTCATTATAACTGACACTACAAGGAGGCACACGTGCTTTGGAATGTAGCAGAGCTGGGTTTGTCACCATGCAGGCCGAGAATATAGGACTGCAGCAGAAGAAAAGTCATGATTTTATTTCTTTTGGGTTTCTAAGCCTCATAGATTTTAGGATCTCTGCTTGCTGTCATTCTTGTTTGAAGATCTTTTTATTGCATAAAGGAGTTTATGGCCGCAGCAGTGCCGACTTTGTCGCGCAGCAGTGCCGACTTTGTCGCGCAGCAGTGCCAGTGCCGTCTCTTTCTGACGCTGCTTCAGAAGACGAAGAAAACCCTTCACACTCCAGATGTAGAAGATCTGATTTATTAGGAAACACGGCACACGTAGAAAACATTCGTCTGTATACAAGGTAGGTAGATGCGGCCTGGTGAGTGAGGCGCCGGAGGAGGAGGCCGAAACCATGCAGATCAACCCCATCGTCTCCAGCTAGTGCGAGACTACAACCCCCAGCATACCCTTCCATAGATGTCCTATCCCCAAGACTGATGATTTCTAGCAGCACAGTTGCCATATACTAGAAACCCCTCCTGCACTGACAGCCTTAAAGGGGGCTCCTGCTTGGACGCTGCCTTATTGATAGGAGGATCCTTCTAAGAAAAACTGATCACAGGATGAGCAGCTCGATCTGTAGGGAGACCGGGCAGTGAGTGTTTAGTTTCCCTGCAGCGTCCCCCACAGGGGAAGTGAAGTATTACACACAATGCAAGTCAATGGGGACGGTTTTCTCAGACACAACAGAAAACGGATCCGTCCCCCATTGACTTTCAATGGTGCTCAAGACGGATCCGTCACGGCTATCGAAGACATAATACAACCGGATCCGTTCATGGCGGATGCATGCGCTTGTATTATGGTAACGGAAGCGGTTTTGCAGATCCCTGATAGATCCGCAAAAAACGCTAGTGTGAAAGTAGCCTTACCTGTAAAATGTATGGCCAGTAACGGCAGGGCGGTCACATAGAGCGTCTCTCGCTCTGGAGGACCCGTCCTGTCCAAACCATAGATGTGAACGGGCTGTGTAATACCGCAAACGCCCTGCGGGGGCACTGCAGGAAGGAGGAGCACTTACCGCCAGGTCCCCGACAGATGAGAATGGGAGAAAACCCTTTGTGATATTCTATCCAGTAGACTGTCCAAAGCGGAGACCCCCTTTAGAGCTCATCAGTCAGCCCTTCAGGTAATGATGACCCGCTGTTTTCTTCCACTGTAGCCTGAGTCTAGATCATTACATTTCCAACAGATCTACCTCCAGAAGCTATATTGTCCTTGTGGCCCCCCCCCCCCCCATACTTTACACTGCAGGCCAGCCTGTTCCTAATGGCTGCTGTGAAAGACCTCAGACCAAAGACACCTACAGTTCACATTAAAAAAAAAAACCTGTGGCATGCTGAGCTTTGTAGTTCCACATTATCTTGTGACTTTGGCTATAAGGAAGCCCTCCGGCTCCGCGCCTTTTCACATAACGCTGCCCTTTAAGAATACGGTAAGTGGCACTGACAGGTCACTGGAGGGGAACGTCCTCCATGCGCCAAATTCCTCCAATCCGTCAACCGAGGGGGGGAAAGGGCAACGTTCCTCGTCGACCGGAGTGTAAGACGCCCCGAGGGGCAACACAAGCGAAGATACTTAATGAGCCACAACGGCAAGAAGAAAAGTGTTAACTCTTTGGTGCCCGTCCCGCTGCAGAAGAAGCCATGATACAGTGATCACCAGTGCAATAAACATCGATTGGCGGGTATTTACTGCGCGCGACTCGATCAATACATTATTTTTTCCCCCCCCTGAATTGATTATCAAAAACCACAAAAAATTTTTTTTTCCACTCCTTTATGTCCCTCGAAATTCCCTCCACCGATATTGATAAGGCACACAGGAAGCAGAGCGATGACGTGGGGGAGGGGCGCGGTCCGGCTGAAGCGGAGAAGACGGGATGGTCTGCCTGGAGGAGGGGAAGAGAGGAGAATTAATCAGAGCTGATATCAGAGGCTTAAAGGGGCACACCGGACATATATAAATGGTACATGGGCCCTTTAAGATCCATGAGGCCCTTGACTATGACCGTCAGTAGAGCTATTCTGATAACCACATCGCCCCCCCCCAAACCAGGGCCCAGGTACATTTATCTACATCCGGGGGACTCCTTTAATTAAATACTTGCATATAATTGTAAGTGTAAATCCCAGTGAAATCAACCTCAGCATGCCAGATGTTACTAGTGGGGGCCCCGGCAGTTGCCAGAAGGAAGGGGCCACGGATCTCTGACTTGGGAAGAGCAGAATATCTCGGATGTAATTTTCGTCTCAGCGCGGTCACCGCCTTGGACGATTCTGCTGGATAACGGGATCATTGCCCCCCCTCCCCCAACAAGGTGCTCCTCATCAAGAGGACTACACATGGAATACCCCTTTAAATACTAAACCATGAATGTCTGAATGCAGACTCGCAGCGGGGCAGAGATAAGCGGCCGCCGGACTCCCCGGGCAACGCTTGTATCTGGGTAAAGAATGGGGGATGTGAAATCCCAACATTAATACATTCCAGGGGTAGAGGGTGACCTCGGTCTGTGGAAGGGTCGGGAATCTTTCACCAGATTTCACGGCTCCAGGACGTATCATTTATTGATTTATCACACCGGGCAGACACCTACCTGCGGCGCTGATCATATGACCAGGGGCTGCGTGTCCGAGCAGGTACTGTGCACAGACTGGAGGCTTCCTTTATATATGGGGGCCCTCTTCTCACCATCCACCCTGAGAAGGAGGAAAAAGAACCACATGACCGGGCCGCAGAGAATCGGACAGAAGAGAACCACAGAAATCTCCTAACGAAGCCTCAAAGCATTCACAACACCACTGGAAACAGTCAGCAAGCTGGTAACTAGACTGCAGTCAGCTCCTATAATGCTGGGGACAGTAAAGTGTTCACCTTCCAAAGTGCACATCACCAAGAGCAGGCTGTGTGCAGACACTGAACCAGCAGGGCAAGCCTGGAGCCTGCAAACATGTGGAGTATAATACAAGATGTAACTCAGGATCAGTACAGGATAAGTAATGTATGTACACAGTGACTGCACCAGCAGAATAGTGAGTGCAGCTCTGGAGTATAATGCAGGATGTAACTCAGGATCAGTACAGGATAAGTAATGTATGTACACAGTGACTGCACCAGCAGAATAGTGAGTGCAGCTCTGGAGTATAATACAAGATGTAACTCAGGATCAGTACAGGATAATCTCATGAGCTCCCTCTAGTGGTGGCTGTATATATCTGTATGCAGTAATCTCCTGAGCTCCCTCTAGTGGTGACTGTATATATCTGTATGCAGTAATCTCCTGAGCTCCCTCTAGTGGTGGCTGTATATATCTGTATGTAGAAATCTCCTGAGCTCCCTCTAGTGGTGGCTGCATATATCTGTATGTAGTAATCTCCTGAGCTCCCTCTAGTGGTGGCTGTATATATCTGTATGTAGTAATCTCCTGAGCTCCCTCTAGTGGTGGCTGTATATATCTGTATGTAGTAATCTCCTGAGCTCCCTCTAGTGGTGGCTGTATATATCTGTATGTAGTAATCTCCTGAGCTCCCTCTAGTGGTGGCTGTATATATCTGTATGTAGTAATCTCCTGAGCTCCATCTAGTGGTGGCTGCGTATATCTGTATACAGTAATCTCCTGAGCTCCCTCTAGTGGTGGCTGCATATATCTGTATGTAGTAATCTCCTGAGCTCCCTCTAGTGGTGGCTGTATATATCTGTATGTAGTAATCTCCTGAGCTCCCTCTAGTGGTGGCTGTATATATCTGTATGTAGTAATCTCCTGAGCTCCCTCTAGTGGTGGCTGTATATATCTGTATGCAGTAATCTCCTGAGCTCCCTCTAGTGGTGGCTGTATATATCTGTATGTAGTAATCTCCTGAGCTCCCTCTAGTGGTGGCTGTATACATCTGTATGTAGTAATCTCCTGAGCTCCCTCTAGTGGTGGCTGTATATATCTGTATGTAGTAATCTCCTGAGCTCCCTCTAGTGGTGGCTGTATATATCTGTATGTAGTAATCTCCTGAGCTCCCTCTAGTGGTGGCTGTATATATCTGTATTTAGTAATCTCCTGAGCTCCCTCTAGTGGTGGCTGTATATATCTGTATGTAGTAATATCCTGAGCTCCCTCTATTGGTGGCTGTATATATCTGTATGTAGTAATCTCCTGAGCTCCCTCTAGTGGTGTCTGTATATATCTGTATGTAGTAATCTCCTGAGCTCCCTCTAGTGGTGTCTGTATATATCTGTATGTAGTAATCTCCTGAGCTCCCTCTAGGGGTGGCTGTATATATATGTATGCAGTAATCTCATGAGCTCCCTCTAGTGGTGGCTGTATATATCTGTCTGCAGTAATCTCCTGAGCTCCCTCTAGTGGTGGCTGTATATATCTGTATGTAGTAATCTCCTGAGCTCCCTCTAGTGGTGTCTGTATATATCTGTATGTAGTAATCTCCTGAGCTCCCTCTAGTGTTGGCTGTATATATCTGTATGCAGTAATCTCCTGAGCTCCCTCTAGTGGTGCACTTACAGGCTGATTTCTGGTTTTCTCATCTGTTTATTGCGGTGACGAATCATAATAACCAAGAGCATAAACAGCAGGACAGTGAGCATGGCCCCGGGGATGGCAATATACAGGAGGATATCTCCAAAGCTCAGGCTGGACAAGACTCCTACAAATATGAGGAGAGAAAAAAAATAAAATAAATGAAATGTAGTTAACCATTAACATACTGATCTTCTATATCGGTCTAGATCCCCCCATACACACTGAGGGCGACCGAACCATATTATGTACATATGAAGAAGCTCTGATAACCTGCTGAATGGCTGACATTGCTCTGGATCTTCTTAGCTTTCTCTATAGCCATTTCCAATCTCCTATGAGTAATGAATGACCGAAAATCATTATAATGCGGTAAAATTCCAATAAATCGGCATCCCCGAGACTGCTGCCGTGCTGGACGATCAGAGGTTCTGAACCACTGGACATTTGCTTGTATATATCTCTGTACTTATGACGTGAAGAGAAGATAATAATTGCCGCAGTCGCATTATTTTTTTATAAAACATGGTCGCCGGTGCGATTACCTACTCAGATATAAACGACAGCCGTTTCGCGCTCAACCGCGCTTAGTCTGGCCTCCCACGTGATGACGTCGGTGTGCTCACTGCTGAATCGTTCTCGTCACTGAGACCCAAACCTTTTACTCCAAAAAGAGGCCCCTGGATGAGGACGACGAATGCATTTAGGGAGTTGTATTGAGTTGCTTTGTTTTTAAACGAATGTCGTTATCACTAAGGTAACGATAACGCCGAGCGCAGCATAAGAGGATGTGCACGCCGACGTCATCACGTGGGAGGCCAGACGAAGCGCGGTTGAGCGTGAAACGGCCATCGTCTGTATCTGACTAAGTGACCGCACCGGCGACTATGTATTAAATAAAACTAAAGGGACTGCAAAAGAATCGGGCGAGTGCCGCAATCACATCATAAGTGAACGGAGTCTGTGCAGAGTGCCGCGGGGGGTGACACGTGAGCGCAATACCGTGAGACTCCTATAAAGGACTGCAGCGTCGACCCCAGATTGCTTCTGTCCGTAGCTGCTCAATGGTGGGCTCACGTTACCCCTCCAGCCCCTGGCAGCATGTCCATGGCTTCAAGGCGGATGGTCCCGGAGCCATGGTGTCACTGCTGCAGCCCGGAAGTCACCAGCACAGGAGAGAACGTCCAGGCCTACTGAGGAGCCCAGAGACCTAGCGGACTCCGATTTATCAGGCCAAGTGCTGCTCATCTGCCATAAGGTCCTTACCGCGGACTTCTTCAGGACTCTTATTCATCACCAGCAGCTGGAAGGACCGCGTCTTGACCAGGTTCGCCTCTTCTGGGTGGCGAGCCTGGCAGATGTACCTCCCTTCTGATTCTTCATTTACGTTTTCGAGGACGAGGGTATCAGAAGGTAGAATCCAGTCGCTGAACTGAGGAGAGAGAAGACATAAGAACACAAGGGTCGATATATGGAGACCTGCTGTAAATTATACCAAGATCAGACGTCACCACATAGGACACAACACCACGGACAGTCACAAAGATGACGACGAGATTCCCCCACCGGTCAGGGTCCTATCAATAAGTCATCAGTCTGTACGATGGGAAACGCCCCTTTAAGCAATCAGACCGATGTGCATTCTCTATACGACCAGCCGCCATGACATTAACTACTCACCTCCTGGCTCCACTCGTACAAGGGCTCCTGTGAGGAGGAGGCCGAGCACTTCACCTCCACTGTAGATCCTTTCTCTGCCCACAAGATATCGGGCACACGGCTGGAAAAGGAGTGAAGCTTCTCCAAATAGATTTCCTTCAGATCTGGAGAAAAACCATAGACACAACTGAGACGTATGTGACAAATCCAGAGAGATGACGTAAAAGGTAAACTTTACACAGCTACAAAATTCTCTTCTCATCAATTTCTTTATCTATTTATAAGAGTCAGAGCTCCAAACCCTTAACACCGGATCATACAAGTCTACAGCCACCACTAGAGGGAGCTCAGGAGATTACTACATACAGATATATACAGCCACCACTAGAGGGAGCTCAGGAGATTACTACATACAGATATATACTGCCACCACTAGAGGGAGCTCAGGAGATTACTACATACAGATATATACAGCCACCACTAGAGGGAGCTCAGGAGATTACTACATACAGATATATACAGCCACCACTAGAGGGAGCTCAGGAGATTACTACATACAGATATATACAGTCACCACTAGAGGGAGCTCAGGAGATTACTGCACACAGATATATACAGCCACCACTAGAGGGAGCTCAGGAGATTACTACATACAGATATATACAGCCACCACTAGAGGGAGCTCAGGGGCTTACTACATACAGATATATACAGCCACCACTAGAGGGAGCTCAGGGGATTACTACATACAGATATATACAGTCACCACTAGAGGGAGCTCAGGAGATTACTGCATACAGATATATACAGCCACCACTAGAGGGAGCTCAGGGGCTTACTACATACAGATATATACAGCCACCACTAGAGGGAGCTCAGGGGATTACTACATACAGATATATACAGCCACCACTAGAGGGAGCTCAGGAGATTACTACATACAGATATATACAGCCACCACTAGAGGGAGTTTAGGAGATTACCACATACAGAAATATACAGCCACCACTTGAAAGAGCTCAGGAGATTATTACATACAGATATATACAGCCACCACTAGAGGGAGCTCAGGGGATTACTACATACAGATAAATACAGCCACCACTAGAGGGAGCTCAGGAGATTACTACATACAGATATATACAGCCACCACTAGAGGGAGCTCAGGAGATTACTAAATACATACATATACAGCCACCACTAGAAGAAGCTCAGGAGATTACTACATACAGATATATACAGCCACCACTAGAGGGAGATCAGGAGATTACTGTATACAGATATATACAGCCACCACTAGAGGGAGCTCAGGAGATTACTACATACAGATATATACAGCCACCACCAGAGGGAGCTCAGGAGATTACTACATACAGATATATACAGCCACCACTAGAGGGAGCTTAGGAGATTACCACATACAGAAATATACAGCCACCACTTGAAAGAGCTCAGGAGATTATTACATACAGATATATACAGCCACCACTAGAGGGAGCTCAGGAGATTACTACATACAGATATATACAGCCACCACTAGAGGGAGCTCAGGAGATTACTACATACAGATATATACAGCCACCACTAGGGGGAGCTCAGGAGATTACTACATACAGATATATACAGCCACCACTAGAGGGAGCTCAGGAGATTACTGCATACAGCCACCACTAGAGGGAGCTCAGGAGATTACTACATACAGATATATACAGCCACCACTAGAGGGAGCTCAGGAGATTACTACATACAGATATATACAGCCACCACTAGAGGGAGCTCAGGAGATTACTACATACAGATATATACAGCCACCACTAGAGGAAGCTCAGGAGATTACTACATACAGATATATACAGCCACCACTAGGGGAGCTCAGGAGATTACTACATACAGATATATACAGCCACCACTAGAGGGAGCTCAGGAGATTACTACATACAGATATATACAGCCACCACTAGAGGAGCTCAGGAGATTACTACATACAGATATATACAGCCACCACTAGAGGAAGCTCAGGAGATTACTACATACAGATATATACAGCCACCACTAGGGGGAGCTCAGGAGATTACTACATACAGATATATACAGCCACCACTAGAGGGGGCTCAGGAGATTACTACATACAGATATATACTGCCACCACTAGGGGGAGCTCAGGAGATTACTACATACAGATATATACAGCCACCACTAGAGGGAGCTCAGGAGATTACTACATACAGATATATACAGTCACCACTAGAGGGAGCTCAGGAGATTACTACATACAGATATATACAGCCACCACTAGGGGGAGCTCAGGAGATTACTAGATCAGGCACCCGCTGATGCAGGGCTCTGAACATTAGTGCAGTAGATGGAAACAGGCTACGGTCTGAAAATAATAAGCTTAGGAAGCCGAAGGCTGCAACCTCCTCCATCTGAGACCTGGACAATCAAGCATCGCCAGGACCCACCGGACAGTGTGAACCCACAGACTCTGGGATGACTGATATTCTGAAAATTAGGGACTGTATACATTTTTTCCAAAAACCTCAGCAGTTTCTTAGATCAAGTTTGAAACCAGAAAAATCTGATTAGTAAAGCCGGGAGAGATGCAGAAGGACCTGGGGAGTTGGCGGCTGTCCCACCAACAGACTCTCAGGTACAGGGGCTCCCTACAGACCGGCCGCTCTCAGAGTCTTTAGTTCTAGACCTGACATGAGACTTGTCTCCATCTCTTGCTGCCTTATTAATCAGATTTCTGTACAGATGAAACGCGTCTGTGTGCGGAGGATAGAACGAGCTCTAGGTCCCATCTGTGCGCACAGAATCAGTCCCAGGCTGAGAAAAACATGGCTGCTTTCCAGATACAGCGCCACACGTGTCCATGGTTGGTATTGCAGCTCCAGCTCACGTGTAGCGCCGTTTTTGGCAGAAGGCAGCTATGTTTTTCTTCTCCTGCACGACCTCTTTATATATTTCATCTTCATGTTTTTTCCTGGGGCCCTTTGTGGTGACATTTGCCGATCCCCCGGTGAGATTTCCCGCCCCCCTCACTCGCCGGATTGTTGTGACGGTCACGTTTCGGGGCTTTTCCTGTGCCCTTTAAGTCATCTGTGATGTTCAGCCTCTCAGGCCCTGATGGCTGCACTACAGGGACGCCGCTGACGCCTCCGTCCGGGGATCGGGCGCTCATCTGCGCTGTCAGTAGCCGGAGGACGGTGATGAACAGCAAAACGAGCGCCGGCAAAAATTATCCAGAATTATCCATTTTATCAACTTTTTAAATCCTGATGTCGGTCACTGAAGCGTCAATGTTGTGGCCAGTAGGAGATATTGAGGACAAATCTGGAGGATTTATTCTGTGAACTGTGTTTGTGCTGTCCTTCTGTTATTCCCCCTGGAAATCTATGACCAGACTAACAACCGAGCGTTACTAGTTCTAATTCTTACTGGAGACGATTCCCTACTGGCACTGATCAGACCAGAAGTCAGGAATCTCAAGCTATGGCAAACTACAACTCCCACCATGCTCCAATCACTTCTATGGGAGTTCTGAGAACAGAGGAGTAATACGATATGCTGGGAGATGTAGTCACAACAGCTGGAGAGGCGGAGGTCGCCGACACCTAGATAAGAGATTGGTCCGAGCAAAAAGGCACAATTCTGTAAGCAATGGGAATCCATGTGTTTCCAGGAGGAACAAACGAGGCACGTCATCTTCAAAGAAAAAAATGCTGTTAACGGGGAAAGTATTTGCTAGAACGGACATGTGAGGACTGGGGTATCACCCCGGCTACAGGGCGGGCAAAGGGGCACATGACCACTAATACCCGGGGGCCCCAGAGAGCAGGGCTCCAAACCGCCAGGGCACAAGCTTCCTGTGACAAAACTGCATTTTCCCTGCAATCCAAGAAAAGAGGCAAAAATATTATAAAATCGTCAAACAGTGAATCAGGACGATGCATCAGCCAGAACGGGGCTGAACCGGAGGCTGTACATCAGCACAGGGTCCGGACGTTAACAAGAATGCCCTCATTCACTGACAGCAAGCAGAGATCCTGAAAACATGGAGGAAATTAAACGAAAGTCTATTGGAAAGAATTCCTCATTATTTAGTGATATAAGACCAAATAAAGCCCTTTCTACACCAGCGCCCCCTCGTCCTCAGGCCGTGCCTGGTATTGCAGCTGAGACGTATCTATGGGATGTCAGGGACTCTTATGGGGCAGTACCTCTGCTTTCTTCTTGCACTAGCCACACTCGCACTATTCAGTGCAGATTGACCTACCGATCAGTTTGATGCTCAGCTCCTCGGACACGTCGTCTTCGCCGGTCTGGTTGCCGGTCTTCACGCAGCGGTACGGTCCACTCTGCCACTCGGTGATGTCACTGAGGTGCATGAGCAGCCGCTCGCCGCTGCGGCTTACGTTCACGTTGTAGTACCAACATCTCAGGTAGCGGGAGGAATCGAGCTGCACCCAGGACCTCATCCACTGGGGACACAAAGAGCACGAGGTCAACACACGATACTTCTGTACCTGGGAAAGCTGGATAACTACCAATATGGCTACGGCAGTGTCAGTCTGCACTGTAATTTAGGCATTATAGTCATGAAACAGGAGCCCTTCCCCCTTTCATTGCAGGGGTGTGAATGACATTTTTAATACAAAGTGAGATGATCGTCAGGTAAAATCTGTAACAGCAAACGAGCGACACAGCTGAGATTTCAGCCGCAAACACACAGAGAACAAGGAACGACTCTGCTCACAAGGACCTGATCCAGGGCAGAGGAAGAACTGAGACTTAAAGGGGAAGAAGAAATGAGCATCTTCGACATTATCCCCAGAGCTGCACTCACTATTCTGCTGGTGCAGTCACTGTGTACATACATTACTTATCCTGTACTGATCCTGAGTTACATCCTGTATTATACTCCAGAGCTGCACTCACTATTCTGCTGGTGCAGTCACTGTGTACATACATTACTTATCCTGTACTGATCCTGAGTAACATCCTGTATTATACTCCAGAGCTGCACTCACTATTCTGCTGGTGCAGTCACTGTGCACATACATCATGTATCCTGTACTGATCCTGAGTTACATCCTGTATTATACTCCAGAGCTGCACTCACTATTCTGCTGGTGTAGTCACTGTGTACATTCATCACTTATCCTGTACTGATCCTGAGTTACATCCTGCATTATACTCCAGAGCTGCACTCAC
Organism: Bufotes viridis; assembly: GCA_033119425.1. NCBI lineage: Eukaryota > Metazoa > Chordata > Amphibia > Anura > Bufonidae > Bufotes > Bufotes viridis. Next base: position 596,786,761 of record CM065590.1, on the reverse strand, counting down.
TATTCTGCTGGTGCAGTCACTGTGTACACACATTACATCACTTATCCTGTACTGATCCTGAGTTACATCCTGCATTATACTCCAGAGCTGCATTTGCTATTCTGCCGGGCAAGTCATTAGGTCTAATAAGAGAGAGGATCTATAGGGGCACACACTCCCTTGCAGCCCCCGCCATTATGATGTAGAGGGTGGTACAATGACTTGTTGGTGGAGCCGTCACTTCCTCGGATAAGACGAGCGCCTCTTACCTGAGACAAGGAAAGGGTTAACAAAATCATCCCCCCGGAAATGAGTCAGATCCAGAAATGTCACCGGACCGGTTCCCAACCACTTTATTATTGCTGCTCCGGGGGATGGAGTTAAGACAAAAACTGAACGTGGAACATTCCCAGGAATGCAAAGCAGACACTAGACTAGTACAGGAAACTGGGAGATTTCAGCTCTGAAGACTGCAGAATTATGAATACAGCTCTGAAGTGCATGCTCTGCATCAGGGCTTCACCCATCGACGGCCTCATGCAGCATCTGGCGCTGTAGGGCGGCAGGGATGGGTATAATCCATCACTGGGCATTATCAGGCCTCGCAGCGGGAGCGGCATCTTCCCGTCCGGGTGAAGTGTCAGCGAGATAAGAGACGATATCCTGATAAATGAGGCGTAAGACGCCTCGTGCCTCAGAGAGCGCTCGGCCTGTGCTGCTGCAATTAGCCAGAGGACAGCCAGGGAGTACAGCTGAGCCGCAGGGAACATCCAGGACAACACAATATGGGGGAACACCGCATCATCCACTGCACTCTACGTTTTTGTTTCTTCCTTAAGCAGTGTGCACCGCGCTCTACGTTCTCTCCTCCTCTATAAGCAGTGTGCACCATGCTCTACGTTCTCGCTTCCCCTGTAAGCAGTGTGCACCGCGCTCTACGTTCTTGCTTCCTCTGTAAGCAGTGTGCACCGCGCTCTACGTTCTTGCTTCCTCTGTAAGCAGTGTGCACCGCGCTCTACGTTCTCGCTTCCTCTGTAAGCAGTGTGCACCACGCTCTACGTTCTCGCTTCCTCTGTAAGCAGTGTGCACCGCGCTCTATGTTCTCGCTTACCCTGTAAGCAGTGTGCACCGCGCTCTATGTTCTCGCTTCCGCTATAAGCAGTGTGCACCGCGCTCTACGTTCTTGCTTCCTCTGTAAGCAGTGTGCACCGCGCTCTACGTTCTCGCTTCCTCTGTAAGCAGTGTGCACTGCGCTCTACGTTCTCGCTTCCTCTGTAAGCAGTGTGCACCGCGCTCTACGTTCTCGCTTCCTCTGTAAGCAGTGTGCACCGCGCTCTACGTTCTCGCTTCCTCTGTAAGCAGTGTGCACCGCGCTCTACGTTCTCGCTTCCTCTGTAAGCAATGTGCACCGCGCTCTACGTTCTCGCTTACTCTGTAAGCAGTGTGCACCGCGCTCTACGTTCTCGCTTACTCTGTAAGCAGTGTGCACCGCGCCCTACGCTCTCGCTTCCTCTATAAGCAGTGCGCACCGTGCTCTACGTTCTCTCTTATTCTGTAAGCAGTGTGCACCGCGCTCTACGTTCTCTCTACCTCTGTAAGCAGTGTGCACCGCGCTCTACGTTCTCTCTACCTCTGTAAGCAGTGTGCACTGCGCTCTACGTTCTCGCTTCCTCTGTAAGCAGTGTGCACCGCGCTCTACGTTCTCGCTTCCTCTGTAAGCAGTGTGCGCCGCGCTCTACGTTCTCGCTTCCTCTGTAAGCAGTGTGCGCCGCGCTCTACGTTCTTTCTTACTCTGTAAGCAGTGTGCACCGCGCTCTATGTTCTCGCTTCCTCTGTAAGCAGTGTGCACTGCGCTCTACGTTCTCTCTACCTCTATAAGCAGTGTGTGCCGCGCTCTACGTTCTCTCTTACTCTGTAAGCAGTGTGCACCGCGCTCCACGTTCTCTCTTCCTCTATAAGCAGTGTGCACCGCGCTCTACGTTCTCTCTTCCTCTATAAGCAGTGTGCACCGCGCTCTACGTTCTCTCTACCTCTGTAAGCAGTGTGCACTGCGCTCTACGTTCTCTCTACCTCTGTAAGCAGTGTGCACTGCGCTCTACGTTCTCTCTACCTCTGTAAGCAGTGTGCACTGCGCTCTACGTTCTCTCTACCTCTGTAAGCAGTGTGCACCGCGCTCTACGTTCTCTCTTCCCCTGTAAGCAGTGTGCACCGCGCTCTACGTTCTAGCTTCCTCTGTAAGCAGTGTGCGCCGCGCTCTACGTTCTCTCTTACTCTGTAAGCAGTGTGCGCCGCGCTCTATGTTCTCGCTTCCTCTATAAGCAGTGTGCACCGCGCTCTACGTTCTCTCTTCCTCTATAAGCAGTGTGCACCGCGCTCTATGTTCTCGTTTCCACTATAAGCAGTGTGCACCGCGCTCTACGTTCTCTCTTCCTCTGTAAGCAGTGTGCACTGCGCTCTACATTCTCGCTTCCTCTGTAAGCAGTGTGCACTGCGCTCTACGTCCCATCTTCCTCTGTAAGCAGTGTGCACCGCGCTCTATGTTACATCTTCCTCTGTAAGCAGTGTGCACCGCGCTCTACGTTCTCGCTTCCTCTGTAAGCAGTGCGCACCGCGCTCTACGTTCTCTCTACCTCTGTAAGCAGTGTGCACCGCGCTCTACGTTCTCTCTACCTCTGTAAGCAGTGTGCACAGCGCTCTACGTTCTCTCTACCTCTGTAAGCAGTGTGCACAGCGCTCTACGTTCCATCTTCCTCTATAAGCAGTGTGCACCGCGCTCTACGTTCTCTCTACCTCTGTAAGCAGTGTGCACCGCGCTCTACGTTCTCTCTACCTCTGTAAGCAGTGTGCACCGCGCTCTATGTTCTCTCTTCCTCTGTAAGCAGTGTGCACAGCGCTCTACATTCTCGCTTCCTCTGTAAGCAGTGTGCACTGCGCTCTACGTTCCATCTTCCTCTTTAAGCAGTGTGCACCGCGCTCAATGTTACAGCTTCCTCTGTAAGCAGTGTGCACCGCGCTCTACGTTCTCGCTTCCTCTGTAAGCAGTGCGCACCGCGCTCTACGTTCTCTCTACCTCTGTAAGCAGTGTGCACCGCGCTCTACGTTCTCTCTTCCCCTGTAAGCAGTGTGCACCGCGCTCTACGTTCTAGCTTCCTCTGTAAGCAGTGTGCGCCGCGCTCTACGTTCTCTCTTACTCTGTAAGCAGTGTGCGCCGCGCTCTATGTTCTCGCTTCCTCTATAAGCAGTGTGCACCGCGCTCTACGTTCTCTCTACCTCTGTAAGCAGTGTGCACCGCGCTCTATGTTCTCGTTTCCTCTATAAGCAGTGTGCACCGCGCTCTACGTTCTCTCTTCCTCTGTAAGCAGTGTGCACTGCGCTCTACATTCTCGCTTCCTCTGTAAGCAGTGTGCACTGCGCTCTACGTCCCATCTTCCTCTGTAAGCAGTGTGCACCGCGCTCTATGTTACATCTTCCTCTGTAAGCAGTGTGCACCGCGCTCTATGTTACATCTTCCTCTGTAAGCAGTGTGCACCGCGCTCTATGTTACATCTTCCTCTGTAAGCAGTGTGCACCGCGCTCTACGTTCTCGCTTCCTCTGTAAGCAGTGCGCACAGCGCTCTACGTTCTCTCTACCTCTGTAAGCAGTGTGCACCGCGCTCTACATTCTCGCTTCCTCTGTAAGCAGTGTGCACTGCGCTCTACGTCCCATCTTCCTCTTTAAGCAGTGTGCACCGCGCTCTATGTTACAGCTTCCTCTATAAGCAGTGTGCACTGCGCTTCTACGTTCTCTCTCTCTATAAGCAGTGCGCACCGCGCTCACGTTCTCTCTTCTGTAAGCAGTGTGCACAGCGCTCTACGTTCTATCTTCCTCTGTAAGCAGTGTGCACCGCGCTCTACGTTCTCGCTTCCTCTATAAGCAGTGTGCACCGCGCTCTACGTTCTCGCTTCCTCTGTAAGCAGTGTGCACCGCGCTCTACGTTCTCTCTACCTCTATAAGCAGTGTGCACCGCGCTCTACGTTCTCTCTAACTCTGTAAGCAGTGTGCACCGCGTTTTACGTTCTCTCTTCCCCTGTAAGCAGTGTGCACTGCGCTCTACGTTCTCGCTTCCTCTGTAAGCAGTGTGCACCGCGCTCTACGTTCTCGCTTCCTCTGTAAGCAGTGTGCACCGCGCTCTACGTTCTCGCTTCCTCTGTAAGCAGTGTGCACCGCGCTCTACGTTCTCGCTTCCTCTGTAAGCAGTGTGCACCGCGCTCTACGTTCTCGCTTCCTCTGTAAGCAGTGTGCACCGTGCTCTACGTTCTCGCTTCCTCTATAAGCAGTGTGCACCGCGCTCTACGTTCTCGCTTCCTCTGTAAGCAGTGTGCGCCGCGCTCTACGTTCTCTCTACCTCTATAAGCAGTGTGCACCGTGCTCTATGTTCTCGCTTCCTCTGTAAGCAGTGTGCACCGTGCTCTACGTTCTCTCTACTTCTGTAAGCAGTGTGCACCGCGCTCTACGTTCTCTCCTCCTCTATAAGCAGTGTGCACCGTGCTCTACGTTCTCTCTACCACTGTAAGCAGTGTGCACCACGCTCTACGTTCTCGCTTCCTCTATAAGCAGTGCGCACCACGCTCTATGTTCTCGCTTCCTCTATAAGCAGTGTGCACCGCGCCCTACGTTCTCGCTTCCTCTATAAGCAGTGCGCACCACGCTCTATGTTCTCGCTTCCTCTATAAGCAGTGTGCACAGCGCTCTACGTTCCATCTTCCTCTATAAGCAGTGTGAACCACGCTCTACGTTCTCTCCTCCTCTATAAGCAGTGTGCACCGCGCTCTACCTCTGTAAGCAGTGTGCACCGCGCTCTACGTTCTCTCTTCCCCTGTAAACAGTGTGCACCGCGCTCTACGTTCTCGCTTCCTCTGCAAGCAGTGTGCACCGCGCTCTACGTTCTCTCTACCTCTGTAAGCAGTGTGCACCGCGCTCTACGTTCTCTCTACCTCTGTAAGCAGTGTGCACAGCGCTCTACGTTCCATCTTCCTCTATAAGCAGTGTGCACCGCGCTCTATGTTCTCTCTTCCTCTGTAAGCAGTGTGCGCTGCGCTCTACATTCTCTCTTCCTCTGTAAGCAGTGTGCACTGCGCTCTACGTCCCATCTTCCTCTATAAGCAGTGTGCACCGCGCTCTATGTTACATCTTCCTCTGTAAGCAGTGTGCACCGCGCTCTATGTTACATCTTCCTCTGTAAGCAGTGTGCACCGCGCTCTACGTTCTCGCTTCCTCTGTAAGCAGTGCGCACCGCGCTCTACGTTCTCTCTACCTCTGTAAGCAGTGCGCACCGCGCTCTACGTTCTCTCTACCTCTGTAAGCAGTGCGCACCGCGCTCTACGTTCTCTCTAACTCTGTAAGCAGTGTGCACCGCGCTCTACGTTCTCTCTTCCCCTGTAAGCAGTGTGCACCACGCTCTACGTTCTCGCTTCCTCTGTAAGCAGTGTGCACCGCGCTCTACGATCTTTCTTACTCTGTAAGCAGTGTGCACCGCGCTCTACGTTCTCTCTTCCTCTGTAAGCAGTGTGCACTGCGCTCTACATTCTCGCTTCCTCTGTAAGCAGTGTGCACTGCGCTCTACATTCTCTCCTCCTCTGTAAGCAGTGTGCACCGCGTTCTACCGTCTCGCTTCCTCTATAAGCAGTGTGCACCGCGCTCTACGTTCTCTCTACCTCTGTAAGCAGTGTGCACTGCGCTCTACGTTCTCTCTACCTCTGTAAGCAGTGTGCACTGCGCTCTACGTTCTCTCTACCTCTATAAGCAGTGTGCACCGCGCTCTACGTTCTCTTCCCCTGTAAGCAGTGTGCACCGCGCTCTACGTTCTCGCTTCCTCTGCAAGCAGTGTGCGCCGCGCTCTATGTTCTCGCTTCCTCTATAAGCAGTGTGCACCGCGCTCTACGTTCTCTCTTCCTCTATAAGCAGTGTGCACCGCGCTCTATGTTCTCGTTTCCTCTATAAGCAGTGTGCACTGCGCTCTACATTCTCTCCTCCTCTATAAGCAGTGTGCACCGCGCTCTATGTGCTCGCTTCCTCTGTAAGCAGTGTGCACCGCGCTCTACGTTCTCTCTTCCTCTGTAAGCAGTGTGCACTGCGCTCTACATTCTCGCTTCCTCTGTAAGCAGTGTGCACTGCGCTCTACATTCTCTCCTCCTCTGTAAGCAGTGTGCACCGCGTTCTACCGTCTCGTTTCCTCTGTAAGCAGTGTGCACCGCGCTCTACGTTCTCTCTTCCCCTGTAAGCAGTGTGCACCGCGCTCTACGTTCTCTCTTACTCTGTAAGCAGTGTGCACTGCGCTCTACATTCTCTCCTCCTCTGTAAGCAGTGTGCACCGCGTTCTACCGTCTCGCTTCCTCTGTAAGCAGTGTGCACCGCGCTCTACGTTCTCTCTTACTCTGTAAGCAGTGTGCACCGCGCTCTACGTTCTCTCTTCCCCTGTAAGCAGTGTGCACCGCGCTCTACGTTCTCTCTTACTCTGTAAGCAGTGTGCACTGCGCTCTACATTCTCTCCTCCTCTGTAAGCAGTGTGCACCGCGTTCTACCGTCTCGCTTCCTCTGTAAGCAGTGTGCACCGCGCTCTACGTTCTCTCTTACTCTGTAAGCAGCTTTTTAGAGCATCCATCACACGAAGCGCGGCGTGAACAAACAAGCGCTGACGTTGTGGAGCCGAATCAGCGCGGAGAGCAGACAGCATCGCAGCCGTAATTGTATTTGCTTTCCATCTCACACGTCGTGAAAAACAAACATTTCTAATAAAATCTTTTTTTACTTTTTTTTCGATCAGGCAGATTTTATAAGACAAGAATGGACGGGCGGCGGAGGGAGCGCCATCGGCTCTGCGGTGTATCTGAGCGGGAGAAGGTCAGGGGTTTGCCATTTGGGAAAGCAGAACCCCCGGTGGCGGCCGTATCGGCAAGCAACCAAAAACAAAATGGCTGAACAGGATTCAAAAATTTACGCAGCATTTTTCGTTCCTAATTTGCTAATGTTCCAGGCTGATAAGGAAGCGCTGGGACCCCCGGGGGCGAGATGGCGGTGGGCACCAGACAGCGGGCAATGCTGCGGCAGGAATGGTTTTCCAAATTATCAAATATTAGTCTGCGGCTATGAATCTGCTGGATTATCAGATGACAGAACTTTCGTGTCTATAATGAAACGCGTCGCTGTACGGAGTGACACAAGCCCCCACCGATCCGGAACCTGCAGCCCAAAGCTGGTTATGTGACACCGTGCAAACACGCAACACGTGATGTCATCGGAAAACAGAAACCCGAGCGCTGGCAGCAAACACGACAAAGCAAAACTGCAGCCGCGACACAACACAAAAATAATGTATACAAGGGTGTGCAGCACCTAAAATCAGCTCACCCACTCCATTCCTGAAATACTATGTGCTGCTGTAAGACCTTGCCTTTTCCATGACCAGTTTATGGCATCACCCCCCCCCTCTCAGACACACACTATCAGGACACTGCCACCCACAGCATTATAAGGCTCCTGAAATACTCTGTGCTGCTGATGACTCCTTCCACAATCTGCATTCTCATGACTTGGCCCAATCACATCTGTCCTTAGGGGCATCAACAATGGGGCGCCGCCCGCTGCAGGAACAAGTGCGAGACGTATACCCTCCCCCCATACACAGGGCAGGGACAATAGAAACTGCACCCCACATTATAAGACCTCCACTAAACTGCCAGTGAGTGCAGCTCTGGAGTATAATACAGGATAAGTAATGTATGTACACAGTGACTGCACCAGCAGAATAGTGACTGCAGCTCTGGAGTATAATACAGGATAAGTAATGTATGTACACAGTGACTGCACCAGCAGAATAGTGAGTGCAGCTCTGGAGTATAATACAGGATGTAACTCAGGATCAGTACAGGATAAGTAATGTATGTACACAGTGACTGCACCAGCAGAATAGTGAGTGCAGCTCTGGAGTATAATACAGGATGTAACTCAGGATCAGTACAGGATAAGTAATGTATGTACACAGTGACTCCATCAGCAGAATAGTGAGTGCAGCTCTGGAGTATAATACAGGATGTAACTCAGGATCAGTACAGGATAAGTAATGTATGTACACAGTGACTCCATCAGCAGAATAGTGAGTGCAGCTCTGGAGTATAATACAGGATGTAACTCAGGATCAGTACAGGATAAGTAATGTATGTACACAGTGACTGCACCAGCAGAATAGTGAGTGCAGCTCTGGAGTATAGTACAGGATATAACTCAGGATCAGTACAGGATAAGTAATGTATGTACACAGTGACTGCACCAGCAGAATAGTGAGTGCAGCTCTGGAGTATAGTACAGGATATAACTCAGGATCAGTACAGGATAAGTAATGTATGTACACAGTGACTGCACCAGCAGAATGGTGAGTGCAGCACTGGAGTATAATACAGGATGTAACTCAGGATCAGTACAGGATAAGTAATGTATGTACACAGTGACTGCACCAGCAGAATAGTGAGTGCAGCTCTGGAGTATAATACAGGATGTAACTCAGGATCAGTATAGGATAAGTAATGTATGTACACAGAGACTCCTCCAGCAGAATAGTGAGTGCAGCTCTGGAGTATAATACAGGATGTAACTCAGGATCAGTACAGGATAAGTAATGTATGTACACAGTGACTGCACCAGCAGAATAGTGAGTGCAGCTCTGGAGTGTAATACAGGATGTAACTCAGGATCAGTACAGGATAAGTAATGTATGTACACAGTGACTCCACCAGCAGAATAGTGAGTGCAGCTCTGGAGTATAATACAGGATGTAGCTCAGGATCAGTATAGGATGATAAGTAATGTATGTACACAGAGACTCGACTACCAGCAGAATAGTGAGTGCAGCTCTGGAGTATAATACAGGATGTAACTCAGGATCAGTATAGGATAAGTAATGTATGTACACAGAGACTCCTCCAGCAGAATAGTGAGTGCAGCTCTGGAGTATAATACAGGATGTAACTCAGGATCAGTACAGGATAAGTAATGTATGTACACAGTGACTGCACCAGCAGAATAGTGAGTGCAGCTCTGGAGTGTAATACAGGATGTAACTCAGGATCAGTACAGGATAAGTAATGTATGTACACAGTGACTCCACCAGCAGAATAGTGAGTGCAGCTCTGGAGTATAATACAGGATGTAGCTCAGGATCAGTATAGGATAAGTAATGTATGTACACAGAGACTCCTCCAGCAGAATAGTGAGTGCAGCTCTGGAGTATAATACAGGATGTACTCAGGATAGATAGAATGTATGTACACGGACTCCAGCAGAATAGTAGTGCAGCTCTGGGAGGAGTAATCAGGATCAGTCAGGATAAGTAATGTATGTACACAGTGACTGCACCAGCAGAATAGCGAGTGCAGCTCTGGAGTATAATACAGGATGTAACTCAGGATCAGTACAGGATAAGTAATGTATGTACACAGTGACTGCACCAGCAGAATAGTGAGTACAGCTCTGGAGTATAATACAGGGTGTAACTCAGGATCAGTACAGGATAAGTAATGTATGTACACAGTGACTGCACCAGCAGAATAGTGAGTGCAGCTCTGGAGTATAATACAGGATGTAACTCAGGATCAGTACAGGATAAGTAATGTATGTACACAGTGACTGCACCAGTAGAATAGTGAGTGCAGCTCTGGAGTATAATACAGGATGCAACTCAGGATCAGTACAGGATAAGTAATGTATGTACACAGTGACTGCACCAGCAGAATAGTGAGTGCAGCTCTGGAGTATAATACAGGATGCAACTCAGGATCACTACAGGATAAGTAATGTATGTACACAGTGACTGCACCAGCAGAATAGTGAGTGCAGCTCTGGAGTATAATACAGGATGTAACTCAGGATCAGTACAGGATAAGTAATGTATGTACACAGTGACTGCACCAGCAGAATAGCGAGTGCAGCTCTGGAGTATAATACAGGATGTAACTCAGGATCAGTACAGGATAAGTAATGTATGTACACAGTGACTGCACCAGCAGAATAGCGAGTGCAGCTCTGGAGTATAATACAGGATGTAACTCAGGATCAGTACAGGATAAGTAATGTATGTACACAGTGACTGCACCAGCAGAATAGTGAGTGCAGCTCTGGAGTATAATACAGGATGTGACTCAGGATCAGTAATGTATGTATATACTGTGTGAAGTTTCTTACACAAAGACACATGAATCTGACAGAAATCCTCAATAGTACTGAACGCACACAGACCGCGATACTTACTTTGCTGTATTTTTCAAAAGTGTAATTTGCCATGTCAGTGTCGGTGTCGGACAAACACTCCAGGGTCACATCTTCACCCACCAGGACTGGAGGTTGCGGCCCAGAGATGGTCAGTCTGCCAAGGGCTACAAGACATAAATCAGCACAAGTCACCTTCACTATCAGGACCACGGCTTCCTCAGAGATGTCAAAACTTGGGGACTAGAAAAACTCTGTTAAAGGCGCCTCATTTGTTCCTAAATTTAACATTCTGTAAACTAAGGTTTTAAGGAAAACCAGTGTGTGATACTGAAACTGAAAGATTCATACCCAGACCCATAAATAATAACAATAATAATATAATGTTAGTCTGTAGTCACCACTAGAGGGAGCTCACTACATACAGATATATACAGCCACCACTAGAGGGAGCTCAGGAGATTACTACATACAGATATATACAGCCACCACTAGAGGGAGCTCAGGAGATTACTACATACACATATATACAGCCACCACTAGAGGAGCTCAGGAGATTACTACATACAGATATATACAGTCACCACTAGAGGGAGCTCAGGAGATTACTGTATACAGATATATACAGCCTCCACTAGAGGGAGCTCAGGAGATGACTACATACAGATATATACAGTCACCACTAGAGGGAGCTCAGGAGATTACTACATACAGATATATACAGCCACCACTAGGGGGAGCTCAGGGGATTACTACATACAGATATATACAGCCACCACTAGAGGGAGCTCAGGAGATTACTACATACAGATATATACAGCCACCACTAGAGGGAGCTCAGGAGATTACTACATACAGATATATACAGCCACCACTAGAGGGAGCTCAGGAGATTACTACATACAGATATATACAGCCACCACTAGAGGGAGCTCAGGAGATTACTGTATACAGATATATACAGCCACCACTAGAGGGAGCTCAGGAGATTACTACATACAGATATATACAGCCACCACTAGAGGGAGCTCAGGAGATTACTACATACAGATATATACAGCCACCACTAGAGGGAGCTCAGGAGATTAATACATACAGATATATACAGCCACCACTAGAGGGAGCTCAGGAGATTACTACATACAGATATATACAGCCACCACTAGAGGGAGCTCACTATACATAGATAATGTAATGAGCTCCCCTAGTGGTGGCTGCAGACAGTGCCCATCACACAAGCAGAAAGGAACAGTTGTAATACTTCCTTCCAACAATTAGTACTGTAATATGGTTTAATTTCTCATTTTCATTTTTAAGATCTCTGCTTACAGTCAGTGAATGTTAACATTCATTGTATATATAGCCACAGGCAGAAGAAGCTTGCTGCCCATCAGTGAAGCAGGACGTCCTCCGATAATGTAACGGACAGAAAAAGCCAGAAACTGAAAGAGTCCATTAGAAACCTGCATAGCGCTCAGTAACATATCAAAAAAAGGTTTATTTTCACTGACAGCAAGCAGAGATCGGGGAAAATGGTGAGATACTGAAGTTAGGGCAAAGGAAACAAGCATCCAATAATGTCAGGCTACTTTCAGACAAGAGTTTTTTGCGGCTCCGTCATGGATCTGCAAAAAATACAACCGCATGCATCAGTCATCCGTTTTCTATTGCGTCAGAGAAAACGGATCCGTCCCCATCCTTTTGGCTCCGCTTCGTCAGGCGGCGTTTTGGTGTCCGCCTCTAGAGCCTAATGGAGACTGATCGGAGGCAAACTGACGCGTTTTGAGCGGATCCTTCTCCATTCAGAATGCATTAGGGCAAACTCATCCGTTTTGGAGAGAGCCCTGAACGGATCTCACAAACGGAAAGCCAAAACGCGAGGGTGAAAGTAGCCCAACTGTTTGTATTTCCTGAATGACAAACTCAGCTCTGCTTCATCTCCATGACGTGCGGCGGCGCTGCGCAGTGGTGGCGGATCAGTGGAGTCTGTGACCTCCGCCGCCACGACTGTTCTTTTATTTACCGAAGATCTGGAGGATACGCCGAAGCGGCGACCTCCTCGTCCTCGCACTAATGACTCCTGACGGACGCACTTCGCCGGTACTCGTCAGTGGCGATGAAAGCGGCGGCTTTCGCTACTCAGACAATATCCGTCACAGTGTGATCTTCTGATGTTCACGGCGACTTACATGCCCGGTAAGTCCATCATCCCCGGAGGGGGCCGCGTCCCGCAGCATCGCACACCTTTGTAGATCAAGTGCTTCAGAGCTGGAATTAAACTGAACACATCTCACGCCGGCTCTTTGAAGGTGGAGAATAAGGCCTTAAAGGAAAATAAGACAATGGCGCCAGAAAGGAGCTCTGCAAATAAACCGCAGCCGGTCCGTGTCCAGCGCTAGGCCTTAAAGGGACAGAAGCGCCAAATGGTTCGCGATTTCTGTGCTCGATAAAATCAGATTTGGCGACTCGTTAGGAACGTCTGGAGGATCCAAGGAAAAGGGGCGAGCTCCTGGACTAGCTGGAAGGCCCTAAAATCTCCCACATATTCCCCTCCACGCCCCAACCCTGCTAACGCGGTTTATTCTGCTGCAAGGTGCTGCCGCAGATACAGCCCTGTCACCTAGCGAGAGGCCTGTGATGGGGTGGTCTGATCTCCCTGTATACAGACCCCAGGGCCGACCTCTCCCGTACGCAGACCCCAGACCAGACCTCCCCCTGTATACAGACCCCAGACCTCCAATGTATACAGACCCCAGACCAGACATCCCCTGTACACAGACCCCAGACCTCCACCTGTATACAGACCCCAGACCAGACCTCTCCTGTATACAGACTCCAGACCAGACCTCTCCTGTATACAGACTCCAGACCAGACCTCTCCTGTATACAGACTCCAGACCACTCCCGTGCGCAGACCCCAGACCAGACCACTCCCGTGCGCAGACCCCAGACCAGACCACTCCCGTGCGCAGACCCCAGACCAGACCACTCCCGTGCGCAGACCCCAGACCAGACCTCTCCTGTATACAGACTCCAGACCACTCCCGTGCGCAGACCCCAGACCAGACCTCTCCCGTGCGCAGACCCCAGACCAGACCTCTCCCGTGCGCAGACCCCAGACCAGACCTCTCCCGTGCGCAGACCCCAGACCAGACCTCTCCCGTGCGCAGACCCCAGACCAGACCTCTCCCGTGCGCAGACCCCAGACCAGACCTCTCCCGTGCGCAGACCCCAGACCAGACCTCTCCCGTGCGCAGACCCCAGACCAGACCTCTCCCGTGCGCAGACCCCAGACCAGACCTCTCCCGTGCGCAGACCCCAGACCAGACCTCTCCCGTGCGCAGACCCCAGACCAGACCTCTCCCGTGCGCAGACCCCAGACCAGACCTCTCCCGTGCGCAGACCCCAGACCAGACCTCTCCCGTCGCAGACCCCAGACCAGACCTCTCCCGTGCGCAGACCCCAGACCAGACCTCTCCCGTGCGCAGACCCCAGACCAGACCTCTCCCGTGCGCTAGACCCCAGACCAGACCTCTCCCGTGCAGACCCCAGACCAGACCTCTCCCGTCGCAGACCCCAGACCAGACCTCTCCCGTGCGCAGACCCCAGACCAGACCTCTCCCATGCGCAGACCCCAGACCAGACCTCTCCGTGCGCAGACCCCAGACCAGACCTCTCCCGTGCGCAGACCCCAGACCAGACCTCTCCCGTGCGCAGACCCCAGACCAGACCTCTCCCGTGCGCAGACCCCAGACCAGACCTCTCCCGTGCGCAGACCCCAGACCAGACCTCTCCCGTGCGCAGACCCCAGACCAGACCTCTCCCGTGCGCAGACCCCAGACCAGACCTCTCCCGTGCGCAGACCCCAGACCAGACCTCTCCCGTGCGCAGACCCCAGACCAGACCTCTCCCGTGCGCAGACCCCAGACCAGACCTCTCCCGTGCGCAGACCCCAGACCAGACCTCTCCCGTGCGCAGACCCCAGACCAGACCTCTCCCGTGCGCAGACCCCAGACCAGACCTCTCCCGTGCGCAGACCCCAGACCAGACCTCTCCCGTGCGCAGACCCCAGACCAGACCTCTCCCGTGCGCAGACCCCAGACCAGACCTCTCCCGTGCGCAGACCCCCAGACCAGACCTCTCCCGTGCGCAGACCCCAGACCAGACCTCTCCCGTGCGCAGACCCCAGACCAGACCTCTCCCGTGCGCAGACCCCAGACCAGACCTCTCCCGTGCGCAGACCCCAGACCAGACCTCTCCCGTGCGCAGACCCCAGACCAGACCTCTCCCGTGCGCAGACCCCAGACCAGACCTCTCCCGTGCGCAGACCCCAGACCAGACCTCTCCCGTGCGCAGACCCCAGACCAGACCTCTCCCGTGCGCAGACCCCAGACCAGACCTCTCCCGTGCGCAGACCCCAGACCAGACCTCTCCCGTGCGCAGACCCCAGACCAGACCTCTCCCGTGCGCAGACCCCAGACCAGACCTCTCCCGTGCGCAGACCCCAGACCAGACCTCTCCCGTGCGCAGACCCCAGACCAGACCTCTCCCGTGCGCAGACCCCAGACCAGACCTCTCCCGTGCGCAGACCCCAGACCAGACCTCTCCCGTGCGCAGACCCCAGACCAGACCTCTCCCGTGCGCAGACCCCAGACCAGACCTCTCCCGTGCGCAGACCCCAGACCAGACCTCTCCCGTGCGCAGACCCCAGACCAGACCTCTCCCGTGCGCAGACCCCAGACCAGACCTCTCCCGTGCGCAGACCCCAGACCAGACCTCTCCCGTGCGCAGACCCCAGACCAGACCTCTCCCGTGCGCAGACCCCAGACCAGACCTCTCCCGTGCGCAGACCCCAGACCAGACCTCTCCCGTGCGCAGACCCCAGACCAGACCTCTCCCGTGCGCAGACCCCAGACCAGACCTCTCCCGTGCGCAGACCCCAGACCAGACCTCTCCCGTGCGCAGACCCCAGACCAGACCTCTCCCGTGCGCAGACCCCAGACCAGACCTCTCCCGTGCGCAGACCCCAGACCAGACCTCTCCCGTGCGCAGACCCCAGACCAGACCTCCCCGTGCGCAGACCCCAGACCAGACCTCCCCGTGCGCAGACCCCAGACCAGACCTCCCCGTGCGCAGACCCCAGACCAGACCTCCCCGTGCGCAGACCCCAGACCAGACCTCCCCGTGCGCAGACCCCAGACCAGACCTCCCCGTGCGCAGACCCCAGACCAGACCTCCCCGTGCGCAGACCCCAGACCAGACCTCCCCGTGCGCAGACCCCAGACCAGACCTCCCCGTGCGCAGACCCCAGACCAGACCTCCCCGTGCGCAGACCCCAGACCAGACCTCCCCGTGCGCAGACCCCAGACCAGACCTCCCCCGTGCGCAGACCCCAGACCAGACCTCCCCGTGCGCAGACCCCAGACCAGACCTCCCCGTCACGCAGACCCCAGACCAGACCTCCCCGTACGCAGACCCCAGACCAGACCTCCCCGTACGCAGACCCCAGACCAGACCTCCCCGTGCGCAGACCCCAGACCAGACCTCCCGTACGCAGACCCCAGACCAGACCTCCCCGTACGCAGACCCCAGACCAGACCTCCCCGTACGCAGACCCCAGACCAGACCTCCCCGTACGCAGACCCCAGACCAGACCTCCCCGTACGCAGACCCCAGACCAGACCTCCCCGTACGCAGACCCCAGACCAGACCTCCCCGTACGCAGACCCCAGACCAGACCTCCCCGTACGCAGACCCCAGACCAGACCTCTCCCGTACGCAGACCCCAGACCAGACCTCTCCCGTACGCAGACCCCAGACCAGACCTCTCCCGTACGCAGACCCCAGACCAGACCTCTCCCGTACGCAGACCCCAGACCAGACCTCTCCCGTACACAGACCCCAGACCAGACCTCTCCCGTACGCAGACCCCAGACCTCCCCCTGTACACAGACCCCAGACTGGATACCACCTGTATACAGATCCTAGGGGGTATACAGAGGAGTCTGGGGTCTTCGCTGTAACCTGCTACACGTTTAATGCATGGAAGAGCCGCATACCCGGATGCCTGTCATGACCACAACAAATGTATCATCTAGGGGTCTCTTTCAATAAGCGGCATTATTCTGCTTGCTGCCAGTGAATGGAAACATTCCTGTTCACATCCAGTACAAACCTCACACTTTTCAGAGCTGTGGGTCTGTTACAGTTGTTACAGGTAACTTTCAGGCCATGATTACGAGCTATTGTTATAGATGAGGAAGTGAGTGCACGTGACGGCGCGTAAACAGGAAAGCGCTGGATTTACACAGACATGAGATCACGCACAGGACACGTGACGCCCCAGCTCGAGTCATCAGCCGCCTGATCACAATGGAGTCTCCGCGGCTACTTAAAGGGGTGGGATATGGGTGGCACATTGCTAGGATATGCCAGGAACATCAGAGGTGGGACCTGCTCCCATCTCCAGAACGGGACCCCAGAAGTGAGTGCAGAGCATGCCCGACACCCTCCACTGGTTTCTATGGGACTGTCGAAAATAGTTTCTCAGAACTCCCATAGAAAATACCGAGCAGGCTGTGCACGCGCAGTGGGCCCTCCGTCACCTTTAGGGCCCTGGCGATAGGAGAACCGCCCCAGAGGTGGAACCCGTGCCTTCTGACACTGGTGGCATCTCCTAGAGACATCGAGAGACAGGCCACCAACGTCCCAGAGAGACAGTCTCCATAAAGGGCGGTCACAGAGGCTGTAATACCCCCGCTAGGGGGCGCTGGGCAGCTACATACGAACCTCTACGCACGTCTGCCCTGTATGGGCTTTTTCACACGAGCGGATGTCGTGCGGGTAATCCCCTGCGTGAAAGAGAGCCAAGCCCCGCTCCGGACAGCAGAGACACGGAGCAGTAACAAGATTGTCCCTGCTGTCCGGAACGGGGCTTGGCTCCCTTTCACGCAGCAGATTACCCGCACGGCATCCACTCGTGTGAAAGAGCCCTAAGCTGGGGTCACATGACACTTCCCTGTGGCCCCTGGCGTGCTTCATCACAGCATTCAGACGTTCCTTTGTGTTTCAAATCATGCACCTCTCGCCCAGTGACATCACGTCCATCGCACAGTGCTCCTCCCCCGTCCGGTGACATCACGTCCATCGCACGGTGCTCCTTCCCCGGCTGGTGACATCACGTCCATCGCACGGTGCTCCTCCCCCGTCCGGTGACATCACGTCCATCGCACGGTGCTCCCCCCCCGTCCGGTGACATCACGTCCATCGCACAGTGCTCCCCGTCCGGTGACATCACGCCCATCGCACGGTGCTCCTCCCCGTCCGGTGACATCACGTCCATCGCACGGTGCTCCTCCCCGTCCGGTGACATCACGCCCATCGCACGGTGCTCCCCCGTCCGGTGACATCACGTCCATCGCACGGTGCTCCTCCCCCGTCCGGTGACATCACGTCCATCGCACGGTGCTCCTCCCCCGTCCGGTGACATCACGTCCATCGCACGGTGCTCCCCCCCCGTCCGGTGACATCACGTCCATCGCACAGTGCTCCCCCCCCGTCCGGTGACATCACGTCCATCGCACGGTGCTCCTCCCCCGTCCGGTGACATCACGTCCATCGCCGCGGTGCTCCTCCCCGTCCGGTGACATCACGTCCATCGCACGGTGCTCCCCCCCCGTCCGGTGACATCACGTCCATCGCACAGTGCTCCTCCCCCGTCCGGTGACATCACGTCCATCGCACGGTGCTCCTCCCCCGTCCGGTGACATCACGTCCATCGCACGGTGCTCCTCCCCGTCCGGTGACATCACGTCCATCGCACGGTGCTCCTCCCCGTCCGGTGACATCACGTCCATCGCACAGTGCTCCTCCCCCGTCCGGTGACATCACGTCCATCGCACAGTGCTCCTCCCCCGTCCGGTGACATCACATCCATCGCACAGTGCTCCCAGCCCTAACTGCTTGGGGGAGGGGCGGTCTGATTCAGACTACTACCACCAGTCTCCAATGGTTGTCATGCAACTCACATGGCGACTTTGGTCAAGTGACAAGACGGCGCGACCACTGGCTGGACCCACACGACTGATGTAAGCGCCGTGCACCCCCGCAGTCTGCAAATCCTAAATCGCACGCGACTCACCTGCAAATGGCGCCACAAATAGTCGTGAAATATCACATCGCAGACAAATTAACGCTCCGTATCCCATTTCGTGACCATATTTTGTTGCACAAAAATAGTTATATATATAAGAAGGACAGTGCTACCCTGGAAAAGCCCCCCACTGATGACGTCATCAGAACACATTTAACGTCACCAGCACCAGACACAAAAGTTTAGCAGAAAGTTTGCGCGCGGCTCCCCCTCACCTCCAGGGCTTGCTATGGCGCAGAGCAGGGCCAGGACGGCTGCACACACCGCGGGCTTCATGTCGCTCTCCGACTCCGTCGCCTACGATAACTGAGGCGTCTTCCGGGAACGCGCAAGATTAGAAACAAAACCGCACGGGGAAGCCCCGCCCCCAGGTACAAAGGTCTGACCCCTCCCCACCAATAGGAATGCAGCATAAGCAGCGCGTCACCTGTAGCCAGGCGGATCTCGGCAGGACGCCTGAGGAGAGGGAGGGTCACGTGATCGGGAGAAGCTGTCGTCCGACTTCAGGACGATTATTGAAGTATGAAATCGTTCCCGATCAGTGCAGATGATCGACACCTGACTCTGCGCCGAATCTGCTGTCTGTTTCTCTATTAAAAGTTGCCTGAGATTTTTTCTGATATATATATATATATTTTTTTGCAATGTTTATGCCCATACTGAAGCAATGAACTGACCCAGATGTTGGGGTACAGCTGGGGGTGCACGGCCATATTTGCTGCGACCAAAGATGGCTGAATGGGGTACAACACCACTTACAAGTTGTAGCGAAAGTGACCCGACGATCACAAAAAATATATTTAAGCCCTGCGTTAGTAATTGCCGCGCAAATTTGTGGCTTTAATGGAAGTTTTTCTTTGAAAATTATGCGGCCAACAGAAAACCGTGGCGAAAACCTGCGCCGTTCATGTGCCGATACTGGGGGCGCAGATCCTGGTCCCACCGCGGATCTGATGGCCCTGACTACCAGCACCACAGGGATTCGGATGGTTAACGGTCGGTCCTGCAGCCGTGACGCCCACATCACAGTGTCTGAATAAGGCCCGATGTCACCACAGATCACCGGCTATTTAGCGTCCAAACTACGACCACAACACATGGACGCCGTGCAGCGAACAATCTCTGGGCCCGACATCTGAATCCGCCCGAGGTCAGGAGCCCTTATACAATGTGATCGTCAGCTCTTCTGCCACCTCCATGGCCGCTGATATACATCTAATCCCCCCGTCCCCACAGCTGGAGAGGGGGCAGCACAGGAAAACAATGACAGCAAGCAGAGGGCCTGAAATTGGAGAGGAATAGAAACAGAAAGCAGCAGAACTTATTGGGACATAACGTGGCCTCCTGATCGGTGGGGTCTGACTGCAGGGACCTCGACTGATCATCAACTGAAGGGGCCACAGGGCAGGGTCACTTTCGGTCCCTTAGTTCTCGGCAGGGTAGTCTTCGGTCCCTAAGTATTTGTCAGGGTCACTTTCGGTCCCTTAGGGTCCTTTCACACTGGCGTTTTTGTTTTCCGGCATAGAGATCCATCGTCGGGTCTCTATGCCGGAAAAATCCTGATCAGGATCATCCCCATGCATTCTGAATGGAGAGAAATCCGTTCAGGATGCATCAGGATGTCTTCAGTTCAGGACCGGAACGTTGTTTGGACGCAGGAAATACCGCAGCATGCTGCGCTTTTTGCTCCGGCCAAAAATCCTGAACACTTGCCGCAAGGCCGGATCCGGAATTAATGCCCATTGAAAGGCATTAATCCGGATCCGGCCTTAAGCTAAACGTTGTTTCGGTGCATCGCCGGATCTGACGTTTAGCTTTTTCTCAATGGTTACCATGGCAGCCAGGACGCTAGAGTCCTGGTTGCCATGGTAAAATGTAGTGGGGAGCAGGGGAGCAGTATACTTACCATCCGTGCGGCTTCCGGGGCGCTCCAGAGTGACGTCAGGGCGCCCTACACGCATGGATCACGTGATCGCATGGATCACGTGATCCATGCGCGTGGGGCGCTCTGACGTCATTCTGAAGCGCCCCGGGAGCCGCACGGACTGTAAGTATACCGCTCCCCCGCTCCCCGCTCCTACTATGGCAACCAGGACTTTAATAGCGTCCTGGCTGCCATAGTAACCTGAAAGCATACTGAAGACTGATCAGGATCCTGATCAGTCTTCTAATGCCTTCAGGCGACTTGCGTTCTGATGGATCCGGCGGGACGGAAGTGCCTGCTGGATCCTCAGAACGCAAGTGTGAAAGAGGCCTTAGTTCTCGGCAGGATCGCCTTCAGTCCCTTACTTCTCGGCAGGATCGCCTTCAGTCCCTTAGTTCTCGGCAGGATCGCCTTCAGTTCGTTAGTTCTCGGCAGGATCGCTTTCAGTCCGTTAGATCTCGGCAGGGTCGCCTTCGGTCCCTTAGTTCTCGGCAGGGTCGCCTTCGGTCCCTTTGTTCTCGGCAGGGTCGCCTTCGGTCCCTTAGTTCTTGGCAGGGTCGTCTTCAGTCCCTTAGTTCTCGGCAGGGTCTCCTTCAGTCCCTTAGTTCTCGGCAGGGTCGCCTTCGGTCCCTTAGTTCTCGGCAGGATCACTTTCAGTCCCTTAGTTCTCGGCAGGGTCGCTTTCGGACCCTAAGTATTTGTCAGGGTCGCCTTCAGTCCCTTAGTTCTCGGCAGGGTCGTCTTCAGTCCCTTAGTTCTCGGCAGGGTCGCCTTCGGTCCCTTAGTTCTCGGCAGGATCACTTTCAGTCCCTTAGTTCTCGGCAGGGTCGCTTTCGGACCCTAAGTATTTGTCAGGGTCGCCTTCAGTCCCTTAGTTCTCGGCAGGGTCGCCTTCGGACCCTAAGTATTTGTCAGGGTCGCCTTCAGTCCCTTAGTTCTCGGCAGGGTCGCCTTTAGTCCTTTAAATTTTGTCAGGGTCGCCTTCGGTCCCTTAGTTCTCGGCAGGGTCGCCTTCGGTCCCTTAGTTCTCGGCAGGGTCGCCTTCGGTCCCTTAGTTCTCAGCAGGGTCGCCTTCGGTCCCTTAGTTCTCGGCAGGGTCGTCTTCGGTCCCTTAGTTCTCGGCAGGGTCGCCTTCGGTCCCTTAGTTCTCGGCAGGGTCGTCTTCGGTCCCTTAGTTCTCGGCAGGGTCGCCTTCGGTCCCTTGAATTTGGCAGCAGTGTTGCTTTCCATGTGCCGGGTTTATTTTTGTCTAGTGTTCCTATGGCGCTGGATTACACACGTTACTTATAAATAGCAATAAAAACGGGGGGTCCGAAGCTTACAAGAAGTGATAAGTGATGGGTACGGACGGACCCCCAGGTGGGCTGCCGCCTTAACCCTTTCAGGTTCCCTGCTCCGGGGCTTTATGGGCAAGATATTGATGAAAGGAAATCTTCTGGTTCTACTTTCCTTAGAAATGTGTGATTTACATAAGGAGAAGGTCTCATCATTTTAGATGATAAAACTCTGACTGCCAGAAACCGCCACCAGGTGGCGCTCAGTGGTACGTTTTTCTACAGCTGTGTTTTCAGTGAGCTCCACAGCTCCCCTTAGTGGTGACTGCAGGAACGCAGAATGATATCGTTTCATTCAGTGGCCCAGAAACGTGGCGCTCCAGCCCTGTGTAAGGATATCAGTGCTGAATGTTCAGACCCTCCTATGTACCGCACCTCCGAGGGCCGCCGGAGGACTCCCCTAGAGGGTAAATTCTGGTGGCCACTCATCACATCACCTACTAAACCGGGACTTAAAGGGGTTCTTCGCGTCTCCGTTGTTCATCTTAGTATAAAAAGTGCCAAGACCTCAGGTGTGGGGAGGAGTGTACATGTATGTCCGTACTTTGTAGACATATACCGTACCACGTCACTGATACCGTAAGGACTGCTGCCATAGCAGAGTGTTCTCCGCTTTAGAGAGACAAGACGTTGATTTAAACATAAACAGTGTAATATATTGATTTGTGCTGGGATTTCCTGCTGCGAGAGGGGAAGTGAGAGCAGCTTAATTTCTAACTACACTCTGATTTCTATGTGTAGCAGAAAGTGCTTGCCGGGGGAGGGGCAGACTTAGGCTCCTCCCATTTATGCCTATTCATAGAGGCGTGTGACCATAAAATGATTGGGGTTGTAGTACTTTGAGGAGTGGCCTGAAATATCTAACTCCCCGTCCTTATAACAATATGTCAGACTTTTTATGGCGCCGCTCGCCTACGTTTCTGACAGGACTCTTTTCTGTCTCCGTTACAATCCCAGTTTAGTGCTTGCCATTAACTTTAAGGCAGGGAATATACAAAAGCTTTGCAGATTTGTAGCGCAGATCCCGCTCCGGCGGTGGTAAAGGTGACAGTCATTCCTCTTTAAATGATGAATGGCGCCCATGTCTAAGCCAATTATAAGCTTCCATTACTCTGCGCGCCCGCAGACAGACCGCAGCGCTTCATGACATTACCGACTCATTACAATTACCTTCCTATCGGGAGGTCGGCATCCCAGAGGCTCACAAACACTTTCCTATTAATTATCTTTATCATGCGGCTAATAAAGATATGTCGGTGTGATCCCATGTTTGCACCCCCCCAAAAAAAAAAAAGTAATGCGCACGTAATATACATAAAGCCACTCTCGGACCCTACAAAGAGTGCACATCTGGCAGGTTTCTTTATAATCAAGTAGAATTTACCCATGTCTGTTTTTGTAGCATCAGCTCCTTGGATATAATTATCTAAGAAGCTGCTCTCTCTTCCCCTCTCCCAGCGAGAAATCCCAGCATGCCAGTATCTAAATTACCTCCTTGACCCATTAAAAGATATAGAAAAGGAAACTGACGATATGGTAAAAGGGTGCTGTGGCTGGCAGGGCATGCTGGGAGTTGTAGTTTCATAATCGGCAGAAAGTCATGGTTTGGAGACCATGGGTCATTTTCTTTCCAGATATTCCAGACTTCTGTCTTGCAGCACGATGGTGCGGGAAATGGAACCCCCCCTGCAGTCCTGGTACTTAAAGGGTTTTTCGAACTGACGACCTATCCTCCAGATCGAGCATTATTAGAGATGAGCAAACTTTAAAAAAAAGTTCGGCGTTCGGCGTTCGGACCGAAGGACCTGGGGTGATGTCACCGTCATGTGATCAGTGCAGGGGGCTGGATTTGATCCCGTGCTGAGCCACGCCCCCTGCACTGATCACATGACGGTGACGTCACCCCAGGTCCTTCGGCTGTTCAACAGTTCGGGTTGGTGGAAGCCGCCCCTTATGGATTCCATATGCGGCGATAGTCTGCGATAGTGGAATCCATAACGGGATGTGCGAGTTACCACAACCCGAAAGCCGAACGCCGAACTTTTTTTTAAAGTTCGCTCATCTCTAGTCATTATTATCTGTCCGACACCTGAGACCTCCGCTGCTCTCTCTTCCGGAAGTGTTCAGGTTCCCTGCAGTGCCCCCACAGGCGAAACACAGTATTACGCGGCTGTCCATGTAACTTATGGCCATGCTGGGTCCTCCAGAGCTTTGTAGCTGCTCTGTCGAATAGATGAAAGTCCTGAATAAAGGACCCCCCCCCCCCCTCCGCATAGAAGTTGTCGGAAATTATCCTGATTTTGCTCTGCGCGGAGCAGCGGCCCCTGGAGCCTACGTTTTTTTCCCCTGTTTATACAAAACGCTAGATATTGTTGATTTTGCCAGACTTTAATATTGCGGGAAGCTTCGGCGTGTAATATAACATCCTCGTCATGGAAGTGGCTGCGCTAATCCCTGTTTTATGAAGAGCCTATCCTCAGCCCCGGTGATTCCCGCCGTCCTATATGTACGGTTCAGCGCTATCGTTTTATTACTTCTGAACAGGATTCATTATCCTTTTTGCTGTTATAAAAAATAAAAAAATTGCGGTCACCTCCAGATAGTCCGCCCGGCTTTGCATCCTCTGATTGATGCTGAATGGAGGAGCGAGCGCTGCTTAATTCTTAATGCGCGGCGGCAGAATGGAGACTGCATAATAAATGTGCACGATCCAACGCATAACAGTATATAATATAATACAAAGGTGATAAAAGCTCTAAAAAGGTAATGAGCGCGCGAAATCTAATCGTGAATCACGCCGCACACGATGAACTGGAAGCCCATTCTGATTAAGTGGCGAACGATCGGAGGCTAAAAAAGGCTAATTAAAACAAGTAAAAGGAACAAAAAGCCCCAAATATAAGAAATGGAGATAAATCGTAATAAAAATGATCAAAAATAGGTCGTAATAAAGTGTAAAAGTCATCAGTGCCGGCATCCTGCCGCGTAAATCGGGACGCGCAGGATGATATAGATATATATATAATTTCGTTTTATTTTTTTAATAGGTTTCTGTATCGATTCGTCATGAGTTTCAAGATCTCTGCTTGCTGTTATTCATAAATCTGCCCATCACATGATCAGGACGAAGTTTGTGTCCCATGGAAGTAAAGCAAAGGTGGCCCCTAGCGAGCACCCTTTTTATGGCGGTCACTGAGGGGCCTCAGTCTAAAGCCTCACCGTGGCCGTATTGCGGGTCCGCAATATGCGGTCACCGGCCGCGTGCTCCCCGCATCACGGATGCAGACCCATTCACTTGAATGGGTCCAAAATCCGGAGCTGCGGTGCGGAACGGAGGCACAGGACCCCATGGAAGCACTACAGAGTGCTTCCGTGGTGTTTCTGTCTGTGCCTCCGGACCGCAAAACAATAGAACATGTTCTATTTTTTTGCAGTGCGGACGGATCACGGATTCATTCAAGTTGAATGGGTCTCGATCCGTCCCGGCCGCCACATGGACGTTGCCCGTGCATTGGGGACCACAAATTGCGGTCCCCAAAGGACGGAACGGCCGCACAACTGCCATGTGTATAAGGTCGAAGTGTTGCACAGGAGTATAGGCGTCTACAGCTGGAATCAGAGGAACATCCGATCCTGGATATTTAACCCTTACCCTGGGTTCAGACCTGAGCGTTCTAGAAACGCGCGTTTTACGCACGTTTTTGTCGCACGTATTTCAGCGCGTTTTTGCAAATAGGAAACGCGCGTTCGTACGCGCGTTCTTGTGATTGACTACTGTGGTGTCAATCACAAAACGTGTGACAAACGCCCCAAAAAAAGCTCAAGTACTTGTTTATGCGTCGGGCGTTTTACAGCGCGTTCAAACGCGCTGTAAAACGCTCAAGTGACAACCAGGGCCATAGGAAAGCATTGGTTTTCATGTGTTGAGCGTTTTACAGTGCGTTTGAACGCGCTGTAAAACGCTCAGGTGTGAACTTAGGGTTAGAGAACCCTGCATTAGTACGTTTTCTTTTTTCGCTCCCCACCTTCCCAGAGCCAACACTTTTTTATTTTTATGTTCACATAGACAAATGAGGGCTTGTTTTTTTGCAGGACAAGTTGTACTTTCTAATGGCATCATTTAATATTGCCTATGAAGTAGTGAGAACTGGAAAAAAATTCCAAATGAGGTGGAATTGGAAAAAAAAATCCACCACAGTTTTATCGGTTGTGTTTTTACAGTGTTCCCTATGAGATAAAACTGACCTGTTCTCTTCATTCTCCGGGTCAGTACGATTACAGAGATACCACATTTATATAGTTTTATGGGTTTTCTTTTTACAGCGTTCCCTATGAGATAAAACTGACCTGTTCTGTTCATTCTCCGGGTCAGTACGATTACAGAGATACCACATTTATATAGTTTTATGGGTTTTGTATTTACAGCGTTCCCTATGAGATAAAACTGACCTGTTCCCTTCATTCTCCGGGTCAGTACGATTACAGCGATACCACATTTATATAGTTTTATAGGTTTTGTCTTTACACCGTTCCCTATGAGATAAAACTGACCTGTCCCCCTCATTCTCCGGGTCAGTACGATTACAGTGATACCACATTTATATAGTTTTATGG
The DNA here is from genome assembly GCA_033119425.1 of Bufotes viridis. Taxonomy (NCBI): domain Eukaryota; kingdom Metazoa; phylum Chordata; class Amphibia; order Anura; family Bufonidae; genus Bufotes; species Bufotes viridis. The sequence continues at coordinate 596,760,521 of CM065590.1, read as the reverse complement.
GTTTTGTATTTACAGCGTTCCCTATGAGATAATACTGACCTGTTCCCTTCATTCTCCGGGTCAGTACGGTTACAGTGATACCACATTTATATAGTTTTATGGGTTTTGTTGTTACAGTGTTCCCTATGAGATAAAACTGACCTGTTCTCTTCATTCTCCGGGTCAGTACGATTACAGCGATACCACATTTATATAGTTTTATGGGTTTTGTTTTTACGTTGTTCCCTATGAGATAAAACTGACCTGTTCCCTTCATTCTCCGGGTCAGTACGGTTACAGTGATACCACATTTATATAGTTTTATAGGTTTTGTCTTTACAGCGTTCCCTATGAGATAAAACTGACCTGTTCCCTTCATTCTCCGGGTCAGTACGATTACAGTGATACCACATTTATATAGTTTTATGGGTTTTGTATTTACAGCGTTCCCTATGAGATAAAACTGACCTGTTCTCTTCATTCTCCGGGTCAGTACGATTACAGTGATACCACATTTATATAGTTTTATGGGTTTTGTTTTACAGCGTTCCCTATGAGATAAAACTGACCTGTTCTCTTCATTCTCCGGGTCAGTACGATTACAGAGATACCACATTTATATAGTTTTATGGGTTTTGTATTTACAGCGTTCCCTATGAGATAAAACTGACCTGTTCCCTTCATTCTCCGGGTCAGTACGATTACAGTGATACCACATTTATATAGTTTTATGGGTTTTGTTTTACAGTGTTCCCTATGAGATAAAACTGACCTGTTCTCTTCATTCTCCGGGTCAGTACGATTACAGCGATACCACATTTATATAGTTTTATGGGTTTTGTTTTTACGTTGTTCCCTATGAGATAAAACTGACCTGTTCCCTTCATTCTCCGGGTCAGTACGGTTACAGTGATACCACATTTATATAGTTTTATAGGTTTTGTCTTTACACCGTTCCCTATGAGATAAAACTGACCTGTTCCCTTCATTCTCCGGGTCAGTACGATTACAGTGATACCACATTTATATAGTTTTATGGGTTCTGTTTTTACAGTGTTCCCTATGAGATAAAACTGACCTGTTCTCTTCATTCTCCGGGTCAGTACGATTACAGAGATACCACATTTATATAGTTTTATGGGTTTTGTTTTTACGTTGTTCCCTATGAGATAAAACTGACCTGTTCCCTTCATTCTCCGGGTCAGTACGATTACAGTGATACCACATTTATATAGTTTTATGGGTTTTGTTTTTACAGCGTTCCCTATGAGATAAAAACTGACCTGTTCCCTTCATTCTCCGGGTCAGTACGATTACAGTGATACCACATTTATATAGTTTTATGGGTTTTGTTTTACAGCGTTCCCTATGAGATAAAACTGACCTGTTCTCTTCATTCTCCGGGTCAGTACGATTACAGTGATACCACATTTATATAGTTTTATGGGTTTTGTATTTACAGCGTTCCCTATGAGATAAAACTGACCTGTTCTCTTCATTCTCCGGGTCAGTACGATTACAGTGATACCACATTTATATAGTTTTATGGGTTCTGTTTTTACAGTGTTCCCTATGAGATAAAACTGACCTGTTCCCTTCATTCTCCGGGTCAGTACGATTACAGTGATACCACATTTATATAGTTTTATGGGTTCTGTTTTTACAGTGTTCCCTATGAGATAAAACTGACCTGTTCTGTTCATTCTCCGGGTCAGTATGATTACAGTGATACCACATTTATATAGTTTTATGGGTTTTGTTTTTACGTTGTTCCCTATGAGATAAAACTGACCTGTTCCCTTCATTCTCCGGGTCAGTACGATTACAGAGATACCACATTTATATAGTTTTATGGGTTCTGTTTTTACAGCGTTCCCTATGAGATAAAACTGACCTGTTCCCTTCATTCTCCGGGTCAGTACGATTACAGCGATACCACATTTATATAGTTTTATAGGTTTTGTCTTTACACCGTTCCCTATGAGATAAAACTGACCTGTTCCCCTCATTCTCCGGGTCAGTACGATTACAGTGATACCACATTTATATAGTTTTATGGGTTTTGTATTTACAGCGTTCCCTATGAGATAAAACTGACCTGTTCTCTTCATTCTCCGGGTCAGTACGGTTACAGTGATACCACATTTATATAGTTTTATGGGTTTTGTTTTTACGTTGTTCCCTATGAGATAAAACTGACCTGTTCTCTTCATTCTCCGGGTCAGTACGATTACAGCGATACCACATTTATATAGTTTTATAGGTTTTGTCTTTACACCGTTCCCTATGAGATAAAACTGACCTGTTCCCTTCATTCTCCGGGTCAGTACGGTTACAGTGATACCACATTTATATAGTTTTATGGGTTTTGTTGTTACAGTGTTCCCTATGAGATAAAACTGACCTGTTCTCTTCATTCTCCGGGTCAGTACGATTACAGCGATACCACATTTATATAGTTTTATGGGTTTTGTTTTTACGTTGTTCCCTATGAGATAAAACTGACCTGTTCCCTTCATTCTCCGGGTCAGTACGATTACAGCGATACCACATTTATATAGTTTTATAGGTTTTGTCTTTACACCGTTCCCTATGAGATAAAACTGACCTGTTCCCCTCATTCTCCGGGTCAGTACGATTACAGTGATACCACATTTATATAGTTTTATGGGTTTTGTATTTACAGCGTTCCCTATGAGATAAAACTGACCTGTTCTCTTCATTCTCCGGGTCAGTACGGTTACAGTGATACCACATTTATATAGTTTTATGGGTTTTGTTGTTACAGTGTTCCCTATGAGATAAAACTGACCTGTTCTCTTCATTCTCCGGGTCAGTACGATTACAGCGATACCACATTTATATAGTTTTATAGGTTTTGTCTTTACACCGTTCCCTATGAGATAAAACTGACCTGTTCCCCTCATTCTCCGGGTCAGTACGATTACAGTGATACCACATTTATATAGTTTTATGGGTTTTGTTGTTACAGCGTTCCCTATGAGATAAAACTGACCTGTTCTCTTCATTCTCCGGGTCAGTACGGTTACAGTGATACCACATTTATATAGTTTTATAGGTTTTGTCTTTACACCGTTCCCTATGAGATAAAACTGACCTGTTCTCTTCATTCTCCGGGTCAGTACGATTACAGCGATACCACATTTATATAGTTTTATAGGTTTTGTCTTTACACCGTTCCCTATGAGATAAAACTGACCTGTTCCCCTCATTCTCCGGGTCAGTACGATTACAGTGATACCACATTTATATAGTTTTATGGGTTTGTTTTTACGACGTTCCCTATGAGATAAAACTGACCTGTTCCCCTCATTCTCCGGGTCAGTACGATTACAGAGATACCACATTTATATAGTTTTATGGGGTTTGTTTTTACAGTGTTCCCTATGAGATGAAACTGACCTGTTCCCTTCATTCTCCGGGTCAGTACGATTACAGCGATACCACATTTATATAGTTTTATGGGGTTTGTTTTTACGTTGTTCCCGATGAGATAAAACTGACCTGTTCCCTTCATTCTCCGGGTCAGTACGATTACAGGGATACCACATTTATATAGTTTTATGGGTTTTGTTTTTACGTTGTTCCCTATGAGATGAAACTGACCTGTTCCCTTCATTCTCCGGTCAGTACGATTACAGCGATACCACATTTATTTAGTTTTTCTTGTGTTTTAATATTGAAAAGAAGTTTGTGTGACTTTTTGATCACTTGTTAATTTTTTTAGGGTAAAGTTGGCCATTTTTAATTTTTCCCCGTTACGCCGTTCGCCATATGAGATAAATAGTTTAATATTTTAATAGTATGGACGTTTTCAGATGTAGCGATGCCTATGAATCTTTTTATTTTTTATTTTTATTTTGGGGAAAGGGGGTGATTTGAACTTTTATATTTTTTGTAAATGAAATATTCTATGATCGGTATTTACCCATCACAGAGCACAACATTTTCTATACCAGTCCAGTGCTGCCACCTGCTGGAGCTTGAGGCGCTTTGACCATGGCATGTGAGGAATTAAATGTATGTGATCAGTCCTATGACCGATCGCAGACATTTGCCCCAGGCCTGAAACAGCAGAAACCCAGAGGCTGTGGCGTCTGCTGCGCGTGCAAGCGGGCACCATCTTTAAAATGACAACTTCCGTCAGATGTATACAGCAGAGGTCGCTTAGGGGGTCAACCCCTTAGATGCCCCGGTCAGTATCCCCACAATCACATTGCACCCCCGCACATACTATGCGATTGTGGGGTGTCATTGGCTTCTATGGGTCTGCCATGTGTACAGAAGCCTATTAGGCCTCGCCAGAAGCAGGGTTTAATAGGCTGCCTTTCTGTGTAAAATACACATGATACACTGCCTGTTGATCGTGTGTCCCATCTGGGCCAAAAAATGTTACATTATAATCATTTTTATATAAAATAAAGAGTCATCCGTAAAAAACAAAAGAAAAGCCAAAATCTGTGTATTTTGTTCTTCTGCCTCCAAAGAAATGGAGTAAAAAGTGATCAAAAAGTTGCATGTGTCACCAAATGATACCAATGAAAATTTTAAAAAATAGTTTTTAAAAAATTATCCGTATTTTTTATTTTTAGTAAGACATAAATAAATACATTTTTATTGGTAAAATGGCAGTGAGTGGCAGAATGAAGGGATCAGGTGGTTTATGCTGCGCGGTGAACACCATTGAAAACCGCCGAGATCCTTCAGTGTGATGCAGCCCCTTGCTGCCCCCTCAGGGTGCACATCTTAGGTCACACGGAAGGCTCTGTACCAAAATGCCAGATTCAGGAATCCGGAACCTGTGCTTGGCGGAGCAGCGGTTTGGTGCCCGGGCCCTGCACCTCCAGGGACCAGTAGCTACATTTTTGTAAAATCACCGCTCCTGGATGAGGCATCTGCAGAAGAGGTTGGTATGAGGTGAAGATAGAATGTAGGGAAATTCCACAAAGAATAACCAGAAGCAAAGTACTGGACTTTCCAGATACGGTGACGTCAGGTCCTTTCCTGTGCAGTTCCTCCAGGTACTTTAGTTTCCTCAGAACATCCTTCAGTGGCTTCCTATAAACTAGTGTCTGTGTGTACAGTATATGGGGGAGGCAGGGGACTGAGGTATCAGCTACAATGTGATTATATTCAAAGGAACACTCTGGGCAGAAGTGATACATTGTATCATACCTAATGCCGATCCTGAGGGGCAGAGCAAGACAGGGATTCTCCCACTGGTGTTCTTTGAATGTTTATATCACACTTGCAGACCTGACCCTCACCCACACCACTGTCCCTATCTACTTGGACAATTCACCCTAAACGGCAGCCCCAACTGGGCGATGGTACCTGACCTGACTAAGCTGCGCAGGATCTACTAGGGGGCACAAAAGGGGAAGTTAGACGGGCCGAGTCAAAACCAGAGAATATACCGTGAAAACCAAGAAAGAAGCAAACACAAGCAGTGTCGAAACCAGGAGGAAATGTCAGAATCAGCAGTCAGAGGCAAGAAGTCCAAATCACAGGCAATTGTGACCAGCACTGCCTGTTTAAATACCCCGCCTTGAGGAAGCACATGACGCCGGTGCTGGCACTGACTGGCCCGGCGTCTTTGCCCCCTGATAGGCCAACCAAGTCCACTGTCCACAGGGCTGGTTGCCACTATGATAGGGCGACGCCGGCAGTGCAGTAACAGTGCGGGCGGACTTGTCGCAGGAGAGCAGATAGGTAAGTACATAATAGTTCCTTCAAGAGTTGCTTGTGTGAAACTGGATAACTCCATTAAAAAAACAAAGGTCAGTTGCAATATTGGTCCAGAACTGCAGAAGCCACTCCCACGAGGAGCCTCCTGTACCAAGATTTTGCAATGACTGCAGTCACTGAATAGAATAGATGAGTCTTTTATCCTCCTCCTGATGGGTCTGAAAAGATCATATCAGTCCCACATCCTTTTTACAAGTTATAATAATCATGTGATCCACCTTCCAAAAACATTCCTGCTGGAGGTCCAAGCTCAGATCCATCACTCAGTCTGTGACTGGTCCAGTCTGTGACTAGGGTTGAGCGAACCCGAGCTGTAAAGTTCCGAACATTACAGTTTTTCTCACCCGAACCCGAACATTTCCGTAAAAGTTCGGGTTCGTTGTTCGTCGATTTCTTCCCGCTTTTTAAAAGTCTGCAGGGCAGCCAATCAACAAGCATTTCACTACTTTGCCCTAAGAGCCCATCACAGCCATGCCTACTAATGGCACCGCTGTGATTGGCCAGTGCAGCATGTGACCCAGCCTCTATATAAGCTGGAATCACGTAGCGCCGCACGTCCCTCTGCTCTTCTCGGTGTAGGGACAGGTTGCTGCCGCTGCTGTGAGGGACAGATCAGGGAAGAAATCCGTTGAACTTGTTGGTGTTAACTCTTCAAACTACAGCGATTATTGAGGGTGCTATGCTACATATTTGTTCCCAGCCCTGAGCCCAGCGACACTGCAGAATAATTTTTAATCCATCTGTTACTGAGGTGGGGGTCGGCGGCCATTTTAGTCACTGCAGTGTCCTTGGGACTGCATGTGACCTGCATGTGTGCAGCCTGCCAGGGACATCCGTCTAGTTATTTTTTGGTAGCTCAATGAAGGAAAAATTCCTTTTTTCTGGCAGGTCAAGTCCCCTACATTACCTATTTTATAATTTAGGGGTGACATAGTGCATTTCTGTAGTTTGGGGAATAAACCCGTACTGTCGTACCACTGAGCACTTTTGCATACAACGCTGAAAAAACAGTTTTTTGCCAGTTTTGCCGTATTCAAACCCCTGCTCTGCATAACAGACAGGGAACTGAGTTCATTACAATTGGCGGTTACATTGTTGCCTGACATAAAGCCTGTTTCGGCTGTGCAGGTAGTCGCCAACAACAATGTGTCTTGTTTTCTTTCTTTTTTTAAATAAATTGCTGTAGACCCCAAAACATTGGGAAATATAAAAAAGAAAACAAAGAGTAAGTGCGCTGTATTATAATAGTGGTTGGGTGAGGCCAGTATTCATGTCTATTCTGCACAAGGTACGGACAGGTTCTGTGGGATCCATGTCTGGTTCTTTTTAATGAACGTCAGCTTGTCCACGTTGGCTGCGGACAGGCGGCTGCGCTTGTCTGTAATGACGCCCCCTGCTGTGCTAAACACACGTTCAGACAATACACTGGCTGCAGGGCAGGCCAGCACCTCCAAGGTGTAAAGGGCAAGCTCAGGCCATCTGCCCAATTTGGAGACCCAGAAGTTGAATGGGGCCAGGGGTCAAGTCCTGGGAAAAAAAGTGTGGGAACTCACCCAAGATCCAGTGCCTCCGCGTGACGTCACTGCGTGCTTCGTACGCAAAGGGCAGGGGAGTTCGGGAGGAGGAGCAAGCACCGTATTTTTCACCCTATAAGACGCACCTAGGTTTTAGAGGGGGACAATAAGAAAAAAATAGTTTTTTATCTGCATCCTCCTGCTGTCGGCTGTGCTGTGAAGGCTGCGCACAGTGTGACGTCAGAGTGCCTCAGCCCTCATACCTGTGCGTAGCCCTGCACAGCCGACAGCAGGAAGCAGTGAGTACAAAGCCTAGTTCACTTCTTCCTGGTCCTTTTGCCCGGCGTTAAAGACGGCCCTGAAAGGGAACGGCGTTCCTGCTATGAAAAAAAGTACAAGAACGCCGTTCCCACACATTCCTGCAGGACTCGTGCCCTGTTACATCTCTCATTATAACTTTCCCCCCAATAGCACATTTCTCCAGTATATTTCTCATTATAACCCCCCCCCCAATAGCACATTTCTCCAGTATATTTCTCATTATAACCCCCCCCCCCAATAGCACATTTCTCCAGTATATTTCTCATTATAACCCCCCCCCCCCAATAGCACATTTCTCCAGTATATTTCTCATTATAACCCCCCCAATAGCACATTTCTCCAGTATATTTCTCATTATAACTCTCCCAATAGCACATTTCTCCAGTACATCCATGATTCCACATTATAAGTTATAATGAGAGATGTACTGGAGAAATGTGCTATTGGGGGGAAAGTTATAATGAGAGATGTAACAGGGCACAAGTCCTGCAGGAATGTGTGGGAAGGGGGGGTCGTTTTATAAAACTTATAATGTAGAAATGTACTGGAGAAATGTAATATTGGAGGTGAGGGTTATAATTTATAACCCCCCAATAGCACATTTCTCCAGTACATCTGTCATTATAACTTTTATAAAACGACCCCCCCTTCCTCATTCCCTCCTTAATAGGACATTTCTCCAGCACTGTACTATAACCTCCACCTCCCCGGGGAAGGCTTGACAAGTACAGTGTGTGGTGGGCACTGGGCAGCCGCAGCAGAACTTACTTTAACTGTCAGACAGAGAACCACTGCCGTCTGGTTGGCGCTCGGCTCGCTCCTTCTTCTCTGGCTGGGGGCGGAGCTCGCTGGCAACGTCACATGCGAAGACGTGCCTGTGCGGCGGCACGCTCCCCAGCACAGCCAGCCACTCAGCCTCTTTCTTAGTCTGGCCGGCGGCCGCTTATCCCTGTTAGCCGAAGGCCCGCCCACCACAACGTCCCACCACCACCGCATGAGAGGACCAGGAAGCGGTAAGAACAAAGCCTAGTTCACCGCTTCCTGGTTCTTTTGCCAGCGTTAAAGATGGGGGGGCCCTGAAAGGGAACGGCGTTCCTGCTATGAAAAAAGTGCAGGAACGCCGTTCCCACGCGTTCCCCCTCGACTCGACCCCTGAATGGGGCAGTCCCAGTGGTGTAGATTGAAATGACTGGGCCCAACAGCAAATTTTTGAATGGGGCCCCCTCCCCCAGTAATTTTTTCGCAAACCCCTTCCTTTCATGCCGCCCCCTTTCCTGTGGCTATTAAAGATCACTCTCTCAGACCAGGCCCGGCAGCTGTTCCATCCACTTTCTACACTGTCTATACTGCCACTGTATATCATTTCATTGTGTAATAATGTTAGTCCTCCTCCTCCTCCTGGATGGGCCCCTTCTTGGTCAGGGCCCCAAAGCAGCCGCTTTCCCTGCTTCCCCTGTAGCTACGCCCCTGGGCAGACCCATCAGTCAGTATGTGTAGGCGTGTGCACACATACTGCTCCACCATGTTGGTGAAATGCTGCCTCCTGCTAAGACGTTACGTATCAGCTGGTGGTGCCGGTTGTTGTGACGCGGTGACAAAGCTTTCTCACATTTCGGCCATGCTAACCCTGCCTTCTGAGGTGCTGGCAGTGCCCCAGCTGCGTTGGCGACTTCTTCCTCCTCCTCCTCTGCTTTAGCCTTGTGCTTCCTCTGAGCCCCCGGTGTCAGGTGGGAATGCCATTAGCAGCGCGTCTACCAGCGTTGGCTTCTTCCGATCACGCTCTAGTGACGGATCTAAGGACGTCCCGTTGTCCTTGTAACGGGATCCAGCAGGGTGGCCACCCAGTAATCTGTACGAGTTACAATGTGGGCAACTCGGCAGTTGTTGCGCAGACACTGCAGCATGTAGTCGCTCATGTGTGCAAGGCTGCCCAGAGGCAACGACAAGCTGTCCTCCGTGGGAGGCGTATCGTCTGTGTCCTCCCTATCCCCCCAGCCACGCTGCAGTGATGGCCGTGAGCTGCTTTGGGTGCCACCCCGCTGTGAACACGTTTTTTTCTCCTCCTCCTCCAGAACTGTGCCCTGGCTCGATGATTGTGTACCTGGCCTATGTTGGTGCAGGAGCCCACCCTCCGACCCACTTCTATATGACTGGCCTTATGAGTTAAGGGTAAGGCGTGTATATAGTTTTGTTTGTTTATTCCGTTTATCTGACTTGTAGTTATTTAAATCTGTTTATAACTAAATTTGTAAATAGTTTGTGAATGGGCGTTAATGAGTGCACAATCTAATCGACAAGTTTAATAGAATTATTTGCCTGTCACATCGGCGGCTCGGGCCGCAGGGGTCCTTGAGCTCCAATAAAAGTGAATTTGTCCCACCAGACCTGGATTAAGGAATTGATTTTCACTGTCAGGTGTTCAGGAATTTCTGCACCACCAGATTCGGCACATGCGCCAGGCAGGGGATGTGTGTCAAATCGGCTAGGCTCAGAGCTGCTACGAGATTTTGCCCATTATCGCGCACCGCCAGGCCGGGCTTGAGGCTCAGCGGCACCAACCAATCATCGGTCTGTTGTTCCGTGCCCGTCCACAGCTCCTGCGCGGTGCGGGGTTTATCCCCCAAACAGATGAGTTTCAGAACAGCCTGCTGTCGTTTACCCCGGGCTGTGCTGCTGTGGGTGGTGAAGGTGTTACACTGAGATGATGAGGAGGAAGAAGCCGAGGAGGAGGTAGAGGAGGCAACAGGAGGCAAAGAGAAATGCCCTGCGATCCTCGGGGGCGGAAGGATATGTGCCAATCCGCCTCTGGCCCAGCCGCCACTACATTTCCTCCGTGTGGTGTTAGGGAGATATAACGTCCCTGCCCGTGCTTACTGGTCCACGTATCGGTTGTTATGTGGATCTTGCCACAGATGGCGTTGCGCAGCGCACACTTGATTTTGTCCGCCACCTGGTTGTGCAGGGAGGGGATGGCTCGCCTGGAAAAGTAGTGGCGGCTGGGATCCACCACCACCGCCATAAGTTTTTTAAAAGTCTCCATTCATCTCTACCAGACAGAAAGACAGCATTTTAAAGGACCAGGAATTTTGAAATCCCTGCATTCCGGGCCGGGGATCGCGGGTGGGTAGGGGGGTACTTCCTCTTTCTATTTCTCTTTCTAATTAGGAGATGGACAGCTGAATGCTTCAATGGGAGTGTGGAGACGCTTGGTGACGGTAAAAGATGTGACTTCAATGGGGTTCGGGTTCAGGGTCAAGTTCGGGTCCCGAACTCGAACTTTGCGGTGAAGTTCGGCCGAACCCGGTGAACCCGAACTTCCAGGTGTTCGCTCAACAGTACCTATGACACATCATGTGACTTATCTCCATACCAGTACAGATCAATTCCAATCACCGGTGTCTGATTAAGGCTGGTGGAAGCCCCTATCCCTCTTCTGGAACCAAGAACCTCAAGTGAATGCACATCTACAAGAGGTGGCTGAGCATACATGTGCCCATCTGCCCTGAGGTCTTAGTGACTGATCGAACCTAACAGGATCACTGGCAGGGTGGGTGGTGAAGGCTCCAGGGCACAAGTCCAATAGGTCCCCCATCTAATTTGGGCCTGACAATAAAACATGGAGCCTAAATAAAGTCTTAACTTACAGGGGCATGTATTCCCTGGCCATGGGTATGTTATGTTCTCACCTCGGATATGCAGGAGAACCAGTGTAGAGGGCGGGTGACCTGGTGTAGTGGAGCAGAGCTGCATCGAAGACTGAAGTAGCAGAGTTGATGCAGTGGAGTTTCCTGGAGACCAATGTAATAGAATTGATGTAGCAGAGTGGAGTAACTAGAAGTAGATGTAGCACCATTGTAGCAGAGTTACTGGAGGCTAATGTTGCTGAGTGTAGCAGAGTTACTGGAAGCTGATGCTGCAGAGTGTAGCAGAGTTGTAGTAGAGTTACTGGAGACTGATGTATCAGCGTTGTAGCAGAGTTACTAGATGCTGATGTCGCTGAGTGTAGCAGAGTTACTAGAAGCTGATGCAGCAGAGTGTAGTAAATCTGTAGCAGAGTTACTGGAGGCTGATGCTGCAGAGTGTAGCAGAGTTACTGGAGGCTGATGTCGCAGAGTGTAGCAGAGTTAATGGAGATTGATGCCGCAGAGTGTAGCAGAGTTACTGGAGGCTGATGCCGCAGAGTGTAGCAGAGTTAATGGAGATTGATGCCGCAGAGTGTAGCAGAGTTACTGGAAGCTGATGCTGCAGAGTATAGCAGAGTTGTAGTGGAGTTACTGGAGACTGATGTATCAGCGTTGTAGCGGAGTTACTAGATGCTGATGTCGCTGAGTGTAGCAGAGTTACTAGAAGCTGATGCAGCAGAATGTGGCAGAATAGCAGCAGAGTTACTGGAAGCTGATACAGCAGAGTGTAGTAAATCTGCAGCAGAGTTACTGGAGGCTGATGCCGCAGAGTGTAGTAGAACTGTAGCAGAGTTACTGGAGGCTGATGCTGCAGAGTGTAGCAGAGTTACTGGAGGTGGATGCTGCAGAGTGTAGCAGAGTTACTGGAGGCTGATGCCGCAGAGTGTAGCAGAGTTAATGGAGATTGATGCCGAAGAGTGTAGCAGAGTTACTGGAGGCTGATGCTGCAGAGTGTAGCAGAGTTACTGGAGGCTGATGCTGCAGAGTGTAGCAGAGTTACTGGAGGCTGATGCCGCAGAGTGTAGCAGAGTTAATGGAGATTGATGCCGAAGAGTGTAGCAGAGTTACTGGAGGCTGATGCTGCAGAGTGTAGCAGAACTGTAGCAGAGTTACTGGAGGCTGATGCTGGAGAGTGTAGCAGAACTGTAGCAGAGTTACTGGGGACTGATGCTGCAGAGTGTAGCAGAACTGTAGCAGAGTTACTGGAGGCTGATGCTGCAGAGTGTAGCAGAACTGTAGCAGAGTTACTGGAGGCTGATGCCGCAGAGTGTAGCAGAGTTACTGGAGATTGATGCCGCAGAGTGTAGCAGAGTTACTGGAGGCTGATGCTGCAGAGTGTAGCAGAACTGTAGCAGAGTTACTGGAGGCTGATGCTGCAGAGTGTAGTAGAACTGTAACAGAGTTACTGGAGGCTGATGCTGCAGAGTGTAGTAGAACTGTAGCAGAGTGACTGGAAGCTGATGCTGCAGAGTGTAGCAGAACTGTAGCAGAGTTACTGGAGGCTGAGGCTGCAGAGTGTAGTAGAACTGTAGCAGAGTTACTGGAGGCTAATGCTGTGTAGAGTGTAGTAGAACTGTAGCAGAGTTACTGGAGGCTGATGCTGCAGAGTGTAGTAGAACTGTAGCAGAGTGACTGGAGGCTGATGCTGCAGAGTGTAGCAGAGTTACTGGAGGCTGATGCCGCAGAGTGTAGCAGAGTTACTGGAGGCTGATGCTGCAGAGTGTAGTAGCTTTGTAGCAGAGTTACTGGAGGCAGAGGTGTAGCAGGGTTGAGGCAGAGTTGTACAGCCGGTCACCTGAGACACTTGTAACCCCAATAGGTAGCTTTCCGCCAATAACCTGGTGGGATGATGTCATTGGTGCGTGTCAGTTTGCTGTTGTAACCCATTGCGCAGGAGACTGGGCAGGCTGGAGGAGGGAAGTGGGGCACTGGGACAGGTGGGTGATAGGGTTAACAAGAAGCAATGTATTGTCAGTCTGTCACAAAAATAAGAAAACCGGAGCCATAGTATAGGGTGCGTATCCACGGGCAGAGGGGGCGTAATCAGGCACGTGCGCAGGATTACTCAGATACAATTATATTAATTTGTGGATATAGATGCTATTAGCCCCCCATTGCTTGCAGCGTACACTCACACTGGTAATGTAATGCTCTCAGTGCCATTAGTTTCTGTCTTAACCCCCTCTGCTGCCGACTTTACCGCAAGCACAAAGAGATTATATGACTGAAATCTCAGCGGTAAAAGGGAATTTCAGCGGCCGCCGCCATAACCTGCATGAGAACTTTATACGGAGCCGCCACCGGCAGGAGAATATACGAAGGAGGAAATATGGATTCCGAGCACAAGGCTCGCCTGCCAACGACTAAAGGGGCGTCTCACGAGGACGCCCCCTTGGAGTCTTGAGTCTCCTGCTTTAGAGGACTCGCCCCAGCCATGTAACACGCCTGACAGAACTTTCCTCCGTATGTTATCAGAGCCTCTCAGTAGTGCAGCCTCAGGCTTTGGGGCCTGTAACTTTCCCTAATCCTATCGAAGCTTTGAAGTTTTTTTGTAAAGTATTTTCTTCAGGTAAAAAGAAACCAAAGGCGATCCGATCATTGCTTTCTCTACAGGACGGGGTCATGTCTCACGCGGTCGCTCCTGCCTTAAGCGCGGCGCTTGTCTACACCACGTATTGTTAGACTCAGTCGTTCTGAGCTTTTATACTCATCATATGAAGGAATAGGTAAGTGGCCATTATCAGCGGGTGTCCGGCAGATGTAAAATAATTACAGGCAAGCTACATCCGCCCGGGGAGCGCCGAGCGTAATCTCCGGCTCATAATTATTTTATCCGTGTAATCCTCCACCTCTCACTTCCACTGTTTCTCTCGGGCGTCTTTTTGTTGTTTTTGCGCCTTTCACGGACGACCACTGCTTACCTGTAGGGCGCGTTCGACCCTGGTGTCAAGAACATTCGCCTCAGACTATTCCGAATCCAGACTATTCCGGCGTGCGCACACTAAAGGCGAAAAGCAGACGAGCTCCAAGGAGATAAAACTTCAGATATAAAGGAGATGATCTTTGGTGCTCAAAGAATCCGCCGGCACCGCACTGAACAGACGCCATTTTCTCCTCCCAGCTCGCCACTGTGTAGGGAACACGCTCAATCGAGAAACCAGAGGTGACACCCGTGCAACAATTTAGTGATACATTTCCAGGAGGGATAACAGAGGAACAATGTAACACAGAAAAATATTTACATAGCCGTGACAGGCGCGGGGATGTTACCCATAACTGTCACATTTCACCCCCGGCCATCAGGTGGCAGCACTGAGAACAGCAGCTTCCGGGGGGGTAACGGCTGAACTCCCAGCGGCCGCCGCTTCTGGTTTAATCTCTCCGGCCTGTAATGAAGTCATTTAGCGCCTGCGACAGCCGACCACGTGGCGCCTTTATTGACATTGAGCCAGGTTATAATATAATTTTCTCCTGTAAAGGAAATGAATTGTCTCCAGTGACAGGAGGAATTACCATAATGAAGGAGCTCTGACCAAAGGAAGGCCGGAAGAGTGACAGGCGAGCCCTGACAACCGACGAGCGAGCGGCAGATAGGGGACTACGCAAGAGTGAAACGCCACAAGATTTAAAGGGACATGTCAGAAATGCGTGTATGGGGGGGTGACCGCCGAGGCCCGCACTGAACCTGGGGATGGGGGTGACCGCCAGGGACCGCACTGATCCTCGGAATGGGGGTGACCGCCGGGGTCCGCACTGATCCTCGGGATGGGGGTGACCGCCGGGGCCCGCACTGATCCTCTGGATGGGGGTGAACGCCGGAGCCCGCACTGATCCTCGGAATGGAGGTGACCGCCGGAGCCTGCACTGATCCTCGGGATGGGGGTGACCGCCGGGGTCCGCACTGATCCTCGGGATGGGGGTAACCACCGGGGCCCGCAGTGTTCCTCGGGATGAGGGTGACCGCCGGAGCCCGCACTGATCCTCGGGATGGGGTGACCGCCGGGGCCCGCACTGTTCCTCGGGATGGGGGTGACCGCCGGGGCCCGCACTGATCCTCGCAATGGGGGTGACCGCCGGGGCCTGCACTGATCCTCAGAATGGGGGTGACCGCCGGGGCCTGCACTGATCCTCGGGATGGGGGTGACCGCCGGGGTCCGCACTGATCCTCTGGATGGGGGTGACCGCCGGGGCCTGCACTGATCCTCTCGGAATGGGGGTGACCGCCGGGGCCCACACTGATCCTCGGGATGGGGGTGACCGCCGGGGCCCGCACTGATCCTCGGGATGGGGGTGACCGCCGGGGCCCACACTGATCCTCGGGATGGGGGTGACCGCCGGGGCCTGCACTGATCTTAGGAATGGGGGTGACCGCCGGGGTCCGCACTGATCCTCGGGATGGGGGTGACCACCGGGGCCCGCACTGATCCTCTGGATGAGGGTGACCGCCGGGGCCCGCACTGTTCCTCGGGATGGGGGTGACCAATCATTATTCACGGCAGAGAAGGTTATTCCATAACACTAAATGGAAATAGTCGTTCCACATCTACGGCAGCAATTCTCCGAATCTGTCACTGCCGGGTGGAACCACAATGCCCGTCGCCCCTTTAACTGTAACAGAGTCTGGCGGAGATGCCAAGAAATGGCCGGACAGAAACCGCTGCATACTTCGGTTTGTGTCTGGCCCATTCCCGACATTCTCTGGTGGTTGGATCGTGGTGCCACAGATGTGAAAGTAGCCTTAATAGTTAATATCCAATATGGCCATCTGTCTGATCACCGGGGGTCTGATCCAATATGGCCGTCTGTATGATCACCGGGGGTCTGATCCAATATGGCCGTCTGTATGATCACTGGGAGTCTGATCCAATATGGCTGTCTGTATGATCACCGGGGGTCTGATCCAATATGGCTGTCTGTATGATCACCGGGGTCTGATCCAATATGGCCGTCTGTATGATCACCGAGGTCTGATCCAATATGGCCGTCTGTATGATCACCGGGGTCTGATCCAATATGGCCATCTGTCTGATCACCGGGGGTCTGATCCAATATGGCTGTCTGTATGATCACCGAGGTCTGATCCAATATGGCCGTCTGTATGATCACCGGGGTCTGATCCAATATGGCCGCCTGTCTGATCACCGGGGTCTGATCCAATATGGCTGTCTGTATGATCACCGGGGGTCTGATCCAATATGGCTGTCTGTATAATCACCGGGGTCTGATCCAATATGGCCGTCTGTCTGATCACCGGGGGTCTGGTCCAATATGGCCGTCTGTATGATCACCGGGGTCTGATCCAATATGGCCGTCTGTCTGATCACCGGGGGTCTGATCCAATATGGCCGTCTGTCTGATCACCGGGGGTCTGATCCAATATGGCCGTCTGTATGATCACTAGGGTCTGATCCAATATGGCTGTCTGTATGATCACCGGGGTCTGATCCAATATGGCCGTCTGTATGATCTCCGGGGGTCTGATCCAATCCAATATGGCCGTCTGTATGATCACCGGGGGTCTGATCCAATATGGCCGTCTGTATGATCACCGGGGGTCTGATCCAATATGGCCGTCTGTATGATCACCGGGGGTCTGATCCAATATGGCTGTCTGTATGATCACCGGGGGTCTGATCCAATATGGCCGTCTGTATGAGCACCGGGGTCTGATCCAATATGGCTGTCTGTATGATCACTAGGGTCTGATCCAATATGGCTGTCTGTATGATCACCGGGGGTCTGATCCAATATGGCCGTCTGTATGATCACCGGGGGTCTGATCCAATATGGCCGTCTGTATGATCACCGGGGTCTGATCCAATATGGCTGTCTGTATGATCACTAGGGTCTGATCCAATATGGCTGTCTGTATGATCACCGGGGGTCTGATCCAATATGGCCGTCTGTATGATCACCGGGGGTCTGATCCAATATGGCCGTCTGTATGATCACCGGGGTCTGATCCAATATGGCCGTCTGTCTGATCACTCGGGGTCTGATCCAATATGGCCGTCTGTCTGATCACCGGGGGTCTGATCCAATATGGCCGTCTGTATGATCACTGGGGTCTGATCCAATATGGCTGTCTGTATGATCACCGGGGGTCTGATCCAATATGGCTGTCTGTATGATCACCGGGGGTCTGATCCAATATGGCCGTCTGTATGATCACCGGGGTCTGATCCAATATGGCCGTCTGTATGATCACCGGGGGTCTGATCCAATATGGCTGTCTGTATGATCACTGGGGATCTGTTCCAATATGGCCGTCTGTATGATCACTGGGGTCTGATCCAATATGGCCGTCTGTATGATCACCGAGGGTCTGATCCAATATGGCCGTCTGTATGATCACCGGGGTCTGATCCAATATGGCTGTCTGTATGATCACTGGGGATCTGTTCCAATATGGCCGTCTGTATGATCACCGGGGTCTGATCCAATATGGCCGTCTGTCTGATCACCGGGGGTCTGATCCAATATGGCTGTCTGTATAATCACCGGGGTCTGATCCAATATGGCCATCTGTATGATCACTGGGGGTCTGATCCAATATGGCTGTCTGTATGATCACCGGGGGTCTGATCCAATATGGCTGTCTGTATGATCACTGGGGATCTGTTCCAATATGGCCGTCTGTATGATCACCGGGGGTCTGATCCAATATGGCCGTCTGTATGATCACCGGGGGTCTGATCCAATATGGCCGTCTGTATGATCACCGGGGTCTGATCCAATATGGCCGTCTGTATGATCACAGGGGTCTGATCCAATATGGCTGTCTGTATGATCACCGGGGGTCTGATCCAATATGGCTGTCTGTATGATCACCGGGGTCTGATCCAATATGGCCGTCTGTCTGATCACCGGGGGTCTGATCCAATATGGCCGTCTGTATGATCACCGGGGTCTGATCCAATATGGCCGTCTGTATGATCACTGGGGATCTGATCCAATATGGCCGCCTGTATGATCACCGTGGGTCTGATCCAATATGGCCGTCTGTATGATCACCGGGGTCTGATCCAATATGGCTGTCTGTATGATCACCGGGGTCTGATCCAATATGGCCGCCTGTATGATCACCGGGGTCTGATCCAATATGGCTGTCTGTATGATCACCGGGGTCTGATCCAATATGGCCGCCTGTATGATCACCGGGGGTCTGACCCCCGAGTCCCCAATGTGAGTGTAGGAGACCGCCCGTGTGACCAACACTTCAATCATGGACTATGGGGCCGCGCACAGCGCTCGCCTTTTCCAGCAGAAACGTAGAAGCGAATGTTGCCGCACTCACACCGGGGACTTCTGCAGAAGACGGTGGTCTGAGAGACTGCAAGAGACGACAGTAGTCTGAGAGACTGCAAGAGACGACAGGAGTCTGAGAGACTGCAAGAGACGACAGGAGTCTGAGAGACTGCAAGAGACGACAGGAGTCCGAGAGACTGCAAGAGACGACAGGAGTCCGAGAGACTGCAAGAGACGACAGGAGTCTGAGAGACTGCAAGAGACGACAGGAGTCTGAGAGACTGCAAGAGACGACAGGAGTCCGAGAGACTGCAAGAGACGACAGGAGTCCGAGAGACTGCAAGAGACGACAGGAGTCTGAGAGACTGCAAGAGACGACTGGAGTCTGAGAGACTGCAAGAGACGATAGGAGTCTGAGAGACAGCAAAAGATGACAGGAGTCTGAGAGACTGCAAGAGATGTCAGGAGTCTGAGAGACTGCAAGAGACGACAGGAGTCTGAGAGACTGCAAGAGACGACAGGAGTCTGTGAGAGTGCAAGAGATGATGGGGGGGTCTGCGAGACTGCAGAAGATGACAGGGGTCTGTGAGAGGTCAGGAGACAACGGCAGTCTGTGAGACTGCAGGAGACAACAGGGGGTCTGTGAGACAGTAGGAAATTACAGGGGTCTGTGAGACTGCAGGAGACGATGGCGGTCTGCGAGACTGCTGGAGACAATGGGGGTCTGTGAGACCGCAAGAGATGACGGGGGTCTGCGAGACTGCAGAAGACGACAGGGGTCTGTGAGACTGCAGGAGACGACAGGGCTTTGTGAGACTGCAGGAGACGATGGAGGTCTGTGAGACTGCAGGGGACGACAGTGTCTTCGAGGATTCTAGCACAGACTTGCGTCCTCGGTTGCGCTCACTTTTCCGCTGTCGGGAGGTCGGAGGTGATGGATGAATCAGGAATAAGAATCTACGACAGAACAATCTATCGGAAATCATTGTGAATGAGACAAATGTTGATTCCCCGGAATCTCGCTCCTTCGCTGAACTTCACGTGGGAAATATTTGAATTCCAAAGTAATGAAATGTTCGCCGCAAGCAAAATAAAAAGTCTGGCGGGACCCCTGCAGCTCGGCGGGCGTCGCTCAGTTCACGTCTTCGCGGCCTGACAGCTTCCTTCTGCATTCTAAAATCCTGGGTTGTTGAATATCTGAATATTTAGTCCTATAGAGCGCGAGGCGGAATTTGCACATTTCTGAATATATTTGAATTTGTCTATCTTTATTAGATGAAGACAATAACAGCGCGTTCCTTTCTTATACAATAAGCATCAGTATCACATGGAGCGCGCTACGGGGGAGATCGCAGCAGGACGCCTTCCACAGTATGGGATGTACTGGGGCGCAATTACTAACACATAGTGGGATCATTAACTAATGCAATCTTGTGCTGCATACAAGAAGCTATTTCAGAAGGTGGGACACTACACTAAATGAAAAAAGTATAGGGCCTCACATCTTCATCATTTCTGGTGTTTCATTACCACAGGTGTATAACATCCAGCCTCTAGCCATGCAGTCCACCATTACCACAGTGTATAACATCCAGCCTCTAGCCATGCAGTCTACCATTACCACAGTGTATAACATCCAGCCACTAGCCATGCAGTCTACCATTACCACAGGTGTATAACATCCAGCCTCTAGCCATGCAGTCTACCATTACCACAGTGTATAACATCCAGCCTCTAGCCATGCAGTCTGCCATTACCACAGTGTATAACATCCAGCCTCTAGCCATGCAGTCTACCATTACCACAGTGTATAACATCCAGCCTCTAGCCATGCCGTCTACCATTACCACAGTGTATAACATCCAGCCTCTAGCCGTGCAGTCTACCATTACTACAGTGTATAACATCCAGCCTCTAGCCATGCAGTCTACCATTACCACAGTGTATAACATCCAGCCTCTAGCCATGCAGTCTACCATTACCACAGGTGTATAACATCCAGCCTCTAGCCATGCAGTCTACCATTACCACAGTGTATAACATCCAGCCTCTAGCCATGCAGTCTACCATTACCACAGTGTATAACATCCAGCCTCTAGCCATGCAGTCTACCATTACCACAGTGTATAACATCCAGCCTGTAGCCATGCAGTCTGCCATTACCACAGGTGTATAACATCCAGCTTCTAGCCATGTAGTCTACCATTACCACAGTGTATAACATCCAGCCTCTAGCCGTGCAGTCTACCATTACCACAGTGTATAACATCCAGCCTCTAGCCATGCAGTCTACCATTACCACAGTGTATAACATCCAGCCTCTAACCATGCAGTCTGCCATTACCACAGTATATAACATCCAGCCTCTAGCCATGCAGTCTACCATTACTACAGTGTATAACATCCAGCCTCTAGCCATGCAGTCTACCATTACCACAGTATATAACATCCAGCCTCTAGCCATGCAGTCTGCCATTACCACAGTGTATAACATCCAGCTTCTAGCCATGTAGTCTACCATTACCACAGTGTATAACATCCAGCCTCTAGCCATGCAGTCTACCATTACCACAGTATATAACATCCAGCCTCTAGCCGTGCAGTCTACCATTACCACAGTGTATAACATCCAGTCTCTAGCCATGCAGTCTACCATTACCACAGTGTATAACATCCAGCCTCTAGCCATGTAGTCTACCATTACCACAGGTGTATAACATCCAGCCTCTAGCCATGCAGTCTACCATTACCACAGTGTATAACATCCAGCCTCTAGCCATGCAGTCTACCATTACCACAGTGTATAACATCCAGCCTCTAGCCATGCAGTCTACCATTACCACAGTGTATAACATCCAGCCTCTAGCCATGCAGTCTACCATTACCACAGTGTATAACATCCAGCCTCTAGCCATGTAGTCTACCATTACCACAGTATATAACATTCAGCCTCTATCCATGCAGTCTACCATTACCACAGTGTATAACATCCAGCCTCTAGCCATGCAGTCTGCCATTACCACAGTGTATAACATCCAGCCTCTAGCCATTCAATCTACCATTACCACAGTGTATAACATCCAGCCTCTAGCCATGCAGTCTACCATTACCACAGTGTATAACATCCAGCCTCTAGCCATGCAGTCTACCATTACCACAGTGTATAACATCCAGCCTCTAGCCATACAGTCTACCATTACCACAGTGTATAACATCCAGCCTCTAGCCATGCAGTCTACCATTACCACAGTGTATAACATCCAGCCTCTAGCCATGCAGTCTACCATTACCACAGTGTATAACATCCAGCCTCTAGCCATGCAGTCTACCATTACCACAGTGTATAACATCCAGCCTCTAGCCATGCAGTCTACCATTACCACAGTGTATAACATCCAGCCTCTAGCCATGCAGTCTACCATTACCACAGGTGTATAACATCCAGCCTCTAGCCATGCGGTCTACCATTACCACAGGTGTATAACATCCAGCATCTAGCCATACAGTCTGCCATTACCACAATGTATAACATCCAGCCTCTAGCCATGCAGTCTACCATTACCACAGTGTATAACATCCAGCCTCTAGCCATGCAGTCTACCATTACCACAGTGTATACCATCCAGCCTCTAGCCATGCAGTCTACCATTACCACAGTGTATAACATCCAGCCTCTAGCCATACAGTCTGCCATTACCACAGTGTATAACATCCAGCCTCTAGCCATGCAGTCTGCCATTACCACAGGTGTATAACATCCAGCCTCTAGCCATGCAGTCTACCATTACCACAGTGTATAACATCCAGCCTCTAGCCATACAGTCTACCATTACCACAGTGTATAACATCCAGCCTCTAGCCATGCAGTCTACCATTACCACAGTGTATAACATCCAGCCTCTAGCCATGCAGTCTACCATTACCACAGTGTATAACATCCAGCCTCTAGCCATGCAGTCTACCATTAGCACAGTGTATAACATCCAGCATCTAGCCATGCAGTCTACCATTACTACAGTGTATAACATCCAGCCTCTAGCCATGTAGTCTACCATTACCACAGGTGTATAACATCCAGCCTCTAGCCATGCAGTCTACCATTACCACAGTGTATAACATCCAGCCTCTAGCCATGCAGTCTGCCATTACCACAGTGTATAACATCCAGCCTCTAGCCATGCAGTCTGCCATTACCACAGTGTATAACATCCAGCCTCTAGCCATGCAGTCTACCATTACCACAGTGTATAACATCCAGCCTCTAGCCATGCAGTCTGCCATTACCACAGTGTATAACATCCAGCCTCTAGCCATGCAGTCTACCATTACCACAGTGTATAACACCCAGTCTCTAGCCATGCAGTCTGCCATTACCACAGTGTATAACATCCAGCCTCTAGCCATGCAGTCTACCATTACCACAGTGTATAACATCCAGCCTCTAGCCATGCAGTCTACCATTACCACACGTGTATAACTACCAGCCTCTAGCCATGCAGTCTACCATTACCACAGTGTATAACATCCAGCCTCTAGCCATGCAGTCTACTATTACCACAGTGTATAACATCCAGCCTCTAGCCATGCAGTCTACCATTACCACAGTGTATAACATCCAGCCTCTAGCCATGCAGTCTACCATTACCACAGTGTATAACATCCAGCCTCTAGCCATGCAGTCTGCCATTACCACAGGTGTATAACATCCAGCCTCTAGCCATGCAGTCTATCATTACCACAGTGTATAACATCCAGCCTCTAGCCATGTAGTCTACCATTACCACAGTATATAACATTCAGCCTCTATCCATGCAGTCTACCATTACCACAGTGTATAACATCCAGCCTCTAGCCATGCAGTCTGCCATTACCACAGTGTATAACATCCAGCCTCTAGCCATGCAGTCTGCCATTACCACAGTGTATAACATCCAGCCTCTAGCCATGCAGTCTGCCATTACCACAGTGTATAACATCCAGCCTCTAGCCATGCAGTCTACCATTACCACAGTGTATAACATCCAGCCTCTAGCCATGCAGTCTGCCATTACCACAGTGTATAACATCCAGCCTCTAGCCATGCAGTCTACCATTACCACAGTGTATAACACCCAGTCTCTAGCCATGCAGTCTGCCATTACCACAGTGTATAACATCCAGCCTCTAGCCATGCAGTATACCATTACCACAGTGTATAACATCCAGCCTCTAGCCATGCAGTCTACCATTACCACACGTGTATAACTACCAGCCTCTAGCCATGCAGTCTACCATTACCACAGTGTATAACATCCAGCCTCTAGCCATGCAGTCTACTATTACCACAGTGTATAACATCCAGCCTCTAGCCATGCAGTCTACCATTACCACAGTGTATAACATCCAGCCTCTAGCCATGCAGTCTACCATTACCACAGTGTATAACATCCAGCCTCTAGCCATGCAGTCTACCATTACCACAGTGTATAACATCCAGCCTCTAGCCATGCAGTCTGCCATTACCACAGGTGTATAACATCCAGCCTCTAGCCATGCAGTCTATCATTACCACAGTGTATAACATCCAGCCTCTAGCCATGTAGTCTACCATTACCACAGTATATAACATTCAGCCTCTATCCATGCAGTCTACCATTACCACAGTGTATAACATCCAGCCTCTAGCCATGCAGTCTGCCATTACCACAGTGTATAACATCCAGCCTCTAGCCATTCAATCTACCATTACCACAGTGTATAACATCCAGCCTCTAGCCATGCAGTCTACCATTACCACAGTGTATAACATCCAGCCTCTAGCCATGCAGTCTACCATTACCACAGTGTATAACATCTCACAGTGTATAACATCAGCCTCTAGCCATGCAGTCTACCATTACCACAGTGTATAACATCCAGCCTCTAGCCATGCAGTCTACCATTACCACAGTGTATAACATCCAGCCTCTAGCCATGCAGTCTACCATTACCACAGTGTATAACATCCAGCCTCTAGCCATGCAGTCTACCATTACCACAGTGTATAACATCCAGCCTCTAGCCATGCAGTCTACCATTACCACAGTGTATAACATCCAGCCTCTAGCCATGCAGTCTACCATTACCACAGTGTATAGCATCCAGCCTCTAGCCATGCAGTCTACCATTACCACAGGTGTATAACATCCAGCCTCTAGCCATGCGGTCTACCATTACCACAGGTGTATAACATCCAGCATCTAGCCATACAGTCTGCCATTACCACAATGTATAACATCCAGCCTCTAGCCATGCAGTCTACCATTACCACAGTGTATAACATCCAGCCTCTAGCCATGCAGTCTACCATTACCACAGTGTATACCATCCAGCCTCTAGCCATGCAGTCTACCATTACCACAGTGTATAACATCCAGCCTCTAGCCATACAGTCTGCCATTACCACAGTGTATAACATCCAGCCTCTAGCCATGCAGTCTGCCATTACCACAGGTGTATAACATCCAGCCTCTAGCCATGCAGTCTACCATTACCACAGTGTATAACATCCAGCCTCTAGCCATACAGTCTACCATTACCACAGTGTATAACATCCAGCCTCTAGCCATGCAGTCTACCATTACCACAGTGTATAACATCCAGCCTCTAGCCATGCAGTCTACCATTACCACAGTGTATAACATCCAGCCTCTAGCCATGCAGTCTACCATTAGCACAGTGTATAACATCCAGCATCTAGCCATGCAGTCTACCATTACTACAGTGTATAACATCCAGCCTCTAGCCATGTAGTCTACCATTACCACAGGTGTATAACATCCAGCCTCTAGCCATGCAGTCTACCATTACCACAGTGTATAACATCCAGCCTCTAGCCATGCAGTCTGCCATTACCACAGTGTATAACATCCAGCCTCTAGCCATGCAGTCTGCCATTACCACAGTGTATAACATCCAGCCTCTAGCCATGCAGTCTACCATTACCACAGTGTATAACATCCAGCCTCTAGCCATGCAGTCTGCCATTACCACAGTGTATAACATCCAGCCTCTAGCCATGCAGTCTACCATTACCACAGTGTATAACATCCAGCCTCTAGCCATGCAGTCTACCATTACCACAGTGTATAACACCCAGTCTCTAGCCATGCAGTCTGCCATTACCACAGTGTATAACATCCAGCCTCTAGCCATGCAGTATACCATTACCACAGTGTATAACATCCAGCCTCTAGCCATGCAGTCTACCATTACCACACGTGTATAACATCCAGCCTCTAGCCATGCAGTCTACCATTACCACAGTGTATAACATCCAGCCTCTAGCCATGCAGTCTACCATTACCACAGGTGTATAACATCCAGCCTCTAGCCATGCAGTCTATCATTACCACAGTGTATAACATCCAGTCTACCATTACCACAGTGTATAACATCCAGCCTCTAGCCATGCAGTCTACCATTACCACAGGTGTATAACATCCAGCCTCCAACCAATAACTGGCTGCAGCAGTGATGTGTCACCCATTCATCACATCATCCAGGATGTTGATGCAGGGAGACCTGTCTGTCTATCTATCTATCTATCTATCTATCTATCTATCTATCCTGACTATCTTTCTATCTATCCTGTCTATAGATTTATTCCTCGCTCTGGCTGTTTCCAGGTCACGTTTTCCTCTCTTCTGTTGAATATGATGTACATGTATTATGGGTCGTGTTTTGTTATTTCAGTTCTTTCCTTCCTCTCATTCGGAGACTATATTAATTTTATGGTTTGAGCACAATATTTAGTGACGTTGGACAAGTTGTGGGGGGTGAAGACATTTGGGGGAGACATAAAAAGGAGAGGATTCCTGCGCTCGGGCTGATGGCGGTCGTCGCTTCACTTCAGAAATGATCTAGTAAAACAGGAGTGTAGTGATAAATTGTATTGGTGCGGTGCTGTCTCCGTGTTTCATTCCAGGTTTATTGGGTATGGCGGAGACTTCTGAGCGCACCGCACTACTTCTGGAGAAATTCCACACCTGACAAACCAGAAAAACTGCATTGCTCCAATTCTTTACATTCATCCTGTGGATATTTACTAAGGAGCATCACTTGCTGAATCTCAAAGAATGGCCAGATTCTCAGGGGAAGAATGGACATGAGACACAACACATGAGAAATATTTCAAAAATATGTTAAATAGGGCCCTGGAACTTTAAGGATTGGTAAGAAATAGTCTGCAGTTCTAGGCTGTGTGTTCTGCAGACATTATAACAGAACATATATAAGAGGGGTAAGCCTTACTGCACTTTATCAAAGTGACTGCCAACATAAACGTGTTTACGGATCTCTCTTTATGTAGTTCAATGCGTATGTGTTTATACTGTAGTATTAGATTTTGTCACTAGATGTCGCTGTTGTAGCAGAAACTAGGATTCTAACTAGGATATATAAGATCCACAGGCAGGAAGTGAATCAGTGTGTGGCTGAAGCCACATGGCAGGTAACGGGCTCTTTTTACTGTACTAAATAGTGTATGTTGAGCAGTAGAGACTACATTGGGTCTGGTATAGCTGGGACAGGCTGTCAGAGAAGAGCAGCAACAAGCTGGCCCAGTCTGTGGGTGGAGTTTGGTCTGACTCGGGGGCCACAGTAGAGCTGTTAATCCTGAGATCCTATTGGCTGAAGACACTACTCTGTTGTCTTGATTACCCCTGAGCTGGGAATGGGCCTATACTGGTGAGTAAAGAAGGCCGCAGAGAATACTACTGTTAGGACCAAAGTGGAAGGGTCTAACCCAAGGTGCTCTGCCAAGTTCTATGTCACCAAGTTTGAACTGCAACCAAAACGTGTAACAGCACCACCTACAGTGTACTGCAACCACTGAGCATGCAGGGCCATATACTGTGAAATGCAACCACCATGCATGCTATGCCTTATAAAAAGGGACTGAAACAATGAAGCGTAATCTGCAACTATCAAGAATTTGTGCCATTGTGTGAAATGTAAAGTCTTTTGTTCAGCTGTTATAGGCTTTAACGCATCAACCTCCAACACTTACAAGTATATAGGTATATAGGTTCCTCCGTGAACTACTCGATATGGTCGTGTCTATTCCTCCATAGGGTGATGGTTGCTTGTTTTCCTATCTCTGTATCCAATAGGAAGTATGACTGACATGGACTCGGAAATAGGCTAATGCTTGGGTGTCCTGAGCCTTGGTCCATCATTGTGTAAGCAGACGTTACTGCACCATTTTGCCATCACTGATAATCTCGCCTCCTTATGTGCCTCGTGGATAAGGGGCCCCGGGGTGTAAGCGTGCCGTTATATGTAAACTCTATCGCTATAGTGTGAGCAACCATGAAAATAGATATTCTGATGCAATTAGAGTCGATATGTTCTCTACAGTTGTATGATGGACCCTGAGGAGTGTATCTTCTGGGGGTCCCAGCAGTGGTGTACATAGAGAAGTGGGGGCCCCATAGCAAGGATCAAACCAGGCCCCCACACAGGACAGAAGGGTTTCAACCTAAACCCTTTTCAGTGACCCTTGGGACATTTTTCCACGGTCTCATTTGCTAAAAGTTGTTCCTTTAGAGCAGGCATGCTCAACCTGCGGCCCTCCAGCTGTTGCAAAACTACAACTCCCAGCATGCCTGAACAGCCTGCAGCTATCAGCCTACAGCAGGGTATTTTGGGAGTTGTAGTTCTACAACAGCTGGAGGGCCGCAGGTTGAGCATGCCTGCTTTAGAGGGTAGAGTCCTGACCATGTTTTCACCTCCAGTAGAAGAGGAGATGATCCCAACCAAGACTGGGCCCCATCTTGCCATGGGCCCCATAGCTGCCACTATGATAGTTACGCCCCTGGGTCCCAGGATCCTTGGTGACACTGCTTTCTGATAAATCATGTATGAAATATTGAAGACGTGAACAGATACAAGCCAAGGGCCAGCACTGAGGCGAAGTTCCCTGCTTGCATCCTGAGGATGAAGACGAAAGAGTCAGGATTTATCCCTCAATTAAAATGAAAAGAAACTTTTGAGAAGACAAAAAAATAAGCGAAAACGAGACAAATAAACAAGCAGCGGGAGTCCTGAGCCTTACAAATCCCCGAAAATTGCTGAAGGTGGAATAATGGGCACCCAGTGGGGCTGCTGCCAGGAAGGGACGTCTGCACGGAGAGGTCAGCCCAGCAGGGGCCCGGTAATCCTGCCGCTGTAAAGTCATCTGAAGAGCGCAAGCCAGATACATTAAGGAGCTTCAGCCATCGTGCCGCTATGTGTGATATCTGAACCCACGTGACCGGAAAGTCCAGAGAGAGAGAGGCTCCTGGGAAAAGCGATGGTGCAACCCCAATAGTGCAACACACAACTTCTGCTGGAGGGTGAATTACAGTGGACATAGTCACGGTGGACCACGGAGACTCGGTGGAGACTCGGCTCATCTCGTATATTTCATCCTATTATGCTTATAAATTATGAAATCTAAATGTAATTACAAATTGTAATTTCTTCTCCGGGCTCCTTCAAACATAAGCACAATCAGTCCAGCGCTGGCTGCAACGTATTGTATTATCATGTCTGTGTAATGCAGAAACGTGGTCATACGCATTCAGTAAATGTCAGCAGGATCAACCGTCTAACGTGTATGGGGCTGTCCTGACTCTACCCCGACAGCAGAGAAGGATTGGGTATGCTGGATTCTAACATGCAGGATCCTTTGGAGGGAGACAGAGAGGTCCAGAGGGGCAACAGATGGGTCTACAGAGGGATATAGGAGTCTGGAGGGAGACAGAGGGGTCTGAGGGAGACAGAGGAGTCTGGAGGGAGACAGAGGGGTCTGGAGGGAGACAGAGGGGTCTGAGGGAGACAGAGGAGTCTGGAGGGAGACAGAGGGGTCTGGAGGGAGACAGAGGGGTCTGGAGGGAGACAGAGGAGTCTGAGGGATGACAGAGTGGTCTGGAGGGAGACAGAGGAGTCTGGAGGGAGACAGAGGAGTCTGAGGGAGACAGAGGAGTCTGGAGGAGGACAGAGGAGACTGGAGGGATGACAGAGGAGTCTGAGGGAGACAGAGGAGTCTGGAGGAGGACAGAGGAGTCTGGAGGGAGACAGAGGAGTCTGGAGGGAGACAGAGGAGTCTGAGGGAGACAGAGGAGTCTGGAGGGAGACAGAGGAGTCTGGAGGGAGACAGAGGAGTCTGGAGGGAGACAGAGGAGTCTGAGGGAGACAGAGGAGTCTGGAGGGAGACAGAGGAGTCTGGAGGGAGACAGTGGAGTCTGGAGGGAGACAGAGGGGTCTGAAGTAGACAGAGGTGTCTGGAGGAAGACAGAGGGGTCTGAAGTAGACAGAGGTGTCTGGAGGGAGACAGAGGGGTCTGAGGGAGACAGAGGGGGTCTGGAGGGAGAGAGGGAGACAGAGGGGTCTGAGGGAGACAGAGGAGTCTGCAGGGAGACAGAGGGGTCTGAGGGATGACAGAGGAGTCTGGAGGAAGACAGAGGAGTATGAGGGAGACAGAGGAGTCTGGAGGGAGACAGAGGAGTCTGAAGGGAGACAGAGGAGTCTGGAGGGAGACAGAGGGGTCAAGAGGGAAGCAGAGGAGTCTGGAGGGAGACAGAGGAGTTTGGAGGGAGACAGAGAAGTCTAGAGGGAGACAGAGGAGTCTGGAGGGAGACAGATGAGGCTTGAGCGGAGACAGAGGGGTCTGAAGGAGTCTAGAGGGGAAAATAGGGGTATGGTGGAGAATACGGGGGCCTAGGAGGGAACAGAGAGGTCTGGAGGAGGTCAGAGAGGTATGAAGGAGACAAGGGTTCTGAAGGGAGACAGAAAGATTTCTAGGGGACAGAGGGGCCTGGAGGAGGATAGAGGGGTCTGATTGTAACGGTTACCCTGTGAGAGGAAGGGTAGTCGACCGTTTAGGGGTGTCCTTGTCCCTTTAGTAGAGTAGCGCTGTAGCGTCCCTCTCACAAACTCCAAGACGTTCTACAATCCAAGAGAATACCTAGCTCTTATAAGAACGTGTAGTGATAGTTGTAAAGCTGTTTCCCTACAATCACGAGACCAGGCTACGCGTTGAGGGTAAAGAAGATCTCCTTTTATTGGTGCCACACTTGGCCTTATATGCAAGTCCCCATGCAAGGGGACCTCCCATCTGGACCTGATGGGGAACGGGGTGACATACACTCAATGCCTCCCCTCTGCCTCGGGGATAATTAGGTCAGATACTGTATGTGACCCAATCATCTCCAGGCAGAAAAAACACATTTTCCCGAAAACACCCCAAAACACAAGATCCACGGATAGCATTGACCTGGGTGAACAACATATCCAAAAATTACCCAGATCAGAGCAGGGGTTCAGGAAATTCCCGGAAGTCTCTTTTTGACCGGCCGCGAGCATGGCTTTCAGGCCCAAAACAGTTCCATAGAATTAGGCTGTGCGGCCGCCGGTCTATCTTCACATAGTTCCAATGCACTTCGGATGTCGAAGTACCAGTTCAAATAGACGAGGGTAGCCGTTCGTATGATTGTCAGTCGGAGGTGTAATTCCCAGCGGTGTTCGTGTCGTCAAGTGTTCGATTTTAGTTCTATGATCTCCATGGCAAAACACCACTGACCACGTGTTTGGCCAAACAAGATGGCCGCCGCCACGTGTTCGGCAGTTTGTTCGGTAACTCCAAATACCGAACCACATAGGGAAAAGAGTGGGTTGGCCTCCTTATCCGAGATCAAGGCTGTTGTGACAAATGGCAATAATGTGGATAACCGAGCATCTGGATGGGGACAGACATATCTGGAGAGGATGAAGGAGTCTGGAAGTTACAGAGGAGCTTGTTACAATGGCGGTTTATGGCCACCGCTGTCCTGCTGTGCCAGCTTGCTGTGTGTGAATTAGGGCTTGTATTCGTTGTACCTCTGTCTCCAGTGCTGCTATGCTGTGCCCAATCGCTTATCAGCAGCTCCTGTACAGCTGACCTCGCTTCCTTGCCTGTGCAATTGATCTCGGTTGGTCTCTACATATCTGCTGGGTCTCTATAGCTAGCTAGAGCCTGTATAAGAACTATTATCCGTTTGTCTGCCTGATGCCTGACCTGTGCCAGTTCTCTGTACTGATCCTGTGACACCTGCCCTGACCTTTGCCTGTTTCCTGACTACATGTATTGCCTGATCCCTTGGTACTTCATACAGGTGTCTCTGATCCCCATGGGACAGCTGTCAATCACACCAGCACTATTCTAAGAAATAGTGGCCTGATGCCTCCCCTGTAGTGAAGTCCCGTTAGGACCAGCAGTTTTAGACCACAGTACTTCAGGTCCTTCAAAGTGACGCCCAGGGAGAATCCCCGGGTGGGCCAGTCTGACCCTGGGGACCAGGGTTAAATGTAACATATCTAGCAAAGTTTGATCTTGTGGCTTTGACCTTCTCCTTTAAGACAACACATAATAATCGGCACTTACAAAGCAGTAATAGAGCAATAAAAAGGGACGCTGCCCTTTTAAAAGCTAATGAATTCAGGAGGAAGATGTGAGGAACGCGGCTCCTTGTGAGGCGTCTGATAATTAGTCAGAACATGATACAATGCATTTTAAATCACAATGTCTTCTCCTGTAATGGCTGCTGCTGGCCTTTATGTCACAATGATTTAAAATCTGTAAATTATATCTGGTATTATGATGTATCTCCACCAAATTAAGATTCTCCGGCTGAGGACGGGCTCATGGCCAGACAAGATCTATGCCTGGGTCGTCACTCTTGTCTGCCGGGAGAACTGTATCACCGAGACTCCATGACCCCCCCATGGCCATTCTACCAGTTCATATTCTTTTGCCAGTATATAAAATGTATCTCCTTTTTTAGTAATAAATTACTTCTCCGTTTGATCGCCCGTGGTCTTTATTTCGATGACCCCCGTGTTACGGCTGAGGCTCAGACCGGTGATAGTTCATGGCACGCTTGGGCCATGGACACAATATCATGGGGGTTGTAGTTCAACAACAACGCAGGGGGAATTTAGTGAGGCTAGATGATCAATGTTAAACTTTGAATATCCCACAGAGAATCATTAAATCCATTATAACAAATGGAAAGAATAAGCTACAAACCTGACAAGACAAGGCCGCCACCAAAACAGGAGGACCGGGCAAGGAGGACACCAACGATAACGATCAAGGAACCCCAAAAGATCCACAGAGGAGATGGAAGGATCCGTCCATAGGACGCTATAAGCCGTACCCTCCGCAGAGGAGATGGAAGGATCCGTCCATAGGACGCTATAAGCCGTACCCTCCACAGAGGAGATGGAAGGATCCGTCCATAGGACGCTATCAGCCGTACCCTCCACAGAGGAGATGGAAGGATCCGTCCATAGGACGCTATAAGCCGTACCCTCCACAGAGGAGATGGAAGGATCCGTCCATAGGACGCTATAAGCCGTACCCTCCACAGAGGAGATGGAAGGATCCGTCCATAGGACGCTATAAGCCATACCCTCCACAGAGGAGATGGAGGGATCCGTCCATAGGACGCTATAAGCCGTACCCCCCACAGAGGAGATGGAAGGATCCGTCCATAGGACGCTATCAGCTGTACCCTCCACAGAGGAGACGAGGGATCCGTTTATAGGACGCTATCAGCCGTACCCTCCACAGAAGAGATAGAAGGATCCGTCCATAGGACGCTATAAGCCGTACCCTCCGCAGAGGAGATGGAGGGATCCGTCCATAGGACGCTATAAGCCGTACCCCCCACAGAGGAGATGGAAGGATCCGTCCATAGGACGCTATCAGCTGTACCCTCCACAGAGGAGACGAGGGATCCGTTTATAGGACGCTATCAGCCGTACCCTCCACAGAGGAGATAGAAGGATCCGTCCATAGGACGCTATAAGCCGTACCCTCCACAGAGGAGATGGAAGGATCCGTCCATAGGACGCTATAAGCCATACCCTCCACAGAGGAGATAGAAGGATCCGTCCATAGGAAGCTATAAGCCGTACTCTCCACAGAGGAGATGGAAGGATCCGTCCATAGGACGCTATAAACCGTACCCTCCACAGAGGAGATGGAAGGATCCGTCCATAGGACGCTATAAGCCGTACCCTCCACAGAGGAGATGGAAGGATCCGTCCATAGGACGCTATCAGCCGTACCCTCCACAGAGGAGATGGAAGGATCCGTCCATAGGACGCTATAAGCCGTACCCTCCACAGAGGAGATGGAAGGATCCGTCCATAGGACGCTATAAGCCGTACCCTCCGCAGAGGAGATGGAGGGATCCGTCCATAGGACGCTATAAGCCGTACCCCCCACAGAGGAGATGGAAGGATCCGTCCATAGGACGCTATCAGCTGTACCCTCCACAGAGGAGACGAGGGATCCGTTTATAGGACGCTATCAGCCGTACCCTCCACAGAGGAGATGGAAGGATCCGTCCATAGGACGCTATAAGCCGTACCCTCCACAGACGAGATGGAAGGATCCGTCCATAGGACGCTATAAGCCGTACCCTCCACAGACGAGATGGAAGGATCCGTCCATAGGACGCTATAAGCCGTATCCTCCACAGACGAGATGGAAGGATCCGTCCATAGGACACTATAAGCCGTACCCTCCATGCTGGAGGTGGCAGCATCATGTTGGGTCTGGACTGGAGAAGAGATGGACAGCAGTAAATACGGGGCAATTGTGGACAAAACCCCTTTTCAGTCTGCCGGAGATGTGAGTCTGGCCCGGAAGTTTTCTTTGCAGCTGGACAATGACCGTAAACATCCAGCTAAAGCTACACTGGGGGGGTCTAATCTCCAGGGGGGGAAATGGGTCAATGTCCAGACTTCAGTTCAGTGGAGAATCTGTGGATGACTTGATGACTGCTGGACACCAACGCAACCATCAAATGCGGACATTTGGCCGACAGCTATTAAAGGTGTCTCTAGTCCCAGAAACTGACTTACCATTTTGGCTTTAACCATTGCAGTGAAAGCCACCGCTCTAACCTGGGCTATTTTTCAGTGGGATGCTCATCTAGGCCGTGCCTCCTCCGAGCACAGTGGGTGCAGGCACCTGGTACTAGGCCCCATTGGGTGCCAGGTCCTCTCAGGTTCTGCCCCCAGGATCAGCAGATCTTCAGAAGTCATCTCATAGACCTTCCATTACTGCCAGACTTTGGAAGGCGATGGTCAACCACCCAAGGTAGCACATGGGCCGGTAAGTGTGGCCTCCTTTTCGGCTTTCCCTCCTCACTATTTGCGATGTCAATATAATACATACTTTGAAGAACTCTCGTAATTATTTCCATTATGTTCCTTAGTCTCAGGTTAAATGATTGCATTTATCCAGTCATTATTAAAACCTACCGACGTGCTCCATATCTCTCTCGCTGGCATCACCCGGTCTATGCCCTTTGTGCGCCATTCCACCCACGCCTGTGCTTTTGTTGCTATGTGAGCCTCGTGTAGAGGAAGAATTAAATAGCCCCTCAGACACTCTGCGAGCGAAACCATCAGCGCCGTTCTCATATATCATTTCATACCAGTATTTTAATAGTATTACAAGTGTTCCCAAGTCTGGTCCTCGCACGCCCATAATAGCAGCGTATCCCCATACCGGTGATTGAGCGGACTGACACGAGGCGCATACATAATAAGTGTTTCCATATAAACCTCACTTTTTGTCAGCTTTTTCAGGCACAACAATTTAACGTGATGAAGATGGAGATGTCTGGGGCTTCTGTAAATGAAATGGATTTTATTATTTGTCTTGGGGTTTCTTGTGATCTCTAGGCCTGCATCTGTGGAGGGGCGTCCCCTGGTCATAGGACGAGTGAGTTATCCTGGTAATATTGTTTGATGTTCTAGTATTTCTAGAACTTTCTCATGCTATGTGCATGCGGATCTAAGGTGGGGGATTGAGCTAACAGGCGGCAATCACTTTAGTTGCTGGGCGGCACTGCCGCTCCAACTCTGCAAAAGAAGTACAACCCCATTTGCGAGCTTGTCACCTGGTTCAAAGAACACACCAGCTGGGTATCATGACAGGCAGTGTGACATCAGCCGCATGGTGTGCTCTCATCCCCATGCTGGGGGTGAGTGCTGAAACAGGCCTGCTGCAGCCAGTGCATCATTTGCTCAGAAGAAGGAAAAACCAGCTGTGTACCATGACAGGCAGTGCGACATTAGCTCATGGTGTGCTTTTATTTATTTACTGGGGGTAAGCATTGAAACAGGCCTGCTGCAGCCAGTGCATCATTTGCTCAGAAGAAGGAAAAACCAGCTGTGTACCATGACAGGCAGTGCGACATTAGCTCATGGTGTGCTTTTATTCTTTTACTGGGGGTAAGCATTGAAACAGGCCTGCTGCAGCCAGTGCATCAATTGCTCAGAAGAAGGAAAAGCCAGCTGGGTACCATGACAGGCAGTGCGACATTAGCTCATGGTGTGCTTTTATTCTCTTACTAGGGGTAAGCATTGAAACAGGCCTGCTGCAGCCAGTGCATCACCTGCTCAGAATAAGGAGAAGCTCTATAAAAAATAGTAGTTGGGCGCCATGCAGGTAGTGCGAAATTAGCCACGTTGTATGCTCTCACCCCCCCACTTCTTGGGATGAGCACTGAAACAGTTCTTCTGCAGCAAGCAAGCATCGGAGTGAAATGAGCAGGAAGAGAAGGAGGAGCCATAAAAGTGATTGGAGCGCATGCCGCGTCCTAGAGATAGGTGCAGGACATTGGTGGCATATCCTAGCAAAATGCCACAAATTTCTCAGATGACACAACACCTGTAATTTGCACCAAAATGTGTACCATGTTCCGGCCTTCTTCTTAATATATCTGTCTGTAAACTTTGAGACCACTCCTACTGTATTGTGACCACACCCATTTGTAACTATTGACCAGTAGCATGGTGCAAACAGTGAAATTATGAACAATTTTGGTACATGCAGTGATTTGCACCATTTTTCTTATAGTTTATGAGAAAAACTGGTGCAAATAACATACCCCCCATGAGTGCAGATCGCCACCCATTTTAGAATGCCCTTTGATACTACTCTCTAAGTCTCTGGGCAGTGCTAAAGGGGTTCGCTGTTCTTATACAGGGCCGCCATTAGAGGTTTAAATAAGGCACTGGCATCAGGGGCCACAGCACATAGCTGGCCCCGCATCTTTGAAGGCCAGGCTCCTGGTATGGGAGGGGAAGTTGGCCATAGAGCGATGCTTCCCTCCCCAGGGGGTCCGTATGGAAGCATGCTTTATATGTTGTATTATGCTGTGAGGCGCTCATTTTACTTTAGGTCATATCAAGCTTTAAAAATTAACGTGGCATTTCAAAAAAGTCTGTGTCGCCTCCCATAATCCCTCGTCTGCTTCCATCCCTTGTGAAACATCCCGCCGACAAGCTCTATGTATAAGCCGTGGAATTACCTTGGCAAGCTGTCTCGACATGTCATGGTAACCCACTTAACCAGGGACCACCAGACGGGTCACCAGGCTCGTCACTTGACCGAAGGTGCAGTACATATGGAAGTATGTACAATTAACGTATGGACCAGTGGAGGCCATTTTGGCATTTTTTGGGGAATTGGACTGTTTGTATCGTCAACCATTTTTTAATGGTTGAGTAAAATGAAGAGTTAGAAATCAGTAACTTAAGGAGATTCCTAACCCTCGGCACATCGGTGTTCACTTAGGTTTCCGGCTGACCTCACAATTAAGGTTAACAACGCCGGTGTTTGGGAAGACAAAGTAGGTCACTTGGATGGAAGCTTCAGACGTCATGATGTCCTCCATGACTTTAGATACTCAGTGAAGCAAAGGGAACATGAATGTTTTCTACCTTCGACATAATCACTATATGGTAAAGGTTGTAGTCAATGTCAAGCGCTCAGGTCCACCACATCAGCCGTGAAAAACCAGGACCACCAAGGACCCAAAGTTCCTTCAGACCAACACATCCATCCTATGTTTCCATACACAAGTCAAATGGGATTTCTAAAACAGGTTTTATGTAATTTATTGGACTGTTATAATGAAATCATCTACAGGGATATAAGATCTGCACTCTAAGATTCCAGGCAACGAGAGTCGGACTCTCCTGGGGTGACTAGGAGAAGGTTATCTGCAGGGGCATACACAGATCGCATAGCAAAACATTACCATGCCCCCCCCCAAGCCTTTCCTGGTCAGATTTATGACTTTTTTATGTGTAGGAAAATAATGCAAAAAAAAACAACTTGGAAAAGTGGAAGAGGTGCTTCATGAATATGGCGCTGTTTCTGAAGACATCTGGTGTAAACGGTCTATGTCGACTGCTTCCCTTCAGTGCATGATAAAACAGGCTGCCTGCTGCCACCAGTAGGGGGAGCTCAGTGCATAAGAATGTGTAGTTTTACCATTGAAATGATTGAAATGATTTAAAAATATATCTTTGCACTGAGCTCCCTCTAGTGGTAGCTGCCAGAAATAGCAGCTGTTTTATGTTGGAAACAGTAGAAGGTGTTTAGCCCCGGGCCCCATGCAAAAGATAGAAGAAGGTAAGACCGCTAGGGCAGATAGTAGGGCACTCGCCAATTGAAGGCTAGAGGCACAACACCCAGATGAACAGAGAAACCACAAGGGGCTGCTGCGGTTGAGGATTGGTCACCTGGAACGGGCCAACTCCAGCGCATCGGTGGTCAAGAAGAACCAGGTGCTCTGCTCGTATCGTGGACAAACCATTAGATGAAGACAGTTTATTAGATGTCAGAATAACACGTTTTGAGGCTGGACGGACCCCTTCGTCAGATTCACAGTACAGTCACATTGCTATGAATCTGAAGAAGGTGCCCATCAGACCCGAAACGCGTTATTCTGACATCCAGTAAACGTTTATACTTACCTCTCTTCATCTGACGTTGTCTACCGATACGAGCGGTGTGTCTGGTTCTTCTTGTCCTCTGATCCCCTGGGCCTCCATGGTGGGGACACCACTGGTTATCTGCTATACACCAATAGACAACCTCCATTAGGTACCTCGTTATGTTCAATTGTTGGAGAAAAGCACATCAGTCAGGCTTCTTCTTGCCAGTAGCTGAAGTCGAGATGACAGTCTTGAAAAAGTATTCATACTCCTTGAACTTTTCCTGATTTTTTCATGTTACACCCATTAAATGTATTTTTTAAAGAACCTATTCTACAATCTAAATATCTATCGGGAACCCAACCCTACAAGATCCGCAGGTTTCTAATCTGGACACCTTTTGGCCAAAGTGTGGTCCAGAAAAAACAGGTTCCACTTTATCTGTCACTCCCACTTTGTTTCTGGTAAAACCAGATCCGGCTGGAAAAAAAAAAAATATCCTGGGATTTCCGAAATTGCTCAGTTTTAGCTAATGAGGTCAACAGTGACATGGGGAATGACTACTGAGTATATGGAGCAGTCGGCCTCGTCTCGGATGTGTGCCGTCTACTCCAGACCTGACTTCACAAGCGTACAGCAAGTTTTTCCAGACCATCATGGTCTCCAGAGGCCGGTGGATTGTGGCATCTGCCAGGCTTTCCCTGGTGTTGACGCCAGCCCTTTCTCCATATTCTTCTGTGCAGAATTCTGAGCAATGTCAGGCATGACTAGACCACGGCTCTATGTCCTCAGCACTAACCTACATAGCGCTGGTGACTGGGAGATAGATGTGACCACAACACTGAGCGATGGCATCCACTCATCGCCTCCTGCCCCCAAAGGATTGCTAGGGGAATTGGCCTTCATAATTGGCTTGGTAAAAATGATGGAACGTCTAGGTTTGAATGTTCCATCATTGGAGGTCCAGATTGAAAGGGGTTTGTAAGGAGGGTCAACCATGTGCTCACCATTCTTGGGGCACATGGACTGCTGGTGTACACTTTACTGATGGTTGACTGTTCCTTTAAGAGTTGGACCAGTTACCAAGTCATTAGGGGCAGATGTGAGCAGATTCAGTAATTGGCGAGACTGGGACAGAAGTTTCCAAGAGTAGTGTGGAGGCTGCTGCTGAGGCGGGATAGTCTGAGAGCATCTCCAGCCAACGTGAGGTTATCTCCGGGGGAGTCTGCTGTGGCGTCGATGAGTTTGGAGCTATAGTGGAGGCTTTAGGTTCAGCCCCCAGTGTAAGGTGTATTAACACCAGGTGTACTTAGAAGGGGGTAGAGCACTTAAAGAGGTTTTCGAGGACCCAGTGGGCCCCACAGTGCCACTGTAATTACACAACACGCCTGGAGAAAACGCGCAGTACACTTGTGCGCACAGTTACATGGATCAACCTCTCCGGAACCCAAAACTATTCCTCTCCCTAGTGCATGTGCAAACTTCTGAGTTCACTTCATTAGAGATGAGAGAAGTTTTGGAAAATTTGATTCAGAATTTTACAAAAAAATTTGGTTCAAGTTTTTTTGTAAGTAACGGGTGCAATGAGAGGGAGCTGCAATAGCGCCGCCCCCATCATTGTACCCCTCAGATGGCGCGTTCATACATGATCGCGGCATCCGAGAGCAATAATACAGTGTAAATTAACATTTAAAAAAATTATATCATACTTACTGCCTCCATTTGCTCGCAATGGGCCGGCTGCTGCCATCTTGCTTGAAGATCTTGCGCGGCCCGAGATGACGTCGTCCCGCTGGCCGGCGCGGTGACGGCACGGGATTTCAGCCGAGATCTTCAATCAAGGTGGCGGTGAACAGCCCATCATGAGCAAATGGAGGAGGTAAGCAAGATTTTTTTAGTTTTTTACACTATTTCTGGTTAAATCGATTCGCTACCACGAAGCACGAGGAAATTAGGCTTTGCAACAAATTGAATTTATTCTGAAATTCGGATCGAATTCACTCATCTCTAAACTTCATCTGCTCATTCGCCGGGGTGAGGACTAGTTCTGGCCGGCGCTATGGGCGGGATGTCACCTCTGCGGTGGATAGGACTAGAACTACTGCAACTCCTTGGCACATGTGCAATCTCCTGAATCCACTTCGTCTATGAATGTGGGAGTGAGAGGAACAATTCTGGTCCCATCCACAGCAGAAGTGATGTCCCATTCATAGCCCCGGGCTGGACACCTGGTGAAGGTGCAGGATTTTCAGAAGAGGAGCCTCACGTCACCGGGTTGCCAAGGGGTTGATCCATTCAACTTTGGAACGTATGTTACAAA
This sequence comes from Bufotes viridis, assembly GCA_033119425.1. NCBI lineage: Eukaryota > Metazoa > Chordata > Amphibia > Anura > Bufonidae > Bufotes > Bufotes viridis. The sequence continues at coordinate 596,719,896 of CM065590.1, read as the reverse complement.
CATTCTCCTACAGGTCGGTGTAATTAAAGGGGCTTTGTTGGACTCGCTGGGTCCCAGAAAACACCTTTAAAGGTCGGGGCCTAGAGCGGTGTGTCAGTGGGAGGTCTAGGGGTAGTTGGGCCTACGTGAAGTAACACGGTCATTGGGTAGAGGTCTTGGGAAGAGTAGGGATTAGAAGGCTACAGCACTGAAGAAGGGAGCTGACTTCCACGTAACTGTATCCAATATGATTCTGTGCCTCATCCGAGTGCGGAAACCTCTAAGAGTATTGTGCCTCTTAAAGTGACTGCAACCATAAAGCTTCTAGACCGCTCAGGAAGGAACTGCTTGCATGTAATCTACTCTGAAATTGTCTTCTCTAAAGGGGAACCACTTAAGTAACCCCTAGGGGTTGTCCGGACTCCTGTCCATGGGCAGTACCTGGTGTTGCAGTACCAGACCCAACCCATTAAAAGCAGTGGTGCTGTTTCTGAAAGAAAAAAACTAAGCTATTCCCATGACAATCGTCTAAAACAGTGATGCCCAACCTACGGCCCGCGGGCCAAATGCGGCCCGCGAAGCCGTATCATGCGGCCCGCACAGTAACGGGACTTTATCAGCTCAGGGCGCGCTGCGAACGGCACAGGCAGCAAAGCGACGCTGCCTGTGCCTGCAATAACCAATAGCAAAGCTCCAGACAGCAAGGAGCTTTGCTATTGGTAAGATTGGGCGGGCACTGGAGCGATAGAGCGCCCTGCTGTAGGAGAAGCCGGCGGGAGATGAGAGGAGGAGGGGCCTGCTCCTGGTGGTGTCGGGCACACTGCGCAAGCATGGCGGTGGAGGATCTGACTGAAGCCTAAAGACCAGACATCAAGGTAGACCTGCTGAAGAAGGTGACAGTGCAGTATGTGATGTATACAGGTGTGTAATGTATGTAGGGCAGAGTGTGATCATCACATACTGCACTACATACATTACACACCTGTATACATCACATGCCCAATCACAGTAATAATGCCAAGATATTTGCCCTCTTCACAGCCCGTTCCCCCTCACAGTAATAATGTCCAGATATGTGCCCCCTCACAGCAATAATGCCCAGATATATACCCTCTTCACAGCCATAATGCTCACATGTGCCCCCTCACAGTAGTTGTGCCCTGATATGTGCCCTCTTCACAGTAGTTATGCCAGATATATGCCCTCTTCACAGCTGTAATGTTCACACGTGTCCCCTTACAGTAATAATGCGAAGATATATGCCCCCTTCACAGCCGTAATGCTCACACGTGCCCCCTCATAGTAGTTATGCCCTGATATGTACCCTCTTCACAGTAGTCATGGCCTGATATGTGCCCTCTTTACAGTAGTTATGCCCAGATATGTGCCCTCCACACAGAAGTTATGCCCTGATATGTGCCCCCTCACAGTAGTTCTGCCAGATATGTGCCCTCTTCACAGTAGTAATGCTCACTTGTGCCCCCGCACAGTAGTTATGCCAGATATGTGCCCTCTTCACAGTAGTTATGCCCTGATATGTGCACTCCTCACAGTAGTTATGCCCAGATATGTGCCCCCTCACAGTAGTTATGCCCAGATATGTGCCCCCTCACAGTAGTTATGCCCTTATATGTGCCCTCTTCACAGGGGTAATGCTCACACGTGCCCCCTCACAGTAGTTATGCCCAGATATGTGCCCTCTCACAGTAGTTATGCCCAGATATGTGCCGTCTTCACAGTAGTTCTGCCAGATATGTGCCCTCTTCACAGTAGTAATGCTAACTCGTGCCCCCTCACAGTAGTTATGCCCTTATATGTGCCCCCTCACAGTAGTTATGTCCAGATTTGTGCCCCCTCACAGTAGTTATGCCTTTATATGTGCCCTCTTCACAGGGGTAATGCTCACACGTGCCCCCTCACAGTAGTTATGCCAGATATGTGCTCTCTTCACAGTAGTTATGCCAGATATGTGCCCTCTTCCAGTGGTAATGCTCACATGTGCCCCCTCACAGTAGTTATGCCAGATATGTGCACTCTTCACAGTAGTAATGCTCACACGTGTCCCCTTGCGGTAATATTGACCAGATATGTGCCCTCTTCACAGAAAAAATGCCAGGATATTTGTTCCTTCACAGTAGTAATGCTCACATGTGCCCCCTCACAGCTATTGCATTTCTTTCTGGCAAAGGTACCTGGTTCCGGCCCGCGAAATTTATACCAAGTCTAGTGCGGCCCTCAGACAAAAAATGGTTGGGCACCACTGGTCTAAAACATGGCTGCCCGATGTGACTACACGGAACAGGTGACCACGACCCCAAACGGCAGCCTAGCCCCCACCTGCCCCTAATGACCTCCTCATTTTTTGTGTCCCCATCGACATTCCTGTCCTGCAAAGTCAATCAGCTTTCGATGAAGGTAAGAAGCGTCGGCGAGTGTAATTATCCACCTCAATGTACGACCTCACAGCGGAGAATTTATCGCACTTTAAACAGCTCATCAAGTACGAAATAAACTTCCCATCTAGCCGGCCCGGATCTCATCTCAGATTAATCCAGATTCATTACACGCCCAATCTGCGCAGGTGATCAGTCGTAACGAGGGACTCACTAATGTCACAGGCCCCACGCGCTTCCTGACGCTGCAGACAAAGCAGCGACGCACATCAGTATCTCTGCCTGGATCCGGCTCGCTGACAGCCCAACCCTGACCGAAGCTAATACATCACATATGATAGACACCGAGATACAACCCCGAGCCACAGGATGTCCAGGCGGAAAAAAATCACAGGTAAAATTCTCCGGGAGCGAAAAAGAGGCGAAGCCAATCAATGTTAGATGTAATTAAAAGCAAGGACGAAAAACAAAGGTTGATTGGAGGCCAAGAGCTGACGCTCCGATTAGAGGAGCCATTATCTCCAAATAAACCTCCGCGCTCTCATCTATCAGCAATTACTTACATTAAATTTAACCCATTTCTGCTCCTCCAAGAGTCCCGGCCTCATCCAATCACAGCAGAGCGAGGCTTCTTATACAAATCATTAGGAAATAAACAATAGAGCTCAAAGGACGAACCGAAACGCGCTTCCCTATTCCCTTAGTTTTATTCTCCTCTACATCAACAAGAGCTTTATAGTGGTTATATTCTTATACATAGGAGCAGTATTATAGTAGTTATATTCTTGTACATAGGAGCAGTATTATAGTAGTTATATTCCTGTACATAGGAGCAGTATTATAGTAGTTATATTCTTGTACATAGGAGCAGTATTATAGTAGTTATATTCCTGTACATAGGAGCAGTATTATAGTAGTTATAATCTTGTACATAGGAGGCAGTATTATAGTAGTTATATTCTTGTACATAGGAGCAGCATTATAGTAGTTATATCCCTGTACATAGGAGCAGTATTATAGTAGTTATATTCTTGTACATAGGAGGCAGTATTATAGTAGTTATATTCTTGTACATAGGAGGAGTATTATAGTAGTTATATTCTTGTACATAGGAGCCGTATTATAGTAGTTATATTCTTGTACATAGGAGAAGTATTATAGTAGTTATATTCTTGTACATAGGAGCAGTATTATAGTAGTTATATTCTTGTACACAGGGGCAGTATTATAGTAGTTATATTCTTGTACATAGGAGCCGTATTATAGTAGTTATATTCTTGTACATAGGAGCGGTATTATAGTAGTTATATTCTTGTACATAGGAGAAGTATTATAGTAGTTATATTCTTGTACATAGGAGCAGTATTATAGTAGTTATATTCTTGTACACAGGGGCAGTATTATAGTAGTTATATTCTTGTATATAGGAGCAGTATTATAGTAGTTATATTCTTGTACATAGGAGGCAGTATTATAGTAGTTATATTCTTGTACATAGGAGCAGTATTATAGTAGTTATATTCTTGTACATAGAAGCAGTATTATAGTAGTCATATTCTTGTATATAGGAGGCAGTACTATAGTAGTTATATTCTTGTATATAGGAGCAGTATTATAGTAGTTATATTCTTATACATAGGAGCAGTATTATAGTAGTTATATTCTTGTACATAGGAGCAGTATTATAGTAGTTATATTCTTGTACATAGGAGCAGTATTATAGTAGTTATATTCTTGTACATAGGAGACGTATTATAGTAGTTATATTGTTATACATAGGAGCAGTATTATAGTAGTTATATTCTTGTTCATAGGAGGCAGTATTATAGTAGTTATATTCTGGTACATAGGAGGCAGTATTATAGTAGTTATATTCTTGTACACAGGAGGCAGTATTATAGTAGTTATATTCTGGTACATAGGAGGCAGTATTATAGTAGTTATATTCTTGTACATAGGAGCAGTATTATAGTAGTTATATTCTTGTACATAGGAGCAGTATTATAGTAGTTATATTCTTATACATAGGAGCAGTATTATAGTAGTTATATTCTTGTACATAGGAGGCAGTATTATAGTAGTTATATTCTGGTACATAGGAGGCAGTATTATAGTAGTTATATTCTTGTACATAGGAGCAGTATTATCATAGTTATATTCTTGTACATAGCAGTATTATAGTAGTTATATTCTTGTACATAGGAGGCAGTATTATAGTAGTTATATTCTTGTACATAGGAGGCAGTATTATAGTAGTTATATTCTTGTACATAAGAGCAGTATTATAGTAGTTATATTCTTGTACATAGGAGGCAGTATTATAGTAGTTATATTCTTGTACATAGGAGCAGTATTATAGTAGTTATATTCCAGTACATAGGAGGCAGTATTATAGTAGATATATTCTTGTACATAGGAGCAGTATTATAGTAGTTATATTCCTGTACATAAAAGCAGTATTATAGTAGTTATATTCTTGTACATAGGAGGCAGTATTATAGTAGTTATATTCCTGCACATAGGAGCAGTATTATAGTAGTTATATTCTTGTACATAGGAGCAGTATTATGGTAGTTATATTCTTGTACATAGGAACAGTATTATGGTAGTTATATTCTTGTACATAGGAGCAGTATTATAGTAGTTATATTCTTGTACATAGGAGCAGTATTATGGTAGTTATATTCTTGTACATAGGGGATAGTGTTGTAGTATTTGTTATCCATTGTATCAGTATCTTCTGTCTTCCAATGTACTGCAGCTCTTCCATAGTACATATGGAACTGAGCAGGGGGTTATATTGAGTACCACTGAATGCTCATCCCCGAAGACAAGACTATGAGAACTCGGCTCCATCCTGAGGCATGAAGGGACATTTGGAACAACAAGGCATTTAGCAATTCCTAATTTATGAAAACGTTTTCACTGTGTTACTTAGGAGCGTTTATTCTATCATTGACGTTAATGTGAATGGAATCGCGTTTTAAGCTTTCTAAATGGAGAAGCAAAATAATCTCATCTGTTCTAAATGTGGAAAAAGAAAACAACATTGCTGATACCGCACGCGGTGCTGAAGAGAAGCGGGATAATTACGGAGCGTAGCTTTAACAATACCGCCACGAACGTCTCATGATTAAGAGAAAGATGAAAAATCCTGAGGGGAGAGAGCTTGTTAGGTTAACGCTCCAGAGGGAGCACTCTCTGTAATGGCTTCAATACGTGATGTGGTGTTAAGGATGATAGTAAGGTAAGTGGAAAGAAACCAAAGAACATTTCTGTGTTTGTGTCAAGATTCAATCCACCTTCTGAAGAACATTGAGTGAACCTGCTTCTTAGGAGTAGCGATCACTGTAGACGAAGATAATTGTGAAGTATCAGAGCTGATTCCATGGTTGTCTAATGACAGAACCAGATGGGCAGCAGGAACTAGAACCAGGAAAACTGAGGCCCAGGAGATACCAGGGGTGGACACCAGGAGAAGAACTCAGACGGAGCCAGAAGACACCATTAGCAGATATCAAAAAGAACCAGGAGAAACTAGAAGCAGCGACCAGCCCAGGAGTAATCATTAGACGAACCTGGAGAAATCAAGAGTAGCAAGCATAGGACTTGGACCAGGAGATGCAAAGAACATGGTCCAGGTGCAAGCTGGGGTCAGAACGAGGAGATACTAGGTGTGGACACCAGGAGAAGAACTCAGATGGAACCGGAAGACACCAGTCGCAGATATAAAAAAGAACCAGGAGAAACTAGAAGCAGCGACCAGCCCAGGAGTAATCATTAGACGAACCTGGAGAAATCAAGAGTAGCAAGCATAGGACTTGGACCAGGAGATGCAAAGAACATGGTCCAGGTGCAAGCTGGGGTCAGAACGAGGAGATACTAGGTGTGGACACCAGGAGAAGAACTCAGATGGAACCGGAAGACACCAGTCGCAGATATAAAAAAGAACCAGGAGAAACTAGAAGCAGCGACCAGCCCAGGAGTAATCGTTAGACGAACCTGGGGAAATCAAGAGTAGCAAGCATAGGACTTGGACCAGGAGATGCAAAGAACATGGTCCAGGAGCAAGCTGGGGTCAGAACGAGGAGATACTAGGTGTGGACACCAGGAGAAGAACTCAGATGGAACCGGAAGACACCAGTAGCAGATATCAAAAAGAACCAGGAGAAACTAGAAGCAGCGACCAGCCCAGGAGTAATCGTTAGACGAACCTGGAGAAATCAAGAGTAGCAAGCATAGGACTTGGACCAGGAGATGCAAAGAACATGGTCCAGGAGCAAGCTGGGGTCAGAACAAGGAGATACCAGGGGATAGCACGTCAGTGTCAAATTACTAAATGGGGGTCTCAAAACAGGCAGATGGTTGGCACTGCTGGACTGGAATTCACTCATTGTGGTAAGCAAGACTGTAGGAGGACTGGAGCGCAGTCACAAAAGAGAGGCCTAGAACAGAGCCAAGGGTCATCGCCAGGAGAGCCTTTCAGGAACCAAATGCAGTAACCAAGGATCAAGGCAGGAGTGTAGTCTTGGATAGCCAGTAGTCAGGTAGTACCACAAATCCCAGGAACAGCTGGAAATAGACTTACAACAAGGAGGCATTCGGTAAAATCCATGGAGGATCAGACAGGACCTTCCCAGGAACACATGATGAACATACATGGATCCTCAGGCAGTGACTGTTAGACCAAGCTAGAACATATCAGAAGCAGCCAATGAGACAGCACGATGCTGTTGCGGAATAGGGTCCAGAAAGGAGTCAAACGTGGCGCAGCAGGATGTGGCTGAGAAATTAAACACAGAATCATAGCAGAGCTGAATTTAAAGCAGAATAGCAGAGCTAAATTCATAGAGCACGCTTGAACAGACCGCTCATGTCAAACGGCATCCTGCCAGCGGTGGAAGGTGGGAAACAGGGCAGTACATGAGAACATATCTGGGAAGACTTAGGCCTTATTCACACATCCGCAATGTAGTCCGCATGTATTCCGCAATTTTGCGGAATACATGCGGACCCATTGACTGTGAATGGGGCCAGGAACGATGCGGAGAGCACACACTGTGCTCTCCACATCCGATTTTGTGGAGCGCGCCGCCGATTTTCCGGTCCGCGGCTCCGCAAAAAAAATAGAGCATGTCCTATTCTTGTCCGCAATTGCGGACAAGAAGAGGCATTTTCTATAGAGTTCGGGCAATGTGCGGTCCGCAAAAATGCGGAATGCACATTGCCGGTGTGTCCGTGTTTTGTGGATCCGCGGCTCCGTGGATCCGCAAAACACAACGGATGTGTGAATAAGGCCTTAATCTGGTCATCTAGGGTCTAGAACGCTTGTCCAGCCTACGACAATCCCTCCTGACCTTCCCATACACATGCACGCTAAACTCAAGCTACATTCACACTAGCGTTTTTTGGAGCTCCGTCATGGATCTGCAAAAGCGCTTCTGTTACAATAATACGACCGCATGCATCCGTCATGAACGGATCCGGTTGTATTATGTCTTCTATAGCCATGATGGATCCGTTGTGAACACCATTGTAAGTCAATAGGAGACGGATCCGTTTTCTATTGTGTCAGAGAATACTGATCCGTCCCCATTGAGTTATATTGTGTGTCAGGTCTTGCTCCGCACCACATCGCGGACAGAAAAAGCGTTATTCGGGCCGCGATGGGGAGGCAAACAAACAGAACGGAATGCATTTTGGTGACTCAGTTTCGTTCAGTTCAGTTGACAATGAATGGGGACAAAACGGATGCGTTTTCTTCCGCTATTGAGATCCTTTGACGGATCTCAATAGCGGAAATGAAAACGCTAGTGTGAAAGTAGCCTCAGATGTTAGCGCAGGTTAAGAAGTAAGGAACTATGGGGAGTCGTAGAGGGGTCCTCTGGGATCACTCTGCTGTTTTTGGGTTATTTTTTTTCAACGTTTGAGCGGGGCGAGGCTGTGGATGAGATGGGCAGATTTACCAGGACTGGTAATCTAACCATGATACCAGTGTGAACTGAGCCTTAGTTTTTTTTTTTTTTAGTTTCTTACTCATTTCTACAGATCGGCGCCTTCGGCTAACGCGTTTCTATTCTATATCTATTTTTGCAGCATTCAATTAAGTAAGGCATTGTGACAAGTCTATTTTCAGCGGAAAGTGCTCACAGTCTTCAATAGAAGCAGATCCTGCAAATCCTGGATGTCTTATCTTAGATGGAAGCCTTAATTACCTCTCTTGTCATAGACTCTGTTCAAGTGCGCCCTCTGCTGTCAGGACCGCGGGACCACGCAGCTCCGACCACGTGCTGTAGTTCTCCCCTGGGCGCAAGAGAAAATGGAAACCTCATACAGAGCCTTGTCTCGGGCCCCCGCAGCCCTGGATATACTAATTTCTCCCAGGCCGTTATTACAATAACTAACCTTTTACAACGTGACCTTTACCTAACATTTAGCAGACAAAGGGGGAGGCGCGCTGGTGTCTCCGAGAAATGAAAGCGAACGGGGGGTTTTGATCATAATTGTATTGACTCAAACATGAGAAAGCCAGTGGAGCCGTGGAGATATCAGAATGTCAGACCGTGTGATACATAGGGGAAAATGTGGCGCCCTATAGAGCGAAGCCGACCCCCGCGATGTGATTGTAGATACCGGCGGATTTGTAGTGGCATTCATCCGAAAATCAGGAATGTGACGCTAGAGCAATAAGGCAGCAGATAAAGAATCAGAGGCTCCAGAGGATTCGCTTCCACATACTTTTTTTTGGCCTCGCTCACAAATGGTGGATCTGACGTGAATTTTGGTGTAGATTTTGCGCTAAATCCGAGTCCCACGCATGGGATTAAGGCATCGATAACTCTGATAGCATCCAATGGGGAATTTCTAAGTAGATTTTTTAGCACAGGAAAAAACAAATCTGCCGCCAGATAGTGTGCTATTTGTTCCGTGTGAAAAACCAGAGGCTAGCTTAACAATCCGTGTGCGGAGTTCAGCCAGCCAGAGCCTGAGAACACGGACAGCGATGGCGGATGGCAAGAAGTGACTGGTGATTGCTGGGCCTCCAGCCTTCTATATGGGGTTGTCAGGCAGTGCAATCTGTGAGCCCTCCGAAGGGTCAGAGAAATGAACTAAGGCGACGGCACGCCGAGCAGGAAAAGAAAGTGTCGTCTCCCTCGTGGCTAATTGTGGGGTTCACTTTATCTAACATCTGGCTACAGCTAAGATCACAAAGCACAAAGTAGTGACAGACGGTACACAGAATGCTTATTTTAATGCTGGAAGGGTCCACCCGAATAGAGACAAGCGCTATCAGAGAAGAGGCTGTATCCAGTAATCTCCTGAGCTCCCTCTACTGGTGACTCTATATATCTGTATCCAGTAAGCTCCTGAGCTCCCTCTAGTGGTGTCTTTTTATATCTGTATGTAGTAATCTCCTGAGCTCCCTCTAGTGGTGGCTGTATATATCTGTATGTAGTAATCTCCTGAGCTCCCTCTAGTAGTGGCTGTATATATCTGTATGTAGTAATCTCCTGAGCACCCTCTAGTGTTGGCTGTATATATCTGTATGTAGTAATCTCCTGAGCTCCCTCTAGTAGTGGCTGTATATATCTGTATGTAGTAATCTCCTCAGCTCCCCCTAGTGGTGGCTGTATATATCTGTATGTAGTAATCTCCTCACCTCCCTCTAGTGGTGACTGTATATATCTGTATGTAGTAATCTCCTGAGCTCCCTCTAGTGGTGGCTGTATATATCTGTATGCAGTAATCTCCTGAGCTCCCCCTAGTGGTGTCTGTATATATCTGTATGTAGTAATCTCCTGAGCTCCCTCTAGTGGTGGCTGTATATATCTGTATGTAGTAATCTCCTGAGCTCCCTCTAGTGGTGTCTGTATATATCTGTATGTAGCAATCTCCTGAGCTCCCTCTAGTGGTGGCTGTATATATCTGTATGTAGTAATCTCCTGAGCTGTCTCTAGAGGTGGCTGTATATATCTGTATGTATTAATCTCCTGAGCTCCCTCTAGTGGTGGCTGTATATATCTGTATGTAGTAATCTCCTGAGCTCCCTCTAGTGGTGGCTGTATATATCTGTATGTAGTAATCTCCTGAGCTCCACCTAGTGGTGACTGTATATATCTGTATGTAGTAATCTCCTGAGCTCCCTCTAGTGGTGGCTGTATATATCTGTATGTAGTAATCTCCTGAGCTCCCTCTAGTGGTGGCTGTATATATCTGTATGTAGTAATCTCCTGAGCTCCCCCTAGTGGTGGCTGTATATATCTGTATGTAGTAATCTCCTGAGCTCCCTCTAGTGGCGGCTGTATATATCTGTATGTAGTATTCTCCTGAGCTCTCTCTAGTGGTGGCTGTATATATCTGTATGCAGTAATCTCCTGAGCTCCCCCTAGTGGTGGCTGTATATATCTGTATGTAGTAATCTCCTGAGCTCTCTCTAGTGGTGGCTGTATATATCTGTATGCAGTAATCTCCTGAGCTCCCCCTAGTGGTAGCTGTATATATCTGTATGTAGTAATCTCCTGAACTCCATCTAGTGGTGGCTGTATATATCTGTATCCAGTAATCTCCTGAGCTCCTTCTAGTGATGGCTGTATATATCTGTATGTAGTAATCTCCTGAGCACCCTCTAGTGGTGGCTGTATATATCTGTATGTAGTAATCTCCTGAGCTCCCCCTAGTGGTGGCTGTATATATCTGTATGTAGTAATCTCCTGACCTCCTCCTAGTGGTGACTGTATATATCTGTATGTAGTAATCTCCTGAGCTCCCTCTAGTGGTGGCTGTATATATCTGTATGTAGTAATCTCCTGAGCTCCCTCTAGTGGTGGCTGTATATATCTGTATGTAGTAATCTCCTGAGCTCCCTCTAGTGGTGGCTGTATATATCTGTATGTAGTAATCTCCTGAGCTCCCTCTAGTGGTGGCTGTATATATCTGTATGTAGCAATCTCCTAAGCTCCCTCTAGTGGTGGCTGTATATATCTGTATGTAGTAATCTCCTGAGCTCCCTCTGGTGGTGGCTGTATATATCTGTATGTAGTAATCTCCTGAGCTCCCTCTGGTGGTGGCTGTATATATCTGTATGTAGTAATCTCCTGAGCTCCTTCTAGTGGTGGCTGTATATATCTGTATGTATTAATCTCCTAAGCTCCCCCTAGTGGTGGCTGTATATATCTGTGTGTAGTAGTCTCCTGAGCTCCCTCTAGTGGTGGCTGTATATATCTGTATGTAGTAATCTCCTGAGCTCCCTCTACTGGTGGCTGTATTTCTCTGTATGTAGTAATCTCCTAAGCTCCCCCTAGTGGTGGATGTATATATCTGTATGTAATAATCTCCTGAGCTCCCTCTAGTGGTGGCTGTATATATCTGTATGTAGTAATCTCCTAAGCTCCCTCTGGTGGTGGCTGTATATATCTGTATGCAGTAATCTTCTGAGCGCCTTCTAGTGGTGGCTGTATATATCTGTCTGTAGTAATCTCCTGAGATCCCTCTAGTGGTGGCTGTTTATATCTGTATGTAGTAGTCTCCTGAGCTCCTTCTAGTGGTGGCTGTATATATCTGTATGTAGTAATCTCCTGAGCTCCCTCTAGTGGTGGCTGTATATATCTGTATGTAGTAATCTTCTGAGCGCCTTCTAGTGGTTGCTGTATATATCTGTCTGTAGTAATCTCCTGAGCTCCTCTAGTGGTGGCTGTATATATCTGTATGTAGTAATCTCCTGAGCTCCCTCTAGTGGTGGCTGTATATATCTGTATGTAGTAATCTCATGAGCTCCCTCTAGAGGTGTTTGTATATATCTGTATGTAGTAATCTCCTGAGCTCCCTCTAGTGGTGGCTGTATATATCTGTATGTAGTAATCTCCTGAGCTCCCTCTAGTGGTGGCTGTATATATCTGTATGTAGTAATCTCATGAGCTCCCTCTAGTGGTGGCTGTATATATCTGTATGTAGTAATCTCATGAGCTCCCTCTAGAGGTGTTTGTATATATCTGTATGTAGTAATCTCCTGAGCTCCCTCTAGTGGTGGCTGTATATATCTGTATGTAGTAATCTCCTGAGCTCCCTCTAGTGGTGGCTGTATATATCTGTATGTAGTAATCTCCTGAGCTCCTCTAGTGGTGGCTGTATATATCTGTATGCAGTAATCTCCTGAGCTCCCTCTAGCGGTGGCTGTATATATCTGTATGTAGTAATCTCCTGAGCTCCCTCTAGTGGTGGCTGTATATATCTGTATGTAGTAATCTCCTGAGCTCTCTCTAGTGGTAGCTGTATATATCTGTATGTAGTAATCTCCTGAGCTCCCTCTAGTGGTGACTGTATATATCTGTATGTAGTAATCTCCTGAGCTCCCTCTAGTGGTGACTGTATATATCTGTATGTAGTAATCTCCTGAGCTCCCTCTAGTGGTGGCTGTATATATCTGCATGTAATAATCTCCTGAGCTCCCTCTGGTGGTGACTGTATATATCTGTATGTAGTAATCTCCTGAGCTCCCTCTAGTGGTGGCTGTATATATCTGTATGTAGTAATCTCCTGAGCTCCCTCTAGTGGTGGCTGTATATATCTGTATGTAGTAATCTCCTGAGCTCCCTCTAGTGGTGGCTGTATATATCTGTATGTAGTAATCTCCTGAGCTCCCTCTAGTGGTGGCTGTATATATCTGTATGTAGTAATCTCCTGAGCTCCTCTAGTGGTGGATGTATATATATCTGTATCTAGTAATCTCCTGAGCTCCCTCTAGTGTTGGCTGTATATATCTGTATGTAGTAATCTCCTGAGATCCCTCTAGTGGTGGCTGTTTATATCTGTATGTAGTAGTCTCCTGAGCTCCTTCTAGTGGTGGCTGTATATATCTGTATGTAGTAATCTCCTGAGCTCCCTCTAGTGGTGGCTGTATATATCTGTATGTAGTAATCTCCTGAGCTCCCTCTAGTGTTGGCTGTATATATCTGTATGTATCATAGCTCTGGACACAAAGATATACTATGAAATAATTCTGTGCAGAATGTTGGAAAACCTGGCATTGTATAGTGAGCATTCTCTGTAAAGCGGTTGCTTTAGCTCCTTAATCACCCTGGGCTGCTGAAGATCTCAGGTCTCCCCGCGTGAACATCTGCTTTGACGTAGGTCACAGAGCCGTGCAGTCAATGACTGGCTTCTACAGTTATGTGTCTCCTAAGCATCACGTGACCCAGTGACATGAAGCATGGGAGACATATCACCACTGCAGCCAGTCACTGGCAGCAGAAGCGACATGACTGGATGTTGATGCGGGGAGACCTGAGAGCTGCAGTGGACCAAGGGGAGCAAAGGAGCTGGAACCCAGCAGTGGGGATCAGGTAAGTATGATTCCCTCCACAGGTCAGGCCACACTGGGGGGTCTGCCCTAGAGGCCGCCAAGGGTGAACAACCTCTTTAATGTGAAATTCATTAACCAATCCCAGCTGGAACATGCATTCTCACATTGCTCTGTAAATATCAGTTCCCAATTCTAGTTCCCAGCAGGATAAGTCTCTTCGGAAATTACATATGTACTGACTGTGTTTACTGTCAGTGCCCTCCGTTATCTGGGATAATTTATAGATTTTATTTGCTGATAAGAATATGTTTTTCGGTATGAGTCAGCCTTTGATGTCGATATGTCGGTTTACTATTACTGGCCATATATTAGGAGGGCACTTCCGCTATATAGGATGTAAAGGGACAAGTAGAATTAAGACTTCATGCAGATAACCTGCCGAAGCACTAAAGCATCTCCTTATTACAGTCAGAATCAGTGAGTGAAGTCTAATGGACAGTAGATTCTTCACCCTAGAGGTGATATGGACTTTCCCAAATTAAATCCCCAGCCCAATATCCCTGAAGTAATCTCCGTTTGCACATCGATGGTCAGGAGACACCCGTACAAGGCAGTGGCAAAGGTCAGGGCTGGCAAAGTTCAGGCACAACCATAGACAAGCAGAGGGCTCAGGGCTCGCAGTGGACAGGTAGATGTGATGAGACAACAAGCACTCAAAAATATGGAGACACACCTTGGCCATGAGCAAGAGAGAAGATCAGGATTCCTAGGTGAGACATAGGTAAGAGTGGTGCTGTTTTTCTAAGACAACCCTTTGGCCGGAGGATTACTTACCTCATCAAGAAATAATGGTTTCAGTACGGGTCCATTCTTACATATCAGACTGTACACAGACATGTAAGGACTCATTGAGACCCGTGTAAAATCCAACAGCAATCCATATGCTATGAAGGTTTCTGGAACCTCATTCACATGCAATAGAGATTATTTCAGGCAGAAAAAAAAAATCAGTCCCATTAAAACATATACAGACCCCAAACACCCTCTCCTACTGTCTTTTCTCCAGCCTGAGGACCTGCACAGATCTGGTAATGTGACCACAGGTCCTTTAACTTAGACCCCACCCGAGAGCTCACACACTCTATGAACTCTCCTAGGAGCCCATACATTCTAGGCACAACATGACGAGACTGTCCCAGCAATTCTGTCTCCCGGTTTTACTAGTAAGTCAGCAGAATAGGGATTTGCTGGGGAAGTTTTCAACTGTACCTGTCCCAAAGGACACAAATAAAATGGCGCTGCTGCCAGGGGGTGCGGTGCAAGAGTCCTATGAGCGGTCCTGGGATTAAGGAGAAATCCTGCAGATTGGCACATACTACGGTCATTGTGCTCCTCAGAGCTTTTAGCATTCATTCCTAGTGGTCATATATTCTAACTCTTTCAGGGGCAAGTTCGAGGACACAAGGCGGTAATATAAGACAGGGCCCCTACAAAGATCACCAGGATGGCGGTAGAAATGTTGGGGCTTTCTGCTGCTCGGCGATGACCTTCGTTGCGTGACTTAGGAGTGGTTGCATGTCAGACGTGTTCACTTCTATGTACATGGGACTGCTGCAGGCCATGGAGTAACGTAGGTAGTGGAACAGTCTAATTAAGGGGAGATGTTAGAAGTAGCGCAGGCGGTGCACAAAAACCCAGAGACTGCCGACTACACCGGGAGCAAACAGCGCGTACCACGTTAGAAGAATCACTTCAATGGGAATCGCTTGGAAGTCAGGCAGCGAGAATTGATATAAATGGAATATACATGTTTTCAGGGTTTGCTGAAGATGGAAGTGACGTGCCTTGAAAACTCAGTAATGGGGCTGCTGATTCTACTTAATGACCTGAAGGCTGCACAAAAACCAAAGTCTCCATCTCTGCAGACAGCGACGTAAATTATGTACGACCAGCAGGATATAATTTCACTGCAGACCTACTTGAATAAACTGCAGGCTCGAGCAGGTAAATGGCAGATGAGATTTAATTCAGATAAACGCAAGGTTAGACATTTGTTAAGCAAGACTGAGCACACTACATACAAAGTAAATTGGGCAAAATGAGGTCGAGGCTTGATAGAGAACGGATTTGGCCCAGCTCATAGGCAGCCAGCTCAGACATAATGCTCAGCGTCAGGCAGCCGCCGTAAAGGCTAATGAGGAGCATGCTCACATTGTGAAGGAAGGTGACACATGATGTCAGCAATTAGGGCTCATGCATGGCAAGAATATTTCCCTCGTGCCTGGTACGACCTATGTATCCTGGAAACACCGAACACCAGGAAGATTTACGAAGGCAAAATTTGCACCAAAATTTTGGGCAAAATATTGGTGCATAGTGAGCCAACCAAGAGTTGTGATAAAGAAAAGCATCCAAACAAGATCTGCAGAGGGGTAACGATGGTGGTTGCAGGAGGTGTGACTGTGACGGGGCCCAGAGGGGACACATGTCCATACTCATAGAACTGGGAACAGAGTTTCGAATCTTGGTTGCGTAGACAGCTCTGAAGCATGCTTGTCAGCTCACCCCCAATATCTGAAAAAGGAGAGACCTCTCGGACTCCCGGAAGAGTTGGCTAATCTCCGAGGCACAGCATCTACTACAGTTTCATATGCAGAGGGACATTGTAAAAAAAACGTATACCACCGTGGGTGTCTGTGGGTGATACGTGTACGACAAATATTTATGTCCAACCAAAAGTTTGGTGCCAGTTAGACTTTTTTCTGAAGATCGACAACTGGCTAGTGTTTAGGGACAGGCTTCTTGACCACCACAATGAAAATACTGTGGTTGCTATCCAGTGTGTGCAAAGCAACCAGTCTGTCAGATATGACACAAAGTTAAGCTCCACAAAAAGGATGGAAAGAATCACAAAAAGTAACAAAAAAGTCCAAAACAGCTTGACCGGACATAACAATAGTACAGTAATAATAAGAGGGCCAGGGCTTGGTGTCCATCGGAAGAAGATGTGTCTCACCCAATCGCTGCACGTTGGCTTTGCTTTGTTGACTACTCCTATGATGGAATGGACAAGAATCTGAAAACTAGAGGCTTCCAACGTGACCATCTCCAGGCCACTTACTAGCCTGAACGCCTTACTGGAGAGGTATGCGGGTTGGGGGAGGATCCGCGGTAGAGTCCAACTGTCCATTCCTGCTATGGACTAAGTCTCATTCTTCTTCTCGGCAGATGTGCCATCACAAGAGGGTACAACGGGTCCAACGACAGCCGTCATACTGACAAATGAGAAGTTAAAGGAGCTGTTGGAGGGGATAAAAATTTTTATATATGGGTCCAAATGGGTTAAAAAAAAAAAAGAAGCAGTTGTAGTGGAGGTGGATCGGTAAGAGACAGTATGGCTTCTTTTATTTTAGTTAAATTTTAGAGCCTGAGTTACAGATTTTGACAGGAAAACACCTATTTCCGATTCTGCTGCCAATTCTTTGAGGGTTGAAATCTTGGTGGAGGAGCAAAAGAAGAACTTTCCAAAATGTCTGCAAATACAAGATGTGGAGATCAACAGGACGATAAAGTGCAGGCTACATCGTCGTCTCCGAGCAAAAGCTGTTTACTCAAAGTCCTTTAGATCCATAACGGTATCATAAATGTTGATCTTGCTAAGTCCGTATCTGCTATAGAAACATCTCCTGATACCAGAAGGTCATAAAAAACCACATTGTGAACGGTAGAATTAGGAAAGGAAGCAAAACGACCGGAACAAAATCCATTTCATCCCATTATTATTAATAGATAATGAATCATCTCCAATTAATTCTGTAGACAGCGATCAATAAGCCGCAGATGAGGCCCACAAATGTCTCGTAAATTATAACCCATCTAATAATACAATCCTGCAATTAACACGTGTAATGTGAGGAAAGGTTTTGGCGCGACTGTCATTCTGGCTTGTGGACGCGTTTAATCAATTCTTTTGTATTATTAGACGTCTTGGGCACTTCAAAGACTCCTCTCGTCTTGTGTACCTTCAAGTGGTCCATTTAGGGAAGGCAGAAGATAACTTCAGCAAGACCTATGTTATGTTCACAACAGCTCCACCACGAAAGGTATGTGAACCAAACATGACCCCATAGCCAAATAAATTGGACTCCAATGGCTTATGCCCAGTTTGGCAGTCCATCTGTCCAACCTTACCCATGTATGTAGAAGACTATTAGCCCATCCTGTTATTACAGCTAGGGATGTGGTTTCTGTGGAAAGAGAATTAAGAAGGGGCAAAGGCTTACCCTGAGTTGGTGTCCTCTTCTGCAGGGGCGACACACCGGCAAAAGGACTACCTCTTTGGTAAGTATGCCATTGGTTTAAACCCAATTTTTTAGGGTATCCACATCTGAGGAGCTTCCTGAAAAAATGGTTGGTAATCAGATCAGCAGATCCTGCAAGACGATGACGATGTATTAGTGATGTCCAGGCAGATGCAGGTGTTTAGGCATAGAAAAGAGGAGCCTTTACTTATCTCAAGTACCTTCCAGGGGTCGATTTATGGCCATCGAGCTAGTAAAACTCATTCAGAAAGTAAAAGAAAACTTCAACAAGATTCATGATAGTTCAATCAAGGAGGATATATAATCCAAACATTACCCAGTAGCCCCCCAAAAAACCGGACCCTGCTCCCTGTGTTGGCATATGCCACCCATCACAGGTTGGCTTCCGACATCCATGCAGAAGACCATAAATCCATCCTATGTTTGCTTAATCTGAGGTTCTTTATGAAAAGAAATAAAGAAGACACACGGAGCTAACCTGAGTTGGTGACGTCCTCTCCAGAGGCCACATACTAGCAAAAAGGACACCTCTATGGTAAGTATGTCATTGGGTCAAGGTATCCATGCAGCAAGTTAGGTGAAACCCTCCTCACAAAATGGCTGGTAAACGGCAGATCCTGCAAGATGGTGACAAAGACCATGTATCGTCCCAACACTAATGGTGAGTGGCCGGATGCGGGCGTCTACTTCGACACATATGGACAGGGTCAGACATCGAAAAAAGGAATTTTATGGCAAAAGTTTTACACCGCCACATGTTCCCACCTGGTGCTTGTCCTGTCCTCCACCGGTAGACTAGAGGAGAAAGGGTTGTCGGACTGTTGGGGTCTCCTACTTTTGGTCAGGTGAAGAGTCCTGGTCATCTAACGTACGATGTATCCCTACACAGGGGTCAAGTGATTATTTGTTTTCTCTTGATCTTTTCAGAGACCTTCCTGCTGTTTCTTCAGTCCCAAAGTGGTGGCGCACGCTGGGGCTCTGCGTATGCGGCACGTCCAAAACTTTTTTTATGTTTTTACAGAATTTTTGAAAGTTTTAATTTGGACTTCAGGACACAGCGATTTTTATTTTTATTTTTTCACCTTAGAATTTCAAGAGTCATTAACATTTTTTTTATTTTTCTGACAATTTAGCAGTTGGAGGGCTTGGTTTTTCTTTTTTTGTGGAACGAGTTGTGCATTTTATTGTCACCCTTTTGGGATAAATCATTTATATTTGGGGTGACGGAGTGAAAAAGACACAGCAATTTTGTTTATAAATGACATGATAACTTTATTCTGCAGGGCAGTCCGATGATGCCAATACCAAATTTATATTGCACAATAAAAAAAAACTTTTTAGCAATGTTAACCATACAGGAAGTAATCAGGTGGTCATTTTATTGTCCTGGTTGTTATGGATGAGGCAATACCAATTATGTATATTTTTATTGTTTATTACATAAAGGTGTTTGTAAGCAAAAATAAGGTGATTTCTCCCCCCAGTTTTTTTTATTTTATTTTTTAAGTCCTTGTAGGGGACTTAAACCTGCGATCCTCTGTTCCAATAACACTGTAGTACATCTACATTGCAGGATATTCCATCAGTTGCAGTAAATCTTACAGAATCCCAAAGGCATCGATACGTCCTACATCCGGTGGCCATTATCAGGCTCCTGGCTGCCACAACAACCAGTCGGCACCTCATGATCACATGGGGAGGGGGGACTGGAGTCGACAGACTCAAGCACTGATTCAGATGTAGGACCAAACAGGAAGCAAGATGGCTTCCACAAAACACAGTACAACACTGGCCATCTTGGTTAAGGACAAAATAGCGGCCTCCAGTGGTAAAGAGTGGAAGTGCAGCACAAGTTGCAGTGAAAGAGCGGCCACTAGTGGTAGTTCAGGATTTAATCATTCTCTTGTCTTTAAAGGGATTTTCCAGGATCCTGATATTGATGACTTTTCCTCAGGATAGTGAGCACCTTTCCTGGGTGGGAGGCACCATTACTGAGTGGGGGTATGGAGGGGGCACCATTACTGAGTGGGGGTATGGAGGGGGCACCATCACTGAGTCGAGGTATGGAGGGGGCACCTCTACTGGGGGGGGGGCACCATTACTGAGTGGAGGTAAGGAAGCGGCACCTTCAATGGGTGGGCAGCACAATTACTGAGATGGGGTATGGAGGGGGCACCTTTACTGGGTGGGCAGCACAATTACTGAGTTGGGGTATGGAGGGGGCACCTTTACTGGGTTGGCAGCACAATTACTGAGTTGGGGTATGGAAGCGGCACCTTTACTGGTTGAGGAGCACAATTACTGAGATGGGGTATGGAGGGAGCACCTTTACTGGGTGGGCAGCACAATTACTGAGTTGGGGTATGGAGGGGGCACCTTTACTGGGTGGGCAGCAAAATTACTGAGTTGGGGTATGGAGGGGGCACCTTTACTGGGTGGGCAGCACAATTACTGAGTTGGGGTATGGAGGGGGCACCTTTACTGGGTGGGCAGCACAATTACTGAGTTGGGGTATGGAAGCGGCACCTTTACTGGTTGAGGAGCACAATTACTGAGATGGGGTATGGAGAGGGCACCTTTACTGGGTGGGCAGCCCAATTACTGAGTTGGGGTATGGAGGGGGCACCTTTACTGGGTGGGCAGCACAATTACTGAGTTGGGGTATGGAAGCGGCACATTTACTGGGTGGGGAGCACAATTACTGAGATGGGGTATGGAGGGGGCACCTTTACTGGTTGGGGAGCACAATTACTGAGTTGGGGTATGGAGGGGGCGCCTTTACTGGTTGGGGAGCGCATTAACTGAGCGGGAGCATATAGGAGAGCACTAAGGGGACAACATTATTCAGTGTATAGCACCATAACTTACTGGGACACTAAGAGGCACCATCGCTGATCTGGGGCACCATTACTGATTGGAGGTACCATTATTAATATGAGGCACTAACAGACACTATTACTAAATGGGTGTGCTAAGGAGTACCATTACTTATTGGGGGCACTCAGAGGCACCATTACTGATTAGTCATTCTAAGGGGCACCAATACTGATTGGGGCATTCATAGACACCATTACTTATTTAGGCATACAATGGGGTACCATTAGAGATTGGAGGAACTAAAGGGAACTATTAATAGGGAGTACTAAGGGTCAATGTTACTGATTTAGGTTACTAAATTACTGATTGGGTATACTAAGGGGCACTGTTACTGATTAGGGATACTAAGGGGCACTGTTACTGATTGGGGATACTAAGGGGCACCATTACTGACTGGGGATACTAAGGGGCACTGTTACTGATTGGGGATACTAAGGGGCACTGTTACTGTTCGGGGATACTAAGGGGCACCATTACTGACTGGGGATACTAAGGGGCACGGTTACTGATTGGGGATACTAAGGGGCACTGTTACTGATTGGGGATACTAAGGGGCACTGTTACTGATTGGGGATACTAAGGGGCACTGTTACTGATTGGGGATACTAAGGGGCACTGTTACTGATTGGGGATACTGAGGGGCACTGTTACTGATTGGGGATACTAAGGGCACCGTTACTGATTGGGGATACTAAGGGCACTGTTACTGATTGGGGATACTAAGGGGCACTGTTACTGATTGGGGATACTAAGGGGCACTGTTACTGATTGGGGATACTGAGGGGCACTGTTACTGATTGGGGATACTAAGGGGCACCGTTACTGATTGGGGATACTAAGGGGCACTGTTACTGATTGGGGATACTAAGGGGCACCGTTACTGATTGGGGATACTAAGGGGCACCGTTACTGATTGGGGATACTAAGGGGCACTGTTACTGATTGGGGATACTAAGGGGCACCGTTACTGATTGGGGATATTAAAGGGCACTGTTACTGATTGGGGATAGTAAAGGGCTCCATTACTAATTGGGGATACTAAGGGGCACTGTTGCTGATTGGTCATAGTAAGGAGCATCAATACTGATTGATTAGTATTGATACTAAGAGGCCCCAATACTGCTTGGAGGAACTAACGGGCACCATTATTGAGGGGTACTTGGGGGAACTGTTACTGATGGGGATAATAAGAATCAACATCACTTATTAGGGGTAGTAAGAGGCACCACAGAGTGGAGACAGTAACGGGATGCCATTACATTACTGGAGTATTCTGAGGGGCAATTGAGTGGGGAAGGGGGGGTCACTATTACTATGGGAGAGCTATTATTTTCTAGAGGGCACTATTACAGTGTGGGACCTAAAGAGGGCGCTGTTATTGGGGCAATAAGGAATCATTATCACTGTGGGGGCACTAAGGAGGGCAGAAGAGGGTGATGTACTATCATGCATTACATCAACATAATTTTTTGGGGTGGGGGCAAAAATCATGCCTTGGGACTTGTTTTTTAGATCCTAGCAATGTCCCTGAGGCTGATCGAAAACTTAACTCGACAAAACCTCATCCCAAAATAGTTTGCCAGCTTCTGCCCCCCAGCATCCAGGATGACACAGGCGGGTAAGGAGACGCGTTTCGGTGCACGCGGCAGAGGATGAATAAAACATAACTGGGTCGCAGAGATCGGAGTCATCTGTATTAATAGAGGGTAATAATCGCACAGC
The DNA here is from genome assembly GCA_033119425.1 of Bufotes viridis. Lineage (NCBI taxonomy): Eukaryota > Metazoa > Chordata > Amphibia > Anura > Bufonidae > Bufotes > Bufotes viridis. Next base: position 596,697,304 of record CM065590.1, on the reverse strand, counting down.
AGGGGAGCAGCACATTTGTACCTATACAGGCAGACATCTTCCTATATCCGTTCTTTATCTGGTCACCTCACTAAATGGCGCTTAACTTTATCTCCTGAGATTGGATATTGTGTGTTTCAAATGCAAAGCTTTGATAGCGGCAGAACACGGAGGCGCCTGTAATACCGTACAACCAGTGTCAGCGAGCTGCTTAATAAAACATAAGCCTCCCACTGCCGGAGGGGTCAGCGCGTCTTTCTTTGGCTCTTGCTGCTTCTTCGCTCTGTCAATGAGAATCTTGTATGAAGGCGGCGGGGGAACCAAGACTCCGCGTTAATGCACAACATTTTTTTCCAGACGTCCTTTAGGAGAATCTATTTCGGCCTGATGAAGCCAGAGAATATGATTGTATCGGACGTTTATCTCCTGTAATAATATCGTTATACGGGGAATGTTTTTATTTAGATGGATATGAAGTGTATCTCAGCCTGACGTTACAGAAGCCATCTTGGATGCATTCATTAAATTAGATTGTAAAGTAGAGCTGGAGGGGCGGCCTTCAGATGTGACCTCTGCTGCAGCATCATGTTGGTGCACAAAGTGGACCTAGAGCACCTCAGGCCTCAGACAAGGTCTACTGAGAGCACCTGCCCTACTGACACCTGGTCATTGCTCCACTGACTTCTGTTCCTCGCTTTACTGACAGCCGTTCCCTCCCTGTTTTTCTACTGACTTCTGTTCCTCACTTTACTGACAGCCGTTCCTCACTCTGATGACATCTGTTTGACTACTGACAGCTGTTCCTCCCTCTGACAGTCGTTCCCTATTGATCTACTGACAGCTGTTCCTCCCTCTGACAGCCGTTCCCTATTGATCTACTGACAGCTGTTCCTCCCTCTGACAGCCGTTCCCTATTGATCTACTGACAGATGTTCCTCCCTCTGACAGCCGTTCCCTATTGATCTACTGACAGATTTTCCCTCCTCTGACAGCCGTTCCCTATTGATCTACTGACAGCTGTTCCTCCCTCTGACAGCCGTTCCCTATTGATCTACTGACAGATGTTCCTCCCTCTGACAGCCGTTCCCTATTGATCTACTGACAGATGTTCCTTGCACTACTGACAGCTGTTCCTCACCCTGATATGTTTGACTACTGACAGTTGTTTCTTACTCTGACAAATGTTCCTCACTCTATTGACAGATATTCTTTGCACTATTGACAGCCGTTCCTCACTCTGATGACATCTGTTGAACTACTGACAGCTGTTTCCTCCCTGTTTTTCTACTGACTTCTGTTTCTCACTTTACTGACAGCCGTTTTTCCACTGAATTCTGTTCCTCACTTTACGTTCCTTGCACTACTGACAGCCGTTCCTCACTCTGATAACATATGTTTGACTACTGACAGTTGTTTCTTACTCTGACAGATGTTCCTCACTTTACTGACAGCCGTTCCTCACTCTGGTAACACATGTTTGACTACTGACAGTTGTTTCTTACTCTGACAGCCGTTCCTCACTCTACTGACAGCCGTTCCTCACTCTGGTAACACATGTTTGACTACTGACAGTTGTTTCTTACTCTGACAGCCGTTCCTCACTCTACTGACAGCCGTTCCTCACCCTTACAACAAGGGGTTCTTCACTTTCCTGACTCTGCAGCCAATGGAGACTGCATGAATGGAGCTTGATTTCATGCACCTGATGCAACTGAAGTGTCTAATTTGGTAAAACCCACCTGACAGAGGAGGGTTCCCATATTTTGGCCAAATATTCCTGATACAATTACAGTAGAAAAAAAGCATCACAGATATCGGATCTCAAGGAACGGCCTCACTTTAGGTGTAAGACACTGACAACCAGAGGTGAAGTACAGCTCGTTGGGGGGTCTTACCAGTGACCTTCTCCCACCAGGCCGACAACATGATTAGCTTGTCGCCCACTGCAGGCTTCCTGCTCCGACTCCTCAGCTTTACACAAGAAACTTATTTCATATTATTATTTCCTGTAATTTTTTCAGACATTTTCACTCTGAAGACAATTTACATGTCAGGAGGAATTATCCTCAGTCACGTCACTTCACATATCACACGGATGAACTAACTTTCTGGTGCCAGAACATTTTTACTTTTCTGAGATCTTTCCACTCAGGTACTTTTCAGGCTCAAATATGCATAAAAGGTCAATAAAGCGAGGCTCAGAGCGGTGCACGCTGGCGCTCTGCGTACTGTATGCGACACATCATTATTTGTTTTGCTGTTATTGTGTTTTTACTGCATTTTCTTCCACTTGACGTAAATGTTCACATTATAACAACCAGTCAGTTTTAGGTTTAACATTTTGTGCTGATAGATTTCTAAATATACATTTATAGTAGTCAGAGCTTTGTTTTTCCCAAATCCCCTGTATAGACAGAGTTAAAATATACTATATTGGCATCCTGTAGCTGGCAGTAGCTGTATATTTCTGTATAGAGCTCCCTCTAGTGGTGGCTGTATATATCTGTATGCAGTAATCTCCTGAGCGCCCTCTAGTGGTGGCTGTATATATCTGTATGTAGTAATCTCCTGAGCTCCCTCTAGTGGTGTCTGTATATATCTGTATATAGTAATCTCCTGAGCTCCCTCTATTGGTGGCTGTCTATATCTGTATGCAGTAATCTCCTGAGCTCCCCCTAGTGGTGGCTGTATATATCTGTATGTAGTAATCTCCTGAGCTCCCCCTAGTGGTGTCTGTATATATCTGTATGTAGTAATCTCCTGAGCTCCCTCTAGTGGTGTCTGTATATATCTGTATGTAGTAATCTCCTGAGCTCCCTCTATTGGTGGCTGTCGATATCTGTATGCAATAATCTCCTGAGCTCCCTCTAGCGGTGGCTGTATATATGTGTATGCAGTAATCTCCTGAGCTCCCCCTAGTGGTGGCTGTATATATCTGTATGTAGTAATCTCCTGAGCTCCCTCTAGTGGTGGCTGTATATATCTGTATGTAGTAATCTCCTGAGCTCCCTCTAGTGGTGACTGTATATATCTGTATGTAGTTATCTCCTGAGCTCCCTCTAGTGGAGGCTGTATATATCTGTATGTAGTAATCTCCTGAGCTCCCTCTAGTGGTGGCTGTATATATCTGTATGTAGTAATCTCCTGAGCTTCCTCTAGTGGTGGCTGTATATATCTGTATGTAGTAATCTCCTGAGCTCCCTCTAGTGGTGGCTGTATATATCTGTATGTAGTAATCTCCTGAGCTTCCTCTAGTGGTGGCTGTATATATCTGTATGTAGTAATCTTCTGAGGTCCCTCTAGTGGTGGCTGTATATATCTGTATGCAGTAATCTCCTGAGCTCCCTCTAGTGGTGGCTGTATATATCTGTATGCAGTAATCTCCTGAGCTCCCTCTAGTGGTGGATGTATATATCTGTATGTAGTAATCTCCTGAGCTCCCTCTAGTGGTGGCTGTATATATCTGTATGTAGTAATCTCCTGAGCTCCCTCTAGTGGTGGCTGTATATATCTGTATGCAGTCATCTCCTGAGCTCCCTCTAGTGGTGGTTGTATATATCTGTATGTAGTAATCTCCTGAGCTCCCTCTAGTGGTGGCTGTATATATCTGTATGTAGTAATCTCCTGAGCTCCCTCTAGTGGTGGCTGTATATATCTGTATGTAGTAATCTCCTGAGCTCCCTCTAGTGGTGGCTGTATATATCTGTATGTAGTAATCTCCTGAGCTCCCTCTAGTGGTGGCTGTATATATCTGTATGTAGTAATCTCCTGAGCTCCCTCTAGTGGTGGCTGTATATATCTGTATGTAGTAATCTCCTTAGCTTTCTATAGTGGTTGCTGTATATCATACCTGCCCACTATAATGTAAAAGATTGTTGGTTAACCACCTTAAGAGACTGTCGTACATTTTCTTAATCGCTTCCTCCAAGAAGGTATTGATTGGTGTGAAGCTGGTTACTGAAATAGCAAACGGCCAATGGTAACATAAAATCATCAGGCAAAAAAGATAACACATCATTAACTGCACCAAACCAGGAGTCAATAGCAACCAAGAGTATTAACATTACTGAGGGGGTAACGTTTTTCTTAGGAAGCGATGTGGATCCACTGTGTTACTTGACCAGATTTGGCTTGGGGCTGCTCCTAAGGGTGTTATTTAAATGGCTCTCTAGGTTTTCATTCTTTGAGCCTTACACAGGGGTCTCCACTGCAGGGGAACCACCAGGCCGATAAGTCTTGGAGTAGTCTTTTTTCAAGTGACTGCTGACCCAGAGGGGTCATGAGACACCAATGCGGAGCACTGAGGGATTAGGTAAAAATGTAGTCAGGGACAAGCTGAGGTCAGGGCAGGCAGAGTTTGTGCTATTCAATAAACAGCTCAAGGTCAGAACAGAGATCAGGCAGACATTAGGTCAGCCAGAAAACAGGCAGAAGTCAGTACACAGGCAGACAAATGTAATCAGGACACCTTTGCAGAAACCTATTGTACTAGAACTTTTTGCTCAGGCACCTTCCCAAAGGGGAATGTGCCTTAAGTACCCCTAGGTGGTCAGCCATTGGCTAGGGACGATTAGGATGTATAAGCGCTAGCCCTTTAAGAGCTGGAGAGAGTGTGTGCACGCCCTACGGGCATAGCTGGGCCAGACCTAGCCAGCACGGAAGAGAGAAATGCTGGTAGTGTTACTCCAGCGGTCAGGCAGCCTGGGTAGGCTGAGGGGAATGCCGGTGGGTCAGGACACAGGAGCGCCAGAGTGGGTGGGCAGAGCAGTAGATGTGCCTACTGGGCGGAGTGGAGTGGAGGTGGGTATGGACCGCCACCATAATAGTTTTTGTGTCTGTGTTGTGTGAAGAAAGAAATGTGAAATCTTCCATCTAACCAACACGGTCTGTGACTATTTCCATGGATCCTGAACCACCATCGTGCCAGCACATCCACTACTGAAAACATTTGGTCGCTCCTGCCCTACAGAATACAGAATAACACAAGTGGGTTAAAAACAGCAAGATGCCACCATGAAAGTTCCAACCAAAGAATCTAACCACAGGCAGAGACCGAGTGACCGACCACAGGGGCACCGCTCATTAGTCACCGCAGAGTTATCAGAGTCCTGTAACGAGCGGTGGACTTGTGTGTCCTTCACCTGATCGGGACAGATCTTATCTACTCAACGTAAACAATGAAGCTTCCAATTAAACCACAAAGATCTTCAAAACCATTTTATATCGATACCGAAACATCAATTTACAAAGTGCCAACCACTAGGACCCCACAACGTCATTGGAAACCAACACAGGAGACTAGGCCTCAGTAGAAGTTCTTTTGTATGTTGGCCAAGTACCTTTGGGATCAGTCCAGCCTTGTCATGACCATGACCATATACGCCCATTAATTTCGACGATTTATTCGTCTACCTCCTGATGACCTAGAGGAAGGCAACAGTTAATAAAAAACAAACCCATTTACGTTTGGAAGATAATTCGACATTCAACCTCTCGGGTCCGTACCTAACGTGACTTGGAGTTAAATGGAAATTACGAGTAAATGAATAACGCTTGTGCTTTATGTAAATGTAACCTGATTTACTGAAATAATGGCGTTCATATCTAGGACACATTTGTCATACGCCAAGACAAGAGATCCATCGATGTTTATTAATAAAGGCCGGGCCGTTCGGATGGCAGAATTGATGGCCGGAAGTTAACTTTCATGGCTATTTTGCATAAAATTATTTTTAATTAACTCCTTACACACATTTATATTCATTTCATTTTCAATCATACAAACTACAAATTAATTAAAAAAGGTAAAAGCAGACTTTTCATCTACGGATGATGCCTGTCGTGTTGTGACACTACGTATTATGTGGAAAATCAGACGAGGGCCGGAAGAGGATTGTTTTATTTTATTCTGATGAATTCATTTGGGTTTTTAAGCATGGGCCATTATGCTGAGTCTTGATCGGTCAATGTAGCAAGATTCAACGTACGACATTGAGGTGGCAGGTAACGAATTGGCTTCAACGGGAAGAAATCAGAAAGTAAAACATAAGAACGTACAAGGACATTGGTGTAACGATTACCATTAACGATCCGCCTGACGGAACGAACAATCAAGTGAAGGGTAAACAACGCTTACATTTTTTGTTGCAGGCTTTTTCTCGTGGCTCTGACTTTGTTTTTCAGGATGGCTCCAGTGGGCGTTCCCCTTAACATTGCAGCAGGTTGCACTGTGGTATATGCATTCTCCGATCCCCCTCCTTAGGTGGGTAGCCCCACGTCTTCCTTCCTCCTGACTGTGATATTTCCTCAGTCCTCCCTTTTTCCCTGCTGCTGCCTTTAGGGCTCTTCTCAGTCATGGCAGTCCGGTGTGTGACATCTGAGATGAGCAAACTTAAGGAAAGCTTGTAATGAACCTGACTACAGAAGACACGGTCTGTAGTCAGGATCTACATATTAGTTAACTACAAGATTCTGCAAACCAGTAGAATTATATCTATTTTATCACAACTGAATCCCACCGTGACCTTGTGCTCTGTCACTCGAATTGCCCGCGTTCAGCAATGCATTCCAGTGAGCAGTCGCCGCCAACAGCTCTGTCCAGTTGCTAGGCTTCCGCTCCTATCCTCTGGGCTGCAGTTCTTCCACTTATTCTGCATTGTGGCATCTGGTTGCTGTGGCAATTGGCCCCAAAGATGATGTCAGACCTACTGGCCTAAAAGAGACCGATCCAGCCACGCATTGCCTGCTGAATGTGATTTATTCCCTGTCCTAGCTCTAGTTCCCTGTGCTATTGTTTCTGGTTTGGTTCCTGAACTTGGCCTTGTTCCTGAATATTGCCTTGGCCTCATCCCTTTGACTTTCATTTCCAACCTGTTGTCATACTCCTGGCTCTAACTATTGGATAGACTGAGGTGTAGAGTCATAGGGATCCCCTGGTTTTCACCCTTAACCCCTGCGAGGAGGTGTGCTTCTGCAGGAATATACTCTAGTTGTAATCCCCAGAAAGGTCATTGGAGGCAATGGTGCAGATGCAGAGGTTGGGTAATCATGGACATAGCCAAGAAGTCATCACTAGGATAATGGTCAGAATGTGGCAGGCCATGAGACGATATGAAAGTGTAGTCAGACATGTCAGCCATAAAACAGGTACCAGGTAGACAATCCAAAGGTGGAGGCAGCAGCAAGGTCAGGAACAAGGTCAAGAACAATTTCAAGATCAGGAACAAGCAGTAGACAATAGCAACGCATTGTAGTAGGACCCAAAAAAGATATGATAGGACGAGGCCTCTTTAAATAGGTAATCTGGACTGGCTATATGACTTAGGCCTCATGCACACGGCCGTTGTTGGGGTCCGCGTCCGAGCCGCATATTTTGCAGCTCGGCCACGGACCCATTCACTTCAATGGGGCCGCAAAAGATGCGGACAGCACTCCGTTGCTCCGTTCCGTGCCCCCGCAAAAAAATAGAGCATGTCCTATTCTTGTCCGTTTTGCGGACAAGAATAGGCATTTCTATAATGGGCCACGTTCCGTTCCGCAAATTGCGGAACGGAACGCAGAGCAGCTTCCGTGTTTTGCGGATCCGCGGTTTGCGGTCTGCAAAACACCAACGACCATGTGCATGTAGCCTTTGTAACCAGACTGTGATGTATATTATAATCAGAAGTGCTGTGGCATAAACCTGCAGCGTTGCAATGGAAGCCAGAAGCAACCAGACGTAACCATCAGGAAGAGCTTCTCACCAGGACACTGGAACCAGGTTAGGTGAGTAACAGTGACATTCATGGAAACAACCGTTTTGAGGTCCTACCGTATTGACCCCTGTTGTACTCCGATACATGTGATCGCCAAGGTTATGGTTTTCAGTTTAGGAGCAGTAAATGAATCTGACATGAAGCTGATGAATATGAAACAAGCAGCTACAGAATAAGGACCCAGAATCTGGTGTCCTAAAGTCGACTTCTCTGCCTTCCACCTCACCCAACGTGCACATTCACGAGTGCTCCTCTTAACAAATCATCTACTTGTCTAATGAAGCAATAAATTCTCATTATAATATAATTTAATGGAATACATGAGCAATAAACAGGAAATTAATAGCAAAATGCTCATTAGACATCAGTTGGATTAGCAATGGGTATGGTAATGGCTGTAGATTTGTCTGTTCCTGAAGTGCCCGGGGTGACAAGTGACATCATTATTACTGCCCCAAACGCTGCACCTCATTTTCTTTTCATTAGCTTTATGTCTCCCTGTAGCTCAACTTCTATATATTCTAAGCCTATATGCATTTTTCTTTAAACTTTGGTCATCTAAGGCCTGTTTTATATTTGTGTTGCTGTTTTCCGGTATTGAGATCCGGCAGAGGATCTCAAAACCGGAAAAAAAAACATTGCCGTTTAGTCCTAGTGCGATCTGAATGGAAAGAAATCCGTTCAGGATGCCTTCCTTCCGTCAGCATTCCGTTTTATGACCGGACAGAAAACCGCTGCAAGCTGCGGTTTTGTTTCAGTCCTAGAAACAGAACAAACCAGATCCATCACTAAGAACAATGCAAGTCAATGGTGAGGGATACATTTTTTTTGGATCCTAAAAAACAGGATCTGTTACCCATTGACTTTCAATGTATTTAGTGACTGATCCGGTTTGTTCCGTATTGATTTCACACAACTGCACCCTAATGTCCTGGATCTTCATTTCTTGGTCAGAGTGGAGTGGCTAAAAAGAGCATCTCTTGTGGTGAAGCAGCTCTCTGTTACGATCAGTAGGACTGTTCCTGCTGCTTCATCTTCTCCTGTCTCTCGGGCACAGCTGATCCATTAGTGTGGATCAACTGATCATTTTCCTGCAGCCAGGTTCATTTGGAGAAGTAGTTTCTGATTGGTTAGCCTTTTCTTTAAATATTTCTGGCTTCTGCAGTGGGGTGCTGGTTATAGCGCAAGCTCTTTACATATTTCTAGTGTATTGTTCATTGTCTAGTTTACTTTCTTGTCATTGTAGTTTTGTCCTGTGTTTATTCTAGCCCTGTGCTTGTCTCTGTTTCTTGAAGGGTGTGTTTAGTTTTCTCTTGGTTTGAATCTGTCTTGTCTTGATTCCAGTTCAGCTCTGCACAGTTTGGGTTTCTTATCTGTAGGCCTTAGTATCCTCCAGTTGTTCATGTTAGGGTCAGTATTGCAGATTAGGATCTTCCATGAGGATTCCTTTAGAGTCAGTGAGGGGCTGTGGTGTTTGGTTTGAGAGTCGGTGTAAAGGCGTAGATCTATGGATAGAATCAGGGAAGGCTGGAGTCAGTTATTGTCTGTTCAGTCACCTAGCACCATATCATCCCCATCATCCATCTGTTTATTCATCTGAATACCAATGACATCATCTATTTGCTCCATCATCTGACTATCATCACCATCCTGTTCTAGTCATCCATTGGTGAGTTGCGAATTCCTTGCTTTGGGCTACTTTCACACTAGCGTTAATATTTTCCGGTATTGAGATCCGTCATAGGGTCTCAATACCAGAAAAAAAAACTTTTGATTTGTCCCCATTTATTGTCAATGGGGACAAAACGTAACTGAACAAAATGGTACCGATACCGGAGAAGAGCATGCTGCGGTTTGCTTTCCGTCCTGGGATGCGGAGCAAAACGGATCCGTCATAACCCAAAATGCAAGTTAATGGGGACGGATCCGTTTTCTCTGACATAATAGAAGACGGATCCATCCCCCATTGACTTTCAATGGTGTTCATGACGGATTTGTCTTGGCTATGTTAAAGATAATACAACCGGATCCGTTCATAATCGATGCAGACGGTTGTATTATCAGTAACGGAAGCGTTTTTACTGAACCCTGCCGGATCCAGCAGAAATGCACGTATGAAAGTAGCCTTACTGTTACCGGATAGTGTTGTGGTTAACACCTTATTATCCAGGCACTGTCCAGTTGTTACACAGGCTCTACTGTAAGTTCTGGGGTATCTTAATACAGGTGTATAGGTGAAATCCGGTTTTCATGTCTAATGTCCATCGGCATCATTGCATTAACCAGAATCCATTGCAGAAGCCAGAAATATTTAAAGAGAAGCAAACCAATCGGGAACTCTTCTCCTAAATGAGCCTGTCTGAGGTAGAGATGGGCTGCCACAGAGATGTCAGCTGACAACACTAATGGAGAAGCTGTGCGTAGTTACTGCCCAAAACAAATAGACAGGAGAAGACGATACAACAGGAGAATTCCTAATGATCATAACATTAAATGTAACAACGCTGGCTGGACTTCACCTGTAGCAGTCATCTTTCTCGGGTACTAACAGTGTATGCTGGTACTCAGATACCCCAGGATTTACAGTAGGGCCACATCGGGAAAAAGCTGGACAGTCGGATGGATAATTATATGAAGTATGTATTGCAAAACTAGCAGGCAAGAATAAACAATGACATAGGAACTCACCGATGGATGACTGTACCATGCTGGTGATGATAATCGGATGATGGTAGTCAGATGATGAATCAGACGGATGATGGGGATGATAAGGTGATAGATGATGGAACAGACACTCAATGACCCTGACTCTAGCTTTCCTTGAATCTTTTTCTAGATCTATCCCTAAACACTGATCCTCACACAAAACATCAATGCTCTTAAAGGAGTTTTCCAAGAATTTATAACTGATGACCTATTCTCTGGATGTATGAACCTGTTGTCACTGGCCTAGGAAAATAGGAAAAACTGAGAGAAGGTTGCAGTGCTACTGCGAACACTGCTGCCTTCTCAAACAGCTGATTGACTGGAATCAGAGCAAACTAGGAGAAAACTAACCACAAAATGCAAGACACAGAGACAAGGCCAGGGCTAAATAACCACAGGAAAAAACTACACTGACAAAATATTATAAATATACGAGGATTTACTAGATTCAAATGCACAGAGCTTACGCTATAACCAGCACCCCACTGCAGATGCCAGAAATATTTAAAGCCAGGCTATCTAATCAGAAACTCATCTCCTAAATGAAGTTGGCTGCAGTACAGAGACCAGCATACCCACAATTATTTATGACCTGTGAGAGACTTACATAGCAAGCACCCCAAACAGACTAATAGACAGGGGAAGATGAAACAGCAGGAAAATGCCTACTGATCATAACAGTGTCCTGTCCTGCTTTAACAAGACAACCGATTGATGTGAATGGACACTGTGTAATGCTTCATTTCCCCGAAGGAGGTGCAGCAGAGAAACTGAACACTCCAGATTTCACAGATTACAAGTGATCAGGTTTTGGCTTCTTAGCAAGTAGAAATTTTTCAAAGTAAAGAACCCCTGTGAGGACCAATCCTGTTTGGTATTATTTTTTAGTTTTACATTGATGCTCCTGTATGAAGACTTGTTTTTTGCAGGATGAGTTGTATTTTAGTATTTTAGTCAGCACATTCCAGTGCGCAGCTGCACGTCGCCATAGCTGGACGCACAAATGCAAAAACAAACACAATGCACGAGCACTCTGCACACAAATAACAAAATAAATACAATCGTCCCATACTCACTATAGAAAATGTACTGATGCTAATGCTACGTCATAAATGTGAGATTCTTGGCAAACACATTTTGTACAAAATTATTTGTGCCTATCCACCAACGACAAGGTGATCTGTTTAGGACAGGGGCCTACACTAAATGCTACCTCTACAAGTGCCATACCGGCCTCCATTAATTTCAGGAAATACAGGTTCCACATGCATGCTGAGCACACACTGCATTATACCTCTTTTGGAGGCCTGTATGGCACAGGCAGAGGTAGTATTTAGTTTTGGGTTCTGTCCTAAAGAGATTGCCTTGTCGTTGGCGGAGAGGCACAAGTAATTTTGCATTTGCCAAGAATGTTACATTTATAACATAGCATTAGCATCAGTACATTTTCTGTTGTGAGTACGGCACAATTGTATCTACTTTGTTGTTTGTGTTTGGTGCTGGTGCATTGTTTGTTTTTGCTTTTATTTTTCTACTATTTTGGGTATATATCAACTCATGGATATTGCCTTTTTTTCGGTGGGGGCTGGAAAAAACAGCAATATATACTATATACTTACATTGTATAGTTTGGTATAGTATTTTTTAACTCGCTCATATACAGTATACGGCTCGCTGACAATTTACATGTTGTGTTTTTGTACATCAATATATTTTTTCATCGTTTCATACATTTTACTACCATATATATACTGACTTCTTTGTATAGTTTGCTATTGTATTTCTTAGCTCGCTCACCTACATTATGCACTTCGCTGCCGCTTTAAATGTTGTGTTTTTGTACATCAATTACTCTTGAGATAATCGTATTCCAAAGCAAACAATTGAATAATTGACAAGTGGAGCATTTACTGATGATTTAATTCCTTCTAACCGTCTCCGTGAGCCAGAGAAAGCCGAACGACGCAGCGAGATGTGAGTGGACAGCGACAGCATTTGTTGATGAGCAATAAAGTGTATTAATCAGTGCGCTGCACTGGCCGCAAGACTAATGGGGCACGATGGGGCTCCTCTCCGCTTTACCCATAGACGCCACCGGGGGCCTGATTGGCGATATATATAGTTCAGCCATAAACTAAAAAGAGAAAATTCCAAGTTTATGCCGGAAAAAGGTGTCAGGACACACAGAGCATCCCAGCTTGTTGAGTATGCGGGGGGGGGGGGGTTACAAGGCGGGCCGCAGACTGGTCAAAGTGGCCATCCTGACTTCTATCCACTATTAAAAGAACCTACAATGGGCACATGGGCAACACAACATGGGACAACAGAAGAGGGCAACCTGGTCTGATGAATCAGGTTACAGCATGTGAACGGCCAGGTGTGTATGAGTCACTTACCTGGAGAAGAGATGGCACCAGGTGCACTATGGGAAGAAGGCGGTCTGGTCTGATGAATCACGTTACAGCATGTGGATGGCCGGGTGTGTGTGTCACTTACCTGGGGAAGAGATGGCACCAGGTGCACTATGGGAAGACGGCAGTCTGGTCTGATGAATCACATTACATCATGTGGACGGCCGGGTCTGTGTGTCACTTACCTGGGGAAGAGATGGCACCAGGTGCACTATAAGGAGAAGGCGACCTGGTCTGATAAATCATGTTAAATTACGTGGACGGCCGGGTGTGTGTGTGTCACTTACCTGGAGAAGAGATGGCACCAGGTGCACTATGGGAAGAAGACGGCCTGGTCCGTTGAATCAAATTATATTACGTGGATGACCGGATGTGTGCGTCACTTACCTGGAGAAGAGAGGGCACCAGGTACACTATGGGAAGAAGGTGGCCTGGTCTGATGAATCATGTTACATCATGTGGACATCTGGTTGTGTGTTTCACTTACCTGGGGCAGAGATGGCACCAGGTGCACTATGGGAAGAAGGCGGCCTGGTCTGAGGAATCATGTTACATCATGTGGACATCTGGTTGTGTGTTTCACTTACCTGGGGCAGAGATGGCACCAGGTGCACTATGGGAAGAAGACGTCCTGGTCTGATGAATCACATTATATCATATGGATGGCTGGGTGCATTTGTCACTTACCTGGAAAAGAGATGGCACCAGGTGCACTATGGGAAGAAGGCAGCCTGGTCTGATTAACCACATTACATTACGTGGATGCCCGGGTGTGTGTGCGTCACTTACCTGGAGAAAAGAAGGCACCAGGTGCACTATGGGAAGAAAACGGCCTGGTCTGATGAATCACATTACATCATATGGACGGCTGGGTGTGTTTGTCACTTACCTGGAGAAGAGATGGCACCAGGTGCACTATGGGAAGAAGGCGGCCTGGTCTGATGAATCACATTACATTACGTGGACAGCCGGGTGTGTGTGCGTCACTTACCTGGAGAAGAGATGGCACCAGATGCACTATGGGAGGAAGACAAGCCTGTGGAGGCAGTGTGATGCTCTGGGCAAACTTCTGCTGGAAACCTTAGCTCTTGGCATCATGTGAATGGGACACGCACCACTTACTTCACCATTGTACAGACAAGTACCCCTTTATGTCAGCGGTGCCCCCTAATGGCAGTGACCTCTTTCAGCAGGATAATTCCACACTGCAAAGACTGTCCAGGAATGAGGAACATGGTAAAGAGATGAAGACGGCGACTTCTCTGCAAACTGTAAGTAACTGCTCCTCATACATTCCGTGTATTAACAGGCGGCCCTCAGCAAGGTGCTTAGAGGACTATTACAGCCGGTCTTGCTCGCCCCCTTGTGGCAGACCTGGAACTGCAGCTTTAATTACGTCATCCGATCAGGAGGCTTTCTAGGTTGCTGATGATTTCACCCTTTTTTAGCTCCGCACAATTAACCCATTCAGTGTATAGGAACTTGCTGATACACATAATCATTTATGTCTTCACCACTCTCAAAAACCGCCTTGCTGTCAGTGAATAGAAAGGTTTTTCTTTAAATCCCCAGGCTGACAACCCCTTCTGATCACGACTTGCTCTATGATTAAAAAAACTCCCTTTCCTAGAGGGAGGTTTATGAAGACAGCTTCTATTGGGGTATATGGCGGTCATAGACAGGGGTCATCATCCTCACATTACTCAGAATGCCTCTTGCGTTGACCACAGCAGCGTCAGGGCCGGGTTGTCTTGAGGTTCCTAACGATATAACCCCTTCAAAGATTAATTAAAAAAAACCTTACTGCTTTCTCTCAGAAACAGCGCCACTTTTATCCACAGGCTGCGTGCGGTATTGCAGCTCATCGCTATTTACGTGAATAGTGCTGAACTGCAGTACCGCACACAGCCCCTGGTAGCGCTCATTGAACACGGTTGCTTTCCTCTGGGGACAGCGCCACCCCTGTCCATGGGTTGTGTCTGGTATTGCAACTTGGGTGAATTAAAGAGAGCTGCGATACAGCACGCAACCTGTCGCTGGTTATGGAAGAAAGCAGCCATGTTTTTCTAATCCTGGATGACCCCCTCTAACTGCAAAGCTGCGGAATAAGTTATACCTCGTCATCGCGCAAGAAGGATTAATGGCGAATCACGCTGGGGCGACGGGGCTCAGCGTGGGGCACACGACTGGTACGCAAGCTCCAATTAGCGAAGATGCAGCCGCGGTAAATCCCGCTCCAAGCAAGACTTTCCATTCAGGTCATCAGGAGAGCGAGTTCTGGATTTGCAGAGACGCCGGATGGACGCCATTCAGACAGAGCATCGCGTTCGGAGATTTGCTTGCCTCGCATATTATTCAGATTATATGAGCACGAACGCTGAAAGAAGGCGCGCGGCATTACCATACCGCGGTCAGCTCCCAGAATCCTTCGCAGCTCAACGCAGAGAGGAGCGTATGGTTCGGCTATCATTAATTATAGACCCGGCAGAGAATCGGTGCTGCCCCCTACCCCTCTGACATTTGCTTCTGCTTATTATGAAGCTGCTGCTGCTGCAGAGCGGTGCACGCTATGGCGGTGGTTTTATTACACGTGTGCGGTTATTTCAGCTCTGTTAACAATGATGAGCGCTGCCACTAGTGGCCGGTCGGCTCTGCGGTCTGGATCTGCAGCGGAGGAGGTCAGAGCGGGGCCAACACCTGCACAGAATCTTATTTATTTCATCTAATCCTCCCAGGAAGACGCGTCTGCCCAAATTGTTTGTCTGCTTGAAAAATTGTAAGATTTATCTTGACAGCGGTCATTAGGATGCGTGGTGATGCCTTGGAGCGCGGCGCAGAACTCCCTCCAGCGCAGAAATGTCTACAGTCTCTGCAAAATTAAAGGGCTCCCCCAACCTAAACCTATTCATGCTGCGGATTGCCTCCACATACAAATATGCACCTACATGGTTAGTGTCTAATTCAGACTACATTGCCTTTTAAAGGGGGGCTCCGCTTTGGACATTGCTATGTAAAGAATGGATGTGCCGGGTCCTCCAGAGGGAGAGGCACTCTGCACTAAACGGCACCATACAAGTAAGGTAAAAAAACTCAGCCTGACATCAGGGAAATACAATCACGTCAAGTGGCAGCGCTGGTCCGATGAGAGGCCACTAACCGCACAGCGAAACCCTGCACTGCAGGTTCTCTATGTTACTGGTGAGGTGTGTGTTAGGAGGTTCTGCAGCAGCTGAGGTGTGTGTTAGGAGGTTCTGCAGCAGCTGAGGGGTGTATTAGGAGGTTCTGCAGCAGCTGAGGGGTGTATTAATAGGTTCTGCAGCACCTGAGGTGTGTATTATGAGGTCCTGCAGAAGCTGAGCTGTGTATTATGAGGTTCTACAGCAGCTGAGAGGTGTATTATGAGGTTCTGCAGCGGCTGAGGTGTGTATTAGGAGGTTCTGCAGCAGCTGAGATGTGTATTATGAGGTTCTGCAGCAGCTGAGGTGTGTATTAAGAGGTTCTGCAGCAGCTGAGGTGTGTATTAGTAGGTTCTACAGCAGCTGAGAGGTGTATTATGAGGTTCTGCAGCGGCTGAGGTGTGTATTAGGAGGTTCTGCAGCAGCTGAGGTGTGTATTAGGAGGTTCTGCAGCGGCTGAGGTGTGTATTAGGAGGTTCTGCAGCGGCTGAGGTGTGTATTAGGAGGTTCTGCAGCAGCTGAGGTGTGTATTAAGAGGTTCTGCAGCAGCTGAGGTGTGTATTAAGAGGTTCTGCAGCAGCTGAGGTGTGTATTAATAGGTTCTGCAGCACCTGAGGTGTGTATTATGAGGTTCTGCAGCGGCTGAGGTGTGTATTAGGAGGTTCTGCAGCAGCTGAGGTGTGTATTATGAGGTTCTGCAGAAGCTGAGGTGTGTATTATGAGGTTCTGCAGCAGCTGAGGTGTGTATTATGAGGTCCTGCAGCAGCTGAGGTGTGTATTATGAGGTCCTGCAGCAGCTGAGGTGTGTATTATGAGGTCCTGCAGCAGCTGAGGTGTGTATTATGAGGTCCTGCAGCAGCTGAGGTGTGTATTATGAGGTCCTGCAGCAGCTGAGGTGTGTATTATGAGGTCCTGCAGCAGCTGAGGTGTGTATTATGAGGTCCTGCAGCAGCTGAGGTGTGTATTATGAGGTCCTGCAGCAGCTGAGGTGTGTATTATGAGGTCCTGCAGCAGCTGAGGTGTGTATTATGAGGTCCTGCAGCAGCTGAGGTGTGTATTATGAGGTCCTGCAGCAGCTGAGGTGTGTATTATGAGGTCCTGCAGCAGCTGAGGTGTGTATTATGAGGTCCTGCAGCAGCTGAGGTGTGTATTATGAGGTCCTGCAGCAGCTGAGGTGTGTATTATGAGGTCCTGCAGCAGCTGAGGTGTGTATTATGAGGTCCTGCAGCAGCTGAGGTGTGTATTATGAGGTCCTGCAGCAGCTGAGGTGTGTATTATGAGGTCCTGCAGCAGCTGAGATGTGTATTATGAGGTCCTGCAGCAGCTGAGGTGTGTATTAAGAGGTTCTGCAGCAGCTGAGGTGTGTATTAGTGAGGTTCTGCAGCAGCTGAGAGGTGTATTATGAGGTTCTGCAGCAGCTGAGGTGTGTATTAGGAGGTTCTGCAGCAGCTGAGGTGTGTATTAGGAGGTTCTGCAGCGGCTGAGGTGTGTATTAGGAGGTTCTGCAGCAGCTGAGGGGTGTATTAAGAGGTTCTGCAGCAGCTGAGGTGTGTATTAAGAGGTTCTGCAGCAGCTGAGGTGTGTATTAATAGGTTCTGCAGCACCTGAGGTGTGTATTATGAGGTTCTACAGCAGCTGAGAGGTGTATTATGAGGTTCTGCAGCACCTGAGGTGTGTATTAGGAGGTTCTGCAGCAGCTGAGGTGTGTATTATGAGGTTCTGCAGCAGCTGAGGTGTGTATTATGAGGTTCTGCAGAAGCTGAGGTGTGTATTATGAGGTTCTGCAGCAGCTGAGGGGTGTATTATGAGGTTCTGCAGCAGCTGAGGTGTGTATTATGAGGTCCTGCAGAAGCTGAGGTGTGTAGTATGAGGTTCTGCAGCAGCTGAGATGTGTATTATGAGGTTCTGCAGCAGCTGAGAGGTGTATTATGAGGTTCTGCAGCAGCTGAGGTGTGTATTATGAGGTTCTGCAGCAGCTGAGGGGTGTATTAGGAGGTTCTGCAGCAGCTGAGGTGTGTATTATGAGGTTCTGCAGCAGATGAGGGGTGTATTATGATGTTCTGCAGCAGCTGAGGTGTGTATTATGAGGTTATGCAGCAGCTGAGGGGTGTATTAGGAGGTTCTGCAGCAGCTGAGTGTATTATGAGGTTCTGCAGCGGCTGAGGTGTGTATTACGAGGTTCTGCAGCAGCTGAGGTGTGTATTATGAGGTTCTGCAGCAGCTGAGGGGTGTATTATGAGGTCCTGCAGAAGCTGAGCTGTGTAGTATGAGGTTCTGCAGCAGCTGAGGTATGTATTATGAGGTTCTGGAGCAGCTGAGTATATTATGGGGTTCTGCAGCAGCTGAGGTGTGTATTATGAGGTTCTGGAGCAGCTGAGTATATTATGAGGTTCTGCAGCAGCTGAGGTGTGTATTATGAGGTTCTGCAGCAGCTGAGGGGTATATTATGAGGTTCTGCAGCAGCTGAGATGTGTATTATCAGGTTCTGCAGCAGGTGAGGTGTGTATTATGAGGTTCTGCAGCGGCTGAGGTGTGTATTAGGAGGTTCTGCAGCAGCTGAGGTGTGTATTAGGAGGTTCTGCAGCAGCTGAGGTGTGTATTATGAGGTTCTGCAGCAGCTGAGATGTGTATTAGAAGGTTCTGCAGCAGCTGAGGTGTGTATTATGAGGTTCTGCAGCAGCTGAGTTGTATATTAGGAGGTTCTGCAGCAGCTAAGGTGTGTATTATGAGGTCCTGCAGAAGCTGAGGTGTGTAGTATGAGGTTCTGCAGCAGCTGAGGTGTGTATTATGAGGTTCTGCAGCGGCTGAGGTGTGTATTAGGAGGTTCTGCAGCAGCTGAGATGTGTATTATCAGGTTCTGCAGCAGCTGAGATGTGTATTATGAGGTTCTGCAGCAGCTGAGGGGTGTATTATGAGGTTCTGCAGCAGCTGAGATGTGTATTATGAGGTTCTGCAGCAGCTGAGGTGTGTATTATGAGGTTCTGCAGCAGCTGAGGGGTGTATTATGAGGTTCTGCAGCAGCTGAGGGGTGTATTATGAGGTTCTGCAGCGGCTGAGATGTGCATTATCAGGTTTTGCAGCAGCTGAGGTGTGTATTATGAGGTTCTGCAGCAGGTGAGGGGTGTATTATGAGGTTCTGCAGCAGCTGAGGTGTGTATTAGGAGGTTCTGCAGCAGCTGAGGTGTGTATTAGGATGTTCTGCAGCAGCTGAGGGTGTATTAGGAGGTTCTGCAGCAGCTAAGGTGTGTATTATGAGGTTCTGCAGCAGCTGAGGAATACTCTTATTAGGTTATTAGGATGTGATATTATACAATTATTATTTACAGGCGTCTCTCATATATGAATTGTCCCTGGTATATATATTGCCGGCTTATTATGAGCCCTCCCTTCCCCCCTCGTTGCCATCTTTGGCATTGCTCTGGGTCTCTTGTGAGGGCGCTGTGCCCACATCTCTCCATACAGGGCGGCGCCCTCCTGCTTCCTGTAGGTATCCTTTCGGGGCTCAGCTGTAAGCGGGGGGCGATATATACTGTATATCCTCCCGGGGGAGTCGGGCCCCGTATTTCTTTAAACAAAACAAGCAGAACCTTTGAGGTGACTCCGCCGTGTAAAACGCAATCTTCTGATTCTTCAGAGAACTGAAATGAAAGCCAAATAAAACTGTGTAATTTTCTTCCCCGAATACAGAGGCACCAGACCAAGGTAACTGCAGGCATACGGAGCCGCGAGGTGCGCCTATCTGAATCCAAATGAAGGCGCCTCGGAAGCTGGGAGAGCGGGCGTCACTCACCAGACACACATGAGCAATTAAAGCCGCCAACAACTGTAGAGCGGGGGTGGGGGGGGGGGGGGTTCAGGAATGGTTGCGGTATCAGGACGAGCGCAGCTCCTGAGATATAGGCAGGCGACGGGGATAATGTGGGGGATCGGTACCAGCAGAGCTTTGCATATTCATGTTCATGTGTTACAGATGGAATCGAATATGTGCAAACCTGTCTGGGAGATGCGATGACTTTATAGTCGCCGATTCTGCGCCAGCGTCTGGGCGAAGACATTAAAGTCTTGTATAATAGACAGTCTGGAGTGTTTAGAAGCATCGCAGTCATGATACAGGAGGTAAAGCTACGAGCTTCGAGGATAAAGCCCTCAGTAGGTTTGTGAGAGATAGGTACAGTGCTTGGTATCAAGCTGAAAAGGACATTTGTGGGTGGAGCAATGTCGGCTGCTCTCAGTCAATCAGTAGCTGATAAAGCTTCTCCAAAAAGTCCTTTTCAGCTGCATGCCGACTCTCAAACTCTGGTTCGGTGGACATGCAGAGCTGCAAGTTTTGGAGGTGAAATCTGTTTCGTGATCATTGATTGATTGAGTGCAGGACAAACCAACTTCAGACATGTTCTTGGTTATGTCTCTAGATCAATGGCCAGGCACATTAGATGGAGGTTTGCCAAACCTCTAGAAATTCTAATTGAGACCTCCCCGATGGCAGGTATAAGGCATACTGGATTTCTACCGGATCCTTTTGCTCTCGGCGAGGTTAAGCGCCGTCATAGGTGTCTGGTGGCGGCTTTCCCCCCTCTCTCGGTTCAGAACACATCCATGCTCCGTGTAGCGCGCTCAGGGGGAGGTCAGGACAGCACGTACGGCGTCGTTTTAGTCGATTGCAAGGGGCTAAAATAGTGTATGAGCCCTTTAAAGGGGTCGTGTGGCCAAAGGGTTAGCGGTGACGAGTCGTTCAAGCAAGAGGCCAAGAGTCGGGCAGAAACCCTGGAATGGCAGCACTATGGACAGGTGAGGGGGGGTTAAAATATGAGGCACACGTTCCAAACACCGGGGTTGTTGGCTCCAGGTCCGCCCTATAAAGTGAGGCTTTTAGGATCAGGATGATCGATCCTCTCGTGATACAACTATAATAACAGCATTAATTATTATCTGTATATAACGCACCACAAAGTCAAGACACAAACACATCGTGCACAATCCCTCAACGGCCTTTCTGCACAGCAAGGAACTTCATTTGGGTGGGGGGTCACTCTGCCCCCGTCATGGGCGCACATTCAGGTGGGTGCTGGGCAGCCGGTACAGTATGTACGACCACTAGCCTGCATGGTGCACTACACATAACACGGTGCCTGGCCCCTTTAAGAAGACTCACCTGGGGGAAATTATAATACTACGCACCGACGCCTCCTGTATAAAGGCACTCCTATAGTGTCCCATAAATGATCTCTCCATTGGTGACGACACATTATAGTACACGTTTTTTTATTTTCTAGGGTGACATACAGACACGGACCATTAAGTGCACATACACCAAAGCACTGCTTCATAATGCCATCTGTATACACGGTACGTGCCAGCGCAGAGGTGGCACTCCACCCTATCCCTCAGTGGACCGTGGCCAATAGTCGCTGGACTCCGTATGGCCTGGTGGGATAATACAGTGAGGGGCTCCCCTAGTGGCCAGCAGCACATATGACACCTGATATAGCTCCATATATACAGTACATGTGCAGGGTGATTTACATTTACAAATGGAGAATCGGAAAGGAAGGGAACCTGCCTTTTCCTACTACGGTCATGCAGATTTGGGTGGGCTCATGTCACAGCTCCCCCCTGGCGTGCTGTATATAGTGCTCATGGAGCCCCCCTTCTTGTGTGAAGCGTACCCCACACTCAATGCACTTATACTCCCCATTCTCTTCCCACCTGTCCCTCCCCTTGCGGTGAGTCTGAAGATGGCGTCGGTAGTTGGACGCTTGGCTGAAACTTTTTTCGCAGAGGGTACAAGGGAAGGGTCTCTTGCCGGCGTGGACCGCCCGATGCCTCTGGTAATTGGAGCGCTGGTTAAAGCTCTTGCCGCACTGTTGGCACTGGAAAGGTCTCTCTCCTGTGTGGATTCGCAGATGGCGCTTGTAGCGAGAGGAGAAAAAGAAAGTCTTGCTACAGATGGGACAGACGTGAGGCTTACGAGAGACGTGCAGGTTTCGGTGCTTCTCGAAGGTGCGTTGGGCCCGAAACCTTCGCCCACAATCCTGACATTGGTATGGCTTAGGATCCTCGTGCACCCACTGGTGGACCCGGAGAGTCTCTAGCTGTGTGAATGCTTGTGGACATTCCGGGCACTGATATGGTCTTTCCCCGGTGTGGATACGCATGTGACGGGACAGTTTTGCCGAGCAGTTGAAAGCTTTTCCGCACCAGACGCAAACCTGGTCCTTGCGGTGAGCTTGTTGGTGTCTACGGAAGGCTGGCTGGTTGGGCAACTGCTTGCCACACTGTGAGCACTGGTAGCCACGCTGGCCCGTGTGCTGTTCATGATGACTGTGTAAGGCCAAAAGCCAGCAGAAGCGGCGCCCGCAGACCGAGCACGAGTATGGCTTCTCGCTCCCCTCGGTGGCCCCAGCACGGGCCACATCGCAGTCCTTGCAGGTGTACGAGAGGTCAGTGGCATGGTTGCGCCTGTGGAGTCTGTGCGCGCGGAGAGTTTGGAAAGTCCGTCCGCAGTCGGGGCATGGAGGAGGCGGGGAGTCCTCGGGCGCCACCTGGGTGTCGGAACCGTCCTCCAAGGGCTCTGCAGCACAATAGTGAAGATCAGTTAATCAATGGTCGTCAACTCATCAGGTTTCTCCAAAATAAATTTACTGCGGGAAATACAAAAAATGCGGTTAAAATTCTGCTGATGCTACTTCAGAACTGAACTGATTGAAAGTGAGGACTAGTAAATGTCATGAAAAGCGTCAAATATAGGAAATGTACAGCAATATTACACGTTAGAAAGCGTGAACGTACAGCCGCCATCAGATGGCTGCCCAGTCAGCGGGTTCAGCTGACATCAATCTGACGTGGATCACCACTGTGACAGGATACTCTCGTAATCGGATGATGGATGAAGGTCAGACTACCCGGGTGTTTGTAGTCTGTTACCATAGAGACACGGAAATCTGCATAGGAGCAGAACTACTGACGTTAAAGGGCTTTTCCGAGATTTTTAAAATGATCCGTGAGAGTCCGACACCCGGCGATCAGCTGTTTGAGATGGCACCAGAGCCGGCAGTAGTACCGCGGCCTTCTCGCAGCTTTGCTTAGGCCATGTGACGTCACATGGCCTAGGCGCGGCTCAGCGATACCAAGCACAGCTGCTACCAAATGGACGGAGCAGTGCTTGGTGAGCTGAGGGAACGCCGTGGCGCTACTGCGAGCTTATCGTGGGGGTGTCGGACCTCCACGCTCAAATACTGACGACCTAGTCTGAGGATAAGTCATCAGTTCAAAGATCTCAGAAACCCCCCTTTAATATACGGAAATAAAGCAGAGATTGTGGGGGCAGGGATTTCCCGTACTTTCCGTCCTCTCCCACTGAAGACCACTACAGCCGCCATTGCCCTAGCCCCCCACGGCTGACAACATGGAGCACCAGATACCAGGTAACTGCAGAGGACGGCGTTCAGGGCGCTCTGCATCAGCATTTATAGGCGCATTTACATTCTGGGCACAAGGCTTTCATGAAACGAGCAGATTTTGCTGTAATTTTACTGTGATTTGCATTTCTACGTCGGTTTCATCTGATGCCGCGCTTCTGAAAGTAAAGTAATGGCCACCCGCCCCTTCAAAAATAAAAACCAATAGATCCCGGGTGACATCACTTTCTGTGGTAAAATTTCTAAACAAAGACATCAATTACTTCAAAGGACTTCATTGTGTAAATGTCGCTGTGGAATTAACGCGGTTTCTCCGTGGAGATCTGCAGTCGAGCAGAGTATAGCGGCTGATAATAAGAACAGATTGCAATTATATTCGTCAGACTGTACGAGGGCGGCGGAATCCAAATTCATTAATGTTAATTAAGGGGAACGTATATGATGTTTGTAGTCTGCACCGCGTCCGACCGTTCCAGTGCACCGCCGCCCTCGGGGATCCGCTGACTGGTAGGATTATAATGGCCGGGTCCACACTTGGGTGTCCTGTATGACGGGTCAGAGGCAGACGATCGGACACGGGTGTCTGACTCCTCAGTGTACGTCCACGCGAGGTGACGTGGGGAATCCGCGGCACAGTTCAGCTGCGCAAAACATCTGTACGGAAACTGACCTCGCCGAGAACTTATGCTGGGAGTTTTCACCTTTCGCAATGCCTCGGGTGAATTCCATGGCAAAGCCACGTTACTTATGTGGACTTTGCTGCGAACTGTGCCACGTATCTGCAGCAAGATCCACTGCAGTTATTATTGTGTCCATGTGAAAAGGGTTCACATACTTAGGGCTCATTCAGATGACCGTAGTGTTTTGCGGATCCGCAAATTTGCGGACCCTGCCCCCCAAGGCTGATTTTTTTCCATCCCATGTGGACACACCTTTAAAAGGGATTTTCCTATAAAGGACGAGGCCTGTGACCCATTATGGTATATGGACATCACCGCACGGGGTCGGGGGGCTTTGGACCCTCCTCTAAGAGTCTGTATGGGCGACTCCAGGTTTGGCGAATTCCAGCCGTCCGTGCTTTACTTTCATCTAAATAACTGCTATGTAAGGCTGTTTTCACACTGTAAGTGTTTGTTCAGTGATTTCCATCGATCATTCCTTCTCTGCAGGTCAAAAACACAGAAGAAGAGAAAATCCTTCCATAAGGCCTCATGCACATGACTGTGTCCATTTTGCAGTCCACAAACCACGGATCCACAAAATACAGATAACTTCTGTGTGCAATCCATGCTTTTCGCACTCCCATCACTAGAAATGAATATTCTTGTCTGCAAAACGGACAAAAGGACATGTTCTATAATTTGCAAAACGCCATCCGTGTCATGTTCAATTCTTTTGCAGAGCCACAGAAATGAACGAGTCCGTGTGCAATCCGCAAAAAATGCAGATCAGATACGGATGCAAAATACGATCATGTGCGTGAGGCTTCATACCTTGTCTCTGATCAAATCCTGACCGTGAGAATGTAGCATAATACCACAAAACCCCTGCCACGGCCGCCGGCACAAATCAGGGGAGTCGGCACCGGAGATGACCGGGTTCTTATAGGGGCTCTCTTTCTATTTTAATTCACTGTTGTCAGTATCTCTGGTTGCGGTCAGTGGATGAAAGCATTCTGAGAGCTAAAGGCTGAAATTTGTCCTGCCCATAACCTGTTCACGTGGGTCCAGATCACGTGGCTTCAGACCATGTATGAATGTCACCCACATTGTACCCCGGGTCCTACAAGAGCGACAACCTCTTTACTGCAATCCGTTGTCGCCTCCTTTAACCATACAGTAGTGAGAGGGAATGGAAGCTGAGACCCCCCCCCAACAGAGAAGTCTGTGGTCTGCAATCACAGAGTATTACAGGACCATGGAAAGGGCATCTGGGACCCCCTCACTATTTATGGTGACAGGGGCTGACAACTGAAGCAGTAAAGAGGTTGTCAGTCGTGTGGCCACATCCCCCACAGCCATTACCAGCAGGGACCTGAGGTGCGATGTGACGTTCATATGGGATCTGAATCTCCTGATGGACATAACGCCGTCCTGATCAGATATAGAATCTGAAATCCGTTCACAATTCTCCTCCCGTTGGCCGACATTTGGGGAGCCATTTCACATTCGAAGTCTGACAAATGGACTGATGGACTCATCTCTCGTATCAATCATATGAACTCTGATCTGAATTGGGGACAAATTTAAGTCCTCTGCTTTGGTAATGCAGCTCGGCAACGACTCGAAGGGACGTTAATGTGAGCTTACCGGGGGTTGTATCAAGCGGTTCTTCAGACCTCCCTTCCGAATGAGATTCTGCTGTGTCCTTCTCAGACACGGACATCTCTAAGGAATAATGGTGCCAGTAGGGACTCTAAAAGGAAAACACAGACGGTTAAGTCTTTGCTGCAAGAAGTCTGGATCTCCTGGTCTACATAGGGAAATATAACAAAAATGCATCCACTGCTGTAGCAAGAGGGCAACAGCCATCCTTTCCATGTATTCCTGACTCCAGGCATGGAAGCCACCAGTCACTGGAAGCACAAGTGATGGCCATCAATGTTCTGCACCATCATCACTTCCAAAGGTGGACAAGTGACAACACTGGTCGTACAGGAGTGAGATGGGTGGGTGACTGGTCGTACAGGAGTGAGATGGGTGGGTGACTGGTCGTAAAGGAGTAAGAGGGACTGGCAACTGGTCGTACAGGAGTGAGATGGGTGGGTGACTGGTCGTACAGGAGTAAGAGGGATGGGTGACTGGTCGTACAGGAGTAAGATGGGTGGGTGACTGGTCGTACAGGAGTGAGATGGGTGGGTGACTGGTCATACAGGAGTAAGATGGCGGGGCCGTTGTAGAGGAGTAAGATGGCGGTGGCGTCGTACAGGAGTAAGATGGGCAGGGGGCATTGTAGAGGAGTAAGATGGCGGGGGGCGTCGTAGAGGAGTAAGATGGGCAGGGGGCATTGTAGAGGAGGAAGATGGGCAGGGGGCGTTGTAGAGGAGTAAGATGGCGGCGGGCGTCGTAGAGGAGTAAGATGGCGGGGGCATTGTAGGTGAGTAAGATGGGCAGGGGGCATTGTAGAGGAGTAAGATGGGCAGGGGGAATTGTAGAGGAGTAAGATGGGCAGGGGGCATTGTAGAGGAGTAAGATGGGCAGGGGGCATTGTAGAGGAGTAAGATGGCGGGGGGCGTTGTAGGGGAGTAAGATGGGCAGGGGGCATTGTAGAGGAGTAAGATGATGGGGCGCGTCTTAGAGGAGTAAGATGGGCAGGGGGCATTGTAGAGGAGTAAGATGGCAGGGGGCGTCTTAGAGGAGTAAGATGGGCAGGTGGCATTGTAGAGGAGTAAGATGATGGGGGGCGTCGTAGAGGAGTAAAATGGACAGGGGGCGTTGTAGAGGCGTAAGATGGGCAGGGGGCATTGTAGAAGAGTAAGATGGCGGGGGGCGTCGTAGAGGAGTAAGATGGATGGAGGGCGTTGTAGAGGAGTTAGATGGCGGGGGGCGTTGTAGAGGAGTAAGATGGCGGGGGGCGTTGTAAGGAGTAAGATGGCGAGGGGCGTTGTAAGGAGTAAGATGGGCAGGGGGGCGTTGTAGAGGAGTAAGATGGCGGGGGCATCGAGAGGAGTAAGATGGCGGGGGCGTTGTAGAGGAGTAAGATGGGCAGGGGGCGTTGTAGAGGAGTAAGATGGCGGGGGGCATCGTAGAGGAGTAAGATGGCGGGGCGTTGTAGAGGAGTAAGATGGGCAGGGGGCGTTGTAGAGGAGTAAGATGGCGGGGGCGTTGTAAGGAGTAAGATGGCGGGGGCGTTGTAAGGAGTAGGATGGCGGGGGCGTTGTAAGGAGTAAGATGGCGGGGGCGTTGTAGAGGAGTAAGATGGGCAGGGGGCGTTGTAGAGGAGTAAGATGGCGGGGGGCATCGTAGAGGAGTAAGATGGCGGGGGGCGTTGTAGAGGAGTAAGATGGGCAGGGGGCGTTGTAGAGGAGTAAGATGGCGGGGGGCGTTGTAAGGAGTAAGATGGCGGGGGGCGTTGTAAGGAGTAAGATGGCGGGGGGCGTTGTAAGGAGTAAGATGGCGGGGGGCGTTGTAGAGGAGAAAGATGGCAGGGGCGTCTTAGAGGAGTAAGATGGGCAGGGGGCATTGTAGAGGAGTAAGATGATGGGGGGCGTCGTAGAGGAGTAAAATGGACAGGGGGCGTTGTAGAGGAGTAAGATGCTCTTGTGTTGTTTCACGCTGTGTCTGTTTTAGGCAGTGGCCCCTCATTCTCAGGCAGCTCAGGGCCTAATTTTTGATTTAGCAAACGAGAACTGAATGAAGCTGCTGACCCCTTCGGATGTTTTTTAAGTAAATGATAGAAATAAATCTGGATGAGCCAAGGGAGAACCCACGGCAAGGAAGGAGTTAATGGCACTGTCTCTCGTTCCATGGTATTACGGATCTGTTAATCGAGGTGCGCTTGCTGGTGTCACTAAATGAAGCCTCCTCGTCTGTAGCACGATTCTCATTGTGTCCAAACACTCAGTACATGCCGCATACACAATCACTGCCAATATCGCACAGTCACATGCCCGGCACCAGCGGCGGCATTTATACCCAACAGAGGAGCAGATTCCATTGGGAGAACGTGTGGGCACAGTGCAGAGGATGGTGAGGCTGTAGGTGGGAGGTGGGAGCAGACTCTGGAGGCGTTTACTGATATATTGGGTCTATTGAGGGGTTTGTTGCTTTAGGAGGTTCTCTGCAAGACCCATCAAGACCCATGCCATCATTTAACCTGAGTGGTGAACTACTGCAAAGAGTGTTTCTCTCTGTCTCTGGAGGAGTCGGTGTACCTATGAATTTCTGCCCACTCAGAGCCATGTAATACTTCATTTCACCTGCGGGGGAGCTGTAGGGAAACTGAATACTTGCCGTTAGCTTCCCTTACACATGCATGCTGATCGCTGGGTGGTCCCAGCACTCTGATAAACAAAAAGGAATTGTAAGAAGCAGAAACCCCCTTTAATGCAGCTGGAGATGCTGAATAAGAAAGTACATTTCTGTGCCATTCAGAATCTGTGGAAAGTGTTGTGACAACTCTAAAAGGGCTGTAACAGCAGCTATCACAGGTTGTCAACCAATATTACTACTTATATAGAAATAGATAAGAAATGACTGACGCAAAGCCTGGCAAGGAGGATGACTAAGGGACTTACATAAGGTACTTCAAATCGTCAGTCAGAATGTACAGAAAATAGCAACAGAAATCCTCCAAAAAACGCTCTGCAATCAGGTATGTGCGAGCCCTGCATTACTTGTGGCTTTTATCCATTAGTCACAATTGGCTTAGTGTTCCACCTGGTGATTACATCAGGACACCCCCACACCGATGTACACATCAGAAGTGCAATCCCGTGATGCAACCTCTGCCAGGAGGCTACATACATTGTGGCAGGGGCGGTCAGCGATCGGAGCGGTGAGCGACAGAAGCAGTCAGCACCCACTTCCGCAGGTAGACATGAAGTGGGATGCCCTCAGAGAACTGCTCTGCATGCATTTGACACTGGCAAGACGAACCCTTCCACAAGGGCTGTGGAGTCGTGGAGTTGAAACTAGTTTTTGGTGGAATCAGAGTCCATAGAAATGTTCCGACTTCAACTTAAAAAAAAACATCTATTATTATTACTGTGTAATCAATTTATTAACTTTTATATATATTTAGAAAAGTTTAGAAATGTTACGCATAAATATTTTAGGTTCTGTCATTCTAAGGCAGGGTGTTCTAGTGATGATAGATAATCAGTTCTCCCTTCTCCTGCCCTTATACTATACACAGTGATAAGCAGGGTGTTCTAGTGATGATAGATAATCAGTTCTCACCTCTCCTGTGTTCTCCTCTGCCCTTATAATATACACAGTGATAAGCAGGGTGTTCTAGTGATGATAGATAATCAGTTCTCACCTCTCCTGTGTTCTCTCCTGTCCTTATACTATACACAGTGATAAGCAGGGTGTTCTAGTGATGATAGATAATCAGTTCTCACCTCTCCTGTGTTCTCTCCTGTCCTTATACTATACACAGTGATAAGCAGGGTGTTCTAGTGATGATAGATAATCAGTTCTCACCTCTCCTGTGTTCTCTCCTGTCCTTATACTATACACAGTGATAAGCAGGGTGTTCTAGTGATGATAGATAATCAGTTCTCACCTCTCCTGTGTTCTCTCCTGTCCTTATACTATACACAGTGATAAGCAGGATGTTCTAGTGATGATAGATAATCAGTTCTCACTTCTCCTGTGTTCTCTCCTGTCCTTATACTATAGACAGTGATAAGCAGGGTGTTCTAGTGGTGATAGATAATCAGTTCTCACCTCTCCTGTGTTCTCTCCTGCCCTTATACTATACACAGTGATAAGCAGGGTGTTCTAGTGATGATAGATAATCAGTTCTCACCTCTCCTGTGTTCTCTCCTGTCCTTATACTATACACAGTGATAAGCAGGGTGTTCTAGTGATGATAGATAATCAGTTCTCACCTCTCCTGTGTTCTCCTCTGCCCTTATACTATACACAGTGATAAGCAGGGTGTTCTAGTGATGATAGATAATCAGTTCTCACCTCTCCTGTGTTTTCTCCTGTCCTTACACTATACACAGTGATAAGCAGGGTGTTCTAGTGATGATAGATAATCAGTTCTCACCTCTCCTATGTTCTCTCCTGTCCTTATACTATACACAGTGATAAGCAGGGTGTTCTAGTGATGATAGATAATCAGTTCTCACCTCTCCTGTGTTCTCCCCTGTCCTTATACTATACACAGTGATAAGCAGGGTGTTCTAGTGATGATAGATAATCAGTTCTCACCTCTCCTGTGTTCTCTCCTATCCTTATACTATACACAGTGATAAGCAGGGTGTTCTAGTAATGATAGATAATCAGTTCTCACCTCTCCTGTGTTCTCTCCTGTCCTTATACTATACACAGTGATAAGCAGGGTGTTCTAGTGATGATAGATAATCAGTTCTCACCCTTCTGTGTTCTCTCCTGTCCTTATACTATACACAGTGATAAGCAGGGTGTTCTAGTGGTGATAGATAATCAGTTCTCACCCTTCTGTGTTCTCTCCTGTCCTTATACTATACACAGTGATAAGCAGGGTGTAATAGTGATGATAGATAATCAGTTCTCACCTCTCCTGTGTTCTCTCCTGTCCTTATACTATACACAGTGATAAGCAGGATGTTCTAGTGATGATAGATAATCAGTCCTCACCTCTCCTGTGTTCTCTCCTGTCCTTATACTATACACAGTGATAAGCAGGGTGTTCTAGTGATGATAGATAATCAGTTCTCACCTCTCCTGTGTTTTCTCCTGTCCTTACACTATACACAGTGATAAGCAGGGTGTTCTAGTGATGATAGATAATCAGTTCTCACCTCTCCTGTGTTCTCCCCTGTCCTTATACTATACACAGTGATAAGCAGAGTGTTCTAGTGATGATAGATAATCAGTTCTCACCTCTCCTGTCCTTATACTATGTACAGTGATAAGCAGGGTGTTCTAGTGATGATAGATAATCAGTTCTCACCTCTCCTGTGTTCTCTCCTGTCCTTATACTATACACAGTGATAAGCAGGGTGTTCTAGTGATGATAGATAATCAGTTCTCACCTCTCCTGTGTTCTCTCCTGTCATTATACTATACACAGTGATAAGCAGGGTGTTCTAGTGATGATAGATAATCAGTTCTCACCTCTCCTGTGTTCTCTGCTGTCCTTATACTATACACAGTGATAAGCAGGGTGTTCTAGTGATGATAGATAATCAGTTCTCACCTCTCCTGTGTTTTCTCCTGTCCTTACACTATACACAGTGATAAGCAGGGTGTTCTAGTGATGATAGATAATCAGTTCTCACCTCTCCTGTGTTCTCTGCTGTCCTTATACTATACACAGTGATAAGCAGGGTGTTCTAGTGATGATAATCAGTTCTCACCTCTCCTGTCCTTATACTATACACAGTGATAAGCAGGGTGTTCTAGTGATGATAGATAATCAGTTCTCACCTCTCCGGTCCTTATACTATACACAGTGATAAGCAGGGTGTTCTAGTGATGATAATTAGTTCTCACCTCTCCTGTGTTCTCTCCTGTCCTTATACTATACACAGTGATAAGCAGGGTGTTCTAGTGATGATAGATAATCAGTTCTCACCTCTCCTGTGTTCTCTCCTGTCCTTATACTATACACAGTGATAAGCAGGGTGTTCTAGTGATGATAGATAATCCGTTCTCACCTCTCCTGTGTTCTCTCCTATCCTTATACTATACACAGTGATAAGCAGGGTGTTCTAGTGATGATAGATAATCAGTTCTCACCTCTCCTGTGTTCTCTCCTATCCTTATACTATACACAGTGATAAGCAGGGTGTTCTAGTGATGATAGATAATCAGTTCTCACCTCTCCTGTCCTTATACTATATACAGTGATAAGCAGGGTGTTCTAGTGATGATAGATAATCAGTTCTCACCTCTCCTGTGTTCTCTCCTGTCCTTATACTATACACAGTGATAAGCAGGGTGTTCTAGTGATGATAGATAATCAGTTCTCACCTCTCCTGTGTCCTCTCCTGTCCTTATACTATACACAGTGATAAGCAGGGTGTTCTAGTGATGATAGATAATCAGTTCTCACCTCTCCTGTCCTTATACTATATACAGTGATAAGCAGGGTGTTCTAGTGATGATAGATAATCAGTTCTCACCTCTCCTGTGTTCTCTCCTGTCCTTATACTATACACAGTGATAAGCAGGGTGTTCTAGTGATGATAGATAA
Source organism: Bufotes viridis (assembly GCA_033119425.1). Classification (NCBI taxonomy): domain Eukaryota; kingdom Metazoa; phylum Chordata; class Amphibia; order Anura; family Bufonidae; genus Bufotes; species Bufotes viridis. The sequence goes on along the minus strand of CM065590.1, from coordinate 596,665,007 downwards.
TCAGTTCTCACCTCTCCTGTGTTCTCTCCTGTCCTTATACTATACACAGTGATAAGCAGGGTGTTCTAGTGATGATAGATAATCAGTTCTCATCTCTCCTGTCCTTATACTATACACAGTGATAAGCAGGGTGTTCTAGTGATGATAGATAATCAGTTCTCACCTCTCCTGTCCGTATACTATACACAGTGATAAGCAGGGTGTTCTAGTGATGATAGATAATCAGTTCTCACCTCTCCTGTGTTCTCTCCTATCCTTATACTATACACAGTGATAAGCAGGGTGTTCTAGTGATGATAGATAATCAGTTCTCTCCTCTCCTGTGTTCTCTCCTATCCTTATACTATACACAGTGATAAGCAGAGTGTTCTAGTGATGATAGATAATCAGTTCTCACCTCTCCTGTCCTTATACTATATACAGTGATAAGCAGGGTGTTCTAGTGATGATAGATAATCAGTTCTCACCTCTCCTGTGTTCTCCCCTGTCCTTATACTATACACAGTGATAAGCAGGGTGTTCCAGTGGTGACAGATAATCAGTTCTCACCTCTCCTGTGTTCTCCCCTGTCCTTATACTATACACAGTGATAAGCAGAGTGTTCTAGTGATGATAGATAATCAGTTCTCACCTCTCCTGTCCTTATACTATGTACAGTGATAAGCGGGGTGTTATAGTGATGATAGATAATCAGTTCTCACCTCTCCTGTGTTCTCTCCTGTCCTTATACTATACACAGTGATAAGCAGGATGTTCTAGTGATGATAGATAATCAGTTCTCCCCTCTCCTGTGTTCTCCCCTGTCCTTATACTATACACAGTGATAAGCAGGATGTTCTAGTGATGATAGATAATCAGTTCTCCCCTCTCCTGTGTTCTCTCCTGTCCTTATACTATACACAGTCATGGGCGTACGAAGCCCCAAAAATCTGGGGGGGACAGCACTTATGGGGCCCGTGTCCCCGCCCACCCTCAAGCCACGCCCACATATTTTTCCGCCCCCCCCCCAAGTGCCAAAAATCTCTCTCCCCCCTAGTGCCAAAAATCTCTCTCTCTCCCCCCCCTCCTCCCTCCCTTATGGGCCAGTGGGTCCAGTTTAAAAAAAAAAAAACACACACAGACACACACAAAACAAGATACTTATACTTACCTCCATCCGTCACAGCAATGCGATGCAGGCCTCTTCCAGCCTGTGTCCCGCGCTGCACGGCTCACAGGCGGCGCGATGACGTCATCGCGCCGTCTGTACCAACATCTGATAGGCTGCCGGCCTAGTGCTGGCAGCCTATTAGAGGAGCAGGGAAGGGAGACGCCTCTCCCTCTCCTGCTCCGCAGCACAGCCATCTGTATCGCTGTCCTGGGGACGGCGATACAGATAACTGTGGAGATGAACGCTTCCACAATGGAAGCGTTCATCTCCCTGTGCCCCGCCACCGCCGCACACATTGCGCTGCCGCTGGGGGGGATTTTTACATACCTGTCCCCCCCGCATTATTTCCTGGGGGGGATTCATCCCCCCGTCCCCCCCGCTTCCTACGCCCGTGCACACAGTGATAAGCAGGGTGTTCTGATATATAATCAGTTCTCACCTCTCCCATCCTTATACTATATACAATGATAAGCAGGGTGTTCTAGTGATGATACATAATCAGTCCTCACCTCTCCTGTGCTCTCCTCTGTCCTTATACTATACACAGTGATAAGCAGGGTGTTCTAGTGATGATAGATAATCAGTTCTCCCCTCTCCTGTGTTCTCTCCTGTCCTTATACTATACACAGTGATAAGCAGAGTGTTCTAGTGATGATAGATAATCAGTTCTCACCTCTCCTGTGTTCTCCTCTGTCCTTATACTATAGACAGTGATAAGCAGGGTGTTCTAGTGATGATAGATAATCAGTTCTCACCTCTCCTGTGTTCTCTCCTGTCCTTATACTATACACAGTGATAAGCAGGGTTTTCAAGTGATGATAGATAATCAGTTCTCACCTCTCCTGTGTTCTCTGCTGTCCTTATACTATACACAGTGATAAGCAGGGTGTTCTAGTGATGATAGATAATCAGTTCTCACCTCTCCTGTGTTCTCTGCTGTCCTTATACTATACACAGTGATAAGCAGGGTGTTCTAGTGGTTATAGATAATCAGTTCTCACCTCTCCTGTGTTCTCTCCTGTCCTTATACTATAATCAGTAATAAGCAGGGCGTTCTAGTGATGATAGATAATCAGTTCCCACCTCTCCTGTGTTCTCTCCTGTCCTTATACTATACACAGTGATAAGCAGGGTGTTCTAGTGATGATAGATAATCAGTTCTCACCCTTCTGTGTTCTCTCCTGTCCTTATACTATATACAGTGATAAGCAGGGTGTTCTAGTGATGACAGATAATCAGTTCTCACCCTCCTGTGTTCTCTCCTGTCCTTATACTATACACAGTGATAAGCAGGGTGTTCTAGTGATGATAGATAATCAGTTCTCACCTCTCCTGTCTTTATACTAAACACAGTGATAAGCAGGGTGTTCTAGTGATGATACATAATCAGTTCTCACCTCTCCTGTGTTCTCTCCTGTCCTTATACTATACACAGTGATAAGCAGGGTGTTCTAGTGATGATAGATAATCAGTTCTCACCTCTCCTGTGTTCTCTCCTGTCCTTATACTATACACAGTGATAAGCAGGGTGTTCTAGTGATCATAGATAATCAGTTCTCACCTCTCCTGTGTTCTCTCCTGTCCTTATACTATACACAGTGATAAGCAGGGTGTTCTAGTGATGATAGATAATCAGTTCTCACCTCTCCTGTGTTCTCTCCTGTCCTTATACTATACACAGTGATAAGCAGGGTGTTCTAGTGATGATAGATAATCAGTTCTCACCTCTCCTGTGTTCTCTCCTCTCCTGTCCTTATACTATACACAGTGATAAGCAGGGTGTTCTAGTGATGATAGATAATCAGTTCCCACCTCTCCTGTGTTCTCTCCTGTCCTTATACTATACACAGTGATAAGCAGGGTGTTCTAGTGATGATAGATAATCAGTTCTTCCCTCTCCTGTGTTCTCTCCTGTCCTTATACTATACACAGTGATAAGCAGGGTGTTCTAGTGATGATAGATAATCAGTTCTCCCCTCTCCTGTGTTCTCCACTGTCCTTATACTATACACAGTGATAAGCAGGGTGTTCTAGTGATGATAGATAATCAGTTCTCACCTCTCCTGTCCTTATACTATACACAGTGATAAGCAGGGTGTTCTAGTAATGATAGATAATCAGTTCTCACCTCTCCTGTGTTCTCTCCTGTCCTTATACTATACACAGTGATAAGCAGGGTGTTCTAGTGATGATGGATAATCAGTTCTCACCTCTCCTGTGTTCTCTCCTGTCCTTATACTATACACAGTGATAAGCAGGGTGTTCTAGTGATGATAGATAATCAGTTCTCACCTCTCCTGTGTTCTCTCCTGTCCTTATACTATGCACAGTGATAAGCAAGGTGTTCTAGTGATGATAGATAATCAGTTCTCACCTCTCCTGTGTTCTCTCCTGTCCTTATACTATATACAGTGATAAGCAGGGTGTTCTAGTGATGATAGATAATCAGTTCTCACCTCTCCTGTGTTCTCTCCTGTCCTTATACTATACACAGTGATAAGCAGGGTGTTCTAGTGATGATAGATAATCAGTTCTCACCTCTCCTATGTTCTCTCCCGTCCTTATACTATACACAGTGATAAGCAGGGTGTTCTAGTGATGATAGATAATCAGTTCTCACCTCTCCGGTCCTTATACTATACACAGTGATAAGCAGGGTGTTCTAGTGATGATAGATAATCAGTTCTCACCTCTCCTGTGTTCTCTCCTGTCCTTATACTATACACAGTGATAAGCAGGGTGTTCTAGTGATGATAGATAATCCGTTCTCACCTCTCCTCTGTTCTCCTCTGTCCTTATACTATACACAGTGATAAGCAGGGTGTTCTAGTAATGATAGATAATCAGTTCTCACCTCTCCTGTGTTCTCTCCTGTCCTTATACTATACACAGTGATAAGCAGGATGTTCTAGTGATGATAGATAATCAGTTCTCTCCTCTTCTGTCTTTATACTAAACACAGTGATAATCAGGGTGTTCTAGTGATAATAATCAGTTCTCACCTCTCCTGTGTTCTCTCCTGCCCTTATACTATACACAATGATAAGCAGGGTGTTCTAGTGATGATAGATAATCAGTTCTCACCTCTCCTGTCCTTATACTATACACAGTGATAAGCAGGGTGTTCTAGTGATCATACATAATCAGTTCTCACCTCTCCTGTGTTCTCTCCTGTCCTTATACTATACACAGTGATAAGCAGGGTGTTCTAGTGATGATAGATAATCAGTTCTCACCTCTCCTGTGTTCTCTCCTGTCCTTATACTATACACAGTGATAAGCAGGGTGTTCTAGTGATGATACATAATCAGTCCTCACCTCTCCTGTGTTCTCTCCTGTCCTTATACTATACACAGTGATAAGCAGGGTGTTCTAGTGATGATAGATAATCAGTTCTCACCTCTCCTGTCCTTATACTATACACAGTGATAAGCAGGGTGTTCTAGTGATGATAGATAATCAGTCCTCACCTCTCCTGTGTTCTCTCCTGTCCTTATACTATACACAGTGATAAGCAGGGTGTTCTAGTGATGATAGATAATCAGTTCTCACCTCTCCTGTGTGCTCTCCTCTCCTTATACTATACACAGTGATAAGCCGGGTGTTCTAGTGATGATAGATAATCAGTTCTCACCTCTCCTGTGTTCTCTCCTATCCTTATACTATACACAGTGATAAGCAGGGTGTTCTAGTGATGATAGATAATCAGTTCTCACCTCTCCTGTGTTCTCCCCTATCCTTATACTGTACGCAGTGATAAGCAGGGTGTTCTAGTGATGATAGATAATCAGTCCTCACCTCTCCTGTGTTCTCTCCTGTCCTTATACTATACACAGTGATAAGCAGGGTGTTCTAGTGATGATAGATAATCAGTTCTCACCTCTCCTGTGTGCTCTCCTCTCCTTATACTATACACAGTGATAAGCCGGGTGTTCTAGTGATGATAGATAATCAGTTCTCACCTCTCCTGTGTTCTCCCCTATCCTTATACTGTACGCAGTGATAAGCAGGGTGTTCTAGTGATGATAGATAATCAGTTCTCACCTCTCCTGTGTTCTCTGCTGTCCTTATACTATACACAGTGATAAGCAGGGTGTTCTAGTGATGATAGATAATCAGTTCTCACCTCTCCTGTGTGCTCTCCTCTCCTTATACTATACACAGTGATAAGCCGGGTGTTCTAGTGATGATAGATAATCAGTTCGCACCTGTCCTATGTTCTCCCCTATCCTTATACTGTACGCAGTGATAAGCAGGGTGTTCTAGTGATGATAGATAATCAGTCCTCACCTCTCCTGTCCGTATACTATACACAGTGATAAGCAGGGTGTTCTAGTGATGATAGATAATCAGTCCTCACCTCTCCTGTGTTCTCTGCTGCCCTTATACTATACACAGTGATAAGCAGGGTGTTCTAGTGGTGATAGATAATCAGTTCTCACCTCTCCTGTGTTCTCTCCTGTCCTTATACTATACACAGTGATAAGCAGGGTGTTCTAGTGGTGATAGATAATCAGTTCTCACCTCTCCTGTGTTCTCTCCTGTCCTTATACTATAATCAGTAATAAGCAGGGCGTTCTAGTGATGATAGATAATCAGTTCTCACCTCTCCTGTGTTCTCTCCTGCCCATATACTATACACAGTGATAAGCAGGGTGTTCTAGTGATGATAGATAATCAGTTCTCACTTCTTCCGTGTTCTCTGCTGCCCTTATACTATACACAGTGATAAGCAGGGTGTTCTAGTGATGATAGATAATCAGTTCTTACCTCTCCAGTCCCTTATAGTCGGCATCTTCTTAAGACAAGAGAAGGAGGTTCACTACTGGGCCTACCTGCAGTCATCTCAGAACTGCTAGAGAGAATAGGAAGACAGCATTAAAGGGGCTGTCCGGGAATATCTAACTTTTCGCAGGAGCCCGCAACCTGCTTCCTGCAGCTCTGGTCCTGTGTGCTGGCTCCCGAGTGTCCATCTTCTGGTCCGCTGTTTGACTAATTCGCCCCGGCATGGGCATCATCTAAATCCAGTCAGTGGCTGTTGCAGAGTATATGATCATGCCCATGCTGGAGAGGAAGTAAACAAGCGCAGACAGGAAGACAGACACACGGGGGCGAGTGCGCAGGACCGGAGATGTGGATTGCAGGTAAGTATGAACCTTTCCATAGTGGAGGCAGGCTGTGGGCTCCTGTGAAAAGTTCTTCCCGGACAAACCCTTTATGGCAGAACTGTACACAGCGGCTCCACCTTTATTCTCATTTAGACTTGCAATAGATTCTCTGCCTTCCGCTGACTGAATAAGGTTCAGGAAGCAAAACCAACCTGCTTTAAAATAAAACGCAAGGCAAGACAAGGCAATGGCGTCTTTAGATCTCCCTTAGTCTGTAAATAAATCTATTATCGGAGAGCGTGTCCCGCACCCGTCACTGAAGCCATAAGTCTAACATAAAAACCTGATTACAAAGCATCAAAGCAGACGCTTACTAGAAATCCATCATCTATTTCCCTCCCTTTCATACATAAACCATGACTCTCCCCGTTTCCAGCGGCTCTTCTCCTCGTTAATGCTTTGTGAAGTATTTCACGTTCCATCTCGCTCCCCCGTGCAGCATAGAAAGCAGGCGCATTGTTCAAACAATGCCGTATTGATTCATGTCTTTAATTGATTGATCAAGCTGTGAGCAATTATGTCCGGCGCCAGTACAGAGGATACGTGTCACTTGTACTTGTGTATCTGTGTTTGGTTAGCTCTCCGGCTGTGCGTGGCACATCACGAGTAATGCCCGGCCAATGCGAATATGAAACTCTTTTGACTGGATGACTTCATGGACTAAAGTTACCGATACATACCAGGCCTATGGACACTCTTTTGGCCTCTTTGAATAAAGCCCTACGGATATGCTTGACGTGTATGCTGTAACAGCAAACTGCATGTGACATGCTGCGTGCTACTGCACAGGGCACAGTCTACAGCCTCTCCTGGGCATTTTTCTGTATCTTAGAATGGCACAAGTGATCATCTCAGCCATCTCCCACCGCTCCCTTTCTGAAGCTTCCCGATCTCCTAGTCATCTCGGTTTCTTGGTCCTTCACGACACACAGGACATGACCGCTCAGCCAGTCACAGTTTAATAGTGCTGCCATAAATGTCTAAGACGGGATTGCCCCTTTAAGCCTTTGACTATAGCGCGGTGTTGTCTTTTAGCATACTCCGTCTTCGTTACGACATATGAACCACCTCCGGTATATACAATCACTTATAGCTGCCTCTTTAAAGTAACAAGACCGTCGGGGAGGCTGTTATGGCGGTCACACTATGGGAGATTTATACGGGTACTTGTACTCCTTATGTCTTCTCATCAACCAGATCCTTGTAAGAAGCGACACCAGGCGTCTTGTCTTAGGAGTGAGTCTAATTAGGAGGGCTCGGATGACAGTGTGAAATACATCACTACAGCATTAACATTCCCAGGCTAATGTTCACGCTTGTCTGCCGGCTTGTCAATAAGACCATCACACGGTTTCCGCTAAGCAAATGTTATCTTACTAGATGGGAAGCGGCCTCATTACCGCCACACATTCGCCAGCGCAAATGATTTCTAAAAAGGGAAATGGAAGCGAGGACTAAATAATTATCAAAAATAAAGTAATTGCCACCTCTTCCCTTTGCCTGTCTTAACAGGGTCAGCCCGTCTTGCATTGTACCAGCTGAGCGTGATGGTTTTTCCTCGGTTGTACACAATTATTGCTCTTTATGGTTTTTTTTGCAGTTTTTTTTTAAATATTGGGTTGAAGTAATTTATTTTTTATTACAAAAAATATTTCAGCTGCACAAATCCTTTATGAACCTCTTTTAATTATCCGATAACTGCGAAAATTGATGGTGTAAAGAAAAGAAAATCTCACTCTGAAGTACTTAAAGGGGTTGTCCAAAACTTCACGAGGAGGACACGGAATCACAGGCAGAAGACGGACCAGGAGTTGATTCAGGCAACGAGTCAGAGGTGTAATCAGAGAACAAGGCCAAGGTCAGGATCCGAATAATGAGGTAACAGCAATGCAATAACCAACTCCATCCACTGAACGCCACGCGGAGCGGTGTAGATCCGGAGCTACGCATGATCAGCAGGTGGACCCGCCCCCCAGACAATGTGCAGAATCTGGAGGCTCCTTTAAATAAGACATGGCAACACAACCGCGCAGGATGGTCCAGAACATCATGGCATGATTCTGCCGGACCATGACTGAAGACAGCTGGAGGCGGCGGCTGCCCCTGAGGGATCATTGCATAATAAGGGCTCATGCACACGATCATATGTATTTTTCAGTCCACAAAAAATACGGACGACGTCCGGGTGCATTTCGTATGGAACAGCTGGCCCCTAATAGAACAGTCCTATCCGTGTCCGTAATGCGGACAATAATAGGACATACCATTAGAAAACGTGGTGTGGTGTTTAACAAGCAGGATATGCTCAACCCATATGCAGTTGTGCATGTCTATAGGGGAGCACATCCTGCACTTGTAGTCCGATGCTAGGGGCAATCAACAGCAAAGAATGCATACAATGGAAGATGCCAGCAACGGACTACAAGTACCACAATAACCATCCTACATACAATAACGATAATGTGGATGTGGAGAACAATCAAAAACATAACCATAGCAAAAGCAGGCGCACTCTGTGGCAATACTAAACCCTCACACTGATAAAATTGAGAGGTTAGTTCGACATATCCTACTAGGAGAACATGTCTTAAGCTCGGATACCACGTCAAGGTCTCTCAAGTAGCCCGAGGCCCTACCACTCAACCTACCTGTGCCGTATGGGCGATACCAGGAGCCGTTGGGCATTGGTGGAGGTCACTGGTGAGCTGTCTGTGAGTCAGGCCTTACGCTCCCGTAATGCCCAACAGCTCCTGGTATCGCCCATACGGCACAGGTAGGTTGAGTGGTAGGGCCTCGGGGTACTTGAGAGACCTTGCCGTGGTGTCCGAGCTTAAGACATGTCCTCCTAGTAGGATATGTCGAACTAACCTCTCAATTTTATCAGTGTGAGGGTTTAGTATTGCCGCAGAGTGCACCTGCTTTTGCTATGGTTATGTCAATAATAGGACATGTTCAATTCTTTTGCGGAACGGACATATGGAAACGGAATGCACGCACAGTAACTTCATTTTTTTTTTGCAGACCCAATGAAATGGTTGAATGGTTCCGCATATTATCCGCAAACAAAACTGAATGGTGACGGAAAGAAAATACATTTGCATGCATGAGACCTAAAAGCACATATAATTCTGTTCTACTTACTGCAGTTTTTGTGCACTTTTATTTTTATGGGTTTTTTGTTGTGGTTTTCGTTGCGGATTTTATGTTTAGTTTTACAAATCCATCGAAGTCTATGGGGAAAACCGCTATATATAATGTGCGGAGTTGTCCTGCTATGGATTCTAAAATCCACGCGGAAGGCCAAATTCTGCACATACATAAAACGCAATGTGTACATGAGGTTTGGAAAATCTCGTTCACTTTGCTGGCACTGTATTACGCAGCGTTTTTTCTGCAAGAAAACACCGCAAGTAATCAGCAACGTGTGCAGATCCCGTAAAGGTCTGTCACCTCCAAACTCAGCTTCAAAGTAAGCATACCGCCACATAGGGTAGAAACCCCAAGCATAACCTTTCTCCTGAAAGGCCAGTCCTCTCGCCCAGGGGTGTATCTATTACATGTGGACCATTCATGCTCCAACCGAGGCGATGCCGCCATCATGCATTTCTGAGTAGGTTATTACATCCAGGCGCCACGTTAATCTTCAGCTTATCCACCGGTGATTTGTCAGCCTCTACAATGAGATCTGATTGTGGCCGGTGAAGAGCGCGATCTCCGCGAAGGTTAGCTGGCCAGGGTAATTGCTGTATTTCACGCTTCAGTCATGAGCACAAAACAGGATAAAGAATCGGCCTTTTAGATGGCGTCAAGTTTTTAAGATTGAGCTCCTCCACACTTCAGCTCCTCCAGAAAGCACATGGACACGGTAGAGGAATCCCGAAGAGTGACGGACATTGAGATGTCGGCCCAGGTTCTTTCCTTCTTCCAAGATCCGACCAAACTTCTCCCTTAGTTCCCAATGATGACGATGGTTTATTCAGCTCAGGGCCGGGCGGACAACGCTTCTCCAAAATTGTTGCTGGGCCTTTCTGGGTTGTTTTCTGTCCATCACTGGTTCTAGCAAATTAACTCCTTCAGGACTAGATTTTTTTGTATTTTTCATCTCATCGAAGAACTTTTTTTTTTCTTTTATTATTGCATCAACAATGCTATAGAGAGTCTTGAGGAGTGTAAAGGTGCTCATGCACTTTGCCCAGCCGTTTGGTGGATAGCCATCCATTCTGACCTGCTCGGTTCGGCAGTAGGGTGACCACATTTCCTAATTGCCATTCGGGGACACTTACTGCATTTCGTCAAACTTATACTTGAGACTGGGAAAAACATATCTGCCTGTGCATTTTTCAGTATTTCTTAGTGCCCCCATAATGTGCCAGTATAAAATACCCCTATATAGTGCCCCCAGTAAATGCCCCCATAGTGCTCCTCTCCCCCCTTCCTTCTAGTGCCCCCCATATCGTACCAGTATAAAATGCCCCATATATAGTGCCACAGTAGATGCCCTCAGTGTCCCCCATAATTTGTAAGTATAAAATACCCCTTCTCAGTGCCCCTGTAGATGACCCCATAGTACTCACTCCTCTCCCACCTTCCCCATAGTACCCACCATAATGTGTCCCAGTATAAAATGCCCCTATACAGAGCCCCCATATAAAATAACCGTTCTTTGTGGCCTCAGTAGATGCCCCTATAGTGCCCACCAATAATATGCCCCACAATGTGCCAGTAATAAGTGCCCCCATAGATGTCCCCCAATAAAGTGCCAGTAGCCAGAGCCTCCCTATCATGTGCCAGTAGCCAGAGCCTCCCTATCATGTGCCAGTAGCCTGAGCCCCCCCCCCATAATGTGCCAGTAGCCATAGGCCCCCCTATCATGTGGCAGTTGCCATAGGCCCCCCCCATCATGTGCCAGTAGCCATAGGCCCCACCTATAATGTGCCAGTAGCCATAGCCCCCCCCCCATCATGTGCCAGTAGCCTGAGCCCCCCTATAAGTGCCAGACTGCCAGTAGCCATAGGCCCCATCTATAATGTGCCAGTAGCCATAGGCCCCACCTATAATGTGCCAGAAGCCATATTAGGCCCCCCCACATCATGTGCCAGGCCCAGTAGCCACCAGTACAGTATTGACAACAACAAAAACAAAACACTTATACTTACCTCCTTGGCAGCGAATCGCGATGTGAGTGATGCAGGCTGTGTCCCGCGCTGTACGGCTCAGGGCTTGAGTCAGGCGGTGCGATGACGTCATTGCGCCGCCTGCGCCGGCCTCTGATAGGCTGCCGGCCTAGTGCCTGCAGCCTATCAGAGGAAGCGGAAGGGACACACCTCTCCTTCCCCTGCCCTGCTGCACAAGTGCACAGCCATCTGTATCGCTGTCCTGAGGACGGCGATACAGAAGACTGGAGATGAGCGCTCCCACATCTCCGGCCCCTTGCCTCTATGGGAGCGCCGGCCCTGACTGTCACAACAGCAGCGGTTGACGGCAGCTCAGGTCATTCCGGGACAGACTCTCCAAATGCGGGACTGTCCTTGGCGATCCGGGACACGTGGTTACCCTATTTGGCAGGTATGTGTGATCGGTGAATATAAAGGCACTAAGGATCGGGCAGTGACATTTAAAGCCCCCAATACTTTTACCCCCCGACATCTCTATCGTGAGGCCCCCTGTACATATTACTTGTTGGCCAATCCCAATGAAAACAGTAGACAATAGCCTTTAAAGAGCATCCGTCAGCATGATCCTTAGTGCCTGGTAGGGTTGATCATTCTGGAGAAAATGACACTGTTTTTGTCTCTACAGTGAACTGCTGCGAGGTTTATTACTTTAAATTTTTGCAAATAACAAATTTCGAGCACCAGGGGGCTGGCCGTAGCGCTTGGAGCACCGCTAGCGCAACATCCCTCTGTTCTGTGCACTCCTCCCTTGATTGACACGGCTGGACATGTCTTCTAGCCCTGCCTTCTCGGGTCCCCACAGAGTTGGCTCAGTGACTTGGTGCAAGATGTCAATCAAAGGGGAGAAGAAAGTGCACAGAGAAGAGGGACGTTGCATTGGTGGTGCTCCAGGTGCTACGACCAACCCCTTAAGAAATAACTGGCATAAATATGAGGAGTAATGCTCTGCTGGTGTGCGCACCGTAAAGTCCCGTGTGCAGTATATGACGGAATGAACACAAAAGTCAACGAATGACGGATAGAAGTGGAAGGTGTTTAAAGGGGTATTCCCATCTTAGACTTTTCATATCCACAGGATATGCCATAAACAATCTCACAGATGCAGGTCCCACCCATGGGACCCCCACCTGTCTGAAGAACGGGGCCCGCTCCCTGGCTGCACTGTATGGAGAGTCACCAGTGCATCTGATTCATTAAATAAGTGTTTTTCCTGTGAAATGGCAATTGTGGAGCATCTTTTCTTAGAATGTTGTAATCCCTCAGTTATTCCTCCTGGAAATGCATGGCTACATTGACATTGATTTAAAGCTTTTTTTTTGATAATTAATGCTTTCATTTTATAATTCAGATAATTATCAGTTATGTATAATTTTTCATGTCATTTATTTACCCTTAAACATTTATTTGTACTTAATTTTTTTTATTTTACAAAACATTTATTTATTTATTTTTTATCTTTATTCATGATGGGGTGAGCGAGGAAGTTAACTGCAATTATGCCAGGGGTGTCAGCCAGCGCTTGCAAGTGATGTCATGGGGACACGCCCCACTAGCAAGGGAACTGTAACATTCAGTTGTCAATTTAGTCGTACATTTCCAGGAGGAATAGCTGAGGGATGAACATAAGAAAGATGCTTCACAAGATGCTATTTCGCAGCCTGTTCCAGCTCTTGATTTCTCAGAATACTCCCAGCAGCGTGCAGTGTAAATCACCGCTTCCAATGCGGTGCAGGCGACAGGCGCAGCGGACAAGTTTTACTGCCCATCTACAGACAGAATACGTTCCGTGCGCAAATCAGGGCGGTATATTCTGTGTGGTCCAGGTGAGGAGATAATCTCATCTCACTGCAGACAGCCAGTCTGCTATTCTCTGCAGAAATATATGGCGCTGGCTACATGTGCATACGAATGCCGGCCGCGGACGTGCTGCGCTATTCCAGGTGCTTAATGGGGCCATAGATCTGAGCCCAGCCAGAGTTCATGTTTCATGCTGGGACCTTCATCGCAACGAAACTCTATGCGACCATCCCGTTATACACTATTGGGCAGGGCGTACACATCTGATAGCTGTGACCCCCATAGACATTCAGGTTCAGCTCAGCCAAACATGTCTATCCTCTGGGGAGAGCGGGAGAACAAAAGGATCGGAAGAAGATATGGGGACAGTGCGAGAACAAAAGGATCGGAAGAAGATATGGGGACAGTGCGAGAACAAAAGAATCAGAAGAAGATATGGGGACAGTGCGAGATCAAAAGGATCGGAAGAAGATATGGGGACAGTGCGAGAACAAAAGGATCAGAAAAAGATATGGGGACAGTGCGAGAACAAAAGGATCGGAAGAAGATATGGGGACAGTGGGAGAACAAAAGGATCGGAAGAAGATATGGGGACAGTGCGAGAACAAAAGGATCGGAAGAAGATATGGGGACAGTGCGAGATCAAAAGGATCGGAAGAAGATATGGGGACAGTGCGAGATCAAAAGGATCGGAAGAAGATATGGGGACAGTGCGAGAACAAAAGGATCGGAAGAAAATATGGGGACAGTGCGAGATCAAAAGGATCGGAAGAAAATATGGGGACAGTGCGAGAACAAAAGGATCAGAAGAAAATATGGGGACAGTGCGAGAACAAAAGGATCGGAAGAAAATATGGGGACAGTGCGAGAACAAAAGGATCGGAAGAAGATATGGGGACAGTGCGAGAACAAAAGGATCGGAAGAAGATATGGGGACAGTGCGAGAACAAAAGGATCAGAAGAAGATATGGGGACAGTGCAAGAACAGAAGGATCGGAAGAAGATATGGGGACAGTGCGAGAACAAAAGGATCGGAAGAAGATATGGGGACAGTGCGAGAACAAAAGGATCAGAAGAAGATATGGGGACAGTGCGAGAACAAAAGGATCAGAAGAAGATATGGGGACAGTGCGAGAACAAAAGGATCGGAAGAAGATATTCATTTCACCCGACCTTTCTCTCCCCTGAAATCATCGATATAGCATGTCATAGATGGTGATGGGCGCCCCTACAACGATACTACTGCTGGCCCTGAGCAGTAAGTGTTGTCATAGGGACGCACAAGGACGTCAGGCTTCAGAGCGGTCACAGTTTTCACGAGCACTCCGGCCTCCGTTACCAAACTTCAGAATCTACGCGCTTTCATCGCCTCAGCTGACCTACGAATAATTAACAACAACAATTTCCGCAGACGCACTTGGATAAGCCGTGTGATTGGGGGAAACACGGCTCGGAACGTTCTAACGTCCTCGCCGTCGAGTGCTTCAGTCTGACATTTCCCGGAGGTAGCATTACACGAGTCCATGAATTTCATCACACGGTTTAGAAGGGATCGTTGCGCTGATGACGCATGGCGCCGCTCAGGGAGAAGGTTACGAGACGGCGGCAGAAAGCGGGCGGACGCCGTTATCTGGAGGTTGTATGTCCTGCCCCAACTCTGACATACCCATCACATGACACTCAAAGGGTGCCAGGCAGCTGAGATGCGGGGTGCTGTTTGTGGGGACATCACACTGCACAGCGCTTCTGGATGCCCCTGGGCCCCTGACATTTTATCTCCTTGAAGATCGGGTGGTTTTCAGTTTTTTTGGTTTCCACGTCTTCCCAAAGCCATGACTTTTTGATTTTTCCATTCACATAGCTGTAAGAGGGCTAGACAAGTTGAACTTTCTAATGTTATGATTTACGGTTGCATACAATGTAGTGGGACGCAGGAAAAAAATTCCAAATGAGGTGGAATTAGAAAAAAAAAGTACAAAAAATTCCGCCAGTCTTATGGGTTTTGTTTTTACAGTGTTCCCTATGAGATAAAACTGACCTGTTCCCTTCATTCTCCGGGTCAGTACGATTACAGAGATACCACATTTATATAGTTTTATGGGTTCTGTTTTTACAGCGTTCCCTATGAGATAAAACTGACCTGTTCCCTTCATTCTCCGGGTCAGTATGATTACAGCGATACCACATTTATATAGTTTTATGGGTTTGGTTTTACAGCGTTTCCTATGACATAAAACTGACCTGTTCTCCTCATTCTCCGGGTCAGTACGATTACAGAGATACCACATTTATATAGTTTTATGGGTTTTGTATTTACAGCGTTCCCTATAAGATAAAACTGACCTGTTCCCTTCATTCTCCGGGTCAGTACGATTACAGAGATACCACATTTATATAGTTTTATGGGCTTTGTTTTTACAGTGATCCCTATGAGATAAAACTGACCTGTTCCCTTCATTCTCCGGTCAGTACGATTACAGAGATACCACATTTATATAGTTTTATAGGTTTTGTTTTTACGACGTTCCCTATGAGATAAAACTGACCTGTTCTCCTCATTCTCCGGGTCAGTACGATTACAGTGATACCACATTTATATAGTTTTATGGGTTTGGTTTTACAGCGTTTCCTATGACATAAAACTGACCTGTTCTCCTCATTCTCCGGGTCAGTACGATTACAGCGATACCACATTTATATAGTTTTATGGGTTTTGTATTTACAGCGTTCCCTATAAGATAAAACTGACCTGTTCCCTTCATTCTCCGGGTCAGTACGATTACAGAGATACCACATTTATATAGTTTTATGGGTTTTGTTTTTACAGTGTTCCCTATGAGATAAAACTGACCTGTTCTCCTCATTCTCCAGTCAGTACGATTACAGTGATACCACATTTATATAGTTTTATGGGTTTTGTTTTTACAGTGTTCCCTATAAGATAAAACTGACCTGTTCCCTTCATTCTCCGGGTCAGTACGATTACAGTGATACCACATTTATATAGTTTTATGGGTTTTGTTTTTACAGCGTTTCCTATGAGATAAAACTGACCTGTCCCCTTCATTCTCCGGGTCAGTACGGTTACAGAGATACCACATTTATATAGTTTTATGGGTTTTGTTTTTACAGTGTTCCCTATGAGATAAAACTGACCTGTCCCCCTCATTCTCCGGGTCAGTACGATTACAGTGATACCACATTTATATAGTTTTATGGGTTTTAATACTGAATAACTTTTTTAATTTTCCGTGTACGGAGCTGTGTGAGGGCTGTTTTTTACGTACTGGTCATTGATACCATGTGTGGAGAGTCTGTGACTCTTTGATCAATTCTTGTTACATTTTTTGTGGGAGGTGAAGTGACCAAAAAACAGCAAGTCGGCCATTTTGACTTTTTTTCTGCCGTATGGTATAAATAATTTTATATTTTAATAGTACGGGCATTTTTACAGCCAGCGATGCCCATGATGTTTATTTTTTTGTTTTTGTATTTTTAATTTATTTTGGGGACAAGGGTCCATTCACACGTCCACAAAGGGGGTCCGGATTCGTTCCGCAAAATTGCGGACCCGTTCGTTTTCAATGGGGCAGCAAAAGATGCGGACAGCACACTGTATCCGCGCTTCCGTTCCGCAAAAAATTAGAACATCTCCTGTTCTTGGCCGCAGACACGGACAAGAAAAGACATTTCTATTAAAGTGCCGGCCATGTGCGGAGTGTGAATGGACCCTTATTTGAATTTTTATATATTTTTTTATTTTTTCGTTCCCCGATGATCAGATCGCTTCTCTCATAGACTCCAAGGTGTTAACATTGAGGTCTATGAGAATGTCAGAGCCACAGGCCGACTCCCCATAGGAACTAATGTGCGGCGGTCTTGGATCATTCAGGAGCACTGAGGGGGCCGCACACACCATCTGGAACAAGCTCCTGGTTTTTGACCTCCCAGATGACGTGGTCACAAGTGAACGCTCCCTAGGGGCAGAATGGGAACGCTCCCTAGGGGCAGAATGGGAACGCTGCCTAGGGGCAGTATGGGAACGCTGCCTAGGGGCAGTATGGGAACGCTCCCTAGGGGCACGATGGGAACGCTCTCTAAGGACAGAATGGGAACACTCCCTAGGGGCACAATAGGAACGCTGCCTAGGGGCAGAATGGGAACGCTCCCTAGGGGCAGAATGGGAACGCTCTCTAAGGGCAGAATGGGAACACTCCTTAATGGCAGAATGGGAACGCTCCCTAGGGGCACAATGGGAACGCTCCCTAGGGGCACAACGGGAACGCTCCCTAGGGGCACAATGGGAACGCTCCCTAGGGCCACAACGGAAACACTCCCTAAGAGCACAAGGAAAATGCTCCCTAGGGGCACAACGGGAAGGCTCCCTAAGGGCACAATGGGAACGCTCCCTAAGGGCACAACAGGGAACTGACACTTTATAAATCTACTACACTCCCCTCGCCGATCCTGCAACGCCACTGTAGAGGCCTACCGGGGCCCCGATGGTCTCTATTCCCCGGATCCCGGTAAGCTTTAGAACGGCAGCAGTGGGAATCGGTAAGCCCACCAGATGGCTGAAGTGAATGGAGAGCAGGCGCCGCCCCCTCCATTCACTGCGCGTCCTCCGCTACCTTCAGAAGTCTGCTAGCAGTGAATGGAGAGGAGGCCGCGCATGCGCAGTGTGCTCCCTGACAGGGCCCCATTCTTTAGTTAGGAGCGGGCCCCGTGAGATCAGGCTGGAATACTCCCTCACTGATAATCATCTGCGCAGTAGCCTCATGACTCTGTCCAGCCGGTTGCTTAGCAACACGGGGCCCGGTCCGTGGGTGACACACAGGTCTCCGCACTCTCATGGAGTCTAGAGGTGTCACCCACATTTAAATGAAGCAAGATGGCCGCCGCCCCCCAGTCTTGGGGTGAGGTGTTCTCCGTAAGCCCGCGGTCATCTATTTTTCCGCCACACACGGGCTGAAGAGGGTTAGTCTCGGCAGAACCTCAGGGGCCCGGGTGTCGTGGCCGTGACCGGGGTGCTACCACACACAGTAAACTTTCCTCGACGTGGGGTCCCAGAGGGGCAGCCATTGAAGAGCGGTCACTCCACACAGTAATGAATGGCAGACGTGAGGTAATAGCTACTGACAGCCATGTTTGTCAGGTATGTCACCACAGGTAAGTGCATAGCCACCATTTTGCAGGCATCACGTGATTTGGGATAGGGTGGACTACCCCCCCAGACACTACACACCCCAACACAGGGGGCTTCTCCCGAACATCCCCCCCCCCCCAAATATTACGTCACAGCCTCCCCTCTCCCATGACAGAAGCGAGCCCTGGTCACGTGACCCCCGCCCCCTCCTCACCTCGTCCCGCCGGGCAGCCTCAGGGGTCAGAGGTCAGCGCCTGAACGCCGTTACCATCACAACTAAACGCCCAGACAGCTGATGCTCAGTCAGTGGGCGGAGTCGCCTCCGCTACCCATGACGTCACCGTTGTAGAAGAACAGGAAGACGGCTGGGTCACGTGATCGTCCCTTCGCAGCGGCCATCTTGGAGGTGGCAAATTCCGCTGTAAACACAGTACCCAAAAATAATGAAATCATGTTTGATTTTTAAAAGCCCAGAAATGGGTTTGGCTCCATTTTATGACTGGAACCCCCTTGTAACCAGTACAAATCTGCTAGCAAATATCTATGTACATGAATTTAAAGGGGGAGAGGTTAATAGTGTGAGGCGGCCATGAATATATAGATTATGACTGACCACCCCCTTCTTAGGGCATGAGATTTGAAGATTTTAAGCGTATTTTGGTTTACTTGCGATACGTCACAGATAATTTTTGCAGACGTTGAAGGCTTCATTTTCAGGCCGAAACAAAGACAGTGCATCGTATATTCTAGTTCTGGAGCCCCCCTTAAAGACCACGTCCATGTTCAACAAAGACGTTGACAACTGTGGCGCGGTACCCGCAGGTCAAGCCGCACATGTAATACCGCCCTGAGACTAACAGCGTGACGGGGCATGGCAATGCAGGGCTTCATGTTCACCGGGTGTCTCTATATTTCATAAGTAATGGGGGTCAAACGGTGCTGCAACAGTTTCTTATGTAAAAAAAAATCTCAAAAGCCTTTTTTTTTGCAACTTTTTAAACACCCGGGTGACAATAGTTTTCTGCCCAGGCGTCTTTGTGCCACATTCGGAGTGGCGGGCGACAAACTCCTCCAGTAATGGGGTGCAGTAACAGCTGCGCCTAATTATAGTGAGGCACGAAGCTTGTCATAAACCATGTGCATCCTCCACCAGCGCAGGGGGGACCAAGACGGGGGTAAAAAGACGGTTCTTGTAAATGACCCCCAATATATTTTCATGTGTTGTATATAAGGATATAAAGTATTCGTGTACGCAGAGCGCGGGGCATTTACCTTAATATGTTCTCATGGTCCGAAGGCTTGTGCACTCTGTAAGGGATCATTCACTCTGTAAGGGATCATTCACTCTGTAAGGGCTCATTCACTCTGTAAGGGATCATTGACACTGTAAGGGCTCATTCGCTCTGTAAGGGATGATTCACACTGTAGAGGATCATTCACTCTGTAGGGGATCGTTCTCACTGTAAGGGATCATTCGCTCTGTAAGGCTTCATTCACACTGTAGAGGATCATTCACTCTGTAGGGGATCGTTCTCACTGTAAGGGATCATTCACACTGTAAGGAATCATTCACACTGTAAGGAATCATTCACACTGTAGAGGATCATTCACTCTGTAAGGTATCATTCACACTGTAGAGGATCAATCACTCTGTAAGGGATCGTTCTCACTGTAAGGGATCATTCGCTCTGTAAGGGATCATTCACACTGTAGAGGATCATTCACTCTGTAAGGGATAGTTCTCACTGTAAGGGATCATTCACACTGTAAGGGATCATTCACACTGTAGAGGATCATTCACACTGTAAGGGATCGTTCTCACTGTAAGGGATCATTCGCTCTGTAAGGGATTATTCACACTGTAGAGGATCATTCACACTGTAGAGGATCATTCACACTGTAGAGGATCAATCACACTGTAGAGGATCAATCACACTGTAGAGGATCAATCACACTGTAGAGGATCATTCACACTGTAAGGGATCGTTCTCACTGTAAGGGATCATTCGCTCTGTAAGGGATCATTCACACTGTAGAGGATCGTTCACACTGTAAGGGATTGTTCTCACTGTAAGGGATCATTCGCTCTGTAAGGGCTCATTCACACTGTAGAGGATCATTCACACTGTAGAGGATCATTCACACTGTAGAGGATCATTTACACTGTAAGGGATCATTCACACTGTAAGGGATCGTTCTCACTGTAAGGGATCATTCTCACTGTAGGGGATCATTCACACTGTAAGGGCTCATTCGCTCTGTAAGGGCTCATTCGCTCTTTAAGGGCTCATTCACACTGTAGAGGATCATTCACTCGGTAAGGGCTCATTCACACTGTAGAGGATCATTCACACTGTAGAGGATCATTCACACTGTAAGGGATCATTCACTCTGTAGAGGATCATTCACACTGTAGAGGATCATTCACTCTGTAAGGGATCATTCACACTGTAGAGGATCATTCACTCTGTAAGGGATCGTTCTCACTGTAAGGGCTCATTCACACTGTAGAGGATCATTCACACTGTAAGGGATCATTCACACTGTAAGGGATCATTCACTCTGTAGAGGATCATTCACTCTGTAGAGGATCATTCACTCTGTAGAGGATCATTCACTCTGTAAGGGATCATTCACTCTGTAGAGGATCATTCGCTCTGTAAGGGCTCATTCACTCTGTAGAGGATCATTCACACTGTAAGGGATCATTCACACTGCGTGCTCAGTCTAGCTTGGCTCCAGACTCGGGGTGTAAGGACCTGCAGGCACCTAGAGCTGCAGACATCACAATGGGCTGCTCCTGACACCAGACCCCGCTGAGCAGCCGCCCGCTTCCCTCACAGCACATTTTCCAGATCTCTGTAGTGATGACGGGTTTGACCATCGGAACGACACAGACGCGTTTCACAGTCACCGTGATGACAACAGCTTGTTTATTAGCGACATCATAATTACAAGACGATCATCGGACAGCCGTGTTGTCCTGGGCCGACACCTGCGCACAACGGTGCCAGGACATGCTGGACGCGTGGAGACGACCGGTTTTCAAGCAGATTGCCGCAGTTTAGCCACTATAGCCGCGTACACACATGCAGAATGCAGCCAGTTCCTACCGCACACTCCTGGCCATGCTCCGCTCGTGTGGCCGTCGACAGGCGCAGTGCATTCCTCCCCGTGTCTACAGTCCAAGTAAACAAGACATTAATACCCGTCCGAGATATCGCTGTCTTCATCTACCATCCGGAGGAGAGGTGCGGTGCCACGTGTGCCTTCACCCACAGTCCTATCTGCCCCCCTATGTACTACGTGTCACCTCTGTATGTGTCCAGACTTTACAACTGCCAGCAATCAGACAACCGATCCCAGTGTGAACAGTTGTGCGGCACTACTACTGTGCACGGGCCTGACACGGTCCGCCATACTGTAATGCTACGGTGGGCACAATTTCTCTACGTGGGCAGGATCGCCCTTATATACCATATCCCTTTGCAATCCGGGGGCCTCAACGGACCAGACATTGCCGTCTGCCCCCCATTATACACACAACCTGGTGGACGGTTACTACTGTGCGGAAACTGTACCAGTCTACTGCCTGCCACAATAATACCGCAGTTGTGTGGCAGGCACTGCTATGGGGCATGATTGCAGTGCCGCGGATGGGGCAGTATTCTATATGGAGCTGGGATAATATGTGGTCCCGGTATAATGTAGGGACTCTACTGCTATACGGCATTGTTTGTGTGGGTTAGAAGGGATGTCTTGGATTATTTTCGGGGTCCCCCTGGCATAGTCGGTGATAGTAGTGGTAGGATGTGAAAGAACTCCGTCTGCATCCATCTCCGTCCTCCTATTCTATACACCTATGAAAGCTGGCATGAGCTGGAGCCTGGCAGACACAACAGCCGAGGATCACGTTGGCAGGTAGCTCCATGCATGGTGCCCAGTTCTACTGCAGGCACGCTACACAACGAGGACAATGCACAGGTTTATTTTATTCCTCCTATTACTACTATGGGCACTACTGTTTCTATATGGGGTTTAGGGCGATGCCAAGCTTGCCACCCAGACAAAGGTACATCGAAGCATAAATATGGGGGCCACGGCTCTGGAGAAACGAGATCACACACAGGGCCAGTGGCAGAAGGCAGTCCTTTCTTTTGCCACCTTCTGGTTGGTACACCCATGCAGCAGTACCCTCTCCGCATCCTCCGCCATGCCCCATACGGCCTCCACCAGTAGCCGGTAGGTACGGTCTGGAGACAGCCTGGTGGCGGTCTCTTCTCCTCCGCCCCAGTGTGGCACATAACTCCAGACGAGCTCCGTCAGGGAAAGCGGTTGGGAGGTCAGTTGAAGCAGTTGATCCGCACTTGGATCTTGTGCCAGGGGGCACTGAATCTCGGTACGCAGGTCCTCTGTGCCGCACCCCGTCACTTGGGATATCAGGGTTAAGGAATCTTCGTCCAGACCGTAACGTGAGCGGAAGGAGGACAGCGTGGAGGACAGGGTGGCCAGGGCGTCTTGTAAATGCCCTTGACTTGCCCTGGCACACAGATCCAGGCAGATCTCATATATCGCCATCATCAGCCTTCTCCGCTCACGTCGTACCAGCTGGACAATGATGGCGGGGATGGCATGAAGCAACCTTTCCCTCACCAACTGTGGTGCTCCCTTCTCCAATGCTACCCTCAGTCCAGGTAAGTCTGCCCCAGGATGGCACTTTTTACCCCCTTCCTCCTGCCCCTTGGCATCCTGTCTGTGCCTCCTATCTCCTTCTCCGCCAATCAGCATGCAGTGTTTGCCCGCTGCCACCAAGGCTTCCACCAGTATGGCGCGGGAGCTGTTGTCCATCCCTGAGCCCAGAATCAAGTAGACGTCACAGGCCTCGGACTGCAGGTTCTGCAGGTACTGCTCCACCGACATGGGGGGTGTCCCGGGACCAGGGAGGGGTTTCACAATCAGTCCTGAAAGCGGCGGTTCACAGAGAGCGGTGACTGTGGCTTCTTTATCGCTGCCCGTCACGCCCACCACAGCGGAGACCGGAGGAGGGATGTCTAAGAAGATGCTGAGGAGCGAGCAGAACTCGGAAAGTCCTTCCTGGTCGCATTGCACCTCAAACACCGACACCAGTTCTTGACAATGAGGTTCAGTGGTGAAAGGGACGGGCCTGCAAGCAAAAAGACGAGCCATGAACGCCACCCCACAGGATTGGACCACCGGTCGTCCATTCATTTGGACTACTAATGATGGGAGTGCGCCAGAGGCATGAAATATGGAGGGGGGCACTGGGAATCAGCCGGACCGATAACCCCTCCCCTTTAAGAATGTTAAAGGGGTTGGCCCACGTACAATAGTGATCCCCTCTGCACAGGATAAATGTATGATCATTGGGGGTCCTACTTCTGGGACCTGCACCGTTCACCGAGTCCTCGTGCGACTGGAACGGCAGTGTGCACGTGGGCCGCATCCGTTCCTGCGAGTCCCATAATGGATGAAACGGTGGTCACACATGCGCACTACCGCTCCATTCACACGGGGATTCGGGGGCCCGGGCCTTGTGATACCATCATACATTGATATGGACAGATGATAAATGTTGTTAATGGCCAACCCCTTTAAAGGAGTTCTCCAAGACCGGGCAGCCAGGGGTTAAAAGAAAAAATCTCACCTGCCTGGACTCCCTGCTTCTGGTCCCTGCAGCGCCATCCACATGGATTGGGACCGGGAGCGGAGGAGAAGGGAGCCCGGAGTGCCGGAGCCAGGTGAGATTTCGTTTTTAACCCCTACACCCTGCCTATAAGAAAAGGGGTGTCCAGTCTCGGAGAACCCCTTTAACAATTGCAGACAGTTTTGAAGGACCAGTCTACACGGCGGACGGCGGTCCGTTGTAGTAAGTACTAGCATTCCCCAGGTGATCATTCTGGAGCATCTATTCTTCTGACCCTATGCCGTGCCTTTCCTTTATTATTCCTCATGGAAGTTATGAATGAATTGCTAGCAGTTTGCAATGAAGGTCCAGGTGGGTGTTACCAGGTGGGGGTGTGTCCCTGCCCAGGCTGGCACTGACAGCAATGATTGGACAGTGCCAGACTGTGCAGGGACACAAGCCTAACCCTAGGTACACACCTAAGCGTTTTTCAGCGCGTTCAAACGCGCTGTAAAACACACAACATGTGGAAAGCCATGCTTCCCTATGGGCATGGTTCACATTTGGGCGTTTTACAGCGCGTTTGAACGCGCTGAAAAACGCCAAACGCTGTCGCTTCAGCATGAGCTTCTTTTGGGCGTTTTAACGCGCCTATGGACCATGCTGAAATAGGGGAGAATCACTGAATCGCGCGTATGATGCGCGTTTCTTAGTTACAAAAACGCGCATCCAAAAACGAGCGTCATACGCTTGATTCAGAAACGCTTGTGTGTTTCCAGCCTAAGGGCTCATGCACACAAACGTAATCTTTGTCCGTTCCGAGTTTTTTTGCGACCTGTATGCGGAACCATTCACTTCAACCAGGCCGCAAAAAAAAATTGAAATGACTCTGAGTGCATTCCGTGTCCGTATGTCCATTCAGCAACAAAATAGAACATGTCCTATTATTGGCCGCATTACGGACAAGGATAGGACTGTTTTATTATGGGCCGGGCGTTCTGCTCTGCAGAGTGTTTTGCGGATCTGCAATTTGCCGTCGTGTGCATGAGCCCTAACTGGTAGCATCGTGCTGGCTATTCACTCACAACTGCTAGGAGGAATAATATAGGAACGGCACAGCATAGAGTCATGAGAATAGATGCTCCAGAATAGATATGTCCAGAGAGGTGCCTGCCCCTCTGTCTCTCGCACGATCTGACGTCGGACTTGGAGAGGTGCCATTTCATGCTGGGCCGCACAGGGGGCACCATACAATGCCCAGACCTGTGCCCTATACCCTCTGGGTGCTGTAGCCGTACCGCCCAGCCTGGAGTAGCGTCCCTCTGAGCTGGATTTCAGATAGGGAATATGGGGCGTTCCCCCCCTATAAAGCAGAACGGAGATCTCATGGCTCACCTCTTCCACTGCAGGATCTCCTTCTCAATGTAATCCACCATTCCTGGAAAGTCGTAGTTCTGGGGTTCCAGACCGGACACCAGAAAGACACCGGACCCTGGCAGCCCCCCCAGCTGCTCCTGCGCTTTACCCCTCAGGGCCGTCAGCGTCTGCCCCCTCCAGTAACCCTTCCCCTGCTGTCTCTTTTCTGTGTGCAGGGTGAGGTCGATATGGGTTTGCACTACACAGACAGGCTTCCCTAAATGTTTTGTGGCCCCCAGTAGCTGCAGGTCTGCGTCAGTGACGGTCTCCCCGAATGTCAGCACCAGGCAGTGCACCCCGTCCGGCTTGATGCTGTCTATGTATCCGGAGGCAGAGTCGCCAGGTTTATACCCGGGGCAGTCGAAGAGAGTCACGTTGGGCAGTGGTGGGTAAGAGTGCTGCTGGACTCCGTGTTCTCCGTCCTCCCCCCTAAAATAAGAGTCCAAGAAGCTAGCACTCAGCTGCTCGGTGCGGTTACAAAGAGATCGGACTAGCGTGGTCTTTCCAGAACCCCTCGGTCCAATGATGGCGACTGTGAAGTGCAGAGATTCTGGGGTTGGTGGGGTCTCAGGGGCCGCTGGTCCAGACGCAACATCTCCAGGTATCTCAGCTTCGGCCATGTCGGATTCTTGCAAGAAGATAAAGATTCAGAGGTTAAAATAGAGAACAGAAAGAAGGAGCGCAGATCATGGGTCGGCGAGGGTGGGCCGGGCACGGCGATGAGTAAGCAACACGAGCTGCCAATGAGGGCACCGTGACGTCCGGCTCTCAAAAATAGCATCGTATAAAAGATTTATCAGGACTTAGGACAATTTGCATCAAAGTGGTGGACAGGAGTGAAGGGGGTGGGGGCTCCAGACCACTGGTGCCAGCAGAGTAGTGAGGGGGCGAGACCCTTGCGCTACATTAGAAATAACGGGGTTCTGCAATTATGCCCCCAGTACTTTCAAAACTTTGCATCACACTCATGTCCTGCTCACCGTCACCTCACATCATATATGTGGCAGCGGGCTCCTACATGGGATCAGTTTCCGGCTGCCCCCCCCCCCCGGGTATCACTCTCATTAGGTCACAGCTAAAGCAAAGATGGCGATTATAGGAGGCAGCTCCGAGGTAACATTGTAAAGGGGCACAATCCTACACAGGGGTCTGCCCGAGACAGCAGGATATTGGGGGGGGGGGGGCATAGCGGGGTACAGGGGTATATATATATACTTACCTGCCGGTCAGATGCTATGGTTATTGGCAGGCCTCGGCTGTGCCCAGGGAGGAGATACAGCAGGATATAGGGGGGCAAAGCGGGGTACAGGGGTATATATGTATACTTACCTGCCGGTCAGATGCTATGGATATTGGCAGGCCTCGGCTGTGCCCAGGGAGGAGATACAGCAGGATATAGGGGGGCATAGCGGGGTACAGGGGTATATATATATACACTTACCTGCCGGTCAGATGCTATGGTTATTGGCAGGCCTTGGCTGTTTCCAGGGAGGAGATACAGCAGGATATAGGGGGGCATAGCAGGGTACAGGGGTATATATATATATATATATATATATACTTACCTGCCGGTAAGATGCTATGGTTATTGGCAGGCCTCGGCTGTGCCCAGGGAGGAGATACAGCAGGATATAGGGGGGCATAGCGGGATACAGGGGTATATATGTATACTTACCTGCCGGTCAGATGCTATGGTTATTGGCAGGCCTCGGCTGTGCCCAGGAGGAGATACAGCAGGATATAGGGGGCATAGCGGGGCACAGGGGTATATGTATATATACTCACCTGCCGGTCAGATGCTATGGTTATTGGCAGGCCTCGGCTGTGCCCAGGGAAGAGATACAGCAGGATATAGGGGGCAAAGCGGGCACAGGGGTATATATGTATACTTACCTGCCGGTCAGATGCTATGGATATTGGCAGGCCTCGGCTGTGCCCAGGAGGAGATACAGCAGGATATAGGGGGCATAGCGGGCACAGGGGTATATATATATACACTTACCTGCCGGTCAGATGCTATGGTTATTGGCAGGCCTTGGCTGTTCTCAGGAGGAGATACAGCAGGATATAGGGGGGCATAGCGGGGTACAGGGGTATATATATATATATATATATATATACTTACCTGCCGGTAAGATGCTATGGTTATTGGCAGGCCTCGGCTGTGCCCAGGGAGGAGATACAGCAGGATATAGGGGGGCATAGCGGGATACAGGGGTATATATGTATACTTACCTGCCGGTCAGATGCTATGGTTATTGGCAGGCCTCGGCTGTGCCCGGGGAGGAGATACAGCAGGATATAGGGGGGCATAGCGGGGTACAGGGGTATATATGTATATATACTTACCTGCCGGTCAGATGCTATGGTTATTGGCAGGCCTCGGCTGTGCCCAGGGAAGAGATACAGCAGGATATAGGGGGGCAAAGCGGGGTACAGGGGTATATATGTATACTTACCTGCCGGTCAGATGCTATGATTATTGGCAGGCCTCGGCTGTGCCCAGGGAGGAGATACAGCAGGATATAGGGGGGCATAGCGGGGTACAGGGGTATATATATATATATATACTTACCTGCCGGTAAGATGCTATGGTTATTGGCAGGCCTCGGCTGTGCCCAGGGAGGAGATACAGCAGGATATAGGGGGGCATAGCGGGATACAGGGGTATATATGTATACTTACCGGCCGGTCAGATGCTATGGTTATTGGCAGGCCTCGGCTGTGCCCAGGGAGGAGATACAGCAGGATATAGGGGGGCATAGCGGGGTACAGGGTATATATATATATATATACTTACCTGCCGGTCAGATGCTATGGTTATTGGCAGGCCTCGGCTGTGCCCAGGAGGAGATACAGCAGGATATAGGGGGCATAGCGGGATACAGGGGTATATATGTATACTTACCGGCCGGTCAGATGCTATGGTTATTGGCAGGCCTCGGCTGTGCCCAGGGAGGAGATACAGCAGGATATAGGGGGGCATAGCGGGGTACAGGGGTATATATGTATACTTACCTGCCGGTCAGATGCTATGGTTATTGGCAGGCCTCGGCTGTGCCCGGGGAGGAGATACAGCAGGATATAGGGGGGCATAGCGGGGTACAGGGGTATATATGTATATATACTTACCTGCCGGTCAGATGCTATGGTTATTGGCAGGTCTCGGCTGTGCCCAGGGAAGAGATACAGCAGGATATAGGGGGGCAAAGCGGGGTACAGGGGTATATATGTATACTTACCTGCCGGTCAGATGCTATGATTATTGGCAGGCCTCGGCTGTGCCCAGGGAGGAGATACAGCAGGATATAGGGGGGCATAGCAGGGTACAGGGGTATATATGTATACTTACCTGCCGGTCAGATGCTATGGTTATTGGCAGGCCTCGGCTGTGCCCAGGGAGGAGATACAGCAGGATATAGGGGGGCATAGCGGGGTAAAGGGGTATATATATAAACTTACCTGCCGGTCAGATGCTATGGTTATTGGCAGGCCTCGGCTGTGCCCAGGAGGAGATACAGCAGGATATAGGGGGCATAGCGGGGTACAGGGGTATATATATATATATACTTACCTGCCGGTCAGATGCTATGGTTATTGGCAGGCCTCGGCTGTGCCCAGGGAGGAGATACAGCAGGATATAGGGGGGCATAGCGGGGTACAGGGGTATATATATATATATACTTACCTGCCGGTCAGATGCTATGGTTATTGGCAGGCCTCGGCTGTGCCCAGGGAGGAGATACAGCAGGATATAGGGGGGCATAGCGGGGTACAGGGGTATATATATACACTTACCTGCCAGTCAGATGCTATGGTTATTGGCAGGCCTCGGCTGTGCCCAGGGACGAGATACAGCAGGATATAGGGGGGCATAGCGGGGTACAGGGGTATATATATATATATATATATATATATATATATACTTACCTGCCGGTTAGATGCTATGGTTATTGGCAGGCCTTGGCTGTGCCCAGGGAGGAGATACAGCAGGATATAGGGGGGCATAGCGGGGTACAGGGGTATATATATATATATATATATATATATATATATACTTACCTGCCGGTTAGATGCTATGGTTATTGGCAGGCCTCGGCTGTGCTCAGGGAGGAGATACAGCAGGATATAGGGGGGCATAGCGGGGTACAGGGGTATATATGTATACTTACCTGCCGGTCAGATGCTATAGTTATTGGCAGGCCTCAGCTGTGCCGAGGGAGGAGATACAGCAGGATATAGGGGAGCATAGCGGGGTACATATATACACTTACCTGCCGGTCAGATGCTATGGTTATTGGCAGGCCTCGGCTATGCCGAGGGAGGAGATACAGCAGGATATAGGGGAGCATAGCGGGGTACAGGGGTATATATATACACTTACCTGCCGGTCAGATGCTATGGTTATTGGCAGGCCTCGGCTGTGCCCAGGGAGGAGATACAGCAGGATATAGGGGGGCATAGCGGGGTACAGGGGTATATATATATACTTACCTGCCAGTCAGATGCTATGGTTATTGGCAGGCCTCGGCTGTGCCCAGGGAGGAGATACTGCAGGATATAGGGGGGCATAGCGGGGTACAGGGGTATATATATACACTTACCTGCCGGTCAGATGCTATGGTTATTGGCAGGCCTCGGCTGTGCCCAGGGAGGAGATACAGCAGGATATAGGGGGGCATAGCGGGGTACAGGGGTATATATGTATACTTACCTGCCGGTCAGATGCTATGGTTATTGGCAGGCCTCGGCTGTGCCCAGGAGGAGATACAGCAGGATATAGGGGGCATAGCGGGTACAGGGGTATATATATACACTTACCTGCCGGTCAGATGCTATGGTTATTGGCAGGCCTCGGCTGTGCCCAGGGAGGAGATACAGCAGGATATAGGGGGGCATAGCGGGGTACAGGGGTATATATATACACTTACCTGCCGGTCAGATGCTATGGTTATTGGCAGGCCTCGGCTGTGCCCAGGGAGGAGATACAGCAGGATATAGGGGGGCATAGCGGGGTACAGGGGTATATATATACACTTACCTGCCGGTCAGATGCTATGGTTATTGGCAGGCCTCGGCTGTGCCCAGGGAGGAGATACAGCAGCGTCACTGCAGAGAGGAATGAAAACAGGGACATGTGAGAGGAAGGAGGAGGAAGAGGAGGAGAGACACAGACCTACAGCCGCTGCTAGAGGAAGGCCAGGCCCTGCCACCAGGAGATCTGCTGCACCTGAAACCAGTGAGAAAGAAGGGGACCCCCATCTCCCTCCACCCCCCCCCCCTGCATCATGGCTCTGCTGCATGCCCCCCTGTCCTGCTGTGATACATTGTAACCACCCTGTATCAATTCTACAATATTATTCCCCTCCCCCCGTGCTGTGATTTTACATTCGCATGATGCTCAGCATTCTTCTCTATCCCCTTTCATATATATATACTGTCTCCTTACCTTATATACTCTGTGTAATGGTCTTCAGTCCGTGCCCCTCCTGCTGGTGCAGAACTAACACACCCAGCATGTGGCATGATGCGAGCTGTAGTCCTGCAAGAGCTAGAGAGCAGTGCTTCTTCTCAATTGTGCATTCCAGAAAGGAAGGAGTTAAATCCACAGCCTGAAGCTGTGCAGAGGCCCCAACAATGGCTGTCTGCAGGGTGTTAACTCTGTGCTGTCCAGAGCCCTGCTGGAGAGCCACAGGTTGGAGACCCCCGCCCTATACTATTAGGGCACCGTCACACACAGCAGATTTTGTTCTTCCTGCCAAAACAACCTGGTTCAGATGAATGGAACGGGTTCCGCAACAAAGTCTGCTGTGTGTGAATGCGCCCTTAGGTCCCACATACACATTACAGCAAAGTCGTCCCAACCTGCTGATTTCAGAGGGGGCAGCTCCTCACATCTGGGCGTTCCCTACACCAGCAGTGGTCTGAACAGCACAGCAGCATCCCAGTAGTTTGTTACAATGTATCAGCTCATAGACCATGCCGAGCCTGGATACAATTGTAGCAGTCATCACGAATTTTGGATTTTGCATAGTTTACTGCTTCAGTGTTTTTGGATCTTTTTGTCGGATGTTTCTATGGTAACTGAAGGACAACTATAAGAATTTCTAAAGTATTTTTTAACGTTTATTGACAAATCCATCAAGTTTATGCAAAGACTCAATGGGGGTCATTGACTAATGCCAGTTTAGTGTAAGTCGCATGGCACAGTTTTGCTACTTTACAGCTTCTGGGTCCAATTCTGACTGATGGAGACCCATTCTTGCCTAATCAGTGCTTGCAGTTCATCACAATTTCAGTATTTTTGTTTGTCCGTCCACTTTTTGAGGCCACGGACCCATGATGGTGTCCATCATGCTGAAAAAAGGACTGTTCATCACCACATTGCTCCTGGATGTTTGGGAGATGTTTCTCCTGGATGATCGGGAGACTGGACGGTCGGGAGAAGTTGCCGCTCCTTGACGGTCGGGAGCAGTTGCCGCTCCTTGACGGTCGGGAGCAGTTGCCGCTCCTGGACGGTCGGGAGCAGTTGCCGCTCCTGGACGGTCGGGAGCAGTTGCCGCTCCTGGACGGTCGGGAGCAGTTGCCGCTCCTGGATGGTCGGGAGCAGTTGCCGCTCCTGGATGGTCGGGAGCAGTTGCCTCTCCTGGACGGTCGGGAGCAGTTGCCTCTCCTGGACGGTCGGGAGCAGTTGCCTCTCCTGGACGGTCGGGAGCAGTTGCCTCTCCTGGACGGTCGGGAGCAGTTGCCTCTCCTGGACGGTCGGGAGCAGTTGCCTCTCCTGGACGGTCGGAGCAGTGCCTCTCCTGGACAGTCGGGAGCAGTTGCCTCTCCTGCACGGTCGGTACCAGTTGCCTCTCCTGGACGGTCGGGAGCAGTTGCCGCTCCTGGACGGTCGGGAGAAGTTGCCGCTCCTGGACGGTCGGGAGCAGTTGCCTATCCTGGACGGTCGGGAGCAGTTGCCTCTCTTGGACGGTAGGGAGCAGTTGCCGACTTGCCGCTCCTGGACGGTAGGGAGCAGTTGCCTCTCCTGGACGGTCGGGAGAAGTTGCCGCTCCCGGACGGTCGGGAGAAGTTGCCGCTCCCGGACGGTCGGGAGAAGTTGCCGCTCCCGGACGGTCGGGAGCAGTTGCCGCTACTGGACGGTCGGGAGCAGTTGCCTCTCCTGGACGGTCGGGAGCAGTTGCCTCTCCTGGACGGTCGGGAGAAGTTGCCGCTCCTGGACGGTCGGGAGAAGTTGCCGCTCCTGGACGGTCGGGAGAAGTTGCCGCTCCTGGACGGTCGGGAGAAGTTGCTCGCCCTGGACGGTCGGGAGAAGTTGCCGCTCCTGGACGGTCGGGAGAAGTTGCCGCTCCTGGACGGTCGGGAGAAGTTGCCGCTCCTGGACGGTCGGGAGCAGTTGCCTCTCCTGGACGGTCGGGAGCAGTTGCCGCTCCTGGACGGTCGGGAGCAGTCGCCGCTCCTGGACGGTCGGGAGAAGTTGCCGCTCCTGGACGGTCGGGAGAAGTTGCCGCTCCTGGACGGTCGGGAGAAGTTGCCGCTCCTGGACGGTCGGGAGCAGTTGCCTCTACTGGACGGTCGGGAGCAGTTGCCCTCCTGGACGGTCGGGAGAAGTTGCCGCTCCTGGACGGTCGGGAGAAGTTGCCGCTTCCTGGAGCGGGTCGGGAGAGAGTTGCCGCTCCTGGGCGAGTCGGGAGAAGTTGCCGCTCCTGGACGGTCGGGAGAAGGTTGCCGCTCCTGGACGGTCGGGAGAGTTGCCGCCTCCTGGGCGGCAGTGCCGCTGGACGCGAGAGCTGCCGCTCCTGGACGGTCGGGAGAAGTTGCCGCTCCTGGACGGTCGGGAGAAGTTGCCGCTCCTGGACGGTCGGGAGAAGTTGCCGCTCCTGGACGGTCGGGAGAAGTTGCCGCTCCTGGACGGTCGGGAGAAGTTGCCGCTCCTGGACGGTCGGGAGAAGTTGCCGCTCCTGGACGGTCGGGAGAAGTCGCCGCTCCTGGACGGTCGGGAGAAGTCGCCGCTCCTGGGCGGTCGGGAGAAGTCGCCGCTCCTGGGCGGTCGGGAGAAGTCGCCGCTCCTGGGCGGTCGGGAGAAGTTGCCGCTCCTGGACGGTTGGGAGAAGTTGCCGCTCCTGGATGGTAAGCACTAAACAGCTCCTGGATGGTTGGGAGAAGGTTCTGATCTCATTCTTTATGCAGTGTTTTTAGGCAAAATGTAAGTGTCCACTGTCTTTGATGAGATGCAACCCCACACATGAATGGTTTCAGGATGCTTTGATGTTGGCATGACAGTTAGGTGAAGGCTTATGGAGGATGGCCTGGTGTCAAGGGCAGCAAAGAAGCCACTTCTCTCCAAGAAAAACATTAAGGACAGACGTGCATTTTGCATGAAGTACAGGGATTGGACTGCAGGGGACTGGGGGAAGTTATTTCTCTGATTAAGCCTCCTGCAGACTATTTTGGACATCTGAAAAATGATTGTCTGGGGAAGAAAAGGTGAGCGCTACCATGAGTCCTGTGTCCTGCCAACAGTAAAGCGTCCTCAGACCATTCATGTGTGGGGTTGCTTCTCATTCAGTGGACTGGGCTCACTCACAATTTTGCCTAAGAACACTGCCATGAATAAAGAATGGAATCAAAACCTCCTCCAACAGCAAGTTCTCCCAACGGTCCGGGAGCAAGTTCTCCCAACCATCCGGGAACAAGTTCTCCCAACGGTCCGGGAGCAAGTTCTCCCAACGGTCCGGGAGCAAGTTCTCCCAACGGTCCGGGAGCAAGTTCTCCCAACGGTCCGGGAGCAAGTACTCCCAACGGTCCGGGAGCAAGTTCTCCTAACGGTCCGGGAGCAAGTTCTCCCAACGGTCCGGGAGCAAGTTCTCTCCAGCGGTCC
Organism: Bufotes viridis; assembly: GCA_033119425.1. Taxonomy (NCBI): domain Eukaryota; kingdom Metazoa; phylum Chordata; class Amphibia; order Anura; family Bufonidae; genus Bufotes; species Bufotes viridis. The sequence goes on along the minus strand of CM065590.1, from coordinate 596,630,628 downwards.
GGGAGCAAGTACTCCCAACGGTCCGGGAGCAAGTTCTCCCAACGGTCCGGGAGCAAGTTCTCCCCAACGGTCCGGGAGCAAGTTCTCCCAACGGTCCGAGAGCAAGTTCTCCCAACGGTCCGGGAGCAAGTTCTCCCAACGGTCCGGGAGCAAGTTCTCCCAACGGTCCGGGAGCAAGTTCTCCCAACGGTCCGGGAGCAAGTTCTCCCAACGGTCCGGGAGCAAGTTCTCCTAACGGTCCGGGAGCAAGTTCTCCCAACGGTCCGGGAGCAAGTTCTCCCAACGGTCCGGGAGCAAGTTCTCCCAACGGTCCGGGAGCAAGTTCTCCCAACGGTCCGGGAGCAAGTTCTCCCAACGGTCCGGGAGCAAGTTCTCCCAACGGTCCGGGAGCAAGTTCTCCCAACGGTCAGGGAGCAAGTTCTCCCAACGGTCCGGGAGCAAGTTCTCCCAACGGTCCTGGAGCAAGTTCTCCCAAAGGTCCGGGAGCAAGTTCTCCCAAAGGTCCGGGAGCAAGTTCTCCCAAAGGTCCGGGAGCAAGTTCTCCCAAAGGTCCGGGAGCAAGTTCTCCCAACGGTCCGGGAGCAAGTTCTCCCAACGGTCCGGGAGCAAGTTCTCCCAACGGTCCGGGAGCAAGTTCTCCCAACGGTCCGGGAGCAAGTTCTCCCAACGGTCCGGGAGCAAGTTCTCCCAACGGTCCGGGAGCAAGTTCTCCCAACGGTCCGGGAGCAAGTTCTCTCAACGGCCCGGGTGCAAGTTCTCCCAACGGCCCGGGAGCAAGTTCTCCCAACGGCCCGGGAGCAAGTTCTCCCAACGGTCCGGGAGCAAGTTCTCCCAACGGTCCGGGAGCAAGTTCTCCCAACGGTCCGGGAGCAAGTTCTCCCAACGGTCCGGGAGCAAGTTCTCCCAACGGTCCGGGAGCAAGTTCTCCCAACGGTCCGGGAGCAAGTTCTCCCAACGGTCCGGGAGCAAGTTCTCCCAACGGTCCGGGAGCAAGTTCTCCCAACGGTCCGGGAGCAAGTTCTCCCAACGGTCCGGGAGCAAGTTCTCCCAACGGCCCGGGAGCAAGTTCTCCCAACGGCCCGGGAGCAAGTTCTCCCAACGGCCCGGGTGCAAGTTCTCCCAACGGCCCGGGTGCAAGTTCTCCCAACCGTCCGGGTGCAATCTGGTGATGAACAGTGCTTTTTCCAGCATGATGGACATCATGTCACAAGGTGAGAGCTAAGTGGCTCGATGAACAAAACATTAAAATTTTGGCTCCTTGGCCAGGAAACTTCCTAGGTTTAAATCCCATTGAGAACCTGTGGTCAAGCCTCAAAAAGTAGGCCGACAAACAAAAACACAGAAACTGTGATAAACCCCAAGGACTCATTAGTCGTATATGAGTCTTCATCAGTCAGGATTTGGCCCAGAAGCTGATAACCAGCATCCAGGGGAAATGCAGAATTAAAAGAAGGGTCAACACTGGAAATATCTGTCTTTGTATGAACTTGATGGATTTGACACATTTGAAGTTAAAAAATCGTAAGACATGATTATAATTGTCCTTCAGTATACCATAGAAGCATCTGACAAAAAAAGATCCAAAAACACTGAAGCAACAAACTGTGTGAAAACCAAAATTTGTGTTAGTCTCAAAACTTTTGACCATGACTATAGTCTCAGCTGTGAGAAGCATTTGGTCTGGAGGGATTTTCACCTTCAGGATGAAGAATTTTCCTATTCAGTGACAGCAAGAAGTGATCTTCAAATCTCTGTAGAGCAAACGTCTGTCACTTTTCCTTCCAGGTCATGGAGACATTCAGTGAGCTGAGCCTGAAGGAGGTTGATCTCAGACAATTGGAAGCTGAAGGAAGCCATGAAGATCCACTTCCCGAGGACTGCTGGGATTTTTCTGTTGCTGTTGCAGGGGGACCAGGTGTCGGGAAGACTGTGTTAATACAGGCCCTTCTGGGCTTCAACGAGAATGGCCAACATTCGAGAGCAGCTTTTTTGAATCCTAAAAAGCCTAATGGCCCATTACTGTACCTTCACCCATTGCATCCTGGTCTAACCTTCTGGGAGCTACCACTGGACAATGGTTCTCCTGAGAAGTGGATCTCCGAGGCCGATCTTCTCCTCCTGGTGACTGATGGCCAGTTCACACAAGCCCATGTTGATTTGGCCAGTAGTGCCCTAATTCAGGCTAAGAAACTCTGTTTGGTGCGCACAAAGGTGGACTGTGACCTGCACACCCTGAAAAGAAGGATGAAGGAAGACTACTCCAGGGTAGAAGTGTTGTCGGCATTGCGTACCGTCATCCTTGAGCCATTTAATGATATGGTAAAGAAGGAAGCATTGACGCTTTTCCTGATGTCCGGATTTGAACCATATAAATTGGATGCACCAGCACTGAAGGCCAAAATAGAGAAGACATCACAGGAACTTGGCAGGTAGGTCAGCTGTGAGTATGTAGGCAAAGTGGAAGAAGCATGGGGTTGTCCCACCATATTGCCTATCCACAGGATAAGGGAATAAGCATCTGATCAGTGGGGATCTGGCTGCTGGAACCCCCAAGGATCATGACAATGGGCTCCCCGATTCCCTAAATGAAGGGCGATGGTCACACATCAATTCTAAGGGAATCTTAGTAGAGTACGCAGCTTTCTCCAGCAGCCCCATAGAGACGAATGGACTGGCACCACGAATGTGGGATTCAGGGAGCCATGTTCCTATCAGTGAGAGTCCCCCACCAATCACATATTTATCACCTTTCTTATGGTGGGACAATCCCTTTAAATGGAAACTTCAGTCTTCAAGTAATTTTACTTAGGGATTCATAAATATGGGGTGGGGGACAGCAGGCCACACTGACTTGGCCAAGCTATTCAGATACAGGGATAGGGCAGTGAACTGAATCTTTACCCCAGGGTGAAAAACAAACCACTCTCAAATTTTAGGACCCTTTAAAACATAACTTTTATTCGATACACTTGTTTAAAACCACAATATACGAGGCAGGTTCGCCCACCACCATTAGTATAGTAGCCACCAAAATGGCAGAACAGAAGGATGTCTGTGGGTGTCGGGTAACAGTACTCAATGGGGTCAGGTTGTAATGGGAGAACTGTCCCTAATCAACCCTGACTAGGCCTCAGCCCAGGGAAATCCTTGATGGTAGGATCTCCCGGGGCTATCCTGCGTCACCCTACAGTCACCCTGAAAGATCTTCAATGGTCACTCGTTAAAACAACTCGCGTCCCCTCTAATACAAGAATTGTGTCCCCAATGTGTCCCCGACGCGTTTCTCCCGCTATGGGTTCCTCAGGGGGATGATAGACTAATATTACTAATAGGCAATGACAAGGGGAAAATAGGCTAATATTTATGGTACCAAGCTCCATGTCCAACGATTTGCTTTGTATCTGACTGCGACCGAGTAGGTCTTTTTTGTCTATTTTCCCCTCGTCATTGCCTTATATCATCTTATGGTAAGAAAGTTTTGACCAAGTCTATCATCCCCCTGAGGAACCCATAGCGGGAGAAACGCGTCGGGGACACATTGGGGACACAATTATTGTATTAGAGGGGACGTGAGTTGTTTTAACGAGTGACCATTGAATATCTTTCAGGGTGACCAAGGATAAGCACGGTGACAGGGAGATCCCACCATCAAGGATTGTCCCTGGGCTGAGGCCAAGTCAGGGTTGATTAGGGACAGTTCTCCCATTACAACCTGACCCCATTGAGTACTGTTACCCGACACCCACAGACATCCTTTTGTTCTGCCATTTTGGTGGCTACTATACTAATGGTGTTGGGCGAACCTGCCTTGTATATTGTGGTTTTAAACGAGTGTATTGAATAAAGTTTATGTTTTAAAGGGTCCTAAAATTTGAGAAGGAAGGACACCAGTTTATCAGAAATTTATTGATACAGTTTTGGGAATTGAAAAAAAACAAAACGCTATTGTGGAGTCTGACCTGGACATGGTGTGTTGTGGTGATAGCCACTAGTTTCTACAGTGTAGAAACGGTACTGGAACAAGGAACAGCCGGAGTAGAAAGCCGTTATATTGAGGAATTACATGCACACGTGCCACCATTTTACTAGGTTGTGTTTTCTCCGTCCCGCCATCTTCACCGATGCCCCATCCTCTTTTTCCACCAGAGCCTTGTGCCTTGAACAACAGGGTTATGAAGTGATCGACTATGAAGAAATTGCCGAATTACAGTCTGCACTAGAAAGAGGAGGGATATCGGAGATGGTCAGATTCATCCAGAGCAGCTTGGACTCTCTTTTGGACACCCGCTTCGATCTGGCATTAATGGGGGGCAACCCTGGCTTTCGTCACTCTATCTTGAATTCCCTTCGTGGATTGAAGGATGGAGAGGACGGTTCGGCCCATGGTGGAAATCCAGAAAACCCAATTGAGTATGCCTGTCTTAAATACCCTAAAGCCAGCTTGTGGGACCTCCCAGGAATGGAAAGTCTGGAGTCTCAGCCGAAAAAGTATATGGAGAGCGTGCACATGGGCCGATATGACTTCACTATGCTGTTCCTCACACCATGGCAGGAGGCCTCGAGTAGTTACAGATCTCTTGTACATGAGCTACAGAAGGAGGGGAAGAAGAGTGTCTTCATCCAAGATTGTGAAGATGATGAGATGCCACCAGGACCACGAGAAGATGAAGTATTTGTTCTATCTCCCACTAAACTTGCAGGGACGGAATTTCATAGGTTATTGGGTTATCTGGAGAAGAAACTGTCCAGTCACAAATTGCGAGCGTTCATGCTCTCCCTTCCAAATCTCTCTGCTGAAGTAACCTTGAAGAAAAAGGAAGCACTTTCTCAAGAGGTCTGGAAGGTGGCTCTTCTCTCGAGCTTGGTGGCTAGTGTACCTGTCCCTGGGGTTGCCATAGCATGTGACCTTTCCTTGCTCACTGCCCGTCTGGACACTTATCGCCAAGAACTTGGACTGGATGCCGACTCTCTGGCCAACCTTTCCCATAAGTCGGGAGTTCCGGTCCCCCAGCTAATGTTAGAGATCCAGAGCCCCGCTGGGAAGGGGGTGACACGTCAGTTGGTTCAGAAAATGCTAGGATCCGCTACTGGAATCGGGTTGGAGGTGGCAGGAGTTTTCTTGCATCGATTTCCTCTTCTAGGTCCCTTGGCCACAGGGGGAATTGCTTTTCATGCTAGCTACTTAGTGCTGAGCAGATGTTTAGAAGCGATGGCGGAGGATGCACAGAGAGTCCTATCCAGAGCACAATCACCTCCTAAGACCATTAGTTACTGAGATGGCAGCTCCTGCATACAATAAATATTACTGCTCACCACTTTTAGCATCTTTCATAGCTGTAAGTTGTGTGTGGAAGGTTCTTGAGAAACCCACAGAAAAAGTCCTTTTTTGCAAAACCGTATACGGTACTTTATAAAGACCCTAATTCTTGAGGTCCTGTTTGACTTTCAGAACCCAGAATTCCAGATTATTTTATTTTCACTGCACGCTGTATACTCAATAGAAGCAAAGCAAGATAGTGCAGCTTGGCATGAATGCAACATCGCTGCAGTATACAGAACAAGTGAACGGTGGTCTGGTGTATGGACTGTTGTAAGCATTGAAGAGGCAGTAGCGCTCACTCAAGAGCCATGGCTCCTTCTAACAGCTGATCGGCAGGAGTACTGAGTCAGAACCCCCTCCAACGATTCTATAATGTTAACCTATCCTAAGGCCACCACTATGGGGATCTCACTACATACATATTATACAGCCACCACTAGTGGGAGCTCATGAGGCTACTGCATAGAGAACATAGAGATATATACAACCACCACTAGAGGGAGCTCAGGAGATTACTACATACAGATATATACAGCCACCAGTAGAGGGAGCTCAGGAGATTACTACATACAGATATGTACAGCCACCACGAGAGGGAGCTCAGGAGATTACTATATACAGATATATACAGCCACCACTAGAGGGAGCTCAGGAGATTACTACATACAGATATATACAGCCACCACCAGAGGGAGCTCAGGAGATTACTACATACAGATATATACAGCCACCACTAGAGGGAGCTCCTGAGATTACTGCAAACAGATGTATACAGCCACCACTAGAGGGAGCTCAGGAGATTACTACATACAGATATATACAGCCACCACTAGGGGGAAGCTCAGGAGATTACTACATACAGATATATACAGCCACCAGTAGAGAGAGCTCAGGAGATTACTACATACAGATATATGCAGCCACCACTAGAGGGAGCTCAGGAGATTACTACATACAGATATATACAGCAACCACTAGAGGGAGCTCAGGAGATTACTACATACAGATATATACAGTCACCACTAGAGGGAGCTCAGGAGATTGCTACATACAGGTATTTACAGACACCACTAGAGGGAGCTCAGGAGATTACTACATACAGGTATATACAGCCACCACTAGAGGGAGCTCAGGAGATTACTACATACAGATATATACAGCCACCACTAGAGGGAGCTCAGGAGATTACTGCATACAGATATATACAGCCACCACTAGAGGGAGCTCAGGAGATTACTACATACAGATATATACAGCCACCACTAGAGGGAGCTCAGGAGATTACTACATACTGATATATACAGCCACCACTAGAGGGAGCTTAGGAGATTACTACATACAGATATATACAGCCACCACTAGATTGAACTCCCTGCATACTATACTATCATTTCACTTCATGTATAGCATGTATAATAAGCTCCCCTTAGAGGGGGATTTTATTAGACGGGATTTGAAGCTTTGTATCAGGGAAACAGATCTGACAGCTACAAAGATAGAAGAAATGAAACAGAAGAGAAATGACATTTACAGATTAGTGAAATTCAGTCGATTCTTTTCAATTTCCTAAAGGTGTTTTATCCGATGAACTACTGGACTGAGGGCACAGCAGCATCTGTAAGGTTAAAGGGGATTCTACAGGATCATGACCCCTCTTTAACAAAGGTTATCAATATCCGATTGGGGGGGGGGGGGGTCCGACTCCCGCCATCCCTGGCGATCAGCGGACTGCACAGCTCCGTACACCGTGTAGTGGCCGCGCCTGGTTACTGCAGCTCAGTCCTGTACAAGTGAATGGGGAGAGCTCTGCAGTAACCGGGCGCGGCCACTACACGGTGTATGGAGCTGTGCAGTCAGCGGATCGTCAGGAGTCAGAATACACTGATGTATCCTAGGGACAGGTCCTAGCGCTGTACAAGGCCCCATTATAGCTCTAGACCACCCATGTCCACATCGCTGATCCCAGGTTTTCCCCCAGTATCGGTTGTCTTGTCAGCGGAGGAGGCCATTTTGAATAGCTGCTCATTGCCTCCCGCCACTTGCTACATAACCTCTGTGAGTAAACGGCCTCTTTATAATCGGCCTTGTTTTATTACAATGCACCCGCAGCACCGGCGCAGCCATAATTATTACCGTAATATACTACGTGGACTTTGTTGCTGTCTGCGGAGGTCCCAGATGTACACAGTAATTAAAATGGCAGCAGAGACGCACTTCATTAGCGGGCTGAGGCGCTGTGTCAGCCAGGACACCGCGCACACCATTAAAACGTGCTGGATTAATGACGCACAGCGCCACCTGCTGCTTCCACTGAGACACTGAAGTCAGGGGAGCCGTCCTATGGCGGCTTTCTGCGGGAAATTATAATTGCATGCCTGCAAGCGTCTGATTTAATTTATTTGTCCTTGTAAAATAAAAGAACATGAAATGAAATCCAGGTTTGGGCTGTTTCTTGCTGTTCTCCGCGCTCGTCAGTTTACTCCACCCGCCGCCGAGGGTCACGTATGTGACTCCACCGAAGGTGTTCACCTGCCGAGCTGCAAGGGAGGTACAATTAGTAAGGTCCAGAGACAAACCCTTTGAACTCATTTTTTTTAAACCACACCCCTTTTCTCTAGGACACACCCCCACTCTCTGTATAGGCACAATAAGTGTCTAAAACTTAATAAATGTGGAGCAAGACATGTGCACCTGCTTTACTTCAAAATGAACTATTTCCCCCATTATGTTTACTCTTCCCCCTCCAAACACAATGAGCACTGAACAGGTCCCAGAGCATGACCACAACACTCTCCAATAGAGGTCAATAGGTGATGATCACAGCTCACTTCCTCCCCCTCCCTGTACAATGACCTCTGCACAGGTAACAGAGCATGGCCACAACACTCTCCAATAGAGGTCAATAGGTGATGGTCACAGCTCACCTCCTCCCCCTCCCTGTACAATGACCTCTGCACAGGTAACAGACATGGCCACAACACTCTCCAATAGAGGTCAATAGGTGAAGATCACAGTTCACCTCCTCCCCCTCCCTGTACAATGACCTCTGCACAGGTAACAGAGCATGCCCACAACACTCTCCAATAGAGGTCAATAGGTGATGGTCACAGCTCACCTCCTCCCCCTCCCTGTACACAATAACCTCTGCACAGGTAACAGAGCATGCCCACAACACTCTCCAATAGAGGTCAATAGGTGATGGTCACAGCTCACTTCCTCCCCCTCCCTGTACAATGACCTCTGCACAGGTAACAGAGCATGGCCACAACACTCTCCAATAGAGGGCAATAGGTGATGATTACAGCTCACCTCCTCCCCCTCCCTGTACAATAACCTCTGCACAGGTAACAGAGCATGCCCACAACACTCTTCAATAGAGGTCAATAGGTGGTGGTCACAGCTCACCTCCTCCCCCTCCCTGTACAATGACCTCTGCACAGGTAACAGAGCATGCCCACAACACTCTCCAATAGAGGTCAATAGGTGATGGTCACAGCTCACCTCCTCCCCCTCCCTGTACAATAACCTCTGCACAGGTAACAGAGCATGCCCACAACACTCTCCAATAGAGGTCAATAGGTGATGGTCACAGCTCACCTCCTCCCCCTCCCTGTACAATGACCTCTGCACAGGTAACAGAGCATGTCTACAACATTCTTCCCTAGAAGTGTATATCTCCTTCATCTTGTACAATGACTTCTGCACAAAGCACTCTCCCATAGAATTCAGTTTAATGGTCATAATTCACCTCTTCACCCATACCTGAACAATGACCCACAACACACCAGCAGCACTCTTCTATAGACCTATATATGGAATGTCACAGCTCACATCCTCCTCCTCCCTGCACAATGATCTTTGCACCGCTCACAGAATATACCCACGACACTTTCACATAGAAGTATATAGGTATGTAACAACTCACCTCCTTCCCAGTCCCTGAACATGTCACAGAGGATACCACAGAAGTCTACAGGTGATGTCATGGCACATCTCCTTATTCTTCCTGCCCAATGGCACAGAGCATGCCCACAACACTATCCCATTGTAGTCAATTGTAATGGTCAGAATTCACCTCTTTATTCCTCCCTGCACAATGACCTCTGCACAGGTCACAGAATATACAACAGTCTCCCACAGAAGTATAGAGGGATGTCACAACTCATCTCCTCCCCCTTCCTGCACAATGACTTCTGCAGAAGACATGGAGCATGCCCACAACAATCTGCCATACTAGTTAATAGGTGATGTCACAGCACATCTCCTTATTCTTCCTGCTCAATGGTACCAAGCATGCTCACAACACTCTCCCATAGTAGTAAATTGTAATGCTCATAATTCACCTCTTGATTCCTCCCTGCACAATGTATATAAGTATGTCACAGCTCACCTCCTCCCCCTTGCTGCACAATGACCTCTGCACAAGTCACAAAATATACAACATTCTCCCACAGTAGTATATAGGGATGTCACATCTCTCCTCCTCCCCCTTCCACGGAGCATGCCCACAACACTCTGCCATAGTAGTTGATAGGTGATGTCACAGGTCACCACCTCCCCCTCCCTGCACAATGACCTCTGCACAAGTAACAGAGCATGTCCACAACACTCTCCCATTCTGGTCAATGAGTCATCTTCAGGCTACAGGTTCCTATGGTCCATGTGGCTGCTCTACAGCAAATATTCAGTCAGTAGATTTGTATCTATGAAACTTGCTGACCTGTTACATGTGCGCTCGGCAGCTGAAGGCATCTCTGTTGGTCCCATGGTCATTTATGTTCACATTGTTGAGAAAAATGATGTTTTAATATATGCAAATGAGCCTCTAGGAGCAACAGGGGCGTTACCATTACACCTAGAGGCTCCGATCTCTCTGCTACTGCTGCGCCTTCTGCACTTTGATTGGCAGGGCCAGGTGTGATGATATTTTCACTGCCCGGTCCTGTCAATCAAAGTGGAGAGGGTGCAGCAGTTGCAGAGGGAGCAGAGCCTCTAGGTCAGGCATGCCCAACCTGCGGCCCTCCAGATGTTGCAAAACTACAACTCCCAGCATGCCCGGACAGCCTACAGCAATCCGCCTACAGCAGAGCATGGTGGGAGTTGTAATTTTACAACAGCTGGAGAGCCGCAGATGGAGCATCCCTACGCTAGGTGTAATGGCAACGCCCCCTTGCTCCTAGAGGCTCATTTGCCTATATTTAAACATCATTCTTCTCATTAATGCAGGCCGATATGAACATGGGACCAACAGCAGATGCCTTCAGTTGCCAAGCAAACATGTAACAGGTCCAGATCCGGACTGGCTATGAAAACCAGCCCTGGAAAATATTACATACCAGCCCCATAGCATTGCGTAATTATCCTCCGCCGCCGCCGCAGTGGCGGATCCAGAGCCTGGTCTCGGGAGGGGCACTTCCCCGGGCAATAGGAGATCATGGGGCCCCTGTGTCCCCGCCCACCCCCAAGCTACACACAGCCCCACCCATATATCGTGCCCATACCTCTTACATCCAGTGACGTCTCCTCATCTTCTCCTTTCAGACCTGCAGACCAGACCAACATTTTGTCGCCATTTTCCATCTCTGCAGTCTGACAACAACAAAAAAAATCTTAGTTTACTACTTTTCCATCATCCTCCCATCTTCTGGACAAATCATCCTACTACCCCCAATACTGTGCCGCTTTGCTCCCCAATACTATACTGCAGAAACAGGTAAACCCCCTGATAATACTAGTGCCACACAGATCCCCCATATAAAATACCCCTTGTGCCAGTAACAAGTGCCTCTCTTCCCCCCCATGAGCCAGTAACAAGTGCTTTTCAGTGTCCCCCCCCATGTGCCAGTAACAAGTGCCTCTCTATGCCCCCTCATGTGCCAGTAACAAGTGCCAAACCCCCATGTGCCAGTATCAAGTGCCAAACCCCTATATGCCAGTAACAAGTGCCTCTCTTCCCCCACCCTTGTGCCAGTAACAAGTGCTTCTCCATGCCCCTCCATGTGCCAGTAACAAGTGCCTCTCCATGCCCCCCCATTTGCCAATAACAAGTGCCTCTCCATGTCCCCCCATGTGCCAGTAACAAGTGCCTCTCCATGCCCCCCATATGCCAGTAACAAGTGCCAAACCCCCCATGTCCCAGTATCAAGTGCCAACCCCCCCATGTGCCAGTATCAAGTGCCAAACCGCCCATGTGCCAGTATCAAGTGCCAAACCCCAAAACCCCCATGTGCCAGTATCAAGTGCCAAATCCACCCCACCCACATGTGCCAGTATCAAGTGCCTCCCGCTCCCTCCATGTGGCAGTAACAGATAGTCCGGTACAAAAAACAAACAAACACTTATACTTACCTCCATCACACAGACACAGCGATGCGATGCAGGCCTCTTCTAGCCTGTGCCCTGCGCTGTACGGCTCAGGCGGTGCGATGACATCATCGCGCCGCCTGCAGCGGCCTCTAATAGGCTGCGAGCCTTGTGCCGGCAGCCTATCAGAGGAACAGGGAAGGGAGACGCCTCTCCCTACCCTGCCTCACAGCCATCTGTATCGCTGTCCTGAGGACGGCGATACAGATGACTAGTGAGATGAACGCTTCCACAATGGAAGCGTTCATCTCCCTGTGACCTGCCGCCACTGTCGCCACTGCCTCAGCGCCGTGCGAGGCCTTAGGCGGCAGCCTAATGGAAGAGCCGCCTCTGCCTGTATGTATGCCCCTCTTATATCGGCCCCAGGGCCAGCGGCCTACCGGAAATTTCCCGATATCCCGGTAGGCCAGTCCGGCCCTGAACAGGTCAGCCAGTGTCATAGGTACAAAACTGCTGACAGATGCAGCTCAGGGAAGATGGCCGCCCCCATAACCATGTACAGAAAATACAATAAAAAGTCTACAATCAGAAAACAATAAAGGATGGCCCACAAATATCAGAGAAAAACCTAATGAATAATTTCAATGCTTTTAAGTGGAGTTCCCCTTTAAGTCCCCACGGATCAGCCTGTAAGTATTTAATCACTGCTCGGAGAAAATCCTCCCATTATATCATTTAATACTGTTCAGACAAGTGAACCACTTTACATAAAATGAATCCTATTCCCGCACAATGGCGTTATATTTCTGAGGTATAAAGTACAATATAACGGCGACATTATCATCCTGAAATACCGGCGGCGGGATGGCTGATGTTTATGAACGATTAGCGGCACTTGTAGGCTGCAGCGCGTACATCACCCGTATCACAGGGATGGCGGTAACCTTTCCAGCAGTCAATAAATAAATATCAGGCCGTGTTTGCGGGAGATTTCCGCTCGTCTTTGCTTTTATTTAGTTTATTCTCTTCTTTATTTCTTTGTGGATTTGTTCTAGTCCGCCGGCTTATTGTTATTTATTCAGCTTGATCTCCGCGGCGCGCGCAAGCGTGATATCTCGCCAGATGTACTGTAAATGGTGGATTCTAAGAGCGGAAAATGAGAAGCTCTTCATAATCTGTCATCTCAGTTTATTAATGGGATTAGCAATGAAGATTAGAGGGAGTCGGGCCCCTGAACAGTGACGGTATACACAGGTCCTGGAGGGCGGAGGGGCCCAGCCAGACAGCAGCAGCCACTACCAAGGGGCGGAACCATACCAAATATGGCTGACGGTGGAGGGACATCATGGCTATGTCTGACCAGGGTTCTGCTTCTCAAGTCCACAAGAGAAGGCTGCTAAGCAGAGCAATGTGACGTACATGTTGTGTTTGATGTAGCGGCTCGTCCCGTGTGTGCATAATGTGTGTGGCATGTGTCCTGTGTGTGCGGCATGTGTCCCGTATGTGCATGGTGTGTGTGGCATGTGTAGGGTTGCCACCTTTTCTTCAAGCCAAACCCGAACAGGTGGGAGGGGCGGCCTCATTTGAGGCCCTACCCATGTCCCGCCTCCCACCACGCCCATGCTCCGCCTCCAGCAACACCCATATCCTGCCTCGCTGTCGCACCGCGATGGATACGCCCCTGATCCCATCAATACAGAAATGCAGCCCCACTTACCTCTTACATCCAGTGACGTCTCCTGTGAGGTAGATGTTCTCTGTCCTCGTCTTCTCCTTTCAGACCTTCAGACCAACATTTTGTCGCCATTTTCTGTCTCTGCAGTTTGACAACAACAACAAAAAATAAATCTTAGTTTACTACTTTTCCATCATCCTCTCATCTTCCGGACAAATCATTCTACTACCCCCAATACTGTGCCCGCTGTGCTCCACAATACTACACTGCAGAAACAGATAATACCCCTGGTAATACTAGTACCACACAGAGCCCCCATATAAAATACCCCTTCTCTGTGGCCTTAGTAGATACCCCCATAGTGCCCCCCAATAGTGGGCCAGTATAAGGTGCCTCTTTCCTCCCCTTCCCCAACATGTGCCAGAAAATGCCTCTGCCCCCTTCATATGCCTCTGCTGCCCCCTTTATATGCCTCTGCCCCCTTCTTATGCCTCTGCTGCCCCCTTTATATGCCTCTGCCCCTTTATATGCCTCTGCTGCCTCCTTTATATGCCTCTGCCCCCTTGATATGCCTCTGCCCCCCTTGATATGCCTCTGCCCCCTTCCCCCATATGTGCCACTGCTGCCAATTCTTAAAAAAAAAAAAAACACAAAAAACAGACACTTATACTTACCTCCAGCGATGCGATGCAGGCCTCTTCCCGGCCTGTGTCTCATGCTGTACGGCTCAGGCGGCGCGATGACGTCATCGCGCCTCCTGCACCGGCCTCTGATAGGCTGCGGACCTTGTGCCGGCAGCCTATCAGAGGAACAGGGGAGGGAGACGCCTCTCCCTCCCCCGCCGCAGCACAGAAATCTGTATCACTGTCCTGAGGACGGCGATACAGATAACTATGGAGATGAGCGCAATGGTAGCGCTCATCTCCTGCTGTGCTCTGCCGTCGCCCGCTCTGATCCTGTGCCCGGGTCTGTGAAAGGCTCATTCCCGGGCACAGGATTGAAATCCCGGACTGTCCGGGTGAATCCCGGACGGGTGGCAACCCAAGGCATGTGTCCCGTATGTACATGGTGTGTGTGGCATGTGTCCTGTGTGTGCATGATGTGTGTGGCATGTGTCCCGTATGTACATGGTGTGTGTGGCATGTGTCCTGTGTGTGCATGATGTGTGTGGCATGTGTCCCGTATGTACATGGTGTGTGTGGCATGTGACCCGTGTGTACATGGTGTGTGTGGCATGTGACCCGTATGTACATGGTGTGTGTGGCATGTGACCCGTGTGTACATGGTGTGTGTGGCATGTGTCCCGTGTGTGCATGGTGTGTGTGGCATGTGTCCCGTATGTACATGGTGTGTGTGGCATGTGACCCGTGTGTACATGGTGTGTGTGGCATGTGTCCCGTGTGTGCATAGTGTGTGTGGCATGTGTCCTGTGTGTGCGTGATGTGTGTGGCATGTGTCCCGTATGTACATGGTGTGTGTGGCATGTGTCCCGTATGTACATGGTGTGTGTGGCGTGTGTCCTGTGTGTGCATGGTGTGTGTGGCATGTGTCCCGTATGTACATGGTGTGTGTGGCATGTGTCCCATGTGTGCATGGTGTGTGTGGCATGTGTCCCGTATGTGCATGGTGTGTGTGGCATGTGTCCCGTGTGTGCATAGTGTGTGTGGCATGTGTCCTGTGTGTGCATGGTGTGTGTGGCATGTGTCCCGTATGTACATGGTGTGTGTGGCATGTGACCCGTGTGTACATGGTGTGTGTGGCATGTGTCCCGTGTGTGCATAGTGTGTGTGGCATGTGTCCCGTGTGGCATGTGTCCCGTATGTACATGGTGTGTGTGGCATGTGTCCCGTGTGGCATGTGTCCCGTATGTACATGGTGTGTGTGGCATGTGTCCCGTATGTACATGGTGTGTGTGGCATGTGACCCGTGTGTGCATGGTGCGTGTGGCATGTGTCCCGTGTGTGCATAGTGTGTGTGGCATGTGACCCGTGTGTGCATGGTGTGTGTGGCATCTGTCCCGTGTGTACATGGTGTGTGTGGCATGTGACCCGTGTGTGCATGGTGTGTGTGGCATGTGACCCGTGTGTGCATGGTGTGTGTGGCATGTGTCCCGTATGTACATGGTGTGTGTGGCATGTGTCCCATATGTACATGGTGTGTGTGGCATGTGTCCCATATGTACATGGTGTGTGTGGCATGTGTCCCATGTGTGCATGGTGTGTGTGGCATGTGTCCTGTGTGTGCATGATGTGTGTGGCATGTGTCCCGTGTGTGCATGGTATGTGTGGCATGTGACCCGTGTGTACATGGTGTGTGTGGCATGTGTCCTGTGTGTGCATAGTGTGTGTGGCATGTGTCCTGTGTGTGCATGGTGTGTGTGGCATCTGTCCCGTGTGTACATGGTGTGTGTGGCATGTGACCCGTGTGTGCATGGTGCGTGTGGCATGTGTCCCGTGTGTGCATGGTGTGTGTGGCATGTGACCCGTGTGTGCATGGTGTGTGTGGCATCTGTCCCGTGTGTACATGGTGTGTGTGGCATGTGACCCGTGTGTGCATGGTGTGTGTGGCATGTGTCCTGTGTGTGCATGATGTGTGTGGCATGTGACCCGTGTGTGCATGGTGTGTGTGGCATCTGTCCCGTGTGTACATGGTGTGTGTGGCATGTGACCCGTGTGTGCATGGTGTGTGTGGCATGTGTCCCGTATGTACATGATATGTGTGGCATGTGTCCATTGTGTACATAGTGTGTGTGGTATGTGTCCCGTGTGTGCATGGTGCATGTGGCATTTGTTCGGTATGTACATGTGTAGTGTACGGGAGCTGTAATTCCCGTCACTACAGAAGGGTCACTTGTGTGCTGTTGTTCCCCTCATTTATGGGGAGGTTGGTATAAATTATCTTCATATAATGTAATGCTATGTACGTCCCTGTTACTCTGTGGTTGCCATGTGCAGGCCTGCTTGGGATGTCATTCCAGCTCCAGGTCAGTAGAGGGAGCTAGGGAGCCCTAGTTATATATAGGCCCAGTCAGGGAAGGGAGAGGCAGTCCAGTCCAGGCCATGAGCCTGGGAAGGTGTTCAGAGTTCAGGCCCTGAGCCTGTTGAAGTCAGCCCAGGCCCTATAGCCGAGAGGGTCCAGCCTAGGAAGATTCATTCCCTGGGAGGAGCAGTCCAGACCCTAGGACTAGTGGAGATGTGTTGCCTCCTTAGTCAAGCTGCATACAGGATAAGGATCCCTGCAGGAACATCACTGGTCACCAGCCTGAGGAGCTGAGGGAAGGCAGAGCAGTGACCAAGACAGCAAGAGGTACTACAAATACCAGAGGAGGTACTCAGTAATCTAATCCCCAGGATATAAGCCGAGAGAGGGCATTGGGGCCTTGGAGGATAGTGTCCATGTTCCAGGATCAGTCAGGAATAGAGTGCAAGCCGCCTGTACTGCGAATCCTACTTTTAACCCTCTGTGATCACCTTGCTACATATTGCCTGCCATTAAATGTACTGTAACTTAAAGCTTACTGAAACCAACCGTCTTCGAAGGAACTGCGCTTCCATCTATGTCCATGTATGATTACCAATACTTCAGTAAAGTTCAAGTTCTGTTTTATTACAACGTGGTTCCTCAATTATTCCTACTATCAACAAACGTTGTGCCACCTGTCCTTGCAGAAGTACCAGAGAGTCAGCCTGTCTCAGGTTAGTGGTCATAATTGCACTACAACACCCAGGAACACTACTGAACCCTAACTTGAGTACGCTGCACATCGTGTGTGGCATGTGTCCTGTGTGTACATGGTGTGTGTGGCGTGTGTCCTGTGTGTGCATGGTGTGTGTGGCATGTGTCCCGTGTGTACATGGTGTGTGTGGCATGTGTCCTGTGTGTACATGGTGTGTGTGGCATGTGTCCTGTGTGTACATGGTGTGTGTGGCATGTGTCCCGTGTGTACATGGTGTGTGTGGCATGTGACCCGTGTGTGCATGGTGTGTGTGGCATGTGTACATGGTGTACATATTGTGTGTGGCATGTCCCGTGTGTGCATGGTGTGTGTGGCATGTGTCCCGTGTGTGCATGGTGCGTGTGGCATGTGTACATGGTGTACATATTGTGTGTGGCATGTCCCGTGTGTGCATGGTGTGTGTGGCATGTGACCCGTGTGTACATGGTGTGTGTGGCATGTATCCCGTATGTACACGGTGTGTGTGGCATGTGTCCTTTGTGTACATAGTGTGTGTGGCATGTCCCGTGTGTGCATGGTGCGTGTGGCATGTGTCCCGTGTGTGCATGGTGCGTGTGGCATGTGTCCCGTGTGCACGGTTTGTGTGGCATGTGTCCCGTATGTACATGGTGTGTGTGACGTGTCCCGTGTGTGCACGGTTTCTGTGGCATGTGTCCAGACGCTGGATGCCATACCAATGAGACACTGATGTCATATCTAAAGCCATACACACCGTAGAGACCCTCGGGGGTGGGGAGGCCGGGCGCGCTAGGAAGCAAGATTCACGGAAAGGGGACACAAACAGCAGAACCTTCTCTGCTGGTTGGCAAAACCTGGTGCCATAATGGGAAACCCCTCTTCTGTGTATGCCACGGTGCAATCAGTGTATGTTTATGGTGGGAATCTGTAAGGTGCCCACGCTCACTATAAAGGGGGCATCGGTGCCAGCAGTGGGTGCCATCCCGTATTTTACATCATACATTCTCATTGAACTTCTGTTAGAAATGCTCCCTAGTCCCGCCATGCACGGCCCGTTCTTTGCCCCAATAGTCATATGAGACACAGTAGGCCATGTATTGCCGCTTTAGACTCTGGGCACTTCTGACTTTCTTATAATACCCTCTAAATGCCCAATTTTAAAGGGGTGGATCCAACAACTCCCATAACAAGGAACACCACATTACCACCACTAACTCCCTATCCCGGTGCAAAGGAGAGAGTTGGTTAAGGGATGAGCAAACTGCGGCCCTCCAGCTGTTGCAAAACTACAACTCCCAACATGCAAAGACTGCCTACAGCTATCAGCCTACAGCAGGGCATTGTAGTTTTTCAACAGCTGGAGAGCCCCAGTTTGCCCATCCCTGGGGCCCTCTCCTGTCTGGTAGGGTTGCCCTAGAAGCAGAGATGAGGAGCCCTTCCGAGGAACCCGTCCTATCCCTACAGCAGGGCATTCAAGTACTGTTTTTAAAGGTCCCCATATACCTCTTAGTGCCCCCCACAGTAATGATACCTCTTAGTGCCCCCAACAGTATGATACCTCTTAGTGCCCCCAACAGTATGATACCTCTTAGTGCCCCCCACAGTAATGATACCTCTTAGTGCCCCCAACAGTATGATACCTCTTAGTGCCCCCCACAGTATGATACCTCTTAGTGCCCCCCACAGTATGATACCTCTTAGTGCCCCCGCAGTATGATACCTCTTAGTGCCCCCGCAGTATGATACCTCTTAGTGCCCCCAACAGTATGATACCTCTTAGTGCCCCCACAGTATGATACCTCTTAGTGCCCCCACAGTATGATACCTCTTAGTGCCCCCACAGTATGATACCTCTTAGTGCCCCCTACAGTATGATACCTCTTAGTGCCCCCACAGTATGATACATCTTAGTGCCCCCACAGTATGATACCTCTTAGTGCCCCCACAGTATGATACCTCTTAGTGCCCCCCACAGTATGATAGTACATCTTAGTGCCCCCACAGTATGATACCATCTTAGTGCCCCCACAGTATGATACCTCTTAGTGCCCCCCACAGTAATAATACCTCTTAGTGCCCCCACAGTAATGATACCTCTTAGTGCCCCCAACAGTATGATACCTCTTAGTGCCCCCACAGTATGATACCTCTTAGTGCCCCCACAGTATGATACCTCTTAGTGCCCCCAACAGTATGATACCTCTTAGTGCCCCCACAGTATGATACCTCTTAGTGCCCCCACAGTATGATACCTCTTAGTGCCCCCACAGTATGATACCTCTTAGTGCCCCCACAGTATGATACCTCTTAGTGCCCCCACAGTATGATACATCTTAGTGCCCCCACAGTATGATACCTCTTAGTGCCCCCACAGTATGATACCTCTTAGTGCCCCCACAGTATGATACCTCTTAGTGCCCCCACAGTATGATACATCTTAGTGCCCCCACAGTATGATACCTCAGTGCCCCCACACTATGATACCTCTTAGTGCCCCCCACAGTAATGATACCTCTTAGTGCCCCCCACAGTAATAATACCTCTTAGTGCCCCCACAGTAATGATACCTCTTAGTGCCCCCAACAGTATGATACCTCTTAGTGCCCCCACAGTATGATACCTCTTAGTGCCCCCACAGTATGATACCTCTTAGTGCCCCCACAGTATGATACCTCTTAGTGCCCCCACAGTATGATACATCTTAGTGCCCCCACAGTATGATACCTCTTAGTGCCCCCACAGTATGATACATCTTAGTGCCCCCACAGTATGATACCTCTTAGTGCCCCCACAGTATGATACATCTTAGTGCCCCCCACAGTATGATACCTCAGTGCCCCCACACTATGATACCTCTTAGTGCCCCCACAGTATGATACCTCTTAGTGCCCCCACAGTATGATACCTCTTAGTGCCCCCACAGTATGATACCTCTTAGTGCCCCCACAGTATGATACCTCTTAGTGCCCCCACAGTATGATACCTCTTAGTGCCCCCGCAGTATGATACCTCTTAGTGCCCCCACAGTAATGATACCTCTTAGTGCCCCCACAGTATGATACCTCTTAGTGCCCCCGCAGTATGATACCTCTTAGTGCCCCCCACAGTATGATACCTCTTAGTGCCCCCTACAGTATGATACCTCTTAGTGCTCCCCACAGTATGATACCTCTTAGTGCCCCCACAGTATGATACCTCTTAGTGCCCCCACAGTAATGATACCTCTTAGTGCCCCCACAGTATGATACCTCTTAGTGCCCCCACAGTATGATACCTCTTAGTGCCCCCTACAGTATGATACCTCTTAGTGCTCCCCACAGTATGATACGTCTTAGTGCCCCCACAGTATGATACCTCTTAGTGCCCCCACAGTATGATACCTCTTAGTGCCCCCACAGTATGATACCTCTTAGTGCCCCCACAGTATGATACCTCTTAGTGCCCCCCACAGTATGATACCTCTTAGTGCCCCCCACAGTATGATACCTCTTAGTGCCCCCCACAGTATGATACCTCTTAGTGCCCCCCACAGTATGATGCCCATTTAGTGCCCCACTCACAGTAGATGTCCACTAGATACACCCCTCATGGCAGGGTGATCCCTTGGTGCCCCGCACAGTGTAAAAGTGCCCCACACATAGAATGAGGCCCCCTTAAGTGCGCCCCCACACAAAGTGCCCCCAGAGTATGATGTCCCCTTAGGTGGCCCCTTACAGAGTAATGCCAGCTTAAGTGCCTCCCATATAGTATGAGGTCCCCTTAAGTGCCCCCTACACAAAGTGATGACCCTTATTGCCTCCAAACAGAATACTCAACGACTCCCCGATGAACAGATCTTCTCCAGTCTGTGGCCGAGCGCAGCAGTGGTGATGATGTCACTGCATCGCGCAGAACCACCAACAACCGGGGAATGGGGAAGCAAAAAGTTGACGACTCTCTACTTCACCATTGTATTTGGCAGGGGTCTGGAGCGCAGGAAGCGGCAGTCCACCAGCTGAGTATTTCGAGGATCCTCAGGGGCGGTCTCTAAGGTCTGTTAAGTCATTGGCCCGTCACTGATTGGTTACTAGGAGTTACTCTATGTAAATACCATTGATTATACAGTATATAATTCCACACAAAAATAAATTACCTGTAGGTAGGTAAAAGTAAAAACCCTGTAGGGAACGTGACCCCTAGTAATAAGACACTAGCGCCATCGGTCAGTGAGACGTAAGCCATGGACGTGGGAAGATACATCCGTCACAGACTTCACCAGCGATGTACGTTTTATAGAAAAGCTGGTTTTCGAGGGTTTAAGAGTTTCGGCTGGGAAATCGTCCGTCCCCTCCGCCCTGGTTATCTGTACGTGCCAAGTACAGGGTGTTGTGGGTGACTCATGGACACCTGTCGTTTCCCAATCTATAATTACCGCGGGTTCACGAGGACAAATATAATGGATAGAGAGGGAAATGCTCATGCTTACGAGAACGTGAAGTACGGCCGCCAGCCCCTTTTAAAGGGGTTGTCAAACAGGACATGTAGGCCGGCCTCCTGAACTGACCAGTGACCGCCTGCCCTGGTAACCGGGCCTCCTGGCTGGCGACATCATCTCCGTGTGCCAGTTTCCATGGCTACCCGGCTGTCAGGAAACAACCATCCATTTTATTATCAGGAAGCTCCTCCTTTTAAAGGGATCCCTAACAACTGTAAATGTTATCAGCATATTTACTAAACTAAATTTGCCAAATCGGGACTGGAAACGTCCCCAAAATGGTCACTTTTGGAGTAAAATGACATAAGCCCCAGAGCTTCTCAGTCCGGATTGTCCCACAAAAATTGGGACTCTGTTAGGGAAGTGGTTTATGAAATTCTGACCTTCATTTTGCAGACCCTCAGGTTATTTGGACCACGATTCTGGAGGCCACTCTCCGTCTATACAGAAGACTTGCATGGCCACTTTATAATGCACCAAAACAGCACATGCCCCATGATAATTCCTTTATGTGCCCCTAATTACGGCTCTATAGCTGACTATATGTCGCCTGTACTCTCCCTCAAGACTGGCCCACCAGAGGATTCTTCGGGGGCCCAAGCTCTGATCCCATAGAGGACCCCAAAGTTCCAGGAGAAAACATTAGGAGCCAATCACCTGCCACCAGTGTCTATTATTTCTTAGAATCAAAACCTATTAGACTCTATTGATGACAAGGGAGTTAGGGCCCGAGAATAATTTCCTCTGGTGGGCCCCAGGAACCCCAGTCCGACCCTGCCCGCCATTCTCTATATATGATAGCTGTGTTCTACCTGCGTCCCCTGTATCCTGCTCTCTATGGAACACATTATAGCCACAAATAACCTAATAGCATTTATGAGAGATCCCCTTAAGAAAAATTCCACATAAATATGGACCACCGACCAGACCCCCCTAAAAATAGACAGACAGACCGCCGCCATAAAAACATATACACCAGACCATACCCCCTGAAAAAACACAGTCCTCAGACCATACCTTCTGCTAAAAAAAAAAAACAAAAAACAGTCACCAGAGCCCCCCCCCCAATAAAAAAAACACACGGACCGCAGACTGGACCACCTGATAAAAGACGTCCTGGACCATCTGATAAAAAACGCAGGCAGCCGATAAAAAACAGTCACCAGTCTCCCCCCTCCGATAAAAAACACAGACACCAGAGCCTCCCCCCCCCCCCCCGTAAAAACAGTACTGGAAGTAGTCACCTCCCGCCTTTGTGAGCTCAGAGTCTCCTCCCACTCCTTGAGTCCACCAATCACCTGCACTCCTGCTCTAAGGAAGCTGCGGCTCCTTGGTGGCCGGGAGCTTTGCCGCCTCTCCAGGTGCCCAGAAGATCTTCCCTTTTCCCAGAAGTCCGCTGGACGTTCCAGGAGAGTTGGTAAGTATAGGTAAGTTCTTGCACCAAATCGGGTGGAGCAGTCCAACCCTAAATAAACTAGTATTTTTAAGTGTCGCAGATGTGACGGCTACTTAAGGAGTCCTATGGTGTCCCCATGACTTATACATCACTTAGTCACCGCTCTGAACCAGCTAATTACTGGTCGTAAACATTACGAGCGGCGCTGAAGTAGTTAATCCCCTGAAGGGAACACCAGGCCTTGACTTGCAGGTATCACTAGTACACAACCATCGCCCTGGCTCCCACCCCTCCCAAGTACAGAGCGGCAGGACCTGTTTATATACGGCACCATTTGGAGGATCCTGTCACATCGCATCCCACACCGACGGCAGAGATCCAATGATGAAGCTGCTCCTGCAGTCCGGCCTCTCCAGCGCCCTCCTGTGTCTGGGTAAGTACTCACCTCTAATATATATAGGGGGCACACTACCTATAATGAGGAGCGCACATACGCCATAAATATAGTGCTAAACAACAACAAAAAAAGCCATAGAGCTAAGAAAACCGCAATGAAATACACATCCCACAGATATAAAAACAACAAAGCAATTTTATTAGACAAGACAAGCAGACAAACAATGAACAAAGTTCAGCTCAATGCCATAAAAAGAAAAAAATATTACCGTATATAAATGATAACGTAGCATCAAGAAATATAGAGCGATACCTGAAAAAAATAAAGTGCAATGGTATAGACCCCGGACATTAAGTGTGAGCCTATGTCAAAGAAAGACCGCCCCACGCGTATCGCAGGTGGAACACAGCTTCCTCAGGGGTCACCCCGGGTTCGATTCTCTAAAATTCCTCTCGGTGATAATAATGTGTAATTAACGTGATGCAAATTTCCAGTTTTTTCAAATTTTAACAATGATGGATTCAATAGATCGACATTGCCTTGTATCGCGCTCATTGATGGCAACCTGCGGAGGGCAGGGATAACCTGACGATTCTTCTACTATGAGCTCCAGCATTAGAGTCATCGCATCACCTACCTGCGTTCACCTTATATTTTTGCAGACGGTCCCTAAATTTTCATGAAAACGGTTATTTCAGATTATTGAAGCCATGATGATGTCATCGAGAAGTCGGGGCAGGGAGATCCTGAAGCTCCGAAACTGAGCACTCAATGCTCAGGGTGTAAACATAGGGCTAGGTCCTAGTGGTGGAGCCCTAGGGGAACACCGGGACAAGAAATCACAGGAGCACCATAGGGTGAAACCCAAAACTGGGTGGAAACACGGTATGGCAAATATAATGTAGGCAAATGAATTCCACTAGACATGTCCATTCTTCAGCAGGAGAAACTACTAGGGAGCACAGCCTTCCTTCCAGGAGAAGAACAATTCAGGACTAGACATTGGACGACGCATTTCGGTACACCAGGTCTGATGTACATATATTTCCGGAAGAAAGGACGGCTCCCTAGTAGTTTCTCCAGATGAAGACTCCATATAAACTGAGTTGTGCAATCTCAGGATGTCTGATAAGTGGGGTGTGACTCCCGGCACCCACGCCGATCAGCTGTTGGAAGAGGCCTTGGCCCTTGGGCGCGTGCTGCAGCTACTTCCTCGACCTGTGACATCCCGTCCATCGGTCTCATGGTTTCCATTAACGTGATCGAGACTGAGGTACAATAAAAGAGACCGCTATACAAGGTGTGGCCTGTGCATGGTATACATCAAAGAGGCCCCTTCCAACCGCTGATGAGGGCCCTGGAAGTCCACAACTGATGGCTGGTGGACATATATGAAATTAGTCAAAATGGATCAGCTTTTGTGGCTGTGCCTGGTATTGCAGTGTTCACATTACCTGACCCAGCCACAGGGGGGCGCTATTTCATGGCTACACATGCACAGTGGGATGCGTTGCATCTTGGCTCTGGTACCTTGGCTGCCTCATAAGAGGCTAGCTGATTTATACAAGGCACCTGACGGGGAGGGAGTGTGCTACAGATTTTGCGTGGAGGCCACGGACCTTCGTCTTAATCTCTAGGATTATATTTTACAGTTTTATGAACACAAGGCGTGAAGTTCCCTGTGCATTATAATTACAGCGTGAGGATATTACTGAGCTCCGCTCTAGACTTGCGGTGTACGGTTTATGTGGTGTCTTAAGCCCATGCTGCAGTTTTATGTCATGATGACGGGTTTACTTTAAGAGACACCCGTGACACAGCGAAGCCCTAGAAAATTGGGATTATCACCATAAGATTCACAGCTACAAATAGGACTAAAACTTTGCATTGAAGACGTAATTATACTGCTGAAGAGAGGAGAATGAGAGTCTGCGCCGGACTCCAGTCTCCTGGGATGTGGACCATGAGCTCCCTAGAATGGAAGGATGACCCTTTTACACCTTACTCCTCAAACCATGAATTTTCAATATGGACGTGACATTGAGAAAACACAAGTACTGTATATATTCAGTATGAGATACCAAGCTGATAACTGAGCAGATTTATGGCTTGGAAAATTGCTTGCAACTGTAAAAGCCAAGTCAGCTGAAAAATAAAACTAAATATACTACTACTGCCCCCTATGGACAAGAATATAACTACTATAATACTGCCTCCTATGTACAAGAATATAACTACTATAATACTGCTCCTATGTACAGGTATATAACTACTATAATACTGCTCCTATATACAAGAATATAACTACTATAATACTGCCTCCTATATACAAGAATATAACTACTATAATACTGCCTCCTATATACAAGAATATAACTACTGTAATACTGCCCCCTATGGACAAGAATATAACTACTATAATACTGCCCCCTATGTTCAAGAATATAACTACTATAATACTGCTCCTATATACAAGAATATAACTACTATAATACTGCTCCTGTGTACAAGAATATATCTACTATTATACTGCCTCCTATGTACAGGGATATAACTGCTATAATACTGCTCCTATGTACAAGAATATAACTACTATAATACTGCTCCTACGTACAAGAATATAACTACTATAATACTGCTCCTATGTACAAGAATATAACTACTATAATACTGCTCCTATGTACAAGAATATAACTATTATAATACTGCTCCTATGTACAAGAATATAACTACTATAATACTGCCCCTATGTACAAGAATATAGCTACTATAATACTGCTCCTATGTACAGGAATATAACTACTATAATACTGCTCCTATATACAGGAATATAACTACTATAATACTGCTCCTATGTACAAGAATATAACTACTATAATACTGCTCCTATGTACAAGAATATAACTACTATAATACTGCTCCTACGTACAAGAATATAACTACTATAATACTGCTCCTATGTACAAGAATATAACTACTATAATACTGCTCCTATGTACAAGAATATAACTATTATAATACTGCTCCTATGTACAAGAATATAACTACTATAATACTGCCCCTATGTACAAGAATATAGCTACTATAATACTGCTCCTATGTACAGGAATATAACTACTATAATACTGCTCCTATATACAGGAATATAACTACTATAATACTGCTCCTATGTACAAGAATATAACTACTATAATACTGCTCCTATGTACAAGAATATAACTACTATAATACTGCTCCTATGTACAAGAATATAACTACTATAATACTGCTCCTATGTACAAGAATATAACTACTATAATACTGCTCCTATGTACAAGAATATAACTACTATAATACTGCTCCTATGTACAGGGATATAACTACTATAATACTGCTCCTATGTACAAGAATATAACTACTATAATACTGCTCCTATGTACAAGAATATATCTACTATAATACTGCCTCCTATGTACAAGAATATAACTATTATATTACTGCCTCCTATGTACAAGAATATAACTACTATAATACTGCTCCTATGTACAATAATATAACTACTATAATACTGCCTCCTATGTACAAGAATATAACTACTATAATACTGCTCCTATGTACAATAATATAACTACTATAATACTGCTCCTATGTACAAGAATATAACTACTATAATACTGCTCCTATGTACAAGAATATAACTACTATAATACTGCTCCTATGTACAAGAATATAACTACTATAATACTGCCTCCTATGTACAAGAATATAACTACTATAATACTGCTCCTATGTACAAGAATATAACTACTATAATACTGCTCCTATATACAAGAATATAACTACTATAATATTGCTCCTATGTACAAGAATATAACTACTATAATACTGCTCCTATGTACAAGAATATAACTACTATAATACTGCTCCTATGTACAAGAATATAACTACTATAATACTGCTCCTATGTACAGGACTATAACTACTATAATGCTGCTCCTATGTACAAGAGTATAACTACTATAATACTGCCTCCTATGTACAAGAATATAACTACTATAATACTGCTCCTATGTACAAGAAAATAACTACTATAATACTGCCTCCTATGTCTAAGAATATATCTACTATAATACTGCTCCTATGTACAAGAATATAACTACTATAATACTGCTCCTATGTACAAGAATATAACTACTATAATACTGCTCCTATGTATAGGAATATAACTACTATAATACTGCTCCTATGTACAAGAATATAACTACTATAATACTGCTCCTATGTACAAGAATATAACTACTAGAATACTGCTCCTATGTACAAGAATATAACTACTATAATACTGCTCTTATGTACAAGAATATAACTACTATAATACTGCCTCCTATGTACAAGAATATAGCTACTATAATACTGCTCCTATGTACAAGAATATAACTACTATAATACTGCTCCTATGTACAAGAATATAACTACTATAATACTGCTCCTATGTACAAGAATATAACTACTATAATACTGCCTCCTATGTACAAGAATATAACTACTATAATACTGCTCCTATGTACAAGAATATAACTACTATAATACTGCTCCTATATACAAGAATATAACTACTATAATATTGCTCCTATGTACAAGAATATAACTACTATAATACTGCTCCTATGTACAAGAATATAACTACTATAATACTGCTCCTATGTACAAGAATATAACTACTATAATACTGCTCCTATGTACAGGACTATAACTACTATAATACTGCTCCTATGTACAAGAGTATAACTACTATAATACTGCCTCCTATGTACAAGAATATAACTACTATAATACTGCTCCTATGTACAAGAAAATAACTACTATAATACTGCCTCCTATGTCTAAGAATATATCTACTATAATACTGCTCCTATGTACAAGAATATAACTACTATAATACTGCTCCTATGTACAAGAATATAACTACTATAATACTGCTCCTATGTATAGGAATATAACTACTATAATACTGCTCCTATGTACAGGAATATAACTACTATAATAATGCTCCTATGTACAAGAATATAACTGCTATAATACTGCTCCTATGTACAAGAATATAACTACTATAATACTGCTCCTATGTACAAGAATATAACTACTATAATACTGCTCCTATGTATAGGAATATAACTACTATAATACTGCTCCTATGTACAGGAATATAACTACTATAATAATGCTCCTATGTACAAGAATATAACTACTATAATACTGCTCCTATGTACAAGAATATAACTACTATAATACTGCTCCTATGTACAAGAATATAACTACTATAATACTGCTCCTATGTACAAGAATATAACTACTATAATACTGCTCCTATGTATAGGAATATAACTACTATAATACTGCTCCTATGTACAAGAATATAACTACTATAATACCGGCTCCTATGTACAAGAATATAACTACTATAATACTGCTCCTATGCACAAGAATATAACTACTATAATACTGCTCCTATGCACAAGAATATAACTACTATAATACTGCTCCTATGTACAAGAATATAACTACTTAGTGACCATATACACAGCTATGGCTGCTGTTGCTCTTCATCGCTCTCTTTTCATTGCCCCCTCTCCATTCAGCTGCCGGCCTCCAGTGCTACACCTTCAAGGGTCTTCCAGATCGCGCTCCTCAAGAACAGGTGGTGAAGACGTGTGACAGCACCCAGCAGCACTGCAGCTCCTTTCTCATGACGTATAGTGGTGAGTTCATGTTCTTTCACCAATCTTAAAGTTTCTCTCTGCTCTTCTTCATCTCCTGACATTGGGATAATGCAGAGGACACCATCGATGGGCTGCACCAATAAACAGTGAGATGAGTCTGGCAGTGTATAGCGGTCAACATCTGACCTCAGGGTTCCTGCAGTGTTGCTATCACCCAACACTTGAGAAGACCATATATTCTTCATAACGTCAACTTCATGACCTGAACTGAACCCCCTTCATGAGGAGATTTAGAAAACATCAATAATTTAGTTCTGGTAGATCTATATATTCACCATCTTAGATTGTCGATGTTCATGTCTTATGTTTGCTCCTACAAGAACATCTGCTCCACCCTCTCCATGACAGGAAAGATTAGTGGAAGGATCAGATTTTATGTCATAGGTGGAGCTGCAATAAATTATTTCCATTCTCAGGTTTGCTGCATGGAGGTATCCTAAGCAAGGGATGTTCTTCTGGAGAAAGCTGCAACCAAACCCAGACAGGCTCCCTCAAATACATCGACACCAGCCAGACCACCCTCTGCTGTGACACCGACCTGTGTAACGGGGACCTGGCACCAGGTTAGTGGATCACCTACAGAGGACATCTATGTCAATGTCTCCATACCCACATCTACAGAGGACATCTACAAACCGGATTCCAAAAAAGTTGGGACACTATACAAATCGTGAATAAAAACTGAATGCAATGATGTGGAGGTGCCAACTTCTAATATTTTATTCAGAATAGAATATAAATCACGGAACAAAAGTTTAAACTGAGAAAATGTTCCATTTTAAGGGAAAAATATGTTGATTCAGAATTTTATGGTGTCAACAAATCCCCAAAAAGTTGGGACAAGGCCATTTTCACCCCTGTGTGGCATCTCCCCTTCTTCTTACAACACTCCACAGACGTATAGGGACCGAGGAGACCAGTTTCTCAAGTTTAGAAATAGGAATGCTCTCCCATTCTTGTCTAAGACAGGCCTCTAACTATTCAATCGTCTTGGGCCTTCTTTGTTGCACCTTCCTCTTTATGATGCGCCAAATGTTCTCTATCGGTGAAAGATCTGGACTGCAGACTGGCCATCTCAGTACCCGGATCCTTCTCCTACGCAGCCATGATGTTGTGATTGATGCAGAATGTGGTCTGGCATTATCTTGTTGAAAAATGCAGGGTCTTCCCTGAAAGAGATGACGTCTGGATGGGTGCATATGTTGTTCAAGAACCTGAATATATTTTTCTGCATTGATGGTGCCTTTCCAGACATGCAAGCTGCCCATGCCACACGCACTCATGCAACCCCATACCATCAGAGATGCAGGCTTCTGAACTGAGCGTTGATAACAGCTTGGGTTGTCCTTGTCCTCTTTGGTCCGGATGACATGGCGTCCCAGATTTCCAAAAAGAACTTCGAATCGTGACTCGTCTGACCACAGAACAGTCTTCCATTTTGCCACACTCCATTTTAAATGATCCCTGGCCCAGTGAAAACGCCTGAGCTTGTGGATCTTGCTTAGAAATGGCTTCTTCTTCGCACTGTAGAGTTTCAGCTGGCAGCGGCGGATGGCACGGTGGATTGTGTTCACCGACAATGGTTTCTGGAAGTATTCCTGAGCCCATTCTGTGATTTCCTTTACAGTAGCATTCCTGTTTGTGTGCAGTGTCGTTTAAGGGCCCGGAGATCACGGGCATCCAGTACGGTTTAAGGCCTTGACCCTTACGCACAGAGATTGTTCCAGATTCTCTGAATCTTCGGATGATGTTATGCACAGTCGATGATGATAGATGCAAAGTCTTTGCAATTTTTCGCTGGGTAACACCTTTCTGATATTGCTCCACTATCTTTCTGCGCAACATTGTGGGAATTGGCGATCCTCTACCCATCTTGGCTTCTGAGAGACACCGCCGCTCTGAGAAGCTCTTTTTATACCCAATCATGTTGCCAATTGACCTAATTAGTGGTAATTGGTCTTCCAGCTCTTCGTTATGCTCAAATCTACTTTTTCCAGCCTCTTATTGCTACTTGTCCCAACTTTTTGGGGATTTGTTGACACCGTGAAATTTTGAATCAACATATTTTTGCTTTAAAATGATACATTTACTCGGATTAAACGTTTGATCTGTCATCTACGTTCTATTACAAATAACATATTGACATATGCCATCGCCACATCATTGCATTCAGTTTTTATTCACAATTTGTTTAGTGTCCCAACTTTTTTGGAATCCGGTTTGTATGTCCATGTCTCCATACCCACATCGACTGAGGACATCAATGAGAAGGTCTTCAGGAAGGTTCTGTGACCCTATCATCCCTTTTACTAAACGACTGTCTTAACCATGTTCTTTACCCTCTCCATTTCAGATCTTGGGGAGCACTCCCATACTGAGTGCTTGGCATGCCATGGACAGCCTTTGGCTTGTAGTGGCAGCGATCTTCCGAGTCTGAGATGTGGATCCTCCCATAAATCATGCGTTGAGGTCTCCATCACTGTCGCTTTGAGTAAAGGTAGGACTATGTAGAGTGGCAGTACCAACTTAATATGACAGGTCACTTCTCCTGAAGTGTCTGTTTTAGCAAATACAGTACATGAATTCCCAACTGGTAACACCAACAAGAAAAGTTCTATGTAA
This sequence comes from Bufotes viridis, assembly GCA_033119425.1. Lineage (NCBI taxonomy): Eukaryota > Metazoa > Chordata > Amphibia > Anura > Bufonidae > Bufotes > Bufotes viridis. The sequence goes on along the minus strand of CM065590.1, from coordinate 596,598,988 downwards.
ATTTACAGAAGGAATAACAAAGGAAAGACACAATAAAAGATGTTCCAGAATTGTAATTTCATAAGGAACCAAAACAAACATGTCAGCGGATGTTTTACCGTGAATTTGAAGATTTGAGAATAAATAGGCTTAAATAGGCTAAGTGATAAAAATATTTACTAAGTGTGATTAATAAGGAAAAACAGACAAATCACACGCAGAATAGAAAAGGTAAATTATAATCATACCTGCAATGAAGAAGCTCCTGTCGCCACGCAACCCACGTGGCACATGGCCAACACCCCATGGTAATACAAGAGAAAGATAATGACCTACAAAATCCTACCTGGATGATGTTCTCAGCAGAGCAGAGTTCTTCGTGCACAAAGGTTAATACCTCTCAGCCACTCATCCTAAGGCCTCTTTCACACGGCCGTAGGTGTCACGTGCCCGTATTGCGGACCACATGACGGATGCGGACCCGTTCATTTTAATGGGTCCGCAAATCCGGAAATGCGGAACGGAATGACAGAATGGAACACTACGGAAGCACTACGGAGTGCTTCTGTGGTGTTCCGTTCCGTACTTCCGCCCCCGCATAAAGATAGAACATGTCCTATCTTTTTCAAGTAAATGGATCCGCGATCCGCTGCAGCTGCCCCACGGTGCATTGCGGGCCGCAAGGGGCACGGGAAAACCACGGCCGTGAAAGAGGCCTAAGGATGTTCAGTGTGCACTACTCATGTCCTGTGAGTTACACCTATGGAATGTGGCCTGGTGGTCATCTGATACAGAACCATGGCTTACTCACTACATTACAAGGAATATGGACGTAATATAATAATTAAAGGGGAAGGAACCAATCAGTACTTAATTAAGCCAAGTGCCAATTATTTCTTATAAAATTCCCTTATAACCCAGCGGAGCAGACCGAACCTCCTCAGGATAACTGTGACCATGCGCCGTCACTCACCCTATTGTAAATGTACGGCCCGGATCTAAAGTTCCCGCACCGGCAATCCAGTTGTGGACCGAAAGACGAAGATATAATAAATAGTAGAAGCAGCAGTTCTGCTGCCAACAGTGGACCCAGCAATCATATGATCACACGGTGTCTCCTGACATAGCCACAGTGCCCCATAACACTACCAGCCACAGTGACCCATAACACTACCAGCCACAGTGCCCCATAACACTACCAGCCACAGTGCCCCATAACACTACCAGCCACAGTGCCCCATAACACTACCAGCCACAGTGCCCCATAACACTACCAGCCACAGTGCCCCATAACAGTGCCCACCACAGTGCCCCATAACAATGCCCACCACAGTGCCCCATAACAGTGCTCACCACAGTGCCCCATAACAGTGCTCAGCCACAGTGCCCCATAACAGTGCTCACCACAGTGCCCCATAACAATGCCACCACAGTGCCCCATAACAGTGCCCACCACAGTGCCCCATAACAATGCTCACCACAGTGCCCCATAACAGTGCTCACCACAGTGCCCCATAACAGTGCTCACCACAGTGCCCCATAACAATGCTCACCACAGTGCCCCATAACAATGCCCACCACAGTGCCCCATAACAGTGCTCACCACAGTGCCCCATAACAATGCCCACCACAGTGCCCCATAACAGTGCTCACCACAGTGCCCCATAACAGTGCTCACCACAGTGCCCCATAACAATGCCCACCACAGTGCCCCATAACAATGCCCACCACAGTGCCCCATAACAGTGCTCACCACAGTGCCCCATAACAGTGCTCACCACAGTGCCCCATAACAATGCCCACCACAGTGCCCCATAACAATGCCCACCACAGTGCCCCATAACAGTGCTCACCACAGTGCCCCATAACAATGCCCACCACAGTGCCCCATAACAGTGCTCACCACAGTGCCCCATAACAGTGCCCACCACAGTGCCCCATAACAGTGCTCACCACAGTGCCCCATAACAGTGCTCACCACAGTGCCCCATAACAATGCCCACCACAGTGCCCCATAACAATGCCCACCACAGTGCCCCATAACAATGCCCACCACAGTGCCCCATAACAATGCCCACCACAGTGCCCCATAACAATGCTCACCACAGTGCCCCATAACAATGCCCACCACAGTGCCCCATAACAATGCCCACCACAGTGCCCCATAACAATGCTCACCACAGTGCCCCATAACAATGCTCACCACAGTGCCCCATAACAGTGCTCACCACAGTGCCCCATAACAATGCTCCACCACAGTGCCCCATAACAGTGCTCACCACAGTGCCCCATAACAATGCCCACCACAGTGCCCCATAACAATGCTCACCACAGTGCCCCATAACAGTGCCCACCACAGTGCCCCATAACAGTGCTCACCACAGTGCCCCATAACAATGCCCACCACAGTGCCCCATAACAATGCCCACCACAGTGCCCCATAACAATGCCCACCACAGTGCCCCATAACAGTGCTCACCACAGTGCCCCATAACAATGCCCACCACAGTGCCCCATAACAATGCCCACCACAGTGCCCCATAACAGTGCTCACCACAGTGCCCCATAACAATGCCCACCACAGTGCCCCATAACAGTGCTCACCACAGTGCCCCATAACAATGCCCACCACAGTGCCCCATAACAATGCCCACCACAGTGCCCCATAACAATGCCCACCACAGTGCCCCATAACAATGCCCACCACAGTGCCCCATAACAATGCCCACCACAGTGCCCCATAACAGTGCTCACCACAGTGCCCCATAACAATGCCCACCACAGTGCCCCATAACAATGCCCACCACAGTGCCCCATAACAATGCCCACCACAGTGCCCCATAACAGTGCCCACCACAGTGCCCCCATAACAGTGCTCACCACAGTGCCCCATAACAATGCCCACCACAGTGCCCCATAACAATGCCCACCACAGTGCCCCATAACAGTGCTCACCACAGTGCCCCATAACAATGCCCACCACAGTGCCCCATAACAATGCCCACCACAGTGCCCCATAACAGTGCTCACCACAGTGCCCCATAACAATGCCCACCACAGTGCCCCATAACAATGCCCACCACAGTGCCCCATAACAATGCCCACCACAGTGCCCCATAACAGTGCTCACCACAGTGCCCCATAACAATGCTCACCACAGTGCCCCATAACAGTGCTCACCACAGTGCCCCATAACAGTGCTCACCACAGTGCCCCATAACAGTGCTCACCACAGTGCCCCATAACAGTGCTCACCACAGTGCCCCATAACAATGCCCACCACAGTGCCCCATAACAATGCCCACCACAGTGCCCCATAACAATGCCCACCACAGTGCCCCATAACAGTGCTCACCACAGTGCCCCATAACAGTGCTCACCACAGTGCCCCATAACAATGCCCACCACAGTGCCCCATAACAATGCCCACCACAGTGCCCCATAACAATGCCCACCACAGTGCCCCATAACAATGCCCACCACAGTGCCCCATAACAGTGCTCACCACAGTGCCCCATAACAGTGCTCACCACAGTGCCCCATAACAATGCCCACCACAGTGCCCCATAACAGTGCTCACCACAGTGCCCCATAACAATGCCCACCACAGTGCCCCATAACAGTGCCCACCACAGTGCCCCATAACAGTGCTCACCACAGTGCCCCATAACAGTGCTCACCACAGTGCCCCATAACAGTGCTCACCACAGTGCCCCATAACAATGCCCACCACAGTGCCCCATAACAATGCCCACCACAGTGCCCCATAACAGTGCTCACCACAGTGCCCCATAACAATGCCCACCACAGTGCCCCATAACAATGCCCACCACAGTGCCCCATAACAATGCCCACCACAGTGCCCCATAACAGTGCTCACCACAGTGCCCCATAACACTACCAGCCACAGTGCCCCATAACACTACCAGCCACAGTGCCCCATAACACTACCAGCCACAGTGCCCACATAACACTACCAGCCACAGTGCCCCATAACACTACTAGCCACAGTGACCCATAACACTACCAGCCACAGTGCCCCATAACACTACTAGCCACAGTGCCCCATAACACTACCAGCCACAGTGACCCATAACACTACCAGCCACAGTGACCCATAACACTACCAGCCACAGTGCCCACATAACACTGCTATCCACAGTACCCACATAACACTACTAGCCACAGTGCCCCATAACACTACCAGCCACAGTGACCCATAACACTACCAGCCACAGTGCCCACATAACACTGCTATCCACAGTACCCACATAACACTACTATCCACAGTACCTACATAACACTACTATCCACAGTGCCCACATAACACTACTATCCACAGTGCCCACATAACACTGCTATCCACAGTGCCCAAATAACACTGATATCCACAGTGCCTAATAACACTACAATTCACAGTGCCCCTACAGCACAACTTGCACACACATATCCTCCGGTCCACGCACAGCCTGCGCACACGTGTCCTGCAGTCCACACACATATCCTTCGGTCCATGCACAGCCTGCGCACACGTGTCCTGCAGTCCACACACATATCCTCCGATCCACGCACAGCCTGTGCACACGTGTCCTGCAGTCCACACACATATTCTGCAGTCCACGCACAGCCTGCGCTCACGTGTCCTGCAGTCCACACACATATCCTCCGGTCCACGCACAGCCTGTGCACACGTATCCTGCAGTCTACACACATATCCTCCGGTCCACGCACAGCCTGTGCACACGTATCCTGCAGTCTACACACATATCCTCCGGTCCACGCACAGCCTGCGCACACGTATCCTGCAGTCCACACACATATTCTGCGGTCCATGCACAGCCTGCGCACACGTATCCTGCAGTCCACACACATATTCTGCGGTCCATGCACAGCCTGCGCACACGTGTCCTGCAGTCCACACACATATTCTGCGGTCCATGCACAGCCTGCGCACACGTATCCTGCAGTCTACACACATATTCTGTGGTCCACGCACAGCCTGCGCACACGTGTCCTGCAGTCCACACAGATATTCTGCGGTCCACGCACAGCCTGCGCACACGTGTCCTGCAGTCCACACAGATATTCTGCGGTCCATGCACAGCCTGCGCACACGTGTCCTGCAGTCCATACACATATTCTGTGGTCCACGCACAGCCTGCGCACACGTATCCTGCAGTCCACACAGATATTCTGCGGTCCACGCACAGCCTGCGCTCACATGTCCTGCGGTCCACACAGATATTCTGTGGTCCACGCACAGCCTGCGTTCACAGTGGGATGCTCTGCAGACTGCTCGCTGCAGACGCACTCCGGCCTCCATCTTACGTCCTGCTCCCTAGAAGTCTAAATTGGGCTTAATGACACACTCGTCTCATCTAGATTGCTGGAGCATTAGCCCTGACAGATGAAGATGGCCTTGAGGATTGTATAATGCCCCTTAATAACCTATTGCCATTCAGGCAAAACAATTAAAATGAAGGTAATGGCGATGAAAGGCGCGCGGGGAGATGTCGGTCCGCCCGTGATTTGACAGGTAAATCTTCAGGCACAGGAACAGAGAGGTCGAGATTCACCCTCCATGTAAATACTGCTCTTGACATGATGATTTTCATATAAACATCCTCCATCAATGATCTGTGAGGCAGCGCCGCCTGCTGGTGAGATGTGATAACTGCGTGGCTGCAGCGATTCCCAGGTATGAGGGTAATCTTTGGCATTACTTTTTCATGTTTCTTCACCACAGACACTATTCACACTATGATAAAAAGCTGCAGTAACGCGTCCACGTGTCCCGGGCTTTCTGCATTCAGCAATGGGCAGAATCTGCTATCGTACGCCTCCCGCCATCACTGCTGTAACGGCAGCCAGTGCAACAACGGACACTTCACAGGTAAGGCCCTGTTCACATTACGTTTTTTTCTTTATGTGTTAGGTGTAAGCTCCTGACCTACGTGCTCCTTTCAGCCTCCGTCTGCCGGTCTACAGCATAGTGTAGTAGATTACGCTCCATCCAGTATCCCTACAGACGCCATGAAAGCCTATGGATGACGGATGCCACTGTAAGCCGCCCGTCACTCGCCCCGTTACATGTGTGCCTTGGGGGCCACTGTGCGCCAGTCATTCACCCGACACCTAACCCCACGAAGCACTACAGGAGTGAGAGCAGACAGTGGCATCATCATATGGTTCAGTGGGATGAGGGGGAGCTGAGGCCGTCTGCCCTCCAGGGGGCGCTCTTCTAGTGAGTGGCAGATGGGGAGAGGGGCGAGTTTAGTTCTTTCTGGACTGGGGTGATTGGCCTCTGTGGCCAAGAGTCAGGCTGCTTTCCTAGGGGATGACACCAGCTCTGACGTTGTGGGGTAGCTTCCTCTACTGTTTGCACCCCAGCGACAACGCCCCCTTTCTCCCTCTGAGTCCCCTCTGAGGACCAACTTCCCCGGGGAAGCGCCAGTAATTAGAGTCCATACATGGACCGTTACCTTATATGGACAGTTACCTTATATGGACCGTTACCTTATATGGACCGTTACCTTATATGGACAGTTACCTTATATGGACAGTTACCTTATATGGACAGTTACCATATATGGACCGTTACCTTATATGGACAGTTATCTTATATGGACCGTTACCTTATATGGACAGTTACCTTATATGGACAGTTACCTTATATGGATCGTTACCTTATATGGACAGTTACCTTATATGGACAGTTACCATATATGGACCGTTACCTTATATGGACAGTTATCTTATATGGACCGTTACCTTATGTGGACAGTTACCATATATGGACAGTTACCTTATATGGATCGTTACCTTATATGGACAGTTACCTTATGTGGTGCTGTGCTGTAGAGGTAATGCAGCAGCTGAGCTTTCTCTTCTCATACAGGAGCTGTCTGAGCTCTGCCCTAGGGGTAATGCAGCAGCAGAGCTTTCTCTTCTCATATAGGAGCTGTCTGGACTATGCTGTAGGGTTGATGCAGCAGCAGAGCTTTCTCCTCTCATACAGGAGCTGTCTGGGCTGTGCTGTAAGGTAATGCAGCAGCTGAGCTTTCTCTTCTCATACAGGAGCTGTCTGGGCTGTAGGGGTAATGTAGCAGCAGAGCTTTCTCTTCTCATACAGGAGCTGTCTGGTCTGTGCTGTAGGGTTAATGCAGCAGCAGAGCTTTCTCTTCTCATATAGGAGCTGTCTGGGCTGTGCTGTAGGGTTAATGCAGCAGCTGAGCTTTCTCTTCTCATACAGGAGCTGTCTGGACTGTGCTGTATGGTTGATGCAGCAGCTGAGCTTTCTCCTCTCATACAGGAGCTGTCTGTGCTGTGCTGTAGGGTTAATGCAGCAGCTGAGCTTTCTCTTTTCATACAGGAGCTCTCTGTGCTGTGCTGTAGGGGTAATGCAGCAGCTGAGCTTTCTCCTCTCATACAGGAGCTGTCTGGGCTGTGCTGTAGGGGTAATGCAGCAGCTGAGCTTTCTCTTTTCATACAGAAGCTGTCTGGACTGTGCTATAGGGTTAATGCAGCAGCTGAGCTTTCTCTTCTCTTACAGGAGCTGTCTGGGCTGTGCTATAGGGTTAATGCAGCAGCTGAGCTTTCTCCTCATACAGGAGCTGTCTGGGCTGTGCTGTAGGGGTAATGCAGCAGCTGAGCTTTCCCTTCCCATACAGGAGCTGTCTGGGCTGTGCTGTAGGGTTAATGCAGCAGATGAGCTTTCCCTTCTCATACAGGAGCTGTCTGGGCTGTGATGTAGGGGTAATGCAGCAGCTGAGCTTTCTCTTCTCTTACAGGGGCTGTCTGGGCTGTGCTGTAGGGGTAATGCAGCAGCTGAGCTTTCTCTTCTCTTACAGGGGCTGTCTGGGCTGTGCTGTAGGGGTAATGCAGCAGCTGAGCTTTCTCTTCTCATACAGGAGCTGTCTGGACTGTGCTATAGGGTTAATGCAGCAGCTGAGCTTTCTCTTCTCATACAGGAGCTGTCTGGGCTATGCTGTAAGGGTAATGCAGCAGCTGAGCTTTCTCTTCTCATACAGGAGCTGTCTGTTCTGTGCTGTAGTGGTAATGCAGCAGCTGAGCTTTCCTTCTCATACAGGAGCTGTCTGGACTGTGCTGTAGGGTTGATGCAGCAGCTGAGCTTTCTCTTCTCATATAGGAGCTGTCTGGGCTGTGCTGTAGGGTTGATGCAGCAGCTGAGCTTTCTCTTCTCATACAGGAGCTCTCTGGACTGTGCTGTAGGGGTAATGCAGCAGCAGAGCTTTCTCTTCTCATACAGGAGCTGTCTGGTCTGTGCTTTAGGGTTAATGCAGCAGATGAGCTTTCCCTTCTCATACAGGAGCTGTCTGGGCTGTAATGTAGGGGTAATGCAGCAGCTGAGCTTTCTCTTCTCTTACAGGGGCTGTCTGGGCTGTGCTGTAGGGGTAATGCAGCAGCTGAGCTTTCTCCTCTCATACAGGAGCTGTCTGGGCTGTGCTGTAGGGGTAATGCAGCAGCTGAGCTTTCTCTTCTCATACAGCAGCTGTCTGGGCTGTGCTGTAGAGGTAATGCAGCAGCTGAGCTTTCTCCTCTCATACAGAAGCTGTCTGGGCTATGCTGTAGGGGTAATGCAGCAGCTGAGCTTTCCCTTCCCATACAGGAGCTGTCTGGGCTGTGCTGTAATGCAGCAGATGAGCTTTCCCTTCTCATACAGGAGCTGTCTGGACTGTGCTGTAGAGGTAATGCAGCAGCTGAGCTTTCCCTTCTCATACAGGAGCTGTTTAGACTGTGCTATAAGGTTAATGCAGCAGCTGAGCTTTCCCTTCTCATACAGGAGCTGTCTGTGCTGTGCTGTAGGGTTAATGCAGCAGATGAGCTTTCCCTTCTCATACAGGAGCTGTCTGGACTGTGCTGTAGGGGTAATGCAGCAGCTGAGCTTTCCCTTCCCATACAGGAGCTGTCTGGGCTGTGCTGTAGGGTTAATGCAGCAGATGAGCTTTCCCTTCTCATACAGGAGCTGTCTGGACTGTGCTGTAGAGGTAATGCAGCAGCTGAGCTTTCCTTCTCATACAGGAGCTGTCTGGTGGGTATGACTGTGCTGTAGAGGTAATGCAGCAGCTGAGCTTTCCCTTCTCATACAGGAGCTGTTTAGACTGTGCTATAAGGTTAATGCAGCAGCTGAGCTTTCCCTTCTCATACAGGAGCTGTCTGGGCTGTGCTATATGGTTAATGCAGCAGATGAGCTTTCCCTTCTCATACAGGAGCTGTCTGGACTGTGCTGTAGAGGTAATGCAGCAGCTGAGCTTTCCCTTCCCATACAGGAGCTGTCTGAGCTGTGCTGTAGGGTTAATGCAGCAGATGAGCTTTCCCTTCTCATACAGGAGCTGTCTGGACTGTGCTGTAGAGGTAATGCAGCAGCTGAGCTTTCCCTTCTCATACAGGAGCTGTCTGAGCTGTGCTGTAGGGGTAATGCAGCAGCTGAGCTTTCTCTTCTCATCCAGCAGCTGTCTGTGCTGTGCTTTAGGGTTAATGCAGCAGATGAGCTTTCCCTTCTCATACAGGAGCTGTCTGGGTTATGCTGTAAGGTAATGCAGCAGCTGAGCTTTCTCTTCTCATACAGGAGCTGTCTGGGCTGTGCTGTAGGGTTAATGCAGCAGATGAGCTTTCCCTTCTCATACAGGAGCTGTCTGGGCTGTGCTATATGGTTAATGCAGCAGCTAAGCTTTCTCTTCTCATACAGAAGCTGTCTGGGCTGTGCTGTAGGGTTGATGCAGCATCTGAGCTTTCCCTTCTCATACAGGAGCTGTCTGGGCTGTGCTTTAGGGTTGATGCAGCAGCTGAGCTTTCCCTTCTTATACAGGAGCTGTCTGGGCTGTGCTGTAGGGTTGATGCAGCAGCAGATCTTTCCCTTCTCATACAGGAGCTGTCTGTGCTGTGCTGTAGGGTTAATGCAGCAGATGAGCTTTCCCTTCTCATACAGGAGCTGTCTGGACTGTGCTGTAGGGGTAATGCAGCAGCTGAGCTTTCCCTTCCCATACAGGAGCTGTCTGGGCTGTGCTGTAGGGTTAATGCAGCAGATGAGCTTTCCCTTCTCATACAGGAGCTGTCTGGACTGTGCTGTAGAGGTAATGCAGCAGCTGAGCTTTCCCTTCTCATACAGGAGCTGTTTAGACTGTGCTATAAGGTTAATGCAGCAGCTGAGCTTTCCCTTCTCATACAGGAGCTGTCTGGACTGTGCTGTAGGGGTAATGCAGCAGCTGAGCTTTCTCTTCTCATCCAGCAGCTGTCTGTGCTGTGCTTTAGGGTTAATGCAGCAGATGAGCTTTCCCTTCTCATACAGGAGCTGTCTGGGTTATGCTGTAAGGTAATGCAGCAGCTGAGCTTTCTCTTCTCATACAGGAGCTGTCTGGGCTGTGCTGTAGGGTTAATGCAGCAGATGAGCTTTCCCTTCTCATACAGGAGCTGTCTGGGCTGTGCTATATGGTTAATGCAGCAGCTAAGCTTTCTCTTCTCATACAGAAGCTGTCTGGGCTGTGCTGTAGGGTTGATGCAGCATCTGAGCTTTCCCTTCTCATACAGGAGCTGTCTGGGCTGTGCTTTAGGGTTGATGCAGCAGCTGAGCTTTCCCTTCTTATACAGGAGCTGTCTGGGCTGTGCTGTAGGGTTGATGCAGCAGCAGATCTTTCCCTTCTCATACAGGAGCTGTCTGGGCTTTCTCATATCCACAATATAAATTGACGACGGACAGTGACCTTCCTGACTACCCTTTGTGGGCGGGATCATGAGGACTCTTACTGTTAATCACCCTGTGTTGGCGGAGATAATGAGGACTTTTACTGTCAATCATCCAGTGTGGGTGGGGTCATCAGGACTCTTCTTGTCTCTGTTAGGAGTCCTGTTGGAATATCCTCTGTGATTAACTCAGAAATCCACTGTCAGGTACCTAAGAAAATAAACCTTTTCTTCATCTCCCTGTCTTAGATGAGGATCCAGGAGCAGAGAACGGTTTGGAGTGTTACAGCCGCTCAAGTCCTAAAGAGTCCGGCACAATGCGGTGTCGGGGGCAGATGACCCAGTGTATGGACCTAATAGGTGAGAGCTTGCGATCCTTTCTGTCCCCTGGCCTCTGCTCTACACGAGATCTTCTGACCATAGAACTCACACTCGCTCCCATATTTTCTCGCCAGGTTCTTCTCCAGATGAGGTGGTGATGAGCGGCTGCGCTACTAAAGCCTTCTGCCAGGGCCTGTACCCCCAGTTCAACATCCCGGGATGGAAGAGCACCCAGTGCTGTGGCCAATCGCTCTGCAACCACAAGAGCAACTGAATCAGAAAGGAGACGCAAAACAAGTCTTACACCCGGATGCGGCAGATTTTAAGTTTACACTTGCCGAATGTTCGTTTTTTCCCGCTGCAGTGCCGCACATTTTAAGGGGAATGTTACGGTTATTGCACCATGACAAGCTTTTTACAAGTGAAGCTGATCGTCTGATCGGCTATTATCCTGGAGGTGCTGGTTCTGGCTGTACGATTTTCCTGCAGCGGCCACTACTGGATAAGAGTGGTATTACACTCTGGGTAATAGAGTGGCTTGTGGCTGGCCAAATATTTCCTCTGCAGGAGAAAAATGCTCTGATTGTAAGCAGGGAGCTTCCCTCTGTCACATCCATATGCATGGGTTATCTTCAGGGTTTTCATGATGCGCAGTGGTGCGGTATACAATGCTGTTTCCAGTGCCGCAATCCTCCCCATTATACCCCTGTGTAATGTCATACTATATAAGATCCCAAACAAAACCTGACAGCGGGATTTAGCCTAGAACCAATCTAGAACTTGGTCTGTTCCATGAGTCACTGCATTCACCACAATCAGCAAAATAAATCCCTTTGTGTTTTAATAAAAAGCACTGAGTGCAGCGTTTGTATGTGGGGCTCATCAAGAATGGAAATACGGGCATATCATGGTGAAATCAGCTCAGTGTAGGGGAGGGTACAGCGATAGCCAACATCCCACAATATCATAGTCACAGCACAGGGCTCTGGAAAGCTTAGATCTGGAGAGATGTCTGTCAGTGCATTACTATGTTCCACCACTAGATGGTGCTCTGCTCTATACAGAATGTGCTGATTACAGGTGCAGTACCTGACCTTTCCACTGGATGGAGCTGTTTATAATGTTTGCCATAATTCTAAATTCTGATGCATTTCACGTCCTCCATTTCTGGAGCGCTCCAGAAGAGAGCAATCATCACCAGCAACTCAGTTCTGTAAAGCATCAAACATCTCCTCTTTACTATGAAGATCTACTACTACTTGCAGCAACAACATCAAACTGTGGCCATGAACATGATGGGTTGTTGGCCTTAGGATGTAAATGTTTACATTCAATAACAGCAAGCTGAGATCTGGAAATGGAAGTATTTTACTTAATATATGGTATCATTATTTAGGGCCAGATCAAGGTTAAAGGAGGACTCTTCGTGGGGCCTCCTCCCCTTCTACTGCTGCCATGCTACCAGTGACCACTCCACCAAAACCTCCAATTCCAGTCCCATGTCTGGCCGGTGCAGTGAAGGTGGGAACTGGGTGGTGGAGGTCAGTAGGTGGTGGAGGTTAATAGGCGGTGGAGGTCGATAAACAGTGGAAGCCAATAGGTGGTGGAGGTCAGTAGCTGGTGGAGGTCAGTAGCTGGTGGAGGTCAGTAGCTGGTGGTGGTCAGTAGCTGGTGGAGGTCAGTAGCTGGTGGAGGTCAGTAGCTGGTGGTGGTCAGTAGCTGGTGGAGGTCAGTAGAGGCTGGAGGTCAGTAGAGGCTGGAGGTCAGTAGAGGCTGGAGGTCAGTAGCTGGTGGAGGTCAGTAGCTGGTTGAGGTCAGTAGCTGGTGGTGGTCAGTAGCTGGTGGAGGTCAGTAGCTGGTGGAGGTCAGTAGCTGGTGGAGGTCAGTAGGTGCTGGAGGTCAGTAGGTGCTGGAGGTCAGTAGCTGGTGGAGGTCAGTAGGTGCTGGAGGTCAGTAGGTGCTGGAGGTCAGTAGGTGCTGGAGGTCAGTAGGTGCTGGAGGTCAGTAGCTGGTGGAGGTCAGTAGTTGGTGGAGGTCAGTAGGTGCTGGGCCTGGAGGTCAGTAGCTGGTGGGGGTCAGTAGCTGGTGGGGGTCAGTAGCTGGTGGAGGTCAGTAGCTGGTGGAGGTCAGTAGCTGGTGGTGGTCAGTAGGTGCTGAAGGTCAGTAGCTGGTGGAGGTCAGTAGCTGGTGGAGGTCAGTAGCTGGTGGAGGTCAGTAGGTGCTGGAGGTCAGTAGGTGCTGGAGGTCAGTAGCTGGTGGAGGTCAGTAGGTGCTGGAGGTCAGTAGGTGCTGGAGGTCAGTAGGTGCTGGAGGTCAGTAGGTGCTGGAGGTCAGTAGGTGCTGGAGGTCAGTAGCTGGTGGAGGTCAGTAGGTGCTGGAGGTCAGTAGCTGGTGGAAGTCAGTAGCTGGTGAGGTCTGTAGCTGGTGGGGGTCTGTAGGTGCTGGAGGTCAGTAGCTGGTGGAGGTCAGTAGGTGCTGGGCCTGGAGATCAGTAGCTGGTGGAGGTCAGTAGGTGCTGGGCCTGGAGGTCAGTAGCTGGTGGGGGTCAGTAGCTGGTGGAGGTCAGTAGCTGGTGGGGGTCCAGGAGTGGTCCAGCTTTTTACAAGCAAGTGAAAATCAATAGTGTCCTGGGTTTGTATTACTCATCAGCAGAATACAGGCTGCCATGTACATCTGCATTCTGCCAAAGGAGCACCATGGGAGCAGGCAGACGTCATCCAGCTGATGTCCTCTGACCACGGCAGTGGACACGTCGGCAGCTCCACTGCTTCCTTATCTCATTGTTCTTGATCACTTCTAGGGGTGAGGCTACTCTGTGGCCTTCTCTAGTCTTCTCTATATTGGTCACAGTGACCCCCAGCGATCAGCAGCAAGTGTCGAATTTCCCCACAGCGCCACCACAGGGGAAAAGAAGAATTACACCATTTTCATCAATGGGTCCGTGCCACCCATAGACAGGCCGGGTCCTCCACATTTAGAGACGCTCTTTATGGTCCTCTGGTCAATAACTGTGGGTCCTGGATCGAAGACCCCCCCATAATTATCTAATAGGGTAAATGGGTTTTCCGGACCGCACAGCCGTGTTCAGGCCATTTACTAAATGGCAGCCATTGTTCTTCTGAACGTCAATTCCTGATAGAATAGCGGATGTGACGCACACGGCGCAGGTAACGTGACGGAGACGCTCGTGTTGTTATTGTCTCGCTCTGACGTCTCGCCTGTGACACACCCGCACGGTCTCTGCATTCCAGTGAAGACGTCTCTTTCATGGTCACTTATGTCTATATGACCATTACCCAGATTCTAAGACCTCAGAGGGATCTTCTGAGACCTCACGTGAGGCAGAAATCCCCTGAGATTCCTAGAAGTTCTTCTCTCCATCCGTGAAGAGCAGGAGATTCCGATGACACAAATCCTGACCGAGAACGAATAGAGACTCGATCACTAGATCTGCCGAGAGCATCGTGTGCCGGAGCGTCAGCCATGACCGGGCAGAACATTCCCCCGCAGTCTGCCGGAGAACAGCCACGGATCACCCAATACATGGAAAACACCGAGGTACTAGGAATCGGGGACTAGACTACTATAGGACGAAACACTGGGGAATGGGGCACTATACCACTGGACACCAGGGACTAGGTGACTATACCACTGGACACCAGGGACTAGACTACTATACCACTGGACACCAGGGACTAGGCGACTATACCACTGGACAGCAGGGACTAGGCGACTATAGGACGAAACACTGGGGAATGGAGCACTATACCACTGGACACCAGGGACTAGGCGACTATAGGACGAAACAATGCGGAATGGGGCCCTATACCACTGGACACCAGGGGCTAGGCGACTATAGGACGAAACACTGTGGAATGGGGCCCTATACCACTGGACACTAGAGACTAGGGACTATAGGATGAAACACTGGGGAATGGGGCACTATACCACTGGACACCAAGGACTAGGCGACTATACCACTGGACACCAGGGACTAGGTGACTATACCACTGGACACCAGGGACTAGGCGACTATAGGACGAAACACTGGGGAATGGAGCACTATACCACTGGACACCAGGGACTAGGCGACTATACCACTGGACACCAGGGACTAGGCGACTATACCACTGGACACCAGGGACTAGGCGACTATACCACTGGACACCAGGAACTAGACTACTATAAGACGAAACACTGCGGAATGGGGCACTATACCACTGGACACCAGGGACTAGGCGACTATACCACTGGACACCAGGAACTAGACTACTATAGGACGAAACACTGCGGAATGGGGCACTATACCACTGGACACCAGGGACTAGGCGACTATACCACTGGACAGCAGGGACTAGGTGACTATACCACTGGACACCAGGGACTAGGTGACTATACCACTGGACAGCAGGGACTAGGCGACTATACCACTGGACACCAGGGACTAGGCGACTATACCACTGGACACCAGGGACTAGGTGACTATACCACTGGACACCAGGGACTAGGGACTATAGGATGAAACACTGGTGAATGGAGCACTATACTACTGGACACCAGGGACTAGCCTACTATACCACTGGACACCAGGGACTAGGCGACTATAGGATGAAACACTGCGGAATGGAGCACTATACCACTGGACACCAGGGACTAGGCGACTATAGGATAAACACTGGGGAATGGAGCACTATACCACTGGACACCAGGGACTAGGCGACTATAGGATGAAACACTGCGGATTGGGGCACTATACCACTGGACACCAGGGACTAGACTACTATAGGATGAAACACTGGGGAATGGGGCACTATACCACTGGACACCAGGGACAAGGCGACTATAGGATGAAACACTGGGGAATGGGGCACTATACCACTGGACACCAGGGACTAGGCTACGATAGGATGAAACACTGGGGAACAGAACACTATACCACTGGACACCAGGGACTAGGTGACTATAGGATGAAACACTGCGGAATGAAGCACTATACCACTGGACACCAGGGACTAGGCGACTATAGGATAAGCACTGGGGAATGGAGCACAATACCACTGGACAACAGGGACTAGGGACTATAGGATGAAACACTGCGGAATGGAGCACTATACCACTGGACACCAGGGACTAGGCGACTATAGGACGAAACACTGCGGAATGGGGCGCTATACCACTGGACAACAGGGACTAGGCGACTATAGGATGAAACACTGCGGAATAGGGCCCTATACCACTGGACACCAGGGACTAGGGACTATAGGATGAAACACTGGGGAATGGAGCACTATACTACTGGACACCAGGGACTAGGCGACTACAGGATGAAACACTGGGGAACAGAACACTATGGGCACCAGGAGCTTGACTACTATAGGATGAAACACTGGGGAATGGAGCACTATAACACTGGACACCAGGGACTAGGTGACTATAGGACGAAACACTGCGGAATGGAGCACTATACCACTGGACACCAGGGACTAAGCGACTATAGGATGAAACACTGCGGAATGGGGCCCTATACCACTGGACACCAGGGACTAGGCGACTATAGGATGAAACACTGGGGAATGGGGCACTATACCACTGGACACCAGAGACTAGCCTACTATACCACTGGACACCAGGGACTAGACTACTATAGGATGAAAGACTGCAGAATGGAGCACTATACCACTGGACACCAGGGACTTGGCGACTATAGGTTGAAACACTGCAGAATGGGGCACTATACCACTGGACACCAGGGACTTGGTGACTATAGGATAAAACACTGGGGAATTGGGCCCTATACCACTGGACACCAGGGACTAGACTACTATGCAAAAAAAGCGGGTCAGTCAGCGCATCCCAATGTGCAGGTGCATGCTGCCATGGCTAGAAACACAAAGAAAACAAAGGACAATGCAGCAGCGCTCTGCAGACACAAATAAAGTACAACAATGCCATAATTATAGAAAACATTCTGGTGCTAATGCTGCGCTTATAAATGTGAGATTCTTGGCAAATACATTTTGTACAAAAATATCTGGGCCCGTCTGCCACACGTCTAGGCGATCTCTATCAGACGAGAACCTAACACTAAATACTACCTGTAATGTGCTATAATGGCCACCAGAAAATCCAGGGAGTGCAGGTTCCACATGCATGCCGGGTCCACTCTGCTTTTTACCATTTTTGGTGCCATAACGGCCTCCATTAAATCCAGGGATGCAGGTACCAACATGCATGCTGAGCCCACTCTATACTTCTCCTGGTGCCAAATGGCTTCCAATGACTACAATGAGCGCAGCTGCAGCTTTATACTTACTCTGATTAAAAGCAGTGTTAGGTTCCCGCCTGATAGAGATCACCTTGACGTGTGGCAGACGGGCCCAGATAATTTTGTACAAAATGTATTTGCCAAGAATCTCTAAATAATAAGCGCAGCATAAGCACCAAGATGTTTTCTATAATTATGGCATTGTTGTACTTTATTTGTGTCTGCAGAGCGCTGCTGCATTGTCCTTTTTTTCTCTGTGTTTCTAGCCATGGCAGCGCGCACCTTTTTCACTAGGCTACTATACAGCTGGATACCAGGGACTAGACTACTATACCACTGGACACCAGGGACTAGACTACTATACCACTGGACACCAGGGACAAGACTACTATACCACTGGACACCAGGGACAAGACTACTATACCACTGGACACCAGGGACTAGACTACTATACCACTGGACACCAGGGACTAGACTACTATACCACTGGACACCAGGGACTAGACTACTATACCACTGGACACCAGGGAATAGACTACTATACCACTGGACACCAGAGACAATACTACTATACCACTGGACACCAGGGACAAGACTACTATACCACTGGACACCAGGGACTAGACTACTATACCACTGGACACCAGGGAAAAGACTACTATACCACTGGACACCAGGGACTAGACTACTATACCACTGGACACCAGGGAAAAGACTACTATACCACTGGACACCAGGGACTAGACTACTATACCACTCAACACCAGGGACTAGACTACTATACCACTGGACACCAGGGACTAGACTACTATACCACTGGACACCAGGGACAAGACTACTATACCACTGGACACCAGGGACTAGACTACTATACCACTCAACACCAGGGACTAGACTACTATACCACTGGACACCAGGGACTAGACTACTATACCACTGGACACCAGGGAATAGACTACTATACCACTGAACACCAGGGACAAGACTAATTTACCGCTGGACACCAGGGACTAGACTAATTTACCGCTGGACACCAGGGACTAGACTACTATACCACTGGACACCAGGGACTAGGCTACTATACCAATGGACACCAGGGAGTAGGCTACTATACCAATGGACACCAGGGACTAGACTACTATACCACTGGACACCAGGGACAAGACTACTTTACCACTGGACACCAGGGACTAGACTACTATACCACTGGACACCAGGAAGTAGGCTACTATACCAATGGACACCAGGGACTAGACTACTATACCAATGGACACCAGGGACTAGACTACTATACCACTGGAAACCAGGGACTAGACTACTATACCACTGGAAACCAGGGACTAGACTACTATAGGATAAAACACTGGGGAATGGGGCACCATATTACTGGACACCAGGGCCTAAACAACTATACTACTGGAAAGAAGAGACTAGACTACTATACCACTAGACACATGAGCCTAGGATAGTATACCACCAGACACCAGGGACTTGATTATTTTACTATTGAACACTAGGTACTAGGCTACTATACCACTGGACATCAGGTACTAGGCTACTTTACCACTGGACACCAGGGACTTGACGATCAAGTTACTGGACACCACTTGACAACAGGGACCATGTTACTATACCACTTCACACCGGAGACTATGTTACTATCCCACTAAAAATCAGGGACTATGTTACTATACCACTGGACACCAGGGACTATGTCACTATACCACTAAACATGGGGACACTATAACCCTTGAAACTAGGAACTAGGCTATTATACTGCACAACTGGAGAATGGGTCACGACGCCTTTGAACACCAGGGACCTGCACACTAAACAGGGACCGGAGGAGTAAATCTTAGGAAACCATTTAATGACCGTGATACTAGATACAGGGGACCAGGCCACTAAATGACCACAAATCAAGGACTAGGCCACTAGATCGGAGACACCAGGGACTGGGCCAAAGGACTGCATAGCAGAAAGACAACCTGCACAAATGCAGGGCCAAAAGACCGAGGGGCCCGCCCTATCCCCGAGCTGTCATGTCTCCGCTCCGTCTGGTGGGATAGGGGGTGAAGCCGCTCCAGGGTGTTCTTTCTCACAATGATGCCAGGTAGCTGCATTAACCAGTAGGGGGCTCCATTTTGATATTTCCTATAGTCGTGGGCAAAAGTTTTGAGGATTACATAAATATTGGAAATGGGAAAAGTTGCTGCTTAAGTTTTTATAATAGCAATTTGCATATCCTCCAGAATGTTATGAAGAGCGATCAGATGAATCGCATAGTCCTTCTTTGCCATGAAAATTAACTTAATCCCCCAAAAAACCCTTTCCACTGCATTTCATTGCTGTCATTAAAGGACCTGCTGAGATCATTTCAGTAATCGTCTTGGTAACTCAGGTGAGAATGTTGACGAGCACAAGGCTGGAGATCATTATGTCAGGCTGATTGGGTTAAGATGGCCGACTTGACATGTTAAAAGGAGGGTGATGCTTGAAATCATTGTTCTTCCATTGTTAACCATGGTGACCTGCAAAGAAACGCGTGCAGCCATCATTGCGTTGCATAAAAATGGCTTCACAGGCAAGAATATTGTGGCTACTAAGATTGCACCTCAATCAACAATTTATAGGATCATCAAGAACTTCAAGGAAAGAGGTTCAGTTCTTGTAAAGAAGGCTTCAGGGCGTCCAAGAAAGTCCAGCAAGCGCCAGGATCGTCTCCTAAAGAGGATTCAGCTGCGGGATCAGAGTGCCACAAGTGCAGAGCTTGCTCAGGAATGGCAGCAGGCAGGTGTGAACGCATCTGCACACACAGTGAGGCGAATACTGTACTTTTGGAAGATGGCCTGGTGTCAAGAAGAGCAGCAAAGATGCCACTTCTCTCCAAAAAAAACATCAGGGACAGATTGATCTTCTGCAGAAAGTGTGGTGAATGGACTGCTGAGGACTGGGGCAAAGTCATATTCTCCAATGAAGCCTCTTTCCGATTGTTTGGGGCATCAGGAAAAAGGCTTGTCCGGAGAAGAAAAGGTGAGCGCTGCCATCAGTCCTGTGTCATGCCAACAGTAAAGCATCCTGAGACCATTCATGTGTGGGGTTGCTTCTCATCCAAGGGAGTGGGCTCACTCACAATTTTTCCCCAAAAACACAGCCATGAATAAAGAATGGTACCAAAACACCCTCCAACAGCAACTTCTTCCAACAATCCAACAGTTCGGTGAAGAACAATGCATTTTCCAGCACGATGGAGCGCCGTGCCATAAGGCAAAAGTGATAACTAAGTGGCTCGGGGACCAAAACGTTGACATTTTGGGTCCATGGCCTGGAAACTCCCCAGATCTTAATCCCATTGAGAACTTGTGGTCAATCCTCAAGAGGCGGGTGGACAAACAAAAACCCACTAATTCTGACAAACTCCAAGAAGTGATTATGAAGAATGGGCTGCTATCAGTCAGGAATTGGCCCAGAAGTTGATTGAGAGCATGCCCAGTCAGATTGCAGAGGTCCTGAAAAAGAAGGGCCAACACTGTAAATACTGACTCTGCATAAATGTCATGTAATTGTCGATAAAAGCCTCTGAAACGTATGAAGTGCGAGTAATGATATTTCACTACATCACAGAAACAACTGAAACAAAGATCAAAAGCAGTTTAGCAGCAAACTAATATTTGTGTCATTCTCAAAACTTTTGGCCATGACTGTACAGCGCCCTTATGTGACAATACCGCCGGTCACCGGGGTCCAAGGAAATGTGATGGGATTTGCAGATTGTTGAAGAACATCAAAGAACAAGTCATAGAAACACGGGACCCCGGGATGAAATCTTTGGAGGACCTGGCTTTGTATATTTGTGATTCAATTATCTCTCACTCCTCCCGTTTCCTCTTGGAAACTGCAGGAACCAACCTGAAATCTCATACAGCAATTATCTTGTTTTGATAAGTTTGGCGCGATGTCGGCAGAATAAAGAGCGAGGATTCCTGAAACAATAATACATTATTAATGAAAAACCTGATGGTAAGCGCCGGATCCTCAGAACCCGAGAGCGGCGAGAACCTATCCAAAAAGAGACTGTGCCATGGAGATTAATCTGCCACAAATTACAGCAAAGCTCCAGATCTACCCTGGATGTGATGAGACCTCTCCGAGGCGGACTCAGGGCAAAGAGGTCCTCAAAAGGTATTTTCTATTAGGAAAACAACTTTCAGGCGTCATCCTAGAAACGTACAGTTCTCTGTAAATAAAGTGTAAACTTGATTTCCTCCCTTCATGTCACCTAAAGTTGATAATTCACTGCTGAATAATTTATCATTATGTCTTTATAGTTATCAAACTTTTAAATCCAGGTCACAGACAAAACAGGACAACCAAATTATAGTATGCTGTCTGCCTGCAGTAACTGCTATCTACCACAAGGGGGAAATCCAGAGCTTGCTATATAGGGAAATAAAGAGCCACCACTAGAGGGAGCTCAGGAGATTACTACATACAGGAATATACAGCCACCACTAGAGGGAGCTCAGGAGATCACTACATACAGATATATACAGCCACCACTAGAGGGAGCTCAGAAGATTACTACATACAGGAATATAGAGCCACCACTAGAGGGAGCTCAGGAGATTACTACATACAGATATATACAGCCACCACTAGGAGGAGCTCAGGAGATTACTACATACAGATATATACAGCCACCACTAGAGGGAGCTCAGGAGATTACTACATACAGATATATACAGCCACCACTGGAGGGAGCTCAGGAGATTACTACATACAGATATATACAGCCACCACTAGAGGGAACTCAGGAGATTACTACATACAGATATATACAGCTACCACTAGAGGGAGCTCAGGAGATTACTACATACAAATATATACAGCCACCACTAGAGGGAGCTCAGGAGAGTACTACAGAAAGATATATACAGCCACCACTAGAGGGAGCTCAGGAGATTACTACATACAGATATATACAGCCACCACTAGAGGGAGCTCAGGAGATTACTACATACAGATATATAAAGCCACCACTGGAGGGAGCTCAGGAGATTACTACATACAGATATATTAAGCCACCACTGGAGGGAGCTCAGGA
Source organism: Bufotes viridis (assembly GCA_033119425.1). Classification (NCBI taxonomy): domain Eukaryota; kingdom Metazoa; phylum Chordata; class Amphibia; order Anura; family Bufonidae; genus Bufotes; species Bufotes viridis. Next base: position 596,576,618 of record CM065590.1, on the reverse strand, counting down.
GATTACTACATAAAGATATATACAGCCACCACTAGAGGGAGCTCAGGAGATTACTACATATAGATATATACAGCCACCACTAGAGGGAGCTCAGGAGATTACTACATACAGATATATATACAGCCACCACTAGAGGGAGCTCAGGAGATTACTACATACAGATATATACAGCCACCACTAGAGGGAGCTCAGGAGATTACTGCATACAGATATATACAGCCACCACTAGAGGGAGCTCAGGAGATTACTACATACAGATATATACAGCCACCACTAGAGGAGCTCAGGAGTACTTACATACAGATATATACAGCCACCACTAGAGGGAGCTCAGGAGATTACTACATACAGATATATACAGCCACCACTAGAGGAGCTCAGGAGATTACTACATACAGATATATACAGCCACCACTAGAGGAAGCTCAGGAGATTACTACATACAGATATGTACAGCCACCACTAGAGGAGCTCAGGAGATTACTACATACAGATATATACAGCCACCACTAGAGGGAGCTCAGGAGATTACTGCATACAGATATATACAGCCACCACTAGAGGGAGCTCAGGAGATTACTACATACAGATATATACAGCCACCACTAGAGGAGCTCAGGAGATTACTACATACAGATATATACAGCCACCACTAGAGGGAGCTCAGGAGATTACTACATACAGATATATACAGCCACCACTAGAGGAGCTCAGGAGATTACTACATACAGATATATACAGCCACCACTAGAGGAGCTCAGGAGTATTACTACATACAGATATATACAGCCACCACTAGAGGAGCTCAGGAGATTACTGCATACAGATATATACAGCCACCACTAGAGGAGCTCAGGAGATTACTACATACAGAATATACAGCCACCACTAGAGGGAGCTCAGGAATTACTACATACAGATATGTACAGCCACCACTAGAGGGAGCTCAGGAGATTACTGCATACAGATATATACAGCCACCACTAGAGGGAGCTCAGGAGATTACTCATACAGATATATACAGCCACCACTAGAGGGAGCTCAGGAGATTGCATACAGATATATACAGCCACCACTAGAGGGAGCTCAGGAGATTACTACATACAGATATATACAGCCACCACTAGAGGGAGCTCAGGAGATTACTACATACAGATATATGCAGCCACCACTAGAGGAGCTCAGAGATTACTACATACAGATATATACAGCCACCACTAGAGGAGCTCAGGAGATTACTACATACAGATATATACAGCCACCACTAGAGGGAGCTACAGGAGATTACTACATACAGATATATACAGCCACCACTAGAGGGAGCTCAGGAGATTACTACATACAGATATATATACAGCCACCACTAGAGGGAGCTCAGGAGATTACTACATACAGATATATATACAGCCACCACTAGAGGGAGCTCAGGAGATTACTGCATACAGATATATACAGCCACCACTAGAGGGAGCTCAGGAGATTTTTACATACAGATATATATACAGCGACCACTAGAGGGAGCTCAGGAGATTACTACATACAGATATATACAGCCACCACTAGAGGGAGCTCAGGAGATTACTACATACAGATATATACAGCCCCCACTAGAGGGAGCTCAGGAGATTACTACATACAGATATATACAGCCACCACTAGAGGAAGCTCAGGAGATTACTACATACAGATATGTACAGCCACCACTAGAGGAAGCTCAGGAGATTACTGCATACAGTTATATACAGACACCACTAGAGGAGCTCAGGAGATTACTACATACAGATATATACAGCCACCACTAGAGGGAGCTCAGGAGATTACTACATACAGATATATACAGCCACCACTAGAGGGAGCTCAGGATATTACTACATGCAGATATATACAGCCACCACTAGAGGGAGCTCAGGAGATTACTGCATACAGATATATACAGCCACTACTAGAGGAGCTCAGGAGATTACTACATACAGATATATACAGCCACCACTAGAGGAAGCTCAGGATATTACTACATACAGATATATACAGCCACCACTAGAGGGAGCTCAGGAGATTACTACATACAGATCATACAGCCATCAATAGAGGGAGTTCAGAATATTACTACATACAGATATATACAGCCACCAATAGAGGGAGCTCAGGAGACTACTACATACAGATAAATACAGACACCACTAGAAGAGCTCAGGAGATTACTACATACAGATATATACAGCCACCACTAGATGGAGCTCAGGAGATTACTAGATACAGATATATACAGCCACCACTAGAGGGAGCTCAGGAGATTACTACATACAGATATATACAGCCGCCACTAGAGGGAGCTCAGGAGATTGCTACATACAGATATATACAGCCACCACTAGAGGAAGCTCAGGAGATTACTACATACAGATGTATACAGCCACCACTAGGGGAGCTCAAGAGATTACTAAATACAGATAACCGCCACCACTAGAGGGAGCTCAGGAGATTACTACATACAGATAAATACCGCCACCACTAGAGGGAGCTCAGGAGATTGCTGCATACTGATATATACAGCCACCACTAGAGGAGCTCAGGAGATTACTACATACAAATATATACAGCCACCACTAGAGGGAGTTCAGGAGATTACTACATACAGATATATACAGCCACCACTAGAGAGAGCTCAGGAGATTACTACATACAGATATATACAGCCACCACTAGAGGGAGCTCAGGTGATTACTGCATACAGATATATACAGCCACCACTAGAGGGAGCTTAGGAGATTACTGCATACAGATATATACATCCACCACTAGAGGGAGCTCAGGAGATTACTGCATACAGATATATACAGCCACCACTAGAGGGAGCTCAGGAGATTACTACATACAGATATATACAGCCACCACTAGAGGGAGCTCAGGAGATTACTACATACAGATATATACAGCCACCACTAGAGGGAGCTCAGGAGATTACTACATACAGATATATACAGCCAGCACTAGAGGGAGCTCAGGAGATTACTACATAAAGATATATACAGTCACCACTAGAGGGAGCTCAGAAGATTACTGCATACAGATATATACAGCCACCACTAGAGGGAGCTCATGAAATTACTACATATAGATATATACAGCCACCACTAGAGGGAGCTGAGGAGATTACTGCATACAGATATATACAGTCACCACTAGAGGGAGCTCAGGAGATTACTACATACAGATATATACGGCCACCACTAGAGGGAGCTCAGGAGATTACTACATACAGATATATACAGCCACCACTAGAGGGAGCTCAGGAGATTACTACATACAGATATATACAGCCACCACTAGAGGGCGCTCAGAAGATTACTACATACAGATATATACAGCCACCACTAGAGGGAGCTCAGGAGATTAGTACATACAGATATATACAGCCACCACTAGAGGGAGCTCAGGAGATTACTACATAAAGATATATACAGCCACCACTAGAGGAAGCTCAGGAGATTACTACATACAGATATATACAGCCACCACTAGAGGGAGCTCGTGAACTCACTACACTCAGATATTTACAGCCACAACTAGAGGGAGCTCAGGAGATTACTACATACAGATATATACAGTCACTACTAGAGGGAGCTCAGGAAATTACTATATACAGATATATACAGCCACCACTAGGGGGAGCTCAGGAGATTACTACATGCAGATATATACAGCCACTACTAGAGGGAGCTCAGGAGATTACTACATACAGATATATACAGCCACCACTAGAGGGAGCTCAGGAGATTACTACATTCAGATATATACAGCCACCACTAGAGGGAGCTCAGGAGATTACTACATACAGATATATACAGCCACCACTAGAAGGAGCTCAGGAGATTACTACATACAGATATATACAGCCACCACTAGAGGGAGCTCAGGAGATTACTACATACAGATATATACAGCCTCCACTAGAGGAAGCTCAGGAGATTACTACATACAGATATATACAGCCACCACTAGGAGGAGCTCAGGAGATTACTACATATAGATATATACAGCCACCACTAGAAGGAGCTGAGGAGATTACTGCATACAGTCATATACAACCACATGGGGGCCACTAAGAGTAGCATCATTATATATAATGGGGGACACTAAAAAGAGCATTATATACTGGGGGTGACAAAGAGGAGAAATATATATAATGGGGGGGGGGCATTAAGAGGAGCATTATATATACTGGGGGCCACAAGGAGGAACATCATATATACTGGGGGCCATTAGGATGAGCATTACATACATTACATATAAGAGGAGCGTCATATATAATAGGGACCACTAACAGGAGTATTATATATACTGGATGCCATTAAGAGGAGTATCATATATACTGGGGGCCACTAGGAGGAGCATTATATACACTTGGGGCCACTAAGAGAGGAATTTTATACTGGGGCCACTGAGAGGAATATTATATATACTGGGGGCACTAAGAGGGGCATTATTCATACTGGGGATACTCAGTGGGCATTTGATATCTATCTATTATCTATCTATATATCTATCTCCTATCTATCTATCTATATATCTATCTATCTATCTATATATATATCTATCTCCTATCTATCTATCTATCTATAATCTATCTATCTATCTATCTATCTATCTATCTATCTATCTATCTATCATCTATCTCTCTCATATCTATCTATCTATCTTGCTTTCTCCACTTCGGATCCTGACGTATTATTGCTCTGGGGGTTGTTACGTTTCTTTTGTAATGCAAAGAACACTAAAATATGTAGACGGGGCAGAAAGACCAAGATGTCAGTTTGGGGCGGGGGTGTCGGGCCGCTGGGTGGGTCGGTCACACAGAAGAGAAGAGAAACAGGTTGTAGAATGAAAAAAGGGCAAATAATGAAAATGACCCCGTGGCTGCGTCTCCTGCTCCTCTGTGCGTCCCTGTCCCCAGGTCAGTGCTCAGACACGTCGGGTGGCTGAGATATTGCATGTTATAATGTTACTGATGTAGCAGAGCTGAGTGTGCCGTGGGATTTTTCCTTGTGTGTGAGTGGCTCTGAGTGGCTGTGCCTGTGTGGTCTAAAAAGCTTCTTGTGAAATGACTTTTGGGGCATGGGATGCTAATTTAGGGTCAGAAGAACCCTGCCTTTACCACTGTGCAGATCTCCATGGTTTTTAGTCACATATGTCGAAGCAATCTATCGGCCGCAACAGCGACATACCCCATTATTATACACCCAAACAGGACAACACAGTCCCAGAAAAAAACATGAGCTGTGAGCCTGTGACAAACTCAGCTTTGCTACACCTGCAGACACATCACTGACAACTGCTTGTGTTGTGCTAATGTTTAATAGATCTGACAATGAATGACGGTGGAGGGGTATTTATTTCAAGAGGGTCAGTATAGACTACAGCATATGTGGCATATATAACATGCATATAGTGAGCTCCCTCTACTGGTGACTGTATAATCTGTATGTAGTGAGCTCCCTCTAGTGGTGGCTGTATAATCTGTATGTAGTGAGCTCCCTCTAGTGGTGACTGTATAATCTGTATGTAGTGAGCTCCCTCTAGTGGTGGCTGTATAATCTGTATGTAGTGAGCTCCCTCTACTGGTGACTGTATAATCTGTATGTAGTGAGCTCCCTCTAGTGGTGTCTGTATAACCTGTATGTAGTGAGCTCCCTCTAGTGGTGGCTGTATAATCTGTATGTAGTGAGCTCCCTCTACTGGTGACTGTATAATCTGTATGTAGTGAGCTCCCTCTAGTGGTGTCTGTATAATCTGTATGTAGTGAGCTCCCTCTAGTGGTGGCTGTATAATCTATATGTAGTGAGCTCCCTCTAGTGGTGACTGTACAATCCATATGTAGTGAGCTCCCTCTAGGGGTGGCTGTATAATCTGTATGTTGTGAGCTTCCTTTAGTGGTGGCTGTATAATCTGTATGTAGTGAGCTCCCTCTAGTGGTGGCTGTATATATCTGTATGTAGTAATCTCCTGAGCTCCCTCTAGTGGTGGCTGTATATATCTGTATGTAGTAATCTCCTGAGCTCCCTCTAGTGGTGACTGTATATATCTGTATCTAGTAATCTCCTGAGCTCCCTCTAGTGGTTGCTGTATATATCTGTATGTAGTAATCTCCTGAGCTCCCTCTAGTGGTGGCTGTATATATCTGTATGTAGTAATCTCCTGAGCTCCTCCTAGTGGTGACTGTATATATCTGTATGTAGTAATCTCCTGAGCTCCCTCTAGTGGTGGCTGTATATATCTGTATGTAGTAATCTCCTGAGCTCCCTCTAGTGGTGGCTGTATATATCTGTATGTAGTAATCTCCTGAGCTCCCTCTAGTGGTGGCTGTATTATCTGTATGTAGTGAGCTCCCTCTAGTGGTGGCTGTATAATCTGTATGTAGTGAGCTCCCTCTAGTGGTGGCTGTATAATCTGTATGCAGTGTGCTCTCTCTAGTGGTGGCTGTATAATCTGTATGTAGTGAGCTCCCTCTAGTGGTGACTGTATAATCTGTATGTAGTGAGCTCCCTCTAGTGGTGGCTGTATAATCTGTATATAGTAAACTCCCTCTAGTGGAGGCTGTATAATCTGTATGTAGTGAGCTCCCTCTAGTGGTGGCTGTATTATCTGTATGTAGTGTGCTCCCTCTAGTGGTGACTGTATAATCTGTATGTAATATGCTCCCTCTAGTGTTGGCTGTATAATCTGTATGTAGTGAGCTTCCTCTAGTGGGGGCTGTATAATCTGTATGTAGTGAGCTTCCTCTAGTGGTGGCTGTATAATCTGTATGTAGTGAGCTCACTCTAGTGGTGGCTGTATAATCTGTATGTAGCTCAGCTCCCTCTAGTGGTGGTTGAATAATCTGTATGTAGTGAGCTCCCTCTAGTGGTGACTGTATAATCTGTATGTAGTGAGCTCCCTCTAGTGGTGGCTGTATAATCTGTATATAGTAAACTCCCTCTAGTGGAGGCTGTATAATCTGTATGTAGTGTGCTCCTCCTAATGGTGGCTGTATAATCTGTATGTAGTGAGCTCCCTCTAGTGGTTGCTGTATATTCTGTATGTAGTCAGCTCCCTCTAGTGGTGGCTGTATAATCTGTATGTAGTGAGCTCCCTCTAGTGGTGGCTGTATAATCTGTATGTAGTGAGCTCCCTCTAGTGGTGGCTGTATAATCTTTATGCAGTGAGCTCCCTCTAGTGGTGACTGTATAATCTGTATGCAGTGAGCTCCCTCTAGTGGTGGCTGTATAATCTGTATGTAGGGAGCTCCCTCTAGTGGTGGCTGTATAATCTGTATGTAGTGAGCTCCCTCTAGTGGTGGCTGTATAATCTTTATGCAGTGAGCTCCCTCTAGTGGTGACTGTATAATCTGTATGCAGTGAGCTCCCTCTAGTGGTGGCTGTATAATCTGTATGCAGTGAGCTCCCTCTAGTGGTGGCTGTATAATCTGTATGTAGTGAGCTCCCTCTAGTGGTGGCTGTATAATCTTTATGCAGTGAGCTCCCTCTAGTGGTGACTGTATAATCTGTATGCAGTGAGCTCCCTCTAGTGGTGGCTGTATAATCTGTATGTAGTGAGATCCCTGTAGTGGTGGCTGTATATTCTGTATGTAGTGTGCTCCTCCTAGTGGTGGCTGTATATTCTGTATGTAGTGTGCTCCTCCTAGTGGTGGCTGTATATATCTGTATGTAGTAATCTCCTGAGCTCCCTCTAGTGGTGGCTGTATAATCTGTATGTAGTGAGATCCCTGTAGTGGTGACTGTATATTCTGTATGTAGTGTGCTCCTCCTAGTGGTGGCTGTATAATCTGTATGCAGTGAGCTCCCTCTAGTGGTGACTGTATAATCTGTATGTAGTGAGCTCCCTCTAGTGGTGGCTGTATAATCTGTATGTAGTGAGCTCCCTCTAGTGGTGGCTGTACAATCTGTATGTAGTGAGCTCCCACTAGTGCTCGCTGTATAATCTGTATGTAGTGAGCTCCCTCTAGTGGTGGCTGTATAATCTGTATTTATATAAATTTTTCCATTTACTTTCAATGGAGAGTGACCACACATGCACAACTACCACTTAGGATTCGTTTTTGGGGTCTTGTTGGCTGAGCCTCTGATCGCACTGTTATCAAACTGAATGGCAGTTCATATTGATTTAAGATTATTACTTGAGGAAATTAGTAAATTATAATTTTCCCAGGAATCTAGACAGATAAATATAAATTAAAATGAAATATGCAAGGTTTGAGTAAACTGATGCATAAATCATCTGCCGCTGCAGGAGTTGATGCCATGTGCGGTGCTATTTCCAATAAAGCCATCATCATGACTATGCTTTCGGGCAGGATCACATATTGTGTCCCGCCCCCTGTCCTAGCGCCCGGTCCCTTGTCACCAGTTAGTTTACATTAAGGGGCACAGGATCCAGCTGGACAGTCTCCTGTATAACGGAGGCACTTTTTTGCATCAGTTATGACTTTTGGTCTTCATTGAGGACAGTGCGAAAATACTGGCACCCCTAGCAGATTTAGTATTTTTGCAGTGTCCGCTATGGTGACCATAAGAGGCCCTGCTATGCCACCACGTGCACCCCATCTGTCCTGTTACTGATCAGGTACACGGGCACATTTGCTCCAGATTCTCCGCCACGGATTTTCGGGTACAAAATTTGCAGGATTTCCTATTAGAAGCAAAGTGGATAAGAATTAAAGGGCACATTTATTAAGACCACATAACTTTCTTCTAGGCTGAGGTTATATGAGACTTTGGCCACAATATACGACTGTGAAGTCATGGTCATGTCAACCTGTGGCTCCCAACGCTGCCACGTTCACTTACATTATTTACACTCACCTGCCATGTATGCCACGTTATGATCTCTGACCCCAGTCTGTCGCCATCTACCTGCACACGTACAGTGGGACCGGCACCTTATGGTCTTCGCGACCCAATGAAAAACTGTTTTGCTGCTGGTCCGTTGTTTCATCCTTTTCTCTAATATTTCCATTTTCCCGTAGGGCTGTCGCTGAAATGTCATTTTTGCACTGGATTACCATATAACTGCCAGGAATCTTCCCAGATCTGCACCCTAAACCAAACCTTCTGCATGTCCCAGTCATTCTCGTCTGTAGGTAAGGCGTCCTAGACTCCACATCCGATCTGGAGTCCAAACCTCGTGATTGGCTCTTAAGCTTGTGTTTTTAGGTCATGTGATGTGGCTGCCGCTATTTTTGCTTCTCCCACCTTAGTGGGTTGTCAACAGGCTTCAGGGCCTCGTCCACCTCATTGTTCCTAAATTTCAGACAGCTGATGCGCTGTCACTCGATAAAACCATGACTGATATATTCTTACAAAAATCTGATTAATAAGGCAGAAGAAGGTAATGAATAGCCAGGACCTCTCCCTCTGCGGAGCTCTCGAACAGGCTGGATTCTAGGGATATGATGTCTGACAGACCAGGCTTATCAGGCAGGTGCCGCACATGACCGTCCTCCGTCCGCCTCTGGCATTGCCCAGTCTCAGCCTGCACTATTAATCAGATTTTCCTAATAATACATTTAGGTGGAGAACTTCCCAATGTCATTTATCAATGAACACCTAATTCATGGAATTCCATTGACCTGCAGCTGTAGTTAACCCCTTAAGGACACAACCTAATTTGGACTTCAAGACACGGGTTTTTTTGTTTTGTTTTTTATTTTTTTCCATCTTTGCCATAACTTCATATTGTATTTTTGCGGGATGAGTTGTATTTATATTAATTGGCAACATTTTGGGACATATTTAATTTCTTGTTTTTTATTCTAATTTTGGAGGAATGGTATTAAAAAAAAGAGCAATTCCACCATTGTTTTTTTTTTTTGCTTTTGTTTTTTCATGGTGGTAAAAACAAGGAGGTAACTTTATTCTGCAGATCGGTACGATTACAGAGATAACGTTTATAATTTCTTAGGCGCTATGCACACATCCGTGGAGCACTGTCCGTGAAATCCCGGCCTTCCGTCCTGCTGAGTGCAGGAGCGCACGGCATCATTAGTTGCTGTGGCGCTGTGCACTTCGTGCTGCCGCCGCTGTACCGTAATACACTCGTATGATCTATACGAGTGTATTACTGTACATCAGCGGCAGCACGAAGCGCACGCCGTCGTGCTGACAAAGACGCCGTGCGCGCCTGCACTCGGCAGGACCTTGCACGGAAGGCCGTGCAAGAATTCAGGCACCAGAATGCTTTAAACCCCGTTTTCTGCAAAAATTTGCATTTTTTTTCCTACTTTACGCTATGCTCACCAGTTTTTAAAAACTGAGTGGAGTGAGGGGTGCGGGCTGGAGAGGGTGGGGATTACATTTCCAGCCCAGTTGGTGCAGGTCTCCGTTCTGTCGCACAGGTGGCCTGAGATGCGCCACAATTCTTTGGAATGGGCACAAGTGGGGCAGAGATTAAGGGGCACATTTATTAAGACGGGCATTTTTGACCAAATGCCTTTTGAGTCCTGCCAAGATGGGGCCTAATAGGCCTTTCTATTTGGCAGGCATGTGAGCCATTGTTAGGCCCCTGGCTGCAATGCCAACGCCTCGGCATCCTGCGATCACATTGCAGGGTGGGCAGAGGGGTGAGAGAAGAAGACCCCTCACTAACAACTTAGATGAGAGCTGTGAGACAAAAGTGTCATCTGTACATCACAGTCGGTACCAGCCAGGGATGGCGTGGGCGCAGCGGACCACCTGCCAAGACATCCAGATTTTCTCACAGGCCATAATGAAGCGATGTCCTGATGGGAAACCCTTGAATGCAGTTAACGCTTGTCTCATGTACAGAAGCAAATGCTTACCTGATGACTAGGGATGAGAAACATATTTGCAAATCAATTTTCAAGACGCTGGATGAATCGACGCGTTTCAGGATCACTATTAACGTAGAGAAACATAATGGTCAATTACATGTCTATTCTATTCTGCTGGCTGGAGGATCGGGCTGCTGTCTACATTAAGCCATGTCAGGGCCGGGTTAATCTTTTTAAGACATTTTTTCCGGTAAAGCTGTCAGATTGCTTCATTTTGGCTCTGAGAATCTATGTTCCTCAGCAGGAGGCACCAAATACCTCATCCTCCCTCCCTTACTGCGGATTCCTAGGGATTTCTTTTATGCATGAAATAACACAGCAAACTACCTATTCTTCCTGACAAAGATCGCCCTTCTTCCGATATTTAAATATAGAATCATAAGGAACATAAGAAAGCATTCGTTTCGATTCTACTTCTGTTGTGCAATGAATTTTCTCTTTTGTATCAATTCAAAAGCCCATTGTCTAAAAATGCTTTGTTTTACTGCAGCTGTCAGAAATCTCTTGGGAGGTGTATTGGCTCCTATGGGTCTCAAGGAGCGAAAATAAGAACAATTAAGTTCTTAAATTATGTTACCCATGAGAAAGTCAGCGTAACTATATGTGCAAATGACTACTATAATACCATCCAAGAACAAATGTACTATAATACTGCTCCTATGTCCAAGAATATAACTACTATAATACTGCCTCCTATGTACAAGAATATAACTACTATAATACTGCCTCCTATGTACAAGAATATAACTACTATAATACTGCTCCTATGTCCAAGAATATAACTACTATAATACTGCTCTTATGTACAAGAATATAACTACTATAATACTGCTCCTATGTACAAGAATATAACTACTATAATACTGCCTCCTATGTACAAGAATATAACTACTATAATACTGCCTCCTATGTACAAGAATATAACTACTATAATACTGCCTGCTATGTACAAGAATATAACGACTATAATACTGCTCCTATGTACAAGAATATAACTACTATAATACTGCCTCCTATGTACAAGAATATAACTACTATAATACTGCTCCTATGTACAAGAATATAACTACTATAATACTGCCTCCTATGTACAAGAATATAACTACTATAATACTGCTCCTATGTACAAGAATATAACTACTATAATACTGCCTCCTATGTACAAGAATATAACTACTATAATACTGCCTCCTATGTACAAGAATATAACTACTATAATACTGCTCCTATGTACAAGAATATAACTACTATAATACTGCCTCCTATGTCCAAGAATATAACTACTATAATACTGCCTCCTATGTACAAGAATATAACTGCTATAATACTGCTCCTATGTACAAGAATATAACTACTATAATACTGCCTCCTATGTACAAGAATATAACTACTATAATACTGCTCCTATGTGCAAGAATATAACTACTATAATACTGCTCCTATGTACAAGAATATAACTACTATAATACTGCTCCTATGTCCAAAAATATAACTACTATAATACTGCCTCCTATGTACAAGAATATAACTACTATAATACTGCTCCTATGTACCAAGAATATAACTACTATAATACTGCCTCCTATGTACAAGAATATAACTACTATAATACTGCCTCCTATGTCCAAGAATATAACTACTATAATACTGCTCCTATGTACAAGAATATAACTACTATAATACTGCTCCTATGTCCAAGAATATAACTACTATAATACTGCTCCTATGTACAAGAATATAACTACTATAATACTGCTCCTATGTACAAGAATATAACTGCTATAATACTGCTCCTATGTACAAGAATATAACTACTATAATACTGCCTCCTATGTACAGGAATATAACTACTATAATACTGCCCCCTATGTATAAGAATTTAACTACTATAATACTGCTCCTATGTACAGGAATATACCTACTATAATACTCCTCCTATGTACTAGAATATAACTACTATAATACTGCTCCTATATACAAGAATATAACTACTATAATACTGCTCCTGTGTACAAGAATATAACTACTATAATACTGCTCCTGTGTACAAGAATATAACTACTATAATACTGCCTCCTATGTACAAGAATATAACTACTATAATACTGCCTCCTATGTACAAGAATATAACTGCTATAATACTGCTCCTATGTACAAGAATATAACTACTATAATACTGCCTCCTATGTACAAGAATATAACTACTATAATACTGCTCCTATGTGCAAGAATATAACTACTATAATACTGCTCCTATGTCCAAGAATATAACTACTATAATACTGCTCCTATGTCCAAAAATATAACTGCTATAATACTGCCCCCTATGTATAAGAATATAACTACTATAATACTGCTCCTATGTACCAGAATATAACTACTATAATACTGCCTCCTATACAAGAATATAACTACTATAATACTGCTCCTATGTCCAAGAATATAACTACTATAATACTGCTCCTATGTACAAGAATATAACTACTATAATACTGATCCTATGTCCAAGAATATAACTACTATAATACTGCTCCTATGTACAAGAATATAACTACTATAATACTGCTCCTATGTGCAAGAATATAACTGCTATAATACTGCTCCTATGTACAAGAATATAACTACTATAATACTGCCTCCTATGTACAGGAATATAACTACTATAATACTGCCCCCTATGTATAAGAATTTAACTACTATAATACTGCTCCTATGTACAGGAATATACCTACTATAATACTCCTCCTATGTACTAGAATATAACTACTATAATACTGCTCCTATATACAAGAATATAACTACTATAATACTGCTCCTGTGTACAAGAATATAACTACTATAATACTGCTCCTGTGTACAAGAATATAACTACTATAATACTCCTCCTATGTACTAGAATATAACTACTATAATACTGCCTCCTGTGTACAAGAATATAACTACTATAATACTGCTCCTATGTACAAGAATATAACTATTATAATACTGCTGCTATGTACAAGAATATAACTACTATAATACTGCTCCTATGTACAAGAATATAACTACTATATTACTTTGCAGATGGCGGGATTATTAAAGAGTGGACATATAAAGGCTGCTCACAAGGACTTGTTTGCAATCAGACGCAATATGTGGATCTGAAAGAGAAGAAGACTTATATCAGTTCCAAGTGTTGTAATACTGACTTTTGTAACACGGGCATGTATTACGGTAAGTGCCTAGAAAATGTATTAGTCCATGCCACCCGTTTAGCTCTGAGGTTCTACGTGATCACAGTCCCTGATGATGTTGATCGATAATGACATACATGAAGTGGTCCAGAATCCAGATCTTCACTTTAGGTATCGTCCTAGGTGCCTACGAACCCAATAACCGTCTACAGCAACTGACTATGAGAACATCGGGGCACCACTCGGGGTACATGTCCAGAGTTGCCCACAGACCATATTCAGACACGGCTCTTACCTCCTATAATTAATGGCAAGTGGTGTCCAGTTCTAGAAATTCACTTCTGAAAAGTCAAACAGGTTAACTAGGTGGAACGTAGGTGCCCTCACCCTCTGAGCCCTCGGAGAACAGGAGTGCTTTCACTTTCCAAAAACCACACCTTCTCAGGGACAAGTGCCCGTTGATCGCTAATACCTTCACTTTGGGTCCCACAGATTCATGACCACTTCAGATTCATGACCACTTCAGATTCATGACCACTTCAGATTCATGACCACTTTAGATTCATGACCACTTCAGATTCATGTCCACTTCAGATTCATGACCACTTCAGATTCATGTCCACTTCAGATTTATGACCACTTCAGATTCATGACCACTTCAGATTCATGACCACTTCAGAGTCATGTCCACTCATCTCTTGACCATGTTTTGGGTTGAACTCGAAATTTAATCTTGGCCTTTGTGGGAATAGGTAGCGTAAATCTGATGTGACTAACAAAATATTGTCCAAATGTAAGTGGCCATGACGTTTCCATCCTAATCATGGAGCTACTGTCTTTACTTCTCAGCGCAGGTCTCCGTGTCTCAGCTATCGTGTCATAAGTGCGAGGGTAACAGTACGTCCTGTGCGGAATCCAAACTGGTCATGAAATGTGCCGGAGTACAAGATCGCTGTATGACGTTCAGCACCGTCTATGTTAATGGTGAGACCAGGTGGAGCCGCCATCACGAAGCGTGGACAGCACAAGATCCTCAGCATGTTCTAACAATTCTCCCGTTCCCGCAGATTCCAGCTCTGACGTTGTCTATAAAGGTTGTGGAACCGGTAACCTGTGCGGACGTCGGCTGGATTATAACACGGGTGGTACCAGGGTCTACAAGCAGGTGTCATGTTGTGGAAGCGACTATTGCAACCAAGGCGTACCAACAGGTAACGTACATACCTAGCACGGGATTGACTGGGCAACAGTAGACTGTGCCCAATTAATTCATTACTTAGCTTCAGGCATTGCATTCAGTGGGTGACTACCTTATAGCTCCATCCTCTCGTAGAGACCAGCGCAGTCACCCATCTGTAGAAGCGCTGGAGGCAGCCATCGAAACCCCTCCGCCACTTCTACAACTAGCAGGATTCTTCATGGAAAGATGTCCCAATTTTTCATTGACTTTCACTACAGTGACCAATGGTTTCCCTGCTGCAGGACTTGATGAAAGTGTGAACAGAGCTCTACTCCTCATAACCGAGGCCTGAATTTTGTAGGGTACCATTTTGACACTGGTTCAGACAGGTGAAATGGGTGCACCTCCATAAGAGGGGCTATCTCCCTGCCAAATGTGAATGGAAGCTTAAAATGAACAGGGTCCTCACTTCCATCACAGTCTCATAAAACAAGTCATACTTTTGTCACCGATCCCCCACCGCTCCTATTCTGATGTCTCCATAGTCCCTGGGGTCCCTGGGTCACTGATTGGCTGACCAGTCCCTTCTCGGAATGGTGGAAAACTCAAAGTCTTTTTTTTTCCATGTATTGGCTGGACCACCCCTTTAAATATCTGAGGTTCTCCATGCAACGCTATCCTCCTACAAGTCCCGTCTTACTGTGATAGAAGGAAATGCAAACTATTTCCACAAAGTCTTTTTCTCCCACAGTGACAGTGAACGAGATGTCAAATGGCCTTCAGTGCTATGCGTGCAATGAGACTGGCAGAGGAGAGTGCACTACTCCGATCACGAGCACAGTGTCCTGCACGGGAAACATGACCTCATGCCTGGATGTAGTAGGTAATGCCACAGAGTAATGCAAGTCAGATTTTAGAAAAACATGACCACTCTCTTCTCAAAACAGCGCCACACCTGTCCACAGGGTGTATGCGGTATTGCAGCCGAGCCCCATTCACTTCAGTAGATAGATATCACAGTGCCGCTTGCTTCTACGTATGCCTCCCTGCTTGCTGGTTAACATAGTACTTCTAAGTGGTCCTCTGACAGCCATGGCAGAGGTTGTTATTAGCTCTTCTGCTTTGTGGCAAGTGGATCTAAATATTTGACCAAACGGGCGATGGCCTGTTGAAGTGAATGGGATGCCGGTGAGCACAGATGTAACCTGAAACAATGGTTTGACGGAAGTGGGGAAATAAGCTTGGTGGTTACAATGTTCTCACAAGAGGCAACAGACTTAATGGTTGCAAACCTCTATCTAGATTCCTAGGGTGATGCACCAATTGAGTCACTCACCTCCACTTGCTAGATAATAATTCCGTATGAATGGTCCTCTATCTACCGTAGATCCCTAGGGTGATCCACCAATTGACAAGTGTCACTTACCTCCACTTGCTAGATAATAATTCAGTATGAATGGTCCTCTATCTACCGTAGATCCCTAGGATGATGTACCAATTGACAAGCGTCACTTACCTCCACTTGCTAGATAACTATTCAGTATGAATGGTCCTCTATCTACCGTAGATCCCTAGGATGATGCACCAATTGACAAGCGTCACTTACCTCCACTTGCTAGATAACTATTCAGTATGAATGGTCCTCTATCTACCAGTGACCTCTATTTCAGTGGTCGTGCCAAGAGCTTCTGTACATGCTCGCCAAATGTGTGCCACAGAGATGATGCCGAACATCTGTGGTGGTTATAACCATTGCAAATAATTTGGTGTCAGATATCAGTAGTAGCTGGAGCACTGTGATATAGCTCATAAGTTGGACTCATTCTGTTCTGTCCATGTTTGTACAGGATTCCCTCGGGGAAACACTCTGATGCGCGGCTGCTGCTCTGAGGACGTGTGTTTGGGCCTCTCGGCTTCCATGACTCTACAGGCCAGCCAAAAGCTGTACTGCTGTCAGGGCAATCTGTGCAACACTGGAGATATCACATCGTATTTCAAGTCCAGCTCCGACACGGCACGCAGGAGTGTGCTCCTCATAGGGGGCGCCCTACTGCTACTCATGAAGGGTCCATGGACATTGCTGTGAAAGGAGCCAAGAAGATGAGGAGGGGGAGTCATTTACTGCAACACTTTGCAACTATGGAGTCTACATGTACAAGGAAGACATATTGTGAGCTGGACCAGGGTTATATACTGGGGGGCAGGGATTCAAAAGTACAAGCTTCCAGCAGGCACATGGCCGATCATCTTTTACTGCCCTTGCACAGATGCCACACACCACACAAAATCAGAGGTCGGGATCAGGGATCTAAAAATCAGGGGACATAACTGAGGGAATCTGGATCCAAACCTCCACATACACAGTGCCACAATTCCAGCAGAGTGCCCATAATGCTGCCAGGCAGTTTCCCCATGTCAGCACCAGTCACAATGCCCCTACAATAATATTATATGATGTGCCCCATAACAGTGCCAGCCCTGGTGCCCCTATAATAGTGCCATCCACCATGCCCTGAAACAACACCAGCCATAGTGCCCCCATCACAGCACCAGTCACAGTACTGCTAAAAAAGAGCCAGCCATGCACCCCATAAGTGTCATCCACACAGCCCCCATAGCATAACTCCATATTCCCTGCTTGTTTCCTCCACAAACTTTAAGATATAAGCACATAGCCAATCAATCATATGTAACATGCACTTCCTGTCAGCCATTTGTAACATGCACTTCCTGTCAGCCGTATGTAACATGCACTTCCTGTCAGCTGTATGTAACATGCACTTCCTGTGAACCGTATGTAACATGTACTTCCTGTCAACAATATGTAACATGCACTTCCTGTCAACCATATGTAACATGCACTTCCTGTCAGCCGTATGTAATATGCACTTCCTGTCAGCTGTATGCAACATCCACTTCCTGTCAGCTGTATGTAACATCCACTTCCTGTCAGCTGTATGTAACATCCACTTCCTGTCAGCTGCATGTAACATCCACCTACTGTCAGCCGTATGTAAAATCCACTTCCTGTCAGCTGTATGTAACATGCAATTCCTGTCAGCTGTATGTAACATCCACTTCCTGTCAGCCATATGCAACATCCACTTCCTGTCAGCTGTATTTAACATCCACTTCCTGTCAGCCGTATGTAACATCCACTTCCTGTCAGCCATATGTAACATCGACTTCCTGTCGGCCATATGTAACACAGGGATCTCAAGTGTCCCGGACGTTCAGGGAGTCTCCCGCTATTAGATAGCGGCTCCCTGACGCCCGCATGTAAAACAATATATCCCGGTAAGGTTTACTCGCAGTAAACCTTTCCGGTGTTCCGTGAAAATATGGTACCTGTTAAGATCTGGTACCCTTGTCACTTCCGGTAGTGACCTCGCAGCACCGAAAGCTTCAAAAGAAGGTGTGAGCTGAGATCTCGGCACCTGATTGGTTTAAAAGAAGGCGGTTTGGCGTCTGCGCAGTACCAACTTGGGTACCGCAATTTCACAGTCAGCACCTGTGAACGCGTGCAGGGAGGGAGAATAACTTTGATTTATGGGCCAATGCGCATGCGCGAACCGCATTGCCCTGTGAATTCTATTGCCCTGTGAACGCGCAGAGGGAGGGCGGCCACTATCTACTTCCCGCACAATGCACATGTGCGCCTTGGGAACGCACTATGAAGGGGCCGAGGGAGGGGAGGGATGCAGGGAGGGGCGCGGGAATTGGCCGCAATCTGATTAGTTATTCCTCCTGGGGTACCATAGTTTAACATGCACATTATGTTATTGTTTATGCATTTGAAATGGTAGCTGTAAAACTTTGGTTATTCCTCCTGGGGTACCAATCAGATTGCGGCCAATCCCCGCCCCTCTCCCTGCGTCCCTCCCCTCCCTCACATAATGTGCATGTTAAACTATGGTACCCCAGGGGGAATAACTAATCAGATTGCGGCCAATCCCCGCCCCCCCCCCCTCCCTGCGTCCCTCCCTTCCCTCGGCTCCTTCACAGCGTGTTCCCAAGGCGCGCATGCACATTGTGCGGGAGGTAGTGTCTGCCCTCCCTCCGCGCGTTCACAGGGCAATAGCGTTCACAGGGCAATGCAGTTCGCGCATGCGCATTGGCCCATAAATCAAACTTACCCTCCCTCTTTCCCTCCCCCCATGCGCGCATTCACAGGCGTTGACTGTGAAATTGCAGTACCCAAGTTGGTACTGCGCAGGCGCCAACCCGCCTTCTTTTAAACCAATTAGGTGCCGAGCTCTCAGCTCACACCTTCTTTTAAAGCTTCCGGTGAGGCGACGTCACTACCGGAAGTGATGAGGGTACCAGAACTTAACAGGTACCATCTTTTCACGGCAACCTGTAGAAGTGTCCCCTTCTCGGCCGGTCCTCTGACTCCTCGAGAACTCCGACTGGTGACGCAGCGTCCTATGACTTGCCAGTCAGAGCTTTAGCTCACCTGCAACTACTGCGCGTGCGCCAGCCTTGCTCGAACTACCGCCACTGCAGCTGAACGGCATCACATGCCACTGTCAAAAGCCTCGATTCCCCTCATTGTGCCGTCACCCAGCCTTAGTAGAAAGTTCTTTTTGGTCATACATTATATAATGTTTCACTATGTTCCCATATGTTATGTTCATGTTATACTTGCCTTTATACTGCATCAGCGCAGTAACCCTGTTATGTGTTATGTTCTGCATATGTTTGGAAAATGTAATAAAAAGTTCGTGAAAAAAAGAAAACCTCCCTGAAATGAGAAGTGTACCTCCCTGAAATGAGTTTTCGCAGGTTGGGATGTCTGTGTAACATCCACTTCCTGTCAGCTGTATGTAACATGCACTTCCTGTAAGCTGTATGTAACATCCACTTCCTGTCAGCTGTATGTAACATCCACTTTCTGTCAGCTGTATGTAACATGCACTTCTTGTCTGCTGTATGTAACATCCACTTCCTGTCAGCCATATGTAACATCCACTTCCTGTCAGCCAAATGTAACATCCTTTCCCTGTCAGCCGTATGTGACATCCACTTCCTGTCAGCTGTATGTAACATGCACTTCCTGTAAGCTGTATGTAACATCCACTTCCTGTCAGCTGTATGTAACATCCACTTCCTGTCAGCCATATGTAACATTCACTTCCTGTCAGCCATATGTAACATTCACTTCCTGTCAGCTGTATGTAACATCCACTTCCTGTCAGCTGCATGTAACATCCACTTCCTGTCAGCTGTATGTAACATGCACTTCCTGTCAGCTGTATGCAACATCTACTTCCTGTCAGCCATATGTAACATCCACTTTCTGTCAGCCATATGTAACATCCACTTCCTGTCAGCTGTATGTAACATCCACTTCCTGTCAGCTGTATGTAACATGCACTTCCTGTCAGCCATATGTAACAACCACTTCCTGTAAGCCATATGTAACATCCACTTCCTGTCAGCCATATGTAACATACACTTCCTGTCAGCCATATGTAACATCCACTTCCTTTGAGCTCTATGGGTCGGACTAGCCCAGCAGAGTACCAGAGCATCCACTGGTGAGGCTTTCCCTCTCCTGGACATGTTGCTGTCTGACAATAATGGACCCCTAATAAAACATGGCCCTTAAAGTCCTATATCTACAGATGGTGGGCCCTCAGAATAAGTTCCTCTGGTTGGTCCAAGGGACTTAAGTCCAACACTACCACCATTATACTGTGTAAAGTGCCCTCAAAGCATGAACCCATCATCTACAGATGCAGCAGAGAGAACCCTGCACAACATAAGATGACCAAATATCAGCTGACCAAGACCCCTCCAAACCGTCCATACACATGTTGTCTGGGATAAGCCAAGAGTCCATGTGTTCTGCATGGGGAGTAAGCTGCTGCCAGACTGTCCTCCTCCAGACCCCTCTTTGCCTTGCAGACTCCTCTGTCCCCTACAGACATCTCTCTGCTTTCCAGACTCCCCAGTCCGCTACTAGAAACCCTTGTCCCATCCAGACTCCTCTGTCCTCTTCAGGACTCCTCTGTTCTCCTCCAGACCTCTTTGTCACCTCCAGACTCCTCTGTCCTCCCCCAGTCTCCATGGTTCTCTTCCAGACTCCTCTGTCCTCTTCATGACTCCTTTGTTCTCCCTTGTCCCCTCCAGACTCCGCTGTCCCCTACAGACATCGCTCTGATTTCCAGACTCCCCAGTCCGCTACTAGAAACCCTTGTCCCATCCAGACTCCTCTGTCCTCTCCCAGTCTTCTTGGTTCTCTTCCAGACTCCTCTGTCCTCTTCATGACTCATCTGTTCTCCTCCAGACACCTTTGTCCCCTCCAGACTCCTCTGTCCATCCCCCAGTCTCCTTGGTTCTCTTCCAGACTCCTCTGTCCTCTTCATGACTCCTCTGTTCTCCTCCAGACACCTTTGTCCCCTCCAGACACCTCTGTCCTCCCCCAGTCTCCTTGGTTCTCTTCCAGACTCCTCTGTCCTCTTCATGACTCATCTGTTCTCCTCCAGACACCTTTGTCCCCTCCAGACTCCTCTGTCCATCCCCCAGTCTCCTTGGTTCTCTTCCAGACTCCTCTGTCCTCTTCATGACTCCTCTGTTCTCCTCCAGACACCTTTGTCCCCTCCAGACACCTCTGTCCTCCCCCAGTCTCCTTGGTTCTCTTCCAGACTCCTCTGTCCTCTTCATGACTCCTCTGTTCTCCTCCAGACACCTTTGTCCCCTCCAGACTCCTCTGTCCTCCCCCAGTCTCCTTGGTTCTCTTCCAGACTCCTCTGTCCTCTTCATGACTCCTCTGTTCTCCTCCAGACACCTTTGTCCCCTCCAGACTCCTCTGTCCTCCCCCAGTCTCCTTGGTTCTCTTCCAGACTCCTCTGTCCTCTTTATGACTCCTCTGTTCTCCTCCAGACACCTTTGTCCCCTCCAGACTCCTCTGTCCTCCCCAGTCTCATTTGTTCTCTTCCAGACTCCTCTGTACTCTTCATGACTCCTCTGTTCTCCTCCAGACACCTTTGCCCCTCCAGACTCCTCTGTCCTCCACCAGTCTCCTTGGTTCTCTTCCAGACTCCTCTGTCCTCTTCATGACTCCTCTGTTCTCCTCCAGACACCTTTGCCCCTCCAGACTCCTCTGTCCTCCACCAGTCTCCTTGGTTCTCTTCCAGACTACTCTGTCCTCCACCAGTCTCCTCTGTTCTCCTCCAGACATCTTTGTCCCCTCCAGACTCCGCTGTCTTCCTCCAGACACTTCTAGAATTGGTTTATCCTCTAGGAGAACAAAAGGATCATGTATGTTCAAATTCAACTGCCCAATCCTTCTCTGTCCCAAAATTTGCTGTCAGGAGTGAGTCAGAAGACATCCAAACGACCCATAATGGTCTGAGGTGCATGACCCGCTAACGTCTGGGGATTCTCCGAGCTAAGATACTTACGTGCAACCATCTAGGCCTGGGCTATCCTGGATGCAATGGACTGAGATGGTGGTCCTATATTTAGCTTTTGGGAAGAGTTCCAATAGCTTCTGGCTCGTCGCCCATAAACTCTGGCACACAATATGGTGGCCTCCTCCTCCTCGTTCTTAAATAAGGAGGTTGCTAAATGCTACCTCACAAAAGGTGAATAAAGGCGTATCATCAACATTGTCCTTCTCAATTTATTGCACCGTAAAAGACAACTTTCTGGATTTCTCAGCGGTGCCTCATTATCGGAGTATTTCAGGTGGATGGTGAGTTATGTCATATCCATGAACATGACATACTCGTTCTACGTGAGTCACTATTGTCTTCATGTTCTCATCCCATCTATAAGTCATTAGAAGGTTCTGGCAGAGACTGACTTTTAAGATGAGGCCTCTAGGGTTTGGTTTCTTGCGAAGAACGTTCTTTCTTTCGGCATCACGCGATCTGTCATCTTCTCACATTAGACCTGAGGAGATAAAGGTGTCGTCATCATTTGCTTTTGGACAGAAATAATTAAGTGAGGAGATATATGTGCCTGACACCCCCTCCACACATGTAACACCCTCTGCACCAACCTCCGTAATCAGGGCATCTCAGTGGCATCCAAACGTTGCTGGAAGCTCTGTAGGAATGCAGGAGGATCTTCCGCCTCTGCTGAAGGTGGACTCAGGAGGTTTCCACCGAGTCACATATACAAGGTATAAGAATAAAACAATTTGGTGGCTTTATTATTTGGAGGATTAAATGGTAGTGAGACAAGTAGAAGCAAATGGCTGCAGCAATGAAGACGGGCAGTTATTTCTCCGGATGGGTTCAGATTTTATATCAGAATCCTTCATCTAGAATTCAAATTAATGGAGAATATTCATCATCGCCTTTCCCGTTGACACGAGGAACACGGCAGGGTGGTCCCCTCTCCCCATTGCTCTTCTCAATATTCCTTGAACCCCTTTCGTATAAAATCAGAGCAGATGAGGAAATTCTAGGTCTTGGGGTGTGAAGAAGATGGTGATAAAATACGTTTATATGCGGATGACATTCTGTTATTCTACCCAAACTTATGGAAGATATAGATGAATTCGGATATATATCAGGTTACGAAGTAAATTCGGAAAAATTTAAATTACTCCCCTTAAAACGTCCGGCTCCCCTAGGACATAGATTTAAAGTACACAGTTTAGATCCTGCAGACTCCCTAATGTACTTGGGCATTCAAATTGGGAGTAAACTGGAGAATTTTATGAAGTTGAAGGAGAAAATTAGAACTTGGTCAAAACTCCCTTAACCGTATCGCTCTTATTGAAATGACTCTATTACCAATGATACTATATGTATGGAACGCAAGTCCAATATGGATTGAATTAAGTTTTTTAGTAAACTTGAGAGTCTCTTTAATGAGCTCATATGGGGACGCAAACGGGTCAGAATTAAACTACAGTCTTTATGTAAAAACGAAGAAGAAGGAGGACTCTCTCTCCCCTTCCTTAACCTCTTAAGGACACAGGGCGTAGATGTACGCCCTGTGTCCAGTCTTTAAAGATGGATTCTTGTAGCAGACACCCGCGGCTAATGTCCGCGACCGGAAGCAATGCCGATCGCGGACATTTAACCCCTCAGATGCCATGGTCAATCCTGACCACGGCATTTGTGCGCGATCCAAACGGAAAGTAAAACTTTCGGTTTGCGCTCCGGCTTCCCCGTGTGGCGATCGGAAGAGCCGGAGCGCACCTGTAGTAGCCTGGGCTTCTACGAATGAAACCCAGGCTGCTCTGTAGTATTTCCTATGGAAATATGTGATTTTTTCATACATTCTAATGCTATTGCATTGGAATGTATGATAATCGCAATCAGATGATTGTAAGTTATAGTTCCCTATGGGAACTATATAAAAGTGTAAAAAAAGAAAAAAAAGTTTAAATTTTTTTTATAAAAAAAACATAAAAGTTCTAATTACCCATCCTTTTGCTAAAATTAAAATAAAAAAAATACATATCATGGGTGTCGCAATGTGTGAAAATACCCAAACTATAAAAATATCAAAAAATATTTCCCATACGTCAAACTGCAAAACGGAAAAAAGCGTCCATAAAGGTGATCAAAAAGTCATACACACCCCAGAATGGTATGAAAACAAAATAAGATTATGACGCAAAAAATGAGCCCCCCCCCCCCACAGCTCCGTACATATAATTACAAAAAAGTTATAGGAGTCAAAACATGGTGACAAAAAAGTAAAACTGACTTTTTCCCACTTTAGAATTTTTTTTTCACTATCAAAACGCAAGAAAACCTATACATATAGGGTATCGCCGGATTTGTACTGACCTGTAGAATAAAAGTAACCAGTCAGTTTTATCGCATATCGAACGTCGAAATTTAAAAACTCGCAAAATATTGCTATGTAAACCGAAAAATAAAAAAGCTATGGCTCTGGGAAGGCGTTCCCAAAGCGCGCAGGCGCATTGTGCGGGAGGTAGTGTCTGCCCTCCCTCTGCGTGTTCACAGGGCAATGCGGTTCGCGCATGTGCATTGGCCCGTAAATCAAAGTTACCCTCCCTCATTCCCTCCCTCCAGTCGCGCATTTACAGGCGCTGACTGTGAAATTGCGGTACCCAAGTTGGTACTGTGCAGGCGCCAACCCGCCTTCTTTTAAACCAATCAGGTGCCGAGCTCTCAGCTCGCACCTTCTTTTGAAGCTTCTGGTGCGGCGACATCACTACCGGAAGTGACGAGGGTACCAGATCTTAACAGGTACCATCTTATCACAGAACACCGGCAACCTGTCGTAGTGTCCCCTTTTCGGCCGGTCCTCTGACTCCTCGAGAACTCCGACTGGTGACGCCGCGTCCTATGACTTGCCAGTCGGAGCTTTAGCCCACCTGAAGCTAGTGCGCATGTGCCAGCCTTGCTCGAACTACCGCCACTGCAGTTGAACGGCATCACATGCTACTGTCAGAAGTCTCGATTCCCCTCATTGCGCCGTCACCCAGCCTTAGTAGAAAGTTCTTTTTGGTCATACATTATATAATGTTTCACTATGTTCCCATATGTTTTGTTCATGTTATACTTGCCTTTATACTGCATCAGCGCAGTAACCTTGTTATGTGTTATGTTCTGCATATGTTTGGAAAATGTAATAAAAAGTTTGTGAAAAAAAGAAAACCTCCCTGAAATGAGAAGTGCACCTCCCTGAAATTAGTTTTCGCAGGTTGGGATGTCTATGTAACATCCACTTCCTGTCAGCTGTATGTAACATCCACTTCCTGTCAGCTGTATGTAACATCCACTTCCTGTCAGCTGTATGTAACATGCACTTCCTGTCAGCTGTATGTAACACCACGGCACTCACGTAGCAAAGGATTCTTCTTTTATTTCTCCCAAAGCAGCAACGTTTCGACTTTAACAGTCTTTTTCAAGCTTGAAAAAGACTGTTAAAGTCGAAACGTTGCTGCTTTGGGAGAAATAAAAGAAGAATCCTTTGCTACGTGAGTGCCGCGGTTTTCCATTTTTTGTTGCTGTTACGGGGGTCGGGCCAGGATCCAGCACCGCAGGCACCGCCATCTAAGAATTTGCAGATAAGAAGCTAAGGTAGTGCTGCCCCTAACTGTATATATGTTTCAGCTGTATGTAACATCCACTTCCTATCAGCTATATGTAACATCCACTTCCTGTCAGCTGTATGTAACATGCAATTCCTGTCAGCTGTATGTAACATCCACTTCCTGTCAGCTGTATGTAACATGCAATTCCTGTCAGCTGTATTTAACATCCACTTCCTGTCAGCCGTATGTAACATTCACTTCCTGTCAGCCATATGTAACATCGACTTCCTGTCGGCCATATGTAACACAGGGATCTCAAGTCTCCCGGACGTTCAGGGAGTCTCCCGCTATTAGATAGCGGCTCCCTGACGCCCGCATGTAAAACAATATATCCCGGAAAGGTTTACTCGCAGTAAACCTTTCCGGTGTTCCGTGAAAAGATGGTACCTGTTAAGATCTAGTATCCTCGTCACTTCCGGTAGTGACGTCGCTGCACCGAAAGCTTCAAAAGAAGGTGTGAGCTAAGATCTTGGCACCTGATTGGTTTAAAAGAAGGCGGGTTGGCGCCTGCGCAGTACCAACTTGGGTACCGCAATTTCACAGTTAGCGCCTGTGAACGCGCACAGGGAGGGAAGAAAGGAGGGAGGGTACGTTTGATTTACGGGCCAATGCGCATGCGCGAACCGCATTACCCTGAGAATACTATTGCCCTGTGAACGCGCGGAGGGAGGTTGGCCACTATCTACTTCCCGCACAATGCACATGCGCGCCTTGGGAACGCGCTGTGAAGGAGCCGAGGGAGGGGAGGGATGCAGGGATGGGGGCGGGGATTGGCCACAATCTGACTGGTTATTCCCCCTGGGGTACCATAGTTTAACAAGCACATTATGTTATTGTTTATACATTTGAAATGGTAGCTGTAAAACTTTGGTTATTCCTCCTGGGGTACCAATCAGATTGCGGCCAATCCCCGCCCCTCTCCCTGCGTCCCTCCCCTCCCTCACATAATGCACAATGGTACTCCAGGGGGAGTAACCAATCAGATTGCGGCCAATCCCTGCCCCCCTTCCCTGCGTCCCTCCCGTCCCTCGGCTCCTTCACAGCTCATTCCCAAGGCGCGCATGCACATTGTGCGGGAAGTAGTGTCCACCCTCCCTCCACACGTTCACAGGGCAATGCGTTTCGCGCATGCGCATTGGCCCGTAAATCAAATACTGTGTAAAGTGCCCTCAAAGCATGAACCCATCATCTACAGATGCAGCAGAGATAACCCTGCACAACATAAGATGACCAAATATCAGCTGACCAAGACCCCTCCAAACCGTCCATACACATGTTGTCTGGGATAAGCCAAGAGTCCATGTGTTCTGCATGGGGAGTAAGCTGCTGCCAGACTGTCCTGCTCCAGACCCCTCTTTGCCTTGCAGACTCCTCTGCTCTGTCCCCTATAGACATCTCTCTGCTTTCCAGACTCCCCAGTCCGCTACTAGAAACCCTTGTCCTACCCAGACTCCTCTGTCCTCTCCCAGTCTTCTTGGTTCTCTTCCAGACTCCTCTGTCCTCTTCTTCATGACTCCTCTGTTCTCCTCCAGAAACCTTTGTCCCATCCAGACTCCTCTGTCCTCCCCCAGTCTCCTTGGTTCTCTTCCAGACTTCTCTGTCCTCTTCATGACTCCTCTGTTCTCCTCCAGACATCTTTGTCCCCTCCAGACTCCTCTGTCCTCCCCCAAGCTCCTTGGTTCTCTTCCAGACTCATCTGTCCTCTTTATGACTCCTCTGTTCTCCTCCAGACACCATTGTCCCCTACAGACTCCTCTGTCCTCCCCCAGTCTCCTTGGTTCTCTTCCAGACTCCTCTGTCCTCTTTATGACTCCTCTGTTCTCCTCCAGACACCTTTGTCCCCTCCAGACTCCTCTGTCCTCCCCAGTCTCATTGGTTCTCTTCCAGACTCCTCTGTACTCTTCATGACTCCTCTGTTCTCCTCCAGACACCTTTGCCCCTCCAGACTCCTCTGTCCTCCACCAGTCTCCTTGGTTCTCTTCCAGACTACTCTGTCCTCCAACAGTCTCCTCTGTTTTCCTCCAGACACCTTTGTCCCCTCCAGACTCCTCTGTCCTCCACCAGTCTCCTTGGTTCTCTTCCAGACTCCTCTGTCCTCCACCAGTCTCCTCTGTTCTCCTCCAGACACCTTTGTCCCCTCCAGACTCCTCTGTCCTCCACCAGTCTCCTTGGTTCTCTTCCAGACTCCTCTGTCCTCTTCATGACTCCTCTGTTCTCCTCCAGACACCTTTGTCCCCTCCAGACTCCTCTGTCCTCCCCCAGTCTCCTTGGTTCTCTTCCAGACTCCTCTGTCCTCTTCATGACTCCTCTGTTCTCCTCCAGACACCTTTGTCCCCTCCAGACTCCTCTGTCCTTCCCCAGTCTCCTTGGTTCTCTTCCAGACTCCTCTGTCCTCTTCATGACTCCTCTGTTCTCCTCCAGACACCTTTGTCCCCTCCAGACTCCTCTGTCCTTCCCCAGTCTCCTTGGTTCTCTTCCAGACTCTTCTGTCCTCTTCATGACTCCTCTGTTCTCCTTCAGACACCTTTGTCCCCTCCAGACTCCTCTGTCCTCCCCCAGTCTCCTTGGTTCTCTTCCAGACTCCTCTGTCCTCTTTATGACTCCTCTGTTCTCCTCCAGACACCTTTGTCCCCTCCAGACTCCTCTGTCCTCCCCCAGTCTCCTTGGTTCCCTTCCAGGCTCCTCTGTCCTCTTCATGACTCCTCTGTTCTCCTCCAGAAACTTTTGTCCCATCCAGACTCCTCTGTCCTCCCCCAGTCTCCTTGGTTCTCTTCCAGACTTCTCTGTCCTCTTCATGACTCCTCTGTTCTCCTCCAGACACCTTTGTCCCCTCCAGACTCCTCTGTCCTCCCCCAGTCTCCTTGGTTCTCTTCCAGACTCCTCTGTCCTCTTCATGACTCCTCTGTTCTCCTCCAGACACCTTTGTCCCCTCCAGACTCCTCTGTCCTTCCCCAGTCTCCTTGGTTCCCTTCCAGACTCCTCTGTCCTCTTCATGACTCCTCTGTTCTCCTCCAGACACCTTTGTCCCCTCTAGACTCCTCTGTCCTCCACCAGTCTCCTTGGTTCTCTTCCAGACTCCTCTGTCCTCCACCAGTCTCCTTGGTTTTCTTCCAGACTCCTCTGTCCTCCACCAGTCTCCTCTGTTCTCTTCCAGACTCCTCTGTCCTCTTCATGACTCCTCTGTTCTCCTCCAGACACCTTTGTCCCCTCCAGGCTCCGCTGTCTTTCTCCAGACACTTCTAGCATTGGTTTATCCTCTAGGAGAACAAAAGGATCATGTATGTTCAAATTCAACTGCCCAATCCTTCTCTGTCCCAAAATTTGCTGTCAGGAGTGAGTCAGAAGACATCCAAACGACCCATAAAGATCTGAGGTGCATGACCCGCTAACGTCTGGGGATTCTCTGAGCTAAAATACTTACGTGCTACCATCTAGACCTTTGTCCCATCCAGACTCCTCTGTCCTCCCCCAGTCTCCTTGGTTCTCTTCCAGACTTCTCTGTCCTCTTCATGACTCTTCTGTTCTCCTCCAGACACCTTTGTCCCCTCCAGACTCCTCTGTCCTCCCCCAAGCTCCTTGGTTCTCTTCCAGACTCATCTGTCCTCTTTATGACTCCTCTGTTCTCCTCCAGACACCTTTGTCCCCTACAGACTCCTCTGTCCTCCCCCAGTCTCCTTGGTTCCCTTCCAGACTCCTCTGTCCTCTTCATGACTCCTCTGTTCTCCTCCAGACACCTTTGTCCCCTCCAGACTCCTCTGTCCTCCCCCAGTCTCCTTGGTTCTCTTCCAGACTCCTCTGTCCTCTTTATGACTCCTCTGTTCTCCTCCAGACACCTTTGTCCCCTCCAGACTCCTCTGTCCTCCCCCAGTCTCCTTGGTTCCCTTCCAGGCTCCTCTGTCCTCTTCATGACTCCTCTGTTCTCCTCCAGACACCTTTGTCCCATCCAGACTCCTCTGTCCTCCCCCAGTCTCCTTGGTTCTCTTCCAGACTTCTCTGTCCTCTTCATGACTCCTCTGTTCTCCTCCAGACACCTTTGTCCCCTCCAGACTCCTCTGTCCTCCCCCAGTCTCCTTGGTTCTCTTCCAGACTCCTCTGTCCTCTTCATGACTCCTCTGTTCTCCTCCAGACACCTTTGTCCCCTCCAGACTCCTCTGTCCTTCCCCAGTCTCCTTGGTTCCCTTCCAGACTCCTCTGTCCTCTTCATGACTCCTCTGTTCTCCTCCAGACACCTTTGTCCCCTCTAGACTCCTCTGTCCTCCACCAGTCTCCTTGGTTCTCTTCCAGACTCCTCTGTCCTCCACCAGTCTCCTTGGTTTTCTTCCAGACTCCTCTGTCCTCCACCAGTCTCCTCTGTTCTCTTCCAGACTCCTCTGTCCTCTTCATGACTCCTCTGTTCTCCTCCAGACACCTTTGTCCCCTCCAGGCTCCGCTGTCTTTCTCCAGACACTTCTAGCATTGGTTTATCCTCTAGGAGAACAAAAGGATCATGTATGTTCAAATTCAACTGCCCAATCCTTCTCTGTCCCAAAATTTGCTGTCAGGAGTGAGTCAGAAGACATCCAAATGACCCATAATGGTCTGAGGTGCATGACCCGCTAACGTCTGGGGATTCTCTGAGCTAAAATACTTACGTGCTACCATCTAGACCTGGGCTATCCTGGATGCAATGGACTGAGATGGTGGTCCTATATTTAGCTTTTGTGAAGAGTTCCAATAGCTTCTGGCTCATTGCCCATAAACTCTGGCACACAATATGGTGGCCTCCTCCTCCTCGTTCTTAAATAAGGAGGTTGCTAAATGCTACCTCACAAAAGGTGAATAAAGGCGTATCATCAACATTGTCCTTCTCAATTTATTGCACCGTAAAAGACAACTTTCTGGATTTCTCAGCGGTGCCTCATTATCGGAGTATTTCAGGTGGATGGTGAGTTATGTCATATCCATGAACATGACATACTCGTTCTACGTGAGTCACTATTGTCTTCATGTTCTCATCCCATCTATAAGTCATTAGAAGGTTCTGGCAGACACTGACTTTTAAGATGAGGCCTCTAGGGTTTGGTTTCTTGCGAAGAACGTTCTTTCTGTCGGCATCACGCGATCTGTCATCTTCTCACATTAGACCTGAGGAGATAAAGGTGTCGTCATCATTTGCTTTTGGACAGAAATAATTAAGTGAGGAGATATATGTGCCTGACACCCCCTCCACACATGTAACACCCTCTGCACCAACCTCCGTAATCAGGGCATCTCAGTGAGATCCAAACGTTGCTGGAAGCTCTGTAGGAATGCAGGAGGATCTTCCGCCTCTGCTGAAGGTGGACTCAGGAGGTTTCCACCGAGTCACATATACAAGGTATAAGAATAAAACAATTTGGTGACTTTATTATTTGGAGGATTAAATTGTAGTAAGCCAAGTAGAAGCAAATGGCTGCAGCAATGAAGACGGGCAGTTATTTCTCTGGATGGGTTCAGATTTTATATCGGAATCCTTCATCTAGAATTCGAATTAATGGAGAATATTCATCATCGCCTTTCCCGTTGACACGAGGAACACGGCAGGGTGGTCCCCTCTTCTCAATATTCCTTGAACCCCTTTCATGTAAAATCAGAGCAGATGAGGAAATTCTACGTCTTGGGTGTGAAGAAGATGGTGATAAAATACGTTTATATGCGGATGACATTCTGTTATTCTACCCAAACTTATGGAAGATATAGATGAATTCGGATATATGTCAGGTTACGAAGTAAATTCGGAAAAATCAAAATTACTTCCCTTAAAACGTCTGGTTCCCCTAGGACATAGATTTAACCACTTTAGGACCACAGGTTTATAACCCCTTAATGACCAGGCCCTTTTTTACAAATCGGCACTTCACAAATTTCACCGTTTATTGCTCAGTCATACAACTTACCACCCAAATGAATTCTACCTCCTTTTCTCCCCACAAATACAGCTTTCTTATGGTGGTATTTGATTGCTGATGAAATTTTTTGTTTTTCTGATATTAATCAAAAAAGACCGCAATTTTCTCAAAAAAAGTGTATTTTTAACTTTTTCTGGTAAAATTGTTCAAATATAATTACATTTCTATACAAGTTTGTGTCAGAATTTATTGTTCTACATGTCTTTGATAAAAAAAAATCCAATAAGTGTATATTTATTGGTTTGGGTAAAAGTTATAGCGTTTACAAACTATGGTGCAAAAAAGTGAATTTCGGCATTTTGAAGCAGCTCTGACTTTCTGAGCACCTGTCATGTTTCTTCAGGAGCTAGAATGTCAGGAAAGTATAAATACCCCCCAAATGACACCATTTTAGAAAGAAGACACCCCAAAGTATTCGCGGAGGGGCATGGTGAGTTCATGTATCATTTCATTTTTTTTCACAAGTTAGCAGAAAATGACACTTTCTGAGGAAAAAAATATAATAATAAAGTTTCCATTTCTGCTAACTTCTGGCAAAAAAAAATAAAAATCTCCTGCAGACTCACTATGCCCCTCAGTGAATACCTCGGGGTGTCTACTTTCCAAAATGGGGTCATTTGTGGGGTGTGTTTACTGTTCTGGCATTTTGGGCGGGGATAAATTGTGAGCCGCCATGTAAAACCTAAAGGTACTCGTTGGTCTTTCCGCCCCTTTACGCACCTAGGCTGCAAAAAAGTGTCACACGTGGTATCGCCGTACGTCGATACCACATGTGTGACACTTTTTTGCAGCCAAGATGCGCAAAGGGGCCCGAATTCCAATGAGTACCTTTAGGATTTCACAGGACATTTTTATGCATTTGGATTCCAAACGACTTCTCACGCTTTAGGGGCCCCTAAAATGCCAGGGCAGTATATATACCCCACAAGTGACCCAATTTTAGAAAGAAGACACCCCAAGGTATTCCGTGAGGGGCATGGCGAGTTCATAGAAGATTTTTTTTTTGGCACAAGTTTGCGGAAATTGATTTTTTTTGTTTTCCTAAAAAGTTATTTCATGGACTCAACATGCCCCTCAGCAAATACCTTGGGGTGTCTTCTTTCCAAAATGGGGTCATTTGTGGGGTGTTTGCACTGTTCTGGCATTTGAGGGTCTCCGCAATCATTACACGTATGCCCAGCATTAGGAGTTTCTGCGATTCTCCTTATATTGAGCAGACGGGGAATGAGATTTTTTTTTTCCGTTCAGCCTCTGCGCTGAAAAAAAATAATGAACGGCACAGATTTCTTCATTCGCATCGATCAATGTGGATGAAAAAATCTCTGCCAAAAAATATGCAAAAATAAAAAGAGGGGAAAGGACATAGGAGTGCTTGCAAAGTAAGGCCCCATTCACACGTCCGCCAAAATGTCCCCATTTATTCCGCAATTCTGCGGAATAGATGCGGACCCATTCAGTGTGAATGGTGCTGGCAGTGATGAGGAGAGCACACTATGTGCTCTCCGCATCAGCATTTGCGGAGCTGCGGCCGCGAACTTCCGGGTTTCGGCCACCAAACATCCGGCCGCAGCTCTGCAAAAGATAGAGCATGTCCTATTGTCCGCAGCCTGTGGACAAGAATAGGAATCTCTATGGAGAGCGCTGGCATGGTGTGCTGCGGATCCGCAATTTGCGGGTCCGCAGCACACCACGGATGTGTGAATGGACCCTAAAGCTGCGATCGCTAAGAAAGATCCAAAAAGCTCAAAAGTGATCTTTATAACGCCGCAGCGATTTTACGGTGTTTTTGCAGTGATCAGAAAAAAAAAATTCTGTCACTGAGGTGGGGCAGACTGAACACAAGTGTGCGCACAAGAACAGGCCTGATCGGGCGAACACTGCGTTTTTTGTAGAGCCTAAGGTGACCGTAATGTACTGATATAGATCTGATTGCGATCAGTCTTGATCACTTACAGATACTATATAGTACTAGTGCTGATCAGCGACAGCGATGACGCTAATCAGCGACTAATCAGTGACTGCGGTGCGGTGGGCGCTAACTACCTAACAAGTAGCTAACTACCTGGCGCAGATAAGGGACCCTTAGGCCCCATTCACACATCCGCACATCTATTCCACATTTTACGGAACGGAATTGCGGACCTATTCATTTCTATGGGGACAGGCTTTGTCCCGCTCAGATCTGGAATTGCGGATCTGCACTTCCCGGTCCGCAAAAATATAGAACATGTGCTATTCTTGTCCGCAATTGCGGACAAGAAAAGACATTTTCTATATAGTTCTGGCGATGTGCGGATCCGCAAAATGCGGAAAGCACATTGCATGTCTCCGTGTTTTGCGGATCTGTGGATCTGCAAAACACATACGGACGTCTGAATGGAGCCTTACAGGGGGGTGATCAATGACATGGGGGTGATCAGGGAGTTAATATGGGGTGATCAGGGGTTAATAAGGGGTAATAAGTGATAGGGGGGGTTGGTGTGTGGTGATTGGTGCACTTACATAGCTGCCCGTGTCCTCTGGTGGTCCCAAGCAAAAGGGACCATCAGAGGAGCAGGCAGCAGGCTGATATGCGATTTAGATGTGATTTACTGACATCTACAGCCTGCCAGCGCATGATCAGCGCTGGCAGGCTGTAGACTAAGTTCTTACCTGTCGGGCTGCAGTGAAATCACATGAAATCTCGGGTCTCGCGGGATTACGCCGATAGGCGTGATCGAGACCTGAGAGAACCACCTCCGTGACGGGAGGTGGTTAAAGTACGCAGTTTAGATCCTGCAGACTCCCTAATCTACTAATGGCATTCAAATTGGGAGTAAACTGGAGAATTTTATGAAGTTGAACATCTCTCCAATGGTGGATAAAGTAAAGAAGAAAATCAGAACTTGGTCAAAACTCCCTTAACCGAATCGCTCTTATTAAAATGACTCATATGGGGACGCAAACGGGTCAGAATTAAACTACAGTCTTTATGTAAAAACGAAGAAGAAGGAGGACTCTCTCTCCCCTTCCTTAAAGGATATTATATAGCAGCACAACTGAGATGGTGTATAAAAAACTGAAAGAACGAGTGTGTTCGGTTCCTATTCAGGGACTACTGTGGTCCCCGGGAGGATATCTTCCACATCCTTGAAACGGGGACTATGGAGGAGAGAGCAGGAGGATGCCTGTTTAGTAAGATGGAGTCAGGTTAGACAGATCGTGGGTCTATCTCAAGCTGTTCATTCCTCTTTGGAGAAATGCCACCTTGCCTTAACATATGAAGATAGTGAATATAAGATATACTGAAAATAAGAATGACTTTATAACTGCACACGACACCTTTCCGGATTATTGTTATGGAATGACACAAGCAGCCCCGTTATATCACATATTTATTTAAGATTGAAGCAAGAATACACAAAACAGATCACATTTAGAAGTGAAGTTAAATGGGAAAGAGATTTGCAATGTACGGAATATATTTCTTGGGATACTAGTTATAGGAATATTAAAAAATCTACAGTTTCTCGAGCACATATATGGTTTCTTATTAAAATAATCCACCGTCTATACTATACGTCATTATTAATATCCACCATCTATAAAGATAAAGAACAGAAATGTCATAAATGTCAAGTGGATAAGGGAGACTATAAACATCTATTATGGCAATGCCTCGGTATTAGGGAACTTTGGCTGAAAGTATTTAGGAAAAT
This sequence comes from Bufotes viridis, assembly GCA_033119425.1. Lineage (NCBI taxonomy): Eukaryota > Metazoa > Chordata > Amphibia > Anura > Bufonidae > Bufotes > Bufotes viridis. Next base: position 596,540,756 of record CM065590.1, on the reverse strand, counting down.
ACAGAACAGCTCCCCTTTGAAATATAAAGCCTGCATCGAATATGATATTTTAGGTAATTTTCCGGAGACTGGCAGACGAAAAAAGGAGCAATTGCTCTGGTTCCGGGGGATCGCCCTTGCTCTGGTTCCGGGGGATCGCCCTTGCTCTGGTTCCGGGGGATCGCCCTTGCTAAGATTATAATAGTGAAGTTTTGGGGCTCGGCTAAATACCCTACATATCAGGAATGGAAGGAGGACATGGATAGGGGGGTAAAGACAGACGGAAAGGGGAAGACTAATCTCGTCAACGATCTGGGGTAATTGGAATTAGGTGGTATCTTGACTTTGATAGTGGCTCCAGTGGAAATAGGGGATTTTGGGGGAGGGTTTGGGGTTAAAAGATAAGAATAATGTGAATGTTATAAAGTGTAAAGTCATATTAGTGTATAATACTTTTATGCTTTTTGTAAATTTGGCTTTTTGAAAACAATAAAATTCTAATGGAAAAAAAGAGAAAAAAAGAAAAGCTATAGGGGATGCAGAGGTAGCAGTCGTTACCGGGCCCAGGAGCCTGTGGGGGCCCAAAGACCCTTGTGCTGCATAGGAAGACACACAAAGCACTGAGGGAACGGGGGGCCCAAACTGAACTCTTGCCCCAGGGCCCATGAGCCGTTAGCTACGCTGCTGGGTCCAACCATAGGCACCTAGTGGCCGAGAACACTGATGCTGATAATAGCGCTATCGCCGCTCACCATCTGTATTGATTCCTCAAAGCCTAATTGGCAACATTTCCAGGGCCAGTAATTTTGAAAGCTGCGCATTTAGTGCTTGGCCTGTGGGTGGCTGGGTATTTGCGCTTGCGTTCAAAGGCCTGGGATAAAGACATTAGGACGCTACGCTGGGACACAGAAGTGGATGTAGTTGCTGATGGTGCTTGCGAAGGTCCAGGTGCAGGACAGGAGGCATCCAGGCCTGCGCCTTCAACAGGGGATTGGCCAGCACGTAACATAGGGGAAGAGGAGGCAGTGGTGTGACCCACAGACACAGATTGTGGACCCAGGCGTTCTTCCCACTTATTACGGTGCTTGGATACCTTGTGGCGGATCATGCTGGTAGTGGTGAGAGTGCTAGTGTTCACGCCCCGGTTCATTTTGGTACAGTACAGGTTGCAAACTACTATTCTTTCGTCACCTGCAATTTCCTCCAAAAAGCGCCATACTGCAAAACCCCTAACCAGTGGCGTAACTACTGGGGAAGCAGGGGAAGCAGCTGCTTCGGGGCCCGGGCTGACAAGGGGCCCGGTGCCCGGCAGCATGACATCAAGTTTCTCTTGAGTTGATTTATTATGTAATAAAGTTTTGCAGGCCAGTCCGGGCTCCTTCACATACAGTGCGGCACTCCAACCAGCTCTTCCCTTCCCCCCGCCTCCCCCGGGGCCCTGCCCACTGAGTCAGTCCTGACCTGAGAGAGAAACAACGCGGGCAAGACAGACAGGCAAGAGAGGAGAAGCACGGCAGCACGCAGACATCAGTCACTCACTGTGCCGGGCTTTTCAGGTATGTGTGTGTCTGTGCCCGCTGCCTGTGTGCCCCCTTGCCTTTGTCAGCTCTTGTAAGTTGCTGCCGCAGTGCCGCCACTCCGTTCACCTGTCCTGGCTGAGCTCTCAGTGCTGCCGCTGCTCTGTTCGCCTGTCCTGGCTGGCTCTTAAGTTTCTCTTGAGAAACTAAGTTGATTATCTAATAAAAATTTTCAGGCCAGGCCGGGCCCATTCACATACAGTGCGGTTCCGGCCTGTCCATAATCATACCCCCTCCCCAGCAGTAATGTTGTCAGCAATTTACATTACAGCAGCTCTTCTGTGGGATCTGACCAGACAGGTCAGATATCACCCCCACATCAAGAGAACGTGGGTCTTCATGAAACTATTATATCAAACCTTGTGATCACCGCCACAACATAATGTTGTCTGATGGGTGTTATGTCCGATGGGTGCTATGTCCGATGGCTGCTATGTGCGATGGGTGTTGCACGGGGATGTGGTAGATACAGGGTCAGACACTTTAACCACGCAGAAGCCATGGAAATGTACCGTATTTTTCGAGTTATAGGACCCATTTTTGTGTCCCACAAAATGGGGCCAAAATGTCAGAGTGAAGCAGGGCAGGACTGGCCATGTAACTCTGCGGCATGGTAATGGCCAGCAGCCATATATAGTGCAGTGCTTGCTGTAGCTGCGGCGCAGATAAGGTGAGGAACTGGGGTTGTATGTGAGGGTGTGAGGGACTGGGGACATGGTGCTGAAGGATAAGTAAGGTGGACCGCAATCATAATCTACAGCCCCGTCCAGGCCTTAGAGACAAAAAGACCTGCAAAAGGGGGTGATGACTGCACAGAAGTATTTGAAGATCAGATCTGTGGCGGCATACAGGCGAGCACTGGGCACAGTATACACACTGGACTGTTACTGAGGGGCTACTAACAGTGTTTCATCTACAGATCCCCCATAACAGTGTGTCATCTACAGATCCCCCATAACTGTGTGTCATCCACAGATCCCCCATAACATGTGTCATCCACAGATCCCCCATAACAGTGTGTCATCCACAGATCCCCCATAACAGTGTGTCATCCACAGATCCCCCATAACAGTGTGTCATCCACAGATCCCCATAACAGTGTCATCTACAGATCCCCCATAACAGTGTGTCATCTACAGATCCCCCATAACATTGTGTCATCTACAGATCCCCCATAACATTGTGTCATCTACAGATCCCCATAACAGTGTGTCATCTACAGATCCCCCATAACAGTGTGTCATCTACAGGTCCCCATAACAGTATGACATCCATAGATCCCCCATAATAGAGTCATCCACAGATCCCCATAACAGTGTCATCCACAGATCCCATAACAACGCTCATCCACAGATCTCCCATAAAAGTGTGTCATCCACAGATGCCCCCATAACAGTGCATTATCCACACATCCCCATAACAGTGTGTCATCCACAGATCCCCATAACAGTGTGTCATCCACAGATCCCCATAACAATGTGTCATCCACAGATCCCCCATAACAGTGTCATCCACAGATCCCCCATAACAGTGTGTCATCTACAGGTCCCCATAACAGTGTGACATCCACAGATCCCCCATAACAGTGCATCATCCACAGATCCCCCATAACAGTGTGTCATCTACAGATCCCCTATAACATTGTGTCATCTACGGATCCCCCATAACATTAGGTAATATACAGATCCCCATAACAGTGTCATCTACAGATCTTCCATAACAGTGTCATCCACGGATCCCCCATAACAGTATCATCCACAGGTCCGCCATAACAGTATAATCCACAGATCCCCTATAATAGTGTGTCATCCACAGATCCCCCATAACAGTGTCATCCACAGATCCCCCATAATAGTGTGTCATCCACAGATATCCTCCATAACAGTGTCATCCACAGATCCCCCATAATATTGTTTTGCCTGTCCTGACGGGCTCTCAAGTTTCTCTTAAGAGACTAACTTGATTATCTAATAAAGTTTTTCAGGCCGGTCCCCTTCACATACATGACAGGCAGTGTGTGTGTGTGTGTGTATATATATTTATATATATATTTATACATATATTATATAGGAAAAGGATGGCATGGCATCCTAGTCTGGTATAGATCGTGACTAGCCAAAGGAGTGGGGTTTACATACAGGAGGAGGAGTTGCGAAGCGCGTGGGAGGGGAGGGGGGCCCATACAAAAATTTGCTGTGGGGCCCAGTCACTTCTAGCTACGCCCCTGCCCCTAACCCTTGGCAAGAGGGTGCTCCGGGGAACAGTTGTGGGCCTGTTTGGTGTCGCCCGCCTTCTCCCTTTTGCCACCCCACTGCCTCTTCCAGACTGTTGCGGTGCTGCGGATACCTCCCCCTCTGTACTGCTGTCCTCGCTCGGCTTTCCACCTTCCCAGGCTGGGTCAGTGACCTCATCGTCCACCACCTCCTCTTCCACTTCCTCACTCTGCTCATCCTCCTGACTTGTTGACCTAACCACAACCTCAGTGATTGACAACTGTGTCTCATCCTCTTCATCAACCTCTTTAGACATTAATTGCCATACACTTAATGGCAACTGTGTCTCATCATCATCCACCTCATTAAACAGTAATTGCCGTTCCCCACTGTCTTGTGACTGTGGATGCTCAAGAGTTTGGGAATCAGGGCACAAGATCTGTCCTTCTTCAAGCGTGTTTGGCGAGAGGACCAACTGAAGGAATAGCAATGAAAAGAGGTCCACGGAATATCCGAGTCTGGGATCACTTGTTTGCCCAGACTCTCCATGGTGAGAGGAAGGGGGATCATGGTCAGGATTGTGTTGACCAGATTCTTGGCTACTGAGACTGGACTTGGTGGAAGACAGGATGGTGCTTAACCGACTGGAAGCATTATCTGCTGCAATCCAACCGTTCACCTGGCCGCACTGGTGTGACTTCAACAGTGGTGTCCTTCACCATCCTGCAAACTGGGACATGAAGCTCGGTATCATCGATGAGTGTGTTTCTTGTGCTCTGACAGCAGGCACAGTTTCACCGCGCCCAGGACCACGGCCTCTGCGTGCACCATCAGCATCACGGCCACTTCCCCGTCCCATACTGCTCGCCTTATTCATTTTAAATGTTATATATGCTTGAAAGTATGTCACACGTACAGTAGCGCAGGATTTGGAAGTGAATGTGCAAAAAAATGTAAAAAGGTATTTGGGATGTGGAAACGTCACACAGGAGAGATCCCGCAGAAAATGTCACTGTGTCACCACGGCTAATAAAAAATTACAGGGAATGTCAGATATTTGGGATGAGGAAACGTTATACAGGAGAGGTACCGCATGTAATGTCACTGTTCGCAGCATCTACGGAAAAAGTAGGAGTGTATGTGACAGATAAAAATTTTATGCACACACGTTACACTGGAGATGTTGTCCTGGTAATGTCACTGTCAGAAGCGGACACCGTCTATTGAAAAAGTACACTGTACGTCACTGATAAAAAAATTTCAGCGCACATGGTACACTGCAGATGTGGCGCAGCTAATGTCACTGTCCGCAGTGGACACCTGGATGTCACAGATATTTTCGAGAAGCGCACACTTTACACAGGAGATGTGGCGCAGATAATTTAACTGTCGGCAGCAGCCTATTAGACGGTATTTAGCGCAGGATGCCCGCAAAAAATATACTGCTGCTGCCACACACAATAGTCCTTAAAAGGACTTTTGGGTTCTCTGAAAAGTATTTCTAATAAAACTAGTGCAATACCACTCCCTACACTGTCTGTCCCTTCCTATGCACAGCTCTCCCTGACTAAGACTGAGCCGAACACGAACCATCGGGTTTTATATAGCACCCAATAATGCGTTTCGGCCAGCCAATCACTGTAATGCCAGTAACCAACATGGCTACGGCATTACAGTGAGGGCAGTACTTACCAGCACGTTTATTGGCTGCGTAGCAGCTGCGGGAAGGAGACTCGAGCATTGCGAATACCGCCATGTGCCAAGCATCGAGATGCTTGAGCCGAACTTGTGTTCCGCTGAGCATGCTTGATCCACACTCGGTGGATCCCAACACATTTACTGTGGTCCCGGACCTATTACCTAATCTACGGCCATTAATAGATTCTACAGTCCACGCCACCAAATACCTAGAATACTTTACGGGTGCTACTGTGCGGCTGTGAACCAGATGATCAGGAAGCGTCCTGTCTACAGGTAGACACACCAAGACATCAAAGCAATTAGGTGCATTCCTTACATGGTCTTAAATTAGCAAATACTTCTTCTGAAGATCGTGGACCGAGGCTTGGCAGTATCTTCATCAATTGGTTTGGGAGTGAAGGGACTACCGGGCACTAGAATACCGCAGATGGAGTTGAGGAGAACGTGTCTTACAGGTGCTAGAATACCGCAGATGGAGCAGAGGAGAAGGTGTCTTACAGGTGCTAGAATAACGCAGGTGGAGCAGAGGAGAAGATGTCTTACAGGTGCTAGAATAACGCAGGTGGAGTAGAGGAGAAGGTATCTTACAGGTGCTAGAATAACACAGGTGGAGCAGAGGAGAAGGTGTCTTACAGGTGCTAGAATAACACAGGTGGAGCAGAGAAGAAGGTGTCTTACAGGTGCTAGAAAAAGGCAGGTGGAGTAGATGGGAAGGTGTCTTACAGGCGCTAGAATACCGCAGGTGGAGCAGAGGAGAAAGTATATTACAGGCACTAGGATAACGCAAGTGGAGTAGAGGAGAAGGTGTCTTACAGGTGCTAGAATAACACTGGTGGAGCAGAGGAGAAGGTGTCTTACAGGCGCTAGAATAACACAGATGGAGTAGAGGAGAAGGTATTTTACAGAAACTAGGATAACGCAAGTGGAGTAGAGGAGAAGGTGTCTTACAGGTGCTAGAATAACACAGGTGGAGCAGAGGAGAAGGTGTCTTACAGGTGCAAGAATACTGCAGATGGAGCAGAGGAGAAGGTGTCTTACAGGTGCTAGAATAACGCAGATGGAGTAGAGGAGAAGGTGTCTTACAGGTGCTAGAAAAAGGCAGGTGGAGTAGATGGGAAGGTGTCTTACAGGCGCTAGAATACCGCAGGTGGAGTAGAGGAGAAGGTATCTTACAGGTGCTAGAATACTGCAGACGGAGTAGAGGAGAAGGTGTCTTACAGGTGCTAGACTAACGCAGATGGAGTAGAGGAGAAGGTGTCTTACAGGTGCTAGAATAACGCAGATGGAGCAGAGGAGAAGGTGTCTTACAGGTGCTAGAATAAGGCAGGTGAAGTAGAGGAGAAGGTGTCTTACAGGTGCTAGAATAAAGCAGGTGGAGCAGAGGAGAAGATGTCTTACAGGTGCTAGAATAAAGCAGATGGAGTAGAGGAGAAGGTGTCTTACAGAAGCTAGAATACCGCAAGTTGAGCAGAGGAGAAGGTATCTTACAGGCACTAGAATAACGCAGGTGGAGTAGAGGAGAAGGTGTCTTACAGGTGCTAGAATAATGCAGATGGAGTAGAGGAGAAGATGTCTTACAGGCGCTAGAATAACGCAGGTGGAGCAGAGGAGAAGGTGTCTTACAGGTGCTAGAATACCGCAGGTGGAGTAGAGGAGAAGGTGTCTTACAGGTTCTAGAATAACGCAGGTGGAGCAGAGGAGAAGGTGTCTTACAGGTGCTAGAATACCGCAGGTGGAGTAGAGGAGAAGGTGTCTTACAGGTGCTAGAATACCGCAGGTGGAGCAGAGGAGAAGGTGTCTTACAGGTGCTAGAATACCGCAGGTGGAGTAGAGGAGAAGGTGTCTTACAGGCGCTAGAATACCGCAGGTGGAGCAGAGGAGAAGGTATCTTACAGGTGCTAGAATACCGCAAGTGGAGCAGAGGAGAAGGTATCTTACAGGCGCTAGAATACCGCAGGTGGAGTAGAGGAGAAGGTATCTTACAGGTGCTAGAATACCGCAGATGGAGTAGAGGAGAAGGTGTCTTACAGGTGCTAGACTAACGCAGATGGAGCAGAGGAGAAGGTGTCTTACAGGTGCTAGAATACCGCAGATGGAGTAGAGGAGAAGGTGTCTTAGGAGAAGGTGTCTTACAGGTGCTAGAAAAAGGCAGGTGGAGTAGATGGGAAGGTGTCTTACAGGCGCTAGAATACCGCAGGTGGAGCAGAGGAGAAAGTATATTACAGGTGCTAGAATACTGCAGATGGAGTAGAGGAGAAGGAGTGTTACAGGTGCTAGAATACTGCAGATGGAGTAGAGGAGAAGGTGTCTTACAGGTACTAGAATAACACAGGTGGAGCAGAGAAGGTGTCTTACAGGTGCTAGAATACCGCAAGTGGAGCAGAGGAGAAGGTGTCTTACAGGTGCTAGAATAACACAGGTGGAGCAGAGGAGAAGGTGTCTTACAGGCACTAGGATAACGCAAGTGGAGTAAAGGAGAAGGTGTCTTACAGGTGCTAGAATACCGCAGGTGGAGTAGATGGGAAGGTGTCTTACAGAAGCTAGAATACCGCAGGTGGAGTAGAGGAGAAGGTGTCTTACAGGTGCTATAATAAGGCAGGTGGAGTAGATGGGAAGCTGTCTTACAGGCACTAGAATAACGCAAGTGGAGCAGAGGAGAAGGTGTCTTACAGGCACTAGAATACCGCAGGTGGAGCAGAGGAGAAGGTGTCTTACAGGTGCTAGAATAACGCAGGTGGAGCAGAGGAGAAGGTGTCTTACAGGCACTAGGATAACGCAAGTGGAGTAGAGGAGAAGGTGTCTTACAGGCGCTAGAATAAAGCAGGTGAAGTAGAGGAGAAGGTGTCTTACAGGTGCTAGAATAACGCAGATGGAGCAGAGGAGAAGGTGTCTTACAGGTGCTAGAATAAAGCAGATGGAGCAGAGGAGAAGGTGTCTTACAGGTGCTAGAATACCGCGGGTGGAGTAGAGGAGAAGGTGTCTTACAGGCGCTAGAATAACGCAGGTGGAGCAGAGGAGAAGGTGTCTTACAGGTGCTAGAATACTGCAGATGGAGTAGAGGAGAAGGTGTCTTACAGAAGCTAGAATACCGCAGGTGGAGCAGAGGAGAAGGTGTCTTACAGGTGCTAGAATAACACAGGTGGAGCAGAGGAGAAGGTGTCTTACAGGTGCTAGAATAACACAGATGGAGTAGAGGAGAAGGTGTCTTACAGGTGCTAGAATAACGCAGGTGGAGCAGAGGAGAAGGTGTCTTACAGGTGCTAGAATAACGCAGATGGAGCAGAGGAGAAGGTGTCTTACAGGTGCTAGAATAACGCAGGTGGAGCAGAGGAGAAGGTGTCTTACAGGAGCTAGAATAACGCAGATGGAGCAGAGGAGAAGGTATATTACAGGCACTAGGATAACGCAAGTGGAGTAAAGGAGAAGGTGTCTTACAGGTGCTAGAATTCCGCAGGTGGAGCAGAGGAGAAGGTGTCTTACAGGTGCTAGAATAACGCAGGTGGAGCAGAGGAGAAGGTGTCTTACAGGTGCTAGAATAACGCAGGTGGAGCAGAGGAGAAGGTGTCTTAGAGGTGCTAGAATACCGCAGATGGAGTAGAGGAGAAGGTGTCTTACAGCTGCTAGAATACTGCAGATGGAGTAGATGAGAAGGTGTCTTACAGGTGCTAGAATACTGCAGATGGAGTAGATGAGAAGGTGTCTTACAGGTGCTAGAATAACGCAGGTGGAGCAGAGGAGAAGGTGCCTTACAGGTGCTAGAATAACGCAGATGGAGCAGAGGAGAAGGTGTCTTACAGGTGCTAGAATAACGCAGGTGGAGCAGAGGAGAAGGTGTCTTACAGGTGCTAGAATAACGCAGATGGAGTAGAGGAGAAGGTGTCTTACAGGTGCTAGAATAACGCAGATGGAGCAGAGGAGAAGGTGTCTTACAGGTGCTAGAATACCGCAGGTGGAGCAGAGGAGAAGGTGTCTTACAGGTGCTAGAATACCGCAGGTGGAGCAGAGGAGAAGGTGTCTTACAGGTGCTAGAATAACGCAGGTGGAGTAGAGGAGAAGGTGTCTTACAGGTGCTAGAATAACGCAGGTGGAGCAGAGGAGAAGGTGTCTTACAGGTGCTAGAATAACGCAGGTGGAGCAGAGGAGAAGGTGTCTTACAGGTGCTAGAATAACGCAGGTGGAGTAGAGGAGAAGGTGTCTTACAGGTGCTAGAATAACGCAGATGGAGTAGAGAGAAGGTGTCTTACAGGCACTAGGATAACGCAGGTGGAGCAGAGGAGAAGGTGTCTTACAGGTACTAGAATAACACAGATGGAGTAGAGGAGAAGGTGTCTTACAGGTGCTAGAATAACGCAGATGGAGCAGAGGAGAAGGTGTCTTACAGGAGCTAGAATAACGCAGATGGAGTAGAGGAGAAGGTGTCTTACAGGTGCTAGAATACCGCAGATGGAGTAGAGGAGAAGGTGTCTTACAGGTGCTAGAAAAAGGCAGGTGGAGTAGATGGGAAGGTGTCTTACAGGAGCTAGAATAACGCAGATGGAGTAGAGGAGAAGGTGTCTTACAGGAGCTAGAAAATCTGCAGGTGGAGGAGAGGAGAAGGTGTCTTAGAGGTGCTAGAATACCGTAGATGGAGTAGAGGAGAAGGTGTCTTACAGGTGCTAGAATAAAGCAGATGGAGCAGAGGAGAAGGTGTCTTACAGGTGCTAGAATACCGCAGGTGGAGTAGATGAGAAGGTGTCTTACAGAAGCTAGAATACCGCAGGTGGAGCAGAGGAGAAGGTGTCTTACAGGTGCTAGAATAAGGCAGGTGGAGCAGAGGAGAAGGTGTCTTACAGGCACTAGAATAACGCAGGTGGAGCAGAGGAGAAGGTGTCTTACAGGTGCTAGAATAACGCAGGTGGAGCAGAGGAGAAGGTGTCTTACAGGTGCTAGAATAACGCAGGTGGAGCAGAGGAGAAGGTGTCTTACAGGTGCTAGAATAACGCAGAGTGGAGCAGAGGAGAAGGTGTCTTACAGGTGCTAGAATAAAGCAGGTGGAGTAGAGGAGAAGGTGTCTTACAGGTGCTAGAATAACGCAGATGGAGCAGAGGAGAAGGTGTCTTACAGGTGCTAGAATAACGCAGATGGAGCAGAGGAGAAGGTGTCTTACAGGTGCTAGAATAACGCAGGTGGAGTAGAGGAGAAGGTGTCTTACAGGTGCTAGAATAACGCAGGTGGAGCAGAGGAGAAGGTGTCTTACAGGTGCTAGAATAACGCAGGTGGAGCAGAGGAGAAGGTGTCTTACAGGTGCTAGAATAACGCAGGTGGAGCAGAGGAGAAGGTGTCTTACAGGTGCTAGAATAACGCAGGTGGAGCAGAGGAGAAGGTGTCTTACAGGTGCTAGAATAACGCAGATGGAGTAGAGGAGAAGGTGTCTTACAGGTGCTAGAATAACGCAGATGGAGCAGAGGAGAAGGTGTCTTACAGGTGCTAGAATAACGCAGGTGGAGCAGAGGAGAAGGTGTCTTACAGGTGCTAGAATACACGCAGGTGGAGCAGAGGAGAAGGTGTCTTACAGGTGCTAGAATACACGCAGGTGGAGCAGAGGAGAAGGTGTCTTACAGGTGCTAGAATAACGCAGGTGGAGCAGAGGAGAAGGCGTTTTACAAGCGCTAAAATACCGCAGGTGGAGCAGAGGAGAAGGTGTCTTACAGGCGCTAGAATACCGCGGGTGGAGTAGAGGAGAAGGTGTCTTACAGGTGCTAGAATACCGCAGGTGGAGTAGATGGGAAGGTGTCTTACAGGCGCTAGAATACCGCAGGTGGAGTAGAGGAGAAGGTGTCTTACAGGTGCTAGAATACTGCAGATGGAGTAGAGGAGAAGGTGTCTTACAGGTGCTAGAATAACACAGGTGGAGTAGAGGAGAAGGTATCTTACAGGCGCTAGAATACCGCAGGTGGAGTAGAGGAGAAGGTGTCTTACAGGTGCTAGAACACTGCAGATGGAGTAGAGGAGAAGGTGTCTTACAGAAGCTAGAATACCGCAGGTGGAGCAGAGGAGAAGGTGTCTTACAGGTGCTAGAATAATGCAGATGGAGCAGAGGAGAAGGTGTCTTACAGGTGCTAGAATAACGCAGATGGAGCAGAGAGAAGGTGTCTTACAGGCACTAGGATAACGCAAGTGGAGCAGAGGAGAAGGTGTCTTACAGGTGCTAGAATAAAGCAAGTGGAGCAGAGGAGAAGGTGTCTTACAGGTGCTAGAATAACGCAGGTGGAGCAGAGGAGAAGGTGTCTTACAGGCGCTAGAATAACACAGGTGGAGCAGAGGAGAAGGTGTCTTACAGGTGCTAGAATAACGCAGGTGGAGCAGAGGAAAAGGTGTCTTACAGGTACTAGAATAACGCAGATGGAGTAGAGGAGAAGGTGTCTTACAGGCGCTAGAATAACACAGGTGGAGCAGAGGAGAAGGTGTCTTACAGGTGCTAGAATAACGCAGGTGGAGCAGAGGAGAAGGTGTCTTACAGGTGCTAGAATAAAGCAGGTGAAGTAGAGGAGAAGGTGTCTTACAGGTGCTAGAATAACGCAGATGGAGCAGAGGAGAAGGTGTCTTACAGGCACTAGGATAACGCAGGTGGAGCAGAGGAGAAGGTGTCTTACAGGCACTAGGATAACGCAGGTGGAGCAGAGGAGAAGGTGTCTTACAGGTACTAGAATAACGCAGATGGAGTAGAGGAGAAGGTGTCTTACAGGCACTAGAATAACGCAGATGGAGTAGAGGAGAAGGTGTCTTACAGGCACTAGAATACCGCAGGTGGAGCAGAGGAGAAGGTGTCTTACACGTGCTAGAATAACGCAGATGGAGCAGAGGAGAAGGTGTCTTACAGGTGCTAGAATAACGCAGGTGGAGCAGAGGAGAAGGTGTCTTAGAGGTGCTAGAATACCGCAGATGGAGCCAATGGGAAGGTGTCTTACAGGTGCTAGAATAACGCAGATGGAGCAGAGGAGAAGGTGTCTTACAGGTGCTAGAATAACGCAGATGGAACAGAGGAGAAGGTGTCTTACAGGTGCTAGAATACCGCAGGTGGAGTAGATGAGAAGGTGTCTTACAGGTGCTAGAATACCGCAGGTGGAGCAGAGAAGAAGGTGTCTTACAGGCACTAGAATTACGCAGGTGGAGCAGAGGAGAAGGTGTCCTACAGGCACTAGAATAACGCAGATGGAGCAGAGGAGAAGGTGTCTTACAGGTGCTAGAATAACGCAGATGGAGCAGAGGAGAAGGTGTCTTACAGGTGCTAGAATAACGCAGGTGGAGTAGAGGAGAAGGTGTCTTACAGGTGCTAGAATAAAGCAGATGGAGCAGAGGAGAAGGTGTCTTACAGGTGCTAGAATAACGCAGGTGGAGCAGAGGAGAAGGTGTCTTACAGGTGCTAGAATACACGCAGATGGAGTAGAGGAGAAGGTGTCTTACAGGTGCTAGAATACCGCAGGTGGAGCAGAGGAGAAGGTGTCTTACAGGTGCTAGAATAACGCAGGTGGAGCAGAGGAAAAGGTGTCTTACAGGTGCTAGAATAACGCAGGTGGAGTAGAGGAGAAGGTGTCTTACAGGTGCTAGAATAAGGCAGGTGGAGTAGATGGAGAAGGTGTCTTACAGGCGCTAGAATAACGCAGGTGGAGCAGAGGAGAAGGTGTCTTACAGGTGCTAGAATAACGCAGATGGAGTAGAGGAGAAGGTGTCTTACAGGTGCTAGAATACATGCAGGTGGAGCAGAGGAGAAGGTGTCTTACAGGTGCTAGAATACTGCAGATGGAGTAGAGGAGAAGGTGTCTTATAGAAGCTAGAATACCGCGGGTGGAGCAGAGCGAAGGTGTCTTACAGGTGCTAGAATACCGCGGGTGGAGTAGAGGAGACGGTGTCTTACAGGTGCTAGAATACCGCAGGTGGAGTAGAGGAGAAGGTGTCTTACAGGTGCTAGAATAAGGCAGGTGGAGTATATGGGAAGGTGTCTTACAGGCGCTAGAATAAAGCAGGTGGAGCAGAGGAGAAGGTGTCTTACAGGTGCTAGAATACTGCAGATGGAGTAGAGGAGAAGGTGTCTTACAGGAGCTAGAATACCGCAGGTGGAGCAGAGAGGAAGGTGTCTTACAGGCACTAGAATAACGCAGGTGGAGCAGAGGAGAAGGTGTCTTACAGGTGCTAGAATACCGCAGGTGGAGCAGAGGAGAAGGTGTCTTACAGGTGCTAGAATAACGCAAGTGGAGCAGAGGAGAAGGTGTCTTACAGGTGCTAGAATAACGCAGGTGGAGTAGAGGAGAAGGTGTCTTACAGGCGCTAGAATAACGCAGATGGAGTAGAGGAGAAGGTGTCTTACAGGTGCTAGAATACCGCAGATGGAGCAGAGGAGAAGGTGTCTTACAGGTGCTAGAATAACGCAGGTGGAGCAGAGGAGAAGGTGTCTTACAGGTGCAGATGCTAGAATAATGCAGATGGAGCCGATGGGAAGATGTCTTCGAGGTGCTAGAATACCACAGGTGGAGGAGAGGAGAAGGTATATTACAGGCACTAGAATAATGCAGATGGAGCAGAGGAGAAGGTAACTTACAGGCACTAGAATACTGCAGATGGAGTAGAGGAGAAGGTGTCTTACAGCTGCTAGAATACTGCAGATGGAGCAGAGGAGAAGGTGTCTTACAGGTGCTAGAATCAGGCAGATGGAGCCGATGGGAAGGTGTCTTACAGGCGCTAGAATAATGCAGATGGAGCAGAGGAGAAGGTGTCTTACAGGTGCTAGAATAACGCAGATAGAGCAGAGGAGAAGGTGTCTTACAGGTGCTAGAATAACGCAGATGGAGCAGAGGAGAAGGTGTCTTACAGGTGCTAGAATAACGCAGATGGAGCAGAGGAGAAGGTGTCTTACAGGTGCTAGAATAACGCAGGTGGAGTAGAGGAGAAGGTGTCTTACAGGTGCTAGAATAAAGCAGATGGAGCAGAGGAGAAGGTGTCTTACAGGTGCTAGAATACCACAGGTGGAGCAGAGGAGAAGGTGTCTTACAGGTGCTAGAATAACGCAGGTGGAGTAGAGGAGAAGGTGTCTTACAGGTGCTAGAATAATGCAGATGGAGTAGAGGAGAAGGTGTCTTACAGGTGCTAGAATAACGCAGATGGAGTAGAGGAGAAGGTGTCTTACAGGTGCTAGAATAACGCAGATGGAGCAGAGGAGAAGGTGTCTTACAGGCACTAGAATAACGCAGGTGGAGCAGAGGAGAAGGTGTCTTACAGGTGCTAGAATAACGCAGATGGAACAGAGGAGAAGGTGTCTTACAGGTGCTAGAATACTGCAGATGGAGCAGAGGAGAAGGTGTCTTACAGGTGCTAGAATAAAGCAGATGGAGCAGAGGAGAAGGTGTCTTACAGGTGCTAGAATAATGCAGATAGAGCAGAGGAGAAGTTGTCTTACAGGTGCTAGAATAACGCAGATGGAGCCGATGGGAAGGTGTCTTACAGGTGCTAGAATAACGCAGGTGGAGCAGAGGAGAAGGTGTCTTACAGGTGCTAGAATAACGCAGGTGGAGCAGAGGAGAAGGTGTCTTACAGGTGCTAGAATAACGCAGGTGGAGCAGAGGAGAAGGTGTCTTACAGGTGCTAGAATAACGCAGGTGGAGCAGAGGAGAAGGTGTCTTACAGGTGCTAGAATAACGCAGGTGGAGCAGAGGAGAAGGTGTCTTACAGGTGCTAGAATAACGCAGATGGAGCAGAGGAGAAGGTGTCTTACAGGTGCTAGAATAACGCAGGTGGAGCAGAGGAGAAGGTGTCTTACAGGTGCTAGAATAACGCAGGTGGAGCAGAGGAGAAGGTGTCTTACAGGTGCTAGAATACCGCAGGTGGAGCAGAGAGGAAGGTGTCTTACAGGTGCTAGAATAACGCAGGTGGAGCAGAGGAGAAGGTGTCTTACAGGTGCTAGAATAACGCAGGTGGAGCAGAGGAGAAGGTGTCTTACAGGTGCTAGAATAACGCAGGTGGAGCAGAGGAGAAGGTGTCTTACAGGTGCTAGAATAACGCAGGTGGAGCAGAGGAGAAGGTGTCTTACAGGTGCTAGAATAACGCAGGTGGAGCAGAGGAGAAGGTGTCTTACAGGTGCTAGAATAACGCAGGTGGAGCAGAGGAGAAGGTGTCTTACAGGTGCTAGAATAACGCAGATGGAGCAGAGGAGAAGGTGTCTTACAGGTGCTAGAATAACGCAGGTGGAGCAGAGGAGAAGGTGTCTTACAGGTGCTAGAATAACGCAGGTGGAGTAGAGGAGAAGGTGTCTTACAGGTGCTAGAATAACGCAGGTGGAGCAGAGGAGAAGGTGTCTTACAGGTGCTAGAATAACGCAGGTGGAGCAGAGGAGAAGGTGTCTTACAGGTGCTAGAATAACGCAGGTGGAGCAGAGGAGAAGGTGTCTTACAGGTGCTAGAATAACGCAGGTGGAGCAGAGGAGAAGGTGTCTTACAGGTGCTAGAATAACGCAGGTGGAGCAGAGGAGAAGGTGTCTTACAGGTGCTAGAATAACGCAGGTGGAGTAGAGGAGAAGGTGTCTTACAGGTGCTAGAATAACGCAGATGGAGCAGAGGAGAAGGTGTCTTACAGGTGCTAGAATAACGCAGATGGAGCAGAGGAGAAGGTGTCTTACAGGTGCTAGAATAACGCAGGTGGAGTAGAGGAGAAGGTGTCTTACAGGTGCTAGAATAACGCAGGTGGAGCAGAGGAGAAGGTGTCTTACAGGTGCTAGAATAACGCAGGTGGAGCAGAGGAGAAGGTATATTACAGGAGGTAGAATACCGCAGGTGGAGTAGAGGAGGTGTCTTAAAGGTTCTAGAATAACGCAGGTGGAGCAGAGGAGAAGGTGTCTTACAGGCGCTAGAATACCGCAGGTGGAGCAGAGAGGAAGGTGTCTTACAGGTACTAGAATAACGCAGGTGGAGCAGAGGAGAAGGTGTCTTACAGGTGCTAGAATAACGCAGGTGGAGCAGAGGAGAAGGTGTCTTACAGGTGCTAGAATAACGCAGGTGGAGCAGAGGAGAAGGTGTCTTACAGGTGCTAGAATAACGCAGGTGGAGCAGAGGAGAAGGTATCTTACAGGCGCTAGAGGAGAAGGTGTCTTACAGGTGCTAGAATAACGCAGATGGAGCAGAGGAGAAGGTGTCTTACAGGTGCTAGAATAATACAGGTGGAGCAGAGGAGAAGGTGTCTTACAGGTGCTAGAATAACGCAGATGGAGCCGATGGGAAGGTGTCTTCGAGGTGCTAGAATACCGCAGGTGGAGTAGATGGGAAGGTGTCTTACAGGCACTAGAATAACGCAGGTGGAGCAGAGAGGAAGGTGTCTTACAGGCACTAGAATACCGCAGGTGGAGCAGAGAGGAAGGTGTCTTACAGGTGCTAGAATACCGCAGGTGGAGTAGAGGAGAAGGTGTCTTACAGGCGCTAGAATAACGCAGGTGGAGCAGAGGAGAAGGTGTCTTACAGGCACTAGAATAACGCAGGTGGAGCAGAGAGGAAGGTGTCTTACAGGCGCTAGAATAACGCAGATGGAGCAGAGGAGAAGGTAACTTACAGGCACTAGAATACTGCAGATGGAGTAGAGGAGAAGGTGTCTTACAGGCACTAGAATACCGCAGGTGGAGCAGAGGAGAAGGTGTCTTACAGGTGCTAGAATAACACAGGTGGAGCAGAGAGGAAGGTGTCTTACAGGCACTAGAATAACGCAGGTGGAGCAGAGGAGAAGGTGTCTTACAGGCGCTAGAATACCGCAGGTGGAGTAGAGGAGAAGGTGTCTTACAGGTGCTAGAATAACACAGGTGGAGCAGAGGAGAAGGTGTCTTACAGGCGCTAGAATAATGCATTTGGAGCGCAGGGGAATGGGTCACTTTGATCTGGGGTTGCATGTTTCGTAAGTTATGTAGCGGGTACATTCGATTTGCAGGCTGCATCTTATAGAGCAGAAGGAGCTGAGCAGATTGACATATAGTTTTATGGGAAAAGTTTCAGTAAAACCTATTTCTTGATCTCCGCTCAGTCTGGGTTTGGTGTTTACCACTGACTCACTAATTATGACAATCCACTGGACTCCTAAACCCATAATTAGCAGAGATTTAGATCAATTATTGTTATGGGCGATGGATGTGGAACCACTGCCCCAACCTACAGATTTGTCTTTGGACTAGACATAAGGGCGCCACATAGGCAGTACCCCGATACTCACCCTTTAACCCATACTATGATCTGATCTTTGCTGCAGACGAGCTACCATGTTGCTGCCTCTTCTCCTAGTCCCAGTGTAGTTGACAGCTGATTGACTGGAGTCAGAGACACCGCTACAAAGGGGTCAGGCAATACTCATCGATGGTGAACAGGCAGAGAACAAGGCGGTCAGAGTTCATGCAAATCTGTGAAACTAGTTTGTGGTCAGAGAAGGCAGCAAAGTGAATTCAGTTGACAGGCTACAGTCAGAAGAGTCAGCGGAGAGTCAGAGTCGGTAAACAAGCGGTAGTTGGGTCAGACAGAGGAAGGTCAGAGTCTATAAACTGGAAGAGGTCAGATCTCACGAGTGTGTCACAACCTATCGCTGACCCTGTTGTGCCTGGGGTCAGAAGGTCGCAGCGGGTGGCTACGCGCTCGGTTTCAAGAGATCGCTCCATGACCTAGTGGAGGGAATGGATTCCGGTCCAGGTTTTCCTGCTTAGGTTTGAGATCCTTTTTGTCCCATTTAGGAATCTGTAGCTTTTCCTTTCCGCTGTTCTCTGTCAGCCGCTCCCTGCTTCTATATATTCTGCTTCCCTTGTTGCCATAGACCTTCCTTCCAGGTCTTCTAGTCTGACCTCAGGTGGAGGTGGAGGTGGAGTTGTGTGCAGCTCTTGAATCTCCGGTTCTCTCCTGTTGTTGTCTCCCTTCGGGGATTGTTTGCGTTGTTTGTCCTTTCCCTGTTGTTCCCTGAGGTGTCAGTGGTGAGGACTACTGCTCCCACCATCCTACTCACTACCTAGGGCTTATTTCAGGGTAAGCCAGGGATGAGGCATGTGATCGGCGTAACGTCCAGGTGCCAGGTGAGCTAGGGGTCACCACTCCTCCCTCTCCCTAGTGGAAGGGTACTGCTCTTCCCTCCCCTCTGCGCCGCCATATCAGATGTGATAGGTTGGGTCAGACAGCGGAAGGTCAGAGTCTATAAACTGGCAGAGGTGACATCAGACCAGGCCCGGCGCAATAATAAGGCAGTCCAAGTGGCTGCCTTATGGCGCAGAGACGGGGGGGGCGTAAAAACTAAACTTTTTTTTTTTAATACCTTATTTTTCGCCCCATATGACGCACTTTTCCTCCCCCAAAGTGGTGGAAAAATGCCCCTGCATCTTATGGGGCGAATACTAATGAAGCGCTTCCATTATGGAAGCACTTCATTAGTACCAGAGGACCGGGAAGTGGTGAAAGCTTTGTACTCACCGCTTCCTGGTCCTCGGCTCGGCTGTGCAGGGCTGCGCACAGCGTGAGGGCGCTCTGTAACCTCACACTGTGCGCAGTAATACCGATTATAGCGATGGTGAGGAGCGGTGGCGTCCAGGAGCAGGAGAGGTAAGTGTGTTTTTTAATTTTATTTGTGCTGGGGGCTGATGGCTGAATATATGGGGGCTGAGGGCTGACATATAGGGGCTGATGGCTGAATATATGGGAGCTGATGGCTGAATATATGGGGGCTGAGGGCTGAATATATGGGGGCTGAGGGCTGAATATATGGGGGCTGAGGGCTGAATATATGGGGGCTGATGGCTGAATATATGGGGGCTGATGGCTGAATATATGGGGCTGAGGGCTGACATATAGGGGCTGAGGGCTGAATATATATGGGGGCTGAGGGCTGACATATAGGGGCTGATGGCCGAATATATGGGAGCTGATGGCTGAATATATGGGGGCTGATGGCTGAATATATGGGGCTGAGGGCTGACATATAGGGGCTGAGGGCTGAATATATATGGGGGCTAAGGGCTGAATATATGGGGGCTGAGGGCTGAATATATGGGGGCTGAGGGCTGACATATAGGGGCTGAGGGCTGAATATATGGGGGCTGAGGGCTGAATATATGGGGGCTGAGGGCTGAATATATGGGGGCTGAGGGCTGACATATAGGGGCTGAGGGCTGACATATAGGGGCTGAGGGCTGAATATATGGGAGCTGATGGCTGAATATATGGGGGCTGATGGCTGACATATAGGGGCTGAGGGCTGAATATATGGGGGCTGATGGCTGAATATATGGGAGCTGATGGCTGAATATATGGGGCTGAGGGCTGACATATAGGGGCTGAGGGCTGAATATATGGGGGCTGATGGCTGAATATATGGGGGCTGAGGGCTGAATATATGAGGGCTGATGGCTGAATATATGGGGCTGAGGGCTGAATATATGGGGGCTGAGGGCTGACATATAGGGGCTGAGGGCTGAATATATGGGGGCTGAGGGCTGAATATATGGGGGCTGAGGGCTGAATATATAGGGGCTGAGGGCTGACATATAGGGGCTGAGGGCTGAATATATGGGGGCTGAGGGCTGACATATAGGGGCTGATGGCTGAATATATGGGAGCTGATGGCTGAATATATGGGGGCTGATGGCTGAATATATGGGGGCTGAGGGCTGACATATAGGGGCTGAGGGCTGACATATATGGGGGCTGAGGGCTGAATATATGGGGGCTGAGGGCTGAATATATGGGGGCTGATGGCTGAATATATGGGAGCTGATGGCTGAATATATGGGGGCTGAAGGCTGAATATATGGGGGCTGAGGGCTGAATATATGGGGGCTGAGGGCTGAATATATGGGGGCTGAGGGCTGAATATATGGGGGCTGAGGGCTGAATATATGGGGGCTGATGGCTGAATATATGGGAGCTGATGGCTGAATATATGGGGGCTGATGGCTGAATATATGGGGCTGATGGCTGACATATAGGGGCTAATGGCTGAATATATAGGGGGGCTGAGGGCTGACATATAGGGGCTGAGGGCTGAATATATGGGGGCTGATGGCTGAATATATGGGGCTGAGGGCTGACATATAGAGCTGAGGGCTTGACATATATGGGGGCTGAGGGCTGAATATACTGGGGCTGAGGGCTATTGAATATATATGGGGGCTGATGGCTGAATATATGGGAGCTGATGGCTGAATATATGGGAGCTGATGGCTAGAATATATGGGGGCTGAGGGCTGAATATATGGGGCTGAGGCTGACATATAGGGGGCTGAGGGCTGAATATGGGGCTGAGGCTGAACTATATGAGGGCTGATGGCTGAATATATAGGGGCTGAGGGCTGAATATATGGGGGCTGATGGCTGAATATATGGGGGCTGATGGCTGAATATATGGGGCGAGGCTGATATAGGAGCTGAGGGCTGATATATGGAGCTGAGGGCTGAATATATGGGGCTGAGGGCTGACATATATGGGGGCTGAATATATGGGGGCTGAGGGCTGAATATATGGGGGCTGATGGCTGAATATATGGGGCTGAGGGCTGAATATATGGGGGCTGATGGCTGAATATATAGGGGCTGAGTATATGAGGGCTGACATATATGGGGCTGAGTGGGCTGACATATATGGGGGCTGAGGGCTGAATATATGGGGGCTGAGGGCTGAATATATGAGGGCTGATGGCTGAATATATGGGAGCTGATGGCTGAATATATGGGGGCTGATGGCTGAATATATGGGGGCTGATGGCTGACATATAGGGGCTGATGGCTGACATATATGGGGCTGAGGGCTGACATATATGGGGGCTGAGGGCTGAATATATGGGAGGCTGAGGCTGAATATATGGGGGCTGATGGCTGAATATATGGGGCTGAGGGCTGAATATATGGGGCTGAGGGCTGAATATATGGGGGCTGAGGGGCTGAATATATGGGGCTGAGGGCTGAATATATGGGGGCTGAGGGCTGACATATAGGGGCTGAGGGCTGACATATATGGGGGCTGAGGGCTGAATATATGGGGGCTGAGGGCTGAATATATGGGGCTGATGGCTGAATATATGGGAGCTGATGGCTGAATATATAGGGGCTGATGGCTGAATATATGGGGCTGATGGCTGACATATAGGGGCTAATGGCTGAATATATGGGGCTGAGGGCTGACAATATATGGGGGCTGAGGGCTGAATATATGGGGCTGAGGGCTGAATATATGGGGGCTGATGGCTGAATATATGGGGGCTGAGGGGCTGAATATATGAGGGGCTGAGGCTGAATATATGGGGGCTGAGGGCTGAATATATGGGGCTGAGGGCTGACATATAGGGGCTGAGGGCTGACATATAGGGGCTGATGGCTGACATATAGGGGCTGAGGGCTGAATATATGGGGGCTGAGGGCTGAATATATGGGGGCTGAGGGCTGAATATATGGGGGCTGAGGGCTGAATATATGGGGGCTGATGGCTGAATATATGGGGGCTGAGGGCTGAATATATGGGGGCTGAGGGCTGAATATATGGGGGCTGAGGGCTGAATATATGGGGGCTGAGGGCTGACATATATGGGGGCTGAGGGCTGACATATATGGGGGCTGAGGGCTGACATATAGGGGCTGATGGCTGACATATAGGGGCTGATGGCATGGACGGCTGATGTGACATAGGGGGGTGATTTGACACGTAGTTTTTTTTTTTACATAAAAGAAAAATAAGTTAGAGAAATGTAGCTTTGATTGTGTTGGCAAAAATCCTTGCACCGGCCCTGGATCCGACAGTGCAGGTTCAGAGTCGATAAACAGGCAGAGGTCGGGTCAAATAGCGGCGAGTAAGGGTACTTTCACACTTGCGTTCGTGAGATGCGGCAGGCAGTTCCGTCATCGAAGCTGCCTGCCGGATCCGCCCTTTGGTGTGACAACTGACAGCATTTGTAGACGGATCCGGGTGCGGATCCGTCTACAAATGCATTGCAAGAACGGATCCATCCCTTTGCTTGTCATGCGGATGGACCGATCCGTCCTGCACTCTTTTTCACAGTTTTCCTTCAGTTTCCTTCAGTTTCCTTCAGTTGTTTCTCAATGACGGATCCGGCACTAATACAAGTCAATGTAAATTAATGCCGTATCCGGCATACCGGCGACTGATCCGGCATTTTGGACGGACATAATACTGCAGCATGCTGCGGTATTATGTCCGACCAAAACGCCTGACAGTGACTGAACGGACGGCATACGGATGCAAACTGAACGGATTTCTATCCATTCAGAATGCATGGGGATCGGCCTGATCAGTTCTTTTCCGGCATAGAGCCCTTTTGACGGAACTCTATGCCGGAAAAGAATAATGCAAGTGTGAAAGTACCCTAAGCATTGATATATAGGTAGAGGCCGGTACACGAGAAGACAAACAGAAAAGGACACACTCACTGGTAACTAACAAGCTAGGAAACGTTCAGCACAGACAACCCCCCACTAGGGGAAGACGTCTTACATACCCAGAAGAGACCAGCCATAGACTGTGGAAAAGCCAGCGATTGTGTCTTCGGCCTCTTGCACACGAATGCCGCCCGTGTGCCACAAAACGGACAAGAAGAGGACATGATCTATAATTTTTGCGGGTCCACGGAATGGAGCAACGGATGCGGACAGCACACGGAGTGCTATCCGCATCCTTTGCGGCCCCATTGAAGGGAAAAAGTCCGCACCCGAGCGGCAAAAAATGTGGCTTGGATGCAGAACCAAACCACGGTTGTTTGCAAGAGGCCTTAAAAGCAGAGCTGGAAGACCCAGGCAAGAAGCACAGTTCACGGCCCGCGGTGGAGGGGACCATGATGGATGTTGGTGGTCCGGTCTACTGTTTTCGAGCAGAGAAGGGTTAGCGGGTCTGGACCACTGGCGCAGAATATACAGGGTAACTGACCCAGAAACAATTACAAGTTTTGCTGACTCTTTCCCCATAAAACAATATATCTGCTCAGCTCCTCCTGCTCTATAACACACTGCCTGCAGATTACATGGTGACAGGTTCTCTTTATATATAATCTGCTCAGCTCCTCCTGCTCTATAACACACTGCCTGCAGATTACATGGTGACAGGTTCTCTGTATATATAATCTGCTCAGCTCCTCCTGCTCTATAACACACTGCCTGCAGATTACATGGTGATAGGTTCTCTTTATATATAATCTGCTCAGCTCCTCCTGCTCTATAACACGCTGCCTGCAGATTACATGATGACAGGTTCTCTTTATATATAATCTGCTCAGCTACTCCTGCTCTATAACACGCTGCCTGCAGATTACACGGTGACAGGTTGTGTGTATATATAATCTGCTCAGCTCCTCCTGCTCTATAACACGCTGCCTGCAGATTACTCGGTGAGAGGTTCTCTTCATATATAATCTGCTCAGCTCCTCCTGCTCTATAACACGCTGCCTGCAGATTACACGGTGACAGGTTGTGTGTATATATAATCTGCTCAGCTCCTCCTGCTCTATAACACGCTGCCTGCAGATTACACGGTGACAGGTTCTCTTTATATATAATCTGCTCAGCTCCTCCTGCTCTATAACACGCTGCCTGCAGATTACACGGTGACAGGTTCTCTTTATATATAATCTGCTCAGCTCCTCCTGCTCTATAACACACTGCCTGCAGATTACATGGTGACAGGTTCTCTTTATATATAATCTGCTCAGCTCCTCATGCTCTATAACACACTGCCTACAGATTACATGGTGACAGGTTCTCTGTATATATAATCTGCTCAGCTCCTCCTGCTCTATAACACGCTGCCTGCAGATTACACGGTGACAGGTTCTCTTTATATATAATCTGCTCAGCTCCTCCTGCTCTATAACACATTGCCTGCAGATTACACGGTGACAGGTTCTCTGTATATATAATCTGCTCAGCTCCTCCTGCTCTATAACACGCTGCCTGCAGATTACATGGTGACAGGTTCTCTGTATATATAATCTGCTCAGCTCCTCCTGCTCTATTACACGCTGCCTGCAGATTACATGGTGACAGGTTCTCTTTATATATAATCTGCTCAGCTCCTCCTGCTCTATAACACGCTGCCTGCAGATTACACGGTGACAGGTTCTCTTTATATATAATCTGCTCAGCTCCTCCTGCTCTATAACATGCTGCCTGCAGATTACACGTTGACAGGTTCTCTTTATATATAATCTGCTCTGCTCCTTCTGCTCTATAACACACTGCCTGCAGATTACATGGTGACAGATTCTCTGTATATATAATCTGCTCAGCTCCTCCTGCTCTATAACACGCTGCCTGCAGATTACACGGTGACAGGTTCTCTTTATATATAATCTGCTCAGCTCCTCCTGCTCTATAACACACTGCCTGCAGATTACACGGTGACAGGTTGTGTGTATATATAATCTGCTCAGCTCCTCCTGCTCTATAACACGCTGCCTGCAGATTACATGGTGACAGGTTCTCTTTATATATAATCTGCTCAGCTCCTCCTGCTCTATAACACGCTGCCTGCAGATTACATGGTGACAGGTTCTCTTTATATATAATCTGCTCAGCTCCTCCTGCTCTATAACACACTGCCTGCAGATTACATGGTGACAGGTTCTCTGTATATATAATCTGCTCAGCTCCTCCTGCTCTATAACACGCTGCCTGCAGATTACATGGTGACAGGTTCTCTTTATATATAATCTGCTCAGCTCCTCCTGCTCTATAACACGCTGCCTGCAGATTACATGGTGACAGGTTCTCTTTATATATAATCTGCTCAGCTCCTCCTGCTCTATAACACACTGCCTGCAGATTACATGGTGACAGGTTCTCTTTATATATAATCTGCTCAGCTCCTCCTGCTCTATAACACGCTGCCTGCAGATTACATGGTGACAGGTTCTCTTTATATATAATCTGCTCAGCTCCTCCTGCTCTATAACACACTGCCTGCAGATTACATGGTGACAGGTTCTCTTTATATATAATCTGCTCAGCTCCTCCTGCTCTATAACACGCTGCCTGCAGATTACATGGTGACAGGTTCTCTGTATATATAATCTGCTCAGCTCCTCCTGCTCTATAACACGCTGCCTGCAGATTACATGGTGACAGGTTCTCTTTATATATAATCTGCTCAGCTCCTCCTGCTCTATAACACGCTGCCTGCAGATTACATGGTGACAGGTTCTCTGTATATATAATCTGCTCAGCTCCTCCTGCTCTATAACACGCTGCCTGCAGATTACATGGTGACAGGTTCTCTTTATATATAATCTGCTCAGCTCCTCCTGCTCTATAACACACTGCCTGCAGATTACATGGTGACAGGTTCTCTTTATATATAATCTGCTCAGCTCCTCCTGCTCTATAACACGCTGCCTGCAGATTACATGGTGACAGGTTCTCTTTATATATAATCTGCTCAGCTCCTCCTGCTCTATAACACGCTGCCTGCAGATTACATGGTGACAGGTTCTCTGTATATATAATCTGCTCAGCTCCTCCTGCTCTATAACACACTGCCTGCAGATTACATGGTGACAGGTTCTCTTTATATATAATCTGCTCAGCTCCTCCTGCTCTATAACACACTGCCTGCAGATTACATGGTGACAGGTTCTCTTTATATATAATCTGCTCAGCTCCTCCTGCTCTATAACACACTGCCTGCAGATTACATGGTGACAGGTTCTCTTTATATATAATCTGCTCAGCTCCTCCTGCTCTATAACACGCTGCCTGCAGATTACATGGTGACAGGTTCTCTTTATATATAATCTGCTCAGCTCCTCCTGCTCTATAACACGCTGCCTGCAGATTACATGGTGACAGGTTCTCTGTATATATAATCTGCTCAGCTCCTCCTGCTCTATAACACGCTGCCTGCAGATTACACGGTGACAGGTTCTCTTTATATATAATCTGCTCAGCTCCTCCTGCTCTATAACACGCTGCCTGCAGATTACATGGTGACAGGTTCTCTGTATATATAATCTGCTCAGCTCCTCCTGCTCTATAACACGCTGCCTGCAGATTACATGGTGACAGGTTCTCTTTATATATAATCTGCTCAGCTCCTCCTGCTCTATAACACACTGCCTGCAGATTACACGGTGACAGGTTCTCTTTATATATAATCTGCTCAGCTCCTCCTGCTCTATAACACGCTGCCTGCAGATTACATGGTGACAGGTTCTCTTTATATATAATCTGCTCAGCTCCTCCTGCTCTATAACACACTGCCTGCAGATTACATGGTGACAGGTTCTCTTTATATATAATCTGCTCAGCTCCTCCTGCTCTATAACACGCTGCCTGCAGATTACATGGTGACAGGTTCTCTTTATATATAATCTGCTCAGCTCCTCCTGCTCTATAACACGCTGCCTGCAGATTACATGGTGACAGGTTCTCTTTATATATAATCTGCTCAGCTCCTCCTGCTCTATAACACGCTGCCTGCAGATTACATGGTGACAGGTTCTCTTTATATATAATCTGCTCAGCTCCTCCTGCTCTATAACACGCTGCCTGCAGATTACATGGTGACAGGTTCTCTGTATATATAATCTGCTCAGCTCCTCCTGCTCTATAACACGCTGCCTGCAGATTACATGGTGACAGGTTCTCTTTATATATAATCTGCTCAGCTCCTCCTGCTCTATAACACGCTGCCTGCAGATTACATGGTGACAGGTTCTCTGTATATATAATCTGCTCAGCTCCTCCTGCTCTATAACACGCTGCCTGCAGATTACATGGTGACAGGTTCTCTTTATATATAATCTGCTCAGCTCCTCCTGCTCTATAACACGCTGCCTGCAGATTACATGGTGACAGGTTCTCTTTATATATAATCTGCTCAGCTCCTCCTGCTCTATAACACGCTGCCTGCAGATTACATGGTGACAGGTTCTCTTTATATATAATCTGCTCAGCTCCTCCTGCTCTATAACACACTGCCTGCAGATTACATGGTGACAGGTTCTCTTTATATATAATCTGCTCAGCTCCTCCTGCTCTATAACACGCTGCCTGCAGATTACATGGTGACAGGTTCTCTTTATATATAATCTGCTCAGCTCCTCCTGCTCTATAACACACTGCCTGCAGATTACACGGTGACAGGTTCTCTTTATATATAATCTGCTCAGCTCCTCCTGCTCTATAACACACTGCCTGCAGATTACATGGTGACAGGTTCTCTTTATATATAATCTGCTCAGCTCCTCCTGCTCTATAACACGCTGCCTGCAGATTACATGGTGACAGGTTCTCTTTATATATAATCTGCTCAGCTCCTCCTGCTCTATAACACACTGCCTGCAGATTACATGGTGACAGGTTCTCTTTATATATAATCTGCTCAGCTCCTCCTGCTCTATAACACACTGCCTGCAGATTACATGGTGACAGGTTCTCTTTATATATAATCTGCTCAGCTCCTCCTGCTCTATAACACACTGCCTGCAGATTACATGGTGACAGGTTCTCTTTATATATAATCTGCTCAGCTCCTCCTGCTCTATAACACACTGCCTGCAGATTACATGGTGACAGGTTCTCTTTATATATAATCTGCTCAGCTCCTCCTGCTCTATAACACGCTGCCTGCAGATTACATGGTGACAGGTTCTCTTTATATATAATCTGCTCAGCTCCTCCTGCTCTATAACACGCTGCCTGCAGATTACATGGTGACAGGTTCTCTGTATATATAATCTGCTCAGCTCCTCCTGCTCTATAACACGCTGCCTGCAGATTACATGGTGACAGGTTCTCTTTATATATAATCTGCTCAGCTCCTCCTGCTCTATAACACGCTGCCTGCAGATTACACGGTGACAGGTTCTCTTTATATATAATCTGCTCAGCTCCTCCTGCTCTATAACACGCTGCCTGCAGATTACATGGTGACAGGTTCTCTTTATATATAATCTGCTCAGCTCCTCCTGCTCTATAACACGCTGCCTGCAGATTACACGGTGACAGGTTCTCTTTATATATAATCTGCTCAGCTCCTCCTGCTCTATAACACACTGCCTGCAGATTACATGGTGACAGGTTCTCTTTATATATAATCTGCTCAGCTCCTCCTGCTCTATAACACTCTGCCTGCAGATTACATGGTGACAGGTTCTCTGTATATATAATCTGCTCAGCTCCTCCTGCTCTATAACACGCTGCCTGCAGATTACACGGTGACAGGTTCTCTTTATATATAATCTGCTCAGCTCCTCCTGCTCTATAACACGCTGCCTGCAGATTACATCGGTGACAGGTTCTCTTTATATATAATCTGCTCAGCTCCTCCTGCTCTATAACACGCTGCCTGCAGATTACATGGTGACAGGTTCTCTTTATATATAATCTGCTCAGCTCCTCCTGCTCTATAACACGCTGCCTGCAGATTACATGGTGACAGGTTCTCTGTATATATAATCTGCTCAGCTCCTCCTGCTCTATAACACGCTGCCTGCAGATTACATGGTGACAGGTTCTCTGTATATATAATCTGCTCAGCTCCTCCTGCTCTATAACACGCTGCCTGCAGATTACATGGTGACAGGTTCTCTGTATATATAATCTGCTCAGCTCCTCCTGCTCTATAACACGCTGCCTGCAGATTACATGGTGACAGGTTCTCTTTATATATAATCTGCTCAGCTCCTCCTGCTCTATAACACGCTGCCTGCAGATTACATGGTGACAGGTTCTCTTTATATATAATCTGCTCAGCTCCTCCTGCTCTATAACACGCTGCCTGCAGATTACATGGTGACAGGTTCTCTTTATATATAATCTGCTCAGCTCCTCCTGCTCTATAACACGCTGCCTGCAGATTACATGGTGACAGGTTCTCTTTATATATAATCTGCTCAGCTCCTCCTGCTCTATAACACGCTGCCTGCAGATTACATGGTGACAGGTTCTCTTTATATATAATCTGCTCAGCTCCTCCTGCTCTATAACACGCTGCCTGCAGATTACATGGTGACAGGTTCTCTTTATATATAATCTGCTCAGCTCCTCCTGCTCTATAACACGCTGCCTGCAGATTACATGGTGACAGGTTCTCTGTATATATAATCTGCTCAGCTCCTCCTGCTCTATAACACGCTGCCTGCAGATTACATGGTGACAGGTTCTCTTTATATATAATCTGCTCAGCTCCTCCTGCTCTATAACACGCTGCCTGCAGATTACATGGTGACAGGTTCTCTGTATATATAATCTGCTCAGCTCCTCCTGCTCTATAACACGCTGCCTGCAGATTACATGGTGACAGGTTCTCTTTATATATAATCTGCTCAGCTCCTCCTGCTCTATAACACGCTGCCTGCAGATTACATGGTGACAGGTTCTCTTTATATATAATCTGCTCAGCTCCTCCTGCTCTATAACACGCTGCCTGCAGATTACATGGTGACAGGTTCTCTGTATATATAATCTGCTCAGCTCCTCCTGCTCTATAACACGCTGCCTGCAGATTACACGGTGACAGGTTCTCTTTATATATAATCTGCTCAGCTCCTCCTGCTCTATAACACGCTGCCTGCAGATTACATGGTGACAGGTTCTCTGTATATATAATCTGCTCAGCTCCTCCTGCTCTATAACACGCTGCCTGCAGATTACATGGTGACAGGTTCTCTTTATATATAATCTGCTCAGCTCCTCCTGCTCTATAACACGCTGCCTGCAGATTACATGGTGACAGGTTCTCTTTATATATAATCTGCTCAGCTCCTCCTGCTCTATAACACGCTGCCTGCAGATTACATGGTGACAGGTTCTCTTTATATATAATCTGCTCAGCTCCTCCTGCTCTATAACACGCTGCCTGCAGATTACATGGTGACAGGTTCTCTTTATATATAATCTGCTCAGCTCCTCCTGCTCTATAACACGCTGCCTGCAGATTACATGGTGACAGGTTCTCTTTATATATAATCTGCTCAGCTCCTCCTGCTCTATAACACACTGCCTGCAGATTACATGGTGACAGGTTCTCTTTATATATAATCTGCTCAGCTCCTCCTGCTCTATAACACGCTGCCTGCAGATTACATGGTGACAGGTTCTCTTTATATATAATCTGCTCAGCTCCTCCTGCTCTATAACACGCTGCCTGCAGATTACATGGTGACAGGTTCTCTTTATATATAATCTGCTCAGCTCCTCCTGCTCTATAACACGCTGCCTGCAGATTACATGGTGACAGGTTCTCTGTATATATAATCTGCTCAGCTCCTCCTGCTCTATAACACGCTGCCTGCAGATTACATGGTGACAGGTTCTCTTTATATATAATCTGCTCAGCTCCTCCTGCTCTATAACACGCTGCCTGCAGATTACATGGTGACAGGTTCTCTTTATATATAATCTGCTCAGCTCCTCCTGCTCTATAACACGCTGCCTGCAGATTACATGGTGACAGGTTCTCTTTATATATAATCTGCTCAGCTCCTCCTGCTCTATAACACGCTGCCTGCAGATTACATGGTGACAGGTTCTCTTTATATATAATCTGCTCAGCTCCTCCTGCTCTATAACACGCTGCCTGCAGATTACATGGTGACAGGTTCTCTTTATATATAATCTGCTCAGCTCCTCCTGCTCTATAACACGCTGCCTGCAGATTACATGGTGACAGGTTCTCTTTATATATAATCTGCTCAGCTCCTCCTGCTCTATAACACGCTGCCTGCAGATTACATGGTGACAGGTTCTCTTTATATATAATCTGCTCAGCTCCTCCTGCTCTATAACACGCTGCCTGCAGATTACATGGTGACAGGTTCTCTTTATATATAATCTGCTCAGCTCCTCCTGCTCTATAACACGCTGCCTGCAGATTACATGGTGACAGGTTCTCTTTATATATAATCTGCTCAGCTCCTCCTGCTCTATAACACGCTGCCTGCAGATTACATGGTGACAGGTTCTCTTATATATAATCTGCTCAGCTCCTCCTGCTCTATAACACGCTGCCTGCAGATTACATGGTGACAGGTTCTCTTTATATATAATCTGCTCAGCTCCTCCTGCTCTATAACACGCTGCCTGCAGATTACATGGTGACAGGTTCTCTTTATATATAATCTGCTCAGCTCCTCCTGCTCTATAACACGCTGCCTGCAGATTACATGGTGACAGGTTCTCTGTATATATAATCTGCTCAGCTCCTCCTGCTCTATAACACGCTGCCTGCAGATTACATGGTGACAGGTTCTCTTTATATATAATCTGCTCAGCTCCTCCTGCTCTATAACACGCTGCCTGCAGATTACATGGTGACAGGTTCTCTTTATATATAATCTGCTCAGCTCCTCCTGCTCTATAACACGCTGCCTGCAGATTACATGGTGACAGGTTCTCTTTATATATAATCTGCTCAGCTCCTCCTGCTCTATAACACGCTGCCTGCAGATTACATGGTGACAGGTTCTCTGTATATATAATCTGCTCAGCTCCTCCTGCTCTATAACACGCTGCCTGCAGATTACATGGTGACAGGTTCTCTTTATATATAATCTGCTCAGCTCCTCCTGCTCTATAACACGCTGCCTGCAGATTACACGGTGACAGGTTCTCTTTATATATAATCTGCTCAGCTCCTCCTGCTCTATAACACGCTGCCTGCAGATTACATGGTGACAGGTTCTCTTATATATAATCTGCTCAGCTCCTCCTGCTCTATAACACGCTGCCTGCAGATTACATGGTGACAGGTTCTCTTTATATATAATCTGCTCAGCTCCTCCTGCTCTATAACACGCTGCCTGCAGATTACACGGTGACAGGTTCTCTGTATATATAATCTGCTCAGCTCCTCCTGCTCTATAACACGCTGCCTGCAGATTACATGGTGACAGGTTCTCTTTATATATAATCTGCTCAGCTCCTCCTGCTCTATAACACGCTGCCTGCAGATTACACGGTGACAGGTTCTCTTTATATATAATCTGCTCAGCTCCTCCTGCTCTATAACACGCTGCCTGCAGATTACATGGTGACAGGTTCTCTGTATATATAATCTGCTCAGCTCCTCCTGCTCTATAACACGCTGCCTGCAGATTACATGGTGACAGGTTCTCTTTATATATAATCTGCTCAGCTCCTCCTGCTCTATAACACGCTGCCTGCAGATTACATGGTGACAGGTTCTCTTTATATATAATCTGCTCAGCTCCTCCTGCTCTATAACACGCTGCCTGCAGATTACATGGTGACAGGTTCTCTGTATATATAATCTGCTCAGCTCCTCCTGCTCTATAACACGCTGCCTGCAGATTACATGGTGACAGGTTCTCTGTATATATAATCTGCTCAGCTCCTCCTGCTCTATAACACGCTGCCTGCAGATTACATGGTGACAGGTTCTCTTTATATATAATCTGCTCAGCTCCTCCTGCTCTATAACACGCTGCCTGCAGATTACATGGTGACAGGTTCTCTTTATATATAATCTGCTCAGCTCCTCCTGCTCTATAACACGCTGCCTGCAGATTACATGGTGACAGGTTCTCTTTATATATAATCTGCTCAGCTCCTCCTGCTCTATAACACACTGCCTGCAGATTACATGGTGACAGGTTCTCTTTATATATAATCTGCTCAGCTCCTCCTGCTCTATAACACGCTGCCTGCAGATTACATGGTGACAGGTTCTCTTTATATATAATCTGCTCAGCTCCTCCTGCTCTATAACACGCTGCCTGCAGATTACATGGTGACAGGTTCTCTTTATATATAATCTGCTCAGCTCCTCCTGCTCTATAACACGCTGCCTGCAGATTACATGGTGACAGGTTCTCTTATATATAATCTGCTCAGCTCCTCCTGCTCTATAACACGCTGCCTGCAGATTACATGGTGACAGGTTCTCTTTATATATAATCTGCTCAGCTCCTCCTGCTCTATAACACGCTGCCTGCAGATTACATGGTGACAGGTTCTCTTTATATATAATCTGCTCAGCTCCTCCTGCTCTATAACACGCTGCCTGCAGATTACATGGTGACAGGTTCTCTTTATATATAATCTGCTCAGCTCCTCCTGCTCTATAACACGCTGCCTGCAGATTACATGGTGACAGGTTCTCTTTATATATAATCTGCTCAGCTCCTCCTGCTCTATAACACGCTGCCTGCAGATTACACGGTGACAGGTTCTGTGTATATATAATCTGCTCAGCTCCTCCTGCTCTATAACACGCTGCCTGCAGATTACACGGTGACAGGTTCTCTTTATATATAATCTGCTCAGCTCCTCCTGCTCTATAACACGCTGCCTGCAGATTACATGGTGACAGGTTCTCTGTATATATAATCTGCTCAGCTCCTCCTGCTCTATAACACGCTGCCTGCAGATTACATGGTGACAGGTTCTCTTTATATATAATCTGCTCAGCTCCTCCTGCTCTATAACACACTGCCTGCAGATTACATGGTGACAGGTTCTCTTTATATATAATCTGCTCAGCTCCTCCTGCTCTATAACACACTGCCTGCAGATTACATGGTGACAGGTTCTCTGTATATATAATCTGCTCAGCTCCTCCTGCTCTATAACACGCTGCCTGCAGATTACACGGTGACAGGTTCTCTTTATATATAATCTGCTCAGCTCCTCCTGCTCTATAACACGCTGCCTGCAGATTACACGGTGACAGGTTCTCTTTATATATAATCTGCTCAGCTCCTCCTGCTCTATAACACGCTGCCTGCAGATTACATGGTGACAGGTTCTCTTTATATATAATCTGCTCAGCTCCTCCTGCTCTATAACACGCTGCCTGCAGATTACACGGTGACAGGTTCTCTTTATATATAATCTGCTCAGCTCCTCCTGCTCTAT
This sequence comes from Bufotes viridis, assembly GCA_033119425.1. NCBI lineage: Eukaryota > Metazoa > Chordata > Amphibia > Anura > Bufonidae > Bufotes > Bufotes viridis. The sequence continues at coordinate 596,506,439 of CM065590.1, read as the reverse complement.
AACACGCTGCCTGCAGATTACATGGTGACAGGTTCTCTTTATATATAATCTGCTCAGCTCCTCCTGCTCTATAACACGCTGCCTGCAGATTACATGGTGACAGGTTCTCTTTATATATAATCTGCTCAGCTCCTCCTGCTCTATAACACGCTGCCTGCAGATTACATGGTGACAGGTTCTCTTTATATATAATCTGCTCAGCTCCTCCTGCTCTATAACACGCTGCCTGCAGATTACACTGTGACAGGTTCTCTTTATATATAATCTGCTCAGCTCCTCCTGCTCTATAACACGCTGCCTGCAGATTACATGGTGACAGGTTCTCTTTATTTATAATCTGCTCAGCTCCTCCTGCTCTATAACACGCTGCCTGCAGATTACATGGTGACAGGTTCTCTTTATATATAATCTGCTCAGCTCCTCCTGCTCTATAACACGCTGCCTGCAGATTACATGGTGACAGGTTCTCTCTATATATAATCTGCTCAGCTCCTCCTGCTCTATTACATGCTGCCTGCAGATTACATGGTGACAGGTTCTCTTTATATATAATCTGCTCAGCTCCTCCTGCTCTATAACACACTGCCTGCAGATTACACGGTGACAGGTTCTCTTTATTTATTATCTGCTCAACTCCTCCTGCTCTATAACACGCTGCCTGCAAATTACATGGTGACAGGTTCTCTCTATATATAATCTGCTCAGCTCCTCCTGCTCTATAACACGCTGCCTGCAGATTACATGGTGACAGGTTCTCTTTATATATAATCTGCTCAGCTCTTCCTGCTCTATAACACGCTGCCTGCAGATTACATGGTGACAGGTTCTCTTTATATATAATCTGATCAGCTCCTCCTGCTCTGTAACACGCTGCCTGCAGATTACATGGTGACAGGTTCTCTATATATATAATCTGCTCAGCTCCTCCTGCTCTATAACACGCTGCCTGCAGATTACATGGTGACAGGTTCCCTTTATATATAATCTGCTCAGCTCCTCCTGCTCTATAACACGCTGCCTACAGATTACACGGTGATGGGTTCTCTTTATATATAATCTGCTCAGCTCCTCCTGCTCTATAACACGCTGCCTGCAGATTACATGGTGACAGGTTCTCTTTATATATAATCTGCTCAGCTCCTCCTGCTCTATAAAACGCTGCCTGCAGATTACATGATGACAGGTTCTCTTTATATATAATCTGCTCAGCTCCTCCTGCTCTATAACACGCTGCCTGCAGATTACATGATGACAGGTTCTCTTTATATATAATCTGCTCAGCTACTCCTGCTCTATAACACGCTGCCTGCAGATTACACGGTGACAGGTTGTGTGTATATATAATCTGCTCAGCTCCTCCTGCTCTATAACACTCTGCCTGCAGATTACTCGGTGACAGGTTGTGTGTATATATAATCTGCTCAGCTCCTCCTGCTCTATAACACGCTGCCTGCAGATTACACGGTGACAGGTTCTCTTTATATATAATCTGCTCAGCTCCTCCTGCTCTATAACACGCTGCCTGCAGATTACATGGTGACAGGTTCTCTTTATATATAATCTGCTCAGCTCCTCCTGCTCTATAACACGCTGCCTGCAGATTACATGGTGACAGGTTCTCTTTATATATAATCTGCTCAGCTCCTCCTGCTCTATAACACACTGCCTGCAGATTACATGGTGACAGGTTCTCTTTATATATAATCTGCTCAGCTCCTCCTGCTCTATAACACGCTGCCTGCAGATTACATGGTGACAGGTTCTCTTTATATATAATCTGCTCAGCTCCTCCTGCTCTATAACACGCTGCCTGCAGATTACACGGTGACAGGTTCTCTGTATATATAATCTGCTCAGCTCCTCCTGCTCTATAACACGCTGCCTGCAGATTACACGGTGACAGGTTCTCTTTATATATAATCTGCTCAGCTCCTCCTGCTCTATAACACGCTGCCTGCAGATTACATGGTGACAGGTTCTCTTTATATATAATCTGCTCAGCTCCTCCTGCTCTATAACACGCTGCCTGCAGATTACATGGTGACAGGTTCTCTTTATATATAATCTGCTCAGCTCCTCCTGCTCTATAACACGCTGCCTGCAGATTACATGGTGACAGGTTCTCTTTATATATAATCTGCTCAGCTCCTCCTGCTCTATAACACGCTGCCTGCAGATTACATGGTGACAGGTTCTCTTTATATATAATCTGCTCAGCTCCTCCTGCTCTATAACACGCTGCCTGCAGATTACATGGTGACAGGTTCTCTTTATATATAATCTGCTCAGCTCCTCCTGCTCTATAACACGCTGCCTGCAGATTACATGGTGACAGGTTCTCTTTATATATAATCTGCTCAGCTCCTCCTGCTCTATAACACGCTGCCTGCAGATTACATGGTGACAGGTTCTCTTTATATATAATCTGCTCAGCTCCTCCTGCTCTATAACACGCTGCCTGCAGATTACATGGTGACAGGTTCTCTTTATATATAATCTGCTCAGCTCCTCCTGCTCTATAACACGCTGCCTGCAGATTACATGGTGACAGGTTCTCTGTATATATAATCTGCTCAGCTCCTCCTGCTCTATAACACGCTGCCTGCAGATTACATGGTGACAGGTTCTCTTTATATATAATCTGCTCAGCTCCTCCTGCTCTATAACACGCTGCCTGCAGATTACACGGTGACAGGTTCTCTTTATATATAATCTGCTCAGCTCCTCCTGCTCTATAACACGCTGCCTGCAGATTACATGGTGACAGGTTCTCTCTATATATAATCTGCTCAGCTCCTCCTGCTCTATAACACGCTGCCTGCAGATTACATGGTGACAGGTTCTCTTTATATATAATCTGCTCAGCTCCTCCTGCTCTATAACACGCTGCCTGCAGATTACATGGTGACAGGTTCTCTTTATATATAATCTGCTCAGCTCCTCCTGCTCTATAACACACTGCCTGCAGATTACATGGTGACAGGTTCTCTTATATATATAATCTGCTCAGCTCCTCCTGCTCTATAACACGCTGCCTGCAGATTACATGGTGACAGGTTCTCTGTATATATAATCTGCTCAGCTCCTCCTGCTCTATAACACGCTGCCTGCAGATTACATGGTGACAGGTTCTCTTTATATATAATCTGCTCAGCTCCTCCTGCTCTATAACACGCTGCCTGCAGATTACATGGTGACAGGTTCTCTTTATATATAATCTGCTCAGCTCCTCCTGCTCTATAACACGCTGCCTGCAGATTACATGGTGACAGGTTCTCTTTATATATAATCTGCTCAGCTCCTCCTGCTCTATAACACGCTGCCTGCAGATTACATGGTGACAGGTTCTCTGTATATATAATCTGCTCAGCTCCTCCTGCTCTATAACACGCTGCCTGCAGATTACACGGTGACAGGTTCTCTTTATATATAATCTGCTCAGCTCCTCCTGCTCTATAACACGCTGCCTGCAGATTACACGGTGACAGGTTCTCTTTATATATAATCTGCTCAGCTCCTCCTGCTCTATAACACGCTGCCTGCAGATTACATGGTGACAGGTTCTCTTTATATATAATCTGCTCAGCTCCTCCTGCTCTATAACACGCTGCCTGCAGATTACATGGTGACAGGTTCTCTTTATATATAATCTGCTCAGCTCCTCCTGCTCTATAACACGCTGCCTGCAGATTACATGGTGACAGGTTCTCTTTATATATAATCTGCTCAGCTCCTCCTGCTCTATAACACGCTGCCTGCAGATTACATGGTGACAGGTTCTCTTTATATATAATCTGCTCAGCTCCTCCTGCTCTATAACACGCTGCCTGCAGATTACATGGTGACAGGTTCTCTGTATATATAATCTGCTCAGCTCCTCCTGCTCTATAACACGCTGCCTGCAGATTACATGGTGACAGGTTCTCTTTATATATAATCTGCTCAGCTCCTCCTGCTCTATAACACGCTGCCTGCAGATTACATGGTGACAGGTTCTCTGTATATATAATCTGCTCAGCTCCTCCTGCTCTATAACACGCTGCCTGCAGATTACATGGTGACAGGTTCTCTTTATATATAATCTGCTCAGCTCCTCCTGCTCTATAACACGCTGCCTGCAGATTACATGGTGACAGGTTCTCTTTATATATAATCTGCTCAGCTCCTCCTGCTCTATAACACGCTGCCTGCAGATTACATGGTGACAGGTTCTCTGTATATATAATCTGCTCAGCTCCTCCTGCTCTATAACACGCTGCCTGCAGATTACATGGTGACAGGTTCTCTTTATATATAATCTGCTCAGCTCCTCCTGCTCTATAACACGCTGCCTGCAGATTACATGGTGACAGGTTCTCTGTATATATAATCTGCTCAGCTCCTCCTGCTCTATAACACGCTGCCTGCAGATTACATGGTGACAGGTTCTCTTTATATATAATCTGCTCAGCTCCTCCTGCTCTATAACACGCTGCCTGCAGATTACATGGTGACAGGTTCTCTGTATATATAATCTGCTCAGCTCCTCCTGCTCTATAACACGCTGCCTGCAGATTACATGGTGACAGGTTCTCTTTATATATAATCTGCTCAGCTCCTCCTGCTCTATAACACGCTGCCTGCAGATTACATGGTGACAGGTTCTCTTTATATATAATCTGCTCAGCTCCTCCTGCTCTATAACACGCTGCCTGCAGATTACACGGTGACAGGTTCTCTTTATATATAATCTGCTCAGCTCCTCCTGCTCTATAACACGCTGCCTGCAGATTACATGGTGACAGGTTCTCTTTATATATAATCTGCTCAGCTCCTCCTGCTCTATAACACGCTGCCTGCAGATTACATGGTGACAGGTTCTCTTTATATATAATCTGCTCAGCTCCTCCTGCTCTATAACACGCTGCCTGCAGATTACATGGTGACAGGTTCTCTTTATATATAATCTGCTCAGCTCCTCCTGCTCTATAACACACTGCCTGCAGATTACATGGTGACAGGTTCTCTTTATATATAATCTGCTCAGCTCCTCCTGCTCTATAACACGCTGCCTGCAGATTACATGGTGACAGGTTCTCTTTATATATAATCTGCTCAGCTCCTCCTGCTCTATAACACGCTGCCTGCAGATTACATGGTGACAGGTTCTCTTTATATATAATCTGCTCAGCTCCTCCTGCTCTATAACACGCTGCCTGCAGATTACATGGTGACAGGTTCTCTTTATATATAATCTGCTCAGCTCCTCCTGCTCTATAACACGCTGCCTGCAGATTACATGGTGACAGGTTCTCTTTATATATAATCTGCTCAGCTCCTCCTGCTCTATAACACGCTGCCTGCAGATTACATGGTGACAGGTTCTCTTTATATATAATCTGCTCAGCTCCTCCTGCTCTATAACACGCTGCCTGCAGATTACATGGTGACAGGTTCTCTTTATATATAATCTGCTCAGCTCCTCCTGCTCTATAACACGCTGCCTGCAGATTACATGGTGACAGGTTCTCTTTATATATAATCTGCTCAGCTCCTCCTGCTCTATAACACGCTGCCTGCAGATTACATGGTGACAGGTTCTCTTTATATATAATCTGCTCAGCTCCTCCTGCTCTATAACACGCTGCCTGCAGATTACATGGTGACAGGTTCTCTTTATATATAATCTGCTCAGCTCCTCCTGCTCTATAACACACTGCCTGCAGATTACATGGTGACAGGTTCTCTTTATATATAATCTGCTCAGCTCCTCCTGCTCTATAACACGCTGCCTGCAGATTACATGGTGACAGGTTCTCTTTATATATAATCTGCTCAGCTCCTCCTGCTCTATAACACGCTGCCTGCAGATTACATGGTGACAGGTTCTCTTTATATATAATCTGCTCAGCTCCTCCTGCTCTATAACACGCTGCCTGCAGATTACATGGTGACAGGTTCTCTTTATATATAATCTGCTCAGCTCCTCCTGCTCTATAACACGCTGCCTGCAGATTACATGGTGACAGGTTCTCTTTATATATAATCTGCTCAGCTCCTCCTGCTCTATAACACGCTGCCTGCAGATTACATGGTGACAGGTTCTCTTTATATATAATCTGCTCAGCTCCTCCTGCTCTATAACACACTGCCTGCAGATTACATGGTGACAGGTTCTCTGTATATATAATCTGCTCAGCTCCTCCTGCTCTATAACACACTGCCTGCAGATTACATGGTGACAGGTTCTCTTTATATATAATCTGCTCAGCTCCTCCTGCTCTATAACACGCTGCCTGCAGATTACACGGTGACAGGTTCTCTTTATATATAATCTGCTCAGCTCCTCCTGCTCTATAACACGCTGCCTGCAGATTACATGGTGACAGGTTCTCTGTATATATAATCTGCTCAGCTCCTCCTGCTCTATAACACGCTGCCTGCAGATTACATGGTGACAGGTTCTCTTATATATAATCTGCTCAGCTCCTCCTGCTCTATAACACGCTGCCTGCAGATTACATGGTGACAGGTTCTCTTTATATATAATCTGCTCAGCTCCTCCTGCTCTATAACACGCTGCCTGCAGATTACATGGTGACAGGTTCTCTTTATATATAATCTGCTCAGCTCCTCCTGCTCTATAACACGCTGCCTGCAGATTACATGGTGACAGGTTCTCTTTATATATAATCTGCTCAGCTCCTCCTGCTCTATAACACGCTGCCTGCAGATTACATGGTGACAGGTTCTCTTTATATATAATCTGCTCAGCTCCTCCTGCTCTATAACACGCTGCCTGCAGATTACATGGTGACAGGTTCTCTTTATATATAATCTGCTCAGCTCCTCCTGCTCTATAACACACTGCCTGCAGATTACATGGTGACAGGTTCTCTGTATATATAATCTGCTCAGCTCCTCCTGCTCTATAACACGCTGCCTGCAGATTACATGGTGACAGGTTCTCTGTATATATAATCTGCTCAGCTCCTCCTGCTCTATAACACGCTGCCTGCAGATTACATGGTGACAGGTTCTCTGTATATATAATCTGCTCAGCTCCTCCTGCTCTATAACACGCTGCCTGCAGATTACATGGTGACAGGTTCTCTTTATATATAATCTGCTCAGCTCCTCCTGCTCTATAACACGCTGCCTGCAGATTACATGGTGACAGGTTCTCTTTATATATAATCTGCTCAGCTCCTCCTGCTCTATAACACGCTGCCTGCAGATTACATGGTGACAGGTTCTCTTTATATATAATCTGCTCAGCTCCTCCTGCTCTATAACACGCTGCCTGCAGATTACATGGTGACAGGTTCTCTTTATATATAATCTGCTCAGCTCCTCCTGCTCTATAACACGCTGCCTGCAGATTACACGGTGACAGGTTCTCTTTATATATAATCTGCTCAGCTCCTCCTGCTCTATAACACGCTGCCTGCAGATTACATGGTGACAGGTTCTCTTTATATATAATCTGCTCAGCTCCTCCTGCTCTATAACACGCTGCCTGCAGATTACATGGTGACAGGTTCTCTTTATATATAATCTGCTCAGCTCCTCCTGCTCTATAACACACTGCCTGCAGATTACATGGTGACAGGTTCTCTTTATATATAATCTGCTCAGCTCCTCCTGCTCTATAACACGCTGCCTGCAGATTACATGGTGACAGGTTCTCTTTATATATAATCTGCTCAGCTCCTCCTGCTCTATAACACGCTGCCTGCAGATTACATGGTGACAGGTTCTCTTTATATATAATCTGCTCAGCTCCTCCTGCTCTATAACACGCTGCCTGCAGATTACATGGTGACAGGTTCTCTGTATATATAATCTGCTCAGCTCCTCCTGCTCTATAACACGCTGCCTGCAGATTACATGGTGACAGGTTCTCTTTATATATAATCTGCTCAGCTCCTCCTGCTCTATAACACGCTGCCTGCAGATTACATGGTGACAGGTTCTCTTTATATATAATCTGCTCAGCTCCTCCTGCTCTATAACACGCTGCCTGCAGATTACATGGTGACAGGTTCTCTTTATATATAATCTGCTCAGCTCCTCCTGCTCTATAACACGCTGCCTGCAGATTACATGGTGACAGGTTCTCTGTATATATAATCTGCTCAGCTCCTCCTGCTCTATAACACGCTGCCTGCAGATTACATGGTGACAGGTTCTCTTTATATATAATCTGCTCAGCTCCTCCTGCTCTATAACACGCTGCCTGCAGATTACATGGTGACAGGTTCTCTTTATATATAATCTGCTCAGCTCCTCCTGCTCTATAACACGCTGCCTGCAGATTACACGGTGACAGGTTCTCTGTATATATAATCTGCTCAGCTCCTCCTGCTCTATAACACGCTGCCTGCAGATTACATGGTGACAGGTTCTCTTTATATATAATCTGCTCAGCTCCTCCTGCTCTATAACACGCTGCCTGCAGATTACATGGTGACAGGTTCTCTTTATATATAATCTGCTCAGCTCCTCCTGCTCTATAACACGCTGCCTGCAGATTACATGGTGACAGGTTCTCTTTATATATAATCTGCTCAGCTCCTCCTGCTCTATAACACGCTGCCTGCAGATTACATGGTGACAGGTTCTCTGTATATATAATCTGCTCAGCTCCTCCTGCTCTATAACACGCTGCCTGCAGATTACATGGTGACAGGTTCTCTGTATATATAATCTGCTCAGCTCCTCCTGCTCTATAACACGCTGCCTGCAGATTACATGGTGACAGGTTCTCTTTATATATAATCTGCTCAGCTCCTCCTGCTCTATAACACGCTGCCTGCAGATTACATGGTGACAGGTTCTCTTTATATATAATCTGCTCAGCTCCTCCTGCTCTATAACACGCTGCCTGCAGATTACATGGTGACAGGTTCTCTTTATATATAATCTGCTCAGCTCCTCCTGCTCTATAACACGCTGCCTGCAGATTACATGGTGACAGGTTCTCTTTATATATAATCTGCTCAGCTCCTCCTGCTCTATAACACGCTGCCTGCAGATTACATGGTGACAGGTTCTCTTTATATATAATCTGCTCAGCTCCTCCTGCTCTATAACACGCTGCCTGCAGATTACATGGTGACAGGTTCTCTTTATATATAATCTGCTCAGCTCCTCCTGCTCTATAACACGCTGCCTGCAGATTACATGGTGACAGGTTCTCTTTATATATAATCTGCTCAGCTCCTCCTGCTCTATAACACGCTGCCTGCAGATTACATGGTGACAGGTTCTCTTTATATATAATCTGCTCAGCTCCTCCTGCTCTATAACACGCTGCCTGCAGATTACATGGTGACAGGTTCTCTTTATATATAATCTGCTCAGCTCCTCCTGCTCTATAACACGCTGCCTGCAGATTACATGGTGACAGGTTCTCTTTATATATAATCTGCTCAGCTCCTCCTGCTCTATAACACACTGCCTGCAGATTACATGGTGACAGGTTCTCTTTATATATAATCTGCTCAGCTCCTCCTGCTCTATAACACGCTGCCTGCAGATTACATGGTGACAGGTTCTCTTTATATATAATCTGCTCAGCTCCTCCTGCTCTATAACACGCTGCCTGCAGATTACATGGTGACAGGTTCTCTGTATATATAATCTGCTCAGCTCCTCCTGCTCTATAACACGCTGCCTGCAGATTACATGGTGACAGGTTCTCTGTATATATAATCTGCTCAGCTCCTCCTGCTCTATAACACGCTGCCTGCAGATTACATGGTGACAGGTTCTCTGTATATATAATCTGCTCAGCTCCTCCTGCTCTATAACACGCTGCCTGCAGATTACATGGTGACAGGTTCTCTGTATATATAATCTGCTCAGCTCCTCCTGCTCTATAACACGCTGCCTGCAGATTACATGGTGACAGGTTCTCTTTATATATAATCTGCTCAGCTCCTCCTGCTCTATAACACGCTGCCTGCAGATTACATGGTGACAGGTTCTCTTTATATATAATCTGCTCAGCTCCTCCTGCTCTATAACACACTGCCTGCAGATTACATGGTGACAGGTTCTCTTTATATATAATCTGCTCAGCTCCTCCTGCTCTATAACACGCTGCCTGCAGATTACATGGTGACAGGTTCTCTGTATATATAATCTGCTCAGCTCCTCCTGCTCTATAACACGCTGCCTGCAGATTACATGGTGACAGGTTCTCTGTATATATAATCTGCTCAGCTCCTCCTGCTCTATAACACGCTGCCTGCAGATTACATGGTGACAGGTTCTCTTTATATATAATCTGCTCAGCTCCTCCTGCTCTATAACACGCTGCCTGCAGATTACATGGTGACAGGTTCTCTTTATATATAATCTGCTCAGCTCCTCCTGCTCTATAACACGCTGCCTGCAGATTACATGGTGACAGGTTCTCTTTATATATAATCTGCTCAGCTCCTCCTGCTCTATAACACGCTGCCTGCAGATTACATGGTGACAGGTTCTCTTTATATATAATCTGCTCAGCTCCTCCTGCTCTATAACACGCTGCCTGCAGATTACATGGTGACAGGTTCTCTTTATATATAATCTGCTCAGCTCCTCCTGCTCTATAACACGCTGCCTGCAGATTACATGGTGACAGGTTCTCTGTATATATAATCTGCTCAGCTCCTCCTGCTCTATAACACGCTGCCTGCAGATTACATGGTGACAGGTTCTCTTTATATATAATCTGCTCAGCTCCTCCTGCTCTATAACACGCTGCCTGCAGATTACACGGTGACAGGTTCTCTGTATATATAATCTGCTCAGCTCCTCCTGCTCTATAACACACTGCCTGCAGATTACACGGTGACAGGTTCTCTTTATATATAATCTGCTCAGCTCCTCCTGCTCTATAACACACTGCCTGCAGATTACACGGTGACAGGTTCTCTTTATATATAATCTGCTCAGCTCCTCCTGCTCTATAACACGCTGCCTGCAGATTACATGGTGACAGGTTCTCTGTATATATAATCTGCTCAGCTCCTCCTGCTCTATAACACGCTGCCTGCAGATTACATGGTGACAGGTTCTCTTTATATATAATCTGCTCAGCTCCTCCTGCTCTATAACACACTGCCTGCAGATTACATGGTGACAGGTTCTCTTTATATATAATCTGCTCAGCTCCTCCTGCTCTATAACACACTGCCTGCAGATTACATGGTGACAGGTTCTCTTTATATATAATCTGCTCAGCTCCTCCTGCTCTATAACACGCTGCCTGCAGATTACATGGTGACAGGTTCTCTTATATATAATCTGCTCAGCTCCTCCTGCTCTATAACACGCTGCCTGCAGATTACATGGTGACAGGTTCTCTGTATATATAATCTGCTCAGCTCCTCCTGCTCTATAACACGCTGCCTGCAGATTACATGGTGACAGGTTCTCTGTATATATAATCTGCTCAGCTCCTCCTGCTCTATAACACGCTGCCTGCAGATTACATGGTGACAGGTTCTCTTTATATATAATCTGCTCAGCTCCTCCTGCTCTATAACACGCTGCCTGCAGATTACATGGTGACAGGTTCTCTTTATATATAATCTGCTCAGCTCCTCCTGCTCTATAACACGCTGCCTGCAGATTACATGGTGACAGGTTCTCTTTATATATAATCTGCTCAGCTCCTCCTGCTCTATAACACACTGCCTGCAGATTACATGGTGACAGGTTCTCTTGTATATATAATCTGCTCAGCTCCTCCTGCTCTATAACACGCTGCCTGCAGATTACATGGTGACAGGTTCTCTGTATATATAATCTGCTCAGCTCCTCCTGCTCTATAACACGCTGCCTGCAGATTACATGGTGACAGGTTCTCTGTATATATAATCTGCTCAGCTCCTCCTGCTCTATAACACGCTGCCTGCAGATTACATGGTGACAGGTTCTCTTTATATATAATCTGCTCAGCTCCTCCTGCTCTATAACACGCTGCCTGCAGATTACATGGTGACAGGTTCTCTTTATATATAATCTGCTCAGCTCCTCCTGCTCTATAACACGCTGCCTGCAGATTACATGGTGACAGGTTCTCTTTATATATAATCTGCTCAGCTCCTCCTGCTCTATAACACGCTGCCTGCAGATTACATGGTGACAGGTTCTCTTTATATATAATCTGCTCAGCTCCTCCTGCTCTATAACACGCTGCCTGCAGATTACATGGTGACAGGTTCTCTTTATATATAATCTGCTCAGCTCCTCCTGCTCTATAACACGCTGCCTGCAGATTACATGGTGACAGGTTCTCTGTATATATAATCTGCTCAGCTCCTCCTGCTCTATAACACGCTGCCTGCAGATTACATGGTGACAGGTTCTCTGTATATATAATCTGCTCAGCTCCTCCTGCTCTATAACACGCTGCCTGCAGATTACACGGTGACAGGTTCTCTTTATATATAATCTGCTCAGCTCCTCCTGCTCTATAACACACTGCCTGCAGATTACATGGTGACAGGTTCTCTGTATATATAATCTGCTCAGCTCCTCCTGCTCTATAACACGCTGCCTGCAGATTACATGGTGACAGGTTCTCTCTATATATAATCTGCTCAGCTCCTCCTGCTCTATAACACACTGCCTGCAGATTACATGGTGACAGGTTCTCTTTATATATAATCTGCTCAGCTCCTCCTGCTCTATAACACGCTGCCTGCAGATTACATGGTGACAGGTTCTCTGTATATATAATCTGCTCAGCTCCTCCTGCTCTATAACACGCTGCCTGCAGATTACATGGTGACAGGTTCTCTTTATATATAATCTGCTCAGCTCCTCCTGCTCTATAACACACTGCCTGCAGATTACATGGTGACAGGTTCTCTTTATATATAATCTGCTCAGCTCCTCCTGCTCTATAACACACTGCCTGCAGATTACATGGTGACAGGTTCTCTTTATATATAATCTGCTCAGCTCCTCCTGCTCTATAAACACGCTGCCTGCAGATTACATGGTGACAGGTTCTCTTTATATATAATCTGCTCAGCTCCTCCTGCTCTATAACACGCTGCCTGCAGATTACATGGTGACAGGTTCTCTTTATATATAATCTGCTCAGCTCCTCCTGCTCTATAACACACTGCCTGCAGATTACACGGTGACAGGTTCTCTTTATATATAATCTGCTCAGCTCCTCCTGCTCTATAACACGCTGCCTGCAGATTACATGGTGACAGGTTCTCTTTATATATAATCTGCTCAGCTCCTCCTGCTCTATAACACGCTGCCTGCAGATTACATGGTGACAGGTTCTCTTTATATATAATCTGCTCAGCTCCTCCTGCTCTATAACACGCTGCCTGCAGATTACATAGTGACAGGTTCTCTTTATATATAATCTGCTCAGCTCCTCCTGCTCTATAACACACTGCCTGCAGATTACATGGTGACAGGTTCTCTTTATATATAATCTGCTCAGCTCCTCCTGCTCTATAACACGCTGCCTGCAGATTACATGGTGACAGGTTCTCTTTATATATAATCTGCTCAGCTCCTCCTGCTCTATAACACGCTGCCTGCAGATTACATGGTGACAGGTTCTCTTTATATATAATCTGCTCAGCTCCTCCTGCTCTATAACACGCTGCCTGCAGATTACATGGTGACAGGTTCTCTTTATATATAATCTGCTCAGCTCCTCCTGCTCTATAACACGCTGCCTGCAGATTACACGGTGACAGGTTCTCTTTATATATAATCTGCTCAGCTCCTCCTGCTCTATAACACGCTGCCTGCAGATTACATGGTGACAGGTTCTCTTTATATATAATCTGCTCAGCTCCTCCTGCTCTATAACACGCTGCCTGCAGATTACATGGTGACAGGTTCTCTTTATATATAATCTGCTCAGCTCCTCCTGCTCTATAACACGCTGCCTGCAGATTACATGGTGACAGGTTCTCTTTATATATAATCTGCTCAGCTCCTCCTGCTCTATAACACACTGCCTGCAGATTACATGGTGACAGGTTCTCTGTATATATAATCTGCTCAGCTCCTCCTGCTCTATAACACACTGCCTGCAGATTACATGGTGACAGGTTCTCTGTATATATAATCTGCTCAGCTCCTCCTGCTCTATAACACGCTGCCTGCAGATTACACGGTGACAGGTTCTCTTTATATATAATCTGCTCAGCTCCTCCTGCTCTATAACACACTGCCTGCAGATTACATGGTGACAGGTTCTCTGTATATATAATCTGCTCAGCTCCTCCTGCTCTATAACACGCTGCCTGCAGATTACATGGTGACAGGTTCTCTCTATATATAATCTGCTCAGCTCCTCCTGCTCTATAACACGCTGCCTGCAGATTACATGGTGACAGGTTCTCTTTATATATAATCTGCTCAGCTCCTCCTGCTCTATAACACGCTGCCTGCAGATTACATGGTGACAGGTTCTCTTTATATATAATCTGCTCAGCTCCTCCTGCTCTATAACACGCTGCCTGCAGATTACATGGTGACAGGTTCTCTGTATATATAATCTGCTCAGCTCCTCCTGCTCTATAACACGCTGCCTGCAGATTACATGGTGACAGGTTCTCTTTATATATAATCTGCTCAGCTCCTCCTGCTCTATAACACGCTGCCTGCAGATTACATGGTGACAGGTTCTCTTTATATATAATCTGCTCAGCTCCTCCTGCTCTATAACACGCTGCCTGCAGATTACATGGTGACAGGTTCTCTTTATATATAATCTGCTCAGCTCCTCCTGCTCTATAACACGCTGCCTGCAGATTACATGGTGACAGGTTCTCTGTATATATAATCTGCTCAGCTCCTCCTGCTCTATAACACGCTGCCTGCAGATTACATGGTGACAGGTTCTCTTTATATATAATCTGCTCAGCTCCTCCTGCTCTATAACACACTGCCTGCAGATTACATGGTGACAGGTTCTCTTTATATATAATCTGCTCAGCTCCTCCTGCTCTATAACACGCTGCCTGCAGATTACATGGTGACAGGTTCTGTGTATATATAATCTGCTCAGCTCCTCCTGCTCTATAACACGCTGCCTGCAGATTACATGGTGACAGGTTCTCTGTATATATAATCTGCTCAGCTCCTCCTGCTCTATAACACACTGCCTGCAGATTACACGGTGACAGGTTCTCTTTATATATAATCTGCTCAGCTCCTCCTGCTCTATAACACGCTGCCTGCAGATTACATGGTGACAGGTTCTCTTTATATATAATCTGCTCAGCTCCTCCTGCTCTATAACACGCTGCCTGCAGATTACATGGTGACAGGTTCTCTTTATATATAATCTGCTCAGCTCCTCCTGCTCTATAACACACTGCCTGCAGATTACATGGTGACAGGTTCTCTTTATATATAATCTGCTCAGCTCCTCCTGCTCTATAACACGCTGCCTGCAGATTACATGGTGACAGGTTCTCTTTATATATAATCTGCTCAGCTCCTCCTGCTCTATAACACGCTGCCTGCAGATTACATGGTGACAGGTTCTCTTTATATATAATCTGCTCAGCTCCTCCTGCTCTATAACACGCTGCCTGCAGATTACATGGTGACAGGTTCTCTGTATATATAATCTGCTCAGCTCCTCCTGCTCTATAACACACTGCCTGCAGATTACATGGTGACAGGTTCTCTGTATATATAATCTGCTCAGCTCCTCCTGCTCTATAACACGCTGCCTGCAGATTACACGGTGACAGGTTCTCTGTATATATAATCTGCTCAGCTCCTCCTGCTCTATAACACGCTGCCTGCAGATTACATGGTGACAGGTTCTCTGTATATATAATCTGCTCAGCTCCTCCTGCTCTATAACACGCTGCCTGCAGATTACATGGTGACAGGTTCTCTTTATATATAATCTGCTCAGCTCCTCCTGCTCTATAACACACTGCCTGCAGATTACATGGTGACAGGTTCTCTGTATATATAATCTGCTCAGCTCCTCCTGCTCTATAACACGCTGCCTGCAGATTACATGGTGACAGGTTCTCTCTATATATAATCTGCTCAGCTCCTCCTGCTCTATAACACGCTGCCTGCAGATTACATGGTGACAGGTTCTCTTTATATATAATCTGCTCAGCTCCTCCTGCTCTAAAAACACGCTGCCTGCAGATTACATGTTGACATGTTCTCTGTATATATAATCTGCTCAGCTCCTCCTGCTCTATTACATGCTGCCTGCAGATTACATGGTGACAGGTTCTCTTTATATATAATCTGCTCAGCTCCTCCTGCTCTATAACACACTGCCTGCAGATTACACGGTGACAGGTTCTCTTTATATATAATCTGCTCAGCTCCTCCTGCTCTATAACACACTGCCTGCAGATTACATGGTGACAGGTTCTCTTTCTATATAATCTGCTCAGCTCCTCCTGCTCTATAACACACTGCCTGCAGATTACACGGTGACAGGTTCTCATTATGTATACTCTGCTCATCTCCTCCTGCTCTATAACACGTTGCATGCAGATTACAGGGTGACAGGTTCTCTGTATATATAATCTGCTCAGCTCCTCCTGCTCTATAACACGCTGCCTGCAGATTACATGGTGCCAGGTCCTCTTTATATATAATCTGCTCAGCTCCTCCTGCTCTATAACACACTGCCTGCAGATTACACGGTGACAGGTTCTCTTTATATATAATCTGCTCAGCTCCTCCTGCTCTATAACACGCTGCCTGCAGATTACATGGTGACAGGTTCTCTTTATATATAATCTGCTCAGCTCCTCCTGCTCTAAAAACACGCTGCCTGCAGATTACATGGTGACAGGTTCTCTTTATATATAATCTGCTCAGCTCCTCCTGCTCTAAAAACACGCTGCCTGCAGATTACATGGTGACAGGTTCTCTTTATATATAATCTGCTCAGCTCCTCCTGCTCTATAACACGCTGCCTGCAGATTACATGGTGACAGGTTCTCTTTATATATAATCTGCTCAGCTCCTCCTGCTCTATAACACGCTGCCTGCAGATTACATGGTGACAGGTTCTCTTTATATATAATCTGCTCAGCTCCTCCTGCTCTATAACACGCTGCCTGCAGATTACATGGTGACAGGTTCTCTTTATATATAATCTGCTCAGCTCCTCCTGCTCTAAAAACACGCTGCCTGCAGATTACATGGTGACAGGTTCTCTATATATATAATCTGCTCAGCTCCTCCTGCTCTATAACACGCTGCCTGCAGATTACATGGTGACAGGTTCTCTTTATATATAATCTGCTCAGCTCCTCCTGCTCTATAACACACTGCCTGCAGATTACACGGTGACAGGTTCTCTTTATATATAATCTGCTCAGCTCCTCCTGCTCTATAACACGCTGCCTGCAGATTACATGGTGACAGGTTCTCTTTATATATAATCTGCTCAGCTCCTCCTGCTCTATAACACGCTGCCTGCAGATTACATGGTGACAGGTTCTCTTTATATATAATCTGCTCAGCTCCTCCTGCTCTATAACACACTGCCTGCAGATTACATGGTGACAGGTTCTCTTTATATATAATCTGCTCAGCTCCTCCTGCTCTATAACACGCTGCCTGCAGATTACATGGTGACAGGTTCTCTTTATATATAATCTGCTCAGCTCCTCCTGCTCTATAACACGCTGCCTGCAGATTACATGGTGACAGGTTCTCTTTATATATAATCTGCTCAGCTCCTCCTGCTCTATAACACGCTGCCTGCAGATTACATGGTGACAGGTTCTCTTTATATATAATCTGCTCAGCTCCTCCTGCTCTATAACACGCTGCCTGCAGATTACATGGTGACAGGTTCTCTTTATATATAATCTGCTCAGCTCCTCCTGCTCTATAACACGCTGCCTGCAGATTACATGGTGACAGGTTCTCTTTATATATAATCTGCTCAGCTCCTCCTGCTCTATAACACACTGCCTGCAGATTACATGGTGACAGGTTCTCTTTATATATAATCTGCTCAGCTCCTCCTGCTCTATAACACGCTGCCTGCAGATTACATGGTGACAGGTTCTCTGTATATATAATCTGCTCAGCTCCTCCTGCTCTATAACACACTGCCTGCAGATTACACGGTGACAGGTTCTCTTTATATATAATCTGCTCAGCTCCTCCTGCTCTATAACACGCTGCCTGCAGATTACATGGTGACAGGTTCTCTTTATATATAATCTGCTCAGCTCCTCCTGCTCTATAACACGCTGCCTGCAGATTACATGGTGACAGGTTCTCTTTATATATAATCTGCTCAGCTCCTCCTGCTCTATAACACGCTGCCTGCAGATTACATGGTGACAGGTTCTCTTTATATATAATCTGCTCAGCTCCTCCTGCTCTATAACACGCTGCCTGCAGATTACATGGTGACAGGTTCTCTTTATATATAATCTGCTCAGCTCCTCCTGCTCTATAACACACTGCCTGCAGATTACATGGTGACAGGTTCTCTTTATATATAATCTGCTCAGCTCCTCCTGCTCTATAACACGCTGCCTGCAGATTACATGGTGACAGGTTCTCTTTATATATAATCTGCTCAGCTCCTCCTGCTCTATAACACGCTGCCTGCAGATTACATGGTGACAGGTTCTCTTTATATATAATCTGCTCAGCTCCTCCTGCTCTATAACACACTGCCTGCAGATTACATGGTGACAGGTTCTCTTTATATATAATCTGCTCAGCTCCTCCTGCTCTATAACACGCTGCCTGCAGATTACATGGTGACAGGTTCTCTGTATATATAATCTGCTCAGCTCCTCCTGCTCTATAACACACTGCCTGCAGATTACACGGTGACAGGTTCTCTTTATATATAATCTGCTCAGCTCCTTCTGCTCTATAACATGCTGCCTGCAGATTACATGGTGACAGGTCCTCTTTATATATAATCTGCTCAGCTCCTTCTGCTCTATAACACGCTGCCTGCAGATAACATGGTGACAGGTTCTCTTTATATATAATCTGCTCAGCTCCTCCTGCTCTATAACACGCTGCCTGCAGATTACATGGTGACAGGTTCTCTTTATATATAATCTGCTCAGCTCCTCCTGCTCTATAACACACTGCCTGCAGATTACATGGTGACAGGTTCTCTGTATATATAATCTGCTCAGCTCCTCCTGCTCTATAACACGCTGCCTGCAGATTACATGGTGACAGGTTCTCTTTATATATAATCTGCTCAGCTCCTCCTGCTCTATAACACGCTGCCTGCAGATTACATGGTGACAGGTTCTCTTTATTTATAATCTGCTCAACTCCTCCTGCTCTATAACACGCTGCCTGCAGATTACAAGGTGACAGGTTCTCTTTATATATAATCTGCTCAGCTCCTCCTGCTCTATAACACGCTGCCTGCAGATTACATGGTGACAGGTTCTCTTTATATATAATCTGCTCAGCTCCTCCTGCTCTATAACACGCTGCCTGCAGATTACATGGTGACAGGTTCTCTTTATATATAATCTGCTCAGCTCCTCCTGCTCTATAACACGCTGCCTGCAGATTACATGGTGACAGGTTCTCTTTATATATAATCTGCTCAGCTCCTCCTGCTCTATAACACGCTGCCTGCAGATTACATGGTGACAGGTTCTCTTTATATATAATCTGCTCAGCTCCTCCTGCTCTATAACACGCTGCCTGCAGATTACATGGTGACAGGTTCTCTTTATATATAATCTGCTCAGCTCCTCCTGCTCTATAACACGCTGCCATGCAGATTACACGGTGACAGGTTCTCTTTATATATAATCTGCTCAGCTCCTCCTGCTCTATAACACGCTGCCTGCAGATTACATGGTGACAGGTTCTCTGTATATATAATCTGCTCAGCTCCTCCTGCTCTATAACACGCTGCCTGCAGATTACACGGTGACAGGTTCTCTGTATATATAATCTGCTCAGCTCCTCCTGCTCTATAACACGCTGCCTGCAGATTACATGGTGACAGGTTCTCTTTATATATAATCTGCTCAGCTCCTCCTGCTCTATAACACGCTGCCTGCAGATTACATGGTGACAGGTTCTCTTTATATATAATCTGCTCAGCTCCTCCTGCTCTATAACACACTGCCTGCAGATTACATGGTGACAGGTTCTCTTTATATATAATCTGCTCAGCTCCTCCTGCTCTATAACACGCTGCCTGCAGATTACATGGTGACAGGTTCTCTTTATATATAATCTGCTCAACTCCTCCTGCTCTATAACACGCTGCCTGCAGATTACATGGTGACAGGTTCTCTTTATATATAATCTGCTCAGCTCCTCCTGCTCTATAACACGCTGCCTGCAGATTACATGGTGACAGGTTCTCTGTATATATAATCTGCTCAGCTCCTCCTGCTCTATAACACGCTGCCTGCAGATTACATGGTGACAGGTTCTCTGTTATATATAATCTGCTCAGCTCCTCCTGCTCTATAACACACTGCCTGCAGATTACACGGTGACAGGTTCTCTGTATATATAATCTGCTCAGCTCCTCCTGCTCTATAACACGCTGCCTGCAGATTACATGGTGACAGGTTCTCTGTATATATAATCTGCTCAGCTCCTCCTGCTCTATAACACGCTGCCTGCAGATTACATGGTGACAGGTTCTCTTTATATATAATCTGCTCAGCTCCTCCTGCTCTATAACACGCTGCCTGCAGATTACATGGTGACAGGTTCTCTTTATATATAATCTGCTCAGCTCCTCCTGCTCTATAACACGCTGCCTGCAGATTACATGGTGACAGGTTCTCTTTATATATAATCTGCTCAGCTCCTCCTGCTCTATAACACACTGCCTGCAGATTACATGGTGACAGGTTCTCTGTATATATAATCTGCTCAGCTCCTCCTGCTCTATAACACGCTGCCTGCAGATTACATGGTGACAGGTTCTCTTTATATATAATCTGCTCAGCTCCTCCTGCTCTATAACACGCTGCCTGCAGATTACATGGTGACAGGTTCTCTTTATATATAATCTGC
This sequence comes from Bufotes viridis, assembly GCA_033119425.1. NCBI lineage: Eukaryota > Metazoa > Chordata > Amphibia > Anura > Bufonidae > Bufotes > Bufotes viridis. Next base: position 596,485,427 of record CM065590.1, on the reverse strand, counting down.
TCAGCTCCTCCTGCTCTATAACACGCTGCCTGCAGATTACATGGTGACAGGTTCTCTATATATATAATCTGCTCAGCTCCTCCTGCTCTATAACACACTGCCTGCAGATTACATGGTGACAGGTTCTCTATATATATAATCTGCTCAGCTCCTCCTGCTCTATAACACGCTGCCTGCAGATTACATGGTGACAGGTTCTCTTTATATATAATCTGCTCAGCTCCTCCTGCTCTATAACACGCTGCCTGCAGATTACATGGTGACAGGTTCTCTATATATATTCTGCTCAGCTCCTCCTGCTCTATAACACGCTGCCTGCAGATTAAACGGTGATGGGTTCTCTTTATATATAATCTGCTCAGCTCCTCCTGCTCTATAACACGCTGCCTGCAGATTACATGGTGACAGGTTCTCTTTATATATAATCTGCTCAGCTCCTCCTGCTCTATAACACGCTGCCTGCAGATTACATGGTGACAGGTTCTCTTTATATATAATCTGCTCAGATCCTCCTGCTCTATAACACGCTGTCTGCAGATTACACGGTGACAGGTTCTCTTTATATATAATCTGCTCAGCTCCTCCTGCTCTATAACACGCTGCCTGCAGATTACATGGTGACAGGTTCTCTATATATATATATTAATATATATATATAATCTGCTCAGCTCCTCCTGCTCTATAACACGCTGCATGCAGATTAAATGGTGACAGGTTCTCTTTATATATAATCTGCTCAGCTCCTCCTGCTCTATAACACGCTGTCTGCAGATTACATGGTGACAGGTTCTCTTTATATATAATCTGCTCAGCTCCTCCTGCTCTATAACGCTCTGCCTGCAGATTACATGGTGACAGGTTCTCTCTATATATAATCTGCTCAGCTCCTCCTGCTCTATAACATACTGCCTGCAGATTACATGGTGACGGGTTCTCTTTATATATAATCTGCTCAGCTCCTCCTGCTCTATATCACGCTGCCTGCAGATTACATGGTGACAGGTTCTCTTTATATATAATCTGCTCAGCTCCTCCTGCTCTATAATACGCTGCCTGCAGATTACATGGTGACAGGTTCTCTTTATATATAATCTGCTCAGCTCCTCCTGCTCTATAATACGCTGCCTGCAGATTACATGGTGACAGGTTCTCTTTATATATAATCTGCTCAGCTCCTCCTGCTCTATAACACGCTGCCTGCAGATTACACAGTGACAGGTTCTCTTTATATATAATCTGCTCAGCTCCTCCTGCTCTATAACACGCTGCCTGCAGATTACATGGTGACAGGTTCTCTTTATATATAATCTGCTCAGCTCCTCCTGCTCTATAACACGCTGCCTGCAGATTACATGGTGACAGGTTCTCTTTATATATAATCTGCTCAGCTCCTCCTGCTCTATAACACGCTGCCTGCAGATTACATGGTGACAGGTTCTCTTATATATAATCTGCTCAGCTCCTCCTGCTCTATAACACGCTGCCTGCAGATTACATGGTGACAGGTTCTCTTTATATATAATCTGCTCAGCTCCTCCTGCTCTATAACACGCTGCCTGCAGATTACATGGTGACAGGTTCTCTGTATATATAATCTGCTCAGCTCCTCCTGCTCTATAACACGCTGCCTGCAGATTACATGGTGACAGGTTCTCTTTATATATAATCTGCTCAGCTCCTCCTGCTCTATAACACGCTGCCTGCAGATTACATGGTGACAGGTTCTCTGTATATATAATCTGCTCAGCTCCTCCTGCTCTATAACACGCTGCCTGCAGATTACATGGTGACAGGTTCTCTATATATATAATCTGCTCAGCTCCTCCTGCTCTATAACACGCTGCCTGCAGATTACATGGTGACAGGTTCTCTTTATATATAATCTGCTCAGCTCCTCCTGCTCTATAACACACTGCCTGCAGATTACACGGTGACAGGTTCTCTTTATATATAATCTGCTCAGCTCCTCCTGCTCTATAACACGCTGCCTGCAGATTACATGGTGACAGGTTCTCTTTATATATAATCTGCTCAGCTCCTCCTGCTCTATAACACGCTGCCTGCAGATTACATGGTGACAGGTTCTCTTTATATATAATCTGCTCAGCTCCTCCTGCTCTATAACACACTGCCTGCAGATTACATGGTGACAGGTTCTCTTTATATATAATCTGCTCAGCTCCTCCTGCTCTATAACACGCTGCCTGCAGATTACATGGTGACAGGTTCTCTTTATATATAATCTGCTCAGCTCCTCCTGCTCTATAACACGCTGCCTGCAGATTACATGGTGACAGGTTCTCTTTATATATAATCTGCTCAGCTCCTCCTGCTCTATAACACACTGCCTGCAGATTACACGGTGACAGGTTCTCTTTATATATAATCTGCTCAGCTCCTTCTGCTCTATAACATGCTGCCTGCAGATTACATGGTGACAGGTCCTCTTTATATATAATCTGCTCAGCTCCTTCTGCTCTATAACACGCTGCCTGCAGATAACATGGTGACAGGTTCTCTTTATATATAATCTGCTCAGCTCCTCCTGCTCTATAACACGCTGCCTGCAGATTACATGGTGACAGGTTCTCTTTATATATAATCTGCTCAGCTCCTCCTGCTCTATAACACACAGCCTGCAGATTACATGGTGACAGGTTCTCTGTATATATAATCTGCTCAGCTCCTCCTGCTCTATAACACGCTGCCTGCAGATTACATGGTGACAGGTTCTCTTTATATATAATCTGCTCAGCTCCTCCTGCTCTAAAAACACGCTGCCTGCAGATTACATGGTGACAGGTTCTCTTTATTTATAATCTGCTCAACTCCTCCTGCTCTATAACACGCTGCCTGCAGATTACAAGGTGACAGGTTCTTTTTATATATAATCTGCTCAGCTCCTCCTGCTGTATAACACGCTGCCTGCAGATTACATGGTGACAGGTTCTCTTTATATATAATCTGCTTAGCTCCTCCTGCTCTATAACACACTGCCTGCAGATTACACGGTGACAGGTTCTCTTTATATATAATCTGCTCAGCTCCTCCTGCTCTATAACACACTGCCTGCAGATTATACGGTGACAGGTCCTCTTTATATATAATCTGCTCATCTCCTCCTGCTCTATAACACACTGCCTGCAGATTACACGGTGACAGGTTCTCTTTATATATAATCTGCTCATCTCCTCCTGCTCTATAACACGCTGCCTGCAGATTACATGGTGCCAGGTCCTCTTTATATATAATTTGCTCAGCTCCTCCTGCTCTATAACACGCTCCATGCAGATTACACGGTGACAGGTTCTCTTTATATATAATCTGCTCATCTCCTCCTGCTCTATAACACGCTGCCTGCAGATTACATGGTGACAGGTTCTCTGTATATATAATCTGCTCAGCTCCTCCTGCTCTATAACACGCTGCCTGCAGATTACACGGTGACAGGTTCTCTGTATATATAATCTGCTCAGCTTCTCCGGCTCTATAACACGCTGCCTGCAGATTACATGGTGACAGGTTCTCTTTCTATATAATCTGCTCAGCTCCTCCTGCTCTATAACACGCTGCCTGCAGATTACATGGTGACAGGTTCTCTTTATATATAATCTGCTCAGCTCCTCCTGCTCTATAACACACTGCCTGCAGATTACATGGTGACAGGTTCTCTTTATATATAATCTGCTCAGCTCCTCCTGCTCTATAACACGCTGCCTGCAGATTACATGGTGACAGGTTCTCTTTATATATAATCTGCTCAGCTCCTCCTGCTCTATAACACGCTGCCTGCAGATTACATGGTGACAGGTTCTCTTTATATATAATCTGCTCAGCTCCTCCTGCTCTATAACACGCTGCCTGCAGATTACATGGTGACAGGTTCTCTGTATATATAATCTGCTCAGCTCCTCCTGCTCTATAACACGCTGCCTGCAGATTACATGGTGACAGGTTCTCTGTTATATATAATCTGCTCAGCTCCTCCTGCTCTATAACACACTGCCTGCAGATTACACGGTGACAGGTTCTCTGTATATATAATCTGCTCAGCTCCTCCTGCTCTATAACACGCTGCCTGCAGATTACATGGTGACAGGTTCTCTGTATATATAATCTGCTCAGCTCCTCCTGCTCTATAACACGCTGCCTGCAGATTACATGGTGACAGGTTCTCTGTATATATAATCTGCTCAGCTCCTCCTGCTCTATAACACGCTGCCTGCAGATTACATGGTGACAGGTTCTCTTTATATATAATCTGCTCAGCTCCTCCTGCTCTATAACATGCTGCCTGCAGATTACATGGTGACAGGTTCTCTTTATATATAATCTGCTCAGCTCCTCCTGCTCTATAACACACTGCCTGCAGATTACATGGTGACAGGTTCTCTGTATATATAATCTGCTCAGCTCCTCCTGCTCTATAACACGCTGCCTGCAGATTACATGGTGACAGGTTCTCTTTATATATAATCTGCTCAGCTCCTCCTGCTCTATAACACGCTGCCTGCAGATTACATGGTGACAGGTTCTCTTTATATATAATCTGCTCAGCTCCTCCTGCTCTATAACACGCTGCCTGCAGATTACATGGTGACAGGTTCTCTATATATATAATCTGCTCAGCTCCTCCTGCTCTATAACACACTGCCTGCAGATTACATGGTGACAGGTTCTCTATATATATAATCTGCTCAGCTCCTCCTGCTCTATAACACGCTGCCTGCAGATTACATGGTGACAGGTTCTCTTTATATATAATCTGCTCAGCTCCTCCTGCTCTATAACACGCTGCCTGCAGATTACATGGTGACAGGTTCTCTATATATAATCTGCTCAGCTCCTCCTGCTCTATAACACGCTGCCTGCAGATTACATGGTGACAGGTTCTCTTTATATATAATCTGCTCAGCTCCTCCTGCTCTATAACACGCTGCCTGCAGATTACATGGTGACAGGTTCTCTTTATATATAATCTGCTCAGCTCCTCCTGCTCTATAACACGCTGCCTGCAGATTACATGGTGACAGGTTCTCTTTATATATAATCTGCTCAGCTCCTCCTGCTCTATAACACGCTGCCTGCAGATTACATGGTGACAGGTTCTCTTTATATATAATCTGCTCAGCTCCTCCTGCTCTATAACACGCTGCCTGCAGATTACATGGTGACAGGTTCTCTTATATATATAATCTGCTCAGCTCCTCCTGCTCTATAACACGCTGCCTGCAGATTACATGGTGACAGGTTCTCTTTATATATAATCTGCTCAGCTCCTCCTGCTCTATAACACGCTGCCTGCAGATTACATGGTGACAGGTTCTCTTTATATATAATCTGCTCAGCTCCTCCTGCTCTATAACACGCTGCCTGCAGATTACATGGTGACAGGTTCTCTCTATATATAATCTGCTCAGCTCCTCCTGCTCTATAACACACTGCCTGCAGATTACATGGTGACAGGTTCTCTTTATATATAATCTGCTCAGCTCCTCCTGCTCTATAACACGCTGCCTGCAGATTACATGGTGACAGGTTCTCTTTATATATAATCTGCTCAGCTCCTCCTGCTCTATAATACGCTGCCTGCAGATTACATGGTGACAGGTTCTCTTTATATATAATCTGCTCAGCTCCTCCTGCTCTATAACACGCTGCCTGCAGATTACACGGTGACAGGTTCTCTTTATATATAATCTGCTCAGCTCCTCCTGCTCTATAACACGCTGCCTGCAGATTACACGGTGACAGGTTCTCTATATATATATAATCTGCTCAGCTCCTCCTGCTCTATAACACGCTGCCTGCAGATTACATGGTGACAGGTTCTCTTTATATATAATCTGCTCAGCTCCTCCTGCTCTATAACACACTGCCTGCAGATTACATGGTGACAGGTTCTCTTTATATATAATCTGCTCAGCTCCTCCTGCTCTATAACACGCTGCCTGCAGATTACATGGTGACAGGTTCTCTTTATATATAATCTGCTCAGCTCCTCCTGCTCTATAACACGCTGCCTGCAGATTACATGGTGACAGGTTCTCATTATGTATAATCTGCTCATCTCCTCCTGCTCTATAACACGCTGCCTGCAGATTACATGGTGACAGGTTCTCTATATATAATCTGCTCAGCTCCTCCTGCTCTATAACACGCTGCCTGCAGATTACATGGTGACAGGTTCTCTTTATATATAATCTGCTCAGCTCCTCCTGCTCTATAACACGCTGCCTGCAGATTATATGGTGACAGGTCCTCTTTATATATAATCTGCTCAGCTCCTCCTGCTCTATAACACGCTGCATGCAGATTACATGGTGCCAGGTTCTCTTTATATATAATCTGCTCATATCCTCCTGCTCTATAACACGCTGCCTGCAGATTACATGGTGACAGGTTCTCTTTATATATAATCTGCTCATCTCCTCCTGCTCTATAACACGTTGTCTGCAGATTACATGGTGACAGGTTCTCTGTATATATAATCTGCTCAGCTCCTCCTGCTCTATAACACGCTGCCTGCAGATTACATGGTGCCAGGTCCTCTTTATATATAATCTGCTCAGCTCCTCCTGCTCTATAACACGCTGCCTGCAGATTACATGGTGCCAGGTCCTCTTTATATGTAATCTGCTCAGCTCCTCCTGCTCTATAACACACTGCCTGCAGATTACACGGTGACAGGTTCTCTTTATATATAATCTGCTCAGATCCTCCTGCTCTATAACACGCTGCCTGCAGATTACATGGTGACAGGTTGTGTGTATATATATATAATCTGCTCAGCTCCTCCTGCTCTATAACACGCTGCCTGCAGATTACACGGTGACAGGTTCTCTGTATATATAATCTGCTCAGCTCCTCCTGCTCTACAATATGCTGCCTGCAGATTACATGGAGACAGGTTCTCTTTATATATAATCTGCTCAGCTCCTCCTGCTCTATAACACGCTGCCTGCAGATTACATGGTGACAGGTTCTCTTTATATATAATCTGCTCAGCTCCTCCTGCTCTATAACACGCTGCCTGCAGATTACACGGTGACAGGATCTCTTTATATATAATCTGCTCAGCTCCTCCTGCTCTATAACATTTTGCTCTGAACGTTCGTTTCTGTTCCAGCCATCCTTACAGCTCCCGGGCCCCTTCACCCTGGTGGGGGCCCATCTTGCAGATCACGGTCCTTTTTCACCATCCAGTTGACGGCTCAACCATTCACAGGTGGCGGTTAGACGTGCCCGAGCCCCGGCGCTTTGTCTTTGTAGCGAGTAGGACGCAGGTAGAGTTCTTGAACCGTGGTGGGTGGAGGTGGAGCGTGTCCTCGAAGACAAAGAACACAATGGGCACATTTCTCATGGTGTCGCCGCCTGTTTTCAGCAGTAATAAGCCTGCTTCCGACTCTCTTATTTTTTCAGTCTCATTGACGAACTTTTTTTTGCGCCTCTTTCAGAGTCATTTGCGCCTATTTTGAGTTACAACTAATTCAGAAGTTTTCACACTTTCATGCCTATTTTTCATCTTTGTTTGTAGGTGCGCCTTATTCAGGAAAACGGATCTGCAAAAAATACGAATAACGTCCGTGTGCATTCCATATTTTGCGGAACGGAACAGCCGGCCCCTAATAGAACAGTCCTATCCTTCTACGTAATGCGGACAATAATAGGACATGTTCTATTTTTTTGCGGAACAGACATAACGGACATCCAGAAACGGAATGCACACGGAGTAACGGAACGGACACGGAAAGAAAAGACCCTTAGGGTCCATTCACACGTCCGCAAACTTGGTCCGCATCCGTTTCGCAATTTTGCAGAACTGGTGTGGACCCATTCATTTTCAAAGGAGCCGCAAAAGATTCGGGCAGCACACAGTGTGCCGGAACGCACATGGCCAGTGTCCGTGTTTTGCGGATCGGCAATTTGCGGACCACAAAACACTAGAGGACGTGTGAATGGACCCTTAGTCGTAAATGCAGTCTTATTTCCTTCTCCCCCCCCCCCAGGTCTGACGTACTTTTCTGCCTCAGTTTTAAGTGCTGAGTTGCGCCACATTTTGCCTCATTTTAGCTCACTCGTGCCACATTTTCAAATGCAAACTAATTAGACCAGTCTTAGTGAATATGAACCTCACATACAAGAAAACGACCACTAGAGGTCAGACTTACAGCAATAAAGAAAACCTGATTTATTAACTCTAAGTTCACACTTGCGCGTTTTACAAACGCTCAACACATGCAAACCAATGCTTCCCTATGGGCATGGTTCTCACCTGAGCGTTTTACAGCGCGTACGAACGCGCTGTAAAACACTATACGCATAAACAAGTACTTGAGCTTTTTTCGGGGCGTTTGTCGCGCGTTTTGTGATTGACACCACAGTAGTCAATCACAAGAACGCGCGAACGAACGCACGTTTCCTATTTGCAAAAACGAGCTGCAATACGTGTGACAAAACGCGCGTTTCAAGAACGCTCAGGTCTGAACCCAGGGTAAGGGATGATAAATGAGGGGCAAATTATAGACAGGTGTCAGGCGCCTGGAGAAGTCTACAGAAGGGGAAACTAACGGTCTGGGGACATCACAGAGGTGTCGGGACCATGAAGACAAAAATAAGGCCTCATGCACACGCGGCTCGGGCACGGACCCATTCACTTCAATGGGGCCGCAAAGGATGCGGACAGCACTCCGTGTAACAGATTTTTCAAAAACGTTTTTCATTTCTGTTATGGGAATTCATTCGTCTGCATGGCAGAGTATTCTGCCTGCCAGTGTCAGTTAGGTGCCAGTTCCGGAGACCTCATCGACAACCCTGCGTTTATGTTGCAGGGGCCCCATCATATTTACAGAGACACTGAATTAGGCCTCTTGCACACGAACGTTTTTTTTGCGAGTGTAAGGCCCGTTTTTTTGTGTTCCGGCACCATTCATTTCAATGGGTCCACAAAAAAAAAAACTGGTGTTTCCGTGTGAATTCCGTTTCCGTATTTCCGTTCCGTGCAAAGATAGAACATGTCCTATTCTTGTCCGTATCACGGACAAGGATAGGACTGTTCTATTAGAGGTCAGATGTTCCATAAAAAAACAGAATGCACACGGATGTCATCCGTTTTTTTTGCAGATCCGTTTTTTTGCGGACCACAAAACCATACGGTCGTGTGCAATAGGCCTTAGAAGTGTAAGTTCTGGTTAACCCCTTCTACCCCGGGCCCGTTTTCGACCTCCTGCCCAGGCCTTTTTTTTGGAAATCTGACATGTAGTCACTGTATGTATTAATAACTTTGGACCGCTTTTACTTATCCAGGCCATTTTGAGACTGTTTTCTCGTGACACATTGTACTTCATGAAAGTGGTAAATTTTAGTCGATATATCTCACCTTTATTTATTTAAATAAATACAAAAGTAAACAAAAACTTTAAAAAAATTAGCAATTTTCAAAATTGCAATTTCACTGCTTTTAAAACAAAAAGCGATACCTCATGAAATATTTCTTACGTAACATTCCCCATATGTCTACTTTATGTTGGCATCATTTTGTAAATGTCATTTTATTTTTCAGGATGTTTGAAGGTTTAGAATTTTAGAAGTAAGGGTCCTTTCACACTTGCGTTCTGAGGATCCGGCAGGCACTTCCTTCCCGCCGGATCTGTCAGAAGGCAAGTCGCCTGAAGCATTAGAAGACTGATCAGGATCCTGATCAGTCTTCAGTATGCTTTCAGGTTACTATGGCAACCAGGACGCTATTAAAGTCCTGGTTGCCATAGTAGTAGTGGGGAGCAGGGGAGCGGTATACTTACAGTCCGTGCGGCTCCCGGGGCGCTCCAGAATGACGTCAGAGCGCCCCATGCGCATGAATCACGTGATCCATGCGATCACGTGATCCATGCGTGTAGGGCGCCCTGACGTCACTCTGGAGCGCCCCGGGAGCCGCACGGACTGTAAGTATACTGCTCCCCACTACACTTTACCATGGCAACCAGGACTCTAGCGTCCTGGCTGCCATGGTAACCATTGAGAAAAAGCTAAACGTCGGATCCGGCGATGCGTCGAAACAACGTTTAGCTTAAGGCCGGATCCGGATTAATGCCTTTCAATGGGCATTAATTCCGGATCCGGTCTTGCGACAAGTGTTCAGGATTCTTGGACAGAACAAAAAGCGCAGCATGCTGCGGTATTTGCTGCGTCCAAAAAACGTTCCGGTCCTGAACTGAAGACATCCTGATGCATCCTGAACGGATTTCTCTCCATGAAGAATGCATGGGGATGATCCTGATCAGGATTTTTCCGGCATAGAGACCCGAGGACGGAACTCTATGCCGGAAAACAAAAACGCCAGTGTGAAAGGACCCTAATTCTTAAAATTTCTAAAACCCACTTTTCTAAGGATCAGTTCAGTTCTGAAGTCACTTTGAGGGGCTTACATAGTGGAAACCCCCATAAATAACCCCATTTAAAAACTACACTCCTCAAGTTATTTAAAACAGATTTTACAAACTTTAACCCCACAAGTGGTCAGAAACTGCTGTACGGGCACACGGCAGGGCGCAGAGAGAAAGGAGCGCCGTATGGTTTATGGAAGGCAGATTTTGCTGGACTGGTTTTTAGATGCCGTGTCCCATTTGAAGCCCCCCTGATGCACCTTACAGTAGAAACTCCCAAAAAGTGACCCCATTTTGGAAACTACGGGATGATGTGACAGTTTTAGGGTCCATTCACACGTCCGTAAGTGTTTTGCTGATCCGCAAATTGCCGATCCGCAAAAATCGGACATCGGCAATGTGCGATCCGCAATTTGCGGACTGCACATTGCCAGCACTATAATAGAAAATGCCTTTTCTTGTCCGCAATTGCGGACAAGAATAGGACATGTTTTATATTTTTCAGGAACAGAATTGCGGATCCTGAAAAAACGGATCCCGAAAAAACGGATGAGGATCCCGAAAAAACGGATGAGGATCCCGAAAATGCGGATCTACATCCGTTCCAGCCCCATTGAAAGTGAATGGGTCCTGAAATTGCGGAATGGATGCGGACCCAAATTACGGACGTGTAAATGGACCGTTATTGGTACTATTTAAGGGTTACATATGATTGCTCTATATTATGCTTTTTGTGAGGCAAAGTAAGCAAAAAATGGCTGTTCTGGCACAGTTGTCATTTTTTGTTTTTTACAATGTTCATCTGATCATGTGATATTTTTATAGAGCAGGTTGTTACGGACGCGATGATATCAGATATGTCTACTTTTTGGGTACATATGATTTTTTGATCATTCAATCTTATACTTCATGGAGCAAGGTAACAAAAAAATTGGTTGTTTTGACACAGTTTTTATTTTATTTTTTTGACGGCATTCACCTGAGGGGGTAGATCATGTGATATTTTGACAGAACAGGTCGTTACAGATGCGGCGATACATAATATGTCTATTTTATTAAAATGTATTTCAGTTTTACAAATTACAAGCCTTTATAAAACAAAACGATGTTTTCGTGTCTCTATTTTCTGAAAGCCGTATTTATTTATTTTTCTGGCGATTTTCTTATGTAGGGGCTCTTTTTTTTTCCGGGATGAGGTAACCGTTTGATTGGTACTGTGGGGAGTCGCTCTGGTAGTCAGCGGTGCGGATGCAGTATAGAGGCAAAAGGGAGTCCAGAAGGTGCAGCAAACAGTGTTTTATTCACACTTGCATCAAAAATAAACAGTGAACAGTCACTTGGTGTTAAATCACACACATCAGAAAACGTGAGGTAAAACAAAATGTCCAAACACAGGTTCTAATCACCTGGGAGGTTTTAGGTGCGGGTTCGCACCTGGCTGTCGGCCCAGCCGCAAGATAATCCACCTCAGGCTTCCAGGCCGTCTGCACTCCTCCTTGCTGGGCTCCTGCTTCCAGCCCAGAGAACTCCACAGCACCATCTGCAGCTCCAGGACAATATGTATCGTCCGTCCATGACGGCACCTTGCGCCCTCTTACACACCCCCCCCCCCTTTGTTCAACCCTGAGGGGGTGGACACATGTGAGGCAGTGGACGCGGGACAGGGCATCTGCATTACCCTGCAAGCGGCCTGCCCTGTGCTCTACAGAGAACTTGAAGTTCTGCAGGGATAGGAACCACCTGGTGACCCGAGCATTCCTCTCCTTGGCCTGGCTCATCCACTTGAGAGGGGAATGGTCGGTCACCAGACGGAACCTCCTCCCTAACAGGTAATAGCGGAGAGATTTGAGTGCCCACTTGATAGCCAGGCACTCCCTCTCCACTATACTGTACCTGGTCTCGGCTGGGGTGAGTTTCCGGCTCAGGAAGACAACGGGATGTTCTTCCCCATTGACCTCCTGAGACAGTACAGCACCGAGGCCTACCTCCGAGGCATCCGTCTGTACGACGAACTCCCTGTTGAAGTCGGGTGTCACCAAAACCGGGGACCCACACAGGGCCGACTTCAGCGCAGAGAAAGCCTCCTCCGCCTTCTCACTCCAGTGCATCTTTCCAGACTTTCGTCCCTTTAAGGCCTCATGTAGTATCCTACAATTCCCAGGAAGGACTTTACCTGCCTGGTGGTGACTGGTCGGGGCCAACTCCGTATTGCCTCTACCTTAGTTACCTGAGGTTTGATGACTCCGCGCCCAATAACATACCCCAGGTATTTGGTCTCTTCCAATCCAATCGCACACTTCTTTGGATTGGCGGTTAGACCAGCTTTCCTCAGGGCATCCACTACCGCCTGCACCTTGGGAAAATGGCTTTCCCAGTCGGTGCTGTGGATGATTACATCATCTAAGTAGGCCGAGGCGTACCGACGATGAGGTCGCAGCACAACGTCCATTAACCTTTGGAAGGTGGCGGGGGCGCCATGCAGGCCAAAGGGTAACACCTTATAATGATACAGGCCCTGCGGGGTAACAAAAGCGTTTTTTTCCTTGGCCGACTCCGTTAAGGGTACCTGCCAGTACCCTTTGGTGAGGTCTAGCACAGAAAAATAACGGGCTTGCCCTAAATTCTCAACAAGCTCATCTACCCGGGGCATGGGATATGCATCAAACTTGGACACTTCATTTAATTTGCGAAAATCGTTGCAGAACCGCAACGTCCCATCCGGCTTGGGTATTAGGACTATGGGACTGGCCCACTCACTTTTTGACTCCTCAATGACATCGAGCTTCAACATTAACTGCACTTCCTCCGCGATGGCCCGCCGCCGAGCCTCGGGTACCCGGTATGGTTTTAACCGGACCTTGGCCTGAGGCTCAGTGACGATGTCATGTCGGATGAGAGACGTGCGGCCAGGGAGGTCCGAGAACACATCCGTGTTCCGACTGATGAACTCCCTGACTTCCTGAACTTGTTTGGAAGACAGGCTGTCTGCAATTTTTACCGTGGCTACCGCTTCGCAGGCCTCGAACTGTGGGGCTGGACCCTTCTCATCTAGAAGCCCTGGCCGGGGGCTGTGGTCGTCGGCCGTGTCCCCATCTTTCCACGGCTTTAGTAAATTCACGTGGTACACCTGCTCCGGCTTGCGCCGCCCTGGCTGGTGTACCTTGTAATTTACTTCCCCTACCTTCTCGATCACCTCATAGGGGCCCTGCCACCTAGCTAGGAACTTGCTGTCAAGGGTGGGTACCAGAACCAACACTCGATCTCCCGGATTGAAGCCCCGTACCCGAGCCTGACGATTATACACCCTACTCTGGGCTTGTTGCGCTGCCTCCATATGCTCCCGGACCAAGGGCAACACCCTTTCTATCCGTTCCTGCATCTGGGTGACATACTCAATGACACTTTTGTGGGGGACAGGCTGTTGTTCCCACGCTTCCTTGGCGATATCCAACAGGCCCCGAGGGTGTCGGCCATAAAGCAGTTCGAAGGGCGAGAACCCAGTAGAGGCCTGGGGCACCTCTCGCACTGCGAACATGAGATAGGGCAGAAGCAGGTCCCAGTCCTTCCTATCTCTAGACACCACCCTTTTTAACATATTTTTTTGAGTTTGGTTAAACCTCTCGACAAGACCGTCCGTTTGCGGATGGTAAACGGACGTCCGTAACTGCTTTATACGCAACAATTTACACAGTTCCCTCATAACTTTGGACATAAAAGGGGTCCCTTGGTCTGTCAGAACCTCTTTTGGCAGGCCTACACGGGAAAACATTTCCATTAACTCTTTGGCGATGAGCTTAGCTGAGGTATGTCGCAGAGGCACCGCCTCCGGATACCGAGTGGCATAGTCGAGAACTACCAGAATGTGTTGGTGGCCCCTGGCAGACTTTGGTACAGGCCCAATTAGATCCATAGCGATTCGCTCAAACGGGACCTCAATAATTGGAAGCGGTACCAGAGGACTACGGAAATGTGGCTGGGGGCTAGTTATCTGACAGGTGGGACAGGACTTACAATAATTCTCTACCTCCTTGAACACACTGGGCCAATAAAACCGCTGCAGTATGCGGTCCTGGGTTTTCTGCCACCCCAGGTGTCCCCCAAGAACATGTTGGTGGGCAAGCTCCATGACAAGCTTGCGATACGCTGTGGGCACCACCAACTGTTCAACAGGTTCACCCCGGATTTGGTTCACCCGATATAACATTTCTTGGTGAACGACAAAGCGGGGAAATATTAACTCAGCCCCTGGTTTCTGGGGTTTACCATCAATTTCCAGCACATTCTCCCAGGCCCTGGTTAGGGTTTGGTCCCGGTGTTGGGCGGTCCCAAAATTATCTCCGGAGACGTGGAGGTCTGCCAACTCAGGCCCCGGTGGCAAGTCCTCCGTGTCTCCCACCATTACACTCAGTGGGGGTGTCTCCCCCTCTATCACAGCAGTGGTGGTCACCCCTACCGCAGGCCCTTCAGACTCGGGCTCCCAGGGTTCTGGCCCCCCACTGGAACCAGGCCACTCTGCTAGGGTTACCCCTGTCTCAGGGCTATTAGTCACTTTCATCTCAGGCCATAGTGACGGAAAACCAGGGAAGTCTCTCCCAATTATTAGTTCATAGGGTAGCTTTGTGGAGATCGCCACTTCACAAGTCCAGGTGCCGGCCGCCGTGGACAGAGACATTACAGCAGTGGGATAGTCCTTTAAGTCTCCATGTATGCACACCACCCCAACTTTCCGGCCCGTATACTGGGTGGGCTGTACCAGGGCAGCACTTACCAGGGTTACTAGGCTCCCTGAGTCCAGCAGCGCCACTGCCAGATTCTCACCCACTTGCACCTGGCACAGATGACGATTGTCTATTGTCTCGGGGGCGCCGGTTGCACACAGTCTCCGGGCATACATGGAAGCCCGGTACCCATAATTAGTCTCCATGGGTTCTCCCCGGTGTGGACAGTCGGCCCTTACGTGGCCAGGCTCGTGACACCGCCAGCAGACTATCGGAGCCGGGTCTACAGGGGGTACACGCTGAGCAGGTTTCTCGGGTATCAGTCGTCGGGACGGGATGGGAGACCTCCGGGGTTTGACCGGCCCCCTCCCAACAACACCCCCTTGCAAGATTTTTGTGGCCTCATAGCGCTCGACCAGATCAACCATTTCAAGGGCATTGGTGGGGGATACCTGGCCGATCCAGTGCTGCAGGGGGTACGGCAAGGCCCTCCAGAAGATGTCAGCCAGCAGACGGTCCAGCATAGCAGCCGGACTTAGAACCTCAGGCTGCAACCATTTTTGCAACCTGTGCAGCAACTCATAGTACTGCGGCCTGGCGGGTACAGCCGTTTTAAAGTTCCACTGGTGGACCCGCTGAGCCCGGACTAACACGTTCACCCCCAGTCTGGCCAGGATCTCCCCCTTCACCATGGGATAATCAGCAGCCTGGTCATCTGCTAGGTCAAAAAAAACCTGCTGGGGTCCGGACGCCAGGAACGGAGCGACCACCTCGGCCCACTGGTCACGGGGTAACTTCTCCCTCACGGCCACCTTTTCAAAGACCGCCAGATACGTCTCAACGTCGTCCGAGGGGGGTCATCTTTGGGATCGCCGCACGGACCGCTTTCCGGGCATCATGGACGTGGTGGGACGCTCCTGCCGCCTGTAACGCCATCACATGTTGTAGCAGTAGCTGGTTGGTCTCCCGCTGCTGCACGTTAGCCTCTATGAGGGCTTTCACCGCCGCCTCCTGTCAGAAATTCCTGCTTGCAGCTTTGCTGGCTTAATATATTCCATGCACTCGTGCTTAGCAAAAAAAACTTCGGCGTTCACGCCAGCCTCACTGCGCATGCTCGCATCCTCCACCAAATGTGGGGAGTCGCTCTGGTAGTCAGCGGTGCGGATGCAGTATAGAGGCAAAAGGGAGTCCAGAAGGTGCAGCAAACAGTGTTTTATTCACACTTGCATCAAAAATAAACAGCGAACAGTCACTTGGTGTTAAGTCACACACACATCAGAAAACGTGAGGTAAAACAAAATGTCCAAACACAGGTTCTAATCACCTGGGAGGTGTTAGGTGCGGGTTCGCACCTGGCTGTCGGCCCAGCCGCAAGATAATCCACCTCAGGCTTCCAGGCCGTCTGCACTCCTCCTTGCTGGGCTCCTGCTTCCAGCCCAGAGAACTCCACAGCACCATCTGCAGCTCCAGGACAATCACACTCTCCCAGCTGCTGAGGCGGCTGCCTTTTTAAGGCCCGGCAAAAGTCCGGCCTGGACCGTGGGGAGTAGGCACCCACCCAACTCTTTGCCTACTCCCAGTAAGAGCCGGCCCGGATTGGCTTTGCAGCCAAACTAACTAACAATGTCAAGCAGCACTAGCTGCTGCTGACACATAAAACCCGGCTCTCACCTCACCGAGGCCAGGAACCTCGGTGAGGTGACACGTATCGTCCGTCCATGACGGCACCTTGCGCCCTCTTACAGTACCTTTTGGGGTTCATATGACTTTTTTATCACTTGGTATTGCACTGTTTGTGATATGAGGTGACAAAAAAATGGCTTCTTGGCACCTTTTTTTTATTTTTTATGGTCTTTATCTTATGTGATGTTTTTATAGAACTGGTTGTTACGGATGTGGCGATACATAATATGTCTGTTTTTTTCCTTTTTTTTTTTACAACTTTAGGGAAAGGGATGTTTTTTAATTGAAACTTTATTTTTTTTATTATGAAAAATACTTTTATTTACTTTTCGTCCCACTCTGGGACAAACTTTTGGGGGTCTGATCCCCTCTGCAAAGCATTACAAGACATCTGTCAGCGTATTACACAGTGTAAGGCCTCATGTACACAAACGTTATTTTTTTTCCGTTTACATTCCGTTTTTTTGCGTTCCGTATATGGAACCATTCATTTCAATGGATCCGCAAACAAAAACGGAAGGTACTCCATATGCATCTGTTCCGTTAAAAGATAGAACATGTTCTATTATTTTCCGTATAACGGACAAGGATAGGACTGTTCTATCAGGGGCCAGCTGTTCCGTTCCGCAAAATACGGAATGCACACAGACGTCATCCGTATTTTTTGCCGAACCGTTTTATGCAGACCGTAAAATACTGAAAAAGCCATACGGTCGTGTGCAAGAGGCCTAAGGCTTCATTCACACTACCCTATGGATGGGTCTGCGTCCGTTGGATTTTGTGGAACGAGTGCGGACCCATTTATTTCAATGGGGCCGCAAAGGATGTGGACAGCGCACAGCGCAGCCCAGTGCGTTCCACAAAATGCTGAATGCACACAGCCAGTATCCGTGTTTTGCTGGTACGCAGTTTGCAGACCACAAAACACGGCACGGTCGCCTAATTCCCTGACAGTTGCCTGGGAGACCCCAGGGGCTCAGTCTCCTCAGCTTCCGTAGAAGGCAGGACCCGATACCTCTGCAAGGCATTGTGCCACCTTCTCACCCATCGGGTCCCTGTCACCACAGAGCGGGGACCCGATGTAGACCCTGACTGACTGCAAACACCTTCTATGCCGCAGTCAGCACTGACCGCGACATAGAAAGTATTAATACGGTGGCATCAACTTCTACAGCGATGCCGGTGGATACAAAAGGGGCCCGGCTATCAGTGACTGCCGGGCCCCCGCACTGATCAGGCGCGCACCGCTCTGGCCCCCACACTGATCAGGAGCGCATGACGTACTAGTACATCATATATTGGGAAGGGGTTTAAGGGTTCTATGAGATGAGAAAAACATGGCTGCTTTCCTCCAGAAACAGCGCCACTCTTATCCCGTGTCTGGTACTGCAGCTGAGCCAATTCACTTAGGCCTCTTTCACGCAAATGTTTTTTTGTGAGTGTACGGAATGTTTTTTTGCGTTCCGTATACGGTCTGTATACGGAACTATTCATTTCAATGGTTCCGCCAAAAAAACGGAAGTGTTTCCGTGTGCATTCCATTTCCGTATTTCCGTTTCGTGCAAATCACGATCCGTGGCTCCATTCAAGTCTATGGGTCCGCCAAAAAAACGGAACGCATACAGAAATGCATCTGTATGTCTTCCGCATCTGTTCTGCTCTTTGCGGAACCATCTATTGAAAATTTTAAGCCCAGCCCAATTTTTTTCTATGTAATTACTGTACACTGTATATGCCATATGGAAAAACGGAACCGAAAGGTAAACGCAACAGAAACAAAAAAAACGAAAAACGGATCCGATAAAGACGGCCCACAAAACACTGAAAAAGCCATACGGTCGTATGAAAGAGGCCTTAAAGGTTTTGTTGGGAGTACAACATTGATGAGCTACCATGGCGATAGGTCATCAATATCTGATCTGTGGGGGTCTGACTCCTGACGTGGTGCTCCAGTGACCGCCGCGGCCTCCTCACAGCATGCCAAGTATAGCGCCCTACATTATATAGTGGATGCGTTTGGTATTGCAACCCCAGCCCTTTTCAATTTTCTATCAATGGTTCATGTTTTTCAAGATCTCCGCTTGCTGTCATTTGCAGTGGACAGAAATGTGTCCCGATCACGTGACACAGCACAAGACACAACTCTGACAGCTGTAGCGAGCTGTGCCTCTGCTGAAAGAAGTCAATGAAGATTCCCATTTAGTGACAGCAAGCAGAGATCTTGAAAACCAGCATAAACTGATTGGAAAATGATACATCTTTTACTTTGTATCTTTTTTTCTCTCTCTCTCTCCTGATTTCGCTGATTTGCTCTGATCCTCACAGCAGCGGTGCGGAGAAGACGAGCATGATGTCATGGAAATGTATTACGCGCACAAAGAACGTCCTGACATTCACTTTTTTGGGTGGCGTCTCTGCTTATAGGTCAAGTATTTATTGCTGTTAAATTTACAATTTTCTGTTGCATTTTTTTGCTGGGGAGGGAGAAAAGAAAAAAAAAAAAGAAAAGAAGCGAGGTGTGTCCATTGTCGTCACCAAACCAGTTCTGAGCTATGTCCTCAGTAGTGCTACCCAGCTGAGGGACAGGCGAGGACTGAGCGTCCCCCACACACCGGACGGCTGGGAGGAGAGACCCTCGGGACTGACCTGGACTCCGCGAGATGAAGGCCGAAGGCTGGACACTCTTACTGCTCTGCCTCCACATCTCACCAGGTAAGTGACCGTCCCCTGGTACCGCATCGCCACGTGAGGAACCTCAGACTGTGCCTGCTGGACTCGTGGCGAGACCGGTCCAGTCTGTAAAATCTGGATGGGATTGCCTCTTACCATAGCGATGTAGCAGAGCTGAGTTTATCATTTGACACATTTGTAACCTATAGTCTTACATAGGACTGCTGGGAAACCTAACGCAACCCAAAAGAGCTAAGTGTCATTGTCAGCTCTGCTACATCTGTCCTGGAGGCCTCTGTTCTAATCTGATATCATAACGGCCATTAATAGCTTTCCACTGGATTGCTGTTGGACATCGTTTCACCTCATTTCGGGGAGCGGCCCAATTATTTTTGAGGGGAATTGAATGGTGTTGATAGAAATGTCTGCCCTGCCCCTGCATCAAAATACCCTGACAATGGCGGATCGGTTTGTTTGGACGCCCTGGGGCCCCTCGGCGACACAATGCCAATGATTAATTGCGAGGGGGCCCACATTCCACGTGCTCTGTGGCCCTGGTGGTTGGTAATGGGCGGCCCATACCCCTCCACCCCTGGGCCCGGGTCCTCTCCGCGCTTGCCGTAAAGTATGTAGATCTCATATTTCCGTCCCATAATACAGGCTTGTTCAGGACTCGTCCATTGTGACCGCTTCCCTCCATCCCTCGGACAGGCCCCCTACATGACCCCCACTCTACTTCCAATTATATGGAGCCATCAGCTCCTCAGCCGCGGCCACGGGGTCAGGTTCTGTTTTATGCAGTTTTTGAGGCCAAAACCAGGAGTAAATTCTACAAGACGTAATATCTGCCCTTAATACTTTCTCTCCTGTTACGGGCTCATGCACACGACCGTATTTTCTTTCCGCTTTCGTTCCATTTTTTTTGCGGATTGTATGCGGAACCATTCACTTCAATGGGGCTGTAGAATATGCGGAAGTTACTGTACTCCGTCTGCATACCGTTTCCGTTTGTCTGTTCCGCAAAAAAGTAGTGCATGTCCTACTATTGTCCACAAATCATGGTCCGAGGCCCCATTCAAGTCAATGGGTCTGCAAAAAATACGTTACGCACACGGAACACATCCGGATGTCATCTGTATTTCATCCGTATTTTGCGGATCCATAATGTAGAAGTGCTATGCCCAGCCCATATTGCTCATGTGTTTGGTGATTAATAAGTTACTGTTTCAGTATACGATCCGCAAAAAACGGATCAAATACGGAAACAATACGGATATGTTTTGTGCAATAACGGAACAGAAGCGGACTTAAATTAGAGGGAAAAAAACCTCGGATACTGAACAACGGATCCGGACCGCAAAACAGCAACAGTCATGAGCATGAGCCCTAAGACTGAGGCCGACCTGGCATCTTCCTCAGTGGTCGGTGGAGTCAGATACATTGTATCCACGACGCTCATGTTTTGTTACAAAGTTGCACACATGAACTTGCTACAAAGTTTCTCTGAACTTCCATTCCTGTAGAGTGCCCTGTTCCAGCAGCGCTTGCCCTGTGGTGACCTCCGATCTTCACTTTAGGCATCTGTATAGCGCTGCAGGGCCTCAGGGGGCCCCATCAGAAACTATTATGAGCGGGGGCCAACACTAAGGTCAGGCAGAGGAGAAGCAGCACGTGGTCAGCGACACCAAATGTTGTCCCTCTGCTTCGCATGCTGCCAGTGTCAGCCAATGCCGAGGGCCGTGTTGACGAGTCTCATCGAGCAGGAGCGAGGGGCTGTCTGACCCCCACAGCAATTTTATTTCAGCACAGAGGGTCCCGTCCCTGCTGCTTCCAGTCAACCGTGCACCAGAAGTGTGACGCCCCATGCGTCATCATGTGCACCGCTGCAGCCATTCACTGGCCTCGGCGGTCACATGCCTGGCTGCACGGATGCGAACAGTTCATGGATGACATCTGTGGGCTGTCCGTTTTTTTTTTTGTGGACCCCTAAAGACCAAGAAAGATCTGCAAAAAATGCCACGGCCAGACACGGGCAACAAATACTGTATGCTGGTGTGCATGAGGCCTGAATGAAAGTCTATTATTAGCGGCTGTCACGTCCCTTTGCCTAATCCGAAATCTGTCTGAACGAGCAATGATCGCAGTAACGAACAGCAAAAATATATAGTCTGGTGCAAAGGACTGGCTACATCAGCGCCTGCCGCTCGCTAACAGAAAGATATCTGCCTCAGTAATAGCGCCCTGATGGGTTATTATCAGTGAGACAGCCGGGGGCACGAGGATACCGTCCTCCCCGATAACATGTGCCCCATAGTAATCACAGTGCAAAGAGGAAAATGAATAGATACAATAAAAAAGGAAATATAACAAAGCCTGTAAAGACGCGCACGAGAACGCACTCACAATGCTGCGTCAGGCGCGCAGGCATTTACAGGGTCCTGCCATACAAAGTGCACATCATCCCCAAAACTTAAAGAAGCACTCCCCCTCACAAAAATCTTTACTCTCTGACCTGCTGTAACCTGTAGTGAAGGTAATCTTCTTACCGGTGACTGTATTTGTCAGTTATAACCTTCCTTCTGATCCTCAGCTGTGTCATGTGACCAACTCTCTGATCTCCAAGTGCCACAGGACAGAAAGTCCGTTACCTTTCTCTTGATTCCTATGAGACGGACATTGAAGCTCCCATAGGAATACACAGAGAAACTGGCTTCCTGTTCACACATAAGATGCTGGAAAGTGAGAGTGCTGGTCACATGACAGAGCTGAGGATCAGAAGGGAGAGGATAACTCACAATATGGTAAGAAAACTACATCATGTACCTTTGTTACAGGTCAGAGAATAAAAATGTTTATGGGAGTGCTGCTTGTCCGGCCACCCCTATGGTGCTACTCCTAACCTGTGCCCCACACCTGCCTGCATTGTCCACGATCGGCGATAAAGCCAATCCTGGACCTCTTATCCCTCAGATGCAGTAAACCGTAGCACCTGACACAATGGCAGGGTGCTGAGCAGTTGTCATGCAGCCTAGTTATGCCCCCCAGGCCTGGAATCTTAGTAATTCCATTACGCCCTGGTAGAGGTTGGGTGTGATAGGATGACCACACGGGTACAAACTACAGAAGGATCACGGCGTATTGTACAGGCGGCCACAAGCGGACGACTAAAACAAAAAATATAAAAATGGATACAGTTTCTACAAATCTAAAACAAACAATAAAAATTCACCACCAATAACAAATAAAAAAACACAATAAAAACCAAACATAACTTCTAACACCGCGAAAAATTACAATCTCACGCGATTTATCCCATATGGTGAAGATCGTTTAAAAAAAAGTGCAATGTCAGAATTAGCAATTTTGGTCACGTTGCTTCCCAGCGAAAAAATAAAATAAAAAAATAATCAAAAACTTACGGTATATGAAAAAAAACAAGGAGACTTAAAAAAAATGTATTTGTTTTTTTGAAGTTTTTTTAACTTTGTAAAAGCACTAAAACATAAAAACTATAAAAGTTTGGTAATCAAGACATATTATATGGAACACTAAATGGCGGCACTAAAAAATACAAAATGGTTACACCGCATGTCAATCGAACAATAAATAAAGTTATGGCATTCGGACGGCGAAGGGAAGGAGGCAAAACTATCACCCCCATTATTGGCTGGAGGTCCTGTCTGCGGCTCTGCAGTTTGCTTGGTTTACCTGTAGGGGGCACCCAGGGGCCCTTACTGACGGCAGGTTCCCTTTAAGATGCCGCTCATCAACGCCTCATCTGTCAAGTCTACGCGGCCAACACGAAGCGCGCCGCCTCATACCTTACAGGCGGCCATAATTATCCCGTCCTGAACGTCGCCTGCGCCCATCCCACGGATAAATCTACCGTCACGATGCAGATCCCCCCGACCTGCGTGTAGCCGGCAGATAAAGGTGGCGCCCGTGTAATTATCGCCGGCGCCCTAGCTGAAGCGCGCCGCCTTGATGTTTCCCGCTGATTGAAGACTTGTTATTTCTCTTTATAGCAATTTGTTCTTTGATATTTTACAAGCGTCGTTATCTGAGGCGGCGGCGGCGGCGCGGAGATAAGGCCGATGTTTCTCTGCGCCTCTATAAGAAGATGGAAAGTGACGGATCTGCTTCATAAGTCGGAATTTACTTATTTTTACGGCAGGAAAAGAAGCCATAAATGGGAGATAATTGACAATAATTGCCGTCATGTCTGGTAATTAGCGTTACCTGGAGCGCCGCCATTCAAGAGGCTGGATCCGTAGAGATTGTGAGAGGCTGACGATACGATATTGGCGGCGTACGGCTAGGACATACCGACAGTGTCGGGAACCTGGATACGTGGCGCTCTTCTGCCAACGTCATGTCCTTGACCAGGTTTCCGGCCTCGGCTATGGAGGGGGCGTCACTTCCGCTGTGGACGGGGACAGAGCTTTTCCTCTGTCCTGATCACATCCCATCTGCGCAGGCGAATTTGCGTGGTTTGCGGAGCCCCTGAGACCCCTGTGAAATACTAGGCGACTGGCCTAGGTCGGAAGACGGTGGAGCACGGGTCGCACCAGAAGTCCCAGCCACACAGGCACCAGAAGGGGGGCTCCGGCTGATAACACATTCATGGCTGCTGCTATCAGTATGCCAATATGTGTGGACGGCTCTTAAAGGGGTTGTCGGCTTTTCTATATTGATGACCTGTTGTCAGTATCTGATCGGTGGGGTCTGACTCCCGGGACCCCTGCCGATCAGCTGTATGAAGAGAAGGCAGGTTCGGGTGAGCGCTGTGCTCTCTTCTTGTTTCCCTGCTCGCCGCCGTCATTGCGGTGATCATACAGTGTGAATACGGCTCTTGAGTCCCGTTCACGTGAAGCCGGAGCCGCCCCACTGAGGTGAGCAGGGAAACAAGAAGAGAGCACTGCGCTCGTCCAAAACCTGCCTTCTCTTCATACGGCCGATCAGATACTGACAACTGGTCATCAACATAGAAAAGCCGACAACCCCTTTAATAAGGGTGAGCTGATGAGAATGATCGATAGATAGATCGGAATTGTCCATCCGGTGCTGGAGACAGGACTCCAGGATATATCAGCCCTCGGTCACACAGAGCTGCAGAGCTGAGTTAGTTATTTAACGCAATCAACCATGATAATGATATTGATGCAGAACGGAACAAATCCAGCTCTGCTACATCAATAAATTCCTTCTACAATTCGGAAGCATCAGATCCTCGTAAACCTCCGCACACGAGTGACATTGACGTCCCAAACAGTGATTTCTATGCAGAAGAAGTGAAACATGACGAGCGTGAAGGTGAAGGACAATGGGAGGCATGCGCGCCGCTCACAATGCGCTGGAATCCTCTGCTTTTGTCTCTGTAATCTCAGCCTTTTCGCCGTATTGTCCGCAGCCTCCCCACCGCCCACTCCTTTATGTGGTCGAGATAAAAGCCCCGGGAGCAGATGTCTCAGCCCGGGCGGAGGGCTCGGCCAGAAGGATACCAGGGGCCCCTCACCAGCGACACTGACGTCCCAAACACTGAAAAAACACTGACATCTTTCTACCATCTCCAGCAGCAATGTTGTCAGCAGTTTGCTCTACAGCAGCTCTCCTGTGGGGTCGGCCCGACGGGCTCGCCTTTACACCCCCCCCCCCCCCCCACGACTCTGTGGCCGATTGTCCTTCCCTGGACTCTTTTTAGTAGGTACCGACCACTACATACCGATATACCGCACACGGCCCTCCTTCTAGAGATGTTCTCACCCTGTCGTCTACAGATCCTCACGCTCGCCCATCTTTCCAGCCTACGCTCGCCCTTCTTTCCCGCCTACGCTCGCCCATCTTTCCCACTTACGCTCAGTCATCTTTCCGCTTACGCTCACCCATCTTTCCCGCTTACGCTCGCCCTTTTTTCCCAAATACCGTCGCCCATCTTTCCCGCTTACGCTCGCCCTTTTTTCCCAAATACGCTCGCCCTTTTTTCCCCAATTACGCTCGCCCATCTTTCCCGCTTCCAACTCATCAACCTCAAGGACTGACGATTCAGTCGGTGACCGATGTAACCCTTTACGGTATTTTCATCACACGTACACAGCTCTCTCATATAGGTCATGTTTCGATTCCTTTCCAATTTTAACCCCTTAATGACCACCCATAAGTATTTTTACAGCGGTCATAAATGTCCTTTATTCTAGGCCGCCTCCTCACGTGCAGTAGAGAGTGGGGTCTCAGCTCTGACGAAAACTGGGCTGCCACTTTAATGGCTCAGATCGGCAGAAGCACTGACCTGGGCTACATAACCCCTTAGATGCCACGGTCAATAGCGACCGCGGCATCTTAATGGTTTAGAGGGAGAGGGTTTGCTCTCTCAGGCATCAGCACTCCAGGGTGCTGATGTCTGTGCACAGCAGGCTGGAGCCTAATGGAGGCCACGGGCCTGCCTGCAGTGTTTGCCCTATCAGGCTGTACTTCTCTGGCGCACCCTGATGGTGCCTGTCAGTATAGCACTGACAGTATAATACACTGTACTGCATAAGATGTAGAATGCATTACAGAAGCGACCAAAGGATCCCCTGTAAAAGTCCCCCTGTGGGATTAATTATTGGTAAGAAAGGAGTTAAATTAAGTTTTTTAAAAAGTAAAAAAAATAAAAATACACCCTTTTCCATTGAAGAAAAAACAAAAATAACATCCCCTCCATGTATGTGGTATACCTACAGCTATCAGGGCATGTTGGGGGTTGTAGTTTTGCAATAGCTGGAGGGCAGCAGGTTGGGCCTCCCTGCACTAAAACAATTTTTTGTTGAGTTTCTTGTGCTGGAGGGCTGAGGCCACCTACACACAGTGGATATAAAAAGTCTACACACCCCTGTTAAAATGTCAGGTTTCTGTGCTGTAAAGAAATGAGACAAAGATAAATCATGTCTGATTTTTTTCCACCTTTAATGTGACCTATAAACTGTACAACTCACAGCTTACAGAAGCCACGGTCCACAGAGAGCTTCCAAACATCCGAGGATATCATTGTTAGAAGGGATCAGTCAGGAGAAGGGGACAGAAGAATCTCCAAGGCATCAGATCTACCATGGAACACAGTGGAGACCGTCATCATCAAGGGGAGAAAATATGGCCCAACAGGGACATCACCAAGAACTGGACGTCCCTCCAAAACTGATGAAAAGACGAGAAGAGAACTGGTCCGGGAGGCGACCAAGAGGCCGACAGCAACATTACAGGAGCGGCAGGAATATCCGGCGAGTACCGGCGGTGTGGTCCATGTGACAACAGTCTCCGTATTCTTCATATGTCCGGGCTATGGGGGAGAGCGGCGAGACGAAAGCCTCTTCTTACCAAGAAGAACATCCAGGCCCGGCTACTGCAGAAACACATCTGAGGTCTCCCAGAAGTCTGTGGGGAAAGGGGTTATGTCTGAGGAAACCAAGGGGGAGCTTATTGGCCATAATTCCAGAAGACAAAAACCACCCTGCCCATCCCCAGAAGAGCCCCCTCCCCACAGTGAGGCATGGCGGGGGCAGCATCAGGCTGCGGGGCTGGTCTTCAGCTGGAACTGGGGCCTTAGATAAGATAGAGGGAATTATGGACAGTCCCAAATACCATCAATATTGGCCCAAAACCTTCCGGCTTCTGCTAGAAAGCTGAACATGAGGAGGAACTACATCTCTCAGCAGGACAACGACACAAAGCATCATCCAAATCAACAAAGGAACGGCTTCACCAGAAGAAGATTAAAGGAATGGCCCAGCCTGAGCCCGGACCTGAATCCGATTGACAATCTGTGGGGTGATCTAAAGAGGGGTGTGCACAGGAGACGCCCTCGCAATCTGACAGATGTGGAGTCACAATGTGCCGTGCTGATAGACTCCTACCCAAAAAGTCTGAGGGCTGCAACAAAGTATTAGTTTAAGGGTGTGCACACTTATGCAACCATATTATTTCTTCTCTTTACCTAAAAGATTTCAGTTTGTTTTTCAATTGAGTTGTACAGTTTATAGGTCACATTAAAGGTGGAAAAAAATCTGACATGATTTATCTTTGTCTCATTTTTTTTACAGCACAGAAACCTGACATTTTAACAGGGGTGTGTAGACTTTTTATATCCACTGTATATGAGATGCTCTCTCTCTCTCCTGACCCTCTCAGACACATGTATGCCAGGTCTGGCTGAGCATGCATGTGTCCTGCGTGGAGAGAGAGGAGAACGTTCCTGCCAGAGACCTCAGTCCTCTCCTGATTCCTTTAGCAGAATAAAAGGATTTCCGATGCTGGATCCTGATATCGGCTGTCGGTAGAGAGTCAGGGGCCCCATGCACTTTATGGGGCGGTGGCCGATCCCTCCGGAATCTGCGGGCTGGGCCAATATGTCGCCCACGTGCAGGGCCTGCATTGTTATGAAACAGATGGAACGATGTAAATGTCACGAGTTTTGTAAAGTTCAGAGGACGACTATGGAGGTTCACACGATGGTGCTGTCGGTACAAGGCGCAGTTTACACTTGACATTTAAGAAATAGGCGTCGCGGCCACAAGGTTCAATGCCTGTGAATAAGGGGGGGGGGGGATCTGTCCCCCATTTAATAACAGTCTCTGAAGGCTCCATCCTCACCCTTGTCTGCTTCCTCCCACAGTTCTCTGCCTGAAGTGCTTACAGTGCGTTGGCACCAGCTCCTCGTGTCGTATGGTAGCGAGGACGTGCCCATCCTATGAGACCACCTGCATCTCGCTGGCGTACAGGTCACCAGGTGAGGCTGATACTTCATACTTCTGTATCGGAGATGGACAATGAAGCAAAGCAATCAGGGTTGTGCAACCATCTAAGCAGCTGAGTAACAGTCTCAGGGCTCGCGCAGCATGAACGTAAGGGCTCCGTGCCCGTTAGTGGTCCGCAATACATGGGCACTGGCCGTGTGCACTCCGAGCTGCGGATGGGAACCCACTGACTTGAATGGGTCTACGATCCGCAAAATACAGCCAAAGATGGGACATGTCCTATCTTTTGCGGAGCGGAGGCACGGATCGAAGCCCACGGAAACGCTACAAAGCGCTTCTGTGGGCATCCTGGTACGTGCCTCCGCACCACAAAAGATCGGACATGTCCATTCTCGGGCAGCACCTTACAGATCGCGAACCCATTCTAGTCAGTGGTTGTGGGAGTGCACACGGACACGCTATTTGCGATCTGCAGCACGGACACGGAGTCCATAGATGTATCCTACTGCTATGGGTTAAGAGCAGTTATGCAGACCTTTGCGTCTCCATGGTTACAGACTACAAACATACCCAGGGTAGTCTGGTCAGATCCTGGCGTCATGTGTTAAAGGGGTTGTCTCATCATGGACAATGGGGGCATATCGCTAGGATATGCCCCCATTGTCTAATAGGTGAGGGTCCCAGTGGGGGCATATCCTAGCGAGATGCCCTCATTGTCCATGATGAGACAACCCCTTTAAGCCACCCATAGAGTATGTCGCTGTCACCAGGACTAGCCGCCATCTCAAGCATTTGGTAGCTTTCCGTCTGTCCATCCATGGGCAGATGTTGGGAGAAAGAAGGATCGGGCATGCTGAATATAATGTGTTAGCAGCCCCCTGCTCCATGCTTAGGACCCCCTCTACAGGCTCATTACATATAAAAAGGGTTTGTCCTCGACAGACAACACCTTTCACACTTTCACTGCCTTAATGTATGTGGACCACCTCTGGCAAATAGAGGGTTAATCTGTCTGTTGGAATACTGCCCGCATTCTCATCTGATATTAGAGGAAATCATCATACGCTGTAATCTTCCATAAAACCGTCTCATGGTGCATCCTGTGAAGGTTCGGCGGACCGGAGACCTGCCTGCTCATGCGTCTCCGCGCTCCCTCGGGCCTCGCCGCAGACCTTCAGCTCATTTCACCCGATCATAAGTGAATTTCAAGCATCAAGGAATAGAAAGAGCAGCAAATAAGAAAAGAAAAGACGACGGCCGGAGTGACTCATTACATCAGAGACAACAGATGAGGAGATCCCAGCAGCGCTCAGTGTCCAAGCGCTCATCATCATCATCTCGACACATCCAAAATTCTCGCCCGCTTCATTTCTTAATATAACGATCGGAGCTCAATTATTCTTATACACTGCTTCAAATCCCATAGATAATAAGATTCTGTCTGCCTGCAGTCACCACTAGGGGGCACTCACTGTATACTGTGCTATTATAGAATTCTATACATAATCAGTATGCAGTGAGCTCCGCCTAATCTCCTGAGCTCCCTCTAGTGGTGGCTGTATATATCTGTATGCAGTAATCTCCTGAGCTCTCTCTAGTGGTGGCTGTATATATCTGTATGTAGTAATCTCCTGAGCTCCCTCTAGTGGTGGCTGTATATATCTGTATGTAGTAATCTCCTGAGCTCCCTCTAGTGCTGGCTGTATATATCTGTATGTAGTAATCTCCTGAGCTCCCCCTAGTGGTGGCTGTATATATCTGTATGTAGTAATCTCCTGAGCTCCCTCTAGTGGTGGCTGTATATATCTGTATGTAGTAATCTCCTGAGCTCCCCCTAGTGGTGGCTGTATATATCTGTATGTAGTAATCTCCTGAGCTCCCTCTAGTGGTGGCTGTATATATCTGTATGTAGTAATCTCCTGAGCTCCCTCTAGTGGTGGCTGTATATATCTGTATGCAGTAATCTCCTGAGCTCCCGCTAGTGGTGGCTGTATATATCTGTATGTAGTAATCTCCTGAGCTCCCTCTAGTGGTGGCTGCGTATATCTGTATACAGTAATCTCCTGAGCTCCCCCTAGTGGTGACAGTATATATCTGTATGTAGTAATCACCTGAGCTCCCTCTAGTGGTGGCTGTATATATCTGTATGTAGTAATCTCCTGAGCTCCTCCTAGTGGTGGCTGTATATATCTGTATGAAGTAATCTCCTGAGCTCCCTCTAGTGGTGGCTGTATATATCTGTATGTAGTAATCTCCTGAGCTCCCTCTAGTGGTGGCTGTATATATCTGTATGTAATAATCTTCTGAGCTCCCTCTAGTGGTGGCTGTATATATCTGTATGCAGTAATCTCCTGATCTCCCTCTAGTGGTGGCTGTATATATCTGTATGTAGTAATCTACTGAGCTCCCTCTAGTGGTGGCTGCGTATATCTGTATACAGTAATCTCCTGAGCTCCCCCTAGTGGTGACAGTATATATCTGTATGTAGTAATCCCCTGAGCTCCCTCTAGTGGTGGCTGTATATATCTGTATGTAGTAATCTCCGGCGCTCCCTCTAGTGGTGGCTGTATATATCTGTATATAGTAATCTCCTGAGCTCCCTCTAGTGGTGGCTATATATAACTGTAAGTAGTAAGCTCCTGAGCTCCCTCTAGTGGTGGCTGTATTTATCTGTATGTAGTAAGCTCCTGAGCTCCCTCTAGTGGTGGCTGTATATATCTGTATGTAGTAATCTCCTGAGCTCCCTCTAGTGGTGACTGTATATATCTGTATGTAGTAATCTCCTGAGCTTCCTCTAGTGGTGTCTGTATATATCTGTATGTAGTAAGCTCCTGAGCTCCCTCTAGTGGTTGCTGTATATATCTGTATGTAGTAATCGCCTGAGCTCCCTCTAGTGGTGGCTGTATATATCTGTATGCAGTAATCTCCTGAGCTCCCTCTAG
The DNA here is from genome assembly GCA_033119425.1 of Bufotes viridis. Lineage (NCBI taxonomy): Eukaryota > Metazoa > Chordata > Amphibia > Anura > Bufonidae > Bufotes > Bufotes viridis. The sequence goes on along the minus strand of CM065590.1, from coordinate 596,454,306 downwards.
TGGTGGCTGTATATATCTGTATGCAGTAATCTCCTGAGCTCCCTCTAGTGGTGGCTGTATATATCTGTATACAGTAATTTCCTGAGCTCCCTCTAGTGGTGGCTGTATATATCTGTATGTAGTAATCTCCTGAGCTCCCTCTAGTGGTGACTGTATATATCTGTATGTAGTAATCTCCTGAGCTCCCTCTAGTGGTGGCTGTATATATCTGTATGTAGTAATCTCCTGAGCTCCTTCTAGTGGTGGCTGTATATATCTGTATGTTGTAATCTCCTGAGCTCCCTCTAGTGGTGGCTGTATATATCTGTATGTAGAAATCTCCTGAGCTCCCTCTAGTGGTGGCTGTATATATCTGTATGTAGTAATCTCCTGAGCTCCCTCTAGTGGTGGCTGTATATATCTGTATGTAGTAATCCCCTGAACTCCCTCTAGTGGTGACTGTATATATCTGTATGTAGTAATCTCCTGAGCTCCCTCTAGTGGTGGCTGTATATATCTGTATGTAGCAATCTCCTGAGCTCCCTCTAGTGGTGGCTGTATATATCTGTATGTAGTAATCTCCTGAGCTCCCTCTAGTGATGGCTGTATATATCTGTATGTAGTAATCTCCTGAGCTCCCTCTAGTGGTGGCTGTATATATCTGTATGTAGTAATCTCCTGAGCTCCCTCTAGTGGCGGCTGTATATATCTGTATGTAGTAATCTCCTGAGCTCCCTCTAGTGGTGGCTGTATATATCTGTATGTAGTAATCTCCTGAGCTCCCTCTAGTGGTGGCTGTATATATCTGTATGTAGTAATCTCCTGAGCTCCCTCTAGTGGTGACTGTATATATCTGTATGTAGTAATCTCCTGAGCTCCCTCTAGTGATGGCTGTATATATCTGTATGTAGTAATCTCCTGAGCTCCCTCTAGTGGCGGCTGTATATATCTGTATGTAGTAATCTCCTGAGCTCCCTCTAGTGGTGGCTGAAGGCAGACAGAATGGCATCTTTTAACTTCACATTTATGCAGGGATTTGGAGCTGTGTACTAGAAGGCATGTATTAGGCCTTGCGCTTGATGTACAGTTACAGCTATGGTGCATTGTCAGCTGTGAGACATTATACAGACAGGGCTGTTTCCTTCCGAATTATGTCCAGTCCACTGAATTTAACACAGGTAATTCCAATCAAGGTGTAGAGACATCTCCAAGATGATCCTAAGGCCCCAGAGCTAAATGTCAAGTTTCATTGCAGAGGGTATGAAAACTTATGTTCAGGCCACATTTTAGTTTTGCCTCAGCCTCCGGTCTATAAGTGAGCGCAGCTTCCCTGAAAATCATCCTATTACATGTCATAAAAAGAAATACAAGGGGGCTCATAGACAAAGCGACTGCTTGAAGGGCGCGCTGTAGGCAGCCGTCTACTAGGCCTAACCCTCATCCCAGCATTGACACCTGCTGCCTTACTCTGGCTGTAAGGGCGTGAAGAATTCAATTCCACCTTAAAATTGACATTAAGCACAGACACAGGCAGGTGCAGGTACTTAGGAGTCCAGGAGCTTAATTATTTGGCCGCCTAAGACCCCCTTTCACAAGGGCGAGTTTTCCGCGCGGGTGCAATGCGCATTGCCCCCGCACTGAATCCGGACCCATTCATTTCTATGGGGCTTTGCACATGAGCGGTGATTTTCACGCATCACTTCTGCGTTGCGCGAAAATCGCAGCATGTTCTATATTCTGCATTTTTCACGCAACGCAGGCCCCATAGAAGTGAATGGGGCTGCGTGAAAATCGAATACCATCCGCAAGCAAGCGCGGATGCTGTGCGATTTTCATGCATGGTTTCTAGGAGACGATCGGGATGGGGACCCGATCTTTATTATTTTCCCTTATAACATGGTTATAAGGGAAAATAATAGCATTCTCAATACAGAATGCTTTGTAAAATGTGGATTAAGGGGTTAAAAATAAAAAAAATTAACTCACCTTATCCACTTGATCGCGTAGTTGCGATCTCTTCTTTCTTCTTTAATCATGTGAGCTGCCGGCTAAAGGACCTGTGGGGACGTCACATCACATGGTCCAATCACATGGTCTGTCACCATGGTGATGGACCATTTGATTGGACCATGTGATGAGCTCAGTGATGTGCTCACATGATTGAAGAAGAAAGAAGAGATCGGCAACTACGCAATCAAGTGGATAAGGTGAGTTAATTTTTTTTATTTTTAACCCCTTAATCCACATTTTACTTTGCATTCTGTAGTGAGAATGCCATTATTTTCCCTTATAACCATGTTATAAGGGAAAATAATAAAATCTACAGAATACTCAACCTGAAACCGGACTTCAGTGAAGAAGTCCGGGTACTGGTCTGGGTACTAAAAATGCCGATATTTCCCACGCGCGTGCAAAATGCCTTAAAACGCTTTGCACTCGCGTGGAAAAATCGCGCATTTTCCCGCAACGCACCCGCATCCTATCCGGCCCCATTCGGCAACGCCCGTGTGAAAGGGGCCTAAGGTCTTTAAAAAATGACTTCATATGGAATAGGTATTATTATTGTACCATTTATACTGTTATTTTATACTATTTTAAGGGGTTTTTCAAAACATTTTATGCGGCTGTACAATCCCTTTAAGTTGGCGACACCTACAAGGTGTTTGAGAAAGGGGTGCATACAACAGGGGCTGCACGAGCAGCTGCTACGGGGGGCGAGGAGAGGCTGCCCCCGCTGACCCCTCTCCTCTTTTCTTATGGCGATTCAATGCAGGGGCCTCTGCAGCAAAAATGAAGGGCCCAAGGGTCAGACTGACTAAGAGGAAGGCATGTGAAGGGCTGAAGAAGTCCTGGACCGTCTGGGGCAAGGTGCGGCATGAACGCCCCCTAACCTTTCTGGGGCCCCTCAGGGGTGGGGATTCTGCTAGTCTGCATTAAGGTCCCGACCACCCTTCAGTTTATTAAAACCGGATGAAAACAGGGTCTAGTTTTTAATCCGAGGAGAGAAGATTATCTATGCAGATGTATGCAGCCCCGAGTCTGAGCGATGACACCGGTGATTTCACAGTATGGCTGACGCTGCTGTTGTCTAGACCGCTTCTGTCACGGTAATAAATTCTCGGTGGCCCCCAGATGGAAATATCTTTATATTACTGTCGCAAAGGGGACACATTTCAGACGCTGCTGACGTATGGCTATAAATCTTTACTGAGCCGCACAGTTCACATGACGCCATCCCCCACCCTGCAGAAAAAGACAGCGGAAAACACAGCAGCGTCTACATGGAGCGCCATTAAATCGCTGGCCCGGCAGTCGGCTGACCACTGCGGGTCCGGCTCCAGAAACTCCCAGCCTATGAGAATGTAGGCTGACCACGGACAGACCGCGTCCGCCGCAGCTCTTGGACATTGCTTCTCTAAGCTGGCTGAATGCTCACATGCATGCATGGTTTGGATGAGTATGCGTGTGTTCTGAGTGGGGAGAGGGACAGAATTTCTCCCGAAGGACAAAAGGATTGGGCATGTTAAAATCCATCAGCCCGATCCTCATCTCCCTCGACAGAGGAAAGTCCAGAGGCTCCCACACACATTAGATCAATATTCTCCAACCAGTGACTCTCCAGCTGTTGCAAAAGTACAACTCCCATCATGCATCCCATGACGGATATCCTGCAATAAACTGTTATCTTCGTAGTTTAACTGAGGGCGTCAAACCCAAAATTCCTTTACGCCCTCCTAGGACCAGCCGATCTTGGGCCTATACAGTATTTTTGGGGTTTTGAGTCCTCGCCCTGAAAAACCCATAACTTTTTTTATTTTTCAATTGTTGCAGCCGCAGCAGAGATTGTGCCTTTCTGGGGACAGTATCTATTAGGCTACTTTCACACTAGCGTTTCCATTTTCCGGTATTGAGATCCATCATATGGTCTCAGTATCGATAAAAAACGCGACAAAACGTAACTGAACAGAACAGAGTCCCCAGAATGCATTCGGAGTGCACCCATATCGGAGAGCAGCATGCTGCGGTTTTCTTTCCATCCTGGGATGCGGAGCAATCGGTCATGGCCCCCAATGCAAGTCAATGGGGATGGATCAGTTTTCTCTGACACATTAGAAAACGGATCCGTCCCCCATTGACTTTCAATGGAGTTTATGACGGATCCATCTTGGGTATGTTAAAGATGATAAAACCGGAGTACTTGCGCCATAGAGGCAGTGACTTCACCATAGAGGCAGTAATTGCACCATAGAGGGAGTAATTGCACCATAGAGGGAGTAATTGCACCATAGAGGCCATAATTGCACCATAGAGGCAGTGATTGCACCACAGAGGGCGCAATTGCACCATAGAGGCCGTAATTGCACCATAGAGGCAGTGATTGCACCACAGAGGGCGTAATTGCACCATAGAAGCCGTAATTGCACCACAGAGGTCGTAATTGCACCACAGAGGTCGTAATTGCACCACAGAGGCCGTGATTGCACCACAGAGGCCGTAATTGCACCACAGAGGTCGTAATTGCACCACAGAGGCAGTGATTGCACCATAGAGGCCGTAATTGCAACATAGAGGCAGTGATTGCACCATAGAGGCAGTGATTGCACCACAGAGGGCGTAATTGCACCACAGAGGTAGTAATTGCACCACAGAGGCAGTGATTGCACCACAGAGGCCGCAATTGCAACATAGAGGCAGTGATTGCACCATAGAGGCAGTGATTGCACCACAGAGGCCGCAATTGCACCATAGAGGCAGTGATTGCACCATAGAGGCAGTGATTGCACCATAGAGGCAGTGATTAAACTATGGCTGGACTCACTTAGCAGTCTCAGACTTAGGGCCCATGCACATGACCGTATATTTTTTCAGCATCCGATCCGCTTTTTTGCGGGTCGCATGGGGGCCCATTCATATGTCCATACCGTGACCCCGCAAAAAATCGAACATGTCTTATTCTTGTCCTTTTTACGGACAAGGATAGGACTATTCTATAGAGGACCGGACATTCTGTTTCACAAAATGCGGAACACACACGGGCGGTATCCGTGTTTTGCAGATCTGCAATTTGCGGACTGCAGAAACGTTTACGGCTGTGTGCGTGAGCATTTAGAAGTAGGCAGAAACAGGCAGACACAAGTCGCGACTAAATGCAGGATGAATGGAGGACTCTGAATATATGATCTGATTTGTAATCTGCAGACCGTAACACTGTGATGAAGGGCTGCTCCACCACCGACCTGTGCAACCAAACCTCAATCATCAACGCTGACGACCGATTCATCTACATGTCCTCCACCTGCTGCGAGAGTAACTTCTGCAACGTAAACCGCTACTCCAGTAAGTATCCACATCATCTGTGGCTGTCAGGGCATGCTGTGGGTTGTAGTGGAAATCCCCGCTTACATCGGATATATGAACTTTACTTCAACCGTACAGGAAAGCTTAGCGGTCTTCAGGGGCGAGGTTAGAGCTGACCGGGCCCCCCTCCCTAATGACATCATCACAGCGATATCCGGTGCAGGCAGCGGCTATCGACCGCCTGCGCTGTTCTACCAGTGAGCGGCGATACAGTTGTACAGCCTGAGGTCACAGCACCCGCCCTAGGCACTGAGGTTAAATATGCCCCATTAATGGCGCATTTACCACCTAAAAATAACCATCCAGTGCAATAAATGGCTCCTATAGCACTACCTCCCATTCTTCTCCCAGTCACCTTACTGAGTGAGCAGTTCTTTATAGAGTTCTGTATCAAGTGCTAGACGATTATTAGGAAGTGTCTGCAATGTCACTTGCTCCTTATCTATAAATGGGGCCAGGTCCCTTTAATCCTTTACATTGCCCTGTGGACCCCCTCCTCGTGTGATGTCCACGTGCTCTCGCCACCATGCTGGAAATTCTTAAGATCTCTTTGTCCGAGTATCGCTAACGCGTTGTCTCCCTTCCTCAGCTAATGCGGTTTACTCCAAACGCTTGAATTGTTACTATTGTGACAGTACCACCTCGTCCTGCCCTTCCACATCGAAAGATACATTCTGCGATGAAGTCAACAACCGCTGCGTGGACCTGGTCACGACGGAGTGGAGGAACGGTGAGAGCTCTGGTTGTCATCGCTTGTATCGCATGTAGCCACCAATGTGCCAATATAGGCAGTATCTGGCATCCCTGGATGTCTCGGCCTACACCAACATACTTCACCCATCTACCAAGGGATTGCTTAGACTGGAGACAGTTGCAGCAAACCCTCAGAAGTGAGAAGGTCTGTAATTGAATGGAGATGAACTGTAGTATGGGCAGAAGCGACTCTTTTCAGGAGGAAGGCAGCCATGTTTTCCAATCCTGGACTGAAAAATCCCATTGTCTGTCTTTCCTCTAGAAACAGCACCACACCTGTGCTCAGGCTGTGTCCGGTATTGCACCTCAGCTCCATTAAATTCAGCAGAGCTAAGCTGCATTATCACCCACAACCAGTGAGCAAGAGTTGCGCTGTTTTTGGAAGAAAGCTGCCATGTTTTCTAATCCTGAAGAACCCCCATAAAGGTTATGTGCACTTTTCGGGTCATTTTGTTATGATTGTATTCTACTCATTTTGGGCTTAAAATATTTTTTGGAATTGGTCTTTATTAAAAATGTCCAGCTGTTTCTGAGAAACAAGGGTAAAAAAAATCAGCTAGTTTTCAAACTGTGACTTTCTGTTGTCTTTGAATCCCATCAGCTGACGGCTCTTGCACAGCTCGTATCTCTGATCTCCCGACCTCTTAAACATTTATTTAAAGGGGTTATCCGAGCCTGAAAGATTTCCTCATAATCTTGGGCCCCTCACACTGATTCTACTGGCTCCCCGTGCCGCTCCTGGTCCCCACACGGTGGCCGCTGCTTCTCCCCGTGCGCAGATGAAAACATCCGATTTCAGGGGGCAGCCAATGAGCCAATGGCCGGCGGTGATGCGGACGAGCTTCCCTAGTATTGCAGGAGAAGCTACGAAGGCTCATCCCCGCCGCTGCCTGCCATTGGCTCCCCTCCCCGACACTGAATGTTTTCATCTGCGCACGGGGAGAATCAGCGGCGGTGGTGGTGAGGGGTCCAGGAGCGGCTCAAGGATCGGGGAGCCAGGTAAGTAGAATCAGTGTGATGGGGGGGCATTTCCAGGCTCGGATAACCCCTTTTAAGCCATATTCCTATCAGTTTGATATGATGTTTATGTGGTCAGGAGATCGGAGATAAGAGCTCTACATGATCCCTCAGCTGACAGGATTCAAAGCAAACAGAAAGTCATAGCTCGTAAACAGACTGATCATTTAACCCTTGTTACTGAAATGGTTTAAAATTTTTCACTTAAGACTAAATAAAAAAATTATTATTAGCCACAAATAAGCAAAATTCAATCATAAACATTGCCCCCAACGGTGTCCGTAATCATAACTACATAGAATCAGAATCATTATTTTCTATACATTTAGGAATCTTCCTTTAAATGATTTCTTTGGTTGCTTCCAAAAATTCTCCATGGTAAAATAAGAGGAATTTAATTTTCTTGTGTCCCAACTGTTGATCTACCCCCAAGGTGCAGGCATCCAAAGTTTTTCTTCGACTTTTACTTGTGAGTCAACATCTGCACCCCAGCGATCGGCTCACAATGACCTATTTTCTAGTCAGAGTGTGACGCACCCAGGAGGCCATTTAATCATACGTATCGCGGCTGCCCTGTCATTATAAATAAAGTCTTGCAGCTTCATTTCCATTCGGTTTTTGATGTGCGCATCAGAAGCTTTTATCCCATCTCGTCTTAACGCTCCATGAAATTGATCTGCTATTTACATATTGCTGGTTGCAGTCCTTGCCTAATGGAGAAAAACGTGCAGCTCCCGTTAATGTACCGGCCGGACCACGGGGCTTCGGCTGCAGACGAGGAAATGATGGTTCGGAATTTAGTTCAACGTTCTAGTGATGTTTTTTACGACTGACGATGACGATATCTACAAAGGAGATCAAGATTAAGTGTGTAGATAATGAGAGATCAGTCATACTAAGACTGAAAATGAATCAAGGAGTTACTTCAGAAGTCAGGTGTCTTGGCCAACATCTTGGAGATGGAGAGTCCTCCACCAATCCTTACTCAATATCCACCATGGGGGTTGAGGATGCCTTCTTCTTCCCCTAATGGTCCATGTGGAAAAGAAGAACCACTACTGTTTAACATCATGTTTGAGAGAAATGCATAAGGGATTACTCCCCCCTCTTCATAGACCACCAAAGAGGTTGGCCATGTCGAGTTCATCCCAGATAATGTGAACCCCAACAGGTTGCCATCATCCTTGAGGAAGAAGATAGCCGAGCGTGGGCTTCTTTCTTTCCATATGTCTCACAGAAAGTCGAAATGAAAACTTCTTGTGGCTTCTGGTCCACCAGATAAGTAATACTAGAGCTGGAAAGTTCTCCACCAATCTGTAGTCATCATCCACTGAGAGAGTTGATGATGCCTCCTTCTTCACCTCGTGGTCCATGTCGAAAGGAATAACCACCACAAGTTGACATCATCCTTGGGAAAATGAAATAAGGGTTCGCTGGTACTCAGCTTCTGCCCTCGTCAAAGGCCCCCACCGGGTTGGCCATGTGAAGTTCATCCCAGATAGTGTGAACCTCACCAAAGGTTGACTTTATCATTGGGGAAGGATATAGAGACCACATGAACTTGGACGTCGTTCCCTTCATAGGGCTCATAGCTTTTTCACAGTTAGATTTTTTTGTCGGTACAGTTTGTCTGTCGGGAATCGAACCTGTGACCAGTCATGTCCCAGGCGGTAGCTCTAGCCACTAGACTACCAGCCTTTCTGGACTTTTCCTCCTGCTGAACTCTTTCATCTATCTTGCTCCAGCCTACCCTTGTTCATCAGTCTTGATTCCGTGCACCTGTTACTTCCCTTTATAAGCCCAGCCTCTAGCACCAGACCTTTGCTGGTTATTGTGCCTCCAAGCCTGTAGCAAGCTTCCTCTCTGCTCCTCCACGACGACTGCTATTTACCTTTGTTGCCGACCCGGACCGTTTGACCTCGCTGAACTGCCGCCTGCATTGACCCTTTGCCTTCCACCGACCACGCCTCTGTCTACTCCTGCTGTTACCTCGCTGCCATCTCTACTGCCGACCCGGACTGATCGACTACGCTACCTGTCTCCTGCTTCTGTGGGCCTTTGCCACTGGACTCCAACCACCAGCCGGCTGTCCTCTGACTCAGGTGAGCCAAGGACCGTTACAGAATAACCAGCCATACCATGGAGTCCATAATGGCCACTCTGCGCAAGCAGGTTACCGAACTGCAGGAATTCGGTACTACGTGCCAGGAGGAATTTGCCCAGCTCCAAGGCGTTGTCCGAAGCCAACAGGCGGAGATTATTGAACTTCAGAGGCAACTCCTGGACGTCCGCAGCACGGCCGCAGATACTCGCATGCCACTTCCATCAAAATTCGGCGGCGACAGACGCCAGTATCGGGGTTTCTAAACCAATGCCGCATCTATTTTCAGATGTACCGGGCCCCTTCATTACCGAGAGAAAGAAGGTGCTATTCATGGTTAATCTCCTGACGGATGAAGCACTAGCATGGGCATCACCATACGTGGAGACTAACAGTCAGCTCCTGGACGACTTAAACAACTTTATTGCCGCCATGAGCCAAGTCTTCGATGACCCCAACCGCTGTGCAACAGCTGAGGCGCGACTACATAGTTTACGGCAAGGGAGGCGCTCCGTTGCTGAATACACCGCCGAATTTCGCCGCTGGGTCACGGACACCACCTGGAACCTAGCTGCACAGAGGAGCCAGTTCCGGCGAGGCCTGTCAGAATTAATAAAAGATGAACTCGCCAGAGTTGAGGCCCCGGACAGTCTGGATGACTTCATTCAGTTATGCATCCGGATAGACCAAAGGCTGTCTGAGAGAAAGAAAGAACGACTCTGGTCCTTGGACCACAGGCCCACTTACTCCTTCTCCTCTACCGCCCACGCGACCTCCAGCCAGCAACTGAACCTATGCAGGTCGACGCACTACGCAGGTCTCTATCCACAGCTGAGAAGGAGAGACGGCTGGCCGAAAACCTCTGCCTCTACTGTGGGGAGCCGGGTCATTTTGCCATTAGATGTCCCAATAAGATCCGAAAGACTATTGCCGTCACAGAGCTAAAGGAGCAACCACTGACTCCAGCCCCACCAGCAGCCCTTGAAAATAACAACACGGCAGCTCATGGATCCCATTTCATCATCCCCATCCTCATCGACATTGAGGGCAACAACTCTCCTGTTCAGCGATGTTAGACTCCGGGGCAGGAGGCAACTTCATGGATCTAACCTTCGCTCGTGAACAGAATATTCCATTGACAGTCAAGGCAGCTCCCGTTGACCTGGAAACCGTTGACGGATCCCCGCTCTCCTCAGGGCCGGCTACTCACGAGACCATTGAACTACAGCTCCTCATAGAACCCAATCACTGTGAAAAGATCCACTTCTCTCTGATCACTTCTCCAAAGTTCCCGGTGATCCTGGGCATTCCATGGTTGGCCACCCACAACCCCTCGGTGGATTGGGAAACCCGCTGCTTACGGTTTCCGTCCGCGTTCTGTTCGCTCAATTGCTCCCACAAAGCCGTCCTTCCATCCGAAGACACGACTATCTCTGAAGTATCCGTCAGGAATCTACTACCCCCTCAATATCGTGAGTTCCAAGATGTCTGCGACAAGAAAACGCAGACAAGCTGCCGCCACACCGACCCTACGACTGCCCAATAGAACTGTTGCCCGGGGCCGAAATACCCTTTGGCAGTATCTATTCCCTCTCAGAGCCTGAACTCAAGGCTCTGAAAGAATACCTGGACGAGGACCTAAAGAAAGGGTTCATCCGGCCCTCTACCTCCCCAGCAGGAGCCCCTTTTTCTTTGTGGAGAAAAAGACTCATCCTTGCGTCCCTGCATTGACTACAGGAAGCTAAGCGATATAACCGTTAAGAACCGGTACCCGCTCCCGCTGATTTCTGAACTCCTCGAGAGACTCCGGGTAGCGAAAATCTTCACCAAACTTGACCTTCGAGGGGCCTACAACCTTGTCCGAATCCGCCCTGGGGACGAATGGAAGACCGCCTTCCGGACACGTTATGGTCACTCGAGTACCTGGTCATGCCTTTCGGACTTTGTAATGCTCCCGCCACCTTCCAGCACTTCATTAATGATGTCCTCAGGGACATGCTGGATTTGTTTGTAGTCGTTTACCTGGGCGACATCTTGATCTTCTCAGAAGACCTCGAACAGCACCGCGAACATGTCCGCAGGGTATTGCAGAGACTCCGCCAGAACTCTCTCTATATCAAACTCGAGAAATGTGAGTTTGAGCGAACCACCACTCAGTTCCTCGGGTACATCATCTCCCCAGAGGGCCTAAGTATGGACCCAGGGAAGGTCCAAGCCGTGTTGGACTGGCCCATTCCAAGAAACGTGAAGGAGGTACAAGATTTATTGGCTTCGCCAACTTCTATCGGAAGTTTATCCGGGACTTCTCCAAGGTCATTGCACCGATCACCCAACTCACCAAAAGGCAGTCCCCTTCTCCTGGACACCCGAGGCCCAGGAGGCCTTCACGAAAGTGAAACTCCTCTTCACTTCTGCTCCAATCCTAGTCCACCCGAACCCCGAGTTGCCTTTTACTATCGAAGTGGATGCATCTGACTCCGCGGTAGGGGCAGTTCTGTCACAACGGACAGGGGAGAAGATGCTACTACACCCGTGTGCATATTTCTCTCGCCAGATGTCCCCCTCCGAGAAGAACTACGACATCGGGAACAAAGAACTATTGGCGATCAAGGAAGCCTTCTCCGAGTGGAGACACCTGCTAGAGGGAGCTGCCAACCCCATAATCGTACTAACTGACCACAAAAACCTCGAGTTCATCCGCAGCGCTAAGAGACTCACAGCCAGACAGGCCAGATGGAGCCTATTCTTTTCCCGCTTCAACTTTCTCATCACCTATCGCCCGGATCAAAAACGGCAAGGCTGACGCCCTCTCTAGAATGTTTTCGGAGCCCTCACAGAGTAATAAGGGCCAATACAACATCCTATCCGAGAAAAGTGTTGTGGGGGCCACCTACTCTAAAGAACTCCTAGTCACAATCAAAGAAGGATACGAAAATGACCCCTTCCTCGCCCACCCCACAAGGAATGTCAGCCTCACGTTTAAAAATGGTCATTGGTTTCATCAGGACCTACAACTTTATGTACCAGAAATTGCACGACTCGAAGTGCTCAAACTTAACCATGACTCCAAGCTGGCCGGCCATCTGGGCACAAGAAAGACCCAGGAGCTTCTCTCCGCTCCTTCTGGTGGCCAACATACAGGAGGACACCAAGAAGTACATCTCCTCGTGCACGGTCTGTGCCCGCAATAAGACTCCTCGTTCCTCTCCCGTGGGTCTGTTACAACCCCTCCCAATTCCCTCCCGCCCCTGGGGCTCGATCTCCATGGACTTTGTGGTAGACCTTCCTCCTTCAAAAGGGATGAACACCATTCTGGTCGTGGTCGACCGCCTCACCAAAATGGCCCATTTCATCCCCTACAAGGGCCTACCCACGGCCAAACAGACGGCTGATCTTGTCCTCAAAGAGGTCTTCAGGCTGCATGGGATTCCGGACGACGTGGTCTCAGACCGAGGCGTACAATTTACCTCCAAGTTCTGGAAGGACTTCTGCCTGGCGCTCGGGGTTAAAGTGAACCTTTCCTCCGCTTTCCACCCTCAGTCAAACGGGCAGACGGAGAGAACTAACCAGACCTTAGAGCAGTACCTACGCTGTTTCAGCTCCCACCTGCAGGATGACTGGCTTGACCATCTCTCCACAGCCGAGTTCGCCTACAACAATGCTGAGCACAGCTCAACCAAGCACAGCCCTTTCTTTGCTAACACAGGCTCGCACCCCGTGTTCATTCCCCACCTGCCCGTCGCCTCCACCCTCCCAGCAGTGGCCGAGCGCCTAACAACCCTACAGGAGGCACAAAGGACATAATGGACAACCTCCAGCTCGCCCAGAGGCGCTTTAAACAGGGAGCAGACAGACGCCGCAAACCCACCCCGGGCTTCCATGTAGGAGACAAGGTATGGCTGTCCACCAGGAACCTCAGACTGAAGGTCCCTCCAAAAGTTAGCCCCAAAATACATGGGTCCGTTCCAGGTCACCGCACAAATTAACGAGGTCACGTTCGGCTTGACCTTCCGGATTCCATTAGGGTGCACCCTGTCTTCCATTGCTCCCTCCTCAAGCCATACGTGGAGAATACCTTCACTGGCCGCCACTCGCCCCTCCACCACCCGTGAGGGTACAAGGTGAGGAAGAGTTCATTGTCGAGAAGATCCTCGACTCCAGGATCCACCGAGGAAAATTGCAATATCTAATTGGGTGGGAGGGCTACCCTCCCGAGGATAACTCCTGGGAGCCTGAAGAAAACGTCCACGCCCCAGACTGGTAAAGAGTTTCACCAACAGCACCCGGTAAGCCTGCCCCCATGGTGCCCGGAGGTCACCTTGGAAGGGGGAGTACTGTCGGGAATCGAACCTGTGACCAGTCATGTCCCAGGCGGTAGCTCTAGCCACTAGACTACCAGCCTTTCTGGACTTTTCCTCCTGCTGAACTCTTTCATCTATCTTGCTCCAGCCTACCCTTGTTCATCAGTCTTGATTCCGTGCACCTGTTACTTCCCTTTATAAGCCCAGCCTCTAGCACCAGACCTTTGCTGGTTATTGTGCCTCCAAGCCTGTAGCAAGCTTCCTCTCTGCTCCTCCACGACGACTGCTATTTACCTTTGTTGCCGACCCGGACCGTTTGACCTCGCTGAACTGCCGCCTGCATTGACCCTTTGCCTTCCACCGACCACGCCTCTGTCTACTCCTGCTGTTACCTCGCTGCCATCTCTACTGCCGACCCGGACTGATCGACTACGCTACCTGTCTCCTGCTTCTGTGGGCCTTTGCCACTGGACTCCAACCACCAGCCGGCTGTCCTCTGACTCAGGTGAGCCAAGGACCGTTACATTGTCCTTGATTCCACACAAGTTCTGGTAACTAGATTTCAGGAGATGGGTCAATGAGTCAGGATGGAGGTTTAATCCTAATATTGGGTTTTCGTGTTCCCCTGGATGAACACAGTAGCATAACAGTGTTATGGGCAGTTGGTGGAGAACTAGTGTGTCAACCAACCGGTTTGACTTTGTCCTAAACCTAAGGGTGTTATCCTGGCAGTCACCTGGGATTCACCATGGGATACAGGGGCTTTGTTGCAGGGGAGCCATCAGGCCGCTACTTCATGGAGTAATCCCGATGTGGTTGACAGCAGACCCACAGAGACATCACATTGGTGCAAAGCACCGATATGTCAGACAATACTGGTAGTCAGTAATAGGCTGAGGTTGGGGCAGGAGGAGTACGTGCGAATCTGAGAAAGAGTCCAAAGGTCTGGTCAGGCAGCACAGTGTCAGTATGGTGATCAGGCGGCAGATGGTCAGAATCCAGTAATCAGGCAGGAGTCTGTACATAGGCAGACAAGCAGATTATAACACCTTTACAGGATCAAGCAAGCTTGAAAATCTATTTCTCAGGCAGGGAATGAGACGAACAGCAGAGCAGAGCTGATTAACACATCAGAAGCAGCTGCACACAGAAACAAAGGAGGGTTAGAAGTGTTTTCTGAGATTCACACTGATAACCCATCCACTGGATAGGTCATCAGTATCTGATCAGTGGGGGTCTGACACAAGGGACCCCCAACGACTTGTTATTTTGAGAAGGCTCCGGAGCTCCTGTGAGCGCCGCGGCTTCTCCTTGTTCCCCATGCACAGCGCCGTACATTGTATAGTGGCCGTGCTTGGTATTGCATTTACTTCTGAGCTGCGCCTAGGCCATGTGACCGATGAACGTGTTGTCACTTGGCCTAAGGAGAACTGGAGAAGGCCGTGGCATTACTGCGAGCATCGCTGCCTTCTCAAACAGCTGATCAGCGGGGGTCCGGGGTGTCAGATCTCCACTGATCAGACACTGATGACCTATCCATCAGTATTTAAGTCTCAGAGAACCCCTTTAACCCTTGCAATACTGTAGAATGAGGTGAGTGTCAGTGAAGAATATCCCTAATAGAGTCACAGACACCCGGGCACGCTGCTGGAGCGCTGAAGCTGTGCCAGACACAGGGTAAGTGAAGTAGTGCCTGCACCAAAGTAGCAGGGCAGAGGCGGGCACGGGTGGCTGACATAACAAACAGGTTGGACGTAATGAACCTGAGTCTTTTCTCAATCTTGTCACCTACTACTGTATGGAGGAACACAACAGATATTCTCCGCCTGCCTAATGCTCTCTCTTTGGTTCCTGAGCACGGTTCTCAATGACCGTGGCTCCATAGAAACCGTTTTTGGTTCCATGCTTCCAATTCAATGCAACCAAACCAAGAAGTCAATACCAGGATGGAATATCATCAGGTAGCTTGTAGCTGTAGTCACTAGAGGTTAAGGGTGAAGTCTTCAGGTGGTCAAAAAGTGAGGAATATACTAGATATAGGCAACAGAGCATCTGACTGATGACCATGCCAGCTCTGACCTTGGGGGAGTAACTAATAAATGACCACGAGACGTCATCGTGGTGAAGAATGAGGGATGGTAAGGAGGCAATGTATCTACTACGTGTGGGATTCTGGGTGATTCTAACAAGACTCCGACGTTATCTTTCAGGGAAAATTTTTGCAACATCGTACGCAAAAGGTTGTGGATCAGGAAGCACTTCTGCATGTACAGACCTGTTTGCCTACAACACAGGAAAATACCAACGCTACACTTATCTTAAATGCTGCGACACTGAGAAATGCAACAAAAACAAAGTAACCAGTGAGTATGACCGAAATCAGTGGACTCTAACCTAAACCAGTAAATAGAAGAGGGGGAGGAGGCGGATGCGGCTGCAGCTTATCCTGTGAGAGGGGAGAGGGAGCAGCAGATTGGCTCAGCACAGCTCTTACATCAGTGTCTACTAAAGGGATTTGTTACTGACGTCATCTTTTTTTGTACGGCCCATTGATATATTTGCATAGGTTAATCCTGTCCCCCCTTAGACATCTCTTCTCAAGACTAAATACATTTAATTCTTTGAATCTTTCTTCATAACTAAGACAATCCAGGCCCCTTATCAGTTTAGTCGCTCTCCTTTGTACTCTCTCCAGCTCCAGGGCATCCTTTCTATGGACTGGTGCCCAGAACTGAACTGCATATTCCAGATGAGGCCGCACCAACGCTTTGTAAAGTGGTAATATCACATCCCTGCCCCACGAGTCCATGCCTCGTTTAATGCATGACGATTTGAGATTCACACTTCGTTTGGTGGTAAATGGTGAATTGCGTTATGGATTCTGTTACCATGGACCATAACGCAGTTCTATGACGGACTGCATAACAGAATGCCTTAAGAGGCATTCCGTTATTCATTCCGTCATAATAGAAGTCTACGGGCCGCATAACGGATCAGTCCCGTTTCCGTTATGTAGGAGAGGACTGCCCTAGCACATACTGAATGATGCACAGAGATTATTACTACCAAGATGCAGAACTTTACATTTATCCACATTGAACCTCATTTGCCAAGTTGATGCCCAATCACTCAGAGTGTCCAAGTCAGCTTGTATTTTATGGACATTAATAAATATAGTAAATAACAGAGGGCCCTGCGCAAATTTGTGGTGTCACGACTCCATTCTGAATAGGAATCATTGACCACAACTCTCCAGACACGGTCCTTCAGCCAGTTTTCAATCCAATTACAATCTATACTTTCCAAACCTATAGACCGTACTTTACCTATTAAACATCTATGAGGGACAGGATCAAATACACTGCAAAATCCAGAAACACTACATCCACAGCCGCCCCTCTGTCCAGGCTTCTACTCACCTCACTACATCCACAGCCGCCCCTCTGTCCAGGCTTCTACTCACCTCACTACATCCACAGCCGTCCCTCTGTCCAGGCTTCTACTTACCTCACTACATCCACAGCCGTCCCTCTGTCCAGGCTTCTACTCACCTCACTACATCCACAGCCGTCCCTCTGTCCAGGCTTCTACTCACCTCACTACATCCACAGCCGCCCCTCTGTCCAGGCTTCTACTCACCTCACTACATCCACAGCCACCCCTCTGTCCAGGCTACTACTCACCCCACTACATCCACAGCCACCCCTCTGTCCAGGCTACTACTCACCTCACTACATCCACATTCGCCCCTCTGTCTAGGCTTCTACTTACCTCACTACATCCACAGCCGCCCCTCTGTCCAGGCTTTTACTTACCTCACTACATCCACAACTGCCCCTCTGTCCAGGCTTCTACTTACCTCACTACATCCACAGCCGCACCTCTGTCAAGGCTTCTACTCCCCTCACTACATCCACAGCTGCCCCTCTGTCCAGGCTTCTACTCACCTCACTACATCCACAGCCGCCCCTCTGTCCAGGCTTCTACTCACCTCACTACATCCACAGCCGTCCCTCTGTCCAGGCTTCTACTCACCTCACTACATCCACAGCCGTCCCTCTGTCCAGGCTTCTACTCACCTCACTACATCCACAGCCGTCCCTCTGTCCAGGCTTCTACTCACCTCACTACATCCACAGCCGTCCCTCTGTCCAGGCTTCTACTCACCTCACTACATCCACAGCCGTCCCTCTGTCCAGGCTTCTACTCACCTCACTACATCCACAGCCGCCCCTCTGTCCAGGCTTCTACTCACCTCACTACATCCACAGCCACCCCTCTGTCCAGGCTACTACTCACCCCACTACATCCACAGCCACCCCTCTGTCCAGGCTACTACTCACCTCACTACATCCACATTCGCCCCTCTGTCTAGGCTTCTACTTACCTCACTACATCCACAGCCGCCCTCTGTCCAGGCTTCTACTTACCTCACTACATTCACAGCTGCCCCTCTGTCCAGGCTTCTACTTACCTCACTACATCCACAGCCGCCCCTCTGTCCAGGCTACTACTCACCCCACTACATCCACAGCCGCCCCTCTGTCCAGGCTTCTACTCACCTCACTACATCCACAGCTGCCCCTCTGTCCAGGCTACTACTCACCTCACTACATCCACAGCCGCCCTCTGTCCAGGCTTCTACTCACCCCACTACATCCACAGCCGCCCCTCTGTCCAGGCTTCTACTCACCTCACTACATCCACAGCCACCCTTCTGTCCAGGCTTCTACTTACCTCACCACATCCACAGCCGCCCCTCTGTCCAGGCTACTACTTACCTCACTATAGCCACAGCTGCCCCTATGTCCAGGCTCCTATATCACCTCACTACATCCACAGCCGCCCCTCTGTCCAGTCTTCTACTCACCTCACTACATCCACAGCCGCCCCTCTGTCCAGTCTTCTACTCACCTCACTACATCCACAGCCACCCCTCTGTCCAGGCTACTACTCACCCCACTACATCCACAGCCACCCCTCTGTCCAGGCTACTACTCACCTCACTACATCCACATTCGCCCCCTCTGTCTAGGCTTCTACTTACCTCACTACATCCACAGCCGCCCCTCTGTCCAGGCTTCTACTTACCTCACTACATCCACAACTGCCCCTCTGTCCAGGCTTCTACTTACCTCACTACATCCACAGCCGCCCCTCTGTCCAGGCTACTACTCACCCCACTACATCCACAGCCGCCCTCTGTCCAGGCTTCTACTCACCTCACTACATCCACAGCTGCCCCTCTGTCCAGGCTACTACTCACCCCACTACATCCACAGCCGCCCCTCTGTCCAGGCTTCTACTCACCTCACTACATCCACAGCCGCCCCTCTGTCCAGGCTTCTACTCACCTCACTACATCCACAGCCACCCTTCTGTCCAGGCTTCTACTTACCTCACTACATCCACAGCCGCCCCTCTGTCCAGGCTACTACTTACCTCACTATATCCACAGCTGCCCCTATGTCCAGGCTCCTATATCACCTCACTACATCCACAGCCGCCCCTCTGTCCAGTCTTCTACTCACCTCACTACATCCACAGCCGCCCCTCTGTCCAGGCTACTACTCACCCCACTACATCCACAGCCACCCCTCTGTCCAGGCTACTACTCACCTCACTACATCCACATTCGCCCCCTCTGTCTAGGCTTCTACTTACCTCACTACATCCACAGCCACCCCTCTGTCCAGGCTTCTACTTACCTCACTACATCCACAACTGCCCCTCTGTCCAGGCTTCTACTTACCTCACTACATCCACAGCCGCCCCTCTGTCCAGGCTACTACTCACCCCACTACATCCAAAGCCGCCCCTCTGTCCAGGCTTCTACTCACCTCACTACATCCACAGCTGCCCCTCTTTCCAGGCTACTACTCACCCCACTACATCCACATTCGCCCCCTCTGTCTAGGCTTCTACTTACCTCACTACATCCACAGCCGCCCCTCTGTCCAGGCTTCTACTTACCTCACTACATCCACAACTGCCCCTCTGTCCAGGCTTCTACTTACCTCACTACATCCACAGCCGCCCCTCTGTCCAGGCTACTACTCACCTCACTACATCCACAGCCGCCCCTCTGTCCAGGCTTCTACTCACCTCACTACATCCACAGCTGCCCCTCTGTCCAGGCTACTACTCACCCCACTACATCCACAGCCGCCCCTCTGTTCAGGCTTTTACTCACCCCACTACATCCACAGCCGCCCCTCTGTCCAGGCTTCTACTCACCTCACTACATCCACAGCCACCCTTCTGTCCAGGCTTCTACTTACCTCACTACATCCACAGCCGCCCCTCTGTCCAGGCTACTACTTACCTCACTATATCCACAGCTGCCCCTATGTCCAGGCTCCTATATCACCTCACTACATCCACAGCCGCCCCTCTGTCCAGTCTTCTACTTACCTCACTACATCCACAGCCGCCCCTCTGTCCAGGCTTCTACTCACCTCACTACATCCACAGCCACCCCTCTGTCCAGGCTACTACTCACCCCACTACATCCACAGCCACCCCTCTGTCCAGGCTACTACTCACCTCACTACATCCACATTCGCCCCCTCTGTCTAGGCTTCTACTTACCTCACTACATCCACAGCCGCCCCTCTGTCCAGGCTTCTACTTACCTCACTACATCCACAACTGCCCCTCTGTCCAGGCTTCTACTTACCTCACTACATCCACAGCCGCCCCTCTGTCCAGGCTACTACTC
This sequence comes from Bufotes viridis, assembly GCA_033119425.1. NCBI lineage: Eukaryota > Metazoa > Chordata > Amphibia > Anura > Bufonidae > Bufotes > Bufotes viridis. The sequence continues at coordinate 596,434,076 of CM065590.1, read as the reverse complement.
ACCCCACTACATCCACAGCCGCCCCTCTGTCCAGGCTACTACTCACCTCACTACATCCACAGCTGCCCCTCTGTCCAGGCTACTACTCACCCCACTACATCCACAGCCGCCCCTCTGTCCAGGCTTCTACTCACCCCACTACATCCACAGCCGCCCCTCTGTCCAGGCTTCTACTCACCTCACTACATCCACAGCCACCCTTCTGTCCAGGCTTCTACTTACCTCACTACATCCACAGCCGCCCCTCTGTCCAGGCTACTACTTACCTCACTATATCCACAGCTGTCCCTATGTCCAGGCTCCTATATCACCTCACTACATCCACAGCCGCCCCTCTGTCCAGTCTTCTACTCACCTCACTACATCCACAGCCGCCCCTCTGTCCAGGCTTCTACTCACCTCACTACATCCACAGCCACCCCTCTGTCCAGGCTACTACTTACCTTACTACATCCACAGCCACCCCTCTGTCCAGGCTTCTACTTACCTCACTACATCCACAGCCGCCCCTCTGTCCAGGCTTCTACTCACCTCACTACATCCACAGCCACCCCTCTGTCCAGGCTACTACTTACCTTACTACATCCACAGCCGCCCCTCTGTCCAGTCTTCTACTCACCTCACTACATCCACAGCCGCCCCTCTGTCCAGGCTTCTACTCACCTCACTACATCCACAGCCACCCCTCTGTCCAGGCTACTACTCACCTCACTACATCCACAGCCGCCCCTCTGTCCAGGCTCCTACTTACCTTACTACATCCACAGCCGCCCCTCTGTCCAGGCTTCTACTTACCTCACTACATCCACAGCCGCCCCTCTGTCCAGGCTTCTACTTACCTCACTACATCCACAGCCGCCCCTCTGTCTAGGCTTCTACTTACCTCACTACATCCACAGCCGCCCCTCTGTCTAGGCTTCTACTTACCTCACTACATCCACAGCCGCCCCTCTGTCAAGGCTTCTACTTACCTCACTACATCCACAGCCGCACCTCTGTCCAGGGTACTACTTACCTCACTACATCCACAGCCGCCCCTCTGTCCAGGCTTCCCTCAACCTGGGGAAATTGTCCTTTTTTAAATTCAGTGTTTTTTCTCCCCCAGCCTGAGTTTGCTTCTTATAGTTTGAGGGAATCTAATTATATTGTGGTCACTATCACCCAGTGTTTCTCAAACAGTAACATTCCCAACAAGCTCTGCATCTTTAGAAATTACCAGATCCAGCAGAGCATTGCCCCTACTGGGAGCTTCTGCAAACTGGCCCATAAAGTGGTCCTGCAGCAAGTTGAGGAATCTTCTCCCCTTTGCGGTTGAGGCAGAATCATGACCCCAGTCATTGTCTGGGAAGTTAAAATCTCCCATTATGACCACTGTACCAGCCTGTGCAGACCGCTATGTTTGGTTATACAGCTGAACTTCTATCTCCTCAGTGATGTTAGGGGTCTACAGATTACAACAAGTATTATTTTTTCAGCTTTTATCTCCCTTTGCATTTTCACCCATAAGGTTTCCACATCCGCACCCACAATTGCCTCTTTCACACTTGTCTTCAGATCACTCCTCACATACAGGCAGACGCCACCACCTTTTCTACAGACCCTGTCTTTCCTAAATAGTGTAAATCCCTGAATATTAACAGCCCAGTCATGTGAAGAGTCCAGCCATGTCTCAGCCACACCAACTATATCTACGTGTTCTTCTAGTACCATAGCCTCCAGCGCCCTCATTTTGCTAGCTAGACTTCTGGCATTTGTAAAAATACATTTTAAATTACTATTTAAGTTCTCACATTCAGTTCCCGTAAAGTGAATATCTGGGATTTTTTGGGTACCTTGGTTGATATTATTAGTATGTAACAGGTCCATGTTACCGGGAGCTCTATTTTTCATCAGTGTACAGTTCTGCCCAGTCTTTTAACCACTTTCCTCACTAACCCCAGCCTCCACTAAATCTCCACTGTCCCCTTCTATATCCCACTCTCTATCTACACTCTCTTCCACTTATTAGTATGACCCCCCCCCCCCACCCCCGATCCTAGTTTAAAAGCTCCTTCAGCCGTCTAACCATTCTTTCCCCCATATTTCCCCAATATGGACCATGACCACGGGGTCTTCCTCAGCCCCACCCAGCAATCTGTCAACCCGATCCACAATATGCCGAACCTGAGCACCCGGGAGGCAACACACTGTTTGGCATTCTTGGTCTCGGCGAGTCCCTTACCACCAGCATCTGTCTGACCTTTGCTGCCCTCCTTTTCCCATCCTTCCTACAGCGGTCATCCTACTGGTTGCTAGAAGAAACGCCCCGCTGCAGTGTTGCTGGCCCTGGGCTTCCGTCCCTAATATCAGTCAAACAGGCCTATTTACAAGGGCGTTCCAGCTCAGGACTAGCCTCCCTGGCACTTGTACCTCTACCCCTACTGACCCCATAGTCCTGATCTTGCCCTCCTCCACCCACCTTCATTTCCCTGAACGCAGCCAGTGCCTGCACAGTGAGGTCTAAGCCCCTCTCCAGGTCTGCAATGCCCCTAAGTATTTAGATCCAAGATCTGGGCTTCCAAATATGAATGGCTCTCCAAGGCACGGACACACTGCAGAGGACACACTCTTAGTAGCATGGTCCATGGAGCACATGTTTAAATGGGGATGAACAGTAAAGAAGGAAAACAGTAAATATGAGTTTAGACTTAGACCCCTGACCGCTGTAACTGGAGAACTTTCAAGAATCAAGGAAACAACACACAAGTAAAATCTATCCATCCTCAGTTTCTTAGGGTACCTTCACACTGGCGTTTTTGTTTTCCGGCATAGAGTTCCGTAGTTGAGGCTCTATGCCAGAAAAAAACGCTTCAGTTAAGATAAGGGCATTTTACACTTGCGGCAGGACGTCCTGCCACAAGTGGCCGTGCACTGCCGTGCTGCTGCTCCGTCCCTATCGACTATAATGGGGCGGGGGGCGGAGCTACGGCGCAGCACTGCAGTGCATGGGCGGAGATCGCCGGACTAAAAGTCCTGCAGTTCCGACTTTTCAGTCTGGCGATCTTTGCTGTGCACCGCCATGCTGCGCCGTAGCTCCGCCCCCCGCTCCATTATAGTCAATGGGGACGGAGCGGCAGCATGGCAGTGCACAGGCACTTGCGGCAGGACGGATCCGGCAGGCTGAATAGCCTGCCGGATCCCTAATACAACCGCATGCATCTGTTTGAACGTATCCACTTGTATTAACTTTAACTACTTTTTAACATTGTCAAAACGGATCTGTCATCAACACCATTGAAAGTCAATGGGGGACGGATCCGTTTTCTATTGTGGCAGAATGTGCCAGGGAAACGGATCCGTCCCCATTGACTTACATTGGGGGTCATGACGGATCAGTTTTGCTCCGTATCCCAGGACGGAAAGAAAACCACAGCATGCTGCGGTATTTTCTCCGTCCAAAAAACATTCAGTGACTGAACTGAAGACATCCTGATGCATCCTGAACGGATTTCTCTCCATTTAGAATGCATTGGGATAATCCGGATCAGTATTCATCCGGCATAGAACAACGAGGACGGAACTCTATGCCGGAAAACAAAAACGGCGGTGTGAAAGTACCTTACTCCTAGCCCAGCAGGAGCAGGAGCAGGTTAGCGCGTCGTGTAAGACAATATTACCGTCAAGGATTCACAAAATTCCTTACATTTTATTGGAGGCCATAACGGAAATCCAGCTTATACTCATGTCGTTTATTGCTTTTTCATCCCAGCTCAGGTGCTAACGAACAGAAATGGAATATATTGTCATGGATGTCTGGAGACTGGAAATAACGAGTGTGCCGAACAGGCACAAGAAACGGTGGAGTGTAGAGGCTTTATGATCCGATGCATGGAGGCTTTTGGTGAGTACTGGGCTTTAATAACAGTAGTTATATTCTTGTACATAGGAGGCAGTATTATAGTAGTTATATTCTTGTACATAGGAGCAGTATTATAGTAGTTATATTACTGTACATAGGAGCAGTATTATAGTAGTTATATTACTGTACATAGGAGCAGTATTATAGTAGTTATATTCTTGTAGATAGGAGCAGTATTATAGTAGTTATATTCTTGTAGATAGGAGGCAGTATTATAGTAGTTATATTCTTATACATAGGAGGCAGTATTATAGTAGTTATATTCTTGTACATAGGAGCAGTATTATAGTAGTTATATTCTTGTACACAGGATCAGTATTATAGTAGTTATATTCTTGTACATAGGAGGCAGTATTATAGTAGTTATATTCTTATACATAGGAGCAGTAAGTATTATAGTAGTTATATTCTTATACATAGGAGCAGTAAGTATTATAGTAGTTATATTCTTATACATAGGAGCAGTAAGTATTATAGTAGTTATATTCTTGTACATAGGAGCAGTATTATAGTAGTTATATTCTTGTACATAGGAGCAGTATTATAGTAGTTATATTCTTGTACATAGGAGCAGTATTATAGTAGTTATATTCTTGTACATAGGAGCAGTATTATAGTAGTTATATTCTTGTACATAGGAGGCAGTATTATAGTAGCTATATTCTTGTACATAGGAGCAGTATTATAGTAGTTATATTCTTGTACATAGAAGGCAGTATTATAGTAGTTATATTCTTGTACATAGGAGTAGTATTATAGTAGTTATATTCTTGTACATAGGAGGCAGTATTATAGTAGTTATATTCTTGTACATAGTAGGCAGTATTATAGTAGTTATATTCTTGTACATAGGAGCAGTATTATAGTAGTTATATTCTTGTACATAGGAGCAGTATTATAGTAGTTATATTCTTGTACATAGGAGGCAATATTATAGTAGTTATATTCTTGTACATAGGAGCAGTATTATAGTAGTTATATTCTTGTACATAGGAGCAGTATTATAGTAGTTATATTCTTGTACATAGGGGGCAGTATTATAGTAGTTATATTCTTGTACATAGGAGGCAGTATTATAGTAGTTATATTCTTGTACATAGGAGGCAGTATTATAGTAGTTATATTCATGTACATAGGAGGCAGTATTATAGTAGTTATATTCTTGTACATAGGAGGCAGTATTATAGTAGTAATATTCTTGTACATAGGAGCAATATTATAGTAGTTATATTCTTGTACATAGGAGCAGTATTATAGTAGTTATATTCTTGTACATAGGAGCAGTATCATAGTAGTTATATTCTTGTACATAGGAGCAGTATTATAGCAGTTATATTCCTGTACATAGGAGCAGTATTATAGTAGTTATATTCTTGTACATAGGGAGCAGTATTATAGTAGTTATATTCTTGTACATAGGAGCGGTATTATAGTAGTTATATTCCTGCACAGTGAGGTCTAAGCCCCTCTCCAGGTCTGCAATACCCCTAAGTATTTAGATGCAAGATCTGGGCTTCCAAATATGAATGTTCAGATGGTGATTACTATCAAGTAGACAATAATGTCACTCGCTTCAGTTGGACAGCCATATCTCCTTAGATGAATGGGTTTGATTTGGTTTTTCATTTGTTCCTTTCTAGATCAGAACCGGAAGACCGTCATGAAAGGTTGCAGTTCCGTGGCCTTCTGTTCATCTACCTTCCCCACAATAGGAGTCGCCAACATTTCAGAGATCCAGTGCTGCGCAGGAAGCTTCTGCAATAACTTTACCCGGGAGACCAGCAGCCCTAGCACCGTGGTCAGCAGCTCCACAAGACTAAACACAGACTTACGGCTCCCGGCCTTTCTTATTAGCTTAATATATGCCATTATAAGGCACTTCCCCTAGTGGTATCCTTCAGAACGCACAAAGACTTGTACAGAAGACTGACTATTTATATTGAAGAACTCAGTGTCCTTAATTTGGATACAAACTCGCTTTGTCAGAGATCCAGACTTGTGCTCCTACACCGAGGGTATTATGGAGAAGGCCGGAGAGGTCACTGGAATACCGCATGTAATTCCCAATAGTACCTCAAGTATCCAGGTATTCATTGGAGACTGGTTAGTATTCCTAAAAAAGTTGGCTTTCTTCTATCCCATAGAAAATGACAGCCCTTGGACCAATGGTGGCACCATGACCACCTCCACCACCACTGGTCACCAGCTTCTATTGAATGGCCAATATCTGACTACTTGATACCTATGCCTCATTATTGAGTATTTGTATTTTAAGTATAATTACGTCTAACAGGTCTTTTTTTACATTTTCTTTAAAAACTGGTGACGAGAGCGCTCTACCCACCCTGCCTCGAGGGTTCTCTACAGAATTACCCCTGTCCCAGATACGTCTTTTCTTCCAGATCCTCTGAGGTCTTGCAGAACGTCATTATTGTGCCTCGTCTGGAATGTCCACTATCACCGCAAAATGTATGAAGCTCTCTTTCAATCACAGCTAGGGGGATATGTCCTTTATGCTGCATCTCCATTTCTATCACAGCTAGGGGGATATGTCCTTTATGCTGCATCTCCATTTCTATCACAGCTAGGGGGATATGTCCTTTATGCTGCAGCTCTCTTCCTATTACAGGTAGGGGGATATGTCCTTGATGCTACAGCTCTCTTCCTATCACAGCTAGGGGATATGTCCTTTATGCTGCATCTCCATTTCTATCACAGCTAGGGGATCTGTCCTTTATGCTGCAGCTCTCTTCCTTTTACAGCTAGGAGGATATGTTGTTTATGCTGCATCTCCATTTCTATCACAGCTAGGGGATATGTCCTTTATGCTACAGCTCTCTGCCTATCACAGCTAGGGGGAAATGTCCTTTATGCTGCAGCTCTCTTCCTATCACAGCTAGGGGGATATGTCCTTTATGCTGCAGCTCTCTTCCTATCATAGCTAGGGGGATATGTCCTTGATGCTGCAGCTCTCTTCCTATCACAGCTTAGGGGATATGTCCTTTATGCTGCAGCTCTCTTCCTATCACAGCTAGGGGGATATGTCCTTTATGCTGCAGCTCTCTTCCTATTACAGGTAGGGGGATATGTCCTTGATGCTACAGCTCTCTTCCTATCACAGCTAGGGGGATATGTCCTTTATGCTACATCTCCATTTCTATCACAGCTAGGGGATATGTCCTTTATGCTGCAGCTCTCTTCCTATTACAGCTAGGGGGATATGTCCTTTATGCTGCATCTCCATTTCTATCACAGCTAGGGGATATGTCCTTTATGCTACAGCTCTCTGCCTATCACAGCTAGGGGGAAATGTCCTTTATGCTGCAGCTCTCTTCCTATCACAGCTAGGGGGATATGTCCTTTATGCTGCAGCTCTCTTCCTATCATAGCTAGGGGGATATGTCCTTGATGCTGCAGCTCTCTTCCTATCACAGCTTAGGGGATATGTCCTTTATGCTGCAGCTCTCTTCCTATCACAGCTAGGGGGATATGTCCTTTATGCTGCAGCTCTCTTCCTATCACAGCTAGGGGGATATGTTGTTTATGCTGCAAACCAGCAAATGGAACCAGACTTAATACATTTCCATCAATGTGTTTTGTATGGCAAGGCCTGCACCTCCGTATGCGTGAAGTGTGATGTCTGATACCGAACTCCTCTGTATTGTCAAAGGGGACATTTATTTCAGGTGTAATATGCGCCAGTTCTGTGGCACACATCTTGATGTTGGGCTGAGGAAGTCTGTCCCTGGCCCAGCCCTCTCCAGCCCACGTACTGTCCCAATACACCCACCTTTTGTAAAAATAGTGATGGTGTCACAAAAGGGTGAATATTTGAAAATTTGCTATTTTCTGTGTACCAAAAAGATAAATTACTGTTATATATATAATAAAACTGTTTCAACCACCACTAGAGTGAAAGAAAGAGCTTACTTACTGTGTACCGATATAAACAGCCATCACTAGGGGAAGCTCAGGAGATTACTACATACAGATATATACAGCCACCACTAGAGGAAGCTCAGGAGATTACTGCATACAGATATATACAGCCTCCACTAGAGGGAGCTCAGGAGATTACTACATACAGATATATACAGCCACCACTAGAGGGAGCTCAGGAGATTAATACATACAGATATATACAGCCACCACTAGAGGGAGCTCAGGAGATTAATACATACAGATATATACAGCCACCACTAGAGGGAGCTCAGGAGATTACTACATACAGATATATACAGCCACTACTAGAGGGAGCTCAGGAGATTACTACATGCAGATATATACAGCCACCACTAGAGGGAGCTCAGGAGATTACTACATACAGATATATACAGCCACCACTAGAGGGAGCTCAGGAGATTACTACATACAGATATATACAGCCACCACTAGAGGGAGCTCAGGAGATTACTACATGCAGATATATACACCCACCACTAGGGGGAGCTCAGGAGATTACTACATACAGATATATACAGCCACCACTAGAGGGAGCTCAGGAGATTACTACATACAGATATATACAGCCACCACTAGGGGGAGCTCAGGAGATTACTACATTCAGATATATACAGCCACCACTAGGGGGAGCTCAGGAGATTACTGCATACACATATATACAGCCACCACTAGAGGGAGCTCAGGAGATTACTACATACAGATATATACAGGCACCACTAGGGGAAGCTCAGGAGATTACTACATACAGATATATACAGCCACCACTAGAGGAAGCTCAGGAGATTACTACATACAGATATATACAGCCACCACTAGAGGGAGCTCAGGAGATTACTGCATACAGATATATACAGCCACCACTAGAGAGAGCTCAGGAGATTACTACATACAGATATATACAGCCACCACTAGGGGGAGTGCAGGAGATTACTACATACAGATATATACAGCCATCACTAGAGGGAGTGCAGGAGATTACTACATACAGATATATACAGCCACCACCAGAGGGAGATCAGGAGATTACTACATACAGATACATACAGCCACCACTAGAGGGAGCTCAGGAGATTACTGCATACAGATATATACAGCCACCACCAGAGGGAGATCAGGAGATTACTACATACAGATACATACAGCCACCACTAGGAGGAGCTCAGGAGATTACTACATACAGATATATACAGCCATCACTAGAGGGAGCTCAGGAGATTACTACATACAGATATATACAACCACCACTAGAGGGAGCTCAGGAGATTACTACATACAGATATATACAGCCACCACTAGAGGAGCTCAGGAGATTACTACATACAGATATATACAACCACCACTAGAGGGAGCTCAGGAGATTACTACATACAGATATATACAGCCCCTACTAGAGGGAGCTCAGGAGATTACTACATACAGATATATACAGCCACCACTAGAGGGAGCACAGGCGATTACTACATACAGATATATACAGCCACCACTAGAGGGACCTCAGGAGATTACTACATACAGATATATACAGCCACCACTAGAGGGAGCTCAGGAGATTACTGCATACAGATATATACAGCCACCACTAGAGGGAGCTCAGGAGATTACTGCATACAGATATATATACATCCACCACTAGAGGGAGGTCAGGAGATTACTACATACAGATATATACATTCACCACTAGAGGGAGCTCAGAAGATTACTACATACAGATATATACAGTCACCACTAGAGGGAGCTCAGGAGATTACTATATACAGATATATACAGCCATCACTAAAGGGAGCTCAGGAGATTACTACATACAGATATATACAGCCACCACTAGGGGGAGCTCAGGAGATTACTGCATACAGATATATGCAGCCACCACTAGGGGGAGCTCAGGATATTAATACATACAGATATATACAGCCACCACTAGAGGGAGGTCAGGAGATTACTGCATACAGATATATGCAGCCACCACTAGGGGGAGCTCAGGAGATTACTACATACAGATATATACAGCCACCACTAGAGGAAGGTCAGGAGATTACTACATAGAGATATATACAGTCACCACTAGAGGGAGCTCAGGAGATTACTAGATACAGCCACCACTAGAGGGAGCTCATGAGACTACTACATCTAGATATATGCAAACACCACTAGACACTAGAGGGAGCTCAGGAGATTACTACATACAGATATATACAGTCACCACTAGAGGGAGCTCAGGAGATTACTACATACAGATATATACAGCCACCACTAGAGGGAGCTCAGGAGATTAATACATACAGATATATACAGCCACCACTAGAGGGAGCTCAGGAGATTACTACATACAGATATATACAACCACCATTAGAGGGAGCTCAGGAGATTACTACATACAGATATATACAGTCACCACTAGAGGGAGCTCAGGAGATTACTACATACAGATATATACAGCCACCACTAGGGGGAGCTCAGGAGATTACTACATGCAGATATATACAGCCACCACTAGAGGGAGCTCAGGAGATTACTGCATACAGATATATACAGCCACCACTAGAGGGAGCTCAGGAGATTACTACATACAGATATATACAGCCACCACTAGAGGGAGCTCAGGAGATTACTAAATACAGATATATACAGCCACCACTAGGGGGAGCTCAGGAGATTACTGCATACAGATATATGCAGCCACCACTAGGGGGAGCTCAGGAGATTACTACATACAGATATATACAGCCACCACTAGAGGAAGGTCAGGAGATTACTACATAGAGATATATACAGTCACCACTAGAGGGAGCTCAGGAGATTACTAGATACAGCCACCACTAGAGGGAGCTCATGAGACTACTACATCTAGATATATGCAAACACCACTAGACACTAGAGGGAGCTCAGGAGATTACTACATACAGATATATACAGTCACCACTAGAGGGAGCTCAGGAGATTACTACATACAGATATATACAGCCACCACTAGAGGGAGCTCAGGAGATTAATACATACAGATATATACAGCCACCACTAGAGGGAGCTCAGGAGATTACTACATACAGATATATACAACCACCATTAGAGGGAGCTCAGGAGATTACTACATACAGATATATACAGTCACCACTAGAGGGAGCTCAGGAGATTACTACATACAGATATATACAGCCACCACTAGGGGGAGCTCAGGAGATTACTACATGCAGATATATACAGCCACCACTAGAGGGAGCTCAGGAGATTACTGCATACAGATATATACAGCCACCACTAGAGGGAGCTCAGGAGATTACTACATACAGATATATACAGCCACCACTAGAGGGAGCTCAGGAGATTACTAAATACAGATATATACAGCCACCACTAGGGGGAGCTCAGGAGATTACTGCATACAGATATATACAGCCACCACTAGAGGGAGGTCAGGAGATTACTATATACAGATATATACAACCACCATTAGAGGGAGCTCAGGAGATTACTGCATACAGATATATACAGCCACCACTAGAGGGAGCTCAGGAGATTACTGTATACAGGTATATACAGCCACCACTAGAGGGAGCTCAGGAGATTACTACATACAGATATATACAGCCACCACTAGAGGGAGCTCAGGAGATTACTACATACAGATATATACAGACACCACTAGAGGGAGCTCAGGAGATTACTGCATACAGATATATACAGCCACCACTAGAGGGAGCTCAGGAGATTACTACATAGATATATACAGCCACCACTAGAGGGAGCTGAGGAGATTACTACATACAGATATATACAGCCACCACTAGAGGGAGCTCAGGAGATTACTACATACAGATATATACAGCCACCACTAGAGGGAGCTGAGGAGATTACTACATACAGATATATACAGCCACCACTAGAGGGAGCTCAGGAGATTACTAAATACAGATATATACAGCCACCACTAGGGGGAGCTCAGGAGATTACTGCATACAGATATATACAGCCACCACTAGAGGGAGGTCAGGAGATTACTATATACAGATATATACAACCACCATTAGAGGGAGCTCAGGAGATTACTGCATACAGATATATACAGCCACCACTAGAGGGAGCTCAGGAGATTACTATATACAGATATATACAGACACCACTAGAGGGAGCTCAGGAGATTACTGCATACAGATATATACAGCCACCACTAGAGGGAGCTGAGGAGATTACTACATACAGATATATACAGCCACCACTAGAGGGAGCTCAGGAGATTACTACATACAGATATATACAGCCACCACTAGAGGGCGCTCAGGAGATTACTACATACAGATATATACAGCCACCACTAGGGGGAGCTCAGGAGATTACTATATACAGATATATTCAGCCACCAGTAGAGGGAGCTCAGCAGATTACTGCATACAGATATATACAGCCACCACTAGGGGGAGCTCAGGAGATTACTACATACAGATATGTACAGCCACCACTAGAGGGAGCTCAGGAGATTACTGCATACAGATATATACAGCCAACACTAGAGGGAGCTCAGGAGATTTCTACATACAGATATATACAGCCAGCACTAGAGGGAGCTCAGGAGATTAATACATACAGATATATACAGCCACCACTAGAGGGAGCTCAGGAGATTACTGCATACAGATATATACAGCCACCACTAGAGGGAGCTCAGGAGATTACTACATACAGATATATACAGCCACCACTAGAGGGAGCTCAGGAGATTACTACATACAGATATATACAGCCACCACTAGAGGGAGCTCAGGAGATTACTACATACAGATATATACAGCCACCACTAGAGGGAGCTCAGGAGATTACTACATACAGATATATACAGCCACCACTAGGGGGAGCTTAGGAGCACAGTATGCAGTGTTCCCCCTAATGTCTGTTGTAGTTAGCCCGGCATTCACACTGTAAATTTTTTATATTGAGCTCTGCTTTAATAATACATTTCATAAGTACAATCTTTTGGACTTCTACATTGTGCAGTCAGGTCCTGATATGGGACGAGCTTCAACTAAGCTCTGCATCCAGGCGGCTCCTGACAAGCCTCTTCCTTTAGAGCTGGCCATACACATCAGGCTACATTCACACTAGCAGTTTTTGCGGATCTGTCATGGATCTGCAAAAACGCTTCCGTTACAATAATACAACCGATCTCCCATTGAAGGTCAATGGGGGACGGATACGTTTTCTATTGTGTCAGAGAAAATGGATCCGTCCCATTGACTTACATTGTGAGTCAGGATGGATCCGTCTTGCTCCGCACCACATCGCGGACAGAAAAATGCTGCTTGCAGAGTTATTCTGTCCGCGATGGGACCACAACTAAACGGAACGGAATGTATTCTGGGGACTCTGTTTCGATCAGTTTTGTCCCCATTGACAATGAATGGGGACAAAACTGAAGCGTTTTCTTCCGCTATTGAGATCCCATGATGGATCTCAATAGCGGAATTGAAAACGCTATTGTGAAAGTAGCCTTAGGTGTCAGCAGCCACCCTTCTCGAACCTCCCCCGCACACATGCACTCTTTTTGACCGAGTGTGCAAGTGTTCCCAATAGGAACAGAGGAGAGAGCTGCTGCCAGAATTGTTCCTTTCCTGTGCACGTTTTAGTAGAGAAGGGAAACTGACAACTCGAGTGGGTGACACAAAACAGTCTCTAGAGAAGTTGTCACTTCTCAGCCCCTGGAAACTTGGCTGTGAGACCCGCCCTGCCGTATCGGTTAAATATCTGCCAAAAGTCCCAGTGTTGGAGGGACTACACTGATTGTGGACCTAGGAGGCGGTTTACGGGAAGAACATGCATTGTTTGCCTTGTTATCGGCTCAGTATAGCCCCACAGCTGGGGGCCCGAGGGCCACACAAGTATTCATTTCTTGGCCTATTAAAAGAAGGAACTTGTTCTACAGGATTTTTCTGAATCTGACGCTGTAGATGATGGGAGAAGGCCACTGTGAATGTTCCACATATGAAGGCAGGGCTCCTCTCTACAGAAGCAAAGTGAGCTGGTGAGAGCAATACAAAAACATGCAAATAATACCCGACGGCGGCCACCGCCGAGGGCCTCCGGTTCTATGTCATCACGAGGACTGACAGCATCCAGTTGCATGCTCTGAAAACGAGTCTGTCTGCTCTGGATGTCAATGCATATACTGGATAATGTCCATTCAGCTGATGTGATTTATAAGACAATGGCGCCCTCCTCAGGGGAAGCGTGTGAGGTGCAGCAAACAGTAAAACACCTCATACATTTCTAAAGGAGAAGTAAATAAAAGATAGAAGAGATCTGAGTTTATGTGCACCTTGTCAATACTATACATAACCTGTACTGATCCTGGGTCACATCCTGTATTATACTCCAGAGCTGCACTCACTATTCTGCTGGTGCAGTCACTGTGCACATTACATTACTTATCCTGTACTGATCCTGAGTTACATCCTGTATTATACTCCAGAGCTGCACTCACTATTCTGCTGGTGCAGTCACTGTGTACATACATTACTTATCCTGTACTGATCCTGAGATATATCCTGTATTATACTCCAGAGCTGCACTCACTATTCTGCTGGTGGAGTCACTGTGTACATACATTACTTATCCTGTACTGATCCTGAGTTACATCCTGTATTATACTCCAGAGCTGCACTCACTATTCTGCTGGTGCAGTCACTGTGTACATACATCACTTATCCTGTACTGATCCTGAGTTACATCCTGTATTATACTCCAGAGCTGCACTCACTATTCTGCTGGTGCAGTCACTGTGTACATACATTACTTATCCTGTACTGATCCTGAGTTACATCCTGTATTATACTCCAGAGCTGCACTCACTATTCTGCTGGTGCAGTCACTGTGTACATACATTACTTATCCTGTACTGATCCTGAGTTACATCCTGTATTATACTCCAGAGCTGCACTCACTATTTTGCTGGTGCAGTCACTGTGACATACATTACTTATCCTGTACTGATCCTGAGTTACATCCTGTATTATACTCCAGAGCTGCACTCACTATTCTGCTGGTGCAGTCACTGTGTACATACATTACTTATCCTGTACTGATCCTGAGTTACATCCTGTATTATACTCCAGAGCTGCACTCACTATTCTGCTGGTGCAGTCACTGTGTACATACATTACTTATCCTGTACTGATCCTGAGTTACATCCTGTATTATACTCCAGAGCTGCACTCACTATTCTGCTGGTGCAGTCACTGTGTACATACATTACTTATCCTGTACTGATCCTGAGTTACATCCTGTATTATACTCCAGAGCTGCACTCACTATTCTGCTGGTGCAGTCACTGTGTACATACATTACTTATCCTGTACTGATCCTGAGTTACATCCTGTATTATACTCCAGAGCTGCACTCACTATTCTGCTGGTGCAGTCACTGTGTACATACATTACTTATCCTGTACTGATCCTGAGTTACATCCTGTATTATACTCCAGAGCTGCACTCACTATTCTGCTGGTGCAGTCACTGTGTACATACATTACTTATCCTGTACTGATCCTGAGTTACATCCTGTATTATACTCCAGAGCTGCACTCACTATTCTGCTGGTGCAGTCACTGTGTACATACATTACTTATCCTGTACTGATCCTGAGTTACATCCTGTATTATACTCCAGAGCTGCACTCACTATTCTGCTGGTGGAGTCACTGTGTACATACATTACTTATCCTGTACTGATCCTGAGTTACATCCTGTATTATACTCCAGATCTGCACTCACTATTCTGCTGGTGCAGTCACTGTGTACATACATTACTTATCCTGTACTGATCCTGAGTTACATCCTGTATTATACTCCAGATCTGCACTCACTAGACTCGCCCTCCCCCCCCCCCACCAAGTTTTATAAAGTGGGCGTGGTGTGGGTGGGGCGACAGATGCATTTCATTCATTTTCTATGCCTGTTTTAGGCCTAGAAAAAGGCGCCTATTCATAACTTCTGCGGATCCGCCGCCAGATATCGGGATTATTACGACCTCCATCCAGGAGTTATTCTGATGTCTGATTGGAGTCGAGAAGGAATTTTTTTCCCCTGAAGTGGGGAAAATTGGCTTCTACCTCACAGGGGTTTTTGCCTTCCTCTGGATCAACTTGCAGGATGACAGGCCGAACTGGATGGACGGAGGGCTTTTATCAGCCTTATAAACTATGTTACTACACCTCCCATCATTTCTGATTCCAGATAGGTGAGATGAATAAACACCCGGTCATTGATGCCAGGTCACTCTATTCGCAGACGTTCCTTGTGAAATGGTCTGGTTCCTGCCATCAGAGAAAGAACCAATTTTCCCAGAACCAGCACAGGACATGGTGCGGCCCAAGTACTTCGATGCCATTGGTCAGTCTGGGTGTTGTTTCTGGGTGACCCGGTGACAGAAAAATCAGTTCCATAGGAGCCATGATGGCTGACTCTGGGTCTGACGGGGACTCTTCTGGAAAATGAAGGCTGGAGACTACGATGGAGATGGATCTACTGGGAGAAAGGTAGACCTTTCATGATGTCTTGAGGCTGGCCCCTGGTATCAGGAGGGCCCAGGTCACCCATCCGGGGTCATGGAGTGGCAGTCCTCAGGACCCAGATACTTTTCGACTCTGTGCAGACAGAGAAAGGAAGGGGAGGAGCAGGAGAGTGCGCTGTGTGCGGCACTGGCAGGAAGAACGAGAGGAGCGGGCAGGAAGTCAAGATTGGAAGGCAGGTAGAAAGTGGCAGAGAAGGTTCCTGGCACCAAGGATGGCCGCATATGGCACAGCTCAGGCGAGAGCTGGAGAACAGCCCCAGCAGTCCAGATGTGAATCATCATCTGTCCCTACAGCTCAGGGGCACCATAATATAACGGAGTACAAAAATGTGGGTGGGGCCTTGGAGGGCACCAATACACCGGAGAACACCAATACCATGGGGGGCACCAATACACCAGAGAACACCAATACCATGGGGGGCACCAATACACCAGAGAACACCAATACCATGGGGGGGACCAATACACCAGAGAACACCAATACCATGGGGGGCACCAATACACCGGAGAACACCAATACCATGGGGGGCACCAATACACCAGAGAACACCAATACCATGGGGGGCACCAATACACCAGAGAACACCAATACCATGGGGGGCACCAATACACCAGAGAACACCAATACCATGGGGGGCACCAATACACCGGAGAACACCAATACCATGGGGGGCACCAATACACCGGAGAACACCAATACCATGGGGGGCACCAATACACCAGAGAACACCAATACCATGGGGGGCACCAATACACCAGAGAACACCAATACCATGTGGGGCAACAACAATATTAGAGGGTACCAATAACATGGGTGGGGCCTAGGAGGCCACAATACACCGGAGAACACCAATATCATGGAGGACACCAATACACCGGAGAACACCAATACCATGGGGGGCACCAACAATATGAGAGGGTACCAATAACGTGGGTGGGGCCTAGGAGGACACCAATACACCGGAGAACACCAATACCATGGGGGGCACCAATACACCGGAGGACACCAATACCATAGGGGGCAACAACAATATGAAAGGGTACCAATACTGGGATGGGGCCTAGAAGGGCACCAATACACCGGAGAACACCAATACCATGGGGGGCAACAACAATATGAGAGGGTACCAATAACCTGGGTGGGCCTAGGAGGGCACAATACACCGGAGAACACTAATACAATGGGGGGCACCAATACACCGGAGAACACCAATACCAAGGGGGGCACCAACAATATGAGAGGGTACCAATAACGTTGGCGGGGCCTAGAAGGGCACCAATACAGTAGGGAACACCAATACCATGCAGGGCACCACCAATATGAAAGGGCATCAATACCTTGATGTGATGGAGGGCACCAAACACCATGTTGAGGAGCACCAATACCTTGATGGGGAACCAATATGATGATGGAGGGCTCACAATCTAAGTTCCCTATCAGTCTGTCTTTGGAGTGTGGGAGGAAACCGGAGAACCCGTAGAAAACCCACACAAACACGGGGAGAACATACAAACTCCATCGTGATGTGCTTGGCCGGATTTGAACCCAGGACCCCGGTGCCTCAAGGCACCAGTGCTAACCACGTGCTCACCCGATAGTGAGGAGCACCAATACCATGGGGGGAGGGGGGGGCATCACTACTATAGGGGGCAGTAATAATGTGAGAAGGCAGCAATACCTTGATGGGGAACCAATATGATGATGGGGGCACCAATACTGTGATGTAGGGCACCAACACCATATTGAGAGGCACCAACACCATGGTGATGGCACCAATACAATGGGGGGGCACTAATAATGTGAGAGGGCACCAATACTGTGATGAAGGGAACCAATACCATGGGGGTCACTAATACCATGACCGAGGCGGACAGATACAAGTTAGAGGCGGCCTTAAGGGGGCATCATTACTGTGTTAGGGGCACTAAGGGGGCAATAGCTAACAGTTTGCTGACCCCGCCTCCATATGTTGATCCCGCCTGCTGCACATTTGGTCCCGCCTACTATGAGGCCATCCTTATATTCTTTCCCAGGGTCACTTATGTTCCCCGATGTAAAGATTCAAGGTCGGCAGAACAACGATGCATGACTCACGGCGCACGCCGGGCCATTTCACTGCGGGCCGCTCATCGGGATACTCCGAAATGGTTTCTCAATACAAATCCTGGCACCAAATAGTTAATAGATCT
Source organism: Bufotes viridis (assembly GCA_033119425.1). Classification (NCBI taxonomy): domain Eukaryota; kingdom Metazoa; phylum Chordata; class Amphibia; order Anura; family Bufonidae; genus Bufotes; species Bufotes viridis. The sequence goes on along the minus strand of CM065590.1, from coordinate 596,415,470 downwards.
GAGCGTGGCATCAGGTTTCATGGGGCGAGACCTCATTAGGCTACTTTCACATTAGCGTTAGCAGAATCCGTACTAACGGTAGCCCATGTGTGCAGCCCGAAATTCGCTGTGGCCCCATTCACTGTAATGGGGACAGGCGGGAGATGAGGCCGCCTCTCAGCATGTCCACATTATAGGGAATGGAGCCGGAGCGGACTTCCGTACGGCTATTCCCCTGCCAGAACAGCTAACGCTAATGTGAAAGTAGACTTAGCGCACTGCACTGCCGGCACTGAGACAAACAGGACGCGGCCGTTTAGGGCGATGATATAACGTCATCTGGGCTCGTGGAATGGAAATAACCCGTGATGTCATCGCTGCCCCGGATGACGCCTTCGTTTCTTTTTAGCTCCTCAAATCTAATTTATCGAAGTGTGTGTGGGGAGTGGGGGGATGGGGTTGCCACCTTTCCCCACACATTAGGACACACCCCAAAGGGGGTGTGGTCATGGGGCGTGGCTGCCGCTGTCATACTGTGGCTCCCAATAATATTAATGCCCCCATTAGTGCCGCCCAGAAATAATAATGCCCCCATTAGCGCCCCCTAAGTAAAATTAATGCCCCCAGTAATAGTAATTAGTGTGGCCCAGAATTAATGCCCCTCCACTAGTGGCTCCAGTAAGAGTAATGCTCCCCATTAGTGCCCCCCAGTAAGAGTAATGCCGCCATTACTGCCCCCCCCCGTAAGAGTAATCCCCACATTACTGCCCCCCAGTAAGAGTACTGCTCCGCATCAGTGCCCCCCAGTAAGAGTAATGCTCCCCATTAGTGCCCCCCAGTAAGAGTAATCCCCACATTAGTGCACCCCCAGTAAGAGTAATGCTCCCCATTACTGCCCCCCAGTAAGAGTAATCCCCACATGAGTGCCCCCCAGTAAGAGTAATCCCCACATTAGTTCCCCCAGTAAGAGTAATGCTCCCCATTAATGCCCCCAGTAAGAGTAATGCCACCATTACTGCCCCCCAGTAAGAGAAATCCCCACATTAGTGCCCCCCAGTAAGAGTACTGCTCCCCATTAGTGCCCCCCAGTAAGAGAAATCCCCACATTAGTGCCCCCCAGTAAGAGTACTGCTCCCCATTAGTGCCCCCCAGTAAGAGAAATCCCCACATTAGTGCCCCCCAGTAAGAGTAATCCCCACATTAGTGCCCTGCAGAAAGAGTACTGCTTCCCATTAGTGCCCCCTCCAGTAAGAGTAATGCTCCCCATTAGTGCCCCCTCCAGTAAGAGTAATGCTCCCCATTAATGCCCCCCAGTAAGAGTAATGCCACCATTACTGCCCCCCAGTAAGAGAAATCCCCACATTAGTGCCCCCAGTAAGAGTACTGCTCCCCATTAGTGCCCCCAGTAAGAGAAATCCCCACATTAGTGCCCCCAGTAAGAGTACTGCTCCCCATTAGTGCCCCCAGTAAGAGAAATCCCCACATTAGTGCCCCCAGTAAGAGTAATCCCCACATTAGTGCCCTGCAGAAAGAGTACTGCTTCCCATTAGTGCCCCTCCAGTAAGAGTAATGCTCCCATTAGTGCCCCCTAGTAATAGTAATGCTCCCATTAGTGTCCCCAGTAAGAGTAATGCTCCCCATTAGTGCCCCTCCAGAAAGAGTACTGCATACCATTAGTGCCCCCAGTAAGAGTAATCCCCACATTAGTGCCCCCCCCAGTAAGAGTACTGCTCCCCATTAGTGCCCCCCCCAGTAAGAGTAATCCCCACATTAGTGCCCCCCCAGTAAGAGTAATCCCCACATTAGTGCCCCCCCAGTAAGAGTAATCCCCACTAGTGCCTCCAGTAAGAGTACTACTACCCATTAGAGCCCCCTCAGTAAGAGTAATGCATTACTGCCCCCCAGTAAGAGTAATCCCCACATTACTGCCCCCCCAGTAAGAGTTATGCATTACTGCCCCCCAGTAAGAGTAATCCCCACTAGTGCCTCCAGTTATTGTACTGCTACCCATTAGAGCCCCCCCAGTAAGAGTAATCCCCACTAGTGCCCCCAGTAAGAGTAATCCCCACTAGTGCCTCCAGTAAGAGTACTGCTACCCATTACTGCCCCCCAGTAAGAGTAATCCCCACTAGTGCCTCCAGTAAGAGTACTGCTACCCATTACTGCCCCCCCAGTAAGAGTAATCCCCACTAGTGCCTCCAGTAAGAGTACTGGATTTTGTACAAAAATCTGATTATTATGGCAGTAAAGACAAATCTAAGACAGGCTGGTTGCTAGAGATTTACTGCTTAGCAACCGCATATAGCGGGCTAGTTGTTAGGCAGTATCTCCCCTAGCAACCAGTCTGTCTGAAATGCCTCTGGACTGTCACTGTGCTGACAGAGGAGAAGGTCGGCAGTCACCTCTCATCTTGGCCCACGCTATATGGCCTCATGCACACGGCTGTTGTTTTGGTCCGTGTCCAAGCTGCATATTTCGCGGCTCGGGCGCGGACCCATTCACTTCAATGGGGCCGCAAAAGATGCGAACAGCACTCTGTGTGCTGTCCGCATCCGTTGCTCCGTTCCGTGGCCCCGCAAAAAAAAATAGAGCATGTCCTATTGTTGTCCGTTTTGCGGACAAAATTAGGCATTTCTACAATGGGCCACGTTCCGTTCCGCAAATTGCAGAACGGAACGCGGAGCAGCTTCCGTGTTTTGCGGATCCGCAATTTGCGCACAATACCTGTCTCAGACCTCTCAAGTGTCCCTCTTTTTGACCCAAGTCCCTCTTTGCTCCATAAGTGTCCCTCTTTTTGATCTTCGGTACAGATTTGCATTCAGTGGCGTAACTAGAAATGACTGGGCCCCACAGCAAATTTTTGAATGGGGCCCCCTCCCCCAGTCATTTTTTCACAACCCCCTCCTTCCACGCCGCCCCCTTTCCTGTGGCTAGTAAAGATCGCTCTCTGAGACCAGGCCCGGCAGCTGTTGCATCCATTTTCTACACTGTCTGTACTGCCGCTGTATATCATTTCATTGTGTAATACTGTTGAGGGGCCCTGACAAAATCTTTTAGTACTTTTCCTCCTCTTGGATGGGCCCCTTCTGGGTCAGGGCCCCAAAGCAGCCGCTTCCCCTGCTTCCCCTATAGTTACGCCCCTGTTTGCATTCACTATATTGATCCAGAAAGTGTTTCTCTGGTTCCTCCTTCTATATTATTTCATTATTTGACGCAATTTGATTTTTAAAAATTTCTATATTCAGATTTTTACACTTCAATATTTTTCGCATTTCGTAAGAGAAAACTATTGAAGTGTATAAATATGCAGGAAAAATGGATCCTTCACACAATGAACCCTAAGGCCTCTTTCACACGGGCGTCATGTTTGATGCCCGGATAAGAGGCGGGTGCGTTGCGGGAAAATGCGTGAATTTCCCGCGCAAGTGCAAAGCGTTTTAATGCGTTTTGCGCACGCGTGGGAAAAAACTGCATGTTTGGTACCCAGACCCGAACCCGGACTTCATCACTGAAGGGTTTGGGTTGAGTATTCTGTAGATTTTATTATTTCCCCTTATAACATGGTTATAAGGGAAAATAATGGCATTCTCAATACAGAATGCTTAGTAAAATGTGGATTAAGGGGTTAAAAATAAAAAGATTAACTCACCTTATCCACTTGATCGCGTAGTTGCGATCTCTTCTTCATTCATTAGCTGTCGGCTAAAGGACCTGTGATGACGTCACTGAGCTCATCACATGGTCCAATCACATGGTCCGTCACCATGGTGATGGACCATGTGATTGGACCATGTGATGTGACGTCCCCACAGGTCCTTTAGACTACAGCTAATGAATGAAGAAGACAGAAGAGATCGCAACTACGCGATCAAGTGGCTAAGGTGAGTTAATCTTTTTATTTTTAACCCCTTAATCCACATTTTACTAAGCATTCTGTATTGAGAATGCCATTATTTTCCCTTATAACCATGTTATAAGGGAAAATAATAAAGATCGGGTCCCGTCTCTTAGCAACCCTGCGGGAAAATCGCACTGCATCCGCACTTGCTTGCGGATGCTTGCGATTTTCCCGCAGCCCCATTCACTTCTATGGGGCCTGCGTTGCGTGAAAAACGCAAAATATAGAGCATGCTGCGATTTTCACGCAACGCATAAGTGATGCGTGAAAATGCCCGCTCATGTGCACAGCCCCATAGAAATGAATGGGTCCGGATTCAGTGCGGGTGCAATGTGTCCTCCTCACGCATTGCACCCACGTGGAAATCACGCCCGTGGGAAAGGGGCCTTCCGTTCTTTATACAGATACGGCTTCAGTGTAGTGAGGGGCGTGGCCAGCCCGGGAAACCTGGGGTGCACTAAGAGACTAGGCCCTAACCCCGAGTGCACTGAAGCCTCATGTGCAAAAAGAATAAAAGTTTTTTCTTTTTCGGGAATGCAACGACTAGTGATGAGCGGCAGGTGCCATATTCGATTTAGACGAAATTCGCGAATATTCGATAGAATATTTGTTTCATATTCGTCGAAATCGAATATTCGTCATTATTCTAGTTATCGCGATTAATATGCGATTTAAATAATCGTGTATTGCGATTTTAACTTAGGCTACTTTCCTATTGGTTTCATATCTAGAATTATAGCGAAGATGACGGATATGACGAATGTATTCGTCTATTCCACAAAACGAAGATAACGCAGTATTCTACATCTTCGTTTTAGCAACGTATTCGCCAACTTCGCTAATTCTAGCAATCAAATAGGAAGGCTGACTATAGAGAGTGAGACAGCTGTGTTTACTCCACTATGCGATTATATTACTTTGCTTTTTTAATAGAATAATTATATTACTTGATAATTATTATAATTATTCTATTTATTAAAAAAAAAGCAAAGTAATATAATCGCATAGCGGAGTAAACGCAACTGTCTCTATAGTCAGCCTTCCTATTTGATTGCTAGAATTAGCGAAGTTGGCGAATACGTTGCTAAAACGAAGATGTAGAATACTGCGTTATCTTCGTTTTGAGGAATATGACGAATAGATTCGTCATATTCGCTAATTCTACCAAGCCAAGAACGTCTCCATACTAAAATGTACTGTCAGATTTGAGAATTACGTTGAAATCGCAATGCGATTAATATACCTTGAATTAATCGCATTGCGATTTCAACGTAATTCTCAAATCCGACAGTACATTTTAGTATATGGAGACGGAAGTCGGCAGAAGCAGCAACGGGCACTGACTGGAGCAGCCAGGAATCCTCAGGACAGGTAAGAACTACTGTTGGGAAGTGGGAAAGAAAAAAAAAAAAAAAAGAATATTCAAAATATTCGCGAATTAGCGAAGTGCCGATATTCGCTAAAAAAATTCGCTATTCGAATATTCGCGCTCAACACTAGCAACAACCAATTTTCACAAGGCAGCTGTCCTGTTAATCAGCAGGATGAACCCGACCAGACAGTCTGTGAACAGAGAGAGACATAAATCTCTGATAGGACCATCGCCTGAGCTTCATAGCTCAGAATGAGAAGAAATGGGAATGTACAAAATAAATGTTTTACTGAATCTTTCCCTCGCAGATCTATATTACAATCTGCTCAGCTCCTCCTGCTCTATAATACGCTGCCTGCAGATTACACGGTGACAGGTTCTCTTTATATATAATCTGCTCAGCTCCTCCTGCTCTATAACACGCTGCCTGCAGATTACATGGTGACAGGTTCTCTGTATATATAATCTGCTCAGCTCCTCCTGCTCTATGACACACTGCCTGCAGATTACATGGTGACAGGTTCTCTTTATATATAATCTGCTCAGCTCCTCCTGCTCTATAACACGCTGCCTGCAGATTACACGGTGACGGGTTCTCTGTATATATAATCTGCTCAGCTCCTCCTGCTCTATAACACACTGCCTGCAGATTACACGGTGACAGGTTCTCTGTATATATAATCTGCTCAGCTCCTCCTGCTCTATAACACGCTGCCTGCAGATTACATGGTGACAGGTTCTCTTTATATATAATCTGCTCAGCTCCTCCTGCTCTATAACACGCTGCCTGCAGATTACATGGTGACAGGTTCTCTATATATATAATCTGCTCAGCTCCTCCTGCTCTATAACACGCTGCCTGCAGATTACATGGTGACAGGTTCTCTTATATATAATCTGCTCAGCTCCTCCTGCTCTATAACACGCTGCCTGCAGATTACATGGTGACAGGTTCTCTTTATATATAATCTGCTCAGCTCCTCCTGCTCTATAACACACTGCCTGCAGATTACATGGTGACAGGTTCTCTTTATATATAATCTGCTCAGCTCCTCCTGCTCTATAACACGCTGCCTGCAGATTACATGGTGACAGGTTCTCTTTATATATAATCTGCTCAGCTCCTCCTGCTCTATAACACGCTGCCTGCAGATTACATGGTGACAGGTTCTCTCTATATATAATCTGCTCAGCTCCTCCTGCTCTATAACACGCTGCCTGCAGATTACATGGTGACAGGTTCTCTGTATATATAATCTGCTCAGCTCCTCCTGCTCTATAACACGCTGCCTGCAGATTACATGGTGACAGGTTCTCTTTATATATAATCTGCTCAGCTCCTCCTGCTCTATAACACGCTGCCTGCAGATTACACGGTGACAGGTTCTCTTTATATATAATCTGCTCAGCTCCTCCTGCTCTATAACACGCTGCCTGCAGATTACATGGTGACAGGTTCTCTTTATATATAATCTGCTCAGCTCCTCCTGCTCTATAACACGCTGCCTGCAGATTACATGGTGACAGGTTCTCTTTATATATAATCTGCTCAGCTCCTCCTGCTCTATAACACGCTGCCTGCAGATTACATGGTGACAGGTTCTCTTTATATATAATCTGCTCAGCTCCTCCTGCTCTATAACACGCTGCCTGCAGATTACATGGTGACAGGTTCTCTGTATATATAATCTGCTCAGCTCCTCCTGCTCTATAACACGCTGCCTGCAGATTACATGGTGACAGGTTCTCTTTATATATAATCTGCTCAGCTCCTCCTGCTCTATAACACGCTGCCTGCAGATTACATGGTGACAGGTTCTCTTTATATATAATCTGCTCAGCTCCTCCTGCTCTATAACACACTGCCTGCAGATTACATGGTGACAGGTTCTCTGTATATATAATCTGCTCAGCTCCTCCTGCTCTATAACACGCTGCCTGCAGATTACATGGTGACAGGTTCTCTTTATATATAATCTGCTCAGCTCCTCCTGCTCTATAACACGCTGCCTGCAGATTACATGGTGACAGGTTCTCTGTATATATAATCTGCTCAGCTCCTCCTGCTCTATAACACGCTGCCTGCAGATTACACGGTGACAGGTTCTCTTTATATATAATCTGCTCAGCTCCTCCTGCTCTATAACACGCTGCCTGCAGATTACATGGTGACAGGTTCTCTTTATATATAATCTGCTCAGCTCCTCCTGCTCTATAACACGCTGCCTGCAGATTACATGGTGACAGGTTCTCTTTATATATAATCTGCTCAGCTCCTCCTGCTCTATAACACGCTGCCTGCAGATTACATGGTGACAGGTTCTCTTTATATATAATCTGCTCAGCTCCTCCTGCTCTATAACACGCTGCCTGCAGATTACATGGTGACAGGTTCTCTTTATATATAATCTGCTCAGCTCCTCCTGCTCTATAACACGCTGCCTGCAGATTACACGGTGACAGGTTCTCTTTATATATAATCTGCTCAGCTCCTCCTGCTCTATAACACGCTGCCTGCAGATTACATGGTGACAGGTTCTCTTTATATATAATCTGCTCAGCTCCTCCTGCTCTATAACACGCTGCCTGCAGATTACATGGTGACAGGTTCTCTTTATATATAATCTGCTCAGCTCCTCCTGCTCTATAACACGCTGCCTGCAGATTACATGGTGACAGGTTCTCTTTATATATAATCTGCTCAGCTCCTCCTGCTCTATAACACGCTGCCTGCAGATTACATGGTGACAGGTTCTCTCTATATATAATCTGCTCAGCTCCTCCTGCTCTATAACACACTGCCTGCAGATTACATGGTGACAGGTTCTCTTTATATATAATCTGCTCAGCTCCTCCTGCTCTATAACACGCTGCCTGCAGATTACATGGTGACAGGTTCTCTTATATATAATCTGCTCAGCTCCTCCTGCTCTATAACACGCTGCCTGCAGATTACACGGTGACAGGTTCTCTTTATATATAATCTGCTCAGCTCCTCCTGCTCTATAACACGCTGCCTGCAGATTACACGGTGACAGGTTCTCTTTATATATAATCTGCTCAGCTCCTCCTGCTCTATAACACGCTGCCTGCAGATTACACGGTGACAGGTTCTCTTTATATATAATCTGCTCAGCTCCTCCTGCTCTATAACACGCTGCCTGCAGATTACATGGTGACAGGTTCTCTTTATATATAATCTGCTCAGCTCCTCCTGCTCTATAACACGCTGCCTGCAGATTACATGGTGACAGGTTCTCTTTATATATAATCTGCTCAGCTCCTCCTGCTCTATAACACGCTGCCTGCAGATTACATGGTGACAGGTTCTCTTTATATATAATCTGCTCAGCTCCTCCTGCTCTATAACACGCTGCCTGCAGATTACATGGTGACAGGTTCTCTCTATATATAATCTGCTCAGCTCCTCCTGCTCTATAACACGCTGCCTGCAGATTACATGGTGACAGGTTCTCTCTATATATAATCTGCTCAGCTCCTCCTGCTCTATAACACGCTGCCTGCAGATTACATGGTGACAGGTTCTCTTTATATATAATCTGCTCAGCTCCTCCTGCTCTATAACACGCTGCCTGCAGATTACATGGTGACAGGTTCTCTTTATATATAATCTGCTCAGCTCCTCCTGCTCTATAACACGCTGCCTGCAGATTACATGGTGACAGGTTCTCTTATATATAATCTGCTCAGCTCCTCCTGCTCTATAACACGCTGCCTGCAGATTACATGGTGACAGGTTCTCTTTATATATAATCTGCTCAGCTCCTCCTGCTCTATAACACGCTGCCTGCAGATTACACGGTGACAGGTTCTCTTTATATATAATCTGCTCAGCTCCTCCTGCTCTATAACACGCTGCCTGCAGATTACATGGTGACAGGTTCTCTTTATATATAATCTGCTCAGCTCCTCCTGCTCTATAACACGCTGCCTGCAGATTACACGGTGACAGGTTCTCTTTATATATAATCTGCTCAGCTCCTCCTGCTCTATAACACGCTGCCTGCAGATTACATGGTGACAGGTTCTCTGTATATATAATCTGCTCAGCTCCTCCTGCTCTATAACACGCTGCCTGCAGATTACACAGTGACAGGTTCTCTGTATATATAATCTGCTCAGCTCCTCCTGCTCTATAACACGCTGCCTGCAGATTACATGGTGACAGGTTCTCTTTATATATAATCTGCTCAGCTCCTCCTGCTCTATAACACGCTGCCTGCAGATTACATGGTGACAGGTTCTCTTTATATATAATCTGCTCAGCTCCTCCTGCTCTATAACACGCTGCCTGCAGATTACATGGTGACAGGTTCTCTTTATATATAATCTGCTCAGCTCCTCCTGCTCTATAACACGCTGCCTGCAGATTACATGGTGACAGGTTCTCTGTATATATAATCTGCTCAGCTCCTCCTGCTCTATAACACGCTGCCTGCAGATTACATGGTGACAGGTTCTCTTTATATATAATCTGCTCAGCTCCTCCTGCTCTATAACACGCTGCCTGCAGATTACATGGTGACAGGTTCTCTTTATATATAATCTGCTCAGCTCCTCCTGCTCTATAACACGCTGCCTGCAGATTACATGGTGACAGGTTCTCTTTATATATAATCTGCTCAGCTCCTCCTGCTCTATAACACGCTGCCTGCAGATTACATGGTGACAGGTTCTCTGTATATATAATCTGCTCAGCTCCTCCTGCTCTATAACACGCTGCCTGCAGATTACATGGTGACAGGTTCTCTTTATATATAATCTGCTCAGCTCCTCCTGCTCTATAACACGCTGCCTGCAGATTACATGGTGACAGGTTCTCTTTATATATAATCTGCTCAGCTCCTCCTGCTCTATAACACGCTGCCTGCAGATTACATGGTGACAGGTTCTCTTTATATATAATCTGCTCAGCTCCTCCTGCTCTATAACACGCTGCCTGCAGATTACATGGTGACAGGTTCTCTTTATATATAATCTGCTCAGCTCCTCCTGCTCTATAACACGCTGCCTGCAGATTACATGGTGACAGGTTCTCTTTATATATAATCTGCTCAGCTCCTCCTGCTCTATAACACGCTGCCTGCAGATTACATGGTGACAGGTTCTCTTTATATATAATCTGCTCAGCTCCTCCTGCTCTATAACACGCTGCCTGCAGATTACATGGTGACAGGTTCTCTTTATATATAATCTGCTCAGCTCCTCCTGCTCTATAACACGCTGCCTGCAGATTACATGGTGACAGGTTCTCTTTATATATAATCTGCTCAGCTCCTCCTGCTCTATAACACACTGCCTGCAGATTACATGGTGACAGGTTCTCTTTATATATAATCTGCTCAGCTCCTCCTGCTCTATAACACACTGCCTGCAGATTACATGGTGACAGGTTCTCTTTATATATAATCTGCTCAGCTCCTCCTGCTCTATAACACGCTGCCTGCAGATTACATGGTGACAGGTTCTCTTTATATATAATCTGCTCAGCTCCTCCTGCTCTATAACACGCTGCCTGCAGATTACATGGTGACAGGTTCTCTTTATATATAATCTGCTCAGCTCCTCCTGCTCTATAACACGCTGCCTGCAGATTACATGGTGACAGGTTCTCTTTATATATAATCTGCTCAGCTCCTCCTGCTCTATAACACGCTGCCTGCAGATTACATGGTGACAGGTTCTCTTTATATATAATCTGCTCAGCTCCTCCTGCTCTATAACACGCTGCCTGCAGATTACACGGTGACAGGTTCTCTTTATATATAATCTGCTCAGCTCCTCCTGCTCTATAACACGCTGCCTGCAGATTACATGGTGACAGGTTCTCTTTATATATAATCTGCTCAGCTCCTCCTGCTCTATAACACGCTGCCTGCAGATTACATGGTGACAGGTTCTCTGTATATATAATCTGCTCAGCTCCTCCTGCTCTATAACACGCTGCCTGCAGATTACACGGTGACAGGTTCTCTTTATATATAATCTGCTCAGCTCCTCCTGCTCTATAACACGCTGCCTGCAGATTACATGGTGACAGGTTCTCTTTATATATAATCTGCTCAGCTCCTCCTGCTCTATAACACGCTGCCTGCAGATTACATGGTGACAGGTTCTCTTTATATATAATCTGCTCAGCTCCTCCTGCTCTATAACACGCTGCCTGCAGATTACATGGTGACAGGTTCTCTGTATATATAATCTGCTCAGCTCCTCCTGCTCTATAACACGCTGCCTGCAGATTACATGGTGACAGGTTCTCTTTATATATAATCTGCTCAGCTCCTCCTGCTCTATAACACGCTGCCTGCAGATTACATGGTGACAGGTTCTCTTTATATATAATCTGCTCAGCTCCTCCTGCTCTATAACACGCTGCCTGCAGATTACATGGTGACAGGTTCTCTGTATATATAATCTGCTCAGCTCCTCCTGCTCTATAACACGCTGCCTGCAGATTACATGGTGACAGGTTCTCTTTATATATAATCTGCTCAGCTCCTCCTGCTCTATAACACGCTGCCTGCAGATTACATGGTGACAGGTTCTCTTTATATATAATCTGCTCAGCTCCTCCTGCTCTATAACACGCTGCCTGCAGATTACATGGTGACAGGTTCTCTTTATATATAATCTGCTCAGCTCCTCCTGCTCTATAACACGCTGCCTGCAGATTACATGGTGACAGGTTCTCTTTATATATAATCTGCTCAGCTCCTCCTGCTCTATAACACGCTGCCTGCAGATTACATGGTGACAGGTTCTCTTTATATATAATCTGCTCAGCTCCTCCTGCTCTATAACACGCTGCCTGCAGATTACATGGTGACAGGTTCTCTTTATATATAATCTGCTCAGCTCCTCCTGCTCTATAACACGCTGCCTGCAGATTACATGGTGACAGGTTCTCTTTATATATAATCTGCTCAGCTCCTCCTGCTCTATAACACGCTGCCTGCAGATTACATGGTGACAGGTTCTCTTTATATGTAATCTGCTCAGCTCCTCCTGCTCTATAACACGCTGCCTGCAGATTACATGGTGACAGGTTCTCTTTATATATAATCTGCTCAGCTCCTCCTGCTCTATAACACGCTGCCTGCAGATTACATGGTGACAGGTTCTCTCTATATATAATCTGCTCAGCTCCTCCTGCTCTATAACACGCTGCCTGCAGATTACATGGTGACAGGTTCTCTGTATATATAATCTGCTCAGCTCCTCCTGCTCTATAACACGCTGCCTGCAGATTACACAGTGACAGGTTCTCTTTATATATAATCTGCTCAGCTCCTCCTGCTCTATAACACGCTGCCTGCAGATTACACGGTGACAGGTTCTCTTTATATATAATCTGCTCAGCTCCTCCTGCTCTATAACACGCTGCCTGCAGATTACACGGTGACAGGTTCTCTTTATATATAATCTGCTCAGCTCCTCCTGCTCTATAACACGCTGCCTGCAGATTACATGGTGACAGGTTCTCTTTATATATAATCTGCTCAGCTCCTCCTGCTCTATAACACGCTGCCTGCAGATTACATGGTGACAGGTTCTCTTTATATATAATCTGCTCAGCTCCTCCTGCTCTATAACATGCTGCCTGCAGATTACATGGTGACAGGTTCTCTTTATATATAATCTGCTCAGCTCCTCCTGCTCTATAACATGCTGCCTGCAGATTACAAGGTGACAGGTTCTCTCTATATATAATCTGCTCAGCTCCTCCTGCTCTATAACACACTGCCTGCAGATTACATGGTGACAGGTTCTCTCTATATATAATCTGCTCAGCTCCTCCTGCTCTATAACACGCTGCCTGCAGAGTACATGGTTACAGGTTCTCTATATATAATCTGCTCAGCTTCTCCTGCTCTATAACACGCTGCCTGCAGATTACACAGTGACAGGTTCTCTTTATATATAATCTGCTCAGCTCCTCCTGCTCTATAACACGCTGCCTGCAGATTACATGGTGACAGGTTCTCTTTATATATAATCTGCTCAGCTCCTCCTGCTCTATAACACGCTGCCTGCAGATTACACAGTGACAGGTTCTCTTTATATATAATCTGCTCAGCTCCTCCTGCTCTATAACACGCTGCCTGCAGATTACATGGTGACAGGTTCTCTGTATATATAATCTGCTCAGCTCCTCCTGCTCTATAACACGCTGCCTGCAGATTACACAGTGACAGGTTCTGTGTATATATAATCTGCTCAGCTCCTCCTGCTCTATAACACGCTGCCTGCAGATTACACAGTGACAGGTCCTCTTTATATATAATCTGCTCAGCTCCTCCTGCTCTATAACACACTGCCTGCAGATTACATGGTGACAGGTTCTCTGTATATATAATCTGCTCAGCTCCTCCTGCTCTATAACACGCTGTCTGTAGATTACATGGTGACAGGTTCTCTTTATATATAATCTGCTCAGCTCCTCCTGCTCTATAACACGCTGCCTGCAGATTACATGGTGACAGGTTCTCTTTATATATAATCTGCTCAGCTCCTCCTGCTCTATAACACGCTGACTGCAGATTACATGGTGACAGGTTCTGTATATATAATCTGCTCAGCTCCTCCTGCTCTATAACACGCTGCCTGCAGATTACATGGCGACAGGTCCTCTTTATATATAATCTGCTCAGCTCCTCCTGCTCTATAACACGCTGCCTGCAGATTACATGGTGACAGGTTCTCTCTATATATAATCTGCTCAGCTCCTCCTGCTCTATAACACGCTGCCTGCAGATTACATGGTGACAGGTTCTGTGTATATTTAATCTGCTCAGCTCCTCCGGCTCTATAACACGCTGCCTGCAGATTACATGGTGACAGGTTCTCTGTATATATAATCTGCTCAGCTCCTCCTGCTCTATAACACGCTGCCTGCAGATTACATGGTGACAGGTTCTCTCTATATATAATCTGCTCAGCTCCTCCTGCTCTATAACACGCTGCCTGCAGATTACATGGTGACAGGTTCTCTGTATATATAATCTGCTCAGCTCCTCCTGCTCTATAACACGCTGCCTGCAGATTACATGGTGACAGGTTCTCTATATATATAATCTGCTCAGCTCCTCCTGCTCTATAACACACTGCCTGCAGATTACATGGTGACAGGTTCTCTTTATATATAATCTGCTCAGCTCCTCCTGCTCTATAACACGCTGCCTGCAGATTACACAGTGACAGGTTCTCTTTATATATAATCTGCTCAGCTCCTCCTGCTCTATAACACGCTGCCTGCAGATTACATGGTGACAGGTTCTCTTTATATATAATCTGCTCAGCTCCTCCTGCTCTATAACACACTGCCTGCAGATTACATGGTGACAGGTTCTCTTTATATATAATCTGCTCAGCTCCTCCTGCTCTATAACATGCTGCCTGCAGATTACATGGTGACAGGTTCTCTTTATATATAATCTGCTCAGCTCCTCCTGCTCTATAACACACTGCCTGCAGATTACATGGTGACAGGTTCTCTTTATATATAATCTGCTCAGCTCCTCCTGCTCTATAACACACTGCCTGCAGATTACATGGTGACAGGTTCTCTTTATATATAATCTGCTCAGCTCCTCCTGCTCTATAACACGCTGCCTGCAGATTACATGGTGACAGGTTCTCTTTATATATAATCTGCTCAGCTCCTCCTGCTCTATAACACGCTGCCTGCAGATTACATGGTGACAGGTTCTCTTTATATATAATCTGCTCAGCTCCTCCTGCTCTATAACACGCTGCCTGCAGATTACATGGTGACAGGTTCTCTTTATATATAATCTGCTCAGCTCCTCCTGCTCTATAACACGCTGCCTGCAGATTACATGGTGACAGGTTCTCTGTATATATAATCTGCTCAGCTCCTCCTGCTCTATAACACGCTGCCTGCAGATTACATGGTGACAGGTTCTCTTTATATATAATCTGCTCAGCTCCTCCTGCTCTATAACACGCTGCCTGCAGATTACATGGTGACAGGTTCTCTTTATATATAATCTGCTCAGCTCCTCCTGCTCTATAACACGCTGCCTGCAGATTACATGGTGACAGGTTCTCTTTATATATAATCTGCTCAGCTCCTCCTGCTCTATAACACGCTGCCTGCAGATTACATGGTGACAGGTTCTCTGTATATATAATCTGCTCAGCTCCTCCTGCTCTATAACACACTGCCTGCAGATTACATGGTGACAGGTTCTCTTTATATATAATCTGCTCAGCTCCTCCTGCTCTATAACACGCTGCCTGCAGATTACATGGTGACAGGTTCTCTTTATATATAATCTGCTCAGCTCCTCCTGCTCTATAACACACTGCCTGCAGATTACATGGTGACAGGTTCTCTTTATATATAATCTGCTCAGCTCCTCCTGCTCTATAACACGCTGCCTGCAGATTACATGGTGACAGGTTCTCTATATATAATCTGCTCAGCTCCTCCTGCTCTATAACACGCTGCCTGCAGATTACATGGTGACAGGTTCTCTTTATATATAATCTGCTCAGCTCCTCCTGCTCTATAACACGCTGCCTGCAGATTACATGGTGACAGGTTCTCTTTATATATAATCTGCTCAGCTCCTCCTGCTCTATAACACGCTGCCTGCAGATTACATGGTGACAGGTTCTCTTTATATATAATCTGCTCAGCTCCTCCTGCTCTATAACACGCTGCCTGCAGATTACATGGTGACAGGTTCTCTTTATATATAATCTGCTCAGCTCCTCCTGCTCTATAACACGCTGCCTGCAGATTACATGGTGACAGGTTCTCTTTATATATAATCTGCTCAGCTCCTCCTGCTCTATAACACGCTGCCTGCAGATTACACGGTGACAGGTTCTCTTTATATATAATCTGCTCAGCTCCTCCTGCTCTATAACACGCTGCCTGCAGATTACATGGTGACAGGTTCTCTGTATATATAATCTGCTCAGCTCCTCCTGCTCTATAACACGCTGCCTGCAGATTACATGGTGACAGGTTCTCTTTATATATAATCTGCTCAGCTCCTCCTGCTCTATAACACGCTGCCTGCAGATTACATGGTGACAGGTTCTCTTTATATATAATCTGCTCAGCTCCTCCTGCTCTATAACACGCTGCCTGCAGATTACATGGTGACAGGTTCTCTGTATATATAATCTGCTCAGCTCCTCCTGCTCTATAACACGCTGCCTGCAGATTACATGGTGACAGGTTCTCTTTATATATAATCTGCTCAGCTCCTCCTGCTCTATAACACGCTGCCTGCAGATTACATGGTGACAGGTTCTCTTTATATATAATCTGCTCAGCTCCTCCTGCTCTATAACACACTGCCTGCAGATTACATGGTGACAGGTTCTCTTATATATAATCTGCTCAGCTCCTCCTGCTCTATAACACGCTGCCTGCAGATTACATGGTGACAGGTTCTCTTTATATATAATCTGCTCAGCTCCTCCTGCTCTATAACACGCTGCCTGCAGATTACATGGTGACAGGTTCTCTTTATATATAATCTGCTCAGCTCCTCCTGCTCTATAACACGCTGCCTGCAGATTACATGGTGACAGGTTCTCTTTATATATAATCTGCTCAGCTCCTCCTGCTCTATAACACGCTGCCTGCAGATTACATGGTGACAGGTTCTCTTTATATATAATCTGCTCAGCTCCTCCTGCTCTATAACACGCTGCCTGCAGATTACACGGTGACAGGTTCTCTTTATATATAATCTGCTCAGCTCCTCCTGCTCTATAACACGCTGCCTGCAGATTACATGGTGACAGGTTCTCTGTATATATAATCTGCTCAGCTCCTCCTGCTCTATAACACGCTGCCTGCAGATTACATGGTGACAGGTTCTCTGTATATATAATCTGCTCAGCTCCTCCTGCTCTATAACACGCTGCCTGCAGATTACACGGTGACAGGTTCTCTTTATATATAATCTGCTCAGCTCCTCCTGCTCTATAACACGCTGCCTGCAGATTACATGGTGACAGGTTCTCTTTATATATAATCTGCTCAGCTCCTCCTGCTCTATAACACGCTGCCTGCAGATTACATGGTGACAGGTTCTCTTTATATATAATCTGCTCAGCTCCTCCTGCTCTATAACACACTGCCTGCAGATTACATGGTGACAGGTTCTCTGTATATATAATCTGCTCAGCTCCTCCTGCTCTATAACACGCTGCCTGCAGATTACACAGTGACAGGTTCTCTGTATATATAATCTGCTCAGCTCCTCCTGCTCTATAACACGCTGCCTGCAGATTACATGGTGACAGGTTCTCTTTATATATAATCTGCTCAGCTCCTCCTGCTCTATAACACGCTGCCTGCAGATTACATGGTGACAGGTTCTCTTTATATATAATCTGCTCAGCTCCTCCTGCTCTATAACACGCTGCCTGCAGATTACATGGTGACAGGTTCTCTTTATATATAATCTGCTCAGCTCCTCCTGCTCTATAACACGCTGCCTGCAGATTACATGGTGACAGGTTCTCTGTATATATAATCTGCTCAGCTCCTCCTGCTCTATAACACGCTGCCTGCAGATTACATGGTGACAGGTTCTCTTTATATATAATCTGCTCAGCTCCTCCTGCTCTATAACACGCTGCCTGCAGATTACACGGTGACAGGTTCTCTTTATATATAATCTGCTCAGCTCCTCCTGCTCTATAACACACTGCCTGCAGATTTCATGGTGACAGGTTCTCTTTATATATAATCTGCTCAGCTCCTCCTGCTCTATAACACGCTGCCTGCAGATTACATGGTGACAGGTTCTCTTTATATATAATCTGCTCAGCTCCTCCTGCTCTATAACACGCTGCCTGCAGATTACATGGTGACAGGTTCTCTTTATATATAATCTGCTCAGCTCCTCCTGCTCTATAACACACTGCCTGCAGATTACATGGTGACAGGTTCTCTTTATATATAATCTGCTCAGCTCCTCCTGCTCTATAACACGCTGCCTGCAGATTACATGGTGACAGGTTCTCTTTATATATAATCTGCTCAGCTCCTCCTGCTCTATAACACGCTGCCTGCAGATTACACGGTGACAGGTACTCTTTATATATAATCTGCTCAGCTCCTCCTGCTCTATAACACACTGCCTGCAGATTACATGGTGACAGGTTCTCTTTATATATAATCTGCTCAGCTCCTCCTGCTCTATAACACGCTGCCTGCAGATTACACCGTGACAGGTTCTCTTTATATATAATCTGCTCAGCTCCTCCTGCTCTATAACACGCTGCCTGCAGATTACATCAGTGACAGGTTCTCTGTATATATAATCTGCTCAGCTCCTCCTGCTCTATAACACGCTGCCTGCAGATTACATGGTGACAGGTTCTCTTTATATATAATCTGCTCAGCTCCTCCTGCTCTATAACACGCTGCCTGCAGATTACATGGTGACAGGTTCTCTTTATATATAATCTGCTCAGCTCCTCCTGCTCTATAACACACTGCCTGCAGATTACACGGTGACAGGTTCTCTGTATATATAATCTGCTCAGCTCCTCCTGCTCTATAACACACTGCCTGCAAGATTACATGGTGACAGGTTCTCTCTATATATAATCTGCTCAGCTCCTCCTGCTCTATAACACGCTGCCTGCAGATTACACGGTGACAGGTTCTCTGTATATATAATCTGCTCAGCTCCTCCTGCTCTATAACACGCTGCCTGCAGATTACATGGTGACAGGTTCTCTTTATATATAATCTGCTCAGCTCCTCCTGCTCTATAACACGCTGCCTGCAGATTACATGGTGACAGGTTCTCTGTATATATAATCTGCTCAGCTCCTCCTGCTCTATAACACGCTGCCTGCAGATTACATGGTGACAGGTTCTCTTTATATATAATCTGCTCAGCTCCTCCTGCTCTATAACACGCTGCCTGCAGATTACATGGTGACAGGTTCTCTTTATATATAATCTGCTCAGCTCCTCCTGCTCTATAACACGCTGCCTGCAGATTACACGGTGACAGGTTCTCTTTATGTATAATCTGCTCAGCTCCTCCTGCTCTATAACACGCTGCCTGCAGATTACATGGTGACAGGTTCTCTTTATATATAATCTGCTCAGCTCCTCCTGCTCTATAACACACTGCCTGCAGATTACATGGTGACAGGTTCTCTTTATATATAATCTGCTCAGCTCCTCCTGCTCTATAACACGCTGCCTGCAGATTACATAGTGACAGGTTCTCTATATATATATATATAATCTGCTCAGCTCCTCCTGCTCTATAACACGCTGCCTGCAGATTACATGGTGACAGGTTCTCTTTATATATAATCTGCTCAGCTCCTCCTGCTCTATAACACGCTGCCTGCAGATTACATGGTGACAGGTTCTCTTTATATATAATCTGCTCAGCTCCTCCTGCTCTATAACACGCTGCCTGCAGATTACATGGTGACAGGTTCTCTGTATATATAATCTGCTCAGCTCCTCCTGCTCTATAACACGCTGCCTGCAGATTACATGGTGACAGGTTCTCTTTATATATAATCTGCTCAGCTCCTCCTGCTCTATAACACGCTGCCTGCAGATTACATGGTGACAGGTTCTCTTTATATATAAT
Organism: Bufotes viridis; assembly: GCA_033119425.1. NCBI lineage: Eukaryota > Metazoa > Chordata > Amphibia > Anura > Bufonidae > Bufotes > Bufotes viridis. The sequence goes on along the minus strand of CM065590.1, from coordinate 596,395,573 downwards.
CTGCTCAGCTCCTCCTGCTCTATAACACGCTGCCTGCAGATTACATGGTGACAGGTTCTCTTTATATATAATCTGCTCAGCTCCTCCTGCTCTATAACACGCTGCCTGCAGATTACATGGTGACAGGTTCTGTGTATATATAATCTGCTCAGCTCCTCCTGCTCTATAACACGCTGCCTGCAGATTACATGGTGACAGGTTCTCTTTATATATGATCTGCTCAGCTCCTCCTGCTCTATAACACGCTGCCTGCAGATTACAGGGTGACAGGTTCTCTGTATATATAATCTGCTCAGCTCCTCCTGCTCTAGAACATGCTGCCTGCAGCTTACATGGTGACAGGTTCTCTTTATATATAATCTGCTCAGCTCCTCCTGCTCTATAACACGCTGCCTGCAGATTACATGGTGACAGGTTCTCTTTATATATAGTCTGCTCAGCTCCTCCTGCTCTATAACACACTGCCTGCAGATTACATGGTGACAGGTTCTCTTTATATATAGTCTGCTCAGCTCCTCCTGCTCTATAACACACTGCCTGCAGATTACATGGTGACAGGTTCTCTTTATATATAATCTGCTCAGCTCCTCCTGCTCTATAACACACTGCCTGCAGATTACATGGTGACAGGTTCCCTTTAAGCGCACTACAGCTTCAGCTCCACATCCGGTCTTCGTATTTTCCGGATCTCGCATTGTAATAGTCCCCGCTCTGTAGAACGTCCATCACTGCGCTGACGATGCTCTGTAAACGAGATTAAATTAACCCATTATTACTTTATGCACGATCTCGGATTCATTACTGCAGATAAATGGATCGGAGGCAGCGACCTCGGGTGAACCTGTGCGCTGAGAAGGACGCACAACGTCCGCAGCCTCAGAGGGGTAGTGCTGCTGCTCTTACTGAAAGAGAGAATCATGGAGATGAAAGCAAAAGGAAAGAAAAAATATAATAAATCCTAATTCAATAGACAAACTTGTATGTGTGATACCTAGTGCAGGGCCTGAGGGGGTGGAGCATGACACCGGGATTCTGATACCCTGTCCCCTCAGGGTCCATGTACCAGACCAGACTCCCCTGTATACAGACCCCAGACAGGACCTCTCCTGTATACAGACCCCAGACTTCAGACTTCCCCTGTATACAGACCCCACACCAGTCTTCTCCTGTATACAGACCCCAGATCAGACTTTTCCTGTATACAGACCCCAGACCAGACCTCCCTTGTATACAGACCACAGAGTTCCCCCATATACAGACCTCCCTGTATCCAGACCTCAGATCAGACCTCTCCTGTATACAAATCCCAGACCAGACCTCACCTGTATACAGACTCCAGACCGGACCTCCTTGTATACAGACCCCATACAAGACCCCCTGTATATAGACCCTAGATCAGACCTCCCCTGTATACAGACCCCAGACCTCCCCTGTATACAGATCCCAGACCTCCCCTGTATACAGATCCCAGACCCGACCTCCTCTGTATACAGATCACAGACCAGACCTCCCCTATATACAGACCCCAGACGAGACATCCCCTGTATACAGACACCAGAACTTCCCCCCTGCACATACAGACCCCAGGCAGGACCTCCCTTGTATACAGACCCCAGACCAGAACTCCTTCCCTGTATACAAACCCCAGACCAGGCCTCCCCTGTATGCTGACCAGACCTCCCCTGTATACAGACCCCAGACCAGACAACCCTGTATACAGACCCCAGACTCCTCTGTATACAGACCCCAGACCTCCCCAGTATACAGACCCCAGACCGGACCTCCCCTGTATACAGACCCCAGACCAGATCTCCCCTGTATACAGACCACAGAACTCCCCCATATACAGACCCCCTCTGTATACAGACCCCAGACCAGTCTTCTCCTGTATTACAGACCCCAGATCAGACCTTTTCTGTATACAGACCCCAGACCAGACCTCCCTTGTATACAGACCACAGAGTTCCCCATATACAGACCCCCTCTGTATCCAGACCTCAGATCAGTCCTCTCCTGTATACAGACCCCAGATCAGACTTTTCCTGTATACAGACCCTAGATCAGACCTCCCCTGTATACAGACCAAAGACCAGACCTCCCATGTATACAGATCCCAGACCCGACCTCCCTGTATACAGATCCCAGACCAGATCTCCCCTGTATGCTGACCAGACTTCCCCTATATACAGACCCCAGACCAGACATCCCCTGTATACAGACACCAGAACTTCCCCCCTGCACATACAGACTCCAGACCAGACCTCCTTCCCTGTATACAGACCCCAGAACAGACAACCCTGTATACAGACCCCAGATCCTCCAATGTATACACACTCCAGACCAGACCTCCTCTGTATACAGACCCCAGACCAGACCTCCCCTGTATACAGACCCCATACCAGACCTCCCTGTACACAGACCCCAGACCTCCCCTGTACACAGACCCCAGACCTCCCCTGTATACAGACCCCAGACCTCCCCTGTATACAGACCCCAGACCAGACCTCCCCTGTATACAGACCCCTGACCAGGCCTCCCCTGTATACAGACCCCAGACCTCCCTTGTATACAGACCCCAGATCAGCCCTGTATACAGACCCCAGACCAGACCTCCCCTGTACACAGACCCCAGACCTCCCCTGTATACAGACCCCAGACCTCCCCCTGTATACAGACCCCAGATCTCCCCTGTATACAGACCCCAGACCAGACCTCCTCTGTATACAGACCCCAGGCCTCCCCCTGTATACAGACCCCAGATCTCCCCTGTATACAGACCCCAGACCAGACCTCCTCTGTATACAGACCTCAGGCCTTCCCTGTATACAGACACCAGAACGTCCCCCCTGCACATACAGACCCCAGACCACTTAAAGGCTTCAGGCCAAACCCACTCCTAAGGAGACCCCATAGTAATGTGTCATTCTAGAAAAATGAAAATCCTCGCAGGACTTACATCGTCCCCTTATCATATGGATAAGATCGTACGGTCATGGAAATTTCCAGGTTAGTGGAGTGACATAGGGCAACCCATTAGACCTCCCAGTAAGTGCATCCATTGACTTCACTCCTGAAGATGAGTGGACTCCCCCTTTAACACCCATCATGTCCTAATAGGGCTGGAGTCAGGAATTCTCTATTAATTATTTATCCAAAGAATAATCCATCAGTGAGTAGTCGGTGAAAGGCATGAGTGCAGTACAAGACCCAGCCACAGTCATAAGATGTCGCTATACCGAGGAGCAAGGAAGGAGGCTACGGAGCTACAGCAATCAGGACAGAACCAGCGGTAAAACTGCAAGTGTGACAAAGCCTCAGCGAGGAACCACATGTGTCTGTCCGGTGGGTTGTTGCTCGAGAAGCTGCTGATCTTCTGCTATGTGTGCACTGGATTCTAATAGCTCACTGCTAGTTGCACTGTCAGGCCACTTCTTGTCAGCAGAGGGCGCTGTGGTTCTTCATGCAAGACATCTGCTGTGCACCTACTGCGCGGTGCGAACCCCCAGTAATGCTCCAGGAGCGCCACAACCTGCCCGCGGAATCGACATGGATTTCTGCAGTGATACAAACACAATGTCACTAACACACAGGTTGTACCAATCATGTCTTTTATACAAGACGCAGAGGAAAAAGTAAATTTCATAACCTGTCGATTCCTCCGGCGATCACCGCCACCAAACACGTCCCGAAGCTACAAATAAGAGACCACTATAATACTGACCACTTCCCAGAAGCATTGTGGGACATCCAGGTGGTCTCAGGTAAAGTGTATTTTTGGGCAGACGCGGCTTCCTACACGTCGTCCTTCCAGGGTGACCATTCCTCCGTGTTTTCCTACCAGTGGACACATGAAGTCCGTAGAGTCATATGGACCGCATCGACTTTCGCGGTTACCCTTTGGTCCTTTCTCACCAGGATTGTCTTGGAGAGAAGGGAGCTGTCTCCTAAGGAGACCGTCTACAGTCCAGAATAATTAGACTATCCGTGGTCTGATTTACACCCAGGTCTTCAGCTTCATGCATCTCTGTAACATGTCTTCTAAAAGTTATTTGCATCAAGGAAGAGTTCACACTAAGCAATCTTTATTAAAAAGCCTTGTGTGCCTAAACAGGCAAATGACCTCATCTCTCTCCATCCTTTAACAGCAACCAGAGCTGCACTCACTATTCTGCTGGTGGAGTCACTGTGTACATACATTACTTATCCTGTACTGATCCTGAGTTACATCCTGCATTATACTCCAGAGCTGCACTCACTATTCTGCTGGTGCAGTCACTCTGTACATACATTACTTATCCTGTACTGATCCTCAGTTACATCCTGTATTATACTCCAGAGCTGCACTCACTATTCTGCTGGTGCAGTCACTGTGTACATACATTACTTATCCTGTACTGATCCTGAGTTACATCCTGTATTATACCCCAGAGCTGCACTCACTATTCTGCTGGTGCAGTCACTGTGTACATACATTACTTATCCTGTACTGATCCTGAGTTACATCCTGTATTATACTCCAGAGCTGCACTCACTATTCTGCTGGTGCAGTCACTGTGTACATACATTACTTATCCTGTACTGATCCTGAGTTACATCCTGTATTATACCCCAGAGCTGCACTCACTATTCTGCTGGTGCAGTCACTGTGTACATACATTACTTATCCTGTACTGATCCTGAGTTACATCCTGTATTATACTCCAGAGCTGCACTCACTATTCTGCTGGTGCAGTCACTGTGTACATACATTACTTATCCTGTACTGATCCTGAGTTACATCCTGTATTATACTCCAGAGCTGCACTCACTATTCTGCTGGTGGAGTCACTGTGTACATACATTACTTATCCTGTACTGATCCTGAGTTACATCCTGTATTATACTCCAGAGCTGCACTCACTATTCTGCTGGTGCAGTCACTGTGTACATACATTACTTATCCTGTACTGATCCTGAGTTACATCCTGTATTATACTCCAGAGCTGCACTCACTATTCTGCTGGTGCAGTCACTGTGTACATACATTACTTATCCTGTACTGATCCTGAGTTACATCCTGTATTATACTCCCAGAGCTGCACTCACTATTCTGCTGGTGCAGTCACTGTGTACATACATTACTTATCCTGTACTGATCCTGAGTTACATCCTGTATTATACTCCAGAGCTGCACTCACTATTCTGCTGGTGCAGTCACTGTGTACATACATTACTTATCCTGTACTGATCCTGAGTTACATCCTGTATTATACTCCAGAGCTGCACTCACTATTCTGCTGGTGCAGTCACTGTGTACATACATTACTTATCCTGTACTGATCCTGAGTTACATCCTGTATTATACTCCAGAGCTGCACTCACTATTCTGCTGGTGCAGTCACTGTGTACATACATTACTTATCCTGTACTGATCCTGAGTTACATCCTGTATTATACTCCAGAGCTGCACTCACTATTCTGCTGGTGCAGTCACTGTGTACATACATTACTTATCCTGTACTGATCCTGAGTTACATCCTGTATTATACTCCAGAGCTGCACTCACTATTCTGCTGGTGCAGTCACTGTGTACATACATTACTTATCCTGTACTGATCCTGAGTTACATCCTGTATTATACCCCAGAGCTGCACTCACTATTCTGCTGGTGCAGTCACTGTGTACATACATTACTTATCCTGTACTGATCCTGAGTTACATCCTGTATTATACTCCAGAGCTGCACTCACTATTCTGCTGGTGCAGTCACTGTGTACATACATTACTTATCCTGTACTGATCCTGAGTTACATCCTGTATTATACTCCAGAGCTGCACTCACTATTCTGCTGGTGCAGTCACTGTGTACATACATTACTTATCCTGTACTGATCCTGAGTTACATCCTGTATTATACTCCAGAGCTGCACTCACTATTCTGCTGGTGCAGTCACTGTGTACATACATTACTTATCCTGTACTGATCCTGAGTTACATCCTGTATTATACTCCAGAGCTGCACTCACTATTCTGCTGGTGCAGTCACTGTGTACATACATTACTTATCCTGTACTGATCCTGAGTTACATCCTGTATTATACTCCAGAGCTGCACTCACTATTCTGCTGGTGCAGTCACTGTGTACATACATTACTTATCCTGTACTGATCCTGAGTTACATCCTGTATTATACTCCAGAGCTGCACTCACTATTCTGCTGGTGCAGTCACTGTGTACATACATTACTTATCCTGTACTGATCCTGAGTTACATCCTGTATTATACTCCAGAGCTGCACTCACTATTCTGCTGGTGCAGTCACTGTGTACATACATTACTTATCCTGTACTGATCCTGAGTTACATCCTGTATTATACTCCAGAGCTGCACTCACTATTCTGCTGGTGCAGTCACTGTGTACATACATTACTTATCCTGTACTGATCCTGAGTTACATCCTGTATTATACTCCAGAGCTGCACTCACTATTCTGCTGGTGCAGTCACTGTGTACATACATTACTTATCCTGTACTGATCCTGAGTTACATCCTGTATTATACTCCAGAGCTGCACTCACTATTCTGCTGGTGCAGTCACTGTGTACATACATTACTTATCCTGTACTGATCCTGAGTTACATCCTGTATTATACTCCAGAGCTGCACTCACTATTCTGCTGGTGCAGTCACTGTGTACATACATTACTTATCCTGTACTGATCCTGAGTTACATCCTGTATTATACCCCAGAGCTGCACTCACTATTCTGCTGGTGCAGTCACTGTGTACATACATTACTTATCCTGTACTGATCCTGAGTTACATCCTGTATTATACCCCAGAGCTGCACTCACTATTCTGCTGGTGCAGTCACTGTGTTAGTATATAAAATGAGGCTGCTCGGACTGGGAGAAAACTCTGTATCTTCTTAGGGCATTTCAATAATGCAGACATGTCACCGGGGTGTCATGGAGGGTGAGACCGGGTGCGGAGGAGGACTCCAGGGCCACCGCCAACTCATTGATGTAGATGCTGAAGAGGGCTGGACTGAGGCTGCCGCCCTGTCCGACTCCTCGGGTCTTCACCCATTACCTTCACGCTGCATCTATTCTCAGAGTAGGAACTTCTGATGACTTCTATTTCACTTTCCAGAGGTTTCGGGAATAGGCCACATTGAGTCAAAGGCCTTCTTAAAGTCCAGGTATGGATCTTTTCATGCTTTGTGTTGTGGACATGGCTCTTGGTGAGGCTTGGCAGGGGGTAGATGTGGTCCGTGGTGCGGTGGTTTGGACATGGCTCTTGGTGAGGCTCAGCAGGGTGTAGATGTGGTCCGTGGTCCGGTGGTTTGGACATGGCTCTTGGTGAGGCTCGGCAGGCGGTAGATGTGGTCCGTGGTGCGGTGGTTTGGACATGGCTCTTGGTGAGGCTTGGCAGGGGGTAGATGTGGTCCGTGGTGCGGTGGTTTGGACATGGCTCTTGGTGAGGCTCGGCAGGGGGTAGATGTGGTCAGTGGTGCGGTGGTTTGGACATGGCTCTTGATGAGGCTCGGCAGGGTGTAGATGTGGTCCGTGGTCCGGTGGTTTGGACATGGCTCTTGGTGAGGCTCGGCAGGGGGTAGATGTGGTCCGTGGTGCGGTGGTTTGGACATGGCTCTTGATGAGGCTCGGCAGGGTGTAGATGTGGTCCGTGGTGCGGTGGTTTGGACATGGCTCTTGATGAGGCTCGGCAGGGGGTAGATGTGGTCCGTGGTGCGGTGGTTTGGACATGGCTCTTGAGGCTCGGCAGGGGGTAGATGTGGTCCGAGGAGCGGTGGTTTGGACATGGCTCTTGGTGAGGCTCGACAGGGGGTAGATGTGGTCCGTGGTGCGGTGGTTTGGACATGGCTCTTGATGAGGATCGGCAGGGGGTACATGTGGTCTGTGGTGCGGTGGTTTGGACATGGCTCTTGGTGAGGCTCGGCAGGGGGTAGATGTGGTCCGTGGTGCGGTGGTTTGGACATGGCTCTTGGTGAGGCTCAGCAAGGGGTAGATGTGGTCCGAGGAGCGGTGGTTTGGACATGGCTCTTGGTGAGGCTCAGCAGGGGTAGATGTGGTCTGTGGTGCGGTGGTTTGGACATGGCTCTTGATGAGGCTCGGCAGGGTGTAGATGTGGTCCGTGGTGCGGTGGTTTGGACATGGCTCTTGATGAGGCTCGGCAGGGGGTAGATGTGGTCCGTGGTGCGGTGGTTTGGCATGAAGACTGCTTGGCTTCTTCTGAGGATGTTATGCTGGGCGAGGAAGCTGCGGATCCTCTTATTCAGGATACTGCTGAGGAGTTTTCCTAGGTTGGTGCTGACACATATCCCCCAACAGCTGACCAGGTCATACCCATCTCCACTCTTGTGTATGGGGGAGATGAGGCCCTGGTTCCGGCTCTGGGGGAAGTAGCCGGCACTCAGCACGACATTGTAGAGTTTTACTATAGCGGCCTAGATACCTGGCGGGCTGTATCTGATCATTTCTGGAAGGATCTCATCTGGGCCGCTGGCTTTACCCTTTGTCAATGAGATCCTACAGTGCAATTATCCAGAGGGTTTGGGAAATTGTTGTTTTTTTCCTCCATATCCTTTAGTCCTGATCTCTTTTTGTTCTCGGCTTTGGTCCTCCTTCGGGATGTCTTTGTAACAGTCCTTGAAGTACTGGAGAAAGATGTTGCCTCTTGGAGGTAGGGGGTTCTTACTGGTTTTGTCCATGAGCTTCCATAGTTCCCAGAAGGAGTTGTCTTGGAGTTAGAGCAGCTTGGTCGAGATGAGGATGGCTCAGTATATAGGTTTCCCTCAGACTTGGGTCGTTTGGTTCTTGGAGTTTTCTATTTGAGGACGCGCTTTCCTTTATATCTTTACACTCCCGGTCGAACCAACTGTTGGGTTTTTCTTTTCTTGGCCTCTTGTTGTTGCACCTTTTGAGGTTGGACATTTCTGCCATGGTATAAAGTATATTATTAAAGAGGACCTTTCATGTTTTTTTTTTTTAGGTTAGATAAATACCTGTACTTGCGGGGTAACCCCCCCGTGATGCTGCCACCCTGCCTGTTTTTTTTTAAATATTGCTCCTACGCCCGCTGTGCCCCCTGTAGTTTTCCCGTTTATCATTGGTACAGGGAGGAGGAGACGCCAGGGTTTCTTAAAGGGCGTCATCTTCTACTTGGATCGCAGCACAGCCAGGGAGAAGGAGACGCCCATTGAGAAACTGGCGTCTCCTCCTCCCTGTACCGATACTCAGTATTACCATACTGAGCGGGAAAACTACAGTGGGGCATAGGAGCAATATTAAAAAAAAAACAGGCAGGGTGGCAGCATCAGCAAGCACAGCTATTGACAGGTCCTCCTTGAAGTCTTTTACCGTGAGATTTCTTCCTTCTGCGTTCAGCACTTTATTATGGAGCATCTCCTGGATCTCTTCTCGGTTGTTGGTCTCTATGTATTTCGGGGACGGTCTGCTGTGCTGTTTGTGCAGATGGTTTGAACTCTGTTGTTGGTGACTTTTCCTTAGAGTTTTGTCTTGTGCGGGGTCTGGGCCGGGGGTCTCGGTTGGTATTGAGGTGATTATTGTCATTTGGGTGGTGCTGGTTTATGGGGGGTGCCGTCTGCCATAGCTCTGGCTTTAGCCGCCGGCTCGGTGTTGATGCCCCGGGTGATGTCTTCAGGGAGGTCCTTTCTTGGGAGCAGAGATGACAGGAGGATATTATATGATGTGTTCTGTGGTCTTAGCCACACGACAGAAATCACCCTGAAAAGTCTCCTTGTGTTAGTCTATAATCAGGACGTGGCGACTGCTCCCGTGTCGTCTCATGTCCGTGTCCTGCCCGCTGCTCAGTCGTGTTGCTGGTCCTATATCTGGGTTCTCTCTATCTGTCTGTCTCTCTCTTTCTCTCTCTCTCTGTCTCTTTCTCTGTCTGTCTCTCTCTGTCTGTCTTTCTATGTCTGTCTCTCTCTCTCTGTCTGTCTTTCTCTGTCTGTCTCTCTCTCTCTGTCTGTCTTTGTCTGTCTCTCTCTCTCTGTCTGTCTTTCTCTGTCTGTCTCTCTCTGTCTGTCTTTCTATGTCTGTCTCTCTCTCTCTGTCTGTCTTTCTCTGTCTGTCTCTCTCTCTCTGTCTGTCTTTGTCTGTCTCTCTCTCTCTGTCTGTCTTTCTCTGTCTGTCTCGCTCTCTCTGTCTGTCTCTGTGACAATGTTACTCCTGTATTTGTTTGAGAAAGGCTCTAAGGCCCCATTCACACGTCCGTAGTTTGTTGCGGATCGGCAGCACCCCATGCCGGCACTCCCCATAGAGATGCCTATTCTTCTCCACAGGCTGCGGACAAGAATAGGACATGCTCTATCTTTTGCGGAGCCGGATGTTTTGGGGCCGAAACCCAGAAGTTCAGGACCGCGGCTCCGCAAATGCAGAAGCAGAGAGCACATAGTTTGCTCTCCGCATCACGTCCGGCCCCATTCACAATGAATGGGTCCGCATCTAGTCGCAGAATTGCGGAATAGATGCGGACTAAAGTGCGGACGTGTGAATGGGGCCTAATGTTGAGCTAAAACAATCAATGGATACTTTTAGTGTGTTGTAACATTGAAGAGCTCAGCCGGTATTCTATATTACATCAACGGATAGATAATGTGATAGATCTATCCATATGCCTATCTATCTATCTATCTATCTAATAATCTATCTTTGCTGTATCTATTTATCTATCTATCTCATATTCTATCTATCTATCTATCCATCTCCTATCTATCTATCTATCTATTATCAATCTATCTATCTATCTATCTATCTATCTATCTATTATCAATCTATCTATCTCTCTCCTATCTATCATCTATCTATCTATCTATCTATTATCTATCTATCTATCTATTATCTATCTATCTATCTATCTATCTATCTATCTATCATCTATCTATCTCATATCTATCTATCTCATATCTATCTATCTATCTATCTATTATCAATCTATCTCCTATCTATCTATCTATCTATCTATCTATCCATCTCCTATCTATCTATCTATCTATCTATCTATCTATCTATCTATCAATCTATCAATCTATCATCTATCTATCTATCTATCCCCTATCTATCTATCTATCTCATATCTATCTATCTATCTATCTATTATCAATCTATCTATCTATCTATCTATCTATCATCTATCTATCTAATAATCTATCTATCTCATATCTATCTATCTATCTATCTATCTATGTTGTATCTATTTATCTATCTATCTATCTATCTATGTCGTATCTATCTATCTATCTGAGATGGATCGATACAACATAGATAGATAATGTGATGGATAGATAGATAAATATGATATAAATAATAGATAGGTGATAGATGATAGAGAGATAAATAGAGGTAGATAGACAGATAGTTATATGATATAGATAAATAGATATATCACATTAGTATGAGGTAAATAGCTCACTGCGCCTGCGCCGAATACACAAGCGGATGGCGCAGGCGCGGGATTTTTGCTGGAGGCAGGAGAGCGGCGCTGCCTGGCCTGTCAATCACAAGAAGAGGGGCGTGGCCACAGGTTGGAACACGGAGCCTCTAGGAGCAGGGGCAATGCCCTCCCTGCTCCTAGAGGCTAATTTGAATATAATATAAAGACATTTTCTAGCGTTATAAAAGGTCAGAGGGCACATGATTACCATTATTAGGATGGTCTGAGCTTCTGAGGCCCAAATCTGGTGACAGAAACCCTTTAATAAATAAAACCTTCATTAATAAAACGGCGTGCTGCAGATGGGGGTAGATAGATAAATAGATAGATATGAGATAGATAGATAGATAGATAGATATGAGATATGATAGATAGATAGATAGATAGATAGATAGATAGATAGATAGATAGATAGATATGAGATACAAAAAAAGGAAAATGAGAAGCAGCACACTGTCTTCCTGGGTGCAACTCCCGCACTGGTCCCCAACACGGTCCACTAGATACAAATTCGGAAAACGCAGGCAGCACTCCAATAACAAGGTGGTTTATTGGCCCAGTGTAATACAAGCAACGTTTCAACTGTTCAATACAGTCTTTATCAAGCTCAGGTCAGCGTGTGTCTTGTGCAGTATATAAAGCAGTGCACATCTTAATTGGCAATTAATCAAAATATCATAAAAACATTCATAAAAAGGCACATAATGTGAATCATACAGTACTGTACATCAAAGTGCTGGTGCTTCATTTCATTACATCACAGTGAACAGTGATGTGCACTGCTTTATATACTGCACAAGACACACGCTGACCTGAGCTTGATAAAGACTGTATTGAACAGTTGAAACGTTGCTTGTATTACACTGGGCCAATAAACCACCTTGTTATTGGAGTGCTGCCTGCGTTTTCCGAATTTGTTTTTAGATATGAGATAGATAGATAGATAGATAGATAGATAGATATGAGATAGATAGATAGATAGATAGATAATAGATAGATATGAGATAGATAGATATGAGATAGATAGATATGAGATAGATAGATATGAGATAGATAGATAGATATGAGATAGATAGATAGATATGAGATAGATAGATAGATAGATAGATAATAGATAATGTGACGTGCTGCAGATGGGGGTAGATTGCGGCATTCATCACCAATATAAACCAATAAGATATAAATAACTGAAAAATAGAATAAAAATACAAGATACAAATATTGGAAAAAAATACCCAAAAAACTTAAAAAATAGTCCACATTAGCGTTTATGTTTGTCTTATGTGACTGTACTTTCCGCGTCTCCTCCGCACGCCCGCAGCAGCCGCTCTCCGGTATCCACGCTGTGGGCGATCCTTAGCTGGCCACGTGGGCCGGGGCAGCGCTCGCGGGAACATTTCTCTGTCACTGAATAAAGATAACTGTAGAAGGGTTTCTGGGATTCGGAGCGCTAGAATATTCCAATCTGTTACAAAACTTTCTTAGTTGTCTGGATGATCTATCTCATATCTATATCTCCTATCTATCTATCTATCTATCTATCTGATATCTATATCTCCTATCTATCTATCTATCTATCTATCTTTCTCTCTATCTATCTATATATCTATCTCAAATCTATTGTATCTATCTATCTATCTATCTATCTATCTATCTATCTCATATCTATTATCTATCTATCTATCTATCTATCTATCTATCTCATATCTATATCTCCTATCTATCTATCTATCTATCTATCTATCTATCTATCTATCTTTCTCTCTATCTATCTATATATCTATCTCAAATCTATTGTATCTATCTATCTATCTATCTATCTCATATCTATCTATCTATCTATCTCATATCTATCTATCTATCTATCTATCTATCTATCTATCTATCTATCTCATATCTATATCTCCTATCTATCTATCTATCTATCTATCTCTCTATCTATCTATCTATCTCATATCTATCTATCTCATATCTATCTATCTATCTATCTATCTCATATCTATCTATCTATCTATCTCATATCTATCTATCTATCTATCTATCTATCTATCTATCCATCTCATATATATCTATCTATCTATCTATCTATCTCATATCTATCTATCTATCTATCTATCTATCTCATATCTATCTATCTATCCATCTATCTCATATCTATCTATCTATCTATCTATCTATCTATCTATCTCATATCTATCTATCTATCTATCTATCTATCTATCTATCTCATATCTATCTATCTATCTATCTCTCTCATATCTATCTATCTATCTCATATCTATCTATCTATCTATCTCATATCTATCTATCTATCTATGTATCTCATATCTATCTATCTATATATCTATCTCAAATCTATTGTATCTATCTATCTCATATCTATCATCTATCTGTCTATCTATCTATCTATCTATCTATCTATCTCATATCTATCTATCCATCTATCTATCTGCCTATCTCATATCTATCTATCTATCTATCTATCTATCTATCTATCATCTATCTGATATCTATCTATCTATCTATCTATCTCATATCTATCTATCTCCTATCTATCTATCTATCTATCTATCTATCTATCTATCTATCTATCTAATGTCTATCTATCTATTATCTATCTATCTATCTATTATCTATCTATCTATCTATCTATCTATCTATTATCTATCTATCTATCTATCTATCTATCTATCCTCTATCTATTATCTATCTCATAGGTAAGACCTTTATAATCTTTGTTATGAACTTCCTTGAAGTGTCTCGATACGTATCCGTTTTTGATATTTGTCGAATGTTCTGATATCCTTGTTTTCAGGGCCCTTTCTGTCCGCCCGATATATCGCTTTCGGCACGGACACTGTATCATATAAACTCTGCTGCTGGAACTGCACGTGAGAAAATGTTTTATTTCTAAGGAAAATGAGCTATGGGTTGAAATTGCCTTAGTGTTTTTCTTTCCGGAAATGATGCGTTTCCCACATCAAAAAAAGCCGTTTAGGCCAATCCAATTACGCATTATAATTGGTTCTTTCTGTTTTTGTTTAATGGAAGGGGCTACTTTTATACCCAAATGTGGGGCCCTGGTATCTGTGATTTGTGGTAAGCTGGGTGTAAGATTGAGGTCAATGGCCTTTGATTATTGATTCGATTTGTTTACGTCTTATGGAGTGCGGTCGGACCGCTCTAAAGCTTGAGTCTATAGATATGGAGTGCGGTCGGACCGCTCTAAAGCTTGAGTCTATAGATATGGAGTGCGGTCGGACCGCTCTAAAGCTTGAGTCTATAGATATGGAGTGCGGTCGGACCGCTCTAAAGCTTGAGTCTATAGATATGGACTGCGGTCGTACCGCTCTAAAGCTTGAGTCTATAGATATGGACTGCGGTCGGTCCGCTCTAAAGCTTGAGTCCATAGATATGGAGTGCGGTCGGACCGCTCTAAAGCTTGAGTCTATAGATATGGACTGCGGTCGGTCCGCTCTAAAGCTTGAGTCTATAGATATGGAGTGCGGTCGTACCGCTCTAAAGCTTGAGTCCATAGATATGGAGTGCGGTCGGACCTCTCTAAAGCTTGAGTCTATAGATATGGAGTGCGGTCGTACCGCTCTAAAGCTTGAGTCCATAGATATGGAGTGCGGTCGGACCGCTCTAAAGCTTGAGTCTATAGATATGGAGTGCGGTCGGACCGCTCTAAAGCTTGAGTCTATAGATATGGAGTGCGGTCCGACCGCCTAAAGCTTGAGTCTATAGATATGGAGTGCGGTCGGACCGCTCTAAAGCTTGAGTCTATAGATATGGAGTGCGGTCGGACCGCTCTAAAGCTTGAGTCTATAGATATGGAGTGCGGTCGGACCGCTCTAAAGCTTGAGTCTATAGATATGGAGTGCGGTCGGACCGCTCTAAAGCTTGAGTCTATAGATATGGAGTGCGGTCGGACCGCTCTAAAGCTTGAGTCTATAGATATGGAGTGCGGTCGGACCGCTCTAAAGCTTGAGTCTATAGATATGGAGTGCGGTCGGACCGCTCTAAAGCTTGAGTCTATAGATATGGAGTGCGGTCGGACCGCTCTAAAGCTTGAGTCTATAGATATGGAGTGCGGTCGGACCGCTCTAAAGCTTGAGTCTATAGATATGGAGTGCGGTCGGACCGCTCTAAAGTCTTGAGTCTATAGATATGGAGTGCGGTCGGACCTCTCTAAAGCTTGAGTCTATAGATATGGAGTGCGGTCGGACCGCTCTAAGTCTTGAGTCTATAGATATGGAGTGCAGTCGGACCTCTCTAAAGCTTGAGTCTATAGATATGGAGTGCGGTCGGACCGCTCTAAAGCTTGAGTCTATAGATATGGAGTGCGGTCGGACCGCTCTAAAGCTTGAGTCTATAGATATGGAGTGCGGTCGGACCGCTCTAAAGCTTGAGTCTATAGATATGGAGTGCGGTCGGACCGCTCTAAGTCTTGAGTCTATAGATATGGAGTGCGGTCGGACCGCTCTAAAGCTTGAGTCTATAGATATAGAGTGCGGCCGGACCGCTCTAAAGCTTGAGTCTATAGATGGAATCAGTTGTGATTTGGGTGTGAAGGAAGGCATTCTGGGTAAATCCATGACTTTCTCCAATGCTCTATCTATTATGTTTATCGGATTTTGTTTTTACAGAAATTTACCTCTCATTTTAATTGCTTCACTTTCAAAATTTTATGTCATCCGTGGAATTACGCTTGATTTGCCGGAACTGGCCAAAAGTAACGTTTAAGAACCAGTGAGGTAAGTGGCAGCTTGAATATAAAATAAATCCATTTTTCGCTGCAGGTTTATGGTCTGTGCTGAAAATGTATTTGTCATCTTTCTGGGTGATTTGTAGGTCTAAAAATTCTATTACATCTTGGTTTTTGTTGGCTGTAAAAATCTATTTATACCTATTTTTATTCAATTCTAATATAAATGTCGATAAATCCTCTTCCTGTCCTTTCCTTATCAATATCACATCATCAATATACCTCTGCCAGAGCAGCAGGTTGTCCCCACATCTTGCATTAATAAATTCCTGTTCCCACTGTGCTACGAACAAGTTAGCATAACTAGGGGCGAACCTGGTGCCCATGGCGGTACCTTTAAAGGGCTTCTGTCACCCCCACTGACGAATTTTCACTAGCTGACATTAGCTACTTGCTAATGTCAGCTGAGTTCAAACATATGTTTAATATCTTTTTTTCTGTTTGCAATCTTCTTAAAAACTTACTTTTGTCATATGTAAATTAGCTTCGCTACCAGCAAGTTGAGCGGTACTGCTGGTAGCCGCATCTTCATGGCTTGAACGCCCTCTTCTTTTGATAGACAGGCCAGCGCGCTCTCCTCCCGCTGGCCCTGTCTGCAGCTGCAATCCCGCGCCTGCGCCGTATCGGTCTTTAGTCGACGCAGGCGCTCTGAGTGACGCCGGCATCCCTGGTAAAGAGCAGGCGATGCCGGCGTCTTTTCTTCCGGGTGTAGCGCTGACGTCATCGGCGCAGGCGCACTGAGGACGGAGCGCCTAAGTGAGCGTCCTTCACTCAGAGCGCCTGCGCCAACTAAAGACCGAGACGGCACAGGCGCGGGATTGCAGCTGCAGACAGGGCCAGCGAGAGGAGGAGAGCGCGCTGGCCCTGTCTATCAAAAGAAGAGGGGGCGTTCCAAGGCCATGAAGATGCGGCGGCTACCAGCAAGTACCCGCCCAACTTGCTGGTAGCGAAGCTAATTTACATATGACAAAAGTAAGTTTTTAAGAAGATTGCAAACAGAAAAAAAGATATTAAACATATGTTTGAACTCAGCTGACATTAGCAAGTAGCTAATGTCAGCTAGTGAAAATTCGTCAGTGGGGGTGACAGAAGCCCTTTAACCTGGAGGTAATATTGTCCTTCAAAGTAGAAATGATTATGCTCAAGGACGTGTCTGACACCTTCCAGTATAATATCAGTCTGATACCCTGATTATGGTCTATTACCGTAGAGGGACTGTATGTGCAGAGTTGCCATTATCCAATCCGAGTCGATCTCTAGTTTTTCTAATATTTGGATAATCTGTCCTTTTACTAAGGGATGTAACCACGTGTCCAGATATTTAGATAGATTGGCCGTGAGGGACCCAATTCCCGACCTGTGCTCTGGTATATTGATGATGTGATATTGATAAGGAAAGGACAGGAAGAGGATTTATCGACATTTATATTAGAACTGAATAAAAATAGGTATAAATAGATTTTTACAGCCAACAAAAACCAAGATGTAATAGAATTTTTAGACCTACAAATCACCCAGAAAGATTATTCAGTGACAGAGAAATGTTCCCGCGAGCGCTGCCCCGGCCCACGTGGCCAGCTGAGGATCACCCACAGCGTGGATACCGGAGAGCGGCTGCCGCGGGCGTGCGGAGGAGACGCGGAAAGTACAGTCACATAAGACAAACATAAACGCGCTATGAAGAGTACTGCCGGTAAGACCAGATAATGTTTTCTTTACAATAGTTCTGCTCCGGACGGATCTCGGCACAGGCTCGTGCGACGGAATGGTCTATTCCCAACAGTAGCGAAGTATAGCAAATGGTATTATCTGCACAGAGCGGAGCGGAATCCACAATATCATCTACCGCGGACATATCTTATAACCCTAGAGGGAAACCGGCCTCCATAGACTGTACCGTCTGCAGAGCCAAGAACAGAACTCCCAATACCGTCCATCATTGATGCGTCCGTACATCGGATACAAAGCATCAACCCGCTAGAAGGCGCGCACAGCCGGGAACAGGACGCGATGAATAATTTGAATATAACTTAATGTGGACTATTTTTTAAGTTATTTTTGGGTATTTTTTTGTAATATTTTTATTCTATTTTTCAGTTATTTATTTCATCTTATTGGTTTATATTGGTGGTGAATGCCGCGATCTACCCCCATCTGCAGCACGTCACATTATCTATTATCTATCTATCTATCTATCTATCTATCTATCTATCTATCTCACATTATCTATCTATCTATCTATATCATATCTTTCTATCTATCTGTCTATCTATCTCATATCTATCTATCAATCTAATATCCATCCCCTATCTATCTCATATCTATTCTATCTCATATCTATCTATCTATCTATCTAAGATAGATAGATGGATAGATAGATATAAAATGGATAGATAATAGTTAGATATAAGATAGGTAGATAGATAATAGATACATAGATAAATAGATAGATAGATATGGGATGATAGACAGACAGACAGACTGATAGATAGAAGATAGATCGATAGAAGATAGATAGATATGAGATAGATAGATACACAGACAGACGGATAGATAGATGATAGATAGATAGACAGACAGACGGATAGATAGATAGATAGATAGATTGATAGATAATAGACAGACAGACGGATAGATAGATGATAGATAGATAGATAGATAGACAGATAGATGGATAGACAGACAGACAGATGGATAGATAGAAGATAGATAGATAGATAGAAGATAGATAGATAGACAGACGGATAGATGACAGATAGATGGATAGACAGACAGACGGACAGACAGATGGATAGATAGAAGATAGATAGATAGATGATAGATAGATAGATAGATAGATAGATAGAAGATAGATAGATAGAGAGACGGATAGATGACAGATAGATGGATAGATAGATAGACAGACAGATGGATAGATGACAGATATGGGCCGGGGGCTGACAGAGCGGTGAGCGCCCCTCCTGTCTCGGAGACATTCTGCATGACGCACTCCTCACCCCCCGCCCGCCTTTCATTGGTCCCCTCTCCCTCTCTCTCCAGAATCCTTGCCGTCGCCCCCTCACCCACCCACCCGGCATTCTGCGTATAAAATGCCACACCCTTAGGATGGGATGATCCAGAGCATTGGGAAGCATCGCAGCACCCGAGCACCGCAGCGCCATGGTGTCAGCCGTCGCCGTCCTCTGCCTTGTGGCGGGCTTGCTGGAAGGAGGTGAGCGAATGGATGTGTGGTGTGCGTGCAGCGCAGAGAGCAGGGGACTGTCAGATGTAGCAGAGCTGAGTATGTCATTTACAGCATCTCATCGGGATGCTATGTGAGGTCCAGCACAGGACGGCAGGTAAGTCGCTGGCTGCACCTGCTGAGACCGCTGACCCCGGGCTGTAATCCAGCGAGACGCGCGCTGTCTGGCTGATGTCTGCCTGTGACGCACATCTAATAGACTGCGCTCTGCAGAGGCTGGAGGGAGAGAGGACCATGGACAGAGGCTGAGGAGACAGAGACTGCTATATAGCGGCAACATAAGCTGCAGCGCTGTGCACAGAGCGCAATCACCCCGAGAGGGCGACCTGGAGGAAACCCACAGAGACTCCCCACAGACGTCACCCAGGATCCGAACCGGGACCCCCGAGAGGCAGGGCGCCGCCAAAGAGACATCCCAGAGACAGCGGCGACATTATAATATCCTATACAGATAGATGTGACCCTCCGACGTCAGAACCTGAAAACCGTAGAGATCAGCGGCGCCGCTTATCTCTACCACAGAAAGGGCTGATCAGACATTCTCAGTGATTAACGGACATGTAAGAGAGAGCAGCGCAGTGTGAATGAGTCCCAGCTGCTGCAGAACCTCATAATACACACCTCAGCTGCTGCAGAACCTCATAATACACACCTCAGCTGCTGCAGGACCTCATAATACACACCTCAGCTGCTGCAGAACCTCATAATACACACCTCAGCTGCTGCAGAACCTCCTAATATACACCTCAGCTGCTGCAGAACCTCATAATACACACCCCAGCTGCTGCAGAACCTCATAATACACCCCTCAGCTGCTGCAGAACCTCATAATACACACCTCAGCTGCTGCAGAACCTCATAATACACACCTCAGCTGCTGCAGAACCTCATAATACACACCCCAGCCGCTGCAGAACCTCATAATACACACCTCAGCTGCTGCAGAACCTCATAATACACACCCCAGCCGCTGCAGAACCTCATAATACACACCCCAGCTGCTGCAGAACCTCATAATACACACCTCAGCTGCTGCAGAACCTCCTAATACACGTCTCAGCTGCTGCAGAACCTCATAATACACACCTCAGCTGCTGCAGAACATCCTAATACACGTCTCAGCTGCTGCAGAGACCTCATAATACACACCTCAGCTGCTGCAGGACCTCATAATACACACCTCAGCTGCTGCAGGACCTCATAATACACACCTCAGCTGCTGCAGAACCTCATAATACACGTCTCAGCTGCTGCAGGACCTCATAATACACGCCTCAGCTGCTGCAGAACCTCATAATACACGCCTCAGCTGCTGCAGGACCTCATAATACACACCTCAGCTGCTGCAGGACCTCATAATACACACCTCAGCTGCTGCAGGACCTCATAATACACACCTCAGCTGCTGCAGGACCTCATAATACACACCTCAGCTGCTGCAGAACCTCATAATACACATCTCAGCTGCTGCAGAACCTCATAATACACACCTCAGCTGCTGCAGAACCTCATAATACACACCTCAGCTGCTGCAGAACCTCATAATACACACCTCAGCTGCTGCAGAACCTCATAATACACACCTCAGCTGCTGCAGAACCTCATAATACACACCTCAGCTGCTGCAGAACCTCATAATACACCCCTCAGCTGCTGCAGAACCTCATAATACACACCTCAGCTGCTGCAGAACCTTCTAATACACGTCTCAGCTGCTGCAGAACCTCCTAATACAAACCTCAGCTGCTGCATAACCTCCTAATACACACCTCAGCTGCTGCAGAACCTCATAATACACCCCCCAGCTGCTGCAGAACCTCATAATACACACCTCAGCTGCTGCAGAACCTCCTAATACACACCTCAGCCGCTGCAGAACCTCATAATACACACTCCAGCTGCTGCAGAACCTCCTAATACACACCTCAGCTGCTGCAGAACCACCTAATACACACTTCAGCTGCTGCAGAACCTCATAATACACACCTCAGCTGCTGCAGAACCTACTAATACACCCTTCAGCTGCTGCAGAACCTCCTAATACACACCTCAGCTGCTGCAGAACCTCATAATACACACCTCAGCTGCTGCAGAACCTCCTATTACACCCCTCGGCTGCTGCAGAACCTCAGAATACACACCTCAGCTGCTGCAGAACCTTCTAATACACACCTCAGCTGCTGCAGAACCTCCTAATACAAACCTCAGCTGCTGCAGAACCTCCTAATACAGTCCTCAGCTGCTGCAGAACCTCCTAATACACACCTCAGCTGCTGCAGAACCTCCTAATACACACCTCAGCTGCTGCAGAACCTCCTAATACACACCTCAGCTGCTGCAGAACCTCATAATACACCCCTTGGCTGCTGCAGAACCTCATAATACACCCCTTGGCTGCTGCAGAACCTGCCTAATACACCCCTCAGCTGCTGCAGAACCTCATAATACACACCTAAGCTGCTGCAGAACCTCCTAATACACACCTCAGCTGCTGCAGAACCTCATAATACACACCTAAGCTGCTGCAGAACCTCATAATACATACCTGAGCCGCTGCAGAACCTTATAATACACACCTCAGCTGCTGCAGAACCTTCTTATACACCCATCAGCTGCTGCAGAACCTCCTAATACACACCTCAGCTGCTGCAGAACCTACTAATACACACTCCAGCTGCTGCAGAACCTCCTAATACACACCTCAGCTGCTGCAGAACCTCCTAACACACACCTCAGCTGCTGCAGAACCTCATAATACACCCCTTGGCTGCTGCATAACCTCCTAATACACCCCTCATCTGCTGCAGAACCTCCTAATACACACCTCAGCTGCTGCAGAACCTACTAATACACCCCTTAGCTGCTGCATAACCTCCTAATACACCCCTCAGCTGCTGCAGAACATCATAATACACCCCTCAGCTGCTGCAGAACCTCCTAATACACACCTCAGCTGCTGTAGAACCTACCAATACACACCTCAGCTGCTGCGGAACCTCATAACACACCCCTCAGCTGCTGCAGAACCTCATAATACACCCCTCAGCTGCTGCAGAACATCATAATACACCCCTCAGCTGCTGCAGAACCTCATAATACACTCCTCAGCTGCTGCAGAACCTCCTAATACACCCTTCAGCCGCTGCAGAACCTCATAATACACACCTCAGCTGCTGCAGAACCTCATAATACAGCCCTCAGCTGCTGCAGAACCTCATTAGAACACTAGGTTATCTTTCCCCACTACTGAGTATTCGCTGCTCGGTTTTATGATTGCAGTTGGTGAAGTGTAATGGATCTTTACCCAATATCCTTTCCTGTGACCTCACACCCATTAGTGAGACAGCAAATGGCAATCTCCCAGCCCCTCGGGATCTTGACAGAGTAATTGGCTTCTTGAATCCATTCCAGCCTCGCTCGGTAACTTCATACACCCGCTATATACTGTGTCATATATATCATGGCGAGGCCGAGCACTCGGATATAATGGACAGGCGCTCCAGTTATTATCTCCAAATGTCTTGTAGAAGTGGTCTCCAGGGGGCGCTATCAGACCCGGTATTATTAGGGCTTGATTACTACTGCCTGAAATGAATGGAAACCCTAAGAGAAGGCGTTAGTAGTGCTGGCATCCAGGATGCATGTGGGAAGTTCAAGCTCAGTGCAGAGGATGCATGTCCGCCATCATGGGAGTGACGGAGGAGGGAGGTGTCTGCGTATAGCGGATGGCTGACCAGAAGGCTGCACCTATCGCTACGGGGTTAGAAACAGGCGCTCTCCTCTCGCTCACCCAATGCCGAAGAAACAAAAACGATAGAAGATAGTACTTTTTGAGGGGCACTCAACAGCCCGGCAAACTTGGACCAATAGGTAACAAAATCTACTTTATTAAAACAAACCGCTCTAAAATTAGGCCCAACTAAGAACACTAATACATAGGCAGGGCGCAGATAATATATATGGGCGGGTGATACCCCTATACATCCATACAGGGGCCAATGTGATACATCAAATATCCAGAATGCAATATGGAGAGTTATATACTAATAGTCCACAGCGGAGAAACAATAATATCCAGGCACTCGGAAAACAGATGATCTCCAGGCACTAATAGATGTCAGAAATAGTGATCTCACCACATACCGTCCTAGACAGTGTCTAGTGCCGTGATATAGATGTCAGGTAGCGCCACAGCAGAGAAAGGATTACCTCCAGGCACTTGAAAAAAATGGTGATATCCAGGCACTGTTAGATATTCACCACATACCGTCCTGTGATATGTCAGGTAGCGCCACTCCCCAGATGGTGAGTGTATCAGGTAGCGCCAGCTGAATAAAGTTCCCAATGAGTCTTTTGCAAAATTCCAAATGTCCACCGGACTATGTATATAAATAAATATATAAGTTGCGGTACTTTACCAGTCCAGCTGGGGTGCGTGTGATACTTCGCGCTGCAGCCTGTTCGCCACCTACCAACTCACGTGGCGTCCCACGTGGTTTCCGGGTTCAACGTAGTGTCCCACGTGGCCCGCTCTTTCAGTGGCTGGCTGTGCTGCTGTATTAACTCCCGTCTCTTCAAGGTCCTAAACTCTGGACTCAGCATTAAAGTAGTTCATCTATTGGACACCAATAGCCTTCTTAAATCATGTAGGTAAAGTACTCATCCCTTGCTCACTGTACCAGCACCAGCCGCGTTTCAGGGTCTTACACCCCGGTGTAAGACCCTGAACGCGTCTGGTCTGAAGAAGGGGTGTAAGACCCCGAAACATGTCTGGTCTGAAGAAGGGGTGTAAGACCCCGAAATGCGTCTGGTCTGAAGAAGGGGTGTAAGACCCCAAAACGCGTCTGGTGCTGGTACAGTGAGCAAGGGATGAGTACTTTACCTACATGATTTTAGAAGGCTATTGGTGTCCAATAGACAAATTACTTTAACGCTGAGTCCGGAGTTTAGGACCTTAAAGAGACGGGAGTTAATCCAGCAGCACGGCCAGCCACTGGAAGAGCGGGCCACGTGGGACGCTACGTTGAACCCAGAAACCACGTGGGACGCCGCGTGAGTTGGTAGGTGGCGAACAGGCTGCAGCACGGAGTATCACACGTGCCCCGGTTGGACTGGTAAAATACCGCAACTTATATATTTATTTATATACATAGTCCGGTGGACATTTGGAATTTTGCAAAAGACTCATTGGGAACTTTATTCAGGTGGCGCTACCTGATACACTCACCATCTGGGGAGTGGCGCTACCTGGTACACTCACCATCTGGGGAGTGGCGCTACCTGATACACTCACCATCTGGGGAGTGGCGCTACCTGACATATCACAGGACGGTATGTGGTGAATATCTAACAGTGCCTGGATATCGCCATTTTTTTCAAGTGCCTGGAGGTAATCCTTTCCCTACTGTGGCGCTACCTGACATCTATATCACGGCACTAGACACTGTCTAGGACGGTATGTGGTGAGATCACTATTTTTGACATCTATTAGTGCCTGGAGATCATCAATTTTCCGAGTGCCTGGATATTATTGTTTCTCCGCTGTGGACTATTAGTATATAACTCTCCATATAGCATTCTGGATATTTGATGTATCACATTGGCCCCTGTATGGATGTATAGGGGTATCACCCGCCCATATATATTATCTGCGCCCGGCCTATGTATTAGTGCTTTTAGTTGGGCCTAATTTTAGGGTGGTTTGTTTTAATAAAGTACATTTTGTTACCTATTGGTCCAAGTTTGCCGGGCTGTTGAGTGCCCCTCAAAAAGTACTATGTCCTATCGTTTATGGTTGAAACTGATATCACGTACCGAACAAACAGCAGCTCTGGAGCACAAACTGCAGCTGTGGCAGATGAAATACTGCAGGGAGGACATGACACTTACCAGAGAGAAGGGAAGGTGGATTATATGGGCAGAGGAATTACTTTAGTATTTGATCAATTTTTCAATTTCTTACCATATTTCAAAATTGCTGCTTGCTGTCAGTGAATGAAAGCATTCTTGTTTACCTCCAGAGGCTGAAATTACTTCCACAGATCTAATACCTCTGAGGGTTTGTATGCAGTCTAGACGACTATGGCAGTGGCATTAAAGGGGTATGCCGACTAGCACAGGATAGACGATAACTATTTGATCCTGCGGGGGGTCCTACCACTGGGACCTCCCCAATCAAGAGAACGGGAACCCCG
Organism: Bufotes viridis; assembly: GCA_033119425.1. Taxonomy (NCBI): domain Eukaryota; kingdom Metazoa; phylum Chordata; class Amphibia; order Anura; family Bufonidae; genus Bufotes; species Bufotes viridis. Next base: position 596,369,913 of record CM065590.1, on the reverse strand, counting down.
ACGCGAACCGAGCGGCAAGTGGAGCATGTGGAGGGCCTCTCCATTCATCTCTACGGGAGGTCCGAGTACAGCGCTTCGCTATTTCTGAAACTTCCATAGACGTGAATGGAGCGGCAGTTTGCATGCCCGACCTGCCGCTCCGTTCATTTTCGGGGGGCTCCCAGGGGTATGCGGTCCCTGTTCTTGTGATCGATGGGGGTCCCGGCAATAATAGTATACATAACAACAATAGAGCCGCTTTAATCTCTCGCCTGTCCTGATAACGTGTTACAATGTATCAGCGCAGGTAAAATGTATCCGCCTGAGAATTTTCTAGACTGGATGCAAGTGTAGCAAACCCTCAGCTGTGAGAAGTGTTTGGACTGAGCAGGCTTTCGATGTCAACTAGAAGATTGTCGTTCACTGACAGCCGGCAGGGGTCTTGATAATAGTGAGAAACCGACGCACAAGGTCTGCCATAACGGTCCAGATCTTTCGTAGTCCAGTGAGAGCTCCGTAGGATCCACCTGGGCATCTACAGGGTTCGGACTCGCCCTGTCCGGGGGTCAGCGCAGGGATACGAGCTTCGATCGATGAGCTCATTAAAGGAAGGAAACGAGCAGCGAAAACCCGCCCCGGACGCAACTGATGGATTTATTATATCATCGCCTGCAGGAATATGGATGACGATATTAATTCCACACGGCGCCTGCTGAAGTCAAGGGGGTCAGACCCCAGCGGTACCCGCCATGTGCAGGACTATGGGGGTGAGCCTCAATCAGTGCAAACCACAGCGCTGTACAGAGATACACTGCTCCTTAAAGGGGATGTCCAGTAAAACAAAAATACACTGACGTTGGTCCTTAAAGGGGATGTCAAGTTAAAAAAAATGTTTTTTAAAAAAAAAGACAAGCAATAGAACTTACTAATATATTTCAATCATCCATGATCCTCGGATGTTCTCCAGACACGACAGCACTTCCTGTGTGGTCACATGACCAGTATTGAGCGTGAAGAGGGCGGGGGATCGGCTCATTTCAGCAGCTAGGCCAGCCCCTTCTCCATAGCGGCCTATGCATGTAAAGAAAAGGGTGCTGGCTATTGAAATGAGCCAATCACAGAGCCCTGGTCATGTGACAACAGCTATTCCCTCCGCTCCTGGGTGTCGGCCCCTTCGGTGTTCTCCAGTGAGGAAGTGCTGTTCAGTGAGGAGAACACCGAAGGGGCCGACACCCAGGAGCGGAGGGGATAGCTGAAGATCGAGGAACCATGGATAACTGAAGTATATTAGCCTAATTTTTTTAGCTGGGCAACCCCTTTAATTTTTTGGAATAGGGAGAAGATTTGGATGAAACCCAAGTGAACACACAATAGGACCCAGCGGCAGAGCTCACTGGTGGCGGTGGCTGGGGCCACGTTCTGCTGCTCCCTACAAGCCCATAGTAGTCCCGGTGCTGCTGCGTGCTACTGGAAACAGTCAACAAGCTTGTCGACAGACACACCCAGTGGCTGTGCTGCTATAATGCAGTGGACGAGTTTATCCTACATGCCTGATGTAAATCAGCAGAGCACGCTGTCAGTGGATACTGGGTGATTGCAGCTCTGAAGCTTTCAGAACTGTGAATACAGCTCGTACCCATGCATACACAGACCAGGCTGAGCATGCATGTGTTCTCAGCAGGAGGACGGGAATCGCTTGCTGCTTTGCCTCCTTGAAATCCAACTTCCTCGCTCTTATCTCCCCAGTGGGGGCTTTCGGGAGACCCCCATACACATCAGACGATAGGCCTGTTCTGTAAGGTATAGGACCAGCCTTAAGGCCTCTTGCACACGGCCGTAGTTGGCCCGTGCCCGTGCTGCAGGCCGCAAATTGCGGCCCACAATGCACGGGCGCCGACCGTGGGGCAGCCGCAGCGGATCGCGGACCCATTCACTTGAATGGGTCCGCGATCTGCCCGTTCCGCAAAAAGATAGGACATGTTCTATCTTTTTGCGGGACGGAAGTACGGAACGGAACCCCACGGAAGCACTCCGTAGTGCTTCCGTAGTGTTCTGTTCTGCACCGTTCCGCATCTCTGGATTTGCGGACCCATTGAAATGAATGGGTCCACATCCGTGATGCGGAATGGTGCCCGTGTATTGCGGATCCGCAAATGTGGTCCGCAATACGGGCACGGGGCGCACACGTTCGTGTGAATGAGGCCTTAGTCACATGACTGTCTACACAGTGCTGTAGTCTGTTTCCAAGGGCAACCATCACAATAATAAGTACTGGTCTGAATATGAGCAGATAAAAGGACAGAATATAACGGTAAGTACGGTCGACCCCCACCGCGTTCTCTCCGGATTTATCCTGTAAAGTTATTAAAGTGCAGGTAAGATGGCGATCGATCGGCGAGAGGCTGCTAGGACTGGATGTACTGCCCAATGCCCCGGGGACCCTGAATGCATCTCCGTCTATTTCTGACCGGACGCTTGGAAAAAGTAATTAGTGCAGACAGTGATTAATCACCATCCTGCAGATGGCGGCGCGCTGTGTGGAGAGCGGTAACCCTCTGCTAGTTCTGCCTGTCATATGGCTGACTCAGCTTCTCTACAGATTAGATTAGATCAGAGGGGAGCTGAAGACAACAGTAATGGAAGAAGTGAGATGGAGAAACAGCGCCACTCCTGTGGACAGGCCAAGGCTGGTATTGCAGCGCGGTTTCAATGACCTGAATAGGGATGAGCTGCAATACACCAGAGAATCCCTGTCAAGCTCCGCTCCTCAGACCCTGCGCCAGGCATAGTACAATGTATGAGGGCTCCTTTAAATGTAGACATTTATGAAACGTTATAGTGCATGGCACAGGTGGGGGTTGCACCTTTGGGATTCTAACCTATTGAGAAAGCTGGGGCCCTCTGACTACTGCTCCACCAGGTAGAGAATGAATGTGTCTCTATTTAAAGGGGTATTCCAACCTTATAATGTCATATCGCACCAATTCTGCTGCGGGATACAGCGGCGCTCCTGGCCACCCGCTCCGCAGGGGACTGCAGCCGACCTATGTGAACGGAGCTGTACTGCCTCCCCCTGAGCAGTGGCTGGCCATGGCGCCGCAGTGCAGGAAATGATGGGGATGCAGTTCAGCACCAGATCAGTCAGGATCAATGAGGGTCCCAGCGGTGGGACCCCGACAATCATTAAGTAATGGCCTTTTATAGTGATATGCTCTCTGTTCATAAGATGGGAGTACCCCCGACTGCTGGACCCCCACAATCCTTAGAACGAGGGTCCTGTTCCCAAGTCCTAATGGATCGGCAGGTCCAGCATGCGTCCTGACACTGTAATCATTCCTTACAGTCCCATTGAGAATGGATGGAGTGGCAGGGAGCACCCTCGACTGTCACTCCATTAGGACAGGAGTACGGGACCCCCATTTAATGGACCCCCATTAAAAATTTGCCACAACCCTTTAAGTCTATGAGCGTTACGGAATAACCTAGCCACTGACGGTAGAGCAACTTTTCAGTCTCTTCCGAAGTCTTGAGAGGTCATCAGAACATAAATGTTGATGACCTGTTCTCGAGGAAGGGGCCGTGGGGGTCAGACGTTTCGGAAGCTCTGCCGATCTGCAGAATGAAGGGAATGTATGAAATCCTCCTAATATGTTTTATAAACTGAGTCTGAGAAAGTCCTGCGCCCCCATGACAACACTTCTGTTTGGCAGCTACGAGGCACTGTACGAAGATCGTTAAAAACCTGCCCTAATTACAGTCTTCTCCAGGATCTCAGCATCTAAACGCGTTATGTCCGTGATTTCCCTGCGGTGCTGGCTCACTGCGCTTAATATCAGGAGCCGATGAGCTGCACCGGCCAAAGTACTAAAATAGGCGGCAAGATGACGGCTCCCCTGCAAATAGGTCAACGCCCGCTTGGAATTATCACCCGGTCCGCACACGATGGGAGCGCGACACCCACCTCCAATCCCAGCCATTTAACCCGTCAGATGCAGCGATCAATGGCGACCGCAGCGTCTGGCCAGTTTCAAGTCCCTTACATAAAAAAAAAGTTAAACAAAAACAAAAAAAGTTTAAATAAAGGTTAATAAAAGAAAACATACTAAGGGCTCATGCACATGAACGTATTTTGTTTCCTTGTCCGTTCCGTTTTCATTGCGGACCGTATTCGGAACCATTTATTTCAACAGGTCCGCAAAAACGGAAGTTACTCCGTTCCGCTCTGCAAAATCCAGAATGCACAGGGATGTCATCCGTATTTTTGCAGATCCGTTGTTTGCAGACTGCAAAATACATACGGTCTGAGCATGAGCCCTAAAAATGAAAAAAAAATAATTTCATGTTCTTCATATAAAAAAATTTAACAAACAATTCCCCAATCCTGAAATATTTTAAAATCACACTGAACGCTGTAAAAAAATAAAAGCACAATGCCAGAATTACCAGAAAAAACTATAAAAAAAGATCAAAAAGCTGTATGTCCCACAAAATGGTACCAATAAAATGCAGCAGAACTATGTAAATGTAGTATCGCCGTAATCGTACTGACCCGCAGTATAGAGTCGCGTCCTTCATACCCTACAGTGGAGACCATAAAAACGAAACGCAGAAAACAATAGCGGAATTATGTACGCTCCTTTTTCCAGTCCAACCTACAAAATTTATTTTTACAGTTTCTCAGTATATTATATGGTGCCATTGAAAAGTACAACTAACCACAAAAAAACAAGCCCTCGCACATCTACGCTGACAGAAAAAGGATAAAAGTTTTGGATCTTGGAAGGCAAGAAAAAAAAAAAAAACTAGCAGACAAAACTGGCTTTAAGAGGTTAAGGAAGGTCTCCTGCCAAAATCCAAAACCTGATTAGTGCTGCAGGAGGCGCCGTTGCCTTCGGTTGGAGCCGCAGGACTAAGTAAGTCATCTGTGGGGCAGAGTCCAGGCAAAACTCAGAAGCACTTAGTGAGGTACAAGGGGATTTTCAGACCTTGCATAGTGGTCTGAAGGTTTCTTGTGTAGAAGAGTTGTCATGGGGACACACAGTATTATATTGGGTGTTAACATTATTATATAGAAGCAACTCGTGTGTCACCAAAATAACCCTGGTGTTTTATTCAAGATAGCCTATGGGTCACTAGCATATACCTCGTGCATAACAACGGTTACAAGAACACACTTGGTGTTATAAACAGGTAACCTATGGGTCAGTAGAATGCCCCTGTGCAGAACAGGTGATATAAGGATAAACCTCATATTATATACAGGTAACCTATGGGTCAGTAGAATGCCCCCTGTGCAGAACAGTTGTTATAAGGATAAGCCTCATATTATATACAGGTTACCTATGTGACAGTAGAATGCCCCCTGTGCAGAACAGTTGATATAAGGATAAACCTCATATTATATACAGGTAACCTATGTGTCAGTAGAATGCCCCCTGTGCAGAATAGTTGTTATAAGGATAAACCTCATATTATACACAGGTAACCTATGGGTCAGTAGAATGCCCCCTGTGCAGAACAGTTGATATAATGATAAACCTCATATTATATACAGGTAACCTATGTGTCAGTAGAATGCCCCTTATGCAGAACAGTTGATATAATGATAAACCTCATATTATATACAGGTAACCTATGTGTCAGTAGAATGCCCCCTGTGCAGAACAGTTGATATAAGGATAAACCTTATATTATATACAGGTAACCTATGTGTCAGTAGAATGCCCCCTGTGCAGAACAGTTATCAGGATAAACCTCATATTATACACATGTAACCTATGTGTCAGTAGAATGCCCCCTGTGCAGAACAGTTGTTATAAGGATAAACCTCATATTATACACAGGTAACCTATGGGTCAGTAGAATGCCCCCTGTGCAGAACAGTTGATATAATGATAAACCTCATATTATATACAGGTAACCTATGTGTCAGTAGAATGCCCCCTGTGCAGAACAGTTGATATAAGGATAAACCTTATATTATATACAGGTAACCTATGTGTCAGTAAAATGCCCCCTGTGCAGAACAGTTGTTATCAGGATAAACCTCATATTATACACATGTAACCTATGTGTCAGTAGAATGCCCCCTGTGCAGAACAGTTGTTATCAGGATAAACCTCATATTATATACAGGTAACCTATGTGTCAGTAGAATGCCCCCTGTGCAGAACAGTTGTTATAAGGATAAACCTCATATTATATACAGGTAACCTATGTGTCAGTACAATGCCCCCTGTGCAGAACAGTTGTTATCAGGATAAACCTTATATTATATACAGGTAACCTATGTGTCAGTAGAATGCCCCCTGTGCAGAACAGTTGTTATCAGGATAAACCTCATATTATATACAGGTAACCTATGTGTCAGTAGAATGCCCCTTATGCAGAACAGTTGATATAAGGATAAACCTCATATTATATACAGGTAACCTATGTGTCAGTAGAATGCCCCCTGTGCAGAACAGTTGATATAAGGATAAACCTTATATTATATACAGGTAACCTATGTGTCAGTAGAATGCCCCCTGTGCAGAACAGTTGTTATCAGGATAAACCTCATATTATACACATGTAACCTATGTGTCAGTAGAATGCCCCCTGTGCAGAACAGTTGTTATCAGGATAAACCTCATATTATATACAGGTAACCTATGTGTCAGTAGAATGCCCCCTGTGCAGAACAGTTGTTATAAGGATAAACCTCATATTATATACAGGTAACCTATGTGTCAGTACAATGCCCCCTGTGCAGAACAGTTGATAGAAGGATAAACCTTATATTATATACAGGTAACCTATGTGTCAGTAGAATGCCCCCTGTGCAGAACAGTTGTTATCAGGATAAACCTTATATTATATACAGGTAACCTATGTGTCAGTAGAATGCCCCCTGTGCAGAACAGTTGATATAATGATAAACCTCATATTATATACAGGTAACCTATGTGTCAGTAGAATGCCCCCTGTGCAGAACAGTTGATATAAGGATAAACCTCATATTATATACAGGTAACCTATGTGTCAGTAGAATGCCCCTGTGCAGAACAGTTGATATAAGGATAAACCTCATATTATATACAGGTAACCTATGTGTCAGTAGAATGCCCCTGTGCAGAACAGTTGATATAATGATAAACCTCATATTATATACAGGTAACCTATGTGTCAGTAGAATGCCCCCTGTGCAGAACAGTTGATATAAGGATAAACCTTATATTATATACAGGTAACCTATGTGTCAGTAGAATGCCCCCTGTGCAGAACAGGTGATATAAGGATAAACCTCATATTATATACAGGTAACCTATGTGTCAGTAGAATGCCCCTTATGCAGAACAGTTGATATAAGGATACACCTTGTAGTATACACAGATAATCTTTGGGTCACTGGAACCCTCTCTGGTCGTTACAAGGATGCACCTGGTATTATATACAAGTAACCTATGGGTCAGTAGAATGCCCCCTGTGCAGAACAGTTGTTATAAGGATACACCTAATATTACACAGAAATAACCTATAGGTGATTGGGACTCTCCCTATGCAAACCACTGATCCACAACATACTAATGGTACCAATAAAATGCAGCAGAACTATGTAAATGTAGTATCGCCATAATCGTACAGACCCGCAGTATAGAGTCGCGTCCTTCATACCCTACAGTGGAGACCATAAAAACGAAACGCAGAAAACAATAGCGGAATTATGTACGCTCCTTTTTCCAGTCCAACCTACAAAATTTATTTTTACAGTTTCTCAGTATATTATATGGTGCCATTGAAAAGTACAACTAACCACAAAAAAACAAGCCCTCGCACATCTACGCTGACAGAAAAAGGATAAAAGTTTTGGATCTTGGAAGGCAAGAAAAAAAAAAAAAACTAGCAGACAAAACTGGCTTTAAGAGGTTAAGGAAGGTCTCCTGCCAAAATCCAAAACCTGATTAGTGCTGCAGGAGGCGCCATTGCCTTCGGTTGGAGCCGCAGGACTAAGTAAGTCTTCTGTGGGGCAGAGTCCAGGCAAAACTCAGAAGCACTTAGTGAGGTACAAGGATTTTCAGACCTTGCATAGTGGTCTGAAGGTTTCTTGTGTAGAAGAGTTGTCATGGGGACACACTTAGTATTATATTGGGTGTTAACATTATTATATAGAAGCAACTCGTGTGTCACCAAAATAACCCTGGTGTTTTATTCAAGATAGCCTATGGGTCACTAGCATATACCTCGTGCATAACAACGGTTACAAGAACACACTTGGTGTTATAAACAGGTAACCTATGGGTCAGTAGAATGCCCCCTGTGCAGAATAGTTGTTATAAGGATAAACCTCATATTATACACAGGTAACCTATGGGTCAGTAGAATGCCCCCTGTGCAGAACAGTTGATATAAGGATAAACCTCATATTATATACAGGTAACCTATGTGTCAGTAGAATGCCCCCTGTGCAGAACAGTTGTTATCAGGATAAACCTTATATTATATACAGGTAACCTATGTGTCAGTAGAATGCCCCCTGTGCAGAACAGTTGATATAATGATAAACCTCATATTATATACAGGTAACCTATGTGTCAGTAGAATGCCCCCTGTGCAGAACAGTTGATATAAGGATAAACCTCATATTATATACAGGTAACCTATGTGTCAGTAGAATGCCCCCTGTGCAGAACAGTTGATATAAGGATAAACCTCATATTATATACAGGTAACCTATGTGTCAGTAGAATGCCCCCTGTGCAGAACAGTTGATATAATGATAAACCTCATATTATATACAGGTAACCTATGTGTCAGTAGAATGCCCCTGTGCAGAACAGTTGATATAAGGATAAACCTTATATTATATACAGGTAACCTATGTGTCAGTAGAATGCCCCTGTGCAGAACAGTTGATATAAGGATAAACCTCATATTATATACAGGTAACCTATGTGTCAGTAGAATGCCCCCTGTGCAGAACAGTTGATATAAGGATAAACCTCATATTATATACAGGTAACCTATGTGTCAGTAGAATGCCCCCTGTGCAGAACAGTTGATATAAGGATAAACCTCATATTATATACAGGTAACCTATGTGTCAGTAGAATGCCCCCTGTGCAGAACAGGTGATATAAGGATAAACCTCATATTATATACAGGTAACCTATGTGTCAGTAGAATGCCCCTTATGCAGAACAGTTGATATAAGGATACACCTTGTAGTATACACAGATAATCTTTGGGTCACTGGAACCCTCTCTGGTCGTTACAAGGATGCACCTGGTATTATATACAAGTAACCTATGGGTCAGTAGAATGCCCCCTGTGCAGAACAGTTGTTATAAGGATACACCTAATATTACACAGAAATAACCTATAGGTGATTGGGACTCTCCCTATGCAAACCACTGATCCACAACATACTAATCCCTTTGTGTACAATCCGCACTTTTCTCAATCCCATAAATAGAGATGTCTGTTCTTGTCCACAAATTGGGCAAAAATAAGACAGGTTCTATAATTTGCGGAACAGACACACGGATATGACATTTTTGCAATAGAAATGAATGGGTCTATATGCAATCCGCAAAAAATGCTGATTGGACTAAAAAGACGGTCATGTGCATAAGTCACTAGAATTCTCCCTGTGCAGAACAGTGGTTACAAGGAAACAACTGGTAATATATAGAGGTAGGTAACCTATGGGTCTGTAGATTGCACCATGAGCAGAACAATGGTTATAAGGATACACCTGGTATTACATAGAGGTAACATATGAGTCCCTAGAATTCTCCCTGTGCAGAACAGTTGATCTGAGGATGCACCTAGTATTATATAGAGGGAACATAAGAGTCACTAGAATTCTCTCTGCGCAGAACAGTGGTTACAAGGAAACAACTGGTATTATAAAAAAGTAACGTATGAGTCCCTAGAATTCTCCCTGTGCAGAACAGTTGATCTGAGGATGCACCTAGTATTATATAGAGGGAACATAAGAGTCATTAGAATTCTCCCTGCGCAGAACAGTGGTTACAAGGAAACAACTGGTATTATAAAGAAGTAACCTGAGTCCCTAGATTTCTCCCTGTGCAGAACAGTTGATCTAAGCGTGCACCTAGTATTATATAGAGGGAACATAAGAGTCACTAGAATTCTCCCTGTGCAGAACAGTTGATCTAACGATGCACCTAGTATTATATAGAGGGAACATAAGAGTCACTAGAATTCTTCCTGTGCAGAACAGTGGTTACAAGGTTACATCTAGTATTATATAAAGGTAAAATACGGGTCACTAGAATGCCCATTGTACCTACACAAGGATGTAGCTAGCGTTCATTGGGTTAGAACAAGCTATCCCCTATGGACTGAATAGGTGATAACTGTTAGACTGGCTGGGGATCCAACTGCTGGGACCTCCACTGATCACAAGAACCTGGTCCCCTTCCACCTGCTGCTCCACTCATCTCTATGGGACTCGCCAGTCTCCACAATCCCACAGACTTTTAATGGAGTGGCAGTGCACGTACTCAACCATCGCTCCATTCCAGTGGGGTCCCCGTTGTCAGGACTGATCTCACATTAATCCCTACAAAGTGTCTAAGGGATAACCTTATTGTAACCGGAATACCCCTTTAAATAGGGACCATAAGAAAGTTTCTAATACTCTCCACCTGTAGTATATGGTTTGTGTACAATCATCCTCCACCTCTTCCTCTTTCCTCAGCCTTCTCTCTGACCTGCTATCACTGTAACAGCGTCGGAAATGACTGCACCACAGAACCAAAGCAGTGCGATAAAGCCACCGATTTGTGTATGTCCACCATCACCGAACTCAACACACGTAAGTCTCGGCCTTTCCTTCTCTTTCGCTAGGTGTCTACTGAAGGAAGACATCTCATCTCCACAGCCCCGATTAGGGAATATGAACACCATCGACGGCAGTCTATCCAGGAGTTGTGTAGACGGCCATTCATGAGTATGGATACCTGTAATACTACAGTTTCTATTGCATAAACCATATAGATGAAATCAGTTTTCCCAGTACGAATATATACATGAAATGCTACGTTATAACTTGGTTATCTGGTACTGGTTTTGATTTGACATTTTCACCTCTATTCCCATTCTAAGCTCAGAATTCGGCCACGTTCCTGTTACTGACACAACCCACAGTTACAGCTCATTTTTTAATATTTAGGAGAACTCCATTCCAGGCAGGTGATAGTATACTGTGAGGATATGCCATCATTTGCTAGTGGTGAGGGTCCGACTGCTGATACCCTCACTGTTTGCTGGAATGTGGGGGTTTGTCTTTCCCTTATGTTTTAACTTCACAGGTCCTTAGCCATTCAGGTTTTGGAACTAAGCGCCATTCACTTTAAAAGAGTTTTCTGGGACTTAGTGGGTCCCACAAACCCACCTTAATTACACATAACTCGCCTGGAAAGTGGAGAAGCAATTGCTTTAGTGAAATTAAAATAAGGTCAACTAAGAAGAGTCCACTTCAATATAGAGTGGGTAACTGTGATGCAGACCAATACGGCAGGCGGCATGAGGACTAACATTTGTTGTAATTGTGAATTATGTGATGATTCACATTAATTATAAACTGAGTAATATAGGTTTACTTTATGCACACTATCACAGGCAGTCTGACAATTGGCTGCCACTAGCAGCCTCCCTAAGCTAGCCTGAAGAAGCTACACAATATGGCATACTGACTCATGTCTATCTGTGTAAAATAATGGGTGTGGACCCACTGTGCCAACTAACCAATTTGCCTTTGGGCTAAAGCTAGCAATTCCCTAGTATTCACCTTTTAACCTCTGTACAAGGATGCAAACTTTGTTGCAGGGAACTAACCAGGCCACTACCTCCTGGAATAGTCCCGGTGTGATTTGCTGCTAAGATACTGACCGGTACGAAGCACCAACAGCAAACGGTGTAGTTTTCATACCATCCAAGGCCAGGGCAGGCTGTGAACATCCGTATTCCAGACAGTACGGTAATTCCAAGGTCAGGGCAGGCAGCAAGAAGCAGAATCAGTAGTCAGGAAAGTTACGGTACACAGGTAAGTAGACACCTGCGCTGGTTACTAGACATTAGAAAACCTCAAAGCTCAGACGAGAAGGTGGATCCACAGCCCAACTTAATAGAGAGGCTGATCAGCACCTTAGTCAGCAGCTTGACAGGGAGCAAGAGGGAAGGATTAACTCAGATCCTGTAAGAAAGTTCACGGAACACTAGTCCCAATACACACAGGGTATGTAACACCCGTGCCTGCCCGGGAAAGCAGGACAGTGGCAGACATGGGCCGTCAGCCTAACCATTATGAGTCTAACAAGCTATTGATTTCTCCTCACTGTGAAATAACCTCTCTGACCCTGAACTAACTGTATTCTGTGTTTTAAGATTTCTTTCCTCCATCTAACTGACGTGATATGCCTTCAATCTACAATCCCTGAAAAACAGGGCAGATCCCGGCTGCCTGAGACATGTCCACTGACATCACAGCTATAGTCCAAACACAATACAACAGTACTCTGCAAACATAGTATATATAAAGTAATGCTATACTCACTATACAAATGAATGTGAGGTACATATAAAGGTAAATATATTGTGGTCAAATCTTGTGTGCCCATCCACCACGGCAAGGGGACCGCTTTTGGATGGGGACCTACCCTATATGATACCTCATGTCAACCATCAAATGACTTCAAGGAAAGCAGGCTCCACATACACTAAACCTACTGTATATGATCATACATATACACTACGCACAAACAGTTAGGGAGTATTTGGCTTTTGGGTGAACCTAAAATGCCCTCTAAACTTTAGAGGTGAACTTAATGTGACCTTCTCTAAACTTCTGAATGCACATGTCCAACTGTTCAATGTTTCAGTACTTTCTGCACAACTTGCTGTTCTCTAACAAGGAGCTTAACAGCAAAATTTACATCAGGTGTTTGATCCATGAATCGCCCAATAAATTTCCTGGTTCAATTAAAATTGGTATTTAAACAGTCCTCCTCATCACGCTGCTCACATTGTGACATCATGAGACCACACCTAACAATTGATCAAAAGTACCTCGCTTTTGCAAGGCTTCAAGCAGGATGTTCTCAAACAGAAGTGGCCACTGAGCTTAGAGTGTCACAGAGTCTTATCAGCTGGTTGTATCAGAGATACAGAGAGACTGGAAGAGTCACAGAAAGGCAGAGAAGTGGACGTCCTTTGGCCACATCCCGCACTGATGACAGCTTCATTGTAAACAATGCCCTGCGGAACCGGATGATGAATGGCACACAACTACAGACACATTTAATGGAGGTAAGAGGCACTCAAGTGTCACGTCAGACCAGTAAAACCATTTACATCAACGCGGTTTGTGTGCTGGACGACCTGCAAGGGTACCTGACCGCACCACCAGGCACAAGCATCATCGTCTTGCATGAGCGCATCTACGCTGGACGAGGGACCAGTGGCCTCAGTGCTGTTCACTGATGAAAGTCGATTCATGGTGAGCAGAAATGATGGCAGCCAACGATGTTGGAGATGTCACGTCGAGCACTACGCATCAGCCACTGTTGTCACCAGTCGAGCCTTTGGTGGTGTTACAGTGTGGGCAGCTGTGTCTGGTCAATACAGAACTGCCCTACAGTTTGTGACTGGTCCAGTGACAAGCCCATACTACTTGAAGAACAGTAATCCAGTCATTGTGCCACTGCAGGAACAACACAGGCCCGATTTCACCTTCACGGAGGACAATGCGCCAGCTCATCGAGATCACATCATTATGGAACGGCTGCTGGAGACTGGGGGACCGCAAATCGAGTGGCCTGCACTTTCTCCAGACCTGAATCCCATTGAAACCTATGAGATCAGCTGAGTCGCCATGTAGAGGCTTATAACTCTGTACCCCAGAACCTCAATGACCTGAGGGCCACCCTTCAATAAGAGTGGGATGCCATGCCTCAGCAGACAATAAGTTGACTTGTGAACAGCAGGAGACGTCGTGGTCAAGCTGGAAATGATGCTCAAGGCCACATGAAAAGTTCCTGAGACACTGACATTTTGTGGCGGTATACCCAGCACTGGTGTCAGCTTTTGTTTCAATAAATTGTTTGAGGTGAGGAAATCACCATCGCTGCTTCTACTTAATCCCCGACTTTCATGATATAATATCACTGGAGCCGGAACTTTTTAAGTTTTGCAGAAATTTCACCCAAAAGCCAAATATCCCTAACTTTTTGTGAGTAGCGTATATACAAACTGTATATGATCCTTGTGCCAGCTGGCCTCAACAGAATTCAAGGAGAGCAGGATACCACCATATACTGCACTAACTAAAAACAGCCTGTGAGAAAGATGATTTTGCTAGAAGAGCACAATGAAAATAGAGGCGGTCACACTTCCAAATGCAGACTGCATAAGCAAAAGACAAGGTCAGCACATCCTGTACAAAAACAGAAGCAAAAATACAAAAACAGAAGCAAAAACAAACAGTGAAACAGCAAACCTAGAATATATGCACTAACGCTATATTTACTATATAACATGAATACGAGGTACTTAGCAAGCAGATTTTGATCAAAATAATTTTGTGCCCATCCACCACAACACGGTGACCAATTTCTGGATGGGAACTTACTCTATATGATACCTCTCTCTGTGCCTGCAGGCCTCTTAATTCAGGGAGAGCAGGCACCAAATGTGTACTGTGCTTTATATAAGACCACCCTCCATGCCAGCAGGACTTAAATTGAGGAAGGGCAGACCACAGCTATACTGTATACTACACTAATTAAAAACAGCATGTGGGAAAGATGGGTTTGTTAGGAGTTCACAAGCAAAATGGAGGCATCAGCACCTCCAAATGCAGACTGCAAAAAGAAAAGTTAGTCAGCACCTCCTGTAAAATAAAGTGAAAATCATTTCTGCCCATCCGCCACGGCAAGGTGATAACTATAGTCATGATTGGCGGAGGCTAACTGCAAGGCATTGTGGGCAAGCTCGTTGGGAAAGGTCATGTGGATGTCCTTCTTCATCTTCTAGGTAAAATATCAGATGCCATTTTGAACAACAAGATTTAATTCTCTATAAAATAAAGCTTTGAGGAAATCTGCAACACACTTATGTGGAATGACTCACCTGTAGTATATTACAAACTTACCTCTACTTGTTATGTGTAATTAAGCTGGGTCTTGCTGGATAGCCCCTTTAATGTGGGTGGAGAAAGGACCAAGGCTCCTTCGTTCATGTGATGGGTGGGGGCACTGACTGAAGTACCCCTTCACTGACTATGCCCTTTGTACAGTAAGTCATCCCCAGATCTGCACATTATAACATTTGTATTTCAGAAGGTAAAATAGCAAAGAAAATAGTGGTGAGATCCTGTGGAAACAAAGACTTGTGCAACACGAATTACAGCATGTCCCTGAACACCACCAATCTGTACGCCACAATCAAGTGCTGCGACAAAGACAGGTGCCCCATAACTAACCTTGATGGTAAGTCTTATCGCATTGGTGTGCAAAATCCCACTGATTAGATAGCCTCTGATGGGTTCCTGGTGTAAAATATGTACTTGTCTGCTCATATGGGCCTCAGAGGGACCGCTGTGACCCTGTACACACCTACCACTATGCTCTCGGGTTCACCTATAGACCCGCCATCACCAGGGCTTCCCTTCGGGAGGCAATCATCTCCCCACGTGATCCATTCATACACACGGCAGACAGGCTCTGCAGACAATGTAGCCTGACGAGGAGCCTAATGGTGTTGTCAGGGGCCAAATAGTGGGTTCAGCAGGTTCCTGTGAGGACATCAGTGTTCTTCTGACAGATATAACTGATGACATATGTCTCTCTGTATACCTTGCTAGTACCAAGATCCACCAGTGAGAATGAGGTTGAATGCTCTACATGCAATGAAGCAGGTGAGAAGTGCAAAACCCCAATCAAAACCAAGTGCACTGGACAAGAGAACATGTGTGCCACCTACGGCGCCAAAGACGGTAAGTACACAATACTTCCTGCATGAGTGTCCCGTGCTGGCTGCAGCGGTGCTCGGCTTCTGATGACAGCCTGCCTTCTGCGCTAATGGGAGAAACTGTCAATGCTTAGATGCCGCAGTCGCTGTGAAGTGCTTTACGGCAGGGCCGAGCTCCTTCTGTAAGCCAATCAGCATCCTCATTCTTCCATGGTGCCCAGGGCCCTATTAAAGGCCCCCAGCTCTGCCCTGGACATGAGCCTATTAGGTCCTGGAAAAGGTAGAGCCTAAGGCTCCATTCACACGACCGTATGTTGTCCGCAAAAAAACGGATTCGTTTTTTTGCGGATTAGATGCTGTCCCATTCACTTTTCTTCCATTGCACAGCTCAGCAAAAAAAAATGAAACATGTCCTATACTTGTCAGTGAAAATCAGGACATGGCCCTATTGAAGTCTATGGATCAGCAAAAAAACGGAATGCAATCCGTTTTTTTGCAGACAACATACGGTCGTGTGAATGGAGCCTTATTTTAGAGGCTGCCTTCAGTGTATCGCATCTGTATGGGAACTAAAAAAAACTGCGAGGTCATTGAAGGGGCCAGACACTTTTGGGTGATATTTCAAAAATAACCTAATCTGATGTGAAATTGTAAAAGGGGTCATTCCGTATGCTGGCTGAAGCCCCTGCCTTCCTGCTGACCATGGCGCAGCTCATGCGCAGACGCACGCAGCATAAACTCCTGGATCTGCCTGTGAACTGAAGGGGCAGAAGAAGAGACCGCGGGGGAGACAGTCACGTGAGTAAAGCATTTGGCGAGCCATGGAGGCCACATGGGACCTGCCGTCCGGGCATGTGAATTGTAAAAATGCAAAAAGTATAAAAGTTTTATTGCTTAGCACCCCGCTAAGCAATAAAACTTTTTAAACTTTTTGCATTTTTACACTTGACATGCCTGTACCCATCAGATTACACCATTTCTGTAAGTTCATCAGAAAGTGGCCGACCCCTTTAAAAACAGAATAGTCACAAAGGGGTTAAAGAGCAGGGCCAAAAACTCCTCTTTGCTGGTGATTTTTGGATAACAGATCAAGCGGCGGCGCTAATACTTTTCATCTTTCCAACAGCAAAGACCAACGTCCAGCACATATCTCAGGTCTGCGCCACTGAGAACGTGTGCGCCATGCAGAGCGTGGCTACCCTGCCCTTCGAGCAGACCCTCACCACCAAATTTAACTGCACCAGCCACGCGCCGTCTCTGCTCCCCGGCCTGCTTCTTCCCGTCGCCATCGTCACCGCCATGCTCAAGCTGCTGTCATAATATTCATCAAAGACAAAGGCCATTCCTATGGAGACCTGAGGTGGACCCCTCCCCGCGCAGGGAGGCACCGCAGAGATGTCCCCCCCCCCCCCCCATACAGGCAGGGCAATGCATGTTTATCCGCTGTGTATTTGCAGAGCCAGGTATATCTATATAACAGTTCAGACTCATTTATACACGTATGTTACACGTATGTGCAGAACAATTGACATATGGGACAGTATATTACTATAGGGTTCGTGTGCAACAGCAACTGCATGGCTACTAAAACCGGACACGTTATTATTATTACGAGCCCTGCCGCCATATTAGATAGCGTGATGTCATTCAAGCAGCCTCACTATGGGGGCGATGCAGCGCTTCTGTGTAAGGCTATAAAGACCCCTGGACTCTACAGCTGCTGTAGGACTACAAGCCCCAGCACTCCTCCAAGATGGCTGAACATCTGATTTACAACAGCCAGGGAGTCCCAGCAGACTGCTGTCTGAGCATGATGGGACTTGTAGTTCCCCAAAGGACAAGACACCCCACCCTAAAGTCGCTGAAGTGGGTGTCTTGTGTACGGTATACGTTATATACATCTATACCGCTATTGCCGTGGCCCTCTGTGATCTCTGAAATGTCGCTGTAATTGCATTTTTCTCTTCCTTTTATCTTCCTGATTGGAACAATAAATGAAATTACTAAATAAAAAATGTTTTTCTATAAATTCAGGTGGACTCTTTGCTGAACCTGTAGATTATAGATCACTATATTATAGATCACTTACTGGATCACCATCCCCCTCCTGCACTTGTAGACTGTAGATCACCATATACTAGATCACTTACTGGATCATCATTCTCCTCCTGCACTTGTAGACTGTAGATCACCATATACTAGATCACTTACTGGATCATCATTCTCCTCCTGCACTTGTAGACTGTAGATCACCATATAATAGATCACTTACTGGATCACCATTCCTCTCCTGCACTTGTAGACCGTAGATCTCTATATTATAGATCACTTACTGGATCACCATCCCCCTCCTGCACTTGTAGACTGTAGATCACCATATACTAGATCACTTACTGAATCATCATTCCCCTCCTGCACTTGTAGACTGTAGATCACCATATACTAGATCACTTACTGGATCATCATACTCCTCCTGCACTTGTAGACTGTAGATCACCATATAATAGATCACTTACTGGATCACCATTCCTCTCCTGCACTTGTAGACCGTAGATCTCTATATTATAGATCACTTACTGGATCACCATCCCCCTCCTGCACTTGTAGACTGTAGATCACCATATACTAGATCACTTACTGGATCATCATTCCCCTCCTGCACTTGTAGACTGTAGATCACCATATACTAGATCACTTACTGGATCATCATTCTCCTCCTGCACTTGTAGACTGTAGATCACCATATAATAGATCACTTACTGGATCACCATTCCTCTCCTGCACTTGTAGACCGTAGATCTCTATATTATAGATCACTTACTGGATCACCATTCCCCTCCTGCACTTGTAGACTGTAGATCATTAAATTATAGATCACTTACTGGATCACCATTCCCCTCCTGCACTTGTAGATCACTTACTGCATTACCATCCCCCTCCTGCACTTGTAGATCAACATATAATAGATCACTTACTGGATCACCATCCCTCTCCTGCATTTGTAGTATAGATCACTTACTGGATTACATTTCCCCTCCTGCACTTGCAAATTATGGATTACTATATTATAGATCACTTACTGCATTACCATTCCCCTCCTGCACTTGCAGATTATGGATCACTATATTATAGATCACTTACTGAATTACCATTCTCCTCCTGCACTTGTAGACTGTAGATCACTATATTATAGATCACTTACTGCATTACCATTCCCCTCCTGCACTTGTAGAATGTAGATCACTATATTATAGATCCCTTACTGCATTACCATTCCCCTCCTGCACTTCTAGACTGTAGATCACTATATTATAGATCACTTACTGGATCACCATTCCCCTCCTGCACTTGTAGACTGTAGATCACTATATTATAGATCCCTTATTGCATTACCATTCCCCTGCTGCACTTGTAGACTGTAGATCACTATATTATAGATTACTTGCTGGATCACCATTCCACTCCTGCACATGTAGATCACTATATTATAGATCACTTGCTGGATTACCATTCCCCTCCTGCACTTGCAGATTATGGATCACTATAGTATAGATCACTTACTGCATTACCATTCCCCTCCTGCACTTGTATATTCTAGATCACTATATTATAGATCCCTTACTGGATCACTATTCCCCTCCTGCACGTGTAGACTCTAGATCACTATGTTATAGATTACTTACTGGATCACCATTCCTGTCCTATACTTGTAGACTGTAGATCACTATATTTCAGATGACTTACTGGATCACCATTTCTCTCCTACACTTGTAGATCACTATATTATATATCACTTACGGGATCACCATTCATCTCCTGCACTTGTAGACAGTAGTTCACTATATTATAGATCACTTACTGGATCACCATTCCTCTCCTCTAAATGTAGATTGTAGATCACTATATTATAGATCACTTAGTGGATCACCATTCTTCTGCACTTGTAGACTGTGGATAACTATATTATAAATCACTTTCTGGATCACCATTGCTCTGCTGTACTTGTAGATTGTAGATCACTATATTACAGATCACATACTGGATCATCATTCCTCTCCTGCACTTGTAGATCACTATATTAAAGATCACATACTGGATTACCATTCTGCTCCTGCACTTGCATATTCTAGATCATTATATTATAGATCACTTACTGGATCACCTCTCCCCTCCTGCACTTGTAGACTGTAGATCACTAGATTATGGATCACCTACTGGATCACCATTCCCCTCCTGCACTTGTAGACTGTAGATCACTATATTATAGATCACCTAATGGATCACCATTCCCCTCCTGCACTTGTAGACTGTAGATCACTATATTATAGATCACTTACTGGATCACCATTCCTCTCCTGCATTTGTAGATCATTATATTATACATCACTTATTGAATCGACATTCCTCTCCTGTAAGTGTATGTGGGTAAGTAACTGGCTCAGTGATACAAAACAGAGGGTGGTTATTAACGGTACACACTCAGATTGGGTCACTGTCACTAGTGGGATACCACAGGGGTCAGCATTAGAGGGGTCACTGTCACTAGTGGGGTACCACAGGGGTCAGTATTGGAGGGGTCACTGTCACTAGTGGGGTACCACAGGGGTCAGTATTGGAGGGGTCACCATCACTAGTGGGGTACCACAGGGGTTAGTATTGGAGGGGTCACTGTCACTAGTGGGGTACCTCAGGAGTCAGTATTGGAGGGGTCACTGTCACTAGTGGCGTTCCTCAGGTGTCAGTATTGGAGGGGTCACTATCACTAGTGGGGTACCACAGGGGTCAGTATTGGAAGGGTCACTGTCACTAGTGGGGTACCACAGGGGTCAGAATTGGGCCCTATCCTCTTCAATATATTTATTAATGATCTTGCAGATGACACTATACTGTGAAAAATTATTGACACGGAAGAGGACAGTATACTGTATATATACTACAGAGGACAGTATACTGTATATATACTACAGAGGACAGTATACTGTATATATATATACTACAGAGGACAGTATACTGTATATATATATACTTCAGAGGACAGTATACTGTATATATACTACAGAGGGCAATATACTGTATATATACTACAGAGGACAGTATACTGTGTATATTCTACAGAGGACAGTATACTGTATATATACTACAGAGGACAGTATACTGTATATATACTACAGAGGACAGTATACTGTATATATATACTACAGAGGACAGTATACTGTATATATATATATTACTACAGAGGACAGTATACTGTATATATACTACAGAGGACAGTATACTGTGTATATACTACAGAGGACAGTATACTGTATATATACTACAGAGGACAGTATACTGTATATATACTACAGAGGACAGTATACTGTATATATATACTACAGAGGACAGTATACTGTATATATATATATATATATATATACTACAGAGGACAGTATACTGTATATATACTACAGAGGGCAATATACTGTATATATACTACAGAGGACAGTATGCTGTATATATATACTACAGAGGACTATACTGTATATATACTACAGAGGACAGTATACTGTATATATACTACAGAGGACAGTATACTGTATATATACTACAGAGGACAGTATACTGTATATATACTACAGAGGGCAATATACTGTATATATATACTACAGAGGACAGTATACTGTATATATATACTACAGAGAACAGTATACTGTATATATACTACAGAGGACAGTATACTGTGTATATACTACAGAGGGCAATATACTGTATATATACTACAGAGGACAGTATACTGTATATATATACTACAGAGGACAGTATACTGTATTATATATATATACTACAGAGGACAATATACTGTATATATACACTACAGAGGGCAATATGCTGTATATATACTACAGAGGACAGTATACTGTATTATATATATATATACTACAGAGGACAGTTTACTGTATATAAACACTACAGAGGGCAATATACTGTATATATACTACAGAGGACAGTATACTGTATATATACTACAGAGGACAGTATACTGTATATATATACTACAGAGGAAAGTATACTGTATATATACTACAGAGGACAGTATACTGTATATATATTGTACAGAGGACAGTATACTGTATATATACTACAGAGGACAGTATACTGTATATATATACTACAGAGGAAAGTATACTGTATATATACTACAGAGGACAGAATACTGTATATATATTCTACAGAGGACAGTATACTGTATATATACTACAAAGGACAGTATACTGTATATATATACTACAGCGGACAGTATACTGTATATATACACTACAGAGGGCAATATACTGTATATATACTACAGAGGACAGTATACTGTATATATACTACAGAGGACAGTATACTGTATATACACTACAGAGGACAGTATACTGTATATATACTACAGAGGACAGTTTACTGTATATATACACTACAGAGGGCAATATACTGTATATATACTACAGAGGACAGCATACTGTATATATACAACAGAGGACAGTATACTGTATATATATACTACAGAGGACAGTATACTGTATATATACTACAGAGGACAGTATACTGTATATATATTCTACAGAGGACAGTATACTGTATTATATATATATACTACAGGGGACAGTATACTGTATATATACACTACAGAGGGCAATATACTGTATATATACTACAGAGGACAGTATACTGTATATATACTACAGAGGACAGTATACTGTATATACACTACAGAGGACAGTATACTGTATATATACTACAGAGGACAGTATACTGTATATATACACTACAGAGGGCAATATACATATATATACTACAGAGGACAGTATACTGTATATATAAACTACAGAGGGCAATATACTGTATATATACTACAGAGGACAGTAAATTGTATATATACTATAGAGAACAGTATACGGTATATATATACTACAGAGGGCAGTATACTGTATATATACACAACAGAGGGCCGTATACTGTATATATAATATAGAGGACAGTATACTGTATATATATATATATATATATATATATATACTACAGATGGCAGTATACTGTATATATACTACAGAGGACAGTACACTGTGTGTATATATATATATATATATATATATATATTCTACAGAGGACAGTATACAGTATATATACTATAGAGGACAGTATACTGTATATATATATATATATACTACAGATGGCAGTATACTGTATATATACTACAGAGGGCAATATACTGTATATATACTACAGAGGACAGTATACTGTGTATATACTACAGAGGACAGTATACTGTATATATACTACAGAGGACAGTATACTGTATATATACTACAGAGGACAGTATACTGTATATATATACTACAGAGGACAGTATACTGTATATATATATATATACTACAGAGGACAGTATACTGTATATATACTACAGAGGGCAATATACTGTATATATACTACAGAGGACAGTATGCTGTATATATATACTACAGAGGACTATACTGTATATATACTACAGAGGACTATACTGTATATATACTACAGAGGACAGTATACTGTATATATACTACAGAGGACAGTATACTGTATATACACTACAGAGGGCAATATACTGTATATATATACTACAGAGGACAGTATACTGTATAGATATACTACAGAGAACAGTATACTGTATATATACTACAGAGGACAGTATACTGTGTATATACTACAGAGGGCAATATGCTGTATATATACTACAGAGGACAGTATACTGTATATATATACTACAGAGGACAGTATACTGTATTATATATATATATACTACAGAGGACAGTTTACTGTATATATACACTACAGAGGGCAATATACTGTATATATACTACAGAGGACAGTATACTGTATATATACTACAGAGGACAGTATACTGTATATATATACTACAGAGGAAAGTATACTGTATATATACTACAGAGGACAGTATACTGTATATATATACTACAGCGGACAGTATACTGTATATATACACTACAGAGGGCAATATACTGTATATATACTACAGAGGACAGTATACTGTATATATACTACAGAGGACAGTATACTGTATATATATATACTACAGAGGACAGTATACTGTATATATATATATACTACAGAGGACAGTATACTGTATATATACTACAGAGGGCAATATACTGTATATATACTACAGAGGACAGTATGCTGTATATATATACTACAGAGGACAGTTTACTGTATATATACACTACAGAGGGCAATATACTGTATATATACTACAGAGGACAGTATACTGTATATATACTACAGAGGACAGTATACTGTATATATATACTACAGAGGAAAGTATACTGTATATATACTACAGAGGACAGTATACTGTATATATATTCTACAGAGGACAGTATACTGTATATATACTACAGAGGACAGTATACTGTATATATATACTACAGCGGACAGTATACTGTATATATACACTACAGAGGGCAATATACTGTATATATACTACAGAGGACAGTATACTGTATATATACTACAGAGGACAGTATACTGTATATATACACTACAGAGGGCAATATACTGTATATATACTACAGAGGACAGTATACTGTATATATACTACAGAGGACAGTATACTGTATATATATACTACAGAGGACAGTATACTGTATATATACTACAGAGGACAGTATACTGTATATATATTCTACAGAGGACAGTATACTGTATATATACACTACAGAGGGCAATATACTGTATATATACTACAGAGGACAGTATACTGTATATATACTACAGAGGACAGTATACTGTATATATATACTACAGAGGACAGTATACTGTATATACACTACAGAGGACAGTATACTGTATATATACTACAGAGGACAGTATACTGTATATATACACTACAGAGGGCAATATACTGTATATATACTACAGAGGACAGTATACTGTATATATACAACAGAGGACAGTATACTGTATATATATACTACAGAGGACAGTATACTGTATATATACTACAGAGGGCAGTATACTGTATATATATTCTACAGAGGACAGTATACTGTATATATACACTACAGAGGGCAATATACTGTATATATACTACAGAGGACAGTATACTGTATATATACTACAGAGGACAGTATACTGTATATATATACTACAGAGGACAGTATACTGTATATACACTACAGAGGACAGTATACTGTATATATACTACAGAGGACAGTATACTGTATATATACACTACAGAGGGCAATATACTGTATATATACTACAGAGGACAGTATACTGTATATATACAACAGAGGACAGTATACTGTATATATATACTACAGAGGACAGTATACTGTATATATACTACAGAGGGCAGTATACTGTATATATATTCTACAGAGGACAGTATACTGTATATATACACTACAGAGGGCAATATACTGTATATATACTACAGAGGACAGTATACTGTATATATACTACAGAGGACAGTATACTGTATATATATACTACAGAGGACAGTATACTGTATATACACTACAGAGGACAGTATACTGTATATATACTACAGAGGACAGTATACTGTATATATACACTACAGAGGGCAATATACTGTATATATACTACAGAGGACAGTATACTGTATATATATATATATATATATATATATACTATAGATGGCAGTATACTGTATATATACTACAGAGGACAGTACAATGTGTATATATATATATATATATATATATATCTACAGAGAACAGTATACTGTATATATACTACAAAGGACAGTATACTGTATATATATACTACAGAGGACAGTATACTGTATATATACTACAGAGGACAGTATACGGTATATATATACTACAGAGGACAGCATACTGTATATATACTACAGAGAATAGTATACTGTATATATACTACAGAGGACATAAAATGTGATCTGATCTTCATCTAAGTCACAACAATAGACATCACAGTCTGCCTAAACTAATAACACACAAATAATTAAATGTTACCATGTTTTTATTGAACGCACCATGTAAACATTCACAGTGCAGGTGGAAAAAGTATGTGAACCCTTGGATTTAATAACTGTTTAACCTCCTTTGGCAGCAATAACTTCCACCAAACGTTTCCCTTAGTTGCAGATCAGACGTGCACAGCGGTCAGGAGTAATTCTTGACCGTTCCTCTTTACAGAACTGCTTCAGTTCAGCAATATTCTTGGGATGTCTGGTGTGAATCGCTTTCTTGAGGTCAGGCCACAGCATCTCAATCGGGTTGAGGTCAGGACTCCAGAAGCCGTATTTTCAGTGGCGTACACACAATCCATGGGGCCCCCGGTGCAAAACTGATCCATGGGGCCCCCTCCCTGTTGCCCCCCTCATTTCTGAGAGCGCTGCTAAGGGCCATTTCAGCCCCAGTTTACTACTAAAATTAAACGTTTTGGCTAAATAAAGTATATTACAAAAATGTTACCTATTACTTGCCCTACACTTTAGCAAAAAATAAATAAAAAATGTATATGGCAGTTACACTTTAAGCTTTCGGCTACTAAGGGCTCTTTGCGTGCGGCTAATCCGCTGCGTGAATGAGTGCCAAGCCCCATTCCGGACAGCAGAGACTCGGAGCACTAACATGATTGACTGGTATCTTTTAACTACAAAATCACAGTGACAACTTTATCTCACTCTGATTTTGTAATAAAAAGGTCACGGAGAGGCACGTAGCGTTATCAATCATGTCACTGCTCCGTGTCTCTGCTGTCCAGAATGGGACTTGGATCTCTTTCACGCAGCGGATTATCCGCACGGAATCCGCTCGTGTTAAAGAGCCCTAAGCCCAATGGTTACACTCACCCAGTCCTAATAAAATCCGGTCCTACCTCATCCAGGGTGTCGCTGGCGTCGGCGTGATGTCCGCTGGATCCAGGACAAGGTCCCTGTGGTGAGAAAAAAAGAATAATCACATCAGGAAGGGATGGTGACTGCCCCTGTGATATCACCAGCAGGGGGCACTGTGCTGGCCTTTAAGACTGAGCCATGCCAATGTATAGCGGGTAATCTAGTGCTACCACACAGTACTAATGCCCACCTTGAGGCCCCTCACAGTACTAATGCCAAATATGTGTCACCTTACAGTAGCTATGCCCAGTTATGTGCCCCCTCACAGTAGTAATGCCAAATAAGTGTCCCCTCAAAGTGGTAATGCCAGATTATGTGTCCCCTCACAGTAGTAATGCCAGATTATGTGCCCCTTCACAGTATTTATGCCCAGTTATGTGCCCCCTCAAAGTAGATATGCCCAGATATGTGCCCCCTCAGAGTGGTTATGCCAGATTATGAGCCCCTTCAAAATATGTATGCCCAGTTATGTGCCCCCTCACGGTAGTTATGCCACATTATGTGTCCCTCATATTAGATATGCCCACATATGTGCCCCTCACAGTGGTTATGCCAGGTTACCTGACCCCTCACAGTAGTTATGCCTTCATATGTGCCCCCTCATAGTTATGCCTTCATATGTGCCCCCCCTCACAGTAGTTATGCCAGATTAGGTGCCCCCTCAAATTAGTTATGGCCCCCCTCTTGCCCTTTGCCCCCAGTCTGCAGCCTTAGAAAAAAAAAACATACTTACCTTCTTCCCTGATGACAGGCTCCCTCACTCATCGCGCTGCTGGCTGTGCTGCAGGCAGATTCCCGGGTCCAGCAGGGCGATGTGGGGCCAGCAGGGGGAGCTCCCGAGCTGTGAAGATCACTGAAGCAGGGATGAAAGAGGTTTCCCTGCTTCGCTATGGAAGCGAAATGCCGGCCAGGTGTGAGTGAGTGCGAGCTCACCCCCCCCCCCCATATTATACATGTAATGCAGCGCTCTGATGGGGCCCGAAATTGCCACTGTACTTCATGCTGGGCCCCATCAGAGCGCTCCATTACATGTGAGTACAGCGGTTTTTAACATGATTTAGGGCTGCCTGCCGGCCTGGGGGGTGGGTACGACACTGCGTATTTTCTTCTGTTTAAGCCATTCTGTTATTGATTTACTTCTATGCTTTGGGTCGTTGTCCTGTTGCAGCACCCATCTTCTGTTGAGCTTCAGCTGGCGGAGAGATGGCCTTAAGTTCTCCTGCAAAATGTCTTGATAAACTTGGGAATTCATTTTTCCTTCGATGATAGCAATCCGTCCAGGCCCTGACGCAGCAAAGCAGCCCCAGACCATGATGCCCCCACCACCACACTTCACAGTTTGGATGAGGTTTTGATGTTGGTGTGCTGTGCCTCTTTTTCTTTCAAACAACTCAACTTTGGTTTCATCTGCCCACAGAATATTTTGCCAGTACTGCTGTGGAACATCCAGGGGCTCTTGTGCAAACTGTAAACGCGCAGCAATGGTTTTTTTGGACAGCAGTGGCTTCCTCTGTGGTATCCTCCCATGAAATCTATTCTTGTTTAGTGTTTTACGTAGAATCGCTAACAGGAATGTTAGCATATGCCAGAGACTTTTGTAAGTCTTTAGCTGACACTCTAGTTTCTTCTTCACCTCATTGAGCAGTCTGCGCTGTGCTCTTGCAGTCATCTTTACAGTACGGCCACCCCTAGGGAGAGTAGCAGCAGCGCTGAACTTTCTCCATTTATAGACAGTTTGTCTTACCGTGGACTGATGAACAGCAAGGCTTTTGGAGATACTTTTATAACCCTTTCCAGCTTTATGCAAGTCAACAATTCTTAATCGTAGGTCTTCTGAGAGCTCTTTTGTGCGAGGCCTCATTCACATCAGGCAATGCTTCTTGGGAAAAGCAAACCCAGAACTGGTGTGTGTTTTATAGGGCATCTGTAACCAACACCTCCATTCTCATCTCATTGATTGGACTTCAGTTGGCTGACACCTCACTCCAATTAGCTCTTGGAGATGTCATTAGTCTAGGGGTTCACATACTTTTTCCACCTGCACTCTGAATGTTTACATGGTGTGTTCAATAAAAACATGGCAACATTAAATTCTTTGTGTGTTATTAGTTTGAGCAGACTGTGATTGTCTATTGTTGTGACTTAGATGAAGATCAGATCACATTTTATGACCAATTTGTGCAGAAATCCATATCATTCCAAAGGGTTCACATACTTTTTCTTACAGAGGACAGTATACTGTATATATACTACAGAGAACAGTTTACTGCATATATACTACAGAGGAAAGTATACTGTATATATACTACAGAGGACAGTATACTGTATATATACTACAGAGGGCAATATACTGTATATATACTACAGAGAACAGTTTCCTGTATATATACTACAGAGGACAGTATAC
Source organism: Bufotes viridis (assembly GCA_033119425.1). NCBI lineage: Eukaryota > Metazoa > Chordata > Amphibia > Anura > Bufonidae > Bufotes > Bufotes viridis. Next base: position 596,340,643 of record CM065590.1, on the reverse strand, counting down.
TGTATATATACTACAGAGGACAGTATACTGTATATATACTACAGAGGACAGTATACTGTATATATACTACAGAGGACAGTATACTGTATATATACTACAGAGGACAGTATACTGTATATATACTACAGAGGACAGTATACTGTATATATACTACAGAGGACAGTATACTGTATATATACTACAGAGGACAGTATACTGTATATATACTACAGAGGACAGTATACTGTATATATACTACAGAGGACAGTATACTGTATATATACTATAGAGGACAGTATACTGTATATATACTACAGAGGACAGTATACTGTATATATACTAGAGAGGACAGTATACTGTATATATATACTACAGAGGACAGTATACTGTATATACACTACAGAGGACAGTATACTGTATATATACTACAGAGGACAGTATACTGTATATATACTACAGAGGACAGTATACTGTATATATACTACAGAGGACAGTATACTATATATATACTACAGAGGACAGTATACTGTATATATACTACAGAGGACAGTATACTGTATATATACTACAGAGGACAGTATACTGTATATATACTACAGAGGACAGTATACTGTATATACACTACAGAGGAGTATACTGTATATATGAGGACAGTATACTGTATATATACTACAGAGGACAGTATACTGTATATATATACTACAGAGGACAGTATACTGTATATATACTACAGAGGACAGTATACTGTATATATACTACAGAGGACAGTATACTGTATATATACTACAGAGGACAGATAGTATACTACAGCATATATATATACTACAGAGGACAGTATACTGTATATATACTACAGAGGACAGTATACTGTATATATACTACAGAGGACAGTATACTGTATATACTACAGAGGACAGTATACTGTATATGCATACTGTATATACACTACAGAGGACAGTATACTGTATATATACAGAGGATGTACTGTATATATAGAAGGACAGTATACTGTATATATATACTACAGAGGACAGTATACTGTATATATACTACAGAGGACAGTATACTGTATATATACTATAGAGGACAGTATACTGTATATATACTACAGAGGACAGTATACTGTATATATACTACAGAGGACAGTGTACTGTATATATACTATAGAGGACAGTATACTGTATATATATACTACAGAGGACAGTATATTAAATGTATACTACAGAGGACAGTATACTGTATATATACTAGAGAGGACAGTATACTGTATATATATACTACAGAGGACAGTATACTGTATATACACTACAGAGGGCAGTATACTGTATATATACTACAGAGGAAAGTATACTGTATATATACTATAGAGGACAGTATACTGTATATATATATACTACAGAGGACTATACTGTATATTTACTACATGGACAATATGCTGTATATTCACTACAGAGGACAGTATACTGTATATATATACTACAGAGGACAGTATATTAAATGTATACTACAGAGGACAGTATACTGTATATATACTACAGAGGACAGTATTCTGCATATATACTACAGAGGGCAGTATACTGTATATATACTACACAGGGCAGTATACTGTATATATATACTATAGAGGACAGTATACTGTATATATATATACTACAGAGGACTATACTGTATATATACTATAGAGGACAGTATACTGTATATATACTACAAAGGACAATATGCTGTATATTCACTACAGAGGACAGTATACTATATACATATATCGGACAAACCAACAAAAGCAGCTCTCACCTGTAGTGACTAGCAAAGAAGCACGGATGCAGTCTGGACTGGACTATATACATATACTACAGAGGACAGTATATTACATATATATTACAGAGGACAGTATACTGTTTACGTATACTACAGAGGACAGTATATTGCATATATACTACAGAGGACAGTATACTGTATATATACTACAGAGGACAGTATACTGTATATATACTACAGAGGACAGTATATTGCATATATACTACAGAGGACAGTATACTGTATATATACTACAGAGGACAGTATACTGTATATACACTACAGAGGACAGTATACTGTATATATACTACAGAGGACAGTATACTGTATATATACTACAGAGGACAGTATACTGTATATATATAGTACAGAGGACAGTATACTGTATATATATAGTACAGAGGACAGTATACTGTATATATACTACAGAGGACAGTATACTGTATATACATTACAGAGGACAGTATACTGTATATATACTACAGAGGACAGTATACTGTATACATATACTACAGAGGACAGTATATTACATATATACTACAGAGGACAGTATACTGTATACGTATACTACAGAGGACAGTATATTGAATATATACTACAGGGGACAGTATACTGTATATATACTACAGAGGGCAGTATACTGTATATATATACTACAGAGGACAGTATACTGTGTATATATATATATATATATATATATATATATATATATACTAAAGAGGACAGTATACTGTTTATATACTACAGAGGACAGTATACTGCTACAGATGGATCTGAATAGATTGGGGGCTTGGGCAGAGAAGTGGCAGATGAGGTTTAACACTGACAAATGTAAAGTTATGCACATGGGAAGGAATAATGCAAGTCACCCGTACATACTAAATGGTAAAACACTGGGTAACACTGACATGGAAAAGGACCTAGGAATTTTAATAAACTTCAAAATAAGCTGCAGAAACCAGTGTCAGGCAGCTGCTGCCAAGGCCAGTAAGATAATGGGTTGCATCAAAAGGGGCATAGATGGCGGTGATGAGAACATAGTCCTACCACTTTACACATCACTGGTCAGACTACACATGGAGGACTGTGTACAGTTCTGGGCTCCTGTGAACAAGGCAGACATAGCAGAGCTGGAGAGGGTTCAGAGGAGGGCAACTAAAGTAATAACTGGAATGGGGCAACTACAGTACCCTGAAAGGTTATCAAAATTAGGGTTATTCACTCTAGAAAAAAGGATGACTGAGGGGAGATCTAATAACTATGTATAAATATATCAGGGGTCAGTACAGAGATCACTCCCATCATCTATTTATCCCCAGGACTGTGACTGTGACGAGGGGACATCCTCTGCGTCTGGAGGAAAGAAGGTTTCTACACAAACATAGAAGAGGATTCTTCATGGTAAGAGCAGAGAGACTATGGACTCTTTACGGTAAGAGCAGAGAGACTATGGACTCTTTACTGTAAGAGCAGTGAGACTATGGACTCATTACTGTAAGAGCAGAGAGACTATGGACTCTTTACGGTAAGAGCAGTGAGACTATGGACTCTTTACTGTAAGAGCAGTGAGACTATGGACTCTTTACGGTAAGAGCAGTGATACTATGGTCTATATACTGTAAGAGCAGTGAGACTATGGACTCTTTACGGTAAGAGCAGTGAGACTATGGACTCTTTACGGTAAGAGCAGTGAGACTATGGACTCTTTACGGTAAGAGCAGTGAGACTATGGACTCTTTACGGTAAGAGCAGTGAGACTATGGACTCTTTACGGTAAGAGCAGTGAGACTATGGACTATATACTGTAAGAGCAGTGAGACTATGGACTCTATACTGTAAGAGCAGTGAGACTATGGACTCTTTACTGTAAGAGCAGTGAGACTATGGACTCTTTACTGTAAGAGCAGCGAGACTATGGACTCTTTACGGTAAAAGCAGTGAGACTATGGACTCTTTACTGTAAGAGCAGTGAGACTATGGACTCTATACTGTAAGAGCAGTGAGACCATGGACTCTTTACTGTAAGAGCAGTGAGACTATGGACTCTTTACTGTAAGAGCAGTGAGACTATGGACTCTATACTGTAAGAGCAGTGAGACTATGGACTCTTTACCGTAAGAGCAGTGAGACTATGGACTCTATACTGTAAGAGCAGTGAGACTATGGACTCTATACTGTAAGAGCAGTGAGACTATGGACTCTATACTGTAAGAGCAGTGAGACTATGGACTCTTTACTGTAAGAGCAGTGAGACTATGGACTCTTTACTGTAAGAGCAGTGAGACTATGGACTCTTTACTGTAAGAGCAGTGAGACTATGGACTCTTTACTGTAAGAGCAGTGAGACTATGGACTCTATACTGTAAGAGCAGTGAGACTATGGACTCTTTACTGTAAGAGCAGTGAGACTATGGACTCTTTACTGTAAGAGCAGTGAGACTATGGACTCTTTACTGTAAGAGCAGTGAGACTATGGGCTCTTTACTGTATGAGCAGTGATACTATGGACTCTATACTGTAAGAGCAGTGAGACTATGGACTCTTTACTGTAAGAGCAGTGAGACTATGGACTCTTTACTGTAAGAGCAGTGAGACTATGGACTCTATACTGTAAGAGCAGTGAGACTACGGACTCTTTACTGTAAGAGCAGTGAGACTATGGACTCTTTACGGTAAGAGCAGTGACTATGGACTCTTTACTGTAAGAGCAGTGAGATTATGGACTCTTTACTGTAAGAGCAGTGAGACTATGGACTGTTTACAGTAAGAGCAGTGAGACTATGGACTCTTTACGGTAAGAGCAGTGACTATGGACTCTTTACGGTAAGAGCAGTGAGACTATGGCCTCTTTACAGTAAGAGCAGTGAGACTATGGACTCTTTACTGTAAGAGCAGTGAGACTATGGACTCTTTACTGTGAGAGCAGTGAGACTATGGACTCTATACTGTAAGAGCAGTGAGTACTATGGACTCTTTACGGTAAGAGCAGTGAGACTATGGACTCTTTACGGTAAGAGCAGTGAGACTATGGACTCTTTACGGTAAGAGCAGTGAGACTATGGACTCTTTACTGTAAGAGCAGTGAGACTATGGACTCTATACTGTAAGAGCAGTGAGACTATGGACTCTTTACTGTAAGAGCAGTGAGACTGTGGACTCTTTACGGTAAGAGCAGTGAGACTATGGACTCTTTACGGTAAGAGCAGTGACTATGGACTCTTTACGGTAAGAGCAGTGAGACTATGGACTCTATACTGTAAGAGCAGTGAGACTATGGGCTCTTTACTGTAAGAGCAGTGAGACTATGGGCTCTTTACTGTATGAGCAGTGATACTATGGACTCTATACTGTAAGAGCAGTGAGACTATGGACTCTTTACTGTAAGAGCAGTGAGACTATGGACTCTTTACTGTAAGAGCAGTGAGACTATGGACTCTATACTGTAAGAGCAGTGAGACTATGGACTCTTTACTGTAAGAGCAGTGAGACTATGGACTCTTTACGGTAAGAGCAGTGAGACTATGGACTCTTTACTGTAAGAGCAGTGAGACTATGGACTCTTTACTGTAAGAGCAGTGAGACTATGGACTGTTTACAGTAAGAGCAGTGAGACTATGGACTCTTTACGGTAAGAGCAGTGACTATGGACTCTTTACGGTAAGAGCAGTGAGACTATGGACTCTATACTGTAAGAGCAGTGAGACTATGGACTCTATACTGTAAGAGCAGTGAGACTATGGGCTCTTTACTGTATGAGCAGTGATACTATGGACTCTATACTGTAAGAGCAGTGAGACTATGGACTCTTTACTGTAAGAGCAGTGAGACTATGGACTCTATACTGTTAGAGCAGTGAGACTATGGACTCTTTACAGTAAGAGCAGTGAGACTATAGACTCTTTACTGTAAGAGCAGTGAGACTATGGGCTCTTTACTGTAAGAGCAGTGAGACTATGGGCTCTTTACTGTATGAGCAGTGATACTATGGACTCTATACTGTAAGAGCAGTGAGACTATGGACTCTTTACTGTAAGAGCAGTGAGACTATGGACTCTTTACTGTAAGAGCAGTGAGACTATGGACTCTATACTGTAAGAGCAGTGAGACTATGGACTGTTTACAGTAAGAGCAGTGAGACTATGGACTCTTTACGGTAAGAGCAGTGACTATGGACTCTTTACTGTAAGAGCAGTGAGATTATGGATTCTTCACTGTAAGAGCAGTGAGACTATGGACTGTTTACAGTAAGAGCAGTGAGACTATGGACTCTTTACGGTAAGAGCAGTGAGACTATGGACTCTTTACTGTAAGAGCAGTGAGATTATGGACTGTTTACAGTAAGAGCAGTGAGACTATGGAACTCTCTGCCTGAGGAGGTGGTGATGGTGAGTACAATAAAGGAATTCAGGAGGGGCCTGGATGTATTTCTGGAGCGTAATAATATTACAGGTTATAGCTACTAGAGAGGGGTAGTTGATCCAGGGAGTTATTCTGATGTCTGATTGGAGTCGGGAAGGAATGTTTTTCCCCTTAAGTGGGGAAAATTGGCTTCTACTTCACAGGTTTTTTTTTTTTTTTTTTTTTTTTTGCCTTCCTTTGGATCAACTTGCAGGATGACAGGCCGAACTGGATGGACAGAGGGCTTTTTTCAGCCTTATAAACTATGTAACTTGTAGATTGTAGATCACTATAGATCACTTACTGGATCACCATTCTGGAAAACAAGAGGAGGGGTCATATTAATTGTGGATATTTTATGTTGGGCTCTGCTGCCACCTACAGCTCACATTTGGAACTGCAACCATCAGCGCAGAGATCACTTTTCTAGTCTCCTGGAGCAATAGTCTGTATTCACACTCGTAGGTTTGGATAAAGGTTTTTTTGATGCAGATTTTGAAGTCAAAATTCAGGAGTAGATTAACAAAGGAGGAGAAGCAGCTTCTGTCCTACTTTCTCTGTTTTCATGATCTGTATTTGATTCTGGTATCAAAAACAATATAAAAAACCTGATCTAAACCTGCATGTGTGAACACGCCCTTATGTCAGTTTGGCTCTACTGAGGTAAGAAGCCTTCACTCAGAGGTACATCACGGGAAGATCCTCCAGTGTAGCCTCGGATGGAAGGCAGCCATACAGGGACCCATGAGCATACGTCGGGCGTGCACAGCGGAAGCCCTTCTGGAGACGCCGCCGTTCTGTGCTGGAAACAAGACGGAACGTAAAGCAGGTAAGAGATGGCGGCGCACTGAAGTGAATGGATCCGTCCAGGGCACATCTGATGCCACTTTCCATTGAAGTTAATGGAAGCTGCAATATCGCTCTACAGTGAGCTCCCCCTAGTGGTGGCTGCCAGAAAATGTTGTGGATTTATGTCAGGAATTGAAAAAGCTCAGCGCCCTGCCTGTCCTCTGGGCCCTACAGCGGACGTTTCGCCTGCCTGCAAGGTGAGGGCGCCACTGTTTAAGGGGCCTATAAATGTGGAATTTATTTAATTACTTGGCTAGTTTACAATCTACATCCCAGCTGCTGAGGAGCACACAGTGTCCACACACTACGGGACGAGGATGAGCGGTTGTCAGGGGCCCCGACACCATGCCCCCCCCCACAGTGCCACATAACAGGACCCGCCACATTCCTGCCCCATAAGGGGAGCGATGCAACATGCTCCTCGCATTGGAAAAGTCCCACAGGAAATACCCCCACCTATAAAACATTGGTGCTCCATCATAAAAAAATCACTGTGGAGCCGCCAAACTGAACAGGAGCCTGCGGGTGACATTATTAGGGGTCTGCGGGTGACATTATTAGGGGGTCTGCGGGTGACATTATTACTGGGTCGGTGGGTGACATTATTAGGGGTCTGCGGGTGACATTATTAGGGGTTCTGTGGGTGACATTATTACGGGGTCGATGGGTGACATTATTAGGGGTCTGCGGGTGACATTATTAGGGGTCTGCGGGTGACAATATTAAGGGATTGGTGGGTGACATTATTATGGGGTGTGCGGGTGACATTATTAGGGGGTGTGCAGGTGACAATTTTAGAGGGTCTGCGGGTGACATTATTACGGTGGTCTGTTGGTGACATTATTAGGGGTGGTCTGCGGGTGACATTATTAGGGGGTCTGTGGGTGACATTATTAGGGGTATGTGGGTGACATTATTAGGGTGGTCTCCTGGTGACATTATTAGGGGTCTGTTGGTGACATTATTAGGGGGTCTGTTGGTGACATTATTACTGGGTCGATGGGTGACATTATTAGGGGGTCTGCGGGTGACATTATTAGGGGGTCTGTGGTGACATTATTAGGGGTCTGCGAGTGACATTATTAGGGGTGGTCTGTTGGTGACATTATTACTTGGTCGGTGGGTGACATTATTAGGGGGGTCTCTTGGTGACATTAGGGGGTCTGTGGGTGACATTATTAGGGGTGTGCGGGTGACATTATTATGGGGTGTGCGGGTGACATTATTAGGGGGTGTGTAGGTGACAATTTTAGGGGGTCTGCGGGTGACATTATTAGGGGGTCTGTGGGTGACATTATTAGGGGGTCTGCGGGTGACATTATTACGGTGGTCTGTTGGTGACATTATTAAGGGTGGTCTGCGGGTGACATTATTAGGGGTATGTGGGTGACATTATTAGGGTGGTCTCCTGGTGGCATTATTAGGGGGTCTACGGGTGACATTATTAGAGGTCTGTTGGTGACATTATTAGGGGGTCTGCAGGTGACATTATTACGGGGTTGATGGGTGACATTATTAGGGGGGTCTGCGAGTGACATTATTAGGGGTCTACAGGTGACATTATTAGGGGGTCTGTTGGTGACATTATTAGGGGGGTCTGCAGGTGACATTATTAGGGGGTCTGTGGTGACATTATTAGGGGTCTGCGAGTGACATTATTAGGGGTCTGCGGGTGACATTATTAGGGGTGGTCTGTTGGTGACATCATTACCGGGTCGGTGGGTGACATTATTATGGGTCTGCGGGAGACATTATTAGGGTGGTCTCTTGGTGACATTATTAGGGGGTCAGTGGGTGACATTATTACGGGGTCGATTGGTGACATTATTAGGGGTCTGTGGGTGACATTATTACGGGGTCGATGGGTGACATTATTACGGAGTTGGTGGGTGACATTATTATGGGGTGTGCGGGTGACAATTTTAGGGGGTCTGCGGGTGACATTATTAGGGGGTCTACGGGTGACATTATTACGGGTTCTGTGGGTGACATTATTAGGGGTCTGCGGGTGACATTATTTGGGGGTCTGTTGGTGAAATTATTAGGGGGTCTACGGGTGACATTATTAGAGGTCTGAGTGACATTATTAGGGGGTCTGTGGGTGAAATTATTACAGGGTCGATAGATGACATTATTAGGGAGTCTGTGGGTGACATTATTAGGGGGTCGGTGGGTGACATTATTAGGGGGTCTACAAGTGACATTATTAGGGGGACTACTAAAAGGAATGACAGAATGGAATGCCCATAGACTTTAACAGGAAAGTGGAATGCCCATAGAGAATAATGGAAATGTAATATTTGAATTAGAGACAAAACCATTTGACATATATGATAATTATTTAGCAGGATTACTCTCCAAATTCAGTGGGATTATTTAATGTTCAGAATAAGTGGAATTATCACTGTTTTCTGAAGAATTACGAGGGTGAATGACAGAAAGGAATGCCCATAGACTATAATGGGGAATAAACGATGAGCTCATTTGCAGGTAAATCTGTGTTATGTTGGACATTAACCTTTACCGCCAGTGTTCCCTGGGTAGAGGAGCATAATGTAAAATGAAAATTACCTTGGATTATACCTGTTTTCTATAGAATGCAAAGGTGAGTGACATAATGGAATGCCCTTAGACTATAATGGGAAGTAAACGTGACTTGGTGCCTGAACCATTCAACATATCAAATACACCTATAGCAGGCTTACTCTTCAAGTTTAGTGGGATTATTTAAAATTGAGATCAAGTGGGATTATCATTGGTTTCTATGATATGACAAGGGGAATGACACAAAGGAAAGCCCATAGACTATAATGGTAAATTAACTATGAGCTCATTTGCAGGTAAATATGTGTTATGTAGGACATTAACATGATAATCACACTTAATCTGGCAATTTTAATATAATCCCACTGAATCTTGAAGAGTAAGCCTGCTATAGGATTTATTTGATATTTTGAATGGTTCAGGCACCAAGTCACATTGGGCTTTCCATTATGTCACTCACCTTTGCATTGTATAGAAAACGGTTATAATCCAAGGAAATTTTCATGTTACAATATGCTCCTCTACCCAGGGAACACTTGCGGTAAAGGTTAATGTCCTACATAACACAGATTTACCTGCAAATGAGCTCATAGTTTACTTGACATTATAGTCTATGGGCATTCCTTTGTGTCATTCACCCTCGTCATTCTGCAGAAAACAGTGATAATTCCACTTAATCTGAATTAAATAATCCCAGTGAATTTGGAGAGTAATCCTGCTAAATAATTATTAGATATGTCAAATGGTTTTGTCTCTAATTCAAATATTACATTTCCATTATTCTCTATGGGCATTCCACTTTCCTGTTAAAGTCTATGGGGCATTCCATTCTGTCATTCCTTTTAGTAGGGCCCTTATTAGGGGTCTGTGGGTGACATTATTAGGGGGATCTGTGGGTGATATTACACACATTATAATCACTAGTAATCATTGTTTCCACTGCTTCACCCACGCTGACTCCTCCATGAACCTTTTATGTGGAAATCACCTGAAATGAGTGGAAGAAAGGCAAAACTGTTCGAGGTGTACAAAGATGGCCGACCTTCTCGCTCCATCACTAGGCGTTTCCGGGAGTACAAACATGGATTCCGAGAGACTTCCGCTTGTGTGAAAATGGCCGCAGACAACTTCCGGTGCGCCTTGTACAGCTGGAAGGTGATCACTTCCGGGGCGGGAGGTTTGGTGGAGGTATGAGAATCGCATGTTTCCTAGCCTTGTGTGTATTGTGTGCGTATCTTTGCTGTTTTATGTGTGTATGTTGCGGCGTCTATCCTGCGGTACCGCACGTTGTACCTGATAAGTTATGGCCGGCGGCTGCTGCGTGTGCTTACCTGACTGTAGAACAAGTATCAGATTATGTCTGCCGGGGGGTCCACTACATGTTTTTTTAATATTTCTTTTAGAGATGAGCCCCCAGCCTGGAAAATAATAAAAGAGTCCGTAAAATGTCATTAATATGTCGTTTCCGTATGTGAAGATCGCATCCAGCGCCGTAGGCATTGGCGACTGTGGTCACATGACTGCCGGTGTGTGACAGGCGGCCATAGTGCTCACAATCGCTTGGACGACTATCGTATTAACCCCTTGTGGCTGTTGCTGCCTACAGCGTGCGGTCTACGGGCACATTTACACTATAGAGTGCGGTCTACGGGGACATGTACACTATAGAGCGCGGTCTACAGGGACATGTACACTATAGAGTGCGGTCTACGGGGACATGTACACTATAGAGTGCGGTCTACGGGGACATGTACACTATAGAGCGTGGTCTACGGGGACATGTACACTATAGAGTGCGGTCTACGGGCACATTTACACTATAGAGTGCGGTCTACGGGGACATGTACACTATAGAGTGCGGTCTACGGGCACATTTACACTATAGAGTGCGGTCTACGGGGACATGTACACTATAGAGCGCGGTCTACGGGGACATGTACACTATAGAGCGCGTTCTACGGGCACATGTACACTATAGAGTGCGGTCTACGGGGACATGTACACTATAGAGTGCAGGTCTACGGGCACATGTACACTATAGAGTGCGGTCTACGGGGACATGTACACTATAGAGCGCGGTCCACGGGACATGTACACTATAGAGCGCGGTCCACGGGGACATGTACACTATAGAGTGCGGCCCACGGGGACATGTACACTATAGAGCGCGGTCTACGGGACATGTACACTATAGAGTGCGGTCCACGGGGACATGTACACTATAGAGCGCGGTCTCACGGGGACATGTACACTATAGAGCGCTGGTCTACGAGGACATGTACACTATAGAGCGCGGTCTACGGGGACATGTACACTATAGAGCTGCGGTCTACGGGGACATGTACACTATAGAGTGCGGTCTACGGGGACATGTACACTACAGAGCGCTGGTCTACGGGGACATGTACACTACAGAGCGCGGTCTACGGGGACATGTACACTATAGAGCGCGGTCTCACGGGGACATGTACACTATAGAGTGCGGTCCACGGGGACATGTACACTATAGAGCGCGGTCTCACGGGGACATGTACACTATAGAGTGCGGTCTACGGGACATGTACACTATAGAGCGCGGTCTACGGGGACATGTACACTATAGAGCGCGGCCCACGGGGACATGTACACTATAGAGCGCGGTCTACGGGGACATGTACACTATAGAGCGCGGTCTACAGGGACATGTACACTACAGAGCGCGGTCTACGGGGACATGTACACTATAGAGCGCGGTCTACGGGGACATGTACACTATAGAGTGCGGTCTACGGGGACATGTACACTACAGAGCGCGGTCTACAGGGACGTGTACACTACAGAGCGCGGTCTCACGGGGACATGTACACTATAGAGCGCGGTCTACGGGGACATGTACACTATAGAGTGCGGTCCACGGGGACATGTACACTATAGAGCGCGGTCTACAGGGACGTGTACACTATAGAGCGCTGGTCTACGGGGACATGTACACTATAGAGCGCGGTCTACGGGGACATGTACACTATAGAGCGCGGTCCACGGGGACATGTACACTATAGAGCGCGGTCTACGGGACATGTACACTATAGAGTGCGGTCTACGGGGACATGTACACTATAGAGTGCGGTCTACGGGGACATGTACACTATAGAGCGCGGTCTACGGGGACATGTACACTATAGAGCGCGGTCTACGGGGACATGTACACTATAGAGTGCGGTCTACGGGGACATGTACACTATAGAGCGCGGTCTACAGGGACGTGTACACTACAGAGCGCGGTCTACGGGGACATGTACACTATAGAGCGCGGTCTACGGGGACATGTACACTATAGAGTGCGGTCTACGGGGACATGTACACTATAGAGCGCGGTCTACGGGGACATGTACACTATAGAGCGCGGTCTACGGAGACATGTACACTATAGAGCGCGGTCTACGGGGACATGTACACTATAGAGTGCGGTCTACGGGGACATGTACACTATAGAGTGAGGTCTATGGGGACATGTACACTATAGAGTGCGGTCTACGGAGACATGTACACTATAGAGCGCGGTCTACGGGGACATGTACACTATGGAGTGCGGTCTACGGGGACATGTACACTATAGAGGGTGGTCTACGGGGACATGTACACTATAGAGCGCGGTCTACGGGGACGTGTACACTATAGAGCGCGGATTACGGGGACATGTACACTATAGAGCGCTGGTCTACGGGACATGTACACTATAGAGCGCGGTCTACGGAGACATGTACACTATAGAGCGCGGCTCACGGGGACATGTACACTATAGAGTGCGGTCTACGGGGACATGTACACTATAGAGCGCGGTCTACGGGGACATGTACACTATAGAGTGCGGTCTACGGAGACATGTACACTATAGAGCGCGGTCTACGGGGACGTGTACACTATAGAGTGCGATCTGCAGGACGTGTTCACTGCATTTTGCTGTTCTATGTTTCAGCGGCAGCGTTGACCTTCGATTGTGAGCTCTGCTACAGGACAGTAAGTGTTGAGAATGTGTGTACAGCGCCGCAGGATATGTCAGCGCTATATGAAGCCTTATTCACACGTCAGTGTTCGGTCAGTGATTTCCATCAGTGATTTTGAGCCAAATGTGCCAGGTGCGGCTCTGCACACAGAACAGGAGCAGATCTTTTCCTTATACCTGATGTCTGTGGAGGCTCCAATCCTGGTTTTGGCCACAATCACTGATGGAAATCACTGACCAAACACTGACATGTGAATGAGGCCTAAGAGAGGAGAATAAATATAAATAGCTAGGAGAACACTCATGAATGTCCAGTTGTGGTGTCTTTCAGTGGGCATGCACTGGTATCTGCTGGTGGAGAGACGCAGAAGACTGGTTGGTTGAGGGCCTCCTCGGTTCAGCAGCGTAAGAACCATGCCTGAGATCAAACTGAAGCACGTGGTCTCCTGTAGCAGTGCGGACACGGTGAGTACCTCTTCAGGTTGCCGCCCGGCAGCTGCTGTAGCGGGCATTGGGTGGTCACTCCCGCTCTACCACAGGACACCTTATGTTATCGGCTCGGATCTGATTGCACAGGGTTTCCCGATCACCAAGGCACACCACGATGACCCAATGGAAGGAGGTTTCCCATTACCTCGTGCTGCTGTCACTCTTGACTGTGGTGATCCAAGGGTTAAACAGTTGGGGTTGGAGGTTCCTGTTAGTGACCACTTGCTCGGGAGCGCTTACTGAAAATCTCCCAAATGCCGAGGCGACAGACTGGGGACCTGCGCCGTCCACTGGTGGACTGAGGGTTGGACACTTATGGGTCTTGCTGATACCAGTCACTCATTGATTTTTGCTTTCTAGACTCACACGGCAGAGAACCTACTGAAGCCGGACACGTACCGGAAATGGAAAGCACAGCACGCCGGGGAGAAGCAGATCTCCGTCATTCTCCAGGTATAGATACAGGCGGGAGGGTGTCATGGCTGACCCCCCCGTATAGTTGTGACACCTCACTGCCTGTCCTCACCGCCTGTCCTCGCTGTTTTCCTCACCGCCTGTCCTCGCTGTTTTCCTCACCGTCTGTCCTCGCTGTTTTCCTCACCGCCTGTCCTCGCTGTATCCTCACCGCCTGTCCTCGCTGTTTCCTCACCGCCTGTCCTCGCTGTTTCCTCACCACCTGTCCTCGCTGTTCTCCTCACCGCCTGTCCTCGCTGTTCTCCTCACCGCCTGTCCTCGCTGTATCCTCACCGCCTGTCCTCGCTGTTTTCCTCACCGCCTGTCCTCGCTGTTCTCCTCACCGCCTGTCCTCGCTGTATCCTCACCGCCTGTCCTTGCTGTATCCTCACCGCCTGTCCTCGCTGTTTCCTCACCGCCTGTCCTCGCTGTTTTCCTCACCGCCTGTCCTCGCTGTTCTCCTCACCGCCTGTCCTCGCTGTTTTCCTCACCGCCTGTCCTCGCTGTTTCCTCACCACCTGTCCTCGCTGTTTCCTCACCACCTGTCCTCGCTGTTCTCCTCACCGCCTGTCCTCGCTGTTTTCCTCACCGCCTGTCCTCGCTGTTTCCTCACCGCCTGTCCTCGCTGTTTCCTCACCGCCTGTCCTCGCTGTTCTCTCACCGCCTGTCCTCGCTGTTTTCCTCACCGCTCTGTCTCGCTGTTCTCTCACCGCCTGTCTCGCTGTTCTCCTCACCGCCTGTCCTCGCTGTTTTCCTCACCGCCTGTCCTCGCTGTGTCCTCACCGCTTGTCCTCGCTGCGTCCTCACTGCCTGTCCTCGCTGCGTTCTCACCGCTTGTCCTCGCTGCGTTCTCACCGCCTGTCCTCGCTGTTTCTCACCGCTGTCTCGTGTCTCACCGCCTGTCCTCGCTGTTCTCACCGCCTGTCCTCGCTGTGTCCTCACCGCCTGTCCTCGCTGTTTCCTCACCGCCTGTCCTCGCTGTTTTCCTCACCGCCTGTCTCCGCTGTTTTCCTCACCGCCTGTCCTCGCTGTTTCCTCACCACCTGTCCTCGCTGTTTCCTCACTGTCTGTCCTCGCTGTTTTCCTCACCGTCTGTCCTCGCTGTTTTCCTCACCGCCTGTCCTCGCTGTTTTCCTCACCGCCTGTCCTCGCTGTGTCCTCACCGCTTGTCCTCGCTGCGTCCTCACTGCCTGTCCTCGCTGTGTCCTCACCGCTTGTCCTCGCTGTATCCTCACCGCCTGTCCTCGCTGCAGTTCTCACCGCCTGTCCTCGCCTCGTTCTCACCGCCTGTCCTCGCTGCGTTCTCACCGCCTGTCCTCGCCGCGTCTGCGTCCTCACCGCCTGTCCTCGCCGCGTTCTCACTGCCTGTCCTCGCTGTTTTCCTCACCGTCTGTCCCTCCACAGTTCGAGAAGGAAGAACAGCTCCACAGCATCGACATTGGAAATGAAGGCTCGGCCTTTGTGGAAGTGCTGGTCGGACATTCTACATCAGTCAGCGAGCAAGAGTATGAGGTGAGGATGGGGGGACGTCGAGGAGGGAATTTTAGATTTCTGGGGTGATTTAGAGCGCTCAGTATCTGCTCACTATGCATTGCCAGTTTCCTGACTACCCCTTCAGATCAGATGGGAGATCATTCCTGGACAACCCCTTTAATTTAGAGATGCCAGGCCTCTGCTGTGTCATGTAGGGAGCGGGTGCCTCACGTACCTGAGATGTTTCCTGTCCTCCATCAGGTGATCCTGGGAATGTCGTCCTTTATGTCACCCAGTGAGAGCAAGGCTGGCAGTAACCTGAATCGCACACGGATGTTTGGGTCAGACAAGCTGGTGAAGGCAGCAGCGGAGAAGAAGTGGGACAGGGTGAAGATTGTGTGCAGCCAGCCGTATACCAAGGTGAGCCGCAGACCTAACAGGGCGTATTCTGAGAAAACTGTGACAGAGGTTCTAATTGAGCTGCGGCCCGTTTCTGTCCTCTAGAATCTGGCCTATGGACTTTCATTCATACGGTTCCACTCTCCTCCGGACAAAGACGACCCACCTCCCTCTTCACCGGTAAGTAGCCGTAACGACTTGTTTTCAGGCGTCTTTCACATTCTGTATCGCACCACATGCAGTAAACGTATGGCACGTGGTCCTGGACTTAAAGGGGGTTGTCTGTTCTTTTTATATTGATGGCCTATCATGTGGACAGCTCTGATTGGCGGGTATGCGGGTGTCAGACTCCCACCAGGGAGATCTAAAGACTGGACATCCCCTTTTAATCCTGCACCATTGTAATATAGGGCATGTTTTTAAACCTTTTGCAAGCCAGGAAGACCAAAACATGATGTGGATCCTCTTCTAGGACTTCATTTAAAAGGGTTTTCTGAGACTTATGATCTATCCTCTGGATAGGTCATCGGTATCTGATTGGTGAGGGTCATAAGTAGCACAAAATCTCTGAAAACCCCTTTAAATTTCTGAAAATGTGGATTAAAAATCAGCCCTATGTGTCATGAAAATAAATTATTTTGGTGGCCCAAAAAATAAAGCCGTTGAGGTCAAAGCGTACACAATGTCGCTCAAAACTGTTCAATCAGTCAGGGCCGGGACTCTGGTCGTTAAAGAGGCCCTCTGACCTCTCCGGACAGGCCTGTGTTAATAGCTTCATCCCCCCTGTAATAACAATTGTGGAACATCTACTCTTATGGCTCCATGTTGTGCCATTCCTCTATTATTTATGCTAGAAGTTCTGAATGAATTGTCAGCAGTCTGCAGTAAGGGTACAGAGGGAGGTAACCAGTTGGGGGTGTGTCCCTGCACAGACTCACTCTATCCAATCAGTGCTGCCATTTGCAGACTGTGCAGGTACACCCCCCCAACTGGTTACCTCCCCTCTGTACCCTTACTGCAGACTGCTAGCAATTCATTCATAACTTCTAGCAGGAATAATAAAGGAATGGCAGAACATACAGCCATAAGAGTAGATGCTCCAGAATTGTTAGTACGTGGGGGATGCATGAAGCTATTAAGACAGTTATGTCAGGAGTGGGGAAAGGGCCTCTTTAAGGGATTAAACAGACTTACTACATTGCGCGCCCTCTTGTTCACAGTTGTCAGGGTGTTGGTTGTCGTCTTTGGCGACTGTGTACTTTTTGGCGGTATGTGTGAACATATAAAACCTGTAATCTGACTTAGAAGGGTGCTGACTCCTTCCTCTCCATTTCCCACCTGCACGCTATCTGCAAATGTTCCTAAACCTCCTCAGTTCTGATCTTTCTGCAGTAATACCATAGAATGTAGCCGGGGAGGAGGGGGATGCAGCTGCAGCTTGTCATCCCGTGTGGCTGCGTGCTGTGAGAGGGAGGGGGGAGGAACGGATAGCTCACGGCTTCCTCTTTTTCATTCACTGAATCCTCATTTATTCTTTAATTCTGTGCAGAAAGTCACCAAGCTGGGCCAGTTCAAGGTGAAAGAGGAGGAGAGCTCATCCCCCTCCATGCGTCCGGGTAGTCTGTTTTTCAACCGCACAAACAAAACTGAGGTGACTCCTCCAAAAGGTAAGTGTCACGTGGTTTCTGCCTGTTCGTGTATTCATGTTATGTAACGTGCAGCGTGTTACATGGTCGCAGCCAGATGTGGCTTCCTCCTGCGATAACAGCTGGACCCACGACGATCATCTCTGCACCAGTGGTTTCTTATAAAGGGGTTGTCATCTATATCAGATCGGCGGGGGTCTGACCCCGGGACCCCTGCCGATCAGCTGCTTGACGAGAAAGCTGCGCTCGTGCAAGCGCTTCCTTCTCCTCATTGTTTACCTGCTCACCGCTGCAATGTCGATGGCGAGCAGGTAAACAATGAAGGGAAGGCTGCGCTCTCACTGGACGCGGACTTCTCTTCAAGAAGCTGATTAGCCGGGGTGCTGGGTGTCAGACCCCCTCCGATCTGATATTGATGACCTGTGGATAGAACAGATGTAAGTAGAGCCGCACACGCCAGATCTCACGGTCCCACCGGAATGCATCAGCCAGTCTGGAGCCACAGATCCTCAGCAGCAAATGACGGCAGCAAATGACGGCAGCATATCCGGTGAATCCCTTCATTGGAAACCGCCTCAGAGAACACGTGCACAAATAGCAAAACAGCTACGTTTCGGTTATACACTAGCCTTTAGCCGAAACGTAGCTGTTTGGCTACTTGTGCACGTGTTCTCTGAGGCGGTTTCCAATGAAGGGATTCACAGGATATGCTGCCGTCATTCGTCATTTGCTGCTATCCTGTGGATAGGTCATCAATATTAAAATCCTAGAAAACCCCTTCACCGCCCTGCACCAGGTAGATCGCTGTCTAATGGCAGACAGGCTCATGCTCTGATCACAGCCGTTTAACCTGTTGATTGCCGCAGTTAAGAGAGACCACAGCATGACCACCGCAGAGTCCTCCATTTGATAATGTCAACAGATTTCCTGAAATGTGGGACCCCTGTGCAGTCTATCCTGCGCCCCTAAAAAGGGCCCCGAAGCTATATATATATACACGCAGAGTGCTACCCTAATAGAAGCATAGTGACACAGATCAGAGCATATTAGTAAAAAAATAAAAAACACATTGAGCGAAGAGATGTTCGCTTGGAAGTTCTTAAAGGGTTAAATAAACCCTAATAAAAATTTAGTGTTAGTATTCGCCCCATAAGCCCAGGGTATTCCCACACACACACAAACACTTTTGCGTCTTATAGGGTAAAAAATACGTTAGTTTAAAAACCTACAAGTCCCAGTCTGTAAACTTCCAGATGGACGGGGTCACATGCACAGCTGCAGCCAATGACTGCCCTCCGCCCGGGGCTATATGCCGCCTGGTCACTGCTGAGGCCAGTCATTGGCTGCAGCGCTGCATGTGATTCTATCCATCCAGAAGATCAATGAAGAGAGCTGTGGAGTCACAAAGTGGCGGGGAGCAGGTACGTGTGTATTTTCCCCAGGTGCTGCAGGTTGTGGTGGAAATATATATATGTAAAAAAAAAAACTTTAATGCCCATTCATTTAAATGTTAAAATGTTAAAAACGAAAAGAATTGCATTGCCCGTAATCACATGCGCCACTTACGGTACAGTTATGGTACTCTTCCTGTGCAGTTGGTAAATGTCCTGTTTGTTTCACCATGCAGCTCCACAGACGAGCTATGCAGCGGTGGCGTTACAAGGGGCCAGCTCCACAGACACCAGCGGTGAAAAACCAGTCACTAAAACCCCCCCGAGCAGCACAGCGCCAAAGGTAAGGTGACAGAACGACATCATCTCCGCCCGAAAAAAGCAGTGTAGGATTTCTCTATTCCCTTCTCTCCCTTAAGGATCCGTCTTCTGGCAAACGCAAGTTCGAGTTCAAAAAAGAGCCCTCCAGCCACCCCCCGACCAAGGCCTCCCCATCCCACTCCAAAGAGAGCAACTCTCAGCCCCCACCCAAAAAAATTAAAGGTAACGTCTTGTCGTCGTGATGAAACGGCCTCTCGCTGTCACTTGTACATGTTGTACATGGCTACTTTCTTCCAAAAACAGCACCACGCCTGTGTACTGGCTGACTGTGGGATTTCAGTACTATACGTAAACCTGTCTGTGTCGTTTTAGCTGAGCCCCAGCCTGCACCCCCTGTAAAGAAGACCCCTCCACCAGAGAAAGCCTCGCACAAGAAGACTCCCCCCAGCTCCCAGCCGGTAGAGATGAATCGCGTCCTGCAGGGGACGGTGTTTGTGCTGAGCGGTTTTCAGAATCCGTTCCGATCTGACCTAAGGGATAAAGCCCTGGAGATGGGGGCCAAATACCGACCAGACTGGACCCCGGACAGCACTCACCTCATGTACGTAGAATATGCTGCATGGACATGTTCACCGCAGGCCCCCTCACTATACCTGATGATTGGGGTTGTCCAGCTTTGGGGAATCTTGTAAGTTTCAGCCCCAGTCTGGTCTACAGCCCCCCGCTCCCAGGCTCCGTTCGGTGGTCTTCCGGTCCCTCTCCTCTAAGCTAACCGATGGACAGGGTCACATGCACCACAGCAGCCAATGTCTGACCTCAGCAGTGATGTGTCCTCCAGCAGTGACATGACGCTTGGAGACCCCTCACCGCTGGGGGCAACCATCGACTGCACAGACGTTTACAGGACGGGGATCGGAAGGCGGCAAAAGGAGCCAGAAAGAATCCAAAAAGCTGCACAACCCCTTTAATGAATGTAGTAAACGAGGTTGGGCTACGGGGGTCTTGCTAATCGCATCAGTTGACGCACATTTATACTTTTCTTTTTCCAGATGCGCATTTTCCAATACCCCAAAATACAGTCAGGTTAAGTCTGCGGGAGGAATTATAGTGCGCAAGGAGTGGATTCTGGACTGTCACCGGAAGAGGCAGCGCTTGCCCTACAAGAAGTAGGTGGAGTTCACTTTTATCGCTCCGTTTTTTTTTGTAGGTTAAATTTTTTACTTTAATCCTGGACGACCCAAACAAAGGGTTTATAAAAAAAGAAAAAAACTAACTGCGGCAAATGCTGTGAACTTTCAGATATTTGATGGATGGCGCTGACAGCAGCAGTGACGAGGATGACGACAGCGAAGACGACTCTCCGCCTCGACACAAAGCTCCGCCCCACAGAGCGGTAATTGATCTGCCTCTTAAAGGGATATAGTCATGACTTTCACTAAATGTCTGCCGCAGTGTGTGCATGGCAGTGATGCTTCTCATCTCATCACTGGATGGTGTAAAACTACAATATGTCATCACTTTGTGGTTGGTGGGGGTCTCACCTCTGGGACCCCCATGTATCCTGAGGATCGGTGGGGCGGTCTAGACGTCGTACCGCCATCAAACATAAAGTTATGACATAGCTTTGTGATTCTATGAGGTGGGAGATCTTCAAGTGATTGGAGATGATAGGAGTTGTAGTACATGTCTTCTCCCACTGTTTATTAACACGTCACTTCTCCAGAATCCCGACCCCGGGCGGACAACTAACAAGAATCAGTCGTCCAGCCCTGCAAAGGCCAAACCCGCAAGGACCACAGTCAAAGTAGAAAGCGAGGAAGATGAGGAAAAACCCAGTGTCATGAAAAGAGTGAATCCCCCGAAAGAAGAGGATGAATACGGTGGGTCTACAGACGAGGAGGAGAGGGGTGAGTGTCTGCCGTGAGCCTGTTACCCCTTGAAGCTTGTATGAGGTCTGCTTCACAGAGACCGCGCCACCCCTGTCCATCAGCCTGGGCCCGGCATTGCAGAATTCACTTGAATGAGGCTGAACTGCAATACCAGACACAGCCTGCGGACCAGAGTGGCGCTTTTTCTCCAAAGCGGACCCCTTTTTTTCTGGTTTCATAAAAGATATTTGCTTGTGAGATTCTCTCCATGTCGTGGATCCAGGGTCAAGCAGATTTCTTACCGACCATGTTTATAAGCTGCAGGGGGAACCTGTAATTACATGATGCGTTACGGCATTGATGAGACTCTCGTGATAGCGGCTTTACCCCCCGCAGATAATAACTCTGCATCATCATTTTCAGGCGGAGAGCGGAATCCAGATGAGGACTCTGGGGGCGACACGGAGGACGAGCTGAGAAAGTGGGTATCAGAGGAGCTGCAATTCCAGTGCGCAGATGTCTCGTAGAGCGATGCTGTCATTTTTTAACCCCTTAATGACGCTGACCGTTTTGGCCTTTAGGACTCAGCAGTTTTTCTTTAATCTCTGTAATTCAGGAGCCATAACGTTATTTTTCCATCTTGGGCAGCAGTGGGGTGAAAGGGGGGGGGGCCCTCCCGGTGCCTAACCACCGGTCCACTGATCCCTCTGATCCAGACCATTAGAGCATGAGGTTTATAAGACAGCCGCCACCTGACAGTGATGGCGCGGGCACAGCTTCTGCCCCCCCTGTGGCTGCTTCATTGCTTTCCGTATGTACGGCTTTTCTCCAGCAGAATCCACACTTACCTGTTTACGTCTGTACGTGTGGAGACGGCTGCAGGTTACATCTGTCAGGTCCGTGTGGAGCCGGCCGCAGGTTACATCTGTCAGGTCCGTGTGGAGCCGGCCGCAGGTTACATCTGTCAGGTCCGTGTGGAGCCGGCCGCAGGTTACATCTGTCAGGTCCGTGTGGAGCCGGCCGCAGGTTACATCTGTCAGGTCCGTGTGGAGCCGGCCGCAGGTTACATCTGTCAGGTCCGTGTGGAGCCGGCCGCAGGTTACATCTGTCAGGTCCGTGTGGAGCCGGCCGCAGGTTACATCTGTCAGGTCCGTGTGGAGCCGGCCGCAGGTTACATCTGTCAGGTCCGTGTGGAGCCGGCCGCAGGTTACATCTGTCAGGTCCGTGTGGAGCCGGCCGCAGGTTACATCTGTCAGGTCCGTGTGGAGCCGGCCGCAGGTTACATCTGACAGGTCCGTGTGGAGCCGGCCGCAGGTTACATCTGTCAGGTCCGTGTGGAGCCGGCCGCAGGTTACATCTGTCAGGTCCGTGTGGAGCCGGCCGCAGGTTACATCTGTCAGGTCCGTGTGGAGCCGGCCGCAGGTTACATCTGTCAGGTCCGTGTGGAGCCGGCCGCAGGTTACATCTGACAGGTCCGTGTGACAAAAACAAAGCAGTAGAATAAGCGGAGCCCTCTTACTTCTCCGTATAAATCTGAGCCTTGGGGTGAGGCCTAATAGAGATACAGAGAGCTGCCCGTGACCAACCGCAGAAAGACCAGAGGGGGGCTGGCACATAGAAGAGATTACCGTACCAATCTGTAATGTCCGCCCGATGCCCCCAGGCGGCTGCGCCGCTGCTCCGCTTCATGCAGTTTAAATGATTTGTTGCTTGCAATCTCTTACAGGGTTGTTCTTGTTTTCTGTGACGTTCTCATAGACATTGAGCTTCAGTTACTTGCTATTCTTTGCCAACAGCAAGCAGAGATCTTGATCATAGTGTGGAATGCTCGCAGCATGGATTTTTCATGCTTATTCTCCGCTTCATCGTCTTATTCCACTCAGGATAGAGGAGCAGAAGAAGGCGGCCAAGAAAGAAGAGCGCTCTCCACCAAGAGCTGACCCCTACGCCGGATCAACCGACGAGAACACAGATGTGGAGGAAGAGCCGGAGGTCGACCTGCCGATTCCTGAGCTTCCAGGTGGGTAACACCCAGTGTACTATGGGCTGAGCTCATGTGTGGTTTTATCACGAGTTCCCAACCAATTGGGAATGGTCAAGCGATACTGCAGGTAAACGACTTCTGTAACCTGCAGAACGCTGCTGCCAATCAGCATCTACTGGTGTGCCGCTGCCCAACAGCCGCTACGTGTGGCCGTACTCTGAGCAGCGGCACATTATCGATGCAGCCTACAATTCTGGTCTTTAACAATGGCACCTGCTCGCAAGTGCGGCGGGCACCATAGCTGCCGGGTTTCTCCTTTTTTAAATGGCCAATGTCTGCAATTGGCGATAATGCCGATCGCAGATATTAAACCCTCAGATGCTGTGGTCATAATTGAGGCTGCCTTCCCTGGGAACACTGTTCTCCCAGGGCCGGAACAACTTCTGCCTGTGGAGATCAGGGAAACGCTTCCTTCGTGATCATAGGCTGGAGCCATCTGAAGGCTTCCAGGCCTATCAGAGTTATATTCCAATGTAGGCCGGCAGCCGGAGCATCACTGGGGGAGTAAAGAGGTATCTATATTTTTTTCCAAATAGACAACCCCTTTAATCTGCTGATTTGCTGAAGCTGCACTGTATGTATATGTTTCACTGTCTTTTTTTTTCATGTAGATTTATTTGTTGGCAAACACTTCTTCTTGTACGGGGAGTTTCCTCCCGCTGAACGCCGTCTGCTCCAGCGATACATCACAGCGTTCGATGGGTACGTTATAAGATGCATCTCCCTGCCAGCTACATAACGTTTGTCATAATAACCTTAAAGGTGTTTACCAGGAGTGTGACAATGATGGCCTATTGTCACGATAGGCTATTAATATCCGATCGGCAGGGGTCCAACGCCCAGCATCCCCATCAGTCAGCTATTTCGGGGGCGTCCATTGTGTAATGGATGGAGCTGGTTACCGCAGTACTGACTTCAGTGGGAGCAGCAGTAACCAGCTCCATGCACAGCACAATGGACGGAGCTGTGTAGTTCCGGTGCCTGAGCTACACCGACACAGCTGATCGGCGGGGTGCAGGACCCCAGTACAGTACTGATAATTTCCTGCTATGCAAACCTATGCATC
Source organism: Bufotes viridis (assembly GCA_033119425.1). Taxonomy (NCBI): domain Eukaryota; kingdom Metazoa; phylum Chordata; class Amphibia; order Anura; family Bufonidae; genus Bufotes; species Bufotes viridis. The sequence continues at coordinate 596,315,947 of CM065590.1, read as the reverse complement.
TCCATGGTAACAGACTGCAGAGAGACCCTGTGTAGTCGGATCTTGCGGTTACCTAAAGAGGTTTTCCGAGTGTTAAATATTGATGACCCATCCTCAGAATAGGTCATCAATATCTGATAGTTGGGGGTCCGAACCCTGGGACTCCATCTGAGTAGGGACCACAGCACGCATGACAATACTGTGGCCTCTTCATAGTATACCCAGCACAGCGCCATACGTGGTATTGTGGCCGTGCTTGGTATTACAACCCACCCCCATTCACTTGAATGGGTCTAAGCAGCAGAAGGGTCATGTGACCAATGGAGATGACATCACAGGCCCAGAAAGAGGCCACAGCGCTCGCCCAAGTGCCAGGGATCCTTCCAGCTGCTGATGGTCGGGGGTTCTGGGAGTCAAGAGCCCCACTGATCAGATATTAATGACCCATCCTGAGGATATGCCAGCGATATATAACTCCCAGAAAACACCATTCAGGCCACCTGCACAGGTTGGTGGAATGTGTGTGGTTTTTCGGTACGGATTCCATTGTGGGAAAACCGCAGCATAGGACAGTACCAGCAAAGTGTATGAGCTTTTTTTCCGTGCGGAAATTGACCTGCCGTGTGGATTTCCAAATCTGCAGCATGTCGATTTATTGTATTTATCGCCCTATAAGACGCACCGACCCATAGGATGCACCTAGGTTTTAGAGGAGGACGATAAGAAAAAAATCTTTTTCATCAGACCTCAGATAAGAGCCCCATGCCACAGAGAACATAAAATAAAAATCCACTTACCTCTCCTGCTCCTCACCTTCTGCTCTTCCTGCCGTCGGCTGTGCTGTGAACCGACGAGCACAGCGTGCGGTCACAGAGCGCCCTCACGCTGTGCGCAGCCACAGCACAGCCGAGGACCAGGAAACAGCGAGTACAGAGCCTTCACCGCTTCCTGGTCCTCTGGTACTAATGAGCGCTTCCATAATGGAAGTGCTCATTAGTATTCACCCCATAAGACGCAGGGACATTTTTCCCCCATTTTGTGTTTTAGGCTACATGCACACGACCATATGTGTTTTGCGATCCACAAAAAAAAAACGGATGACATCCGTATGCCATCTTTTATTTTTTTTTGCGGATCCATTGTAATAATGCATAAAACGGACAAGAATAGGACATGTTTTTTTTTTTTTTTGCGGGGCTACGGAACGGACATACTTTTTTGTGGACCCGTTGAAATGAATGGGTCCGGATCCTATCTGCAAAAAAAAACAGAACGGACACGGAAACAAACAACGTTCGTGCGCATGTAGCCTTATGGGGCAAAAAATACGAAGAGTGAGATCTGCTGCAAAACCACATCAAATCCGCACCAAAACCCGCGATTAGAAATTCGTACAGATCTTATGTGCCTTCACGTGTGTGCGGGCGGCCTTCACGCGTCATATTGCAAAGAGGACACGTGGGAAAGAGTATGACTGCAGGATCCGACTGCGCGGGGCTTATTTGTTGTCTGTTACCATAGAGATGCATCGGCCCGCGTGGCGGCCGCAGACTCGTAATGGTAGGAACGTTCTGATAAATACTATTTCAAAGCTGCTTCATTTTCTTATTTAGGTTGCATCAAAGCAATGAAAAAAGTTAGTAACGGTGGATATGGCCGACCCCTCGGTACCTACGGTGTCATGCGCTGAGTATCTTATGTCTGTTTCTCTGCAGGGAGCTGGAGGAATACATGAACGAGAAGGTTCAGTATGTGATCACAGCGCAGGAATGGGACGACAGCTTTGAGGAGGTGAGGCAGCGGCGTGCCGGGGCGGTTATCACTGGGGCAGTCTGACACTGTGACGCCATCTTTCCCCCTCTCTTTGCCAGGCCCTCAATGACAACGCCAGCCTGTATTTTGTTCGGCCGCGCTGGATCTACAACTGCAACGAGAGGCAGAAGTGCATCCCCCACCAGCCGTATGTCGTGGTGCCGCAGGCGTAGCTCATGGATTACAGTGCTGTATTTATTTCTGAAGAGAATCTCCCCCCAGCGCGCACACAAATATCAGTTTCCAGGAAAGCTGGGTGACAGCAGTGATGGTGGCCGTTTGGATCCTTACCCAGCTTTCCCAGAAACAGAACTTCAGAATGGAATGAAATGACCGGAGGAAGAGGGCAGCAGATTTCTTTTTTTTTTTTTCGGGGACGCTCTTTCTGACGGGTGGAAGTTGTTTTCTTATAGGTCACTTGTTATAGAAATTCCACATACTGTTGTTCACAGAGTATAACCCCCATCAGGCAGCGTTCTCGTGTGTATATATTAGGTACTAGGGGAACTAACCAGCGTTTGAACCCACGTCTTTGCTCACACTCATTAGTAGAGGTCTAGGTGGGATCAGATCCTGTCAGAGAGCTGAAGGAGGAGTCCTCCGATGGGATCCGATCCAGTAGGCCGGAGGCCAGCTGTCCGCAGTAGAAATCGTACAGTAAAACACTCTTGAAGACTATGTGCACCAAATTTGATATTGCTCTGAGGCACCAAGTAAAAAAAACAAAATGCAATTGTGGAAATGATGTCTGCAGCTCCTACGCAGAGCTATGTATCTCCATGGTTACAGCTACACCTGTGCATGGCCGGGTTCTGCAGCCGTACGCCTTTCCATGTTCTTGCCCACCTACCAAGTGTAGGTCAGATGGAGGTAGTTATTGCAGGCTTTGTCCATGGAGGCATAGCAGTCGTAGACATAAAAACCGTAGCTTTTCTACATCAAAACCATTTTTTATGGGGCTTCATTTTTTTTTTTTGGGACGCACTGAAACAAAAAATATTAAATGTGCAAGTTGCAAAAATTGACATTTCCTTTAATTCAGCATTTGCAGGTCATTTCTTGGTTGTAATGATGTCGTTTCTTCCTGTTTTCTTTGTACTGAGACTGAAGTCGTGTAGTAAATATATTTTTTAATCTAAAATTGCTGCGGTCAAAATCTCTCTTTATTTCATGTGTGTGAAAGACCGCGCCGGTACCGTATAGACCGAATTGTGTGTATTGAGGTGTCCGAAAGAAGAGCCAAGCAGTGAACATGTCCAATCGGGTGACGGAGGGTCTGGGAGAGAACCGAGATCACATGGCAAGCATACATGTGTGTATTTAGGGGGGAGAAATAGCTGTGGGGGGGCTCAACCTTCTTAGGGCACATGGCGGCAGGGTCATAATGTTAGACAAACTTACTATGCTGGCACATGGACCTTTATTAATTTGGAGTAGCGTATTTTTCGCCCTATAAGACGCACTGGCCCATAAGACGCACCTAGGTTTTAGAGGAGGACAGTAAGAAAAAAATATGTTTCATTAGACATCAGATCAGCAGTAAGACCCCCAATGTTAATCAGACCTGAGCTCACAGCCCCAATCAGACCCCCAATGTTAATCAGACCTCAGCTCACAGCCCCAATCAGACCCCCAATGTTAATCAGACCTCAGCTCACAGCCCCAATCAGATCCCCAATGTTAATCAGACCTTAGATTACAGCCCCAATCAGATCCCCAATGTTAATCAGACCTGAGCTCACAGCCCCAATCAGATCCCCAATGTTAATCAGACCTCAGCTCACAGCCCCAATCAGACCCCCAATGTTAATCAGACCTCAGCTCACAGCCCCAATCAGATCCCCAATGTTAATCAGACCTCAGCTCACAGCCCCAATCAGACCCCCAATGTTAATCAGACCTTAGATTACAGCCCCAATCAGATCCCCAATGTTAATCAGACCTCAGCTCACAGCCCCAATCAGATCCCCAATGTTAAAATCTCAGCTCAGACCCCAATGTGAATGACCCCCTATCAGACCTCAGATCAGAGCCCCATGCCTCATATCAGCCCCCAGTAATAATTCAGTAGCCCCCAAAACACTTACCTCTTGTGCTTCAGACATCGCCGCTCCTCACCTACATCGCAATCCTCTTCATCCTGCCGCCGGCTGTGCTGTGAACCCGCCCTCACGCTGTGCGCAGCCACTGCACAGCCGAGGGCCAGGAAGTGGTGAGTACAGAGCCTTTACCGCTTCCCGGTCCTCCAGTACTAGTGAGCGCTTCCATTATGGAAGCGCTCATTAGTATTTGCCCCATAAGAGGCAGAGGCATTTTTCCCCCACTTTGGGGGGGGGGGGGGGGAGTGCGTCTTATGGGACGAAAAATACGGTAAGGTAAATCCTACTCCAGAATTCTGTCCGTGCGGCAAAAAATGGCTAGTCTAAGTTCACGCCACCTATAAGTCGAGGTAGTTTTTCTCCAAAAAGATGCCCCTTGTCGAACAAGGCGTAAAAGGCTGTGTTAAACAGTTGGTATATGTGATGCAAAGTATGCAGGCCTGTTTTTTGGGGAAAATGCACTAAAAATAATAAATGGATTATCAATTACCGTAAAATCCTTTTCTCTTCAGTTCATTGGGGAATACACAGAGACCTTGGGTATTGCTGCGGCCACTAAGCAGTTAAGTCCTGCCTTCAGCTAACCTTTCCCACAGGGACTCAGCTAAATCAGTGCAGTAGGAGGAGAACCGGTGAGCCGGAACCGGGAGCAGAACGAACCCGCAACGAGCAGATCAGATAACTCAGAACATAACCCAACTAGGCAACCAATGGAGAAGTGGGTGGGTGCATTGTCCCCAGTGAAGAGAAAGAAAAGGCTTTTACAGTAAATGACAAAAAAAAATAAAAAATTTCTCATTCATGTCATTGGGACGTTCCAAAGCAGCACCCGGGGTCTGAAAAAACAAGTGCGTTTATCAGACTTCCGCCTGCAGAACTTTGTGAACCATGGCTGCATCTTATAGAATTTGGAATAGGGTGTGTAGAGATGGCCACCACACTTGAAGTGCAGAAGCCTGGTGACACACTACCCAAGAGGCCCTCCCGAACGCAAGAATGAGCGGTATGTTCCTTAGCCCCAGGAGCATCTGGACAATATGAAGGGAAGACAATATCCTCATTAAGATGGAAAGCAATCGCGACTTTTGGCAGAAATGGGGGAACCGGTTGGAGAACAACCTTGTCCTGGTGAAGGGATTCATACCATAAGACCAGTTCAGAAACTTTATGGATATATAATGGCAACAGAGCGACACTGAATGCGAGGAAGCAGAGAGAAAGGTCCTGTAGTGGTTCACAGGAGACCTCTGCAATACGTCTAGGACAAGGTGAGGTCCTGTGGAGGTAAGCAGGTGCCTCATGAGCCGCACCCTGTAGAAAGGTTGGAACTGAGAAACTGGAAGTTGGAGGATGCTGAAAAAGAATAGACAATGCAGAAAAAAAGGACTTCAGCATCCTGTGGTAGATATAGAAGGAAGCAGGCTTTCTAATATGCTCTGGATGACTCTGGCTCTGAAGATGGCGGCTTCAACAGCCATGCCGTTAAGTGCAGAGGAAGTAAATTCGAATGATGTCAAGGTACTTGGGAAAGATGCTCTTCCTGTAGAGGAAGGGCTCAGGATTGGTCCACTAGAAGAGCGATCAGACGCCTACTAAGCCGTGATGGACAATCTTCAGCGACTAAAATCTTGAGGAGGACCTGAGGTAACGGGAATTGGAGGAAAAGCGACTCAAAACTTGAGGAGGACCTGAGGTAACGGGAATTGGAGGAAAAGCGACTCAAATCTTGAGGAGTACCTGAGGTAACGGGAATTGGAGGAAACCTATAATGGAATATGAATCGGCCAGAGTGAGGGAATTGTGAAACTGAGCAATTAAGGCAGGAAGTTGATTGTTCGGGCGGGATGCTATCATGTCCACATACAGTAGACCTCAAACCTGGGGATGAAGTTTCTCTGCTTAGAAAATACGCAGTCGAGTTGTACAACTCCCGGAATGTGGGCAGCTGATTTTTCCCCATCTGAAAATCTAGGATTTTTTGCTCCACAGTTGTGGGACTCTGCCTTCCTGCTTGACATACGCCACTGGGTGTCTGGTCATCTGATTGGTCCAATCGTATTGCTCTCCGCTCCAGTATGTTGATTGTAAGAGATGACTCCTCTTGAGACCATTGCCTTGCACAATTTGGGATCTAAGGATGCCTCCCCAACTGTAAAGGCTGGTATCTGTGATCACTACCTATCGGAGAGGGATAAAGTATTGCCCAGTCATCAACATCTGGAGGGCTTATCTGTAAAGAATAAATCAAGGCAACTGGACTTGCTGTAGATTTCTTGAAAACGTTTCATTCGTTCTTCCAACGAGCTTTCTTAATTCTGAGTGACTTGTACAAGAATTCTCTGGGAATAAATATGTAACTGAATCAACATCTGGTAATTCGGTCATTATACCCAGCATGGGGTCCAAGGTGTTGATTCCATAGTCCTAATTGGAGTCAGTAGGTGATAATGACCTCCCAGAAAAAGGTGTCAAGACAGCATTGTAAGCGGCACCTTTGACACCTTTTTCTGGGAGGTCATTATCACCTACTGACTCCAATTAGGACTATGGAATCAACACCTAAACGTTTTCAAGAAATCTTCAGCGAGTCCAGTTGCCTTGATTTATTATTTACAGATATACCATGATCTGGATAAATGAGAACCTTCACAGACATCGGGAGGGCTTGTCCCACCTGTCCAGAATCATGTGTTGAAGAGGTTTAGAGCAAAACGGTGTAGGGGACCTTTCACCAAGATGATGTCCTGGTCTGGAATTGCAGCAATCCCTCTGGAGTAAAGAGCCATAAGTGACACAAAGACCTTGATAAATGTCCACAGGACAGTTGCCAGCCCAAATGGAAGGGCCACGAAGTGGAAAGACCTCATCGAGAATCTTAAATATTGCTCATACTGGTCGATGATTGGAATGTGTAGATAGGCATCTTGGATGTTTATGGAAGACCAAAAAAATTCTACTTTCATGTAGGCTACGATGGATCTCATGGACTCCAGGTAAAAATGTTTGGCTCCAACGAATTTGTTGAGGAACTAGCGGTCAAGCATCGGGTGAACAGTCCCCTCCTTTTTGGGAACAATAAATAGGTTGGAATAGGGACCTTTCTTGGAGTGGCAATGGTACAATTACTACCTGAGCAAGTAGTTCCTGGATGGCTTGGCATAAGGGCTCATGCACACGACCGCTGTTTTAGTCCGTATCTGTTCCACATTTTGGCGGGTCGGGTGTGGACCCATTCACTTCAATAGGGCAGCAAAATATGTGCTGTCCCCGTCCGTAGGTCCATTCTGCGGCCCCGCAAGAATATAGAACTGTTTTACGTACAAGGATAGGACAGTGCTACAGAGGTTCAGTTTCACAAAATGCCAACGGTCATGTGCATGAGGCCTTGTCAGGAGGCTGAGATGGCCATCCTGAAAAAGCAAGAGGGGAAACATTGGCGAATTCTATTTTGTACCTGTCCGAGATTACCTCTCTTAGGGTCCCTTCACACGTCCGTGAATGTGGTCCGCACCCGTTCCGCAATTTTGCAGAACGGGTGCGGACCCGTTCATTCTCTATGGGGATGGAATGGATGCGGAGAGCACACTATGTGCTCTCCGGAGCGCGGCCCCGAAATAGAGCATGTCCTATTCTTGTCCGCAGCTTCTATATTCTAACTTCTCTATTTAGTGCCAGCCATGTGCGGCCTGGTGCACCACGGACGTGTGAATGGACCCTTACCCTGACATTTGAAATGTAAGAGGTTCACGAAACAGATGTAAGTGCCCCCCAACTTGAGACGGCTTTGATGCGGGCCTTGATTAATGCAGAACTATAATTGGAGGAGAATGGTTTGGAAGAGCTGGTGAGAGGTTGCAGTGAATGGCAGGGTTTCAAGGAGAGTTTCCTCTTGAGTTCCTGGGAAGTCTTAGGCTAGTTTTAAATCTGTGCTTACCTCATTCAGGAGACTGTAAAAAGATCCGGACGGGTTCCAGCAGAGGAGCAGCCTACTGGAGTTCACCATATCCGGATTCTGCCGTTAACCACCGGACTCTTTTGTCTATAATGTAATCCAGCACTACTATATGTAAATGAGGTCCGGTGGTGAACACCAGTATGACTGTGCCGGGTATGGTGAACTCCAGCATACTATTACCTCTGCTGGAACAGCCTGCCAGATCAGGTAAATGCAGAAATGAAACTAGCCTTAGACTCTTGCGAACAGACTGTTACAAAAAAGGCTGAGGGCCATGAGCGCTATTTTTTGTTTTTTTTAGGGGTGTGTTGTCAGCTTCCCAGCAAGAAAGCTTTAGAGGCCTACTGATGGCTACCAGTAGTGCTGAGGAGCATGTCATCAATCTGCCCGCATCCAGTGGGGCTTCACAAGTGTAGAAATTTGTGTGAAAGCCACCATCCTCTTCAGAGACTCGTCCGCAAGGATAACGAAGCAGTGAAGCCCATTCGGCCGTAGCTTTAATGACACGTGAAGGTAAAGACGGGACAGAGAGCTGATCCTAGGGATTCGAATGAAGATTTTGAAGTTTCCTGTCCTTTTGGTAACGGAAGCTGTGTCTGCCATGGACAAAGTATTATGTTTTGCCAAGCGGGAAACCAGTAGACCTTCAATAGGGGGGAGAGGCCAATTATTTTGGCAAGGTCACCTGGAAAAGTTTAGAGCAGATCTAAGCATTTTGGCACATCGAAACCCCTGTCTGCAAAGTCCGATTCTTTGGACAGAGAGATATTAATAGTAGTTTGAGAAATATTTTGGGGAATGCCATGACCGGTGAAATGAAAGCCCTTCTTAGGGAAAGAGAATTCCATTTCCTTAACCTAAAGAATCTCAATTATAGCCAAGATGAGACTGTCAAACATAGAGGAGAGTTGAGACGCCTCCTTCTCATCCACAGTTTGCTTGGTATTCTTCATCTTCCGTGTATCGGTCTCCTCCAGGTAAGAATAGTGTTTCTTATTAGGGGTTGTAGACAATCCTGGGGAGACAGAGGGGGTCCCGGGCTACAAAAGAGGGATGCGTTCCAGTAGGTTTATTAGTAAGAGACGTCCTGCACTATTTTAGTAAGGGAGCGCACTCAGCAAAAGTCGACTGTCAGCTGGGACACAGGGGCCGCTGAGGTGGGGTCACCGACCGTAGGGCGGCTCCGTCTAATCGCACTGGAATTATGAGACGAGGAGCGTTCAAAATGGGCGACCAAGGTCACCACCCTTCTGTGGAGCTCTGTTCTAGGAGCCAAGATGGCTAAGAAAGGGTTAAAGCCTGTCCTTGTAGGAAGGGGTGGGAGCCACCAAGGGCAGATCTTACCCGATCTTTGATGTGTCCCCCAAGAAAACAGAGCCCTGAAGAAATGTCAGAGGAAGCAGCTGGAGGTCAGATTTACGCTTTAGCAAAACTTTTGATATGTCACAGTGACACAGTCATGTCTGAGGGCCGAGACCCCCGCAGGTGTATTTCATAACCATACAGACTGCAGCACAACTCCAGGGGCTGTCACTCCGAAATTACACACAGGGTCTTTCCAACGTGTATTTCTCCTATGTGAACATAACCCTGAGGCCTCACGCACATGGCTGTTGCCTGGCCCACAAACAGCGGGTCCACAATATGCGGGCACCGGCCATGTGCTCCCCGCATCACTTGAATGGGTCCGCAATCCGGAGCTGTGTTTCTATCCGTACCTCCGCACCGCAAAAAAAATACTTTTTTGAGGTGCGGACAGATCACGGACCCATTCAAGTTGAATGGGTCTCGATCCATCCCGGCCATTGCCCGTGCATTGGGGACCGCAAATTGCACGGAACGGCTGTGTGCATGCGGCCTTAGAATGAAACCAGCAGTGAATGGGTCAATGCAGGCTCTTTGTGCTGAGCCGTTCACTTTTTTTGTAATGCTGTTTTTGCCAAGTTCTCTTTTATTTGTACATGTGTTTTTTTAAGGAAAAACCGCCTACTTCAGATATTATCTGTGAATTATCAAACTCCGTTACATACATGCATTTTTTTGTGGTGCCTTTTTTTTTTAATTGGGGTTTTTTAACATTAAAGTTTTATTTTTAAACACACAGAGCATCGCCATATCTTCTACACCCTGCAAAAAATGCATTTGACATGTATGCGAAAAGAACGCCACTGGTAAAAAAACATAAAAGATGTATGTAACATGCAAAAAAAAAAGCACACATTTTTAAGCAACCAAATTCATGTGTGAAGGGGGCCTTAAAGGGGTTGTCCGGGTTGAGAGCTGAACCCGGACATACCTCCATTTTCACCCAGGCAGCCCCCCTGACTTGCTCTCCGCAGGGCAAAGGCATTTTCTGGAGATCCGCTGACGTACCGGGCTCTCCATGGGGCTGCCTGGTGATGTCACCAGCACTGATAGGCAGGCTTTAGCGCTGCCCTAGCCTGTAAAATGGCTAGGGCAGCGCTAAAGCACGCCCATCAGATCGGTAACTTCACCGAACACACTGCCGGGCGCAAGGTTCAACCCGGCAGTGTGTCATTGTAAACAAAAGAGCTGCTCCGATGCCAACATCAGGGGCGCTGCCTGGGTGAAAATATGGGTATGTCCGGGTTCAGCTCTGAACCCCAGACAACCCCTTTAAAGGGGCATTCCAGGCCTTAAATATTGGTGGCCTAACTTCAGAATAGGTCGTCAGCATATGATCAGTGGGGGTCGCAGCATCACCATGCCCTTTCAGTGAATGGCAGCGACCTGCAATACCAAGCACCGCCACTATAGAAGGCTGCGGGATGCCCCCACCGAGCAGATATCCTGAGGATCAGTAGTTAAGTGCTGGACAACTCCTTTAAATTTAGCATAGCCAGCTGGGCGTGTAGATTCTGGCTCCTGAAATGTAGGACATTGTGCTGCTTGTTGTGAACACATCCTTAGAGCAGATCTATTGACACAGAGACAAGAGTCCCAAATATTCTTTGGGCTAAGGCGGGTTTAGGCTGGGTTCACACGAGCGTGTCCGGATGCGTTGCGGATGCGTTCAGTGAAAACTGTGCGATTTCACAGGCAAAGCCATTCAGTTTTGCCTGCGATTGCGTTCAGTTGTTCAGTTTTTTCCGCGCGGGTGCAATGCGTTTTGACGCGTTTTTCACGCGCGTGATAAAAAACCGAAGGTTTACAAACAACATCTCCTAGCAACCATCAGTGAAAAACGCAACGCTCCCGCACTTGGGGCTAGGGCTGCGTGAAAAACGCTGAATATAGAACATGCTGCGATTTTCACGCAATGCACAAGAGATGCGTGAAAAAACACGCTCATATACACAGACCCATTGAAATGAATGGGTCAGGATTCAGTGCGGGTGCAATGCGTTCACATCACGCATTGCACCCGCGCGGAAAACTCGCTCGTGTGACAGGGGCCTTACACTGCACAATTTCACAGCAGATTGTCGGGAAGGAAGCGTTCCTTCCTGACAGTCGGCTGCTCGTTCAGTGAAGGAGACACATGTAGCGATCTCCTCCACAGTATAAGAACAAGTGGTCGCTACTGCGATGCCTCGTCCCCATACAGAATCTGTTTCTGGGCAGCAGATCGCTGTTTAGACTGCAGAAGCCATGATCAGTGGCGCCTGCACGAATGACAGGATCATCCGATGAACAAGCGGCACATTTAGATGCGCAGATTAGGAACGAGCGTTCGCAGAAATCGGGCAGTCTAAAGACACCTTTACAGTTCTTTAATTTTGTCATGAAAGTTGATTTTATCTAGAACCATCACACGACATGAGGGGAAACAATGGGGAAGTCTTTTTAGTCTCGAAGAAACGCCGCTTCCTGTGACCTCCCCACCATTAAAGTCTCTGTAGCCTCCAGGGGTTGTCTCAAAGTCATTGGTGGCATAGCGCTTGGATATCGTGGAGATGGTGCCGCTTGGCTAGAAGTAGCTGGGCCGGAGTTACAACTCCTGGCAAAATGCAACCAATGTCTTTGGGGAGGACTACCCCGACTGCCAATAACATCCGGAGGAGCAAAGAAGCCTCGTCAACCATCAACTTATCCAAACGCTTTCTTTTTATTCTCTTTTGCTAATGCATTGTTAGTAATACCACATGGAGAATTAATCTAACAGGAGCAAACTACAGAAGGCTTTATTACAAAAGAGCCTGGTGAAGGGTTACAGCAGAGAGTACATTTGGAAGGTTGGTTGAGCGAGACAGAACTTTTACAAGGTTTATAGTCCATTCTTTGTGTCCTCCTCAACCACACGGATGGTACATTGCTCCACGGTGTGAGGGTTTTCCCATCCGTTTTGCACTACCCATTGCATTGTCACCCGTGAAGAAGCTTCCCTTTGGTTGGGTAACAGATGGTGTAGCTCTAGCGTTTAGGGCAGCTTCATCACCCTCCGGCTGTGGAGTCCCTACCCCGTTATACTTTCTTTCCATAGAGGACGGTCAGTTTTCTTGCCAAGGACTCTCAAAGGGGTTTTAGCCCTATGAAGTTTCTAAAGTCAACACAAACACGGTCTTCATCTAACATAGAAAAGAGCGGTGAGATCCTTGAGATAGAAGACGCTCTGACCCAAGTGTCAGCCATTTTATGCTCGGGTCAGAATATTCTGCTCCTATGACTGGTTCAGAGTAACAACGAGGAGACCCCTAATGTCTATCAGTCCACAATATGAGCATTTCTCCACCACGCTGGGCTTTTGGAGCTGAAAGTTTTCTACTGATCCAACCGCTTGGTCTAGCGTGGAAGGTTGGGTTTTGCAAACAGATCTAGAAGCACGGTTAGCAAATTAGGGAATGGTTGGCCACGAGAAGAGACCGCTTTTTCCCACCCAACTCTGAAGAATCAGAATGTACATTTCCGTGGAAGACAAAGAAGGTTCTCGAAAGTAAAGAACAATCACGAATGGGTAAATATGCACAATTCAGAGAACATATACATCAGTCACCAGGTGGAAATAGGTTTCTACAAGACAACCACCTCTGATTATTGCAAAATACATACAGACACTGCACTTTTCACCCTGAGGACAGAGGCTCGGAAACAATTGTGAGAGCACGCCCTTGTGTTTAGGGTGCTCGTTAAATTTCCATCTGTGTTTATTTCACTGCAGTTACATGCTATGTGCAAAGGTTTACTAGAGTAGTCCCATGAAGATGTCTCCCAGATTTTGTAAGTTTGCCCGTTTTGTCATCTGAACCTATGATAAACAACCATCAGCGAGGCGCAATAGTGACTAATTTATCAATGCATTGGCACCGGTTTCTAGTGAACAGAAGTTTTGTTCAGGCAACAAACTGGAGTCTTCAATTGGATAAACGAGCGGTCGACAAAAAAAGTACCTTCAATGATGACGTCGGTCACGTCAAAAGTTTAAGAGCTGGTCGTCTGGGCAAGCCATATGATGGCGGAGGCCTATCCTGCAAATTTGGTGTTTGCAAGTTTTTGGTGCTCTGCAATCCCCCATCACTTCTGCCAGGAGCCGGGACCGGCGCCATCATTGGAGGTACACTGGCCCTTGGAATACAGCTCCTTGTGCCATACAAATGCTTGAAAAGGCTTACTACTGTACCTTAGACTTCCTGCAGAAGACTGATCAGGAACTAATTGCGTTCTAGATCTGCATTTAGATGTAAAGAGAGCATTTTCTCAATGGTCTACTTGACATCCCCGACATTGCCCTTACAAGCTGCTCTTTGCCCGCACTTGAGTTCCTCCACAAAAATCTGAATTCTGCAGAATGGCAGGATCTGGGTGGTACGGCCAGCAGAAACAGGCGCTCTCAGGTCAATGGTAAAGGTCAATATGACATTTTATCCGAAGGACTGATGTGCAGAACTGGAGACCAACGATGGTGGTGGTGGTTGGCCTACAGACGATCGGCGTCCGCCCTGTTCTATGCAGATTTCACCATCCTTTAAAGGGGAATTCCACTTAGGTTTATGCTATACCATTTTAATCATGGACTGAATCGGCGGTAGTGGAAGAATACGCTGGAATCCTGGTCAACGTTAGTAGGAACGTTTGTCCGGCTAAGCACCCCATCGGTCAACTGCAAACCATTCACTTCTTGGCTGATCGACTCTTATGCAGCCACAAAAAAATGCCCGCTACACAGAGGAATATGCTAATGGTATGGGGAAGGAATGATCGTGCGACTGATCATTCATCCCCCATGAAGTTTGTATCGACTGGTGTGAAGGTGCTATAAACAGGTGTTGATCAGTGTATTATATCAGCGATAGGCGCTCATTATAAACCCCAGTGCAGTGACACCAGACTAAAATCCTGACAGAAGCCCATGTTCAGAACCACAGGAGGACTGGGAGTTGTGGCCACGTAATCGGCATCTGACATTGGCCTTTGATGGTATGTTACGTGGTATTCCCCTGTAACGGCTGGAATCTGCCATCATCAATAAGGTTACTGCGTTATAGCATTTCTCCAATGCTACATCATCTGAGACGTGTGAAAATTGTGCATCTCCGCAACACTCATCATTGGTCCCAAATTCAATACTTTAGCCCTAAACAGAATCTTCTGTACCGCCATCCAGCTGCTCCATCTGCTTAGAAAATGAGATCCTCCTGGTGACCCTGTGAAAGCTGCCTATCTTGGCTCCAGCGGCACAACAGTAGCTTAATTCTGTCAATGCTACACTGCAGAAAGCTGATAAATCAGTTTCACAGCACAATGTAAAGCGATCCATTCCATTACCAGCTCATTATGCTGACCTCTAGTGGTCAATATCAAAACTGAAATACAGAATATCTGTTACCATGAGACAAGGGGGACTTTCCAGCTGTCCTCTGGAGATTTAACATTGGCACCCATATCCAACCTGGTTATGCTTAAATGGGTATTTTAGAAGCACAGATATTACCCGCTTCACCTCCGTATCTGCGTCAGAACCGCCTCATTCACAACTGAGGTTCCCAAATGTTCATTCAGTTGCTAATGCTAATTCTAGGCGACTTTCTGCCTTTTAATATAGTATCGCGCCCGGAGACCGCACGCGTAAAATGGGTGACTCATCTCATTAGTGGTGCAGAAGGCAATGTGAATGCTGCGCCGCTGCGCGGTCTGGGCCGTGTACGGAGACACATTATGCCTGTGTGAACTGGGTGGGTTACTGCGGAAAAAGGGAACACCTGTATTACCGCTTCATCAGTAAGGAGCAGCATGGGGGGAGATCACTTAAGCCGGCCACACAATCCTATCAGCAGATCCTAACGGGGCCGGCCGCTGTCTGACGTGTAAGGTTAAGTGGATTTCCCCCTCAGAGAACCATTTTACAGTCCACATACAGAATGAATCTGCATGAAAGTTCAGTCACTTTGTAAATATATGGTTACATCCTGTATTGTACTCCAGAGCTGCACTCACTATTCTGCTGGTGGAGTCACTGTGTACATACATTACTTATCCTGTACTGATCCTGAGTTACATCCTCTATTATACTCCAGAGCTGCACTCACTATTCTGCTGGTGCAGTCACTGTGTACATACATTACTTATCCTGTACTGATCCTGAGTTACATCCTGTATTGTACTCCAGAGCTGCACTCACTATTCTGCTGGTGCAGTCACTGTGTACATACATTACTTATCCTGTACTGATCCTCAGTTACATTCTGTATTATACTCCAGAGCTGCACTCACTATTCTGCTGGTGGAGTCACTATGTACATACATTACATTACTTATCCTGTACTGATCCTGGGTTACATCCTGTATTATACTCCAGAGCTGCAATCACACTTCTGCTGGTGCAGTCACTGTGCACATACATTACTTATCCTGTACTGATCCTGGGTTACATCCTGTATTATACTCCAGAGCTGCAATCACACTTCTGCTGGTGCAGTCACTGTGCACATACATTACTTATCCTGTACTGATCCTGAGTTACATCCTGTATTATTCTCCAGAGCTGCACTCCCTATTCTGCTGGAGTATAATAAAGGATGTAACTCGGGATCAGGACAGGACAAGTAATGTGTGTACCAGCAGAATAGTGAGTGCAGCTCTGGAGAATACTACAGGATGTAACTCAGGATCAGTACAGGATAAGTAATGTAATGTACACAGTGACTGCACCAGCAGAATAGTGAGTGCAGCTCTGGAGTATAATACAGGATGTAACTCGGGATCAGTACAGGATAAGTAATGCATGTACACAGTGACTCCACCAGCAGAATAGTGAGTGCAGCTCTGGAGTATAATACAGGATGTAATGAATGTATGCAGTGACTGGACCAGCAGAATAGTGAGTGCAGCTCTGGAGTATAATACAGGATGTAACTCAGGATCAGTAGAGGATAAGTAATGTATGTACACAGTGACTCCACCAGCAGAATAGTGAGTGCAGCTCTGGAGTATTATACAGGATAAGTAATTACAAAGTTTCTTATTTTTTATATCGTTTCTATGTATGAACTGTAAGATGGTTAATGCAGATTCATTTTCCGGATTCTGTATCCTGATATTAGATCGTTCCAATGACTAAATATTCCTATGAAGTGATGTCAGCAATAGAACCATCTTCATCCATGATGTCCTTCCAGCTTTGTTGGGGCGGCTGACCTCCCATGGGTGGCTATGTGCTATAAGGTCCGGAGATCATCACGCGTTTCTGACTGCTACAGTAAGTGAAGAGAGAAAAACCGGGGCAAGTGCAGAGGAGCGTCTCACCTTTGGCAACACAAATGGATTCCTCCTTCCTAGGACGTTAGATATGTACACTATGTATTAGTAAAATATATATATCAGCCTTCTATTATATTATTCACTCGCAAACCAACCCTTCTGATCCTTTTTTTTTTTAGCTCTCGGTGGGTTTGTGGAGTAATCGCCATCTATAGACTTGGAAGGCGGCCATTTTGTCTATACTCCACCCTGTCAATCCAAGTGGAGGTTGTGGCGGCACTGCGCCACGAGGACGAAGATGAGCTGACCATGTAGGGCAAGACAACAGGCGCACGAGTGGTGATGATAATACTGCTGAAATGGGAAGCACTTATGTGGTTAATGATATAAGGGGGCGTGACCGAGCTCACATACAAAGCAGGACCTGGGCCCTTACAGTTTTAGGGAGAATGGATCTTTGTAACAGTCCACAAATTAAACAAAAATTCTTGGAGTTTATGGTGTAATACTTCACTTCTCCTGTTGGGGCGCTGTAGGAGAAATGAAAACTACTTGCCAGGTTCTTCTGCTGATGATCGCTGATCAGTGGTGGTCTCAGCATCAAGAGACCCTTCTAGCAGAGGACCCCTGCCGTCATCTTTTAGGCCAGCTATTGAAGACGCCTGGCACGTTTCAGTAACTATTAAACCTTCTGTACTGCTAGTAACAGGGGGAGGGGCTGTGACAACCTACCGTTGAAAAAAAAAAAGAGTGGGTGTCGCAAGCATTGTTGCAGCCCAACAGTGGCATCCCATTGATGGTACGCGCCTTAAACTGCACCTACCGTAACATATTTTAGACTACTCTCTGGTACCACCTGCTTCCTACCATCAGTCCTTTGTGGCCCCTATTCAAGTCAAGAGGACCCAGGTATAACTATATACAGATCGCCCCCTAGTGGAGGCAACAGACAGAAAATGTCACTTTACATAAAGCTTTGCTCCATACTAAATAGACAGAGCTGCGGAGCCTTTATAGCAGGAAATCCTCCAAGCTTCTCCCCCCGCACATCCAATATCGAATACAGGCCTTCCCACGTGATCACGTCTCACGTGGCACACTTATTTGGCGGAGGTAGAGCAGGTGCTTGCCAGTGGCGGAGCCTTTTATAGGTCTGGTCCAGTATGGTTCGGACTGTGGTTAGGAATCTGAGCTCAGATGCAGAGGAAGTAAGCGACGTACAAACTGATGGTGATATAAAGGCAGAAGCTAAAACTCATATATAATAAATGCATAAATAAGAGGCAGCTTGTAACTACACGAACGTAGGCGGCTCCTTACGTCCGATTTTATACAGCAAATAAAGCTACAGAGCGAAGGGTTATACAGGAACTGGAGGCAACCCGCGATGCTATAGAAGTCGCTGCCAACGTATCCCTATGAGACTAAAGGAAAGCAACGCGCCACATCGGTGTGATAATGAAACGTAAAGAATGCAAGACGGCGCTAGCAAAATAAATACCGCGCAACCAGGTCATTTTCTCTCAAATATACTACACAGTAAAACTGGCCTAATGCACCAATCAGCCATGAACTGAGGAAGCCGCCATTGCGTGGGTCAAACCGATCCTCCATGCCTCAATGATGTAGCCCAACAGTAATGGTACGGCCTACAAAGCGATGGACTCACTGGCATCTAAATGCGTTATATATTTCACTCAGTGGTCAAAGGTTAATAAGTGCTTCCCATGTCATTCTCCGGCATTGGAAAAACATGGCGGCTTTCTTCCCAATCGCTTCCCACTGGTGGTGTACGGTACTGCAGCTCAGCTCTACTCATTTCAATCAAACTGGGCTGCAATACTAGACAACCCATAGACAGGCGTTTTTTAGAAGCCGCCATGTTTTTCTAATTCCGGACATTTTTTTAACTTCCGGTATTCTCAAATTCAATCCTCTCGCAATATATTCATCTGATAATGTTTTAACGTTTCGATCGTCAGTGGCAAAGCACCGAGGACCCTCTTGAGAACCGGCGTCACTTTCTATACCAGGTCGGAACTTCTCAGGAACATTTTTTTTCCCCTAAAGCTTTCACATTTGTACAAAACAGTCAACCATTGTGATAATATATCAGAAGTAAAGCCCACCTTGCAAAGTATAGCCAGTCTCAAATCTCAGGTACTACCTGAAACGCACAGATATGAAGTTCCATACTTAGTGAGGCCTTAGGAGACCTTCATGATTACCACTATTTTACCTAACTCCACTGAGCAGGACACATGAATAGGGATTATTTTTCATGCGGTGTGTACACAGAATTCCTTTCTTCTTCCGTCCCGGTATTTCTGGTGTCCATCAACTCTTGGTTTGGCCTCCAACAGAACTGTACCCCATGGTGAGGAGAGGTTACCTTGGCGTGCTGCTTCTTGTGAACTGCAAGATATCCTTGGTGAAGGAAGCTGTCTCCGCACTCTAAGCAACTGTACAGGGGTTGAAGGTCATGAGACTTCTGGTGGGCCACTAGATTAGACATGAGGTTATAACGCCTCGGGCACTCTGTGCACTTGTAGGTACGTTTGCCTCGAGGGATTATTCTCTTTTCCTTCACATCACTGCCTGACTCTGATTTCCGAGGACGGCCTCTGGCTCTGGGTGCTGCGTACTCTGCGCTTTGGCTAGCGTCTACGGTTATCTCCTGCCCAATGTGACTCTTCAAATGATACAACAGGTTTGACTGCTGGCGAAAACGTTTGCCACAGCATTGGCACGAGTACGGCATCTCTCCAGTATGAGTGCGTAAGTGGATCATCAGACTGGTGCGTTGGCTGAACTGGCGGTTACACTCGTGGCAGTGGTATGTCCGCTCACCAGAATGGATTCGTTGGTGGACTAACAGGTTGGATTGGTGAGTAAATATTTTATCACAGGCAGGACAGTGGAATTCTCCTTTAGCGCCATCGTGTGCCAAAGCTGATGTGGTTTCAGTCTTAGAGTTAGTTTCCAGGTGGCCCCAAGGATGGGCTTGCCCCGGGGAAGTTTCCAAATCAGAGCTCATGCTAGGTTCAATCCCTTGGTCTAACCTATTAAGCACTGGAGAGTTTGGCACGTTCTCTGCAGTACAGTTTAGCTGCCCTTGCACTGTGTTTGTCTTTATATGATAAAGTAAGTTGGACTGCTGTCGGAAACGTCTTCTACACTGCAAACAAGAATACGGCATTTCACCGGTATGTGTCCTTAGGTGCACCATCAGACTGGTGCGCTGGCTGAACTGCTTACCACACTCAAGGCATCGATAGGTCTTATCTCCTGAGTGAATACGTTCATGGACCAAGAGGTTGGATTTATGAGTAAATGTCTTAAAGCAGCTGCCGCACTTGTATGTACTATCTGATGACGACTGAGTGCCGTTGGCGTCTGAATTGTCTGAAACACACTCGCTACTGGAGGCAATATCAGCTAGATGGATAGTCTGAGGCCCCTGATACAGCTGCCCATTGTGATGCATCTGGGTTCCATCAAATGGAATAAAACCTGACCGGACCTGGACAGTGTTCGGGGACAGAGTCATTCCTATAGTCTGAATGTTTTTGCCATTTTGATGTTCTTTACTTGCATGCTTACGTGGACGAGTGATGAGTTCATCCCCAAGAACATCTTCGTGATTCTTGAGATGTTGGATCAAGTTTGACTGCTGTCTAAATCTCTTCTCACAAAGCCAACATTGGAAAGGCTTCTCCCCAGTGTGGATACGCAAGTGGACAATGAGGTTTGACTTATTGTTGAAGTGCCTTGGACATTTCCAACACTTATGTACAGTTTTCCCTACCATGGAAGTCCCTGCTGCTCCTTGACCTTGACCTAACCAATGGATTTTTCTTGGTCTTCCTCTTCCTAGAACATGGAAAGGACCCTTTGGAGGTCCTCCCTCTCCCGACTGACTTCCAACTCTTTGATAGGAAATGCTGTGCGCCTGTTGAGGAATAAGGTTAGACTCAAGGTTATTCAGCATCCCAGAGATGTTGTTGCCTTCTGAACGTGAAGGGAGCTTGAAATGTTGGGTAGGATAACCGTCATGTTCCTGTCGGGGAGACAGCATGTTCTCAGGATATGCATGTGGAAGGCCTCTATTGATGGGGTACGAGACCTGAATTTCTCTACAGTGCATAATGGCATTGGACTGCTCTACGTGAAGTTTTTGATGCAAGAGGAGGCTATGAGAGCTAGGGAACCATTTGGAACATTGGGTGCATTGGTAAGCCCTAACCTGGCTTTCTTCAATGCGTCCACCGCTTACATTTATCATCTGTGAGCTCTCTCGCTCAACGTACTGACCAGAAGGTCCAATTAGTTGGCCAGACATCTTGGTGGCCTGCTCATTTTCCATGCTCACGTTGGCTTTTTGTTCAGCTTGCAAAGAATGGCTTTTCATGTGATAGAGAAGATTGGACTGTTGTCGAAAACTCTTCCCACACTGAAGGCAAGAGTATGGCATTTCTCCAGTGTGACCCCGTAAGTGAACCATGAGGCTGGTCCTCCTGGTGAAATGCTTGCCACATTCTTGACAGCGATATGATCGATCCCCAGTGTGAATGCGCTGATGAACCATGAGGTTGGATTGATGAGTGAATCGCTTAAAACAGTGACCACAGACATAGGGTCTTTTACAGGATTCTGGATCTTCTCCCTTGTCACCTTTAACAAATGGGACTTTGCTGCCCCAAACTTCGCTGCTGGATTCATCCCCTTCCGATATCAGATACATGAAAGGAATGCTGGGGGCTGTGTTCTCTTCACTCCATTCCGCCCCTTCAAGTTCCTCTGCTCGTTGATGGCTCTTCATATGATGTGTAAGGTTAGACTGTTGTCGGAAGCTCCGGTTGCATTTGTTGCACGGGAATGGTGCTTCTCCAGTATGAGTTCGTAGGTGGACAGTAAGACTTGTTCGCTGATTAAATTTTCTCTTACACACGTGACAGGAGAACGGTTTTTCCCCAGTGTGTATACGCAGATGTGTCACCAATGAGGACTGCTTACAGAAGGTCTTATCGCACACTATACATCGGTATCTTCTCCATTCCAAGACTTGAGTTGACGACTGATGCTGTGGTGGTTGTTCGGAACGGGTCTGTTCATTCCCAATATCCTGAAATTTATCTTGGTTGTGGGTTTCTTGATGCTGCAGAAGTTCAGACAGATCTTGAAAGACAAAATTACAGAATGAGCACTGAAACAGACCCCAGAACCTCTGGTTTGACTGTTCCGTAGCGCTAGAATCTTTTCTTCTGTTTGTCTCGATAGTCTTAGGCTGATGTCCGACGTTGGACCACCCATGTGGTCTACATATCACTATATTATCCTTCTCAAGCTTGCTGAAGTTGCTTGGCATTGGAGTGACCCCGTGTAATGCTGGTTGTGCCGAGGTGTCTTCAGCAGTTCCGGCTATTTTGGTGCCACCATTGCCAGGGTCCACAATTTCGTCTTCTATGTGTCTTCCCTTCTCCATGAGAGGTAATGTTGATGGTGAGCTTTGTCCTGCTGTATAACTATATTCCACCGTGCCGCTGCCAGACTGGCACGCTGCTTCAGTTGGCATCATGGGGTGGACATTTTTCTCTCTCCAACTGTTGTCGGTGTTTTCGATCTCACTGACGATGAGGGTGCCCTGGGAGTTTTGTGAAGAGGACTGGTCTTCAGGCAGCTTTCCAACCAGAGGAGCAAAGGATCTGGGCTCTTCGGTGGTTCCACTGCTCCAACACTCTGAAACTAAGAACAAAAAAGAAATCTAAGCAGACTAGATTTTATAAGGAAAAACAAACAATACAGACTTAAAATGTCTTCAAGACAAAGTAAAAAAAAAAAAAAACAGCAATTCTGCTATTGTGCTTTTTGTTTTCATGGTGTTCATCGTATGGTATATAGGACATAATAACTTTACGTTGCAGGTCATTACAGTATTTTTTGAAGGCTTTTCTATTTTTCAAAATTAAAAACATTACATTTTTTAAATAATTTGTTTCTGCATTGACTCAAAGACCCATAACATTTTTACTTTTCTACTGTGTGTGGGCTCATTCGTGTGGTTTTTATTTGTGACATTTTTGGCATAACTACTACTGTACTGCAATCTTCGAGAGCGCAACCGAACAAAAAGGCAGAGACTATCTTTTAAGATTTGATTTCAATGGTACTGGTCATTATGGAAGCAGTTATACCAATTAGATATATTTTTTAATTTTTCAGTGTATAAAAAACAATATATATATATTTTTATACGAATGCTGAAGTAGTACAATGGCTTGTCCCAAATACCTTTGTGTCACGAAACACTATTACGAAGCAGAGTGGGAAGTTGTTTAATTCTGCTCCCAATAATACAGAAAATGTGACAATCCAGCATTTTTTCCCCCCACACAGAACTGCAATATTAGGTGGAGAATAAATAAAAAAATTAAAAAGAGAAAAAAAAAAACAATGGGTTCTCTGCTACAAACACTGCTTGCTAGAAGGGGATTTAACAATTAGCAGATCACAAACTATCCCTCTGCTGGGACCTGAGCGATCAGCTGTGATCCGTGGGAAAACCTGCCAGGAGGTCCTCAGTTTCCCTGCAACACCCCCACAGGGGACATGAAGTATTGCACACTGTCCATTCACATCAATGGGTCGTCTGTGTGATGCAGGACAGGATAGGACCTCCAACATGACAGCCGGTCTTAGCGGTCTCCACCACACGGTTATTCCATATTCCATACAGTAGCATCCAGTAAAAAAAAAAACCTGTATGCTACGTGAAATACTTCAGACGGACACAGCGCAACGTACTGTGAAAGGAGCCTAACTGGTGTATGTGAAGAGTTCTGTCCTTACTTTCCACTCGACTGGCCCGAGCCTGATTGTTCTCCTGACCAAACGGCTCTTCCACAGTTTCCATTATTAATAATACATCCGGTTTGGACATCTGGACACCTTAAAAAAAAAATATAAAAAAAAATATATATTAAAATTTTTAGGTCCCAGATTGAGCCCCTTGTGTCAAGTTCATAGACCATAAAAGAATAACCCAAAAACATGGCCGCCGGCAGCGATTTTCTAGCTGCATCATCTTCCCAGCTCCTGATATTTGTCTAGCCTTATTCTTAGTTCTACCGGCTTCTTATAAAGCTGGGTGACGACGCGCACGGCAGCTGTAATGGCGGAAGTATTAGTATTAGTACCAGCCTTTCTCTAGCTAGGCAGATCCTGTTACTCTGGAGGTGATAACCCCTCTGGATATAGCAATAATGACCATGTTGGCCATCACCTCACCGTCTGCAGCTGCCACTAGGGGAGCTCCTTGAAAACAGCTCACATTCAAGTAAGGCCCCTTTCACACTAGCGTTTCTCCTTTCCGGCCTAGAGATCCGTCCTCGGGGCTCTAGGACGGAAAGATACTGATCAGGATTATCCTAATGCATTCTGAATGGAGAGAAATCCGTTCAGGATGCATCAGGATGTCTTCCGTTCAGTATGTGAACGTTTTTTGGACTTTGACAAAACCGCAGCATGCTGCGGATTTGTCTCCGTCCAAAAATCCGGAAGACATGCCGTAACGCCGGATCCAGAATTAATGCCCATTGAAGTGCATTAATCCGGATCCGGCATTAAGCTAAACGTTGTTTCAGCGTATCACCGGTTCCGACGCTTAGCATTGCGCATGCGCAGCAGCAGTTCTGATCTGGTCCCCAGTGTAAGCTGGGGCTCCGATTAGTTACCATGGTAGGCAGGACGCTACTGAAGTACTGGCTGCCATGGTAAGTACTCCAAAGCAGTGTACTTACCTGCGCTGCGGCCTCCTTCATGACGTCACAGGTCTGGGCGGCGCATCGATCTATGCGCCGCAGGGACCTGTGACGGCGGCCGCAGCGCAGGTAAGTACACTGCTGCGGAATACCATGGCAGCCAGGACTTCAGTAGCGTCCCAGCTGCCATGGTAACCTGAAAGCATTTCGAAGACTGATCAGGATCCTGATCAGTCTTCAAATGCTTTCAGGCGACTTGCGTTCTGACGGATCCGGCGGGACGGAAGTGTGAAAGAGCCCTAAATAATAAGCCTGTCTTCACCAACCACTAGTCTTCCGCTCGTGGTTGGTGGGGATTTGATGCCCTATATATATATACACGTACACACACATATATATATACACACATACACACATATATAAAGAAGCTTCAACCTTTATAAAGATTTACTAAGAAATTAATCATCACACAAGTTTTGATCAGTTGAAGTAAAACTCTAAAAGATGTCAAAAGTTTCCATTGGTGGAGACGGACCAGCCGATGGAGGGGGTTGCTGTATTCTTCAGAGCACTGTGCCCCCTTGATCCACTTTCTAAAGGCACCATTTCAGCAAACTGGAAAAAAAAAAATTCAAATGGGATGGAATTGGAAAAAAAACGCAATCCTGACAAAGTTTTTAGGGTCTTATTTTTATGTAATTCTCTAGGAGGTCAAACTAACATGTTCTCTTCATTCTCCGGTCAGTACTGTTACAGTGATACCACATTTATATAGTTTTATATGTTTTGTATTTACAGCGTTCCCTATGAGATAAAACTGACCTGTCCCCCTCATTCTCCGGGTCAGTACGATTACAGAGATACCACATTTATATAGGTTTTATGGGGTTTGTTTTTACAGCGTTCCCGATGAGATAAAACTGCCCTGTTCCCCTCATTCTCCGGGTCAGTACGATTACAGTGATACCACATTTATATAGTTTTATGGGGTTTGTTTTTACAGCGTTCCCTATGAGATAAAACTGACCTGTCCCCTTCATTCTCCGGGTCAGTACGATTACAGCGATACCACATTTATATAGTTTTATGGGGTTTGTTTTTACAGCGTTCCCTATGAGATAAAACTGACCTGTTCCCTTCATTCTCCGGGTCAGTACGATTACAGTGACACCACATTTATATAGTTTTATGGGGTTTGTTTTTACAGCGTTCCCTATGAGATAAAACTGACCTGTTCCCTTCATTCTCCGGGTCAGTACGATTACAGAGATACCACATTGGTTTCTTGTGTTTTAATTCTTAAAATAAAAACTTTGGGAAAAAATATATTACATTTTTTTGCATCGCCATATTCTGACCCCCATAACTAATAATTAATAATAACTAATATTTATGTCTATGGAACTGTGCCGGTGCTCAATTTTTGCGGGTTGATCTGTCGTTTTCAGCTATACCCTTTTCCAGTGTGCATGACTTTATTAAATTTATTGGGGGAAGAGAAGCGGCGAATTGGCCATTTTGATGTCTTCTTCCGTTACGGCGTTCACTGTATGGGATAAATACGTTTTTAGTTAATAGTTCGGGGTGATGCTAATGATGTTTATTTTTTATGTTTATTTGTTTACTTTAACTCGTTTTATTGAACTAGCAATCAATATAAGGCTACATTCACACGACCGTAGTGTATTACGGATCCGCAAAACACCCAGCCGCACCCCCCATAGAAATGCCTATTCTTGTCTGCAGGCTGCGGACAAGAATATGACATGTTCTATCTTTTGCGGAGCCACGGACCGGAAGTTAGGGGCCGCGCTCCTCAAATGCGGAAGCGGAGAGCACATAGAGTGCTCGACGCACCTCGTCCGGCCCCATAGACATTAAATGGGTCCGCACCCGTTTCACAGAATTGCAGAACGGATGCGGACACATTCACGGTCGTGTGAATGTAGCCTAAAGCAGATGCCAAAGCCATAGCAAGTCCACCCAAGCAGGTACCACATGTATATAAGGGATATTACAGCGCGTACGGTGACAGTATCAGGCCATAGCATAAATTACAGGTGGAAAGCAGCAGCACAGGCACCTAAGACCAAGGTGTACGTGGAGATTAGAGATGAGCGAACTTTAAAAAATAGTTCGGCATTCGGGTTGTGGTAATCGCCGCATCCCGTTATGGATTCCACTACCGCGGACTATCCTGGCATATGGAATCCATAAGGGGCAGCTTCCACAAACCCGAACTGTTGAAAAGCTGAAGGACCTGGGGTGACGTCACCGTCATGTGATCAGTGCAGGGGGCTGGATTTGATCCCGTGCTGAGCCACGCCCTGCACTGATCACATGACTGTGACGTCACCCCAGGTCCTTCGGCTTTTCAACAGTTCGGGTTCGTGGAAGCCGCCCCTTATGGATTCCATATGCCGGGATAGTCCGCGGTAGTGGAATCCATAACGGGATGCGGCGATTACCACAACCCGAACGCCGAACTATTTTTTAAAGTTCGCTCATCTCTAGTGGAGATCCGAAAAAACAAGGTAAGACGGCTGAAGTAAGGGTTGAGAGCCACCTCAAGGGCCAGAAAAGTTAGATAGAGAAGACCTGATGGACATAAAGGCTCAAGGAAAGTATAATGTAAAAGGAACCACAATAGTTGGGGGTCGAGGATCCGTCCACAACAACGCAGTGGTCTTCCTGGCCAACAACATAGTGACTCCCAGGAAAATACGTTTACAATGGGGCCACTGCTCTAGCAATAAACAGAACAGGCAAATTTATGGAGTCAATGGGGTAGGGCAGGGATGGGCAAACTGCGGCTCTCCAGCTGTTAAACTACAATACCCACCATGCCCTGCTGTAGGCTGATAGCTGTAAGCAGTCTTTGCATGCTGGGAGTTGTAGTTTTGCAACAACTGGAGAGCCGCAGTTTGCCCATCCCTGGGGTAGGGCGTTCGAGAACGTCAAGAAACATGCCAGAAGTCTGACCTCGGGTGTGTACATCGGTGACACTGAGTGGAGGACAGTCTTCCATAGGGAAGCGCCGTACAGGCGTCAGATAGCCAGGATGTACCAGATCTGAATGAGGTTGTCATTCACTGCAGGGGAGGCTAGGACCTCTCGCCGTCCTCACTCGTCATGTCAGGCATGTACTTCGCATTATATGCATGATGTAACACCTTGTCCTGTAGAAGAGGAGTGAAAATGGCAGAAGTGATTCCTTTAGGTCCTTGTGACTTGAGAATCCCCATCAATGGATGACTGGAAATGTGAGGTCTGGGTTCAGGAAATATTCCTAGGACGTCTAATCTGCAAATCCCAAAAAAACAAGTCTCTAGAGATTTTATAGTCTTCCTGAAATTGTGCGGACTCTTTGAACGGGTTGCGCTGCCCAGAATGAATCGCGGAAGTAAAACGTGTAAGGGCAGGGTTATGCCATAGAGAGGGTTCAGACACTGTCCAGAGGGTGATACGGCCTTAGCAGCTTTCCAGACCTGGACTGCTAATTTATGGAGAGAAAGGAGAGGTCTGGGGGCTAAAAGTGTCCTCCTAACGAGGTCCAGAGAGGCGTTACCTTCAGGTAATTAGCTAGGTGACCGTCGGCAGAGCTAAAAGATCGGAGTTGACCTGCTAAGTGATACACATGGAAGTGCCATCCCACTCGATGCTCGAGTCTTGGTAATGCTGCAAGGATAAGTTTAGATCTATTCCCCCCTGAGATAAATGGAGGAAGCGGAGAGTTTAGGGACTTAAAGAAGGTCATCGGAAAAGGTCCTGAAACATCATCTAGCTATGTCGGCACTTTTATGTCCCCTGATATGGCTGAAGGGAGACTCCTCCAGATTCTAAGAGGAAGAATATCAGTGTCCGGGTCTTCAGACGCATCGCCACAAACAACAATCCTGAGATACTCAGATTCACTAACTAAAGAGAAGAAGTAGGGACGATTCTCCTCAGTTAAGCCTCATGCACACGACCGTTGTTTGTTTCCGCGTCCGTTCCGTTTTTTTTCTCACGGATAGGATGCTTCCCCATTCATTTCAATGGGTCCGTCAAAAAATGCGGATGGTTAACCGTTTTTCATCCAATCCATAGACATCCAGAGTGAGCGACTCAAGTATATAGAATCCTGTATTTTAACCGTTTTTGTTCCGCATCCGTGATCTGTGTTTACTAGGGCTGCACGATATGGGAATTTTGTGCGATTGCGATTAGGGCCCTAAGAATTGCGATAACGATATGCGATGCAATATTTTAAGGGAATTGTGCTAGAGGTCTATCTGCTTGGATTTTCGAGGTAAAAGCGCACAGATGACTGATAATGAGAAATGTAGTTCTGCTGAACTCAAGAACTGAAACGCGCAGTGTGTTTCAAAATAAAAGACATATTTGCATTACTGCAAAAGTACAAGATACAAAACTTGCCATTTTCTTAATAGCGCTGCACAGAACAGATAAAAAAAATAGATATAAGAACATGTGTTCATTAAAATAGCGACTTTCCACCAGCCCCTCCCCCCTCCCCGCACTGTAACTGATGTATCGCTGGCCGCGCTGTGCAGCATAGCGGCCGGAGATACAGTGTCAGTGTCACGTAGAAAGTCAACCATCGCTTTATATGACGCACTACCATTCCCCTCCCCCCACTTTTGGGGGGAAAGAAGTGTGTCTTATAAAGCGAAAAATACGGTAATATAATTGCAGCATTTTTGGGTCAGCAGATTGCGATATGGCGATTAATTGCGAGATTGCTTTCGCGATATATTGTGCAGGCCTAGTGTTTACCTTCCGTCAAAAAAATGGAGCATGTCCTATTTTTTTCACGTTTGCGGTCAAGGATAGGCATTATTAGAATGGATCTTCCAAAAAAATGGATCCGTCAAAAAAAACGGTCCGTCATCCGTTTTTTTTGACGGGCGCAAAATTTGCAGACGGAGCGGACGCGGAGGCAGGCAACGGTCGTGTTCATATAGCCTCAATGTGAAGATCTGAACATACAACGAAGTACTAATTACAGTATTCTTCACTTTATAAGACGCAGATTTGTAGAGGCGCAGAATAAGGAAAACATTTTTTTTAATCAGACCCTCCCCCCGATAACGGCTCCAATCAGAAACTCCCCCCACCCAGCATTTGAACTGCCATCAGACCCCCCCCCCCCCCGCATCAGAGCTCCCATCAGCCCCCCCCCCAGCATCAGAGCTCCCATCAGGGCCCCCCCAGCATCAGAGCTCCCATCAGCCCCCAGCATTTGAACTGCCATCAGACCCCCCGCATCAGAGCTCCCATCAGCCCCCAGCATCAGAGCTCCCATCAGACCCCCAGCATCAGAGCTCCCATCAGCCCCCAGCATCAGAGCTCCCATCACCCCCAGCATCAGAGCTCCCATCAGCCCCCCAGCATCAGAGCTCCCATCAGCCCCCCAGCATCAGAGCTCCCATCAGCCCCCCAGCATCAGAGCTCCCATCAGGGCCCCAGCATCAGAGCTCCCATCAGGGCCCCCAGCATCAGAGCTCCCATCAGCCCCCCCAGCATCAGAGCTCCCATCAGCCCCCAGCATCAGAGCTCCCATCAGGCCCCCAGCATCAGAGCTCCCATCAGCCCACCCCCAGCATCAGAGCTCCCATCAGGGCCCCCAGCATCAGAGCTCCCATCAGGGCCCCCAGCATCAGAGCTCCCATCAGGCCCCCAGCATCAGAGCTCCCATCAGGGCCCCCAGCATCAGAGCTCCCATCAGGGCCCCCAGCATCAGAGCTCCCATTAGGGCCCCCAGCATCAGAGCTCCACCGGCCCCCAGCATCAGAGCTCCCATCGGCCCCCCAGCATCAGAGCTCACAGCATCAGAGCTCCGCCCCCAGCATCAGAGCTCCCACCGCCCCCAGCATCAGAGCTCCCATCAGACCCCCAGCATCAGAGCTCCCATCAGACCCCCAGCATCAGAGCTCCCATCAGAGCCCCCCAGCATCAGAGCTCCCATCAGGGCCCCCAGCATCAGAGCTCCCATCAGGGCCCCCAGCATCAGAGCTCCCATCAGCCCCCAGCATCAGAGCTCCCACCGGCCCCCAGCATCAGAGCTCCCATCAGCCCCCCAGCATCAGAGCTCCCATCAGACCCCCCAGCATCAGAGCTCCCATCAGACCCCCCAGCATCAGAGCTCCCATCAGACCCCCCCAGCATCAGAGCTCCCATCAGACCCCCCAGCATCAGAGCTCCCATCAGAGCCCCCCAGCATCAGAGCTCCCATCAGACCCCCAGCATCAGAGCTCCCATTAGACCCCCAGCATCAGAGCTCCCATAAACCAACCCAGCATCGGAGCTCCCACCGCCCCGCATCAGAGCTCCCATCAGACCCCCAGCATCAGAGCTCCCATCGGACCCCCAGCATCAGAGCTCCCATCGGACCCCCAGCATCAGAGCTCCCATCAAGCCCCCCCAGCATCAGAGCTCCCATCAGACCCCCAGCATCAGAGCTCCCATCAGACCCCCAGCATCAGAGCTCCCATCAGACCCCCAGCATCAGAGCTCCCATCAGGGCCCCCAGCATCAGAGCTCTCATCAGACCCCCAGCATCAGAGCTCCCATCAGGCCCCCAGCATCAGAGCTCCCATCAGACCCCCAGCATCAGAGCTCCCATCAGGGCCCCCCAGCATCAGAGCTCCCATCAGACCCCGCTCAGCATCAGACCCCCAGCATCAGAGCTCCCATCAGACCCCCAGCATCAGAGCTCCCATCAGACCCCCCAGCATCAGAGCTCCCATCAGACCCCCCAGCATCAGAGCTCCCATCAGACCCCCAGCATCAGAGCTCCCATCAGACCCCCCAGCATCAGAGCTCCCATCAGACCCCCCAGCATCAGAGCTCCCATCAGACCCCCAGCATCAGAGCTCCCATCAGACCCCCAGCATCAGAGCTCCCATCAGACCCCCCAGCATCAGAGCTCCCATCAGACCCCCCAGCATCAGAGCTCCCATCAGACCCCCAGCATCAGAGCTCCCATCAGACCCCCAGCATCAGAGCTCTCATCAGACCCCCCAGCATCAGAGCTCCCATCAGTACCCCCCTCCCTGCTCCGTGGCCCTCTCTACACTGCGACCATAGAGCGCACACTACGTCCTTACACTATACGAGGTGAGGAAACCGCAGACCATGGAACTGTGAGTACAGCCCTATAGTCACCGCTCCCCAGGCCTCCTGGATACTAGCGAGTGCTTCCATAAAGGAGTATTCACTTTATAAGACACTGACATTTTTACCCCACTTCTGTCAAAAAAACGTGCATCTTCGAGAAGGAAAACATGGTAATTGTATGGTGCTAGGGAGCGTGTCCTTAGGGAGAGGACATGAATAAAACCATGTCCTCTGCATACAGACATCAGCAAGTAACATAACTCTATATATTTCATCTTGCTGAATTAATAAGGCAAGCGGCTCCACTGCGCACGGAAGCGGTGACGGGGGCATCGTGTCTAGACCCCCTACCCAGGGTAAAAAAAGGGGAACACATACCACAAACCAAGAACAACGGATTTCTATAAGAACAACGGCCATTCGATGGAATGAAAGCCCCAGTCCTCATTTGTTCATTTTTATTATGGGGAAAGGGGGGGTTGATTCGAATTTTTATAAAAAATTTTTTAAATGTCCTATTTTTACACTTTTTAAAAGTTACCCTAGGGAACTAGAACATGAGACGATCAGATTGCCTGCTGATCACGGCATCTGAGGTGTGCAGTGTCTGTGAACGGCGTTACCGCCGATCGCAGACATTAGCTCCAGGTGTCTGCTGAGTGAAACCTGACGGTTATGGCGCTCGGATCTTTAACCCCCTCAGGCCCCCCCCCCCCCCCCCTAGCTTAAACCCCCTCAATGACCAGGCCACCTTTTACAATTCTGCACTACACTACTTTCACCGTTTATTGCTCCGTCATACAACTTACCACCCAAATGAATTTTACCTCCTTTTCTTCTCACTAATACAGCTTTCTTTTGGTGGTATTTCATTGCTGCTGAGATTTTTCGTTTTTTCTGATATTAAATCAAAAAAGACCGCAATTTTCTCAAAAAAAGTGTATTTTTAACTTTTTCTGGTAAAATTGTTCAAATATAATTACATTTCTATACAAGTTTGTGTCAGAAGTTTGTGTCAGAAAATCCAATAAGTGTACAATAGCGTTTACAAACTATGGTGCAAAAAAGTGAATTTCGGCATTTTGAAGCAGCTCTGACTTTCTGAGCGCCTGTCATGTTTCTTCAGGTGCTAGAATGTCAGGAAAGTATAAATACCCCCCAAATGACACCATTTTAGAAATAAGATACCCCAAAGTATTCGCGGAGGGGCATGGTGAGTTCATGTATCATTCCATTTTTTTTCAATGAATACCTTGGGGTGTCTACTTTCCGAAATGGGGTCATTTGTGGGGTGTGTTTACTGTTCTGGCATTTTGGGCGGGGCTAGATTGTGAGCCGCCATGTAAAACCTAAAGGTACTCGTTGGACTTTACGCCCCTTTACACACCTAGGCTGCAAAAAAGTGTCACTCATGTGGTATCGCCGTACTCAGGAGAAGTAGGGCAATGTGTTTTGGGGTGTATTTTTACATATACCTATACTGGGTGAAAGAAATATCTCTGTAAATTGACAACTTTGTATAAAATATTTTTAAAAAGTTGTCATTTACAGAGATATTTCTCTCACCCAGCATGGGTATATATAAAAATACACCCCAAAACACATTGCTCTACTTCTCCTGAGTACGGCGATACCACATGAGTGACACTTTTTTGCAGCCTTGATGCGCAAAGGGGCCCTAATTCCAATGAGTACCTTTAGGATTTCACGGGGCATTTTTACGCATTTGGATTCCAGACTTCTTCTCAGCCTTTAGTGCCCCTAAAATGCCAGGACAGCATAAATACCCCACATGTGACCCCATTTTGTAAAGAAGACACCCCAAGGTATTCCGTGAGGGGCATGGCGAGTTCATAGTAGATTTTTTTTTTGGCACAAGTTAGCAGAAATTGACTTTTTTTTTTTTTCTCACAAAGTCTCCCTTTCCGCTAACTTGTGACAAAAAGTTCAATCTTTCATGGACTCACTATGCCCCTCAGCGAATACCTTGGGGTGTCTTCTTTCAGAAATGGGGTCATTTGTGGGGTGTGTTTACTGTTCTGGCATTTTGGGCAGGGCTAAATTGTGAGCAACCCTGTAAAGCCTAAAGGTACTCGGACTTTAGGCCCCTTTACGCACCCAGGCTGCAAAAAAGTGGCACACGTGGTATCGGCATACTCAGGAGAAGTAGGGCAATGTGTTTTGACAACTTTGTATAAAAAAATTTAAAAAGTTGTCATTTACAGAGATATTTCTCTCACCCAGCATGGGTATGTGTAAAAATACACCCCAAAACACATTGCCCTACTTCTCCTGAGTACGGCGATACCACATGTGTGACACTTTTTTGCAGCCGAGATGCGCAAAGGGGCCCTAAATTCCAATGAGTACCTTTTAGGATTTCACAGGGCATTTTTACGCATTTGGATTCTCACGCTTTAGGGCCCCTAAAATGCCAGGGCAGGGTAAATACCCCACATGTGACCCCATTGTGGAAAGAAGACACCCCAAGGTATTCTGTGAGGGGTATGGTGAGTTCATGTAAAATTTTATTTTTTTGTCACAAGTTAGTGGAATATGAGACTTTGTAAGAAAAAAACTAAAAAAATAAAATAAATCTATTTCTGCTAACTTGTGGCACAAAAAAAAATTTTTTTACATGAACTCGCCATACCCCTCACGGAATACCTTGGGGTGTCTTCTTTCTAAAATGGGGTCACATGTGGGGTGTTTGTACTGCTCTGGCATTTGAGGGTCTCCGCAATCATTACACGTATGGCCAGCATTAGGAGTTTCTGCGATTCTCCGTATATTGAGCAGACGGGTAATGAGATTTTTTTTTTCCGTTCAGCCTCTGCGCTGAAAAAAAATAATGAACGGCACAGATTTCTTCATTCGCATCGATCAATGTGGATGAAAAAATCTCTGCCAAAAAATGTGCAAAAAAAAAAAAAAAAGGGGAAAGGACATAGGAGTGCTTGCGAAGTAAAGCTGCGATCTCTAATAAAGATCGAAAAAGCTCAAAAGTGATCTTTATAACGCCGCAGCGATTTTACGGTGTTTTTGCAGTGATCAGAAAAAAAAAAATTCTGACACTGCGGTGGCGGACTGAACGCAAGTGTGCGCACAAGCTCAGGCCTGATCGGGCGAACACTGCGTTTTTTGTAGAGCCCAAGGTGACCGTAATGTACTGATATAGATCTGATTGCGATCAGTCTTGATCACTTACAGATACTATATAGTACTAGTGCTGATCAGCGACAGCGATGACGCTAATCAGCGACTAATGAGTGACTGCGGTGCGGTGGGCGCTAACTACCTAACAAGTAGCTAACTAACTGGCGCTGATAAGGGACCCTTAGGCCCCATTCACACCTCCGCAATTCTGTTCCGCATTTTGCGTAACGGAATTTCGGACCCATTCATTTCTATGGGGACAGACTTTGTCTCGCTCAGATCCGGAATTGTGGATCCGCACTTCCGGGTCCGCACTTCGTTCCGCAAAAATATAGAACATGTCCTATTCTTGTCCGCAATTGCGGACAAGAAAAGGTATTTTCTATATAGTTTTGTGGATTTGCGGATCCGCAAAACACATATGGACGTCTGAATGGAGCCTTACAGGGGGTGATCAATGACAGGGGGGTGATCAGGGAGTCTATATGGGGTGATCAGGGGTTACTAAGGGGTTAATAAGTGACCCGGGGGGGGGGGTGTAGTGTGGTGCTTGATGCTACTTACAGAGGATGACTTCAAGGGGTTAATTAATGATGTAACTGGAGAGACCTGTAATAAAACAGTTTATGAAGTGGCCCCCACCCCCCTCCAGGATCGGAGAAGAAAGGTTGCACCCCATCCACATTTCTGTTCTTGGTCCACCACTTTATGAGGCTCCTCCCATTTAGACGCATGTCTGATGATGTCATCAGATACATTGTAGATCACATCTTGGATACATAACTGACGTAAACGGGAAACACATTGGGGCGGCGGGATCAAAGATTCCCAGCAGATGTTTCCAATCAGCCGCGTTCTATAGACAATCCCTGTAACTGGAGTTTCCTACGGCACCAACCTAAGGGGGGCTCCAGTTCTCCGGTCTCCACTGACGCATTTCTTACTGTCAGAACCAGGACTGAAACGATTACTCGATTGAATCGAGCAACTCAACAAAAAAAAAAAATCCTTAATGCCAATTTGAAGCATCGAGGATTCGCTTGTGTCATGTGACCATGGAGCGGGAGTCCAGAGTCCACTCTGTGGTCCCCTGCCGGCCCGCACCGCGCTGCATCGTCAGGACATGGTGCACGTAAGCGCGCAATATGACCCGGCGCTGTGTGGCGTCCGGTCCTAGTGCAGAGGAAGAGAAGGATGGAAGAATTCTGGAGTGTCGGCAGCGCCCCTACAGGAAATGTCCATGGGGACATGGCTAGGAGGGGGAGATGGTGGCACTGGGGGGGGGGGAAATGGAGCCTGATGGCACTGGTGGGGAAGCTGATGGCACTGGGAGGGCTGATGAGTTTTTATAGGGGTAGCTCCGACGCAAAAAATCACACAGCTCCGTCCATACACTGTGGGGATGGGGGGAGTCGGACCCCCGCCGGTCAGAGGTTGATTGCCTGAAGACTGGTTATCAATAGTGACGTCCTAGACAACCCCTTTAAGGAGATCTACTATCGCTCCCTCGATCACCGCCTGAGTTCACACGTAGGATCTCATGACTTGGGCTACATTCACACGACCGTATGGGTTTTGCGGTCGGCAAATTGCGGACCCGTAAAACACACATACCGGCCGTGTGAATGTAGCCGGCCCTAAGATAGAAATGCCTATACTTGTCCGCGATTTTCCCAGGGCCGCGGATCGGATCTACGGATGCGGACAGCACACTGTGTGCTCTCCGCATCTTTTGCGGCCCCATTGAAATGAATGGGTCCGCACCCATTCTGGAAAATTGCGGAACGGATGCGGAGCCATTCCTACGGTCGTGTGAATGCAGCCTTAACGCGTTACGTCGGGTTCTTCCTGTCAAAACTAATCAGTCTCTTCTCCAGTGCAGAGTTGACACAGCCTTACACTGATCCAGACATACTGCCTGTATTATACTCCAGAGCTGAACTCAAAGTCAAGGAGGATCATGTTGGAAGCAACCAGACAATCCTCTCCTATAATGAAAGGGCGGCTTCCCTTTTCCTACATCATATAACTGTACAATACATGACGTGAAGACACCTCCCAGAGTGCAACTCACCAGAACAGGCTCTGTGCGGGCAGGGAGGTTACCAGATTAAACCTTAAGCCAGCAGAATAGTGAGTGCAGCTCTGAAGTATAACTCAGGATCAGTGCAGGATAAGTAATGTATGTACACAGTGACTGCACCAGCAGAATAGTGAGTGCAGCTCTGGAGTATAATACAGGATCAGTACAGGATAAGTAATGTAATGTAATGTACACAGTGACTGCACCAGCAGAATAGTGAGTGCAGCTCTGGAGTATAATACAGGATGTAACTCAGGATCAGTACAGGATAAGTAATGTATGTACACAGTGACTGCACCAGCAGAATAGTGAGTGCAGCTCTGGAGTATAATACAGGATGTAACTCAGGATCAGTACAGGATAAGTAATGTATGTACACAGTGACTGCACCAGCAGAATAGTGAGTACAGCTCTGGAGTATAATACAGGATGTAACTCAGGATCAGTACAGGATAAGTAATGTATGTACACAGTGACTGCACCAGCAGAATAGTGAGTGCAGCTCTGGAGTATAATACAGGATGTAACTCAGGATCAGCACAGGATAAGTAATGTATGTACACAGTGACTCCACCAGCAGAATAGTGAGTGCAGCTCTGGAGTATAATACAGGATGTAACTCATGATCAGTACAGGATAAGTAATGTATGTACACAGTGACTGCACCAGCAGAATAGTGAGTGCAGCTCTGGAGTATAATACAGGATGTAACTCAGGATCAGTACAGGATAAGTTATGTAATGTATGTACACAGTGACTGCACCAGCAGAATAGTGAGTGCAGCTCCGGAGTATAATACAGGATGTAACTCAGGATCAGTACAGGATAAGTAATGTATGTACACAGTGTCTACACCAGCAGAATAGTGAGTGCAGCTCTGGAGTATAATACAGGATGTAACTCAGGATCAGTACAGGATAAGTAATGTATATACACAGTGACTGCACCAGCAGAACAGTGAGTGCAGCTCTGGAGTATAATACAGGATGTAACTCAGGATCAGTACAGGATAAGTAATGTATGTACACAGTGACTGCACCAGCAGAATAGTGAGTGCAGCTCTGGGGTATAATACAGGATGTAACTCAGGATCAGTACAGGATAAGTAATGTAATGTGTGTACACAGTGACTGCACCAGCAGAATAGTGAGTGCAGCTCTGGAGTATAATACAGGATGTAACTCAGGATCAGTACAGGATAAGTAATGTATGTACAAAGTGACTGCACCAGCAGAATAGTGAGTGCAGCTCTGGAGTATAATACAGGATGTAACTCAGGATCAGTACAGGATAAGTAATGTATGTACACAGTGACTGCACCAGCAGAATAGTGAGCGCAGCTCTGGGGTATAATACAGGATGTAACTCAGAATCAGTACAGGATAAGTAATGTAATGTACACAGTGACTCCACCAGCAGAATAGTGAGTGCAGCTCTGGAGTATAATACAGGATCAGTAATTGTAGATTACTTGCATTCCTAGAAGGAGACTATGGGGGAGATTTATCTAAATTAGCGCAAAGGCAAACTGGTTTAGTTAGCCTGGGCAACCAATCCGATTCCACCTTTTATTTTCCACAGGAGCTCTGTAAAATGAAAGGTGTATTCTGATTGGCTGCTACGGGCACTCGGCTGGTTTTCCTTTGCCCCGGCTGTGATAACTCTCCGCCTTGCCCTATGACATCCTTGACTTTCTGCAGGTTCCGTTACAGTTTGGCGGTTGCCGTACGCAGCACGTGGGTAACAATGGCTCCCACTGAATATAACAGCCGTCACGGAACGTCCACAGATGCCACGGGCACGTCCGGGACACAAAGCCTGCACAGACTACAGACGTCTAAACCCATCGCTCTCCAACTGTTGTAAAACTACATTTCCCAGTGGGCAGCGCTGTAACCACAAGAGCTGGAGGGCGCCATGTTGAATACCTGTAGTTGTTGCCCATAGCAACCAATCACCGACTAGAAGATAAAAAGAAAATGAAAGCAGCCACCTCATTGGTTGCCATGGACAAGATTAGTTCTCAAGTATTATCTTTCATTCAAAATGCTAAAACTTTATTGTACATAATCAGTCCAGCGCCTTAGCTCATTGTGACGCCATATTGTTTTCTATCAAGTATTGCAATGCAGTGGGAGCGTCGCCGCCAGCGGCCATCGTGTAAGCAAAATGTCCGCAGTATCCGGCCCTGCAGGCGCCATTGTTTTATTGGGCGATATAAAAACAATGTCTTCAGGAGAGAAAAAAATGAAAAGAAAAGAAATGAGTGAAATAAATGTTATTAGCAGCATAAAAATAACCAGGCGGCGGCGGCTCGTCCTGCGGAGCGAAAGGCTGAGGCTCCGAGAGGAATATTTACAGCCGCAATATAAAAATACCGCACAGAACGCCCCACAGCCGTTAACCCCTCCGCTGCCGGATTAACCCCCTCCGCGCCAGCCTCTGCTCTCACAACTGTTGCTCCTTACTAAGGCCTGTGAATTCCCGCAGAAAATGGAGGGGAGAGCGCCGAAAGTGAAATATTAAAAGGTCCCAGAGGTCAAAATGGATTCCCTGTGAGAGCGCAGTCCCGGTCTCCGGCTGCCATGGCAACGGGGGGTCACGTGACCGTAAGAAAACAATGGTTTTAACGCTAGGAAAACAAATAAAGTGCAAGCAGGAAGTTCGCAAACTCCACACTGTGGGCAGCATATGGGAGGACACGCTCCACGTAAGATCTTCACGCAGACACCGCGGTCGCTGATAAAATATCGCCGCAAACGGACGTTACGCAGAGCGCTGTTTTTTTTTTTTAGCTTTTGTTTTTCATCCTTCCCCCTCTCAACTGGTAAAAAAAAAAAAAAATCATAAAAATTAATTATTTTTTTAACCTTTTTCAGCAGGGACGCAGCTGCGTTTACACAAGGTTTTTTGTGTGTGGTTTTTTCACCCCCCTTGTTTTTTTTTTCCATGCTCGGAGCCGCAGCGACCAGATGGTCTGTGAGTGAATGGAAAATATGATTTCCCCTCACCCACAGGGGTTTTTTTAGTGCATTATTTAGCTGCTTTTACAGCACGCCGTTGTTGTTTTTTAGGAGGTGCGGCCATTTTGTGGAAAAAAAAAATTTTTTCCACGCACTGAAGACATTTAATAAAAAAAAAACAGAGCTGATTGTAAACCTTTTTGCGTGTATTTTCTACACAAAATATACAGTTCTCACAGGAATTTTTAGAAGAGCGAATGACGTAAACGGTACTGTAAAACGCCGCGGCGACAAATCCCCAATCCTGTGAGGACACACCCTCACACAGGGTGCTTAAAGGGGTATTCCGGTCACATTAAGGGCCACGCACATACAGCGCGTCCGCAATACACGGGCACCCGCATCGCTTGAATGAGCTCGCAATCTGGGAGATGCGGTGCAGAACGGATCGGAAGCCTACGGAAGCACGTTTTTTCTGTCCGTGCCTCTGTTCCGCAAAAAAGTAGTGTGTGTAGGCACTACTTTTTCGCGGTGCGGATCGCGGACTCCATTCAAGTGAATGGGATCCGCGATCCGCATGTGGTGGCCCCACGGTCGGTTCCCGTGCATTACGGTCCACAGCACGTAGTCGTGTGCATGAGCCCCAAGATATTCCCCGTTAACTCCTACCGCAGGGACCCCCACGGATCTCAATAACAGGGGCCCCCGTACACCCCCGCTCCATTCATTGCTATGGGAGTACTGCGCTCCAGCATCTCCGGAATTCCCGTAGCGATGAATGGAGCGGCCAGACCGGCTGCTCTGTTCATTTATGGGGGCTGCAGGGGGTACGGGGCCCTATCGGACGTAGGACCCCCACAGATCTAATAGTTATCCCCCATTCTGGGGTTACCGTAATGTGGCCGGAATACCGCTTTAACTCCCAGTCGCCGCTAAGCGGAGGAGACTCCAAATCTCCCGTGTGTAAATTAACCCGCCGCGCGGATTTTAGAATCCCCAGCTTGTGAATTGTTTGCGTGGATTTCAGCTTTCGGAACACAAATGGCGAGATTTGGGGGGAGATCCAAATGCAGAAACAGCAAAATCCGCATAAACCACGCTGCTGTGAGCGCGCATCCCCGAGGCCACGCACGGTACACGAGAATTTTCCACTCGTGAAGCGACCCGCGGTCCAGATTTCGAAATTCACAGAATGTCAACTGTTTGTGCAGATTTCACTCTCTGCAGCACGAACTCGAGCAAAAACGCGTCAGAAATACGGAGGAGAACACCGCACACAGAAAATCCACACAAACTGCACCGCCACATGCACACTGCCGAGGAGATCGCGTGGATTTTCCTCATAAGTTTTTCCGCACCAAAATTTGCCGATTTGCTCCAGATTGTAGAGCAGTAATGTGTGAAATCTGACACGCCACGGATTTCTAAATCCGCACCGCGGGTCGATTGCCGCACAAAAAAATTTCCTACGGTGTACGTGAGAGTTCCTGCACGAAAATCCGCACAGTGCGCATGTGGCCTAATGGAAGCGCCATACGCGGCACGTTTTTACACCACAGACAAACCCGCAGCCACAAAATGGCGGCGACTACAGATGGGGGGGGGGGGTCCGCCAGCCCTAGGACCAGGAGCCGAGCTCTGCGTTGTGTCTGGGAAGGGCTAAATGGACAAACCCTTTAAGTGCGGCGTCAGGAGTCCAGCACTTAGAAGCCGCGGTTGGGCCAGAATTCGCCGCCGTATTACTGGCATGAGAATGTTCCGTTATTACACTGGCGTTAGGCTGTCCTGCTGCTTACCCCCCCTCGTCATCTCATGTCCAGCTCACGATGCTTTTCTCCGCTTTCCCTGCCACTTTAGCGCCCTCCATATTTAAAACCACATATCGGAACGCACCGATGCGCCGTCAGGATACGTTTTCGTGTTTTTGGCGAGCATTGCATTTGGCGGACTGCATTCTACCTGGTTCAAAAAATTCCTACTACATCCCTGTGCTTTCCATTTGACAGGTGAAAGGCGGACGCGCGGCGCCAGAGCAGACACAGGTCCTTAACGGTCACAGTGCGCCTCCGTGGACCCATCCGTCCACCAGTGACATTTCCACCCAACTTTCCGCCATCCCCAGGACCTCACCTCCCTCCCT
Organism: Bufotes viridis; assembly: GCA_033119425.1. Classification (NCBI taxonomy): domain Eukaryota; kingdom Metazoa; phylum Chordata; class Amphibia; order Anura; family Bufonidae; genus Bufotes; species Bufotes viridis. The sequence continues at coordinate 596,274,223 of CM065590.1, read as the reverse complement.
GCCCAAGTCAATCACATTCCCAGGGAAACTTGCTAATGAGGCATGCAATTAGTGACTTAATAACCGGGCTGCAGTCACCTCCCCCAGGAGCAGCGCTCCGGGCACCGGGCAGACGGATGCATCCTCTGCAGCCACCGCTTTTAACCCTGTGACTGCCGGCGGGGCTGCGCAGGACCCTCCCCGGCAGCCGAGGGGTTAAACGCAGCGAGAGTCGCCCATGAGCAGGAGGAGGAGCGGTGCGGGCCCGGCTCAGACTCACCTGGGTGCGGGGAGAGGGGTGTGCGGGGGTCAGCTGGGCGGCAGGAGGGCAATGGACATTGGGGGGAGTAGACACAGGATGCTTTGTGCAGGGGGAGGAGGAGAGACTGATGGACGGAGGGGGGCACCTGGGGGGGGAAGGAGACGGAACTGCCGTATGAGCTCTACGGCGGCCCGAGAGGTCCAATCCAGTGACGAACGCGTTTCCCTGCCATTATGGGAAACGTACACTGATTGTGAGGGGAGAGTCGGAGCTGTGAGACAGGGTCCTGTGTGGGGACAGATGTATTATAGAGGCCATAGACATGGGATCTACCACCAGGAGCAAGGGTCTCAGCAGAGGAGAGAAAATAACCTTCAATCCCCGCCATGTCCTTATGTAAATGCCATAGATGTCACAAAAGAACACGATAAATGGCCGACAAGCTGCTGACCCTATAGACGGCGCAGCCAGGCCTGTACAAAAATTGCATAATTGTGTTAATAACCACCCCCCAGGAGAATCGGGAACTATCCAGACTGGACGTTACAGTGACAAAGGGGAAGCTGTGCAACATTGGAAGAAGCAGTGACTTGTTCTGAACAAGCATACAAAAATTATTACTTTTTCCCCCAAGCAGCAGCAACAGCAGTACAATGTGGATATGAAACCTGACAGACAAGGCAGGAGATGTGCGGCTGTATAGGGGCAGTAGTAGTGACAAGGCAGAAGGTGTGCGGCAGTGTAGGGGCAGTAGTAGTGACAAGGCAGGAGATGTGCGGCTGTGTAGGGGCAGTAGTAGTGACAAGGCAGAAGGTGTGCGGCTGTGTAGGGGCAGTAGTATTGACAAGGCAGAAGGTGTGCGGCTTCTAGGGGTAGTAGTAGTGACAAGGCAGAAGGTGTGCGGCTTCTAGGGGTAGTAGTAGTGACAAGGCAGGAGATGTGCTGTTCTATAGAGGTAGTAGTAGTAACAAAGCAAGAGATATGCAGCTGTGTAGGGATAGTAGTAGTGACAATGTAGGAGATGGTAGTGGTAGTAGTAGTGAAAAGGCAAGATTTGTGAGGCTGTGTAGGGGCAGTAGTAGTGACAAAGCAGAAGATGTTCAGCTGTGTAGGGGTAGTAGTGACAGGGCAGCAGGTGTGTAGGGGTAGTAGTGACAGGGCAGCAGGTGTGTAGGGGTAGTAGTGACAGGGCAGCAGGTGTGTAGGGGTAGTAGTGGCTGAAAGGCAGTAGTTGTGCAGCTGTGTAGCGGTAGTAGCAGCAGCAAGGCAAGAGATCTCTGGTTTGGATAATAGTAGCCCCCCAATAATGTGCCCCCCAGCCTCTTATCAGCCCCCAGCCGCTCCCTCTTATCAGCCCCCTCTGGTAACTCAAACCCCCCCTCCCTCCCCAGTATGAACCATTGGTGGCAGTGACCACAGTGTCCCTCTCCTCTTCCCCATTATTGGCAGTGCGCCCTACCTCACCCCCCCCCCTTCCCCATCATTGGTGGCAACAGCAGTTCCGATCGGGGTCCCAGCAGTGTAATGCTGGCTGGGGCTCCGATCATTAGTGAGCAGCATACTCACGTGCGCCGTGGCTGCCGGTCGCTCCTTCTTCTGTCTGTGCGGGCCATTGCTAATGCTTATAGCATTAGCAATGCGCCGCACAGACCTATGAGAACAAGGAGCAGCCACGGCGCACGTGAGTATAATGCTGAAGACTGAGCATGGCAGCCAGGACTTCAGTAGCATCCTGGCTGCCATGGTAACCGATCGGAGCCCCAGCATTACATTGCTGGGACTCAGATCGGAACTGCCGCTGCCACCAATGATGGGGGAAGGAGGGAGGGCGCACTGCCCACTGCCACCAATGATGGGGGGGGAGGAGGGGGACCCTGTGGCCACTGCCACCAATGATGGGGGGGAGGAGGGGGACCCTGTGGCCACTGCCACCAATGATGGGGGGGATCCTGTGGCCACTGCCACCAATAATTAATACTGGGGAGAGGGTTGAGGGCGCACTGCGCCACCAATGCAGAGACTGCTCTGTAGAGGTAGTAGTAGTGGCAAAATAGGAGATATGCAGCTGTGTAGGGATAGTAGTAGTAACAATGTAGGAGATGGTAGGGGTAGTAGTAGTGGCAATGCAGCAGCTGTGCAGGGGTAGTAGCAACAAGGCAGCGAATGTGTGCCTCTGTAGAGGTAGTTGTAGTGGCAGCAAGGCAACAGATGTGTAGCTGTGTAGGGGTAGTAGTAGTGAAAAGGCAAGATATGTGAGGCCGTGTAGGGGTAGTAGTAGCTGCAAGGCAGTAGTTGTGCAGCTGTTTAGGGGTAGTAGTAGCTGCAAGGCAGTAGTTGTGCAGCTGTTTAGGGGTAGTAGTAGCAGCAGCAAGGCAAGAGATCTCTGGTTTGGATAATAGTAGCAGCCATACAGTATGGAACCTGACGGATAAGGCAGGAGATGGGAAGCTGTGTAGGGGTAGTAGTAATGATGAGGCAGGAGATTTGTGATTTGGGTAGTACAGTATGGAACCTGTAGTAGTAGCATTCCTCCCTAGCAGGGACAATATCAGCAGCATGGTAATTTTTGTGGTCACTAAGCCACGCCTCTAACTCCAATGCCCGTCTGTACATGCACTATCGTACCAAATCCCCATTGTGCCCACACACAGCAGTTATGCCCCTTAGTGCCCCACCCAGTACTTATGCCTCTCTTAGTACCCCCACAAAGTAGTTATGCCCCCATTAGTGCCCCTTATAGTAGTTATGCCCCTATTAGTGCCCCCACATAGTGCTTATGCCTCTCTTAGTACCCCTATACAGTAGTTATGCCCCCATTAGTGCCCCTTATAGTAGTTATACCCCTATTAGTGCCTCCTCACAGTACGCATGCCACTCCTAATACAGTGGCTCTGCCGCTTAGTGCCCCACTCAGTAGTAATGGTCCCTTAAAGTGCCCACATATTAATTATGCCCCCTAAGTGACCTTTTTGTGCCCTCTTACTATAGTGCTGCCCTCTTAGTGCCCCCTTAGTGCCTCGTTTCTAATAGTGTTTCCCCCTCACAGTAGTGAAGCCCCTTTAGTTTAAATAAAATAAGTAATACCTAGCCCGGTTCCCCACTGAGTGGAGTATATCATTCCCCAGCCTGTGCTCTCTCCTGCGCAGCACGGCACATCAATGTCACTGCACCTCGTCTGCCTGCTACAGTGCAAACAAGCTAGTGAACCGTGGAACAGGGAGCTGACGGCAATGGTAGGGGCAACAGTATGTAACCCGACAGACCAGGCAGGAGATGTGCAGCTGTGTAGGGGTAGTAGTAGAGGCAGCAGCAGTAAAGTGTGTAACCTGACCGACCAGGCAGGAGATGTGCAGCTGTGTAGGGGTAGTAATAGAGGCAGCAGCAGTAAAGTGTGTAACCGGAAAGACCAGGCAGGAGATGTGCAGCTGTGTAGGGGTAGTAGTAGAGGCAGCAGCAGTAAAGTGTGTAACCTGACAGACCAGGCAGGAGATGTGCAGCTGTGTAGGGGTAGTAGTAGAGGCAGCAGCAGTAAAGTGTGTAACCTGACAGACCAGGCAGGAGATGTGCAGCTGTGTAGGGGTAGTAGTAGAGGCAGCAGCAGTAAAGTGTGTAACCGGACAGACCAGGCAGGAGATGTGCAGCTGTGTAGGGGTAGTAGTAGTGGCAGCAGTACAGTATAGAGCCTGACAGACAAGGCAGTAGATGTTTGGTTATGCAGGAGTAGTAGTAGTGGAAGCAGCTGAAGCAGCAGCAATACAGTGTGGAACATGAGGCAGGCAGACAGCGGCAGTGGCATCATTGTGACGGCGATAAATAGCAATGATCTGCAATGGCAGATCAATTCATTATTATCACCTTGAGGTGTGTGAAGATCCTGAAGGATCCATGCCTTGTTCATGTTCACAAATGTAATGGTTTGCACACTTGCGGAGGACACAGTGATGACGCCACCTGCCGCTCTGATTACCCTCTCTGACAGTACACACAGTACAGCAATAGCAAACTGGGCCTGCTCTGGCCACTGCTCCAGTCTGCCTGCCCAGAGGTCCACGGGCTCAGGGGACATGGTAGGTGCCGGAGACAGGCCAGCGTGTAGGTAGGACTGACCCTCTATGTCCAGGCGGTGTCTGTTAATTTGCTGATGTGCATCAGCTTGGTGTAGTGTAGTGAGCTGGCATGTCGCGGATAAAGCGATGTAGCCGTAAACCGATCTGTGGCTGCAAGTCCAGATGGGCGTTACTCACCACGTAAGAATGGCTGAAATGCGAGGACGTTCTCCTGGACATTGCCAGCACCTTGCGCCAGGGTACTTTTTAAGAAAGCGTTGCACGACTAGACGATGACATGCGCCACGGGGGAGCGTGTCTTATTTCCCCCAGATGCAGAGCGGCCACGATGTCTCTGACCACCTTGCCCAGTTGGAGTTGGTAGAGAACCAGACCTTGTGGAGGTGTCAGTAGGACCTAGTCTCATTGCCTGGGTGCTGCCTCACTGCTGCCGCTCAAAACATTTACCCAGTGCGCCATGAAAGACATGAACTGTCCCTGCCCGTAACAGCTGCTCCAGCGGTCAAAGGTGTCGTGCACCTTGCCAAACAGCTAGAATTCCTAGGAGAGACCCACGTCTCCCGCCACGTGGCTTTTTTTCTTCCTTCAACTGCCACCAGCCAGATCTATTGTTACTAACTGTAGCACTTACAGGGAGAGAGATGTAGCAGAAAGGACACACCCCCTGACCTGTGATAGGAAGATAGCTACAGCAGTAACGACACATCCCTTAAGCTGTGATATGCAAAAAGCTGTAGCGGAAAAGACATGTGACAGAGACAGAACTGTACGACTATTGATTTTTTTTATTGAGTATTGATTTTAATTTTTACATCAATAATGGCACAACCCCTTAATTTCTTAGAAAAAAAAAGTACAGTACGGTGTACGCTAGGGGTGAAGTGCAAAACTCTGATCAATGGATTTTATGGGATGTGTATGGGGTATATATGGGGAGTATTTGAGACATACAGTGGATATAAAAAGTCTACACACCCCTGTTAAAATGTCAGGTTTCTGTGCTGTAAAAAAGGAGACAAAGATAAATCATTTCAGAACTGTTTCCACCCTTAATGTGACCTATAAACTGTACAACTCAATTGAAAAACAAACTGAAATCTTTTAGGTGGAGGGAAGAAAAAATATAAAAATATAATAATATGGTTGCATAAGTGTGCACACCCTTAAACTAATAATTAGTTAAAGCCCCTTTTGATTTTATTGCAGCGCTCAGTCTTTTTGGGTAGGAGTCTATCAGCACGGCACATTGTGACTCCACATCTGTCAGATTGCGAGGGCGTCTCCTGGGCACGCCCCTCTTCAGGTCACCCCACAGATTGTCACTCGGGTTCAGGTCTGGGCCGTTCCTTGAATCTTCTTCTGGTGAAGCCGTTCCTTTGCTGATTTGGATGATGCTTTGGGTCATTGTCCGGCTGAGAGATGTAGTTCCTCCTCATGTTTAGCTTTCTAGCAGAAGCCGGAAGGTTTTGGGCCAATATTGATGGTATTTGGGACTGTCCATAATTCCCTCTATCTTATCTAAGGCCCCAGTTCCAGCTGAAGAAGACCAGCCCCGCAGCCTGATGCTGCCCCCGCCATGCCTCACTGTGGGGAGGGGGCTCTTCTGGGGATGGGCAGGGTGGTTTTGTCTTTTGGAATTATGGCCAATAAGCTCCCCCTGGTTTCCTCAGACATAACCCCTTCCCCACAGGCTTCTGGGAGACCTCAGATGTGTTTCTGCAGTAGCCGGGCCTGGATGTTCTCCATGGTAAGAAGAGGCTTTGGTCTCGCCGCTCTCCCCATAGCCCGGACATATGAAGAATACGGAGATTGTTGTCACATGGACCACACGGCCGGTACTCGCCGGATATTCCTGCCGCTCCTGTAATGTCGCTGACGGCCTTTTGGTCGCCTCCCGGACCAGTTCTCTTCTCGTCTTTTCATCAGTTTCGGAGGGACGTCCAGTTCTTGGTGATGTCCCTGTTGGGCCATATTTTCTCCCTTGATGATGACGGTCTCCACTGTGTTCCATGGTAGATCTAATGCCTTGGACATTCTTTGTCCCCTTCTCCTGACTGATCCCTTTAACAATGAGATCCTCGGATGTTTGGAAGCTCTCTGTGGACCGTGGCTTCTGCTGTGGAAGGCGACTAAGAAATATCCGGAAAGACCAACGAGAGCAGCGGAGCTTTATTTGGGGTTAATCAGAGGCTGTAAATGATGGCGGGTGTATGCTGACTCCTATTAACAGGATTCTGAACACAGCTACATCCCCAGTTATAAGAGGGTGTGCACACTTATGCAACCACATCATTTTAGTTTTTTTCCCGCCACCTAAAAGATTTCAGTTTGTTTTTCAATTGAGTGGTACAGTTTATAGGTCACGTTAACCACCTCCCGACCGCCTAATGCAGGGATGCGTCTTGCGGGCGGCCGGGATGTTCCTCATTGACGCATCCGTGCGTCATCTTACGAGACGCGAAATTTCCTGTGAACGCACGCGATCGCGACGGCAGGAACTTTGACTACAGCCTGCCAGCGCTGATCATGCGCTGGCAGGCTGTAGATGTTAGAAAAACGGCATCTAAATCGCATATCAGACGCTGTTTTGTAAACAGCGTCTGATACACCTGCTGCCTGCTCCTCTAGTGGTCCCTTTTGCTTGGGACCACCAGAGGACACTGTAAGTGCACCAATCACCACACACCAACACCCCCCCCCCCACCCCGTCACTGATTAACCCCTGATCACCCCATGTCACCCCCCTGATCACCCCCTGTCACCCCCCTGTCACTAATCACATGCGCAAAACACGGACACCGGCAATATGTTTTCCGCATTTTGCGGATCCGCTTATTGCCAGAACTATATAGAAAATGACTTTTCTTGTCCGCAATTGCGGACAAGAATAGGACATGCTCTATCTTTTGCGGAGCTGCATGCAATGCTGATGCGGAGAGCACATAGATTTTTTCATCCACGATGATTGATGCGAATGAAGAAATCTGTGCCGTTCATTCTTTTTTTTCAGCCCAGAGGCTGAACGGAAAAAAAATCTCATTACCCGTATGCTCCATATAAGGAGAATCGCAGAAACTCCTAATGCTGGCCATACATGTAATGATTGCGGAGACCCTCAAATGCCAGGGCAGTACAAAAACCTCACATGTGACCCCATTTTAGAAAGAAGACACCCCAAGGTATTCCGTGAGGGGTATGGTGAGTTCATGTAAAATTTTATTTTTTGTCACAAGTTAGAGGAATATGAGACTTTGTAAGAAAAAAAAAAAAAGTCTATTTCCGCTAACTTGTGCCAAAAAAAAAATCTTCTATGAACTCGCCATACCCCTCACGGAATACCTTGGGGTGTCTTCTTTCCAAAATGGGGTCACATGTGGGGTATTTATACTGCCCTGGCATTTTAGGAGCACTAAAGCGTGAGAAGAATTTTTAAAAGGTTGTCATTTACAGCGATAGGGGCAAAAGGGACCCTAAAACCAATGAGTACCTTTAGGATTTCACAGGGCATTTTTACGCATTTGGATTCTCACGCTTTAGGGCCCCCTGACTTTTTTTTTTTTTCTTACAAAGTCTCATATTCCACTAACTTGCGACAAAAAATAAAATTTTACATGAACTCAACATGCCCCTCACGGAATACCTTGGGGTGTCTTCTTTCCACAATGGGGTCACATGTGGGGTATTTATACTGCCCTGGCATTTTAGGGGCCCTGAAGTGTGAGAATCCAAATGCGTAAAAATGCCCTGTGAAATCCTAAAGGTACTCATTGAAATTAGGGCCCCTTGGCGCATCTTGGCTGCAAAAAAGTGTCACTCATGTGGTATCGCCGTACTCAGGAGAAGTAGGGCAATGTGTTTTGGGGTGTATTTTTACATATACCCATACTGTGTGTGAAAAATATCTCTGTAAACGACAACTTTTTAATTATTTTTATATAAAGTTGACAATTTACAAAGAAATTTCTCTCACCCAACATGGGTATATGTAAAAATACACCCCAAAACACATTGCCCTACTTCTCCTGAGTACGGCGATACCACATGAGTGACACTTTTTTGCAGCCTGGGTGCGTAAAGGGGCCCAAATTCCAACAAATACCTTTAGGCTTTACAGGGTTGCTCACAATTTAGCCCCGCCCAAAATGCCAGAACAGTAAACACACCCCACAAATGACCCCATTTCGGAAAGTAGACACCCCAAGGTATTCACTGAGGGGCATAGTGAGTCCATGGGAGATTTTTTTTTTTTCTGCTAGAGGTTAGCAGAAATGGAAACTTTATTATTATTATTTTTTCCTCAAAAAGTGTAATTTTCCGCTAAGTTGTGAAAAAAAATGAAATGATACATGAACTCACCATGCCCCTCCGCGAATACTTTGGGGTGTCTTCTATCTAAAATGGTGTCATTTGGGGGGTATTTATACTTTCCTGACATTCTAGCACCTGAAGAAACATGACAGGCGCTCAGGAAGTCAGAGCTGCTTCAAAATGCAGAAATTCACTTTTTTGCACCATAGTTTGTAAACGCTATAACTTTTACCCAAACCAATAAATATACACTTATTGCATTTTTTTTTCATCAAAGACATGTAGAACAATAAATTTTGAGAAAAATTTATATAGAAATGTAGTTTAAAAAAAAAAAATTTACAACAGAAAGTGAAAAAAGTTTTATTTTTGCAAAAATTTTGGTCATTTTTGATTAATAGCAAAAAAAGTAAAAATGTCAGCAGCAATGAAATACCACCAAATGAAAGCTCTATTAGTGAGAAGAAAAGGAGGTAAAATTCATTTGAGTGGTAAGTTGTATGACGGAGCAATAAACGGTGAAAGTAGCGTAGTGCGGAATTGTAAAAAGTGGCCTGGTCAGTAAGGGTGTTTAAGCTAGGGGGGCTGAGGGGGTTAATTAATAGTAGAAAAGAACGACAGAATGTAAAGGGTGCATCTCACGGCCTGAACCAGACTAGGCCTCAATTAAAGATTTCTTTGCCCAAAGTAGCTGTATTTCAAATGCCTAATTCAAACCCCTGTATGTATAGGGGGATCTCCCAGGGCCTGAACCTCTGTAGGGCTGAATTCAATATTCGTGCACCAAATGGCGGTATTTAAAATCTCTACAAATGTATTACGGGTGTATCTCACAATGACATCTGCATCAAAGGCTGCCAACTACATTTTTGTGCCCAAACGACTGTTTGTTTAACAACTGAATTTGACAGCAGTATATAATTTCACACGTGCTGATGCTGCAAGGCCTGAAAATAGTGTTTTTTTGTCAAAAAAGTGTGTTTTTCAAACCCCAGAAAATGATGGGTTTATTTCTAGCTTAGATTGCACACTGACTAATACAGATGTTGTAGTTTGCCCCCCAAAAATGGTGATTTGCAATGTCTCTCCTATTCTCTCCCTGAAATCACAGGTCCAGCAGCGTCCTCTCCCTACACTAGTCAGAGCAGTGTGACGTGCGGCGCTACGTGACTCCAGCTTAAATAGAGGCTGGGTCACATGCTGCACTGGCCAATCACAGCCATGCCATTAGTAGGTATGGCTGTGATGGCCTCTCGGGGCAAGTAGTATGACGCTGTGCAGCCTTTCAAAAAGCGCCAAGAAAGCGCCAAACAAAGAACCCGAACCTTTACGGAAATGTTCGGGTTCAGGTCCGTGTCCCAAACACCCCAAAATTCAGTACGAACCCGAACTATACAGTTCGAGTTCGCTCAACCCTATATATGATGTGTATGGGGTGTATATGGAGTGTGTATAAGGAGTTTATAGGGTGTATATAGGATGTGTATGGGAAGTATATGGGATGTGTATGGGGAATATATGGGGTGTATATGGGATGTGTATGGGGTGTATATGGGGAATATATAGGATGTGTATGGGAAGTATATAGGAGGTATATGGGGAATATATGGGGTGTATATGGGATGTGTATGGGGTGTATATGGGGAATATATAGGATGTGTATGGGAAGTATATAGGAGGTATATGGGGAATATATGGGTGTATATGGGATGTGTATGGGGTGTATATGGGGAATATATAGGATGTGTATGGGAAGTATATAGGAGGTATATGGGGAATATATGGGGTGTATATGCTACACTGAAAAAAGGAAAGGGGGTCTGTGTAGCCTGACTGGTTTGTCTGCCCTGGAGGCTGGTTTTAATCAGAGTAAGTATGAAACTGAATTTGCACTCATAGTACCTGCCAGTAACCATCTGGCTCCAGGAGGAGTACATAGTTGGCTCAGCATGCATGTTGGTACCTGTGTCCCTGGATCTAATGGAGGTTGTTATGGCACCAGAAAGGGTTAATAAGCACGGTTGATCCGGCATGCATGCTGGGCCTGCACTCCCTGGATTATATGTGGCTGTCATGGCCCATAACAAGTAGGACTTAGCATTAGGACCACTCATAGAGGCGGCCTTGGCGCGGCGAGTGGCTTATTACTTTTTGATCAAAATGTACACTGACGCCTCTGATAAACTCTAGCATAGAGGCAGGGCAGAGTGCTGGTTGCCGAGTGCTGGTTGCAGAGTGCTGGTTGCAGAGTGCTGTTGCATTTCTGTGTTTGTATGTATAAGGGGTGTATATGGGATGTGTATGGGGTGTACAGTATGTGGGGGAATATATAGGATGTGTATAGGGTGTGTATGGGAAGTATATGGGATGTGTATGGGGAGTATATTGGGTGTATATGGGGAGTATTTGGGATGCTTATGGGGAATATATGGGCTATATAGGGGGTGTGTATGGGGAGTATATGGGATGTGCATATGGAGTGTGTATATGGGAAGTATATAGGATGTGTATTGGGTATATATGGGATGTGTATGGGGAGTATATGGGTTGTATATAGGGTGTGTATGGGGAGTATATGGAGTGTATATGGGGAGTATTTGGGATGTTTGTGGGGTGTGTAAAGGGGGTATATATGGGAATTGTATAGGGTGTGTACGGGTAGTTTGTGGGGTGTATATGGGATGTGTATGGACTGTATATGGGGTGTATATAGGGTGTGTATGGGGTGTTTTTAGGGTATGTATGAGCAGTATTTGGGGTGTGTATGGGGTTTGTATAGGATGTGTATGGGGTGTATATTTGTTGTGTATGGGGTGTATACAGGGTGTATATGGGAAGTATTTGGGATGTATATGGGGTGTATGTGAGGTATGTATAGGATGTGTATGGGGTGTATATGAGGTATGTATGGGTTGTGTATAGGGTGTATATGGTATGTATATAGGATGTGTATGGAGAGTATATGGGATGTACAGTGGACATAAAAAGTCTACACATCCCTTTTAAAATGTCAGGTTTCTGTGCTGTAAAAAAAAATTAGACAAAGGGGGTGCAGAGGTAGCAGTCGCTACCGGGCCCAGGAGCCTGAAGGGGCCCAAAGACACTTGTGCCGCATAAGAAGACACACAAAGCACTGAGGGAATGGGGGCCCAAGCTGAACTCTTGCACCAGGGCCCATGAGTCGTTAGCTACGCCCATGGTGGTAGCATGTTCTTTTGTGAAATAAAAACTCCTAGCATCCCTTTACACCTGTTCAGGCCAAACTGGGAACTGTAGTTTTGCACTGTACATACTTATGGGGCAAGAGCTGACCTGACTACAGAAATTATATCCGTATTGAGGTATTTTTCAGCTGGTGCAGTATAGGTATATACTGTGCTTGGTTCTGGTGCTGTATAGGTATATACTGTGCTTGGCTCTGGCGCTGTATATATGTACCGTGCATGGTTATGGTGCTGTATAGGTATATACTCTGCTTGGTCTTGGTGCTGTATATATGTACTGTGCTTGGTTCTGGTGCTGTATATATGTACTGTGCTTGGTTCTGGTGCTGTATATATGTACCATGCTTGGTTCTGGTGCTGTATAGGTATATACTGTGCTTGGTTGTTGGTTCTGGTGCTGTATATATGTTCTGTGCTTTGTTATGGTGCTGTATAGGTATATACTGTGCTTGGTTCTGGTGCTCTATATATGTACCGTGCTGGTTCTGGTGCTGTATAGGTATATACTCTGCTTGGTTCTGGTGCTGTATATATGTTCTGTGCTTTGTTATGGTGCTGTATATATGTACTGTGCTTGGTTATGGTGCTGTACGTATGTACCATGCTTGGTTCTGGTGCTGTATAGGTATATACTGTGCTTGGTTGTTGGTTCTGGTGCTGTATATGTGTTCTGTACTTTGTTATGGTGCTGTATAGGTATATACTGTGCTTGGTTCTGGTGTTCTATCTATGTACTGTGTTGGTTCTGGTGCTGTATATATGTACTGTGCTTGGTTCTGGTGCTGTATAGGTATATACTGTGCTTGGTTCTGGTGCTGTATATATGTACTGTGCTTGGTTATGGTGCTGTATAGGTATATACGGTGCTTGGTTCTGGTGCTGTATATATGTACAATGCTTGGTTCTGGTGCTGTATATAGGTACCATGCTTGGTTCTGGTGCTGTATATATGTACTGTGGTTGGTTATGGTGCTGTATATATGTACTTTTGCTTGGTTCTGATGCTGTATAGGTATATACTGTGCTTGGTCCTGGTGCTGTATATATGTACTGTGCTTGGTCCTGGTGCTGTATATATGTACTGTGCTTGGTTCTGGTGCTGTATATATGTACTGTGCTTGGTTCTGGTGCAGTATAGGTATATACTGTGCTTGGCTCTGGCGCTGTATATATGTACCGTGCATGGTTATGGTGCTGTATAGGTATATACTCTGCTTGGTCTTGGTGCTGTATATATGTACTGTGCTTGGTTCTGGTGCTGTATATATGTACTATGCTTGGTTCTGGTGCTGTATAGGTATATACTGTGCTTGGTTGTTGGTTCTGGTGCTGTATATATGTTCTGTGCTTTGTTATGGTGCTGTATAGGTATATACTGTGCTTGGTTCTGGTGCTCTATATATGTACTGTGCTGGTTCTGGTGCTGTATATATGTACTGTGCTTGGTTATGGTGCTGTATAGGTATATACTCTGCTTGGTTCTGGTGCTGTATATATGTTCTGTGCTTGGTTATGGTGCTGTATATATGTACTGTGCTTGGTTATGGTGCTGTATATATGTACCATGCTTGGTTCTGGTGCTGTATAGGTATATACTGTGCTTGGTTGTTGGTTCTGGTGCTGTATATATGTTCTGTACTTTGTTATGGTGCTGTATAGGTATATACTGTGCTTGGTTCTGGTTCTGTATAGGTATATACTGTGCTTGGTTCTGGTGCTGTATATATGTACTGTGCTTGGTTATGGTGCTGTATAGGTATATACGGTGCTTGGTTCTGGTGCTGTATATATGTACCATGCTTGGTTCTGGTTCTGTATGTAGGTACTGTGGTTGGTTATGGTGCTGTATATATGTACTTTTGCTTGGTTCTGATGCTGTATAGGTATATACTGTGCTTGGTCCTGGTGCTGTATATATGTACTGTGCTTGGTCCTGGTGCTGTATATATGTACTGTGCTTGGTTCTGGTGCTGTATATATGTACTGTGCTTGGTTATGGTGCTGTATAGGTATATACTCTGCTTGGTTCTGGTGCTGTATATATGTACTGTGCTTGGTTCTGGTGCTGTATAGGTATATACTCTGCTTGGTTCTGGTGCTTATAGGTATATACTGTGCTTGGTCCTGGTGCTGTATATATGTACTGTGCTTGGTTCTGGTGCTGTATATATGTACTTTGCTTGGTTCTGATGCTGTATGCATGACTGTACTTGGTTCTGGTGCTGTATATATATACCGTATATTCCGGCATATAAGACGACCCCCTACTTTTTCTGTTAAAATATGGGGTTTGAGCTATACTCGCCATATAAGACTACCCCTCTTCCAACGCACACCAAATAAAAATTGCACTGTACATACTTATGGGGCAAGAGCTGACCTGACTACAGAAATTATATCCGTATTGAGGTATTTTTCAGCTGGTGCGGTATAGGTATATACTGTGCTTGGCTCTGGCGCTGTATATATGTACCATGCTTCGTCCTGGTGCTCTATATATGCACTGTGTTGGTTCTGGTGCTGTATATATGTACTGTGCTTGGCTCTGGCGCTGTATATATGTACCGTGCTTCGTCCTGGTGCTCTATATATGTACTGTGTTGGTTCTGGTGCTGTATATATGTACTGTGCTTGGTTCTGGTGCTGTATAGGTATATACTGTGCTTGGTCCTGGTGCTGTATATATGTACTTTGCTTGGTTCTGGTGCTGTATAGGTATATACTGTGCTTGGTTCTGGTGCTGTATATATGTACTGTGCTTGGTTCTGGTGCTGTATATATGTACCATGCTTGGTTCTGGTGCTGTATAGGTATATACTGTGCTTGGTCCTGGTGCTGTATATATGTACTGTGCTTGGTTCTGGTGCTGTATATATGTACTTTGCTTGGTTCTGGTGCTGTATATATGTACTTTGCTTGGTTCTAGTGCTGTATATATGTACTGTGCTTGGTTCTGGTGATGTATGCATGACTGTACTTGGTTCTGGTGCTGTATATATATATATATACTTAATTTTTCGGCATATAAGACGACCCCCTACTTTTCCTGTTAAAATATGGGGTTTGGGCTATACTTGCAGTATAAGACTACCCCTCTTCCAACGCACACCAAATAAAAATTGGGTGGGTCAGCTCTGCCTGCCTGCCCAGACCTCCCTGTCGGGGGCTGCTTCAGGAGCGGCTGGCCGGGATGCAGCGCACGGTGGCTCAGCTAGAGGGCGCTTGTCCATAAAGCTGGAGAAGGACAGCGTTTCCAGTCCGACTCGGAAGTAAAGAGGACCTTTCACTGGTCCAATGATTGTTAGATAATGATATGTATGTGTAGAGCGGCGCCCAGGGATCTCCCTGCACTTACTCTTATCCCTGGGCGCCGCTCTATACATACGGTATATATCATTATCTAACAATCTTTGGACCAGTGAAAGGTCCTCTTAAGTTTCAGCACGCAGTATACCGGCGTATAAGACGACCCCCGACTTTTGAGAAGATTTTCATGTGTTGAAAAGTAGTTTTATACGCCAGAAAATACAGTGTGTATATATATATATATATATATGTATCGTGCTTGGTTCTGGTGCTGTATATATGTACCATGCTGGGTTCTGGTGCTGTATATATGTACTGTGCTTGGTTATGGTGCTGTATAGGTATATTCGGTGCTTGGTTCTGGTGCTGTATATATGTACCATGCTTGGTTCTGGTGCTGTATATATGTACCATGCTGGGTTCTGGTGCTGTATATATGTACCAGGTTCTGGTGGTCAGCGATTTTTGGAAGTCCATAGTAATGAATGAAAGGGATGTGTCTTTCTCACCATTCACTTTGGGGCCCTGTTCTTGAGATGGGAGGGGGTCCCAGAGGTGGGACCTGCACCTCTGGGCATTTATGGCATATCCTACCAATATGCTGCAAATGTCCCAGATGGGACAACCCCTTTAACCTCTTCCCGACCGCCTAACGCAGGGATGCGTCCTGCGGGCGGCCGGGTTATTCCTCCTTGACGCATCTAGGCGTCATCTCGCGAGATGCGAGACTTCCTGTGAACACGCATGCGCATGCAGCTGTGAAGGTATACTACAGCCTGCCAGCGATGATCATGCTGGTTGGCTGTAGATGTTAAATAAATCACATCAAACAGGTATATCAGACGTTTTGTTTTGTTAACAGCGTCTGATATACCTGCTGCCCGCTCCTCTGGTCCCATTTGCTGGGATCGATCACCAGAGGACCAGGTAGCTCTGTAAGTAGCACCAAGCACCACACTACCCCCCCCCCCTGTCACTTATTAACCCCTGATCACCCCATATAGACTCCCTGATCACCCCCCTGTCATTGATCACCCCCCTGTAAGGCTACATTCAGACGTCTATATGTGTTTTGCGGATCCACGGATCCGCAAAACACGGACACCGGCAATGTGCTTTCCGCATTTTGCGGATCCGCACATTGCCAGAACTATATAGAAAATGCCTTTTCTTGTCCGCAATTGCGGACAAGAATAGGACACGTTCTATATTTTTGCGGAACGGAAGTGCAGACCCGGAAGTGCAGATCCGCAATTCCGGATCCGAGCGGGACAAAGTCTGTCCCCATAGAAATGAATGGGTCCGCAATTCTGTTCCGCAAAATGCCTAAGGGTCCCTTATCAGCGCCAGTTAGCTACTTGTTAGGTAGTTAGCGCCCACCGCACCGCAGTCACTCATTAGTCGCTGATTAGCGTCATCGCTGTCGCTGATCAGCACTAGTACTATATAGGATCTGTAAGTGATCAAGACTGATCGCAATCAGATCTATATCAGTACATTACGGTCACCTTGGGCTCTACAAAAAACGCAGTGTTCGCCCGATCAGGCCTGATCTTGTGCTCACATTTGCGTTCAGTCCGCCACCGCAGTGACAGAATTTTTTTTTTCTGATCACTGCAAAAACACCATAAAATCGCTGCGGCGTTATAAAGATCACTTTTGAGCTTTTTGGATCTTTATTAGCGATCGCAGCTTTACTTCGCAAGCACTCCTATGTACTTTCCCCTCTTTTTTTTTTTTGCACATTTTTTGGCAGAGAATTTTTCATCCACATTGATCGATGCGAATGAAGAAATCTGCGCCGTTCATTATTTTTTTCAGCCCAAAGGCTGAACGGAAAAAAAAAATCTCATTACCCGTCTGCTCAATATACGGAGAATCGCAGAAACTCCTAATGCTGGCCATACGTGTAATGATTGCAGAGACCCTCAAATGCCAGGGCAGTACAAACACCCCACATGTGACCCCATTTTAGAAAGAAGACATCCCAAGGTATTCGCCGAGGGGCATATTGAGTCCATGAAAGATTGAACTTTTTGTCACAAGTTAGCGGAAAGGGAGACTTTAAGGGGTCATTGAGGGGGTTAAGGGGGTTTAAGCTAGGGGGGCTGAAGTGGTTAAAAGGATTTTTTTTTTACTGATGACCTGTCCTAGGTCCCATTGCCCTAGAGGTTGTCACCTCCTTTCCCCACCCAGAAGTCCCTGAGACAAGAAGCCAGGGGATGTTAGAATTCGCCTTTTCTCGTATAATGGTGCAGCTCCTCAGTTCCTACATTGATGGAAATCGTGGTTGTCAGGCCTGTACGAGGAGCGGGACGGCGGATAATGGTTGCTGGTGACGTCTCACGGTGCACACCCAGACTGCGGACATGAACAGACATAACAATGGTGAGCAGGACGCGTAAATGCAGTCTATATAAATAAGTGAAGGATATCTGAGAGGCGGTGACAGCTCGCCGGCCCCTGTGTTACCAGAGAGCGCCGCGTCTGCTGCCGACGCGGAATGCATCGCATGTTGTGGATTCACTTCATGGGTTGGACAATGAGCACAGGGAAAGACTAAACCTGAAGGGCAACATTTTTTTAATACCTGCCAAACCTATAGCAGCCGGGACATCAGTACGTTATAACGTGGGGTACGAGCAGGTGGAGCGCGGCCATGGAGAACCCCCACTCACCCAATTCGGGAATTGCTGCAGTTCACCCCCCTGTGCAGGAAACCGCGCAGGGCGACCCTGTTCACATGTATGGAGCTGCAGTTCCCTGCGCAGTAGGTGTCCTGAAGAGTGGAGGGGATCTGCGGGGGTCCCAGAGGTTGGATATGCCCCAATCAGAACTATTCAAGGGGTAAGCCGAGGGAAGCGATATCTGTGACCAGGGAGTATGCAGGTCCTGCTAATGGTCAGGAGAGACTGTAATGAGGGAGAACAATAGCTTTAGGACCTTGGTCGAGCGTAGAGCATCGGCGGGGGGGTTGATGGTGAGGGGAGAGATGTAGGAAGGTGCAGCATGGGGGAGAGCTTGGTAGAACAGTGGGAGGTGGATATACAACATAGAGTTTGGTGTCGGTATTATTAAAGGGGTATTCTTGGCTCATAAAGCTTTGGCATGTCCCTAGGTTATGCTACCACTTCTACTTGCTGGGGGTCCGACTTCCAGGACCTCCACCCACCCGGAGAATGGGGTTCCCTGTAGAGGCAGATGGAAGCGGAAAACCCTTTAATGAAGGCGCTGGAAACCAACCCTGATAATGGCGTCCCCACGGGTGAGAACAGGAGGGGTAGCTGGGAATACTGGGGAACCGACAGACAGGATGGGGGCCCAAAAACACATGCGGAGCATTGACTTCAAGGGGTTAAATACAGATGCCCTCACATAGGTGGGTTAGAAGGGACATGGGCATTCAGCCAAAAAAAAACGCATTGTAGATGGGGGCAGAAATCCGGGGGTCCATGCACATGGCACACACTTGCAGGCTTGGCCAGTCTGAGGGGCTGACAGGGTCCCCCCAGATGTAGGGGCGTCTTATAGACAGTGAGTGCCATACGCTCCCTCGGGTCCGTATACTGGCAGTGACGGCACTCAGGTCGAGCTGTTCAGGAACGGTGAGCAGTCAGTTCTTGAAGACGATGCGTTGGAAGCAGGAAAGATGGGCGAGAATAAGGATCTGAGCGACGCTGACAAGGACTGAATTGTGATGCGGAGACAACTGGGTCCATATTGACCCCTGTCCACCATTGAAAGCATCTACAATGGGCACAGGAGCAGCAGGACTGGACCATGGGACAATGGAAAAAGATGGTCTGAGGGATCATGTTACGTCATGTAGATGGCCAGGTGCATGTCCATCACTTACCTGGAGAAGAGATGGCACCAGGTGCACCGTGGGAAGAAGGAGACCTGGTCTGATGAATCACGTTTTACATCATCTGGACGGCCGGGTGTGTGTTACTTACCTGGAGAAGAGATGGCACCAGGTGCACCATGGGAAGAAGGCGGTCTGGTCTGATGAATCACGTTTTACATCATGTGGACGGCCGGGCGTGTGCGTCACTTACCTGGAGAACAGATGGCACCAGGTGCACTATGGGAAGAAGGCGGCCTGGTCTGATGAATCACGTTTTACATCATGTGGACAGCCGGGTGTGTGCGTCACTTACCTGGAGAAGAGATGGCACCAGGTGCACTGGGGGAAAAAGGCGGTCTGGTCTGATGAATCTCGTTACATCATGTGGACGGCCGGGTGTGTGTCACTTACCTGGGAAAGAGATGGCACCAGGTGCACTATGGGAAGAAGGCAGCCTGGTCTGAGGAATCATGTTACATGATGTGGACGGCCAGGTGTGTGCGTCACTTACCTGGAGAAGAGATGGCACCAGGTGCGTTGGGGGAAAAAGGCGGTCTGGTCTGAGGAATCACATTACATCATGTGGACGGCCGGGTGTGTGCGTCACTTACTGGAGAAGAGATGGCATCAGGTGCACTATGGGAAGAAGGCGGCCTGGTCTGATGAATCACATTACATAATGTGGACGGCCGGGTGTGTGCATCACTTACCTGGAGAAGAGATGGCACCAAGTGCACTGTGGGATAAAGGCGGTGTGGTCTGATGAATCACGTTTTACATCATGTGGACGGCCGGGTGTGTGTGTTACTTACCTGGAGAAGAGAAGGCACCAGGTGAACTGTGGTATAAAGGCGGTCTGGTCTGAGGAATCACGTTTTACATCATGTGGACGGCCGGGTGTGTGCGCCACTTACCTGGAGAAGAGATGGCACCAGGTGCACTATAAGCAGAAGACGACCTGGTCTGCGGCAGTGTGATGCTCTGAGAAATGTTCTGCTGGAAACCTGGCATCATGTGGATGGGACAGGTACCACCCCCCTACAGACAAGTGCCCCCTTAATGGCAGCAGTGCCCCCTTAATGCAGTGCCCTCTCTCAGCAGGATAGTGCCCGGCTGCACTGCAAAGACTGTCCAAGAATGAGATGAAGGGGATGACTACATTCCCAGATCTCAATCCGATCGTCATCTGTGGGATCCCTGGCGGCTCTGATATCACAGGACACCTCCGAGGTCTTGGGGCACCTGCCTTGTGGGTCACAGGGGGAGAGACACAATATTAGGCAGTAAGTTTTAATGTTACGGCTCATGGGTGTAGATTTCTACACACACTTGTGACCATCCCTGGATCTCGGGACATTTGTCGAGCACAAAGATGTAAAGTTGGGGGCGCTTGTCATGGCCGCCACGTATTTGGCCTCCTGGTAATTTCCATTAGCCGCCGGCCGCCCTCCGGCAGTATCAGTGTATCACACAGACAGCTGTACATCAGGGCTCTGCCTGCAACCCAACACCCGCAGAAGACACCTGATCTGACCCAGGGCTCGTCTTCTCGGGATGTGTCCAGCATGCACAGGGAAGACCGCGCCGCATTGTGTTCCGCTGTCATTTGCTGTAACCACGGCAGCTTTCTATAGGTAATGACAATTCTCCAGCGCATTTCAACTCCTGCAGTTCTTTATCATGTGAGCCATGTCGCTTTCGGGAGCCGGCGACATCCACATTACAGGGCGTAGAGTCTGGGGCCCTTATATGCAGCAGAGCCCGTGACACTGGAATGGCCACTCATGATGACAAAGGTAAGTCTCAGCACTTAAAGGGATACTACACCTAAAACTGAATGTCAGTATTTCTGGGGCTCCTCAGGAGGGGTCGGAGAATTCCTGCCAGTAACCCTGTTAAAGGGACTGAATACTGAAAACATTCTGCAACGTCATAATGTACTTTGCGCTTCAATTCCACACTGTTGTCAATACCTCTGCTTGCTTTCAGTAAATGGGAATGTTGAAATGGTGACAGCTAATACAGATCTAGTACAGAAAATTGTATCCAGACTAGGAAATCCTCTGGGAGCTGAAGAGTCGGAACTCCAGGGCGATACCGTTCAAGAAAAAGTAAGTGAACCCCTGGGAATGACCTGGATACATTGGGGTCTGACGGATACAGTGTTAGACACATTGTATCACCGCTGTGTCGCTATTCGTTTAGTTACATTGTGTTTGTCTAGAATTGTAACAATCAGGTCACATTGTGTCCGTCATCAGTGCAGGAATCCAGGTCATCCCCAGGGTTCACTTACTTCTTCTTGCTACTCTACATTTTAGGCTCAATGCACATTGCATATGACGGTACTTTCACACTAGCGTTAGTTTTCCGGTAGGGAGTTCCATCCTAGGGGCTCAATACCGGAAAAAAACGGATCAGATTAATTCTGATGCATTCTGAATGGAGAGAAATCCGTTCAGGATGCATCAGGATGTCTTCAGTTCAGTCACTGTACGGTATTTGGATGGAGAAAATACCGCAGCATGCTGCGGTATTTTCTCCGGGCAAAATTCCGGAACACTTACCTGAATGCTGGATCCGGCATTCATTTCCATTGAAATTTATTAATGCCCCAGATGTTCCGGTAAAAGGGATCCGGTTTCCCAGTCTGCGCATGCGCCAACCTTTAAAAATGTGAAAACCTTAAAGGGGTTCTGCAGTTTGTTACCACTGATGATCTATCCTCAGGATAGATCATCAGCATGTGATCGGCCGTGGTCCGACACCCGGGACCCCTGCCGATCAGCTGTTTGAGAAGGCCGCGGCGCTCCTGCAGCGCCGCGGCCTTCTCACTGTTTACTGCTGCTAGCGCCCCACCCAGTGACGTCACGACTTGTATCAAGTGGCGTGGGCGAGGCTAAGATCCGTTCACTGTGCGATTCTCAAACAGCTGATCGGCGCGGGTCCCGGGTGTCGGACCCTGGCCGATCACATGCTGATGATCTATCCTGAGGATAGATCATCAGTGGTAACAAACTGCAGAACCCCTTTAAATACTGGATCCGTTTTTCCGGATGACACCGGCGAGACGGATCCAGTATTTCAATGCATTTATCAGACGGATCCGGAAACAAATGCAATCCGTTTGCACACGGATTTCCGAATCCGGCAGGCAGTTCCAACAACAACGCTAGTGTGAAACTAGCTGAGCCTATTGGCTCCTGGCATATCCATAGGGCCCCATGCACATGAGACATAGATGGATGTCCCTTTGGTATCCATCGAGCTGGTACGTAGCGGTATACCTGTACAATTGCGGCATAGCCTGGCATTGTAGACGGCGGATACCTCGTACTATACGTTTTGTAAGATGCGTATCATTCATCGCAGCCTTAGATCAGAGCCCTCGGGAAATCATCCTGATGTGTACAGTGTGAACAGAGCCCTACCACCCTGATGTCATTTGTGCTGCTCATATGTTTAATATGTAATAAATTGTAACAAACCTTCTGCTGTGAGAAGTATTGTAAACAGTGCTACAACTATAGGGGTCCCAGCAGAGGCAGGAATAAGTGCTGTCATGGCGCCCGGAGGCAGGAGCACGTTATAAGAGAGCGCCCGCACCACCCGGTCCCTGCCCAGTATATTGGGACTTATCTCTTTGCACTGAGCTCCCCCTAGTGGCGGATGATGGAAAATGTAGTGACTCTGTCGGGAACAGTAGAAGGAGTTCAGCTCCCCCTACATCTCCATACAATGCTGAGTGTCTTCGGTGTGCGCCAAGTCTCCCTGTCCCCGCCCGGGGGCTACGTAAAGACGCACCAGTGCCATGTCCTTACATATCTGACACATTTTTTCACAAAATTATGTCAGAAAATAAGTTTCT
The DNA here is from genome assembly GCA_033119425.1 of Bufotes viridis. Taxonomy (NCBI): domain Eukaryota; kingdom Metazoa; phylum Chordata; class Amphibia; order Anura; family Bufonidae; genus Bufotes; species Bufotes viridis. The sequence continues at coordinate 596,251,362 of CM065590.1, read as the reverse complement.
GTGTTGGAAAATCTATTAGGCCTCATGCACATGACCGTGTCTGTGCGCTGTCCGCGTTTTTTTATTACTTTATTGACTTCAATAGGTTCACGGACCGCATTTTGGGTGATCTGTGAGGTTTTCTGCATCCGTATATCTGTTCTGCAAAAAGATAGAACTAGTCCTATACTTGGCTGCAAAACGGACCCATTAAAGTCAATAAGTCCGCAAAAATGCAACATGGATCGCAAAAAATACCTACGGTCGCCGTGCATGGGACGGTGCAGTTGTATTAAGGCTCATGCACACGAACATATTTTATTTCCGTGTCCGTTTTTTTGCGGACCGTATGCTAAATCATTTATTCATTCCGTTTCCATGTGTCCGTATTTTCGTTCCGCAAAAAAAATAGAATATGTCCTATTATTGTCAAAATTACGGACAAAGATGGTACTGTTTCTATTAGGGGCCAGCTTTTCCATTCCGCAAAATCCGGAATGCACACAGACGTTATCCGTATTTTTTGCGGATCCGTTTTTTGCGGACCACAAAATACATATGGTCTTGTGCATGAGCCCTTAGTCACACCGCGATCGCCTCTGCTGACGTAAACCACATATTTCTGATATTTTTTAGGTAGCAAAAAGAATCTCCGTGTTTGATATTTTCCCAGAAGACAACAGAACTCAGGTGAGTGCGCCGAATATACTGAGGGGCATGGCGACCGCATGGAAACGGGTTGTATGGTGCAAATCTGTGGCGCTGGTGGTTGGACCTGTAAGAGTCACTGTTCACATGCTGCAGTTCTGTCGCAGTTCTCGCACACTTACACATGGTTCTATATAAATCCGCTCATACATGAAGCGGTGTGTGCCATAAAACCGGTAACGTGTAGTCACAAACGCACGCACTTTGCCGTGAACTGCCCCGCTTCGATGTCATAGACATCTCTATGAAAGCTAAAAATGTCTGAAAAAAATGCCTGTTAAAGGGAATCTGTCACCTGCATAGAACCTTTATTTTTTTCATTAAGGCCCCTTTCACACTGGCGTTTTTCCTTTCCGTCCTAGAGTTCGGTCCTCGGGGCTCTAGGACGGAAAGATACTGATCAGGATTATCCCAATGCATCCTGAATGGAGAGAAATCCGTTCAGGACGTCTTCCGTTCAGTATGTGAACGTTTTTTGGATGTTGACAAAACCGTAGAATGCTGCGGATTTGTCTCTGTCCAAAAATCCGGAAGACATGCCGTAACGCCGGATCCGGAATTAATGCCCATTGAAGTGCCTTAATCCGGATCCGGCATTAAGCTAAACGTTGTTTCGGCGCATCGCCAGATCCAACGTTTAGCTCTGCGCATGCGCAGCAGCAGTTCCGATCGGGGCCCCAGTGCAAGCTGGGGCTCCGATCGGTTACCATGGCAGCCAGGATGCTACTGAAGTCCTGGCTGCCATGGTAAGTACTCCCCATGCAGTGTACTTACCTGCACTGCGGCCTCGGTGCTCCTTCATGACGTCACTCGGAGGCCGGTTGCGGGGACCTGTGACTTGATGAAGGAGCGCCCTGAGGTCGCAGCGCAGGTAAGTACACTGCTGCGGAGTACTTACCATGGCAGCCAGGACTTCAGAAGCGTCCCGGCTGCCATGGTAACCTGAAAGCATTTCGAAGACTGATCAGGATCCTGATCAGTCTTCAAATTATTTCAGGCGACTTGTGTTCTGACGGATCCGGCGGGACGGAAGTGCCTGCGGATCCTCAGAGCGCAAGTGTGAAAGAGGCCTTATCCAGGTGTAATAAATGACCTCATATCCATACGTCTTCTTCTTTTAGTTGTGTGTCTTGTATTTTCTTCAAAAAACGCTTTATCCATTATGCAAATTTGGCTCTAAGGAGCCCAGAGGGGCGTTTTTCCTCCTCCAAAGTGCCCAGGAACGCCCCCTGATGTGCCCGGCCCGCCTAAATTTGAAACATAGGAACTCCTCCAGCATCTCAAATCGCCTCCCAGAGGCGAGGCTAAGTTCTCTTCTCTGGAGTATAATACAGGATGTAACTCAGGATCAGTACAGGATAAGTAATGTATGTGTACAGTGACTGCACCAGCAGAATAGTGAGTGCAGCTCTGGAGTATAATACAGGATGTAACTCAGGATCAGTACAGGATAAGTAATGTATGTACACAGTGACTGCACCAGCAGAATAGTGAGTGCAGCTCTGGAGTATAATACAGGATGTAACTCAGGATCAGTGCAGGATAAGTAATGTATGTACACAGTGACTGCACCAGCAGAATAGTGAGTGCAGCTCTGGAGTATAATACAGGATGTAACTCAGGATCAGTACAGGATAAGTAATGTATGTACACAGTGATTGCACCAGCAGAATAGTGAGAGCAGCTCTGGAGTATAATACAGGATGTAACTCAGGATCAGTACAGGATAAGTAATGTATGTACACAGTGACTGCACCAGCAGAATAGTGAGTGCAGCTCTGGGGTATAATACAGGATGTAACTCAGAATCAGTACAGGATATGTAATGCATGTACATAGTGACTGCACCAGCAGAATAGTGAGTGCAGCTCTGGAGTATAATACAGGATGTAATTCAGGATCAGTACAGGATAAGTGATATATGTACACAGTGACTCCACCAGCAGAATAGTGAGTGCAGCTCTGGAGTATAATACAGGATGTAACTCAGGATCAGTACAGGATAAGTAATGTATGTACACAGTGACTCCACCAGCAGAATAGTGAGTGCAGCTCTGGAGTATAATACAGGATGTAACTCAGGATCAGTACAGGATAAGTAATGTATGTACACAGTGACTGCACCAGCAGAATAGTGAGTGCAGCTCTGGAGTATAATACAGGATGTAACTCAGGATCAGTACAGGATAAGTAATGTATGTACACAGTGACTGCACCAGCAGAATAGTGAGTGCAGCTCTGGAGTATAATACAGGATGTAACTCAGGTTCAGTACAGGATAAGTAATGTATGTACACAGTGACTGCACCAGCAGAATAGTGAGTGCAGCTCTGGAGTATAATACAGGATGTAACTCAGGATCAGTACAGGATAAGTAATGTATGTACACAGTGACTGCACCAGCAGAATAGTAAGTGCAGCTCTGGAGTATAATACAGGATGTAACTCAGGATCAGTGCAGGATAAGTAATGTATGTACACAGTGATTGCACCAGCAGAATAGTGAGTGCAGCTCTGGAGTATAATACAGGATGTAACTCAGAATCAGTACAGGATAAGTGATATATGTACACAGTGACTCCACCAGCAGAATAGTGAGTGCAGCTCTGGAGTATAATACAGGATGTAACTCCAGGATCAGTACAGGATAAGTAATGTATGTACACAGTGACTGCACCAGCAGAATAGTGAGTGCAGCTCTGGAGTATAATACAGGATGTAACCCAGGGATCAGTACAGGATAAGTAATGTATGTACACAGTGACTGCACCAGCAGAATAGTGAGTGCAGCTCTGGAGTATAATACAGGATGTAACTCAGGTTCAGTACAGGATAAGTAATGTATGTACACAGTGACTGCACCAGCAGAATAGTGAGTGCAGCTCTGGAGTATAATACAGGATGTAACTCAGGATCAGTACAGGATAAGTAATGTATGTACACAGTGACTGCACCAGCAGAATAGTGAGTGCAGCTCTGGAGTATAATACAGGATGTAAGCTCAGGATCAGTACAGGATAAGTAATGTTTGTACACAGTGACTGCACCAGCAGAATAGTGAGTGCAGCTCTGGAGTATAATACAGGATGTAACTCAGGATCAGTACAGGATAAGTAATGTATGTACACAGTGACTGCACCAGCAGAATAGTGAGTGCAGCTCTGGAGTATAATACAGGATGTAACTCAGGATCAGTATAGGATAAGTAATGTATGTACACAGTGACTGCACCAGCAGAATAGTGAGTGCAGCTCTGGAGTATAATACAGGATGTAACTCAGGATCAGTACAGGATAAGTAATGTATGTACACAGTGACTGCACCAGCAGAATAGTGAGTGCAGCTCTGAGTATAATACAGGATGTAACTCAGGATCAGTACAGGATAAGTAATATATGTACACAGTGACTGCACCAGCAGAATAGTGAGTGCAGCTCTGGAGTATAATACAGGATGTAACTCAGGATGAGTACAGGATAAGTAATGTATGTACACAGTGACTGCGCCAGCAGAATAGTGAGTGCAGCTCTGGAGTATAATACAGGATGTGACTCAGGATCAGTACAGGATAAGTAATGTATGTACACAGTGACTGCACCAGCAGAATAGTGAGTGCAGCTCTGGAGTATAATACAGGATGTAACTCAGGATCAGTACAGGATAAGTAATGTATGTACACAGTGACTCCATTAGCAGAATAGTGAGTGCAGCTCTGGAGTATAATACAGGATGTAACTCAGGATCAGAACAGGATAAGTAATGTATGTACACAGTGACTGCACCAGCAGAATAGTGAGTGCAGCTCTGGAGTATAATACAGGATGTAAATCAGGATCAGTACAGGATAAGTAATGTAGGTACACAGTGACTGCACCAGCAGAATAGTGAGTGCAGCTCTGGAGTATAATACAGGATGTAACTCAGGATCAGTACAGGATAAGTAATATATGTACACAGTGACTGCACCAGCAGAATAGTGAGTGCAGCTCTGGAGTATAATACAGGATGTAACTCAGGATGAGTACAGGATAAGTAATGTATGTACACAGTGACTGCGCCAGCAGAATAGTGAGTGCAGCTCTGGAGTATAATACAGGATGTAACTCAGGATCAGTACAGGATAAGTAATGTATGTACACAGCGACTGCACCAGCAGAATAGTGAGTGCAGCTCTGGAGTATAATACAGGATGTAACTCAGGATCAGTACAGGATAAGTAATATATGTACACAGTGACTGCACCAGCAGAATAGTGAGTGCAGCTCTGGAGTATAATACAGGATATAACTCAGGATCAGTACAGGATAAGTAATGTATGTACACAGTGACTGCACCAGCAGAATAGTGAGAGCAGCTCTGGAGCATAATACAGGATGTAACTCAGGATCAGTACAGGATAAGTAATGTATGTACACAGAGACTGCTCCAGCAGAATAGTGAGTGCAGCTCTGGAGTATAATACAGGATGTAACTCAGGATCAGTACAGGATAAGTAATGTATGTACACAGTGACTGCACCAGCAGAATAGTGAGTGCAGCTCTGGAGTATAATACAGGATATAACTCAGGATCAGTCACAGGATAAGTAATCTGTATGTACACAGTGACTGCACCAGCAGAATAGTGAGTGCAGCTCTGGAGTATAATACAGGATGTAACTCAGGATCAGTACAGGATAAGTAATGTATGTACACAGTGACTGCAACCAGCAGAATAGTGAGTGCAGCTCTGGAGTATAATACAGGATGTAAATCAGGATCAGTACAGGATAAAGTAATGTAGGTACACAGTGACTCCACCAGCAGAATAGTGAGTGCAGCTCTGGAGTATAATACAGGACGTAACTCGGGATCAGTACAGAATAAGTAATATATGTACACAGTGACTGCACCAGCAGAATAGTGAGTGCAGCTCTGGAGTATAATACAGGATGTAACTCAGGATCAGTACAGGATAAGTAATGTATGTACACAGTGACTGCACCAGCAGAATAGTGAGTGCAGCTCTGGAGTATAATACAGGATGTAGCTCAGGATCAGTACAGGATAAGTAATGTATGTACACAGCGATTCCACCAGCAGAATAGTGAGTGCAGCTCTGGAGTATAATACAGGATGTAGCTCAGGATCAGTACAGGATAAGTAATGTATGTACACAGTGTCTCCACCAGCAGAATAGTGAGTGCAGCTCTGGAGTATAATACAGGATGTAGCTCCGGATCAGTACAGGATAAGTAATGTATGTACACAGTGACTGCACCAGCAGAATAGTGAGTGCAGCTCTGGAGTATAATACAGGATGTAAGTCAGGATCAGTACAGGATAAGTAATGTATGCACACAGTGACTGCACCAGCAGAATAGTGAGTGCAGCTCTGGAGTATAATACAGGATATAACTCAGGATCAGTACAGGATAAGTAATGTATGTACACAGTGACTGCACCAGCAGAATAGTGAGTGCAGCTCTGGAGTATAATACAGGATGTAACTCAGGATCAGTAGAGGATAAGTAATGTATGTACACAGTGACTGCACCAGCAGAATAGTGAGTGCAGCTCTGGAGTATAATACAGGATGTAACTCAGGATCAGTACAGGATAAGTAATGTATGTACACAGTGACTGCACCAGCAGAATAGTGAGTGCAGCTCTGGAGTATAATACAGGATGTAACTCAGGATCAGTACAGGATAAGTAATGTATGTACACAGTGACTCCACCAGCAGAATAGTGAGTGCAGCTCTGGAGTATAATACAGGATGTAGCTCAGGATCAGTACAGGATAAGTAATGTATGTACACAGTGACTGCACCAGCAGAATAGTGAGTGCAGCTCTGGAGTATAATACAGGGATGTAACTCAGGATCAGTACAGGATAAGTAATGTATGTACACAGTGACTGCACCAGCAGAATAGTGAGTGCAGCTCTGGAGTATAATACAGGATGTAACTCAGGATCAGTACAGGATAAGTAATGTATGTACACAGTGACTGCACCAGCAGAATAGTGAGTGCAGCTCTGGGTATAATACAGGATGTCACTCATGAATCAGTACTGGATAAGTAATGTATGTACACAGTGACTCCACCAGCAGAATAGTGAGTACAGCTCTGGAGTATAATACAGGATGTAACTCAGGATCAGTACAGGATAAGTAATGTATGTACACAGTGACTGCCACCAGCAGAATAGTGAGTGCAGCTCTGGGTATAATACAGGATGTAACTCAGGATCAGTACAGGATAAGTAATGTATGTACACAGTGACTGCAACCAGCAGAATAGTGAGTGCAGCTCTGGAGTATAATAGAAGATGTAACTCAGGATCAGTACAGGATAAGTAATGTATGTACACAGTGACTGCACCAGCAGAATAGTGAGTGCAGCTCTGGGGTATAATACAGGATGTAACTCAGGATCAGTACAGGATAATTAATGTATGTACACAGTGACTGCACCAGCAGAATAGTGAGTGCAGCTCTGGAGCATAATACAGGATGTAACTCAGGATCAGTACAGGATAAGTAATGCATGTACACAGTGATTCCACCAGGCAGAATAGTGAGTGCAGCTCTGGAGTAGCAATACAGGATGTAACCTCAGATCAGTACTAGGATAAGAAATTTATGCACACAGGGACTGCACCAGCAGAGTAGTGGGAGTGCAGCTCTAGAGTATAATACAGGATGTAACCCAGGACTCGGTACAGGATAAGTAATGTATGTGCCACAGTGACTCCACCCAGCAGAATAGTGAGTGCAGCTCTGGTGTATAACACAGGATGTAACTCAGGATCAGTACAGGATAAGTAATGTGTGTACACAAGAGACCTCCACCAGCAGAATAGTGAGTGCAGCTCTGGAGTAGAAGATGGTGATGTAACTGGAGGATCAGTACAGGATAAGTAATGTATGTACACAGTGACTGCACCCAGCAGAATAGTGAGTGCAGCTCTGGGAGTATAGGGACACAGGATGTAACCCAGATCAGCACAGGATAAGTAACATGTACACACGTGCACTGCAAACTCAGCAGAATAGTGAGTGCAGCTCTGGGAGCATAGACACAGGATGTAACTCCAGCATCAGCACAGGATAAGTAATGTATGTACACAGTGACTGCACCCAGCAGAATAGTGAGTGCAGCTCTCGGAGTATACTACAGGATGTAACTCAGGATCAGCAACAGGATGAGTAATGTATGCACACAGTGACTCCACCAGCAGAATAGTGAGTGCAGCTCTGGAGTATAATACAGGATGTAACCTCGTGACTCAGTGCAGGATAAGAAATTTATGCGACACAGGGACTGCACCAGCAGAATAGTGAGTGCAGCTCTAGAGTATAATACAGGATGTAACTCAGGATCAGTACAGGATAAGTAATGTATGTACACAGTGACTCCACCAGCAGAATAGTGAGTGCAGCTCTGGTGTGTATAATACAGGATGTAACCCAGGATCAGTACAGGGGATAAGTAATGTGTGTACACAGTGACCCACCCAGCAGAATAGTGAGTGCAGCTCTGGAGTATAATACAGGATGTAACTGAGGATCAGTACAGGATAAGTAACGTATGTACACAGTGACTGCACCAGCAGAATAGAAGTGAGTGCAGCTCTGGAGTATAATACAGGATGTGTATCTCAGGATCAGTACAGGATAAGTAATGTAAGGCACACAGTGACTGCACCAGCAGAATAGCGAGAGCAGCTCTGAGTATAACACAGGATGTAACCTTTCTTTCTTCAGGATCAGTACAGGATAAGTAATGGATGTACACAGTGACTGCACCAGCAGTAACAGTGAGCGCAGCTCTGCAGTATAACACAGGATGTAACTCAGGATCAGTACAGGATGAGTGAATGTATGTACACAGTGACTGCACCAGCAGAATAGTGAGTGCAGCTCTGGAGTATAATACAGGATGTAACTCAGGATCAGTACAGGATAAGTAATGTATGTACACAGTGACTGCACCAGCAGAATAGTGAGTGCAGCTCTGGAGTATAATACAGGATGTAACTCAGGATCAGTACAGGATAAGTAATGTATGTACACAGTGACTGCACCAGCAGAATAGTGAGTGCAGCTCTGGAGTATAATACAGGATGTAACTCAGGATCAGTACAGGATAAGTAATGTATGTACACAGTGACTGCACCAGCAGAATAGTGAGTGCAGCTCTGGAGTATAATACAGGATGTAACTCAGGATCAGTACAGGATAAGTAATGTATGTACACAGTGACTGCACCAGCAGAATAGTGAGTGCAGCTCTGGAGTATAATACAGGATGTAACTCAGGATCAGTACAGGATAAGTGATATGTAGTGCACATGTGATCTCCACCAGCAGAATAGTGAGTGCAGCTCTGAGCATAATACAGGATGCAACTCAGGATCAGTACAGGATAAGTAATGTATGTACACAGTGACTGCACCAGCAGAATGAGTGAGTGCAGCTCTGGAGTATAATACAGGATGTAACTCAGGATCAGTACAGGATAAGTAATATATGTACACAGTGACTGCAACTCAGCAGAATAGTGAGTGCAGCTCTGGAGTATAATACAGGAGGTAACTCAGGATCAGTACAGGATAAGTAATGTATGTACACAGTGACTGCACCAGCAGAATAGTGAGTGCAGCTCTGGAGTATAATACAGGATGTAACTCAGGATCAGTACAGGATAAGTGATGTATGTACACAGTGACTGCACCAGCAGAATAGTGAGTGCAGCTCTGGAGTATAATACAGGATATAACTCAGGATCAGTACAGGATAAGTAATATATGTACACAGTGACTGCACCAGCAGAATAGTGAGTGCAGCTCTGGAGTATAATACAGGATGTAACTCAGGATCAGTACAGGATAAGTAATGTATGTACACAGTGACTGCACCAGCAGAATAGTGAGTGCAGCTCTGGAGTATAATACAGGATGTAACTCAGGATCAGTACAGGATAAGTAATGTATGTACACAGTGACTCGCACCAGCAGAATAGTGAGTGCAGCTCTGGAGTATAATACAGGATGTAACTCAGGATCAGTACAGGATAAGTAATGTATGTACACAGTGACTGCACCAGCAGAATAGTGAGTGCAGCTCTGGAGTATAATACAGGATGTAACTCAGGATCAGTACAGGATAAGTAATGTATGTACACAGTGACTGCACCAGCAGAATAGTGAGTGCAGCTCTGGAGTATAATACAGGATGTAACTCAGGATCAGTACAGGATAAGTAATGTATGTACACAGTGACTGCACCAGCAGAATAGTGAGTGCAGCTCTGGAGTATAATACAGGATGTAACTCAGGATCAGTACAGGATAAGTAATGTATGTACACAGTGACTGCACCAGCAGAATAGTGAGTGCAGCTCTGGAGTATAATACAGGATGTAACTCAGGATCAGTACAGGATAAGTAATGTATGTACACAGTGACTGCACCAGCAGAATAGTGAGTGCAGCTCTGGAGTATAATACAGGATGTAACTCAGGATCAGTACAGGATAAGTAATGTATGTACACAGTGACTGCACCAGCAGAATAGTGAGTGCAGCTCTGGAGTATAATACAGGATGTAACTCCAGGATCAGTACAGGATAAGTAATGTATGTACACAGTGACTGCACCAGCAGAATGAGTGAGTGCAGCTCTGGAGTATAATACAGGATGTAACTCAGGATCAGTACAGGATAAGTAATGTATGTACACAGTGACTGCACCAGCAGAATAGTGAGTGCAGCTCTGGAGTATAATACAGGATGTAACTCAGGATCAGTACAGGATAAGTAATGTATGTACACAGTGACTGCACCAGCAGAATAGTGAGTGCAGCTCTGGAGTATAATACAGGATGTAACTCAGGATCAGTACAGGATAAGTAATGTATGTACACAGTGACTGCACCAGCAGAATAGTGAGTGCTGCTCTGGAGTATAATACAGGATGTAACTCGGGATCAGTACAGGATAAGTAATGTATGTACACAGTGACTGCACCAGCAGAATAGTGAGTGCAGCTCTGGAGTATAATACAGGATGTAACTCAGGATCAGTACAGGATAAGTAATGTATGTACACAGTGACTGCACCAGCAGAATAGTGAGTGCAGCTCTGGAGTATAATACAGGATGTAAATCAGGATCAGTACAGGATAAGTAATGTAGGTACACAGTGACTCCACCAGCAGAATAGTGAGTGCAGCTCTGGAGTATAATACAGGATGTAACTCAGGATCAGTACAGAATAAGTAATGTATGTACACAGTGACTGCACCAGCAGAATAGTGAGTGCAGCTCTGGAGTATAATACAGGATGTAACTCAGGATCAGTACAGGATAAGTAATGTATGTACACAGTGACTGCACCAGCAGAATAGTGAGTGCAGCTCTGGGTATAATACAGGATGTAGCTCAGGATCAGTACAGGATAAGTAATGTATGTACACAGCGATTCCACCAGCAGAATAGTGAGTGCAGCTCTGGAGTATAATACAGGATGTAGCTCGAGGATCAGTACAGGATAAGTAATGTATGTACACAGTGTCTCCACCAGCAGAATAGTGAGTGCAGCTCTGGAGTATAATACAGGATGTAGCTCAGGATCAGTACAGGATAAGTAATGTATGTACACAGTGACTGCACCAGCAGAATAGTGAGTGCAGCTCTGGAGTATAATACAGGATGTAACTCAGGATCAGTACAGGATAAGTAATGTATGCACACAGTGACTGCACCAGCAGAATAGTGAGTGCAGCTCTGGAGTATAATACAGGATGTAACTCAGGATCAGTACAGGATAAGTAATGTATGTACACAGTGACTGCACCAGCAGAATAGTGAGTGCAGCTCTGGAGTATAATACAGGATGTAACTCAGGATCAGTACAGGATAAGTAATGTATGTACACAGTGACTGCACCAGCAGAATAGTGAGTGCAGCTCTGGAGTATAATACAGGATGTAACTCAGGATCAGTACAGGATAAGTAATGTATGTACACAGTGACTGCACCAGCAGAATAGTGAGTGCAGCTCTGGAGTATAATACAGGATGTAACTCAGGATCAGTACAGGATAAGTAATGTAGGTACACAGTGACTCCACCAGCAGAATAGTGAGTGCAGCTCTGGAGTATAATACAGGATGTAACTCGAGGATCAGTACAGGATAAGTAATGTATGTACACAGTGACTGCACCAGCAGAATAGTGAGTGCAGCTCTGGAGTATAATACAGGATGTAACTCAGGATCAGTACAGGATAAGTAATGTATGTACACAGTGACTGCACCAGCAGAATAGTGAGTGCAGCTCTGGAGTATAATACAGGATGTAACTCAGGATCAGTACAGGATAAGTAATGTATGTACACAGTGATTGCACCAGCAGAATAGTGAGTGCAGCTCTGGAGTATAATACAGGATGTAACTCAGGATCAGTACAGGATGAGTAATGTATGTACACAGTGACTCCACCAGCAGAATAGTGAGTGCAGCTCTGGAGTATAATACAGGATGTAGCTCAGGATCAGTACAGGATAAGTAATGTATGTACACAGTGACTGCACCAGCAGAATAGTGAGTGCAGCTCTGGAGTATAATACAGGATGTAACTCAGGATCAGTACAGGATAAGTAATGTATGTACACAGTGACTGCACCAGCAGAATAGTGAGTGCAGCTCTGGAGTATAATACAGGATGTAACTCAGGATCAGTACAGGATAAGTAATGTAATGTATGTACACAGTGACTGCACCAGCAGAATAGTGAGTGCAGCTCTGGAGTATAATACAGGATGTAACTCAGGATCAGTACAGGATAAGTAATGTATGTACTCAGTGACTGCACCAGCAGAATAGTGAGTGCAGCTCTGGAGTATAATACAGGATGTATCTCAGGATCAGTACAGGATAAGTAATGTATGTACACAGTGACTGCACCAGCAGAATAGTGAGTGCAGCTCTGGAGTATAATACAGGATGTAACTCAGGATCAGTACAGGATAAGTAATGTATGTACACAGTGACTCCACCAGCAGAATAGTGAGTGCAGCTCTGGAGTATAATACAGGATGTAGCTCAGGATCAGTACAGGATAAGTAATGTATGTACACAGTGACTGCACCAGCAGAATAGTGAGTGCAGCTCTGGAGTATAATACAGGATGTAACTCAGGATCAGTACAGGATAAGTAATGTATGTACACAGTGACTGCACCAGCAGAATAGTGAGTGCAGCTCTGGAGTATATTACAGGGATGTAACTCTGGATCAGTACAGGATAAGTAATGTATGTACACAGTGACTGCACCAGCAGAATAGTGAGTGCAGCTCTGGAGTATAATACAGGATGTAACTCAGGATCAGTACAGGATAAGTAATGTATGTACACAGTGACTGCACCAGCAGAATAGTGAGTACAGCTCTGGAGTATAATACAGGATGTAACTCAGGATCAGTACAGGATAAGTAATGTATGTACACAGTGACTCCACCAGCAGAATAGTGAGTGCAGCTCTGGAGTATAATACAGGATGTAACTCAAGATCAGTACAGGATAAGTAATGTATGTACACAGTGACTGCACCAGCAGAACAGTGAGTGCAGCTCTGGAGTATAATACAGGATGTAACTCAGGATCAGTACAGGATAAGTAATGTATGTACACAGTGACTCCACCAGCAGAATAGTGAGTGCAGCTCTGGAGCATAATACAGGATGTAACTCAGGATCAGTACAGGATAAGTAATGTATGTACACAGTGACTGCAACAGCAGAAAAGTGAGTGCAGCTCTGGAGCATAATACAAGATGTAACTCAGGATCAGTACAGGATAAGTAATGTATGTACACAGTGACTGCACCAGCAGAATAGTGAGTGCAGCTCTGGAGTATAATACAGGATGTAACTCAGGATCAGTACAGGATAAGTAATGTATGTACACAGTGACTGCACCAGCAGAATAGTGAGTGCAGCTCTGGAGTATAATACAGGATGTAACTCAGGATCAGTACAGGATAAGTAATGTTTGTACACAGTGACTGCACCAGCAGAATAGTGAGTGCAGCTCTGGAGTATAATACAGGATGTAACTCAGGATCAGTACAGGATACGTAATGTATGTACACAGTGACTGCACCAGCAGAATAGTGAGTGCAGCTCTGGAGTATAATACAGGATGTAACTCAGGATCAGTACAGGATAAGTAATGTAATGTATGTACACAGTGACTGCACCAGCAGAATAGTGAGTGCAGCTCTGGAGTATCATACAGGATGTAACTCAGGATTAGTACAGGATAAGTAATGTATGTACACAGTGACTGCACCAGCAGAATAGTGAGTGCAGCTCTGGAGTATAATACAGGATGTAACTCAGGATTAGTACAGGATAAGTAATATATGTACACAGTGACTGCACCAGCAGAATAGTGAGTGCAGCTCTGGAGTATAATACAGGATGTAACTCAGGATCAGTACAGGATAAGTAATGTATGTACACAGTGACTCCACCAGCAGAATAGTGAGTGCAGCTCTGGAGTATAATACAGGATGTAACTCAGGATCAGTACAGGATAAGTAATGTATGTACACAGTGACTGCACCAGCAGAATAGTGAGTGCAGCTCTAGAGTATAATACAGGATGTAACTCAGGATCAGTACAGGATAAGTAATGTATGTACACAGTGACTGCACCAGCAGAATAGTGAGTGCAGCTCTGGGGTATAATACAGGATGTAACTCAGGATCAGTACAGGATAAGTAATGTATGTACACAGTGACTGCACCAGCAGAATAGTGAGTGCAGCTCTGGAGTATAATACAGAATGTAACTCAGGATCAGTACAGAATAAGTAATGTATGTACACAGTGACTGCACCAGCAGAATAGTGAGTACAGCTCTAGAGTATAATACAGGATGTAACTCAGGATCAGTACAGGATAAGTAATGTATGTACACAGTGACTGCACCAGCAGAATAGTGAGTGCAGCTCTGGAGTATAATACAGGATGTAAAGAATGTATGCAGTTACTGCCTGGGATTGTGTATATTGCCTATGACATGTCCACAGCTATAGTCCCTTATGATTGGCTGAGGTTGACTGCAAGGCATTATGGACAAGGCCGCAAGGACAGGGTCACATGATCTTCCTTCGTTATCTACTTATTCTGATATGTAAAATGGAGGATATCATTTTTATGGATTTATGTTGGATGAACCTCAAAAACTTCGGATTTGTTGGAAATTGAAGTTTTTGGAAACTTTGCAATAATTTTTTTCCGTTCATATCTTGACTCCATTGTCTTCTCCTTCTTCATGTTGTCAGGATGTGTCCCCCTTAGGTGCCGGAGAAGAAGCCACAGTGGAGGCCCATACAGTTCAGCCAGTGGATGAGGCTGCCGTCATCATCTCAACAGTCACTGAGCTGCAGAGTGAGGGGACCGCGGGGCTAACCAGGGGTTGGTGGGAGATTTGGGGCTTAGATGGATCATTGACAGCTAAACCAGTGTTCAGCACATGATAAGAAGCCTTCATCTTTAACTTGGCTGGCAGTGCCCATTCCTGACAGGACCTTGGCCTGTGCCAAGCGCTAGATCTGCCCATTAAGGTAGGGAAATCTGCAGAAGTAGTGGTCTAAGGACGGGGTTAGGAGTTCAGAGTATGCAGTCCTGATCCAGGTGCATGTGTGCCCATGGATGATACACCGAGAACCTAGAGCATGTTCCCCCAGAAGCCATGAGCCTAGTCTATATCCGTTAGCTCTGGAGCCCTCCTGGTGGCAGCAGGTAACACATTATTGTCTTCTGGACTAGATGTTTCTGGATCTGAGACCTTGTGCCGTTCAGAGGAGAAATCGCCCCTGTGCTCCCTACACCGTATGTCCAGAATCCTCATCCACGTCTCCATCATCCTGTCCATTGTAGCAGCATCTCTGTCTGTGCTTCTGATCTGTAAGTACGAAAAGTCAATCCTCCATTAACGGGATTATCCCGCCACTAAATAATTCTACTCATTGCAAACAACATAAAAATGAACAATGTTTGCCTAGTGTTCAGTTACTTACATAGTATGGCACCACCTGGTGTTCAGTTACTTACATAGTATGGCTCCACCTGGTGTTTAATTACTTACATAGTATGGCACCCCCTGATGTTTAATTACTTACATAGTATGGCTCCACCTGGTGTTTAATTACTTACATAGTATGGCTCCCCCTGGTCTTCAGTTACTTACATAGTATAGCTCCACCTGGTGTTCAGTTACTTACATAGTATGGCTCCACCTGGTGTTTAATTACTTACATAGTATGGCTTCCCCTGATGTTCAGTTACTTACATAGTATGGCTCCACCTGGTGTTCAGTTACTTACATAGTATGGCTCCACCTGGTGTTCAGTTACTTACATAGTATGGCTCCACCTGGTGTTCAGTTACTTACATAGTATGGCTCCACCTGGTGTTCAGTTACTTACATAGTATGGCTCCACCTGGTGTTCAGTTACTTACATAGTATGGCTCCACCTGGTGTTCAGTTACTTACATAGTATGGCTCCACCTGGTGTTCAGTTACTTACATAGTATGGCTCCACCTGGTGTTCAGTTACTTACATAGTATGGCTCCACCTGGTGTTCAGTTACTTACATAGTATGGCTCCACCTGGTGTTCAGTTACTTACATAGTATGGCTCCACCTGGTGTTCAGTTACTTACATAGTATGGCTCCACCTGGTGTTCAGTTACTTACATAGTATGGCTCCACCTGGTGTTCAGTTACTTACATAGTATGGCTCCACCTGGTGTTCAGTTACTTACATAGTATGGCTCCACCTGGTGTTCAGTTACTTACATAGTATGGCTCCACCTGGTGTTCAGTTACTTACATAGTATGGCTCCACCTGGTGTTCAGTTACTTACATAGTATGGCTCCACCTGGTGTTCAGTTACTTACATAGTATGGCTCCACCTGGTGTTCAGTTACTTACATAGTATGGCTCCACCTGGTGTTCAGTTACTTACATAGTATGGCTCCACCTGGTGTTCAGTTACTTACATAGTATGGCTCCACCTGGTGTTCAGTTACTTACATAGTATGGCTCCACCTGGTGTTCAGTTACTTACATAGTATGGCTCCACCTGGTGTTCAGTTACTTACATAGTATGGCTCCACCTGGTGTTCAGTTACTTACATAGTATGGCTCCACCTGGTGTTCAGTTACTTACATAGTATGGCTCCACCTGGTGTTCAGTTACTTACATAGTATGGCTCCACCTGGTGTTCAGTTACTTACATAGTATGGCTCCACCTGGTGTTCAGTTACTTACATAGTATGGCTCCACCTGGTGTTCAGTTACTTACATAGTATGGCTCCACCTGGTGTTCAGTTACTTACATAGTATGGCTCCACCTGGTGTTCAGTTACTTACATAGTATGGCTCCACCTGGTGTTCAGTTACTTACATAGTATGGCTCCACCTGGTGTTCAGTTACTTACATAGTATGGCTCCACCTGGTGTTCAGTTACTTACATAGTATGGCTCCACCTGGTGTTCAGTTACTTACATAGTATGGCTCCACCTGGTGTTCAGTTACTTACATAGTATGGCTCCACCTGGTGTTCAGTTACTTACATAGTATGGCTCCACCTGGTGTTCAGTTACTTACATAGTATGGCTCCACCTGGTGTTCAGTTACTTACATAGTATGGCTCCACCTGGTGTTCAGTTACTTACATAGTATGGCTCCACCTGGTGTTCAGTTACTTACATAGTATGGCTCCACCTGGTGTTCAGTTACTTACATAGTATGGTTCTACCTGGTGTTCAGTTACTTACATAGTATGGCTCCACTTTGTGTTCAGTTACTTACATTACTTACATAGTATGGCTCCACCTGGTGTTCAGTTACTTACATAGTATGGCTCCACCTGGTGTTCAATTACTTACATAGTATGGCTTCATCTGGTGTTCAGTTACTTACATAATATGGCTCCAGCTGGCATTCAGTTACTTACATAGTATGCTGCCACATGGTGTTCAGTTACTTACATAGTATGGCTTCACATGGTGCTCAGTTACTTACATAGTATGGAGCCACATGGTGTTCAGTTACTTGCATAGTATGGCTCCACCTGGTGTTCAGTTACTTACATAGTATGACGCCACATGGTGTTCAGTTACTTACATAGTATGGCTCCACCTGGTGTTCAGTTACTTACATAGTATGGTGCCACCTGGTGTTCAGTTACTTACATGGTATGGCTCCACCTGGTGTTCAGTTACTTACATAGTATGGAGCCACATGGTGTTCAGTTACTTACATAGTATGGCTCCACCTGGTGCTCAGTTACTTACATAGTATGACGCCACATGGTGTTCAGTTACTTACATAGTATGGCTCCACCTGGTGTTCAGTTACTTACATAGTATGGTGCCACCTGGCATTCAGTTACTTACATAGTATGGCTCCACCTGGTGTTCAGTTACTTACATAGTATGACGCCACATGGTGTTCAGTTACTTACATAGTATGGCTCCATCTGGTGTTCAGTTACTTACATAGTATGGCTCCACCTGGTGTTCAGTTACTTATATCGTATAGCTCCACCTGGTGTACAGTTACTTACATAGTATGGCCCCATGTAGGGTTCAATTACTTACATAGTATGGCTCCACCTGGTGTTCAGTTACTTACATAGTATGGCTCCACCTGGCATTCAGTTACTTACATATTATGGCTCCACCTGGTGTTCAGTTACTTACATAGTATGGCTCCACCTGGTCTTCAGTTACTTACATAGCATGACTCCACCTGGTGTTCAGTTACTTACATAGTATCGCTCCCCCTGGTCTTCAGTTACTTACATAGTATGGCTCTACCTGATGTTCAGTTACTTACATAGTATGGCTCGACCTGGCATTCAGTTACTTACAATGTATGGCTCCACCTGGTGTTCAGTTACTTACATAGTATGGCTCCACCTGGTGTTCAGTTACTTACATAGTATGGCACCACCTGGTGTTTAGTTACTTACATAGTATGGCTCCACCTGTTGTTCATTTACTTACATAGTATGGTTCTACCTGGTGTTCAGTTACTTACATAGTATGGCTACACCTGGTGTTCAGTTACTTACATAGTATGGCTTCACCTGGTGTTCAGTTACTTACACAGTTTGGCTCCACCTGGTGTTCAGTTACTTACATAGTATGGCTCCCCCAGGTGTTCAATTACTTACATAGTATGGCTCCATCTGGTATTCAGTTACTTACATAATATGGCTCCACCTGGCATTCAGTTACTTACATATTATGGCTCCACCTGGTGTTCAGTTACTTACATAGTATGGCTTCACCTGGTGCTCAGTTACTTACATAGTATGGCTCCACCTGGTGTTCAGTTACTTACATAGTATGGCTCCACATGGTGTTCAGTTACTTACATAGTATGGCTCCACCTGGTGTTCAGTTACTTACATAGTATGCTGCCACATGGTGTTCAGTTACTTACATAGTATGGCTCCACCTGGTGCTCAGTTACTTACATAGTATGACGCCACATGGTGTTCAGTTACTTACATAGTATGGCTCCACCTGGTGTTCAGTTACTTACATAGTATTGTGCCACCTGGCATTCAGTTACTTACATAGTATGGCTCCACCTGGTGTTCAGTTACTTACATTGTATGGCTTCACATGGTGCTCAGTTACTTACATTGTATGGAGCCATCTGGTGTTCAGTTACTTACATAGTATGGCTCCACCTGGTGTTCAGTTACTTATATCGTATAGCTCCACCTGGTGTACAGTTACTTACATAGTATGGCTCCACCTGGTGTTCAGTTACTTACATAGTATGGCTCCACCTGGTGTTCAGTTACTTACATAGTATGGCTCCACCTTGTGTTCAGTTACTTACATAGTATGGCTCCACCTGGTGTTCAGTTACTTACATAGTATGGCTCCACCTGGTCTTCAGTTACTTACATAGCATGGCTCCACCTGGTGTTCAGTTACTTACATAGTATCGCTCCCCCTGGTCTTCAGTTACTTACATAGTATTGCTCCACCTGATGTTCAGTTACTTACATAGTATGGCTCCACCTGGTGTTCAGTTACTTACATATGTATGGCTCCACCTGGTGTTCAGTTACTTACATAGTATGGCTCCACCTGGTGTTCAGTTACTTACATAGTATGGCACCACCTGGTGTTCAGTTACATACATAGTATGGCTCCACCTGTTGTTCATTTACTTACATAGTATGGTTCCACCTGGTGTTCAGTTACTTACATAGTATGGCTCCACCTGGTGTTCAGTTACTTACATAGTATGGCTCCACCTGGTGTTCAGTTACTTACATAGTATGGCTCCACCTGGTGTTCAGTTACTTACATAGTATGGCTCCACCTGGTGTTCAGTTACTTACATAGTATGGCTCCACCTGGTGTTCAGTTACTTACATAGTATGGCTCCACCTGGTGTTCAGTTACTTACATAGTATGGCTCCACCTGGTGTTCAGTTACTTACATAGTATGGCTTCACCTGGTGCTCAGTTACTTACATAGTATGGCTCCACCTGGTGTTCAGTTACTTACATAGTATGGCTCCACATGGTGTTCAGTTACTTACATAGTATGGCTCCACCTGGTGTTCAGTTACTTACATAGTATGGCTGCCACATGGTGTTCAGTTACTTACATAGTATGGCTCCACCTGGTGTTCAGTTACTTACATAGTATGGCTCCACCTGGTGTTCAGTTACTTACATAGTATGGCTCCACCTGGTGTTCAGTTACTTACATAGTATGGCTCCACCTGGTGTTCAGTTACTTACATAGTATGGCTCCACCTGGTGTTCAGTTACTTACATAGTATGGCTCCACCTGGTGTTCAGTTACTTACATAGTATGGCTCCACCTGGTGTTCAGTTACTTACATAGTATGGCTCCACCTGGTGTTCAGTTACTTACATAGTATGGCTCCACCTGGTGTTCAGTTATTTACATAGTATGGCCCCACCTGGTGTTCAGGTACTTACATAGTATGGCTCCACCTGGTGTTCAGTTACTTACATAGTATGGCCCCATCTGGTGTTCATTTACTTGCATAGTATGGCTCCACCTGGTGTTCAGTTACTTACATAGTATGGCTTCACCTGGTGTTCAGTTACTTACATAGTATGGCTCCACCTGGTGTTCAGTTACTTACATAGTATGGCTCCACCTGGTGTTCAGTTACTTACATAGTATGGCACCACCTGGTGTTCAGTTACATACATAGTATGGCTTCACCTGGTGTTCAGTTACTTACATAGTATGGCTCCACCTGGTGTTCAGTTACTTACATAATATGGCTCCACCTGGTGTATCAGTTACTTACATAGTATGGCTTCACCTGGTGTTCAGTTACTTACATAGTATGGCTCCACCTGGTGTTCAGTTACTTACATAGTATGGCTCCACCTGGTGTTCAGTTACTTACATAGTATGGCTCCATCTGGTGTTCAGTTACTTACATAGTATGGCTCCACCTGGTGTTCAGTTACTTACATAGTATGGCTCCACCTGGTGTTCAGTTACTTACATAGTATGGCTTCACCTGGTGTATCAGTTACTTACATAGTATGGCTCCATCTGGTGTTCAGTTACTTACATGGTATGGCTCCACCTGGCATTCAGTTACTTACATAGTATGGCTCCACCTAGTGTTTGGTTACTTACATAGTATGCCTCCACCTGGCGTGCATTTACTTACAAAGTATGGCTCCACCTGGTGTTTAGTTACTTACATAGTATCTATAAGTAACCGAACACTAGGTGGAGCCATACTATGTAAGTAACTGAACGCCAGGTGGAGTAATACTATGTAAGTAACTGAACATCAGGTGGAGCCATACAATGTAAGCAACTGAACACCAGATGGAGCCATACTATGTAAGTAACTGAACACCAGGTAAAGCCATACTATGTAAGTAAGCGTCAGTTACTTACATAGTATGGCTCCCCCTAGTGTTCAGTTACTTACATAGTATGGCCCCACCTGGTGTTCAGTCACTTACATAGTATGGCTCCCCCAGGTGTTCAGTTACTTACATAGTATGGCTCCACCTGGTGTTCAGTTACTTACATAGTATGGCTCCACCTGGCGTTCAGTTACTTACCTAGTATGGCTCCCCCTAGTGTTCAGTTACTTACCTAGTATGGCTCCCCCTAGTGTTCAGTTACTTACATAGTATGGCTCCACCTGGTGTTCAGTTACTTACATAGTATGGCTCCACCTGGTGTTCAGTTACTTACATAGTATGGCTCCACCTGGTGTTCAGTTACTTACATAGTATGGCTCCACCTGGTGTTCAGTTACTTACATAGTATGGCTCCCCCTGGTTTTCAGTTACTTACATAGTATGGCTCCACCTGGTGTTCACAGTGTACCGCTATGTGCAGGTGTTACTGCGGAGCTGGAAGTGACTCTGGTGGGGGTTGTAGTTGTAGTTGATCCTGAGGGGGTCTCCTAGTCGGGTGGCAGAACTATAAATGTTACAGATCTGATTCCCTGAGCTTCAAGCTCCATCTCCGGATCCTGCGCTGTCACATTTCCACCGCTTTACTAAAGCTGCATTCACAGTTCTGCTGGCTGCCGCTTGAAATCCGTTCTCCTTCCACTGACCGATCCGTTACCCGCTCATTACCACTTATTTCCCACAATGCACCTCAGCTGGACATGGGGGGCCTGAGTACGTCCTCGTGTTTGTAGTGATGTACCCCTCACTCTCTGACGTTTCCCGCAGTGCAGTATTTCTACCGTCCTGCGGTGCATCGCGCCTGTCCGGACTATTTGGAGGCATGCGCTCCCTCGTTAAACTGTTCCCATGCAGATGGTGCCAACCTCTGCCCGCCTAGCAGACAGCCAAGCAATCGGACCCTGGCCAGCGGTGAGAACGGGTTAGAGGATTGTTGTGCATGCGCAGTGTACAGTGTAGTGTGTTACCATGTGCTCTCTTCTCCATTCACATCTAAAGCTGCATTCATGCTGGCTGCAGCTGCTATGCTTGACCTCCTGCTGCTGAGCATACTTTATGTAGACACTGAACCAGCAGGGATATGCAGTGATACGAAGCAACAGGAAATTAGCAGAATTTTGAATGCAGCTTTGGGTGTGACTAGAGTTTAATATGTCATGTCACTGAAAAGCAAAATATATGCAAGATGCTCAACTTTAATGATGGTCGTTGCCTTTGCTGTCAGTGAAGTGTGATGCTTGATATTCGTCACTAGAGTGCTGTGGCTGTGGGCCGTAGAGCTGGGCCAAGCAGAATTATTGCCTCCAGAGCATCTAATCCTAGGAATGAACATTGCATTACCAGAATACCGGAATCCTGTGCTGCTGCTGACTGGCGGCTCGCTGCTTCAAGTCTACAGCGTGAACAGCGGGCGGTATTACACTGTGTGTCACCGGGGCTGGGAGACCTCACATGGCTGGACAGTCTGCAGAGAATTGGGGTTCAATAGGTAATAACGGGGCGCCCTGTGCCTCCTTTTCTGCCACATTCCTGCTGCTGTCTTCACTAGCCCTCATGTGTGAGCACAGGGTTGATCCTGCAGAGGCTGCTGTGGGTGCTCTCTCTACACTTGTACACAGGGGTCCTCTCACGTCAGCAAATGGCCTTCATCATGTCGATGCAGTTCATACAAGGCATATCCTAATGTATTGGGATTCTCCATGTTGCCTCCTTTGCTAGCTTGATTCATTTTTCCATCACATTATACACTGCTCGTTTCCATGGTTACGACCACCCTGTAGCCCAGCTGCGGTGGTCGTACTTGCACATTATAGGGAAAAGTGTCGGCCTCTCTGGTGGCCGGGACCATGGGAGCGCACATAGGCTGGTGCTTTTTCCTATAGTGTGTAAGCACGGCCACCACAGCTGGATTGTAGAGTGGTCGTAATCATGGAAACGAGCCGTGTATAACGTGATGGAAAAATAAATCCAGCCAGCGAAGGAAGCAACATGGAGAATCACAATACATTAGTAAGTGCCTTGGATTAACTTCATCTACATGTTAAGTGCCATTTGCTGAAGTGACAAAACCCCTTTAACTGCCTTGTGTGAGTTTTCCTCCCTATCTACAGCCTGTGTGAGCTGCCCTCCTTGAATGCTTTTCCTCCTCTCCACTTTCTGATCTGCCATGTACAACCTCTTCCCCCTCCCTGCTGCTATCTCTATCCCTGAGAACAGGGAGGTGAAGAACAGAGAGACTCTTCGGAAACGGGAGCGGAGGAGCAGAAACGTGCCTGGCATGTCCAGTGAGCTGGCCATAGATGTATCTGGCAGCCGGGGACCCCCATAGGCTCCTCCGAACCCTTCAAGACCTGATGACCTCCATCTTCCTTGCTCTTCAACCTTTATGGGCAGTATTAATCAGTGGGGTTGTGTAACACTCTTCCTCTTCCCCCTGCCAGCCACACAGTATTATCTTCCCCGCTGCCCCTCGGTGGCACAGAGCCTGCCTGCCGAGAATCCTTTGCGGTGATGAATAAAACCACCGGATCTCCCAGTAACCTGGATGGATTCCTGAATCCTGTGTGAGTAATGCATGCAGGATCCTGACACCAGGGGGCGCTCAGTGCATGACTCATTATTACTGTCTCTGACTCTTATTACATGCTGACGACACACAAATCTACCTCTCTGGTCCAGACATCACAACCTTACTATCCAGAATCCCACAATGCCTATCTCGCATATCCTCCTTCTTTTCCTCTCGCTTTCTAAAACTTAATATGGATAAAACAGAATTTATCATCTTTCCCCCATCTTGCTCACTCCCCCCAACAGACATATCTATCACAATCAATGACTGCACACTCTCCCCGGTCAACCAAGTCCGCTGCCTTGGAGTGACCTTGGATTCTGCCCTCTCCTTCCGACCACACATCCAAGCCCTTTCCACCATCTGCCGCTTCCAACTCAAAAACATCTCCCGCATCCGCCCTTTCCTCAACTTTGAATCGGCAAAAATGCTTATACATTCCCTCATCATCTCCCGCCTAGACTACTGCAACATTCTCCTCTGTGGCCTTCCATCTAGCTCTCTCGCACCCCTACAATCTATCCTCAACTCTGCTGCCCGACTAATCCATCTCTCCCCCGTTACTCCTCTGCATCTCCCCTCTGCCAGTCCCTGCACTGGCTCCCCATTGCCCAGCGAATTCAGTTTAAAATACTAACCCACACATACAAGGCCGTCCACAATCGGTCCCCTCCCTACATCTCTGAGCTACTTCCCGATACATCCCCACACGCAATCTTCGATCCTCACAGGACCTCCTTCTCTCCTCTCCTCTTATCACCTCTTCCCACACTCGCCTCCAGGATTTCTCCCGTGCATCCCCTATACTCTGGTACTCGCTACCCCAACATATCAGACTCTCACCTACAGTGGAATCCTTCAAAAGCAACCTGAAAACCCACCTCTTCAGACAAGCCTACGACTAGTGACACTGCTGCTTCTATACCGCCATGACCAGCTTCACCCTCGCCTACTGTCTCCATCCCCCATACCATGTAGATTGTAAGCCCTCACGGGCCGGGCCCTCTCTCCTTCTGTACCAGTCTGTAACTTGTCTCGTTCATGCTTAAGGCTATTGCCTTATTATGTATGTGCACCGCTTATGATATGTACAGCGCTATGGAATGAATGGCGCTCTAAAAATAAATAATAATAATAATAATAATAATAATAATACTGTCATTTGTATTCTCTTACAGAGAGAACTGTCCAGATGAAGAGGGCGTATCGCTGCAGTGCACCGGTGAGACCCCATTCAGGATCGGGGCAGAGAGTGGTCAGGAGGGAATCGGGGCATCATCTGCCACCGCCTCCCAAAGGGGTACATCAGAGTGCCCACCTACCCCATATGATTGAGAGACACATTGAACCAGCTCATTTGCAGGTCGCTGTGACTGTCACTGATTGGTGGCTGCCATTACGGTATGAATACTGTAGATGGCGCTGTGGAGCTTTGAGGCTGATGCAGTCACATGGCACTATGGCAGCACTCCGAGCACTGTTGTGTACACTGCACTGAAATGCATTTGCAGGACTTACAATTTGAACTTGGAAAAAATTCACTTCTTGCAGTTTTATTTCTGACCACTAGATGGCGATACAGGGAAGACCAGTGCAGGATCAGCCTCAGAGCTGCAATCACTATAATAAATGGGTGCCAGGCCATTCACTGTATAGCGGGGACCTGTTAACAGGACAAACCACATAAATGTCACTAGAATCGTCTACAATTTCCATTGTCTTCTATGGTGCACATAATAGACATTGGCTCTTCTCCTCCCTTTGACACAATTGATTTCTCTGCTATTATTTTTTCCCACAAAGTTCTTAAAAATTTAAAGTGACCGACAGAAGCTCCCGATGTCCGCCAGACATAGATGTCCTCATATCTATCTTAGCCACAAGAGTGCCCACTTAGTAACCTCTACTCCCTTTGGTCTCTGCCAAAGGTATGTCCATCCAATAACCCCAGGTGAGCAAGGGGTTAACCTTTCCAGTGAATTTCCACCTTTTCTTAATATTTATAGCAGTAAGAATGTTATCTGTCCCGCACCCACCCTAATCTTCCCCAGTCAAAGGCTGGTCACACAAAGGTACTTAAGGCACCTTCCTCTGCAGGAGGTTGACTGAGCAATAGCTTCCAGTTCGCCAGCTCCTGCTAAGGCGTGCTGCTTTACATTCATTTGCCCATGTACCAACTCTTGCCTGTTTTCTGGATTTTGACACTTCACTGCCTCACCTGACTCCGCACTGGTGCTCCTGACCAAGAGGTAGTAGCCTGGTGTTTCCCCTGCAGTGAAGTCCATATTCCTGTATATGGGTTAAAGGATGAATACCAGAGGCCCACTTAGATAACCTTCAAGCTAACCCTGGGTTCAGACCTGAGCGTTTTTGTCGCGCGTATTTCAGCACGTTTTTGCAAATAGGAAACGCGCGTAAAACGCGCGTTCTTGTGATTGACTACTGTGGTGTCAATCACAAAACGCGCGTCAAACGCCCCAAAAGAAGCTCAAGTACTTGTTTATGCGTTGGGCGTTTTACAGCGCGTTCAAACGCGCTGTAAAACGCTCAAGTGTGAACCACTCCCATAGGGATGCATTGGTTTTAATCTGTTGAGTGTTTTACAGCGCGTTTGAACGCGCTGTAAAACGCTCAAGTGTGAACCCAGGGTAAGTCTGTTCAAGTGACACAGCTCAGGAGATTACTACATACAGATATATACAGCCACCACTAGAGGGAGCTGAGGAGATTACTACATACAGATATATACAGCCACCACTAGAGGGAGCTCAGGAGATTACTACATACAGATATATACAGCCACCACTAGAGGGAGCTGAGGAGATTACTACATACAGATATATATAGCCACCACTAGAGGGAGCTCAGGAGATTACTACATACAGATATATACATCCACCACTAGAGGAGCTCAGGAGATTACTACATACAGATATATACATCCACCACTAGAGGAGCTCAGGAGATTACTACATACAGATATATACATCCACCACTAGAGGAGCTCAGGAGATTACTACATACAGATATATACAGACACCACTAGAGGGAGCTCAGGAGATTACTACATACAGATATATACAGGCACCACTAGAGGGAGCTCAGGAGATTACTACATACAGATATATACATCCACCACTAGAGGGAGCTCAGGAGATTACTGCATACAGATATATACAGCCACCACTAGAGGGAGCTCAGGAGATTACTACATACAGATATATAAAGCCACCACTAGAGGGAGCTCAGGAGATTACTACATACAGATATATACAGCCACCACTAGAGGGAGCTCAGGAGATTACTACATACAGATATATACATCCACCACTAGAGGGAGCTCAGGAGATTACTGCATACAGATATATACAGCCACCACTAGAGGGAGCTCAGGAGATTACTGCATACAGATATATACAGCCACCACTTGAGGGAGCTCAGGAGATTACTACATACAGATATATAAAGCCACCACTAGAGGGAGCTCAGGAGATTACTACATACAGATATATACAGCCACCACTAGAGGGAGCTCAGGAGATTACTACATACAGATATATACAGCCACCACTAGAGGGAGCTCAGGAAATTACTACATACAGATATATACAGCCACCACTAGAGGGAGCTCAGGAGATTACTACATACATATATATACAGCCACCACTAGAGGGAGCTCAGGAGATTACTACATACAGATATATACAGCCACCACTAGAGGGAGCTCAGGAGATTACTACATACAGATATATACAGCCACCACTAGAGGGAGCTCAGGGGATTACTACATACAGATATATACAGCCACCACTAGAGGGAGCTCAGGAGATTACTACATACATATATATACAGCCACCACTAGAGGGAGCTCAGGAGATTACTACATACAGATATATACAGCCACCACTAGAGGGAGCTCAGGAGATTACTACATACAGATATATACAGCCACCACTAGAGGGAGCTCAGGAGATTACTACATACAGATATATACAGCCACCACTAGAGGGAGCTCAGGAGATTATTACATACAGATATATGCATCCACCACTAGAGGGAGCTCAGAAGATTACTACATACAGATATATACATCCACCACTAGAGGGAGCTCAGGAGATTACTGCATACAAATATATACAGCCACCACTAGGGGGAGGTTAGTAGATTACTACATACAGAAGTATACAACCACCACTAGAGGGAGCTCAGGAGATTACTACATACAGATATATACAGCCACCACTAGAGGGAGCTCAGGAGATTACTCCATACAGAAGTATACAACCACCACTAGAGGGAGCTCAGGAGATTACTACATACAGATATATACAGCCACCACTAAGTGGAGCTCAGGAGATTACTACATACAGATATATACTGCCACCACTAGAGGGAGCTCAGGAGATTACTACATACAGATATATACAGCCACCACTAGAGGGAGCTCAGGAGATTACTACATACAGATATATACAGCCACCACTAGAGGGAGCTCAGGAGATTACTAAATACAGATATATACAGCCACCACGAGAGGGAGCTCAGGAGATTACTACATACAGATATATACAGCCACCACTACAGGGAGCTCAGGAGATCACTGCATACAGATATAAACAGCCATCACTATAGGGAGCGCAGGAGATTACTGTATACAGATATATACAGACCCCACTAGAGGGAGCTCAGGAGATTACTACATACAGATATATACAGCCACCACTAGAGGGAGCTCAGGAGATTACTACATACAGATATATACAGCCACCACTAGAGGGAGCTCAGGAGATTACTACATACAGATATGTACAGCCACCACTAGATGGAGCTCAGGAGATTACTACATACAGATATATACAGTCACCACTAGGGGGAGGTTAGGAGATTACTACATACAGATATATACAGCCACCACTAGGGGGAGGTTAGGAGATTACTACATACAGATATATACAGCTACCACTAGAGGGAGCTCAGGAGATTACTACATACAGATATATACAGCCACCACTAGAAGGAGCTCAGGAGATTACTACATACAGATATATACAGCCACCACTAGAGGGAGCTCAGGAGATCACTATATACAGATATCTACAGCCACCACTAGAGGGAGCTCAGGAGATTACTACATACAGATATATACGGCCACCACTAGAAGGAGCTCAGGAGATTACTACATACAGATATATACAGCCACCACTAGAGGGAGCTCAGGAGATTACTACATACAGATATATACAGCCACCACTAGAGGGAGCTCAGGAGATTACTACATACAGATATATACAGCCACCACTAGGGGGAGCACCGGAGATTACTATATACAGATATATACAGCCACCACTAGAGGGAGCTCAGGAGATTCCTACATACAGATACATACAGTCACCACTAGAGGGAGCTCAGGAGATTACTACATACAGATATATACAGCCACCACTAGAGGGAGCTCAGGAGATCACTATATACAGATATCTACAGCCACCACTAGAGGGAGCTCAGGAGATTACTACATACAGATATATACGGCCACCACTAGAAGGAGCTCAGGAGATTACTACATACAGATATATACAGCCACCACTAGAGGGAGCTCAGGAGATTACTACATACAGATATATACAGCCACCACTAGAGGGAGCTCAGGAGATTACTACATACAGATATATACAGCCACCACTAGAGGGAGCACCGGAGATTACTATATACAGATATATACAGCCACCACTAGAGGGAGCTCAGGAGCTTACTGGATACAGATATATACAGCCACCACTAGAGGGAGCTCAGGAGATTCCTACATACAGATACATACAGTCACCACTAGAGGGAGCTCAGGAGATTACTGCAAAAAGTATGTTTGTCCTCCGTAGAACCTATCTAGTGCTGTGATCAGGCTCCCTTTAAGTACTCATCCTCTTAAGGGTGCTATTACACAGGCGTATAAGTGGGCATGAGTTGCCTTGACTTTAGCCTGCAAAACCAAGTTCACGAAACTTCAAACAAAAATTCGTAGCCTTTTTAGTTCCCATTAAAAAAAAATTTATTAATACTATTAAAATACCCAAATACACATTGATAGAGTGGAGATAAATACAATATCCTACAACCGGATATCTAACGCAGTGCAGTTCTCGGCTCATTCATAAACGGCCTATGTTGTACCTAACTTCCATTTGCGATGCATGGATGCCCGTGCTCATACCCTCACTCATCATGGAAACATAGTAACATAATATGATATCCTCAGACAGGCAAGTTCAAATCCCATGATTAATATCTACATAAAATAACTTGGTTCATCGCACCATAGCACTATGAACACTTGCCGAATATGCCGCTGTAAGATGCACGCCAGAAAGGTATCCGGGTCCCTCTAGGCGCGTTTCACGTAAGCTTCGTCAGGAGGTCTCCTGAAACGCGAGGGTGTCATGATAATATGTTACCATGTTTTTATGACAGCATAGTTATCAGGAGGTTGCTGCTCTTTTCAGTTATAAGTTAGTTGCCACATAGGCCTTTTATGAATGAGCCTAGAACTGCGTTACGTATCCGGTTGTGGGATATTATATTTATTCCCACACTAGAAAAATGACCTTCGACCACGTTGGCCCACGGGGCTCAAGTGTCCCCAAACCATGGTGGGTCATGGTGTGTGGGTCCTGTGGTCACTGCCTCTGTTCCTCTCTCCTTGGTGTAGACTGTGGCCGTCCTGCTGATGGCCAGCGTATAGTCGGAGGTTCTCCATCGGCCTGGGGACGTTGGCCATGGCAGGTCAGCCTGCGCTGGGATGGTCGGCATGTCTGTGGGGGGTCCATCATTTCTTCCCAGTGGGTGATGAGTGCGGCCCACTGCTTCGTCCTGTGAGTAGCCGACATATCTGCATGGAGTATTGTACGTGTGGGTGATCGGCGTGGAGTTCCATTCTCTGTCTGATTCCACAGGTCCAACTTCCTTATGGTGGCAAGGTGGAAGGTCCACGCCGGCTCTACCTCCCTCAACCCGTCCACCTCTCACTCTGTTCGGAGCATCTACTACAACGGCCTGTACAACCCTGAAACCAATGACTACGATGTCGCTCTGCTGAAAACTAGCCAGCCCATGGGCTTCACTGGTGAGATGAATTCCCACCATGCTTTATAGTGCAGCATAGCTCTACCGGTCCCCTGATCTTCCATGTACCTGAACATAGGATCAGGAGGAGGATCAGACTACTGGGTCCTGGATGAACAGAAGAATGGCTTGTATCTAGAATTCCTCCTCAGGGTCGGGGTTCAGTGGGGTGCATGCCGGACCATGCCCTCACGGGGCTGATCTCGGTTTCTGAAGGTGTGTCCTTCCGCCCTTATCCCCGTTGCGTTCCATTTTTGGCTGATGGGATCAGGATTTGATAGAATAGGCCGGGCTTAGCTTGTCTGTCCTGTTGTTGCGGGCAGTGGGGCAGAGCTCCTGCTGGATGCAGTTGCCTTACAGAACGGGAGAGGTTGGATCTCAGCTATTCTGAGGAGACATATAGAAGAATTCTTTAGATATTTCTCTCAGTTTTGGTTCCAGATCAAAGGAAATGAGGACTTTCTGGGATTTCTGATGCATGTTTTTCACATCTCACCGCTATATCCGTCCCGCAGTCGCTTCTCTTCGGTTTCTCTTTCATGCAGAAACCCTGCGGCCCGTGTGTCTACCCAGAGCCCGTCAGCAGTTCCAGAGCATGGGCAACTGCTGGATCAGCGGATGGGGACACGTGAGTGAGGGAGGTGAGGTGACACTCTGTGGGGGGACCCCCAAATATTACGTTCTAATATCTACCAATACCATCTGCGTATATGACGGTGTATATCTATTCCCAGGTCAATTGTCTCCGGTTCTCCGAGAAGCCAAGGTCCATCTGATCAGCCGCCATCTCTGTAACCAGTCCTCATATTACCCGGGGATGATCACTGCCCGAATGTTATGTGCCGGCTACCTGGACGGAAAAGTGGACTCCTGTCAGGTATATGGACTGTAAGAAGAGGTTCTTCAGCAGCTGCAGTGTGTTCTATAATACACATAACCTCATAATACACACCTCAGCTGCTGCAGAACCTCCTAATACACACCTCAGCTGCTGCAGAACCTCATAATACACACCTCAGCTGCTGCAGAACCTCCTAATACACACCTCAGCCGCTGCAGAACCTCCTAATACACACCTCAGCTGCTGCAGAACCTCCTAATACACTCCTCAGCTGCTGCAGAGCCTCCTAATACACACCTCAGCTGCTGCACAACCTCATAATACACCCCTCAGCTGCTGCAGAACATCATAATACACACCTCAGCTGCTGCAGAACCTCCTAATACACACCTCAGCTGCTGCAGAACCTCCTAATACACACCTCAGCTGCTGCAGAACTTCATAATACATACCTCAGCTGCTGCAGAACCTCATAATAGACACCTCAGCTGCTGCAGAACCTCCTAATACACACCTCAGCTGCTGCAGAACCTCATAATACACACCTCAGCTGCTGCCGAACCTCCTAATACACACCTCACCTGCTGCAGAACCTCCTAATACACACCTCGGCTGCTGCAGAAGCTCCTAATACACATCTCAGCTGCTGCAGAACCTCCTAATACACACCTCAGCTGCTGCAGAACCTCCTAATACACACTTTAGCTCCTGCGTGTTATTAATATCTGATGGATGAGGGTCTGAAACTTAGCACCCCTGCCGTTCAGCTGTTCCCGAGTAGCTCCGGTGATTCGGTGGGAGCAGCGCCGCAGTATCCAGCTCCATCTACTACATACAATGGGTGGAGTTGTAGTTCCAGGGCCGACCTCCAGTGTCAGAGATGCTGCAGAACAGCGGATCATTGGGGGTTCAGAGAGGGGACCCCCTGATAATTAGATGGGGATAGGACATCAGTATCCAATCACATTAATCAGCCCTCATTTATTACACCAGGAATAAATATTTTCATTTCTATCCGTTTCTGGCATGGACTGAATACTGCGTGGATCGGGGCAGTGTTTAGTGCTCACAGCGAGACGTAACCGATAACTGCACTAATGGGGATAAACTACAAATCAATTGCACTTTCATCCAGGGTAATGGCGCAGTCATATAACCATCCATCTGCTTATCACCGCGCCCAGTCAATATACCGCCCTGCACCCGTCACCCTGCGGCCCCAGCATTAAAGTTAAAGATCTGTTTGCATTTTTCTGCAATAAATAAATTAAAGGGGACCTGCACACTGAACCGCCAGCGCCCGCCATTCCAGCTTCACAGACCTGCCTCCATATAAAAGCATCATATAAGGCGGCACTCTGCGCCTGCGCCATTGATTTCTGCACTCTGCGCATGCGCTGTGAAGCCAGGTGTATGCGATCCAGCTTCACCTGTGCCTGTGCTTGATTTCAGGAGCGCTCCCACTGGCGTCACATATCACAGATAACCTGTCGGCTGTAGAGTTAGGCCCTATTCACATGTCCGCAATCTACAACCGCACCCGTTCCACAAATTTGCGGAACGGGTGCGGACCCATTCATTTTGAATGGGGACGTGATGGATGCGGAGAGCACACACTATGCTCTCCGCATCCACATTTGCGGAGCGCGCCACCGATCTTCCGGACAGCGGCTCCGCAAAAATATAGAGCATGTCCTATTCTTGCCCGCAATTGCGGACAAGTATAGACATCTCTATAGGGCTGGTGGCAAGGTGTTTTGCGGATCCGCAAACTTACGGATCCGCAAAACACTACGGACGTGTGAATAAGGCCTAAATGCAGATTATTGTATGTTCCCCACACCAGAGGGGCTCATACACGGAGGGAGAGGGCTCATGCACGCGACCGTATTTTCTTTCCGCTTCCGTTAAGTTTTTTGTGCTGCCCGTATGCCGAACCCTTCACTTCAAAGGGGCTGTAGAAAATACAGAAGTTACTCAGTGTGCATTCCGTTTGTCTGCAGGGGCGTTCCGCTAAAAAGTAGTAAATCAGGGTCCGAGGCCCCATTCAAGTCAATGGGTCCGCAAAAAATACGTAACGCACACGGAACACATCCATTTGTCATCCTTATTTCATCCGTATTTTGCGGATCCATACTGTAGGAATGCCATGCCCAGCCCATATTGCTCATGTGTTTGGTGATTAATAAGGTGCTGCTCTGCAAAAAACGGATCACATATGGAAACCGTTAAAAACGGACCGCAAAACTACAACGGTCATGTGCATGAGCCCTAAGGGAATGCTTCCTCAAAACTCAGTACTGAAATCGCCACATTTATAAAAAAAAACTTATATAGAAAAAAAGAGCTCGCCATGAGTGAATGTGTATAACCTGAGTGAGGGTCATCGTTCCTCATGTTCCGGACCGGCGAGGGCTTTTTTTTACGCAATCCCGGCATATCTTCGTATAGACCAGTCAGTCTTACCGCTAGGCTGCGGGTACACGGCGTCATGTGTTGCACAACAAGTGGCGCGAATAATACATTCTGGGACGTCGACGTTCAACCTGCGACACAAAATCCACCAAGTTTTTTTTACGGCAGTTGTATCGCGGAATGACGCATTGTGGCGCCACTGACTAGCACTACAAGAAATGTAACCGTGTCCGTATGCGGTCTATCTGTTCTATACGTTCTGATGTTGGTATTGGCCGCCATACCTAGGGGCGCCATTGTGCGGATCTGCGTACGTTTCCCCCCTTTTCTATAATGAATAAGGGAGGATCTCCCGCCATATTGTGCTCACAGGACGTCTATCTACTTGACTTGCTGGTCCCTGGAGCGTTAACCAAGAAGCATATTTGGAGCCATGATTATCGTCCCGCCAAGGCGATTACTGGGTCGTCTCCGGCTTCGCATGGACGTCTTTAATGCCGCTGTGCCCTAAACGGATGTATACAGGGACGGACTGGTAGCTTAAAGTGGCCTTGGAAAAAGATCTAAAAGTGGTCCCATTTTGTAGGCTGTTCCAAAAAGACAGAAGGTGGAGCAACAAAAGTGGGCGGGGCCTGCAATTCTGTTGTGCAACACAAAATACCGCCCCAGCAGAAGCGAATGCACAGTGCAGCGCAAAATACTGCAGCGTTCAACTCTGAGAATGGAAATACACGTGAATGCAGGAGGGCGCTTTCTTCTGCCGGCCCGGGGCAAAAGGACCAGATGATCCTAGCATTAATTAATGTCGAGAGCATCTGACCGCCATGCATCCCACCGGTGGCCGTAAAGAGGGCTTGGGTGGCCCCATGGGCATCGGACCACCGGGAGATTTTCCTGAAGGGTCTAGGGTCAGTCCGGCCCTGGATGTATATACAGTATATATGTTATCAGATAATCTTTAAGATCCCTTTATTGTCCCCTGATGAACCAGCAGTATTGGGGAAACGCGTTGGAGACCCCGTGACCCCATGTAACATGATCTCCTCCTCCTTACTAGGACTTTTACACCTTCACTCGCGGTGGCTTCTTTTTTCTATATATCAGTAGTAAATGTGGCGATTTCTGTACTTCTGACTAATATTCTCTGAGGTTTGCACACGTGTTCCGCATACCCCGTGGAGTTGGACCCCTGTGTATGGACCCCTGTGTATGGAGTTGGACCCCTGTGCATAGACCCCTTTGTATGGAGTTGGACCCCTTTGTATGGACCCCTGTGTATGAGTTGGACCCCTGTGTATGGACCCCTGTGTATGGATCTCTTTGTATGGAGTTGGACCCCTGTGTATGGACCCCTGTATATGGAGTTGGACACCTGTGTATAGACCCCTGTGTATGAGTTGGACCCCTGTGTATGGACCCCTGTATATGGAGTTGGATCCCTGTGTATGGACCCCTGTGCATGGATTTAGACCCCTTTGTATGGACCCCTGTGTATGGAACCCTGTGCATGGATTTGGACCCCTTTGTATGGACCCCTGTGTATGGAGTTGGACCCCTGTGTATGGAGTTGGACCCCTGTGTATGGAGTTGGACCCCGGTGTATGGACCCCTGTATATGGAGTTGGACCCCTGTGTATGGACCCCTGTGCATGGATTTGGATCCCTGTGTATGGACCCCTGTGCATGGATTTGGACCCCTTTGTATGGACCCCTGTGTACGGCACATATACAATGATCTGCATTTAGTACACATCCATGTGATATCTGCTGTGAAATGAAATAATGGCGTATTTCCAGGGACTGATTCTGCTGACATTGAACCATCTTTGGAACGTCAATTATGAATGAGTGGACTACAGCGAGGCGACCGAGAACATTCAGATTTTGCTGGCCCTCTGTAAACATGGTGAATATGGAGACCTGGACACGTTTACCAGTCTAAAAACAACGGTCTGACCACTTCTAGTGGGGCCTCCGTATCTCAGGACATCGGAGAGCGGCTCCAGGACTTACGATAACCAGAAACGAAGGTCACCATGAGCGCCCATAATACTACTAGACCCCCTGACGTCAGTCCCTGCGGCCCTGTCACATCTGCACAATGCCTTCCAGCCATAAACCCTGCAGATAAAATAAGCTTAATCTAAATTGTAAATTCACATTGATTTATAGGTTCAGAGATAAGAGGATTTAATGTGTCAGGAGGAAAATCACAGAATCTACTTGTGATGTGTAGTCTGGAACGCCCCCTATAACAGCAGTCTGGATGGGTAGTCTGGAGCGCCCCCTATAACAGCAGTCTGGATGTTTAGTCTGGAGCGCCCCCTATAACAGCAGTCTGGATGTGTAGTCTGGAACGCCCCCTATAACAGCAGTCTGGATGGGTAGTCTGGAGCGCCCCCTATAACAGCAGTCTGGATGTGTAGTCTGGAACGCCCCCTATAACAGCAGTCTGGATGGGTAGTCTTGAGCGCCCCCTATAACAGCAGTCTGCATGTGTAGTCTGGAGCGCCCCCTATAACAGCAGTCTGGATGTGTAGTCTGGAGCCTCCCTATAACAGCAGTCTGGATGTGTAGTCTGGAACGCCCCCTATAACAGCAGTCTGGATGGGTAGTCTTGAGCGCCCCCTATAACAGCAGTCTGGATGTGTAGTCTGGAGCGCCCCCTATAACAGCAGTGTGGATGTGTAGTCTGGAGCGCCCCCTATAACAGCAGTCTGGATGTGTAGTCTGGAGCGTCCCCTATAACAGCAGTCTGGATGTGTAGTCTGGAGCGCCCCCTATAACAGCAGTCTGGGTGTGTAGTCTGGAGCGCCCCCTATAACAGCAGTCTGGATGTGTAGTCTGGAGCGCCCCTATAACAGCAGTCTGGATGTGTAGTCTGGAGCGCCCCTATAACAGCAGTCTGGATGTGTAGTCTGGAGCGCCCCCTATAACAGCAGTCTGGATGTGTAGTCTGGAGCGCCCCCTATAACAGCAGTCTAGAACGTCCCCTATAACAGCAGTTTGGATGTGTAGACTGGAGCGCCCCCTATAACAGCAGTCTGGATGTGTAGACTGGAGCGCCCCCTATAACAGCAGTTTGGATGTGTAGTCTGGAGCGGCCCCTATAACAGCAGTCTGGAGCTCCCTCTATAACAGCAGTCTGGATGTGTAGTCTGGAGCGCCCCCTATAACAGCAGTCTGGATGTATAGTCTGGAGCGCCCCCTATAACAGCAGTCTGGATGTGTAGTCTGGAGCACCCCCTATAACAGCAGTCTGGATGTGTAGTCTGGAGCGCCCCCTATAACAGCAGTCTGGATGTTGAGTCTGGAGCGCCCCCTATAACAGCAGTCTGGATGTGTAGTCTGGAACGCCCCCTATAACAGCAGTCTGTATGGGTAGTCTTGAGCGCTCCCTATAACAGCAGTCTGGATGTGTAGTCTGGAGCGCCCCCTATAACAGCAGTCTGTGTAGTCTGGAGTGGCCCCCTATAACAGCAGTCTGTATGTATAGTCTGGAGCGCCCCCTATAACAGCAGTCTGGATGTGTAGTCTGGAGCGCCCGCTATAACAGCAGTCTGGATGTGTAGTCTGGAGCGCCCCCTATAACAGCAGTCTGGATGTGTAGTCTGGAGCGCCCCCTATAACAGCAGTCTGGATGTGTAGTCTGGAGCGCCCCTATAACAGCAGTCTGGATGTGTAGTCTGGAGCGCCCCTATAACAGCAGTCTGGATGTGTAGTCTGGAGCGCCCCCTATAACAGCAGTCTGGATGTATAGTCTGGAGCGCCCCCTATAACAGCAGTCTGGATGTGTAGTCTGGAGTGTCCCCTATAACAGCAGTCTGGATGTGTAATCCGGAGCACCCCCTATAACAGCAGTCTGTATGTATAGTCTGGAGCGCCCCCTATAACAGCAGTCTGGATGTGTAGTCTGGAGTGCCCCCTATAACAGCAGTCTGTATGTATAGTCTGGAGCGCCCCCTATAACAGCAGTCTGGATGTGTAGTCTGGAGCG
This sequence comes from Bufotes viridis, assembly GCA_033119425.1. Lineage (NCBI taxonomy): Eukaryota > Metazoa > Chordata > Amphibia > Anura > Bufonidae > Bufotes > Bufotes viridis. The sequence goes on along the minus strand of CM065590.1, from coordinate 596,212,706 downwards.
CCCGCTATAACAGCAGTCTGGATGTGTAGTCTGGAGCGCCCCCTATAACAGCAGTCTGGATGTGTAGTCTGGAGCGCCCCTACAACAGCAGTCTGGATGTGTAGTCTGGAGCGCCCCTCCTATAACAGCAGTCTGGATGTGTAGTCTGGAGCGCCCCCTATAACAGCAGTCTGGATGTGTAGTCTGGAGCGCCCCCTATAACAGCAGTCTGGATGCATAGTCTGGAGCGCCCCTATAACAGCAGTCTGGATGTGTAGTCTGGAGCGCCCCCTATAACAGCAGTCTGGATGTGTAGTCTGGAGCGCCCCCTATAACAACAGTCTGGTTGTGTAGTCTTGAGCGCCCCCTATAACAGTGGTCTGGATGTGTAGTCTGGAGCGTCCCCTATAACAGCAGTCTGGGTGTGTAGTCTGGAGCGCCCCCTATAACAGCAGTCTGGATGTGTAGTCTGGAGCGCCCCCTATAACAGCAGTCTGGATGTGTAGTCTGGAGCGCCCCCTATAACAGCAGTCTGGATGTATAGTCTGGAGCCCCCTATAACAGCAGTCTGGAGAGCCCCCTATAACAGCACTCTGGATGTGTAGTCTGGAGCGTCCCCTATAACAGCAGTCTGGATGTGTAGTCTGGAGCGCCCCCTATAACAGCAGTCTGGATGTGTAGTCTGGAGCACCCCTTATAACAGCAGTCTGGATGTGTAGTCTGGAGCGCCCCCTATAACAGCAGTCTGGATGTGTAGTCTGGAGCGCCCCCTATAACAGCAGTCTGGATGTGTAGTCTGGAGCGTCCCCTATAACAGCAGTCTGGATGTGTAGTCTGGAGCGCCCCCTATAACAGCAGTCTGGATGTGTAGTCTGGAGCCCCCTATAACAGCAGTCTGGATGTATAGTCTGGAGCGCCCCTATAACAGCAGTCTGGATGTGTAGTCTGGAGCGCCCCTATAACAGCAGTCTGGATGTGTAGTCTGGAGCGCCCCTATAACAGCAGTCTGGATGTGTAGTCTGGGCGCCCCCTATAACAGCAGTCTGGAGGTGTAGTCTGGAGTGTCCCCTATAACAGCAGTCTGGATGTGTAGTCTGGAGCACCCCCTATAACAGCAGTCTGGATGTATAGTCTGGAGCGCCCCCTATAACAGCAGTCTGGATGTGTAGTCTGGAGCGCCCCCTATAACAGCAGTCTGGATGTGTGGTCTGGAGCGCCCCCTATAACAGCAGTCTGGATGTGTGGTCTGGAGCGTCCCCTATAACAGCAGTCTGGATGTGTAGTCTGGAGCATCCCCTATAACAGCAGTCTGGATGTGTAGTCTGGAGCGCCCCCTATAACAGCAGTCTGGATGTGTAGTCTGGAGCCCCCTATAACAGCAGTCTGGATGTGTAGTCTGGAGCGTCCCCTATAACAGCAGTCTGGATGAGTAGTCTGGAGCCCCCTATAACAGCAGTCTGGATGTGTAGTCTGGAGCGCCCACTATAACAGCAGTCTGGATGTGTAGTCTGGAGCGTCTCCTATAACAGCAGTCTGGATGTGTAGTCTGGAGCCCCCTATAACAGCAGTCTGGATGTGTAGTCTGGAGCGCCCCCTATAACAGCAGTCTGGATGTGTAGTCTGGAGCGCCCCCTATAACAGCAGTCTGGAGGTGTAGTCTGGAGCGCCCCCTATAACAGCAGTCTGGAGGTGTAGTCTGGAGCGCCCCCTATAACAGCAGTCTGGAGGTGTAGTCTGGAGTGTCCCCTATAACAGCAGTCTGGATGTGTAGTCTGGAGCGCCCCCTATAACAGCAGTCTGGATGTATAGTCTGTAGCGCCCCCTATAACAGCAGTCTGGAGGTGTAGTCTGGAGCGCTCCCTATAACAGCAGTCTGGATGTGTAGTCTGGAGCGCCCCCTATAACAGCAGTCTGGATGTATAGTCTGGAGCGCCCCTATAGACAGCAGTCTGGATGTGCAGTCTGGGCACCCCCTATAACAGCAGTCTGGATGTGTAGTCTGGAGCGTCCCCTATAACAGCAGTCTGGATGTGTAGTCTGGAGCGCCCCTATAACAGCAGTCTGGATGTGTAGTCTGGAGCGCCCCCTATAACAGCAGTCTGGATGTGTAGTCTGGAGCGCCCCCTATAACAGCAGTCTGGATGTGTAGTCTGGAGCGCCCCTATAACAGCAGTCTGTGTAGACTGGAGCGCCCCCTATAACAGCAGTCTGGATGTATAGTCTGTAGCGCCCCCTATAACAGCAGTCTGGAGGTGTAGTCTGGAGCGCTCCCTATAACAGCAGTCTGGATGTGTAGTCTGGAGCGCCCCCTATAACAGCAGTCTGGATGTGTAGTCTGGAGCGCCCCCTATAGAAGCAGTCTGGATGTGCAGTCTGGAGCACCCCTTATAACAGCAGTCTGGATGTGTAGTCTGGAGCGCCCCCTATAACAGCACTCTGGATGTGTAGTCTGGAGCGGCCCCTATAACAGCAGTCTGGATGTCTCGTCTGGAGCGCCCCCTATAACAGCAGTCTGGATGTGTAGTCTGGAGCGCCCCCTATAACAGCAGTCTGGATGTGTAGACTGGAGCGCCCCCTATAACAGCAGTCTGGATGTGTAGTCTGGAGCGCCCCCTATAACAGCAGTCTGGATGTGTAGTCTGGAGCGCCCCCTATAACAGCAGTCTGGATGTGTAGTCTGGAGCGCCCCCTATAACAGCAGTCTGGATGTGTAGTCTGGGCGCCCCTATAACAGCAGTCTGGATGTGTAGTCTGGAGCGCCCCTATAACAGCAGTCTGGATGTATAGTCTGGAGCGCCCCTATAACAGCAGTCTGGATGTATAGTCTGGAGCGCCCCTATAACAGCAGTCTGGATGTGTAGTCTGGGCGCCCCTATAACAGCAGTCTGGATGTGTAGTCTGGAGCGCCCCTATAACAGCAGTCTGGATGTGTAGTCTGGAGCCTCCCTATAACAGCAGTCTGGATGTGTAGTCTGGAGCGCCCCTATAACAGCAGTCTGGATGTGTAGTCTGGAGCGCCCTATAACAGCAGTCTGGAGGTGTAGTCTGGAGCGCCCCCTATAACAGCAGTCTGGATGTGTAGTCTGGAGCGCCCCCTATAACAGCAGTCTGGATGTATAGTCTGGAGCGCCCCTATAACAGCAGTCTGGATGTGTAGTGTGGAGCGCGCCCTATAGCAGCAGTCTGGATGTATAGTCTGGAGCGCCCCCATAACAGCAGTCTGGGTGTATAGTCTGGAGCGCCCCTTATAACAGCAGTCTGGATGTATAGTCTGGAGCGCCCCCTATAACAGCAGTCTGGATGTGTAGTCTGGAGCGCCTCCTATAACAGCAGTCTGGATGTATAGTCTGGAGCGCCCCCTATAACAGCAGTCTGGATGTGTAGTCTGGAGCGCCCCCTATAACAGCAGTCTGGATGTGTAGTCTGGAGCGCCCCTATAACAGCAGTCTGGATGTATAGTCTGGAGCGCCCCCTATAACAGCAGTCTGGATGTGTAGTCTGGAGCGCCCCCTATAACAGCAGTCTGGATGTGTAGTCTGGAGCGCCCCCTATAACAGCAGTCTGGATGTGTAGACTGGAGCGCCCCCTATAACAGCAGTCTGGAGGTGTAGTCTGGAGCCTCCCTATAACAGCAGTCTGGATGTGTAGTCTGGAACGCCCCCTATAACAGCAGTCTGGATGGGTAGTCTTGAGCGCCCCCTATAACAGCAGTCTGGATGTGTAGTCTGGAGCGCCCCCTATAACAGCAGTCTGGATGTGTAGTCTGGAGCGCCCCCTATAACAGCAGTCTGGATGTGTAGTCTGGAGCGCCCCTATAACAGCAGTCTGGATGTGTAGTCTGGAGCGCCCCTATAACAGCAGTCTGGATGTGTAGTGTGGAGCGCGCCCCTATAGCAGCAGTCTGGATGTATAGTCTGGAGCGCCCCCTATAACAGCAGTCTGGGTGTATAGTCTGGAGCGCCCCTTATAACAGCAGTCTGGATGTATAGTCTGGAGCGCCCCCCTATAACAGCAGTCTGGATGTATAGTCTGGAGCGCCCCCTCCTATAACAGCAGTCTGGATGTGTAGTCTGGAGCGCCCCCTATAACAGCAGTCTGTATGTATAGTCTGGAGCACCCCCTATAACAGCACTTTGGTTGTGTGGTCTGGAGCGCCCCCTATAACAGCAGTCTGGATGTGTAGTCTGGAGCTCCCCCTATAACAACAGTCTGGTTGTGTAGTCTGGAGCGCCCCCTATAACAGCAGTCTGGATGTGTAGTCTGGAGCGCCCCCTATAACAGCAGTCTGGATGTGTTGTCTGGAGCGCCCCCTATAACAGCAGTCTGGATGTGTAGTCTGGAGCGCCCCCTATAACAGCAGTCTGGATGTGTAGTCTGGAGCGCCCCCTATAACAGCAGTCTGGATGTGTAGTCTGGAGCGCCCCCTATAACAGCAGTCTGGATGTGTAGTCTGGAGCGCCCCCTATAACAGCAGTCTGGATGTGTAGTCTGGAGCGCCCCCTATAACAGCAGTCTGGATGTGTAGTCTGGAGCGCTCCCTATAACAGCAGTCTGGATGTGTAGTCTGGAGCGCCCCCTATAACAGCAGTCTGGATGTGTAGTCTGGAGCGCCCCCTATAACAGCAGTCTGGATGTGTAGTCTGGAGCGCCCCCTATAACAGCAGTCTGGATGTGTAGTCTGGAGCGCCCCTATAACAGCAGTCTGGATGTGTAGTCTGGAGCGCTCCCTATAACAGCAGTCTGGATGTGTAGTCTGGAGCGCCTCCTATAACAGCAGTCTGGATGTATAGTCTGGAGCGCCTCCTATAACAGCAGTCTGGATGTGTGGTCTGGAGCGCCCACTATAACAGCAGTCTGGATGTGTAGTCTGGAGCGTCTCCTATAACAGCAGTCTGGATGTGTAGTCTGGAGCCCCCTATAACAGCAGTCTGGATGATTAGTCTGGAGCGCCCCCTATAACAGCAGTCTGGATGTGTAGTCTGGAATGCCCCCTATAACAGCAGTCTGTGTAGACTGGAGCGCCCCTATAACAGCAGTCTGGAGGTGTAGTCTGGAGTGTCCCCTATAACAGCAGTCTGGATGTGTAGTCTGGAGCGCCCCCTATAACAGCAGTCTGGATGTATAGTCTGGAGCGCCCCCTATAACAGCAGTCTGGATGTGTAGTCTGGAGCGCTCCCTATAACAGCAGTCTGGATGTGTAGTCTGGAGCGCCCCCTATAACAGCAGTCTGGATGTATAGTCTGGAGCGCCCCCTATATCAGCAGTCTGGATGTGCAGTCTGGAGCACCCCTTATAACAGCAGTCTGGATGTGTAGTCTGGAGCGCCCCCTATAACAGCACTCTGGATGTGTAGTCTGGAGCGGCCCCTATAACAGCAGTCTGGATGTCTCGTCTGGAGCGCCCCCTATAACAGCAGTCTGGATGTGTAGTCTGGAGCGCCCCCTATAACAGCAGTGTGGATGTGTAGACTGGAGCGCCCCCTATAACAGCAGTCTGGATGTGTAGTCTGGAGCGCCCCCTATAACAGCAGTCTGGATGTGTAGTCTGGAGCGCCCCCTATAACAGCAGTCTGGATGTGTAGTCTGGAGCGCCCCCTATAACAGCAGTCTGGATGTGTAGTCTGGAGCGCCCCCTATAACAGCAGTCTGGATGTATAGTCTGGAGCGCCCCCTATAACAGCAGTCTGGATGTGTAGTCTGGAGCGTCCCCTATAACAGCAGTCTGGATGTGTAGTCTGGAGCGCGCCCTATAACAGCAGTCTGTATGTATAGTCTGGAGCCCCCTATAACAGCACTTTGGATGTGTGGTCTGGAGCGCCCCCTATAACAGCAGTCTGGTTGTGTAGTCTGGAGCGCCCCCTATAACAGCAGTCTGGATGTGTAGTCTGGAGCCCCCTATAACAGCACTTTGGATGTGTGGTCTGGAGCGCCCCCTATAACAGCAGTCTGGTTGTGTAGTCTGGAGCGCCCCCTATAACAGTGGTCTGGATGTGTAGTCTGGAGCGTCCCCTATAACAGCAGTCTGGGTGTATAGTCTGGAGCGCCCCCTATAACAGCAGTCTGGATGTGTAGTCTGGAGCGCCCCCTATAACAGCAGTCTGGATGTGTAGTCTGGAGCGCCCCCTATAACAGCAGTCTGGATGTGTAGTCTGGAGTGACCCCTATAACAGCAGTCTGGATGTGTAGTCTGGAGCGCGCCCTATAGCAGCAGTCTGGATGTGTAGTCTGGAGCGCCCCCTATAACAGCAGTCTGGATGTGTAGTCTGGAGCGTCCCCTATAACAGCAGTCTGGATGTATAGTCTGGAGCGCCCCCTATAACAGCAGTCTGGATGTGTAGTCTGGAGCGCCCCTATAACAGCAGTCTGGATGTGTAGTCTGGAGCGCCCCTATAACAGCAGTCTGGATGTGTAGTCTGGAGCGCGCCCTATAACAGCAGTCTGGATGTGTAGTCTGGAGCGCCCCCTATAACAGCAGTCTGGATGTGTAGTCTGGAGCATCCCCTATAACAGCAATCTGGATGTATGGTCTGGAGCGCCCCCTATAACAGCAGTCTGGATGTGTAGTCTGGAGCGCCCCCTATAACAGCAGTCTGGATGTGTAGTCTGGAGCGCCCCCTATAACAGCAGTCTGGATGTGTAGTCTGGAGCGCCCCTATAACAGCAGTCTGGATGTGTAGTCTGGAGCGCCCCTATAACAGCAGTCTGGATGTGTAGTCTGGAGCGCCCCTATAACAGCAGTCTGGATGTGTAGTCTGGAGCGCCCCTATAACAGCAGTCTGGATGTGTAGTCTGGAGCGCCCCCTATAACAGCAGTCTGGATGTGTAGTCTGGAGCGCCCCTATAACAGCAGTCTGGATGTGTAGTCTGGAGCGCCCCCTATAACAGCAGTCTGGATGTGTAGTCTGGGCGCCCCCTATAACAGCAGTCTGGATGTGTAGTCTGGAGCGCCCCTATAACAGCAGTCTGGATGTGTAGTCTGGAGCGCCCCTATAACAGCAGTCTGGATGTGTAGTCTGGAGCGCCCCTATAACAGCAGTCTGGATGTGTAGTCTGGAGCGCCCCTATAACAGCAGTCTGGATGTGTAGTCTGGAGCGCCCCCTATAACAGCAGTCTGGATGTGTAGTCTGGGCGCCCCTATAACAGCAGTCTGGATGTGTAGTCTGGAGCGCCCCTATAACAGCAGTCTGGATGTGTAGTCTGGAGCGCCCCTATAACAGCAGTCTGGATGTGTAGTCTGGAGCGCCCCTATAACAGCAGTCTGGATGTGTAGTCTGGAGCGTCCCCTATAACAGCAGTCTGGATGTGTAGTCTGGAGCGCCCCCTATAACAGCAGTCTGGATGTGTAGTCTGGAGCGCCCCCTATAACAGCAGTCTGGATGTGTAGTCTGGAGCGCCCCCTATAACAGCAGTCTGGATGTGTAGTCTGGAGCGCCCCCTATAACAGCAGTCTGGATGTGTAGTCTGGAGCGCCCCTATAACAGCAGTCTGGATGTGTAGTCTGGAGCGCCCCCTATAACAGCAGTCTGGATGTGTAGTCTGGAGCGCCCCTATAACAGCAGTCTGGATGTGTAGTCTGGAGCGCCCCTATAACAGCAGTCTGGATGTGTAGTCTGGAGCGCCCCTATAACAGCAGTCTGGATGTGTAGTCTGGAGCGCCCCTATAACAGCAGTCTGGATGTGTAGTCTGGAGCGCCCCTATAACAGCAGTCTGGATGTGTAGTCTGGAGCGCCCCTATAACAGCAGTCTGGATGTGTAGTCTGGAGCGCCCCTATAACAGCAGTCTGGATGTGTAGTCTGGAGCGCCCCTATAACAGCAGTCTGGATGTGTAGTCTGGAGCGCCTCCTATAACAGCAGTCTGGATGTGTAGTCTGGAGCGTCCCCTATAACAGCAGTCTGGATGTGTAGTCTGGAGCGCCCCTATAACAGCAGTCTGGATGTGTAGTCTGGAGCGCCCCTATAACAGCAGTCTGGATGTGTAGTCTGGAGCGTCCCCTATAACAGCAGTCTGGATGTGTAGTCTGGAGCGCCCCTATAACAGCAGTCTGGATGTGTAGTCTGGAGCGCCCCCTATAACAGCAGTCTGGATGTGTAGTCTGGGCGCCCCCTATAACAGCAGTCTGGATGTATAGTCTGGAGCGCCCCTATAACAGCAGTCTGGATGTGTAGTCTGGAGCGCCCCCTATAACAGCAGTCTGGATGTGTAGTCTGGAGCGCCCCTATAACAGCAGTCTGGATGTATAGTCTGGAGCGCCCCTATAACAGCAGTCTGGATGTGTAGTCTGGAGCGCCCCTATAACAGCAGTCTGGATGTGTAGTCTGGAGCCCCCTATAACAGCAGTCTGGATGTGTAGTCTGGAGCGCCCCTATAACAGCAGTCTGGATGTGTAGTCTGGAGCGTCCCCTATAACAGCAGTCTGGATGTGTAGTCTGGAGTGTCCCCTATAACAGCAGTCTGGATGTGTAGTCTGGAGCGCCCCTATAACAGCAGTCTGGATGTGTAGTCTGGAGCGCCCCTATAACAGCAGTCTGGATGTGTAGTCTGGAGCGCCCCTATAACAGCAGTCTGGATGTGTAGTCTGGAGCGCCCCCTATAACAGCAGTCTGGATGTGTAGTCTGGAGCGCCCCCTATAACAGCAGTCTGGATGTGTAGTCTGGAGCCCCCTATAACAGCAGTCTGGATGTGTAGACTGGAGCGCCCCCTATAACAGCAGTCTGGATGTGTAGTCTGGAGCGCCCCCTATAACAACAGTCTGGATGTGTAGTCTGGAGCGCCCCTTATAACAGCAGTCTGGATGTATAGTCTGGAGCGCCCCTATATCAGCAGTCTGGATGTGTAGTCTGGAGCGCCCCTCCTATAACAGCAGTCTGGATGTGTAGTCTGGAGCGCCCCTATAACAGCAGTCTGGATGTGTAGTCTGGAACGCCCCCTATAGATTAATACATTTCCCATGTCTATAGTCATCGCTCTTTAATCCTGAGACAATATAATTTTCCGGACAGGGGGACAGCGGGGGTCCTCTCGTCTGCCAGGAGGGCGGCTTATGGTGGCAGGTTGGCATCGTCAGCTGGGGAGAAGGTTGTGGGCGACCGAACCGGCCCGGAGTCTACACCAATCTCACCACTCTTCTGGACTGGGTGTATCACCGGCTTCAGGTGGGTGAGAACGGGATCTGTATCTCCCCAACAGGCGCCATTGTCACGGCTGACCAGTATGTATATGGCGGTATGTGGCGTGTGCAGGACGTGTGTCACATTCCGATCCCACACCGCCTCCCTTATAACTGCATGTCTTTCTCTTCGCAGACTGACGGCGAGATTCCGTGAGAAAGCAGACGATCCTGCGGTATTATAATTATAAAATATTATAAAAACATTCCCCGGTCTCTGCGTCTTCTGTTCTTGTGCTCACAGCCATTACAGGGCGTGTGTCATGTATGTGCGGGGCCCTGGTATGTGGGGGGAGGGGCGGAGGCCTCTGTGGGGCTCACTACCTGTGTGCAGTCCTTCTCTCCGCAGCCGAGGCTCGCTGCAAAGTGTCGCCAAACCTTCCGAAAACTGTTATTTTTCCGTTTCCTAGTTTTTGATCTGTGTGTTCCAGGTGCGGAGCCCCCCCCCCCCCCACCAAACGCTGAAACCAGGCGGCGGGAGCTCATCTTCTCCTTTGATTTAAATGTAACATTTTTTGCGGATTCGCGCAGGTACAAGCAGCGGCGGATTACGGCTGACAAATGGATTCTTACATTTTGTTGCAGAAAGAATTATTTTGTTGCAATTTTTCACATGGATTTTGATTAATGTTGAGTGAACTTCTGCTTTCAGGTTCGGCGTCCAAGGTTCGGTTATCTACGAATTCCGTTATGGATTCCGCTACCACGGACCACAAGCTATAGCGGAATCCATCAGATAACCCGAACCTTGTACCCCGAACTTACAAACACACGTTTGCTCTTCTCTATGTTTGACGGAGATAATTAAATCTGCAAATAATGTAATAACGTAAGGGTGCGTTTCTACCGCAAGGCAACGTCACTTTTCGAAAATTGGGACTGCTGGCGGATTTTCTGCGGCATATCCCACCCGTCCGGACTTCCCATGACTTTCTATTTCTGTAAAATTCCTTCAATCCGGCAAGAATGACACCCAATAGCATCTGCTGAATGATCAAATGTCGGATTAAGGCCCCATGCACACGACCGTGTTTTTCTGCTGTCCGCAAAAAGGGGTTCCGTTGTTCAGTGATCTGTGTCCGTTTTTGCCTTCCGTTGTGTTTCCCTGTGTCTTCCGTTTTTTTTAGCGGACATGACCCAAAAGATTTTACCAAAAGACAGGCTGACAATTTTTGCCAAGTGCCTGCCAAGGGATCCGCAAAAAAAATGGACGTGGAACGCGGATGACACATGGATGGCCATCCGCATTTTTTCATGGTCCCATTGACTTGAATGGGTCTGTGAACCGTTTTTCACGGACAAGAATAGGACAGGTTATATTTTTTTGACAGACTGGAATCACGGACCACGGACGTGGAGGACAAACGGTGCATTTTCCGAGTTTTCCACAAACCCATTGAAAACCAATGGGTTCGCAGAAAATCACGAAAAACGGAGCATTGGACACGGAATCAAACAACGGTCGTGTGCATGAGGCCTAAAGGAGCGCCCCGCCAGGATTTCAGATCGTCAGTCGCTGCCATTACATTGTTCAGTGGAAACTTATCTCCTGGAGGCTGGTGGTGATCAGCGCTCGGATTCCTGCTCGGAGTGACTTGGTGTGTCACGTAGTAGTCACCCGGGGCACAGGAATCTGCTGAATCATGTTGCATAGGCAGAAGACACTTCTGACGCCAGAGCACGAGTGTAAAACAGAAACTAATCACAGTAATCTGCAAACTGGGAGTCGTTTTTTTATTTTAATTCCTTTTTATATAAAGAAATAGAAAAAAAGTCTCCTGAATTGTGAGCTAAAACATAAAAAAAGGTCAGCTGTAGGTGGGCATGCGGGGCTGGAACTCAGCCATAACACAGTCTGCAATGAGCTCCCCCTAGTGGTGGCTGTATATATCTGTATATAGTAATCTCCTGAGCTCCCTCTAGTGGTGGCTGTATATATCTGTATGTAGTAATCTCCTGAGCTCCCTCTAGTGGTGACTGTACATATCTGTATGTAGTAATCTCCTGAGCTCTCTCTAGTGGTGGCTGTATATATTTGTATGCAGTAATCTCCTGAGTTCCCTCTAGTGGTGGCTGTATATATCTGTATGTAGTAATCTCCTGAGCTCCCTCTAGTGGTGTCTGTATATATCTGTATGTAGTAATCTCCTGAGCTCTCTCTAGTGGTGGCTGTATATATCTGTATATAGTAATCTCCTGAGCTCCCTCTAGTGGTGGCTGTATATATCTGTATGTAGTAATCTCCTGAGCTCCCTCTAGTGGTGACTGTACATATCTGTATGTAGTAATCTCCTGAGGTCCCTCTAGTGGTGGCTGTATATATCTGTATGTAGTAATCTCCTGAGCTCCCTCTAGTGGTGGCTGTATATATCTGTATGTAGTAATCTCCTGAGCTCTCTCTAGTGGTTGCTGTATATATCTGTATGTAGTAATCTCCTGAGCTCCCTCTAGTGGTGGCTGTATATATCTGTATGTAGTAATCTCCTGAGCTCCCTCTAGTGGTGGCTGTATATATCTGTATGTAGTAATCTCCTGAGCTCCCTCTAGTGGTGACTGTATATATCTGTATGTAGTAATCTCCTGAGCTCCTTCTAGTGGTGGCTGTATATATCTGTATGTAGTAATCTCCTGAGCTCCCTCTAGTGGTGACTGTATATATCTGTATGTAGTAATCTCCTGAGCTCCCTCTAGTGGTGGCTGTATATATCTGTATGTAGTAATCTCCTGAGCTTACTCTAGTGATAGCTGTATATATAAATGTATACAATGAGCTCCCTCTAGTGGTGGCTGTATATATAAATGTGTGCAGTGAGCTCCCCCTAGTGGTGGCTGTATATATAAATGTATGCAGTGAGCTCCCTCTAGTGGTGGCTGTATATATAAAGGCATGCAGTGAGCTCCCCCTAGTGGTGGAGCTCACCCCCAGACGAAGGCACGCCGAAACGCGCGTCGGGGTAACGCCATCCCAGTTTTTCAGGCCCTGATTTATAGAGGTGAGTCGTCTATACTTGGTATACCATACACAAGAGATCTGTTGATATTGACCATCTTGCCTGAGTAGAAGTGTTATTATTTATATTGTCTACGGGCAGGTATGACATGACTTACTTGGTCATGTCAGAGACAGTAGTATATATTTTTTGTGGCACTATTAGCATTGATGATTTCTCCCTCTGCTCTTGCTGTTTGCAGACTCTCACTCTATTCATTTACTATTAATTTATAACATATGTACACTCTGTGTGATCTGTATACGTATATTTTACCTTTCAATAATCATGTATTTTCCCAATTGTATGTAATGTAATTATGACCTGGGCCACTGGGATGGTGTTTTCTGTCCCCTATCCCCTTTTTTAACATTTATTTATTTATATTATGTGATAATAAAGATATATATATTTTTCTAAATTTGGAAAGTTGTGGGCTCTAGTTTTCTTCTTGTTTTCTGTCTGTTTTATATATTGAGTGTCTTGTTATATGCCACACTATTAGAGTGACTACTGCCTGGCTAAGACACTCGAGGTCGTGTTTTTGTTTTGTTTTGATATATCTGTATGTAGTAATCTCCTGAGCTCCCTCTAGTGGTGGCTGTATATATCTGTATACAGTAATCTCCTGAGCTCCCTCTAGTGGTGGCTGTATATATCTGTATGTAGTGATCTCCTGAGCTCCCTCTAGTGGTGGCTGTATATATCTGTATACAGTAATCTCCTGAGCTCCCTCTAGTGGTGGCTGTATATATATGTATGCAGTAATCTCCTGAGCTCCCTCTAGTGGTGGCTGTATATATCTGTATACAGTAATCTCCTGAGCTCCCTCTAGTGGTGGCTGTATATATATGTATGCAGTAATCTCCTGAGCTCCCTCTAGTGGTGGCTGTATATATCTGTATGTAGTAATCTCCTGAGCTCCCTCTAGTGGTGACTGTATATATCTGTATGTAGTAATCTCCTGAGCTCCCTCTAGCGGTGGCTGTATATATCTGTATGTAGTAATCTCCTGAGCTCCCTCTAGTGGTGGCTGTATATATCTGTATGTAGTAATCTCCTGAGCTCCCTCTAGTGGTGGCTGTATATATCTGTGTGCAGTAATCTCCTGAGCTCCCTCTAGTGGTTGCTGTATATATCTGTATATAGTAATCTCCTGAGCTCCTCTAGTGGTGGCTGTATATATCTGTATACAGTAATCTCCTGAGCTCCCTCTAGTGGTGGCTGTATATATCTGTATGTAGTAATCTCCTGAGCTCCCTCTAGTGATGGCTGTATATATCTGTATGTAGTAATCACCTGAGCTCCCTCTAGTGGTGGCTGTATATATCTGCATGTAGTAATCGCCTGAGCTCCCCCTAGTAGTGGCTGTATATATCTGTATGTAGTAATCTCCTGAGCTCCCTCTAGTGGGGGCTGTATATATCTGTCTGCAGTAATCTCCTGAGCTCCCTCTAGTGGTGGCTGTATATATCTGTATGTATTAATCTCCTGAGCTCCCTCTAGTGGTGGCTGTATATATCTGTATGTAGTAATCTCCTGAGCTTCCTCTAGTGGTGGCTGTATATATCTGTATGTAGTAATCTCCTGAGCTCCCTCTAGTGGTGGCTGTATATATCTGTATGTAGTAATCTCCTGAGCTCCCTCTAGTGGTGGCTGTATATATCTGTATGTAGTAATCTCCTGAGCTCCCTCTAGTGGTGGCTGTATATATCTGTATGTAGTAATCTCCTGAGCTTCCTCTAGTGGTGGCTGTACATATCTGTATGCAGTAATCTCCTGAGCTCCCTCTAGTGGTGACTGTATATATCTGTATATAGTAATCTCCTGAGCTCCCTCCAGTGGTGGCTGTATATATCTGTATGTAATAATCTCCTGAGCTCCCTCTAGTGGTGGCTGTATATATCTGTATGTAGTAATCTCCTGAGCTTACTCTAGTGATAGCTGTATATATAAATGTATACAATGAGCTCCCTCTAGTGGTGGCTGTATATATAAATGTATGCAGTGAGCTCCCCTAGTGGTGGCTGTATATATAAATGTATGCAGTGAGCTCCCTCTAGTGGTGGCTGTATATATAAAGGCATGCAGTGAGCTCCCCCTAGTGGTGGCTGTATATATAAATGTATGCAGTGAGCTCCCCCTAGTTATTGGCTGCATATATAAATGTATGTAGTGAGCTCCCTCTAGTGGTGGCTGTATATAGAAATGTATGCAGTGAGCTCCCTCTAGTGGTGGCTGTATATATAACTGTATTCCGTGAGCTCTCCCTAGTGGTGGCTGTATATATATATATATATATATATATATATATATGCAGTGAGCTCCCTCTAGTGGTGGCTGTATATAGAAATGTATAGATTGAGCTCCCCCTAGTGGCGGCTGTATATATATAAATGTATGCAGTTAGCTCCCCCTAGTGGTGGCTGTATATATAAATGTATGCAGTGAGCTCCCCCTAGTGGTGGCTGTATATAGAAATGTATGCAGTGAGCTCCCTCTAGTGGTGGCTGTATATATATATATAAATGTATGCAGTGAGCTCCCCCTAGTGGTGGCTGTATATAGAAATGTATGCAGTGAGCTCCCTCTAGTGGTGGCTGTATATAGAAATGTATGCAGTGAGCTCCCTCTAGTGGTGGCTGTATATAGAAATGTATGCAGTGAGCTCCCTCTAGTGGTGGCTGTATATAGAAATGTATGCAGTGAGCTCCCTCTAGTGGTGGCTGTATATATATATATATATATATATATATACCATGTGATCCCCCTAGTGGTGGCTGTATACATATATATATACCATGTGATCCCCCTAGTGGTGGCTGCAGGCAGGCCCTGTTTTATTATGTAACAAAGGGGAATTGATAAATCATTACAAAATGTTGAAGGGAGAGTCACAATTGTGCAAGCTGCAATACTTCAGGAGCCCAAACACATTAGGTAAAGTCAGCCAAGTTGGTGAGAGATAAGGCGACATCAGAAGGGCCCGGGGCCAGCTTATTCCTCCCTCTCATATACACACTCGCTGGCCCGAGCCAGGAGGGCTAGCTCTGTAAGGTGCATGGCCAAGGTGCTGCATGGGGAAGAGGAAGGGTTAACCACCGGGTACAGGGCGCAGTGTACGTGTCCCTCCACACAACACACTCTGAACGGTTTTATATTTTTATTAGAGGGCCCTATAAAAGTGCCGTGGCGTTATAACACGTGAGGCAGCCATACACATCAGTTAAACCCACCCATTTCTGCTGGCCGAGTAGCTGATTGGAAAGGGAGTCTTCCGACTGTCCCCCGACAGCAGATGTCAGGGAAAGAAGGATCGGGCAGATAGATTTCAGTATGCTCGATTCATTTGTTTCCAGGGAGGTAAGCTGCTGACAGCGGCCGTAGGAGGTGAGGGTATATAGCTGAGGGACTGAAGGGTCATGCCAGAAGACGATGACCCCCTTCCGAATCCTGCTATACCATGAGCTCCAGGGGGGGAGGGGGGGGGGTCCATGCTGGATCACGTGGATCATGGTCAGGAGGAAAACATGGATTTTGCACAGAGAGTGAAAAGGGATAATGATGTGACACCAGGAATTCTAGACATCGTGCACAAAAGGTATCTAATGAAGTGCCAGCTAAGTGGACGCGCACGATGCTGCACTCTGTGAACACCAGGGGGCGCCAAGTAAATTAACAATTGTCACTGGATGCGTGGACATGGCAAACATTGGTGTTTTTTTATTTCTAGTGTGGTGTACACCAGGCATGCTCAACCTGCGGCCCTCCAGCCGTTGCAAAGCTACAACTCCCATCATGCCATGCTGTAGGCTGATAGCTGTAGTCTGCCTGGGCATGCTGGGCGTTGTAGTTTTGCAACAGCTGGAGGGCCACAGGTTGGGCTTCCCTGGTGTACACAATGATTATGATACTTGGGGAAAGGCCTTGAACAGAATGAACCCCTTTGCGTTTGGATGGGAGATAATTTATAAATATAATAAATAAATATTATCCTTTGTAATTATCTCATTATCGATACTGTTACTTCCTCCACTGCTGCAGGCAGGTGGGGTCCCTGTTACACACTTCCATAAACGCCTCTGACTTCCGCTCATCTCCTGACGTTTCCTTTGTTGCAGCTTTTTCCTGAGCTCTCTTCTCTTCAACAGTAAATACGGAAGGAAGGATCGCGGAGCAACCAATGAAATCAGGAGGTTTACGCGGCAGATGTGCCGTGCACTGGGCTTTTAGCAGACTGCTTAAATTATAGAGGTTTTACAGGATTTTGATACTGATGACTTATCCCGAGGATATGTCATCGGTAAGTGATCGGTGGTTGTCTAACACCCGGGACCCCCGCCGATCAGCTGTTTGAGAAGGCACCGGTGCTGCTGTGAGCGCTGCAGTCTTCTCGGTGCTTACCAAGCACCGTGCCGTACATTGTATAGTGGCTGTGCGTTGTATGGAAGTGAAAGGAACTGAACACGATACCAAACAGCCGCTATACAATGTGTATATATATACAAGGTAAGATAAGAAACTTTGTGATATCTTATTAGAAAAATGCTTCTTTCTCCACTTATCAGCCAAGTCTTCTCCTTCCTGAAGAAACAGAGGCACAGACACAGAGAAATGCTACTGCTGGCTGTAAGTTTTGTACCTCGCCCCAGTTCTGGGTTCACAGCTACACTTCTCAGTAGTGCTGTATAATGTCCTCTATATGTTACTGCTGTTTCTGAGGGAGGCAACAGGGAGGTAAGTAAGCAGGATCTCCTCTTCTCTGTATGCGCTGTGTCTGATAAGTAAGCATGATCTCTTCTCTGAGCGCACTCTATGTGTAAAGGGAGCAGGATCTCTTCTTCTCTGTTCGCGCTGTGTCCCCCCCAGTAATACATGCTGGATGTGAGGTCTGTGTGCCCCCCAGTAATACAGGCTGGATGTGAGGTCTGTGTGTCCTCCAGTAATACATGCTGGATGTGAGGTCTGTGTGTCCCCCAGTAATACATGCTGGATGTGAGGTCTGTGTGTCCCCCAGTAATACATGCTGGATGTGAGGTCTGTGTGTCCCCCAGTAATACATGCTGGATGTGAGGTCTGTGTGTCCCCCAGTAATACATGCTGGATGTGAGGTCTGTGTGTCCCCCAGTAATACATGCTGGATGTGAGGTCTGTGTGTCCCCCAGTAATACATGCTGGATGTGAGGTCTGTGTGTCCCCCAGTAATACATGCTGGATGTGAGGTCTGTGTGTCCCCCAGTAATACATGCTGGATGTGAGGTCTGTGTGTCCCCAGTAATACATGCTGGATGTGAGGTCTGTGTGTCCCCCAGTAATACATGCTGGATGTGAGGTCTGTGTGTCCCCCAGTAATACATGCTGGATGTGAGGTCTGTGTGTCCTCCAGTAATACATGCTGGATGTGAGGTCTGTGTGTCCCCCAGTAATACATGCTGGATGTGAGGTCTGTGTGTCCCCCAGTAATACATGCCGGATGTGAGGTCTGTGTGTCCCCCAGTAATACATGCTGTGTGTAAGGTCTGTGTGTCCTCCAGAAATACATGCCGGATGTGAAGTCAGTGTGTCCCCCAGTAATACATGCTGGATGTGAGGTCTGTGTGTCCCCCAGTAATACATGCTGGATGTGAGGTCTGTGTGTCCCCCAGTAATACATGCTGTGTGTAAGGTCTGTGTGTCCTCCAGTAATACATGCTGGATGTGAGGTCTGTGTGTCCCCCAGTAATACATGCTGGATGTGAGGTCTGTGTGTCCCCCAGTAATACAGGCTGGATGTAGTGGCAGTATTGCTGTTTTCCCCATCTTCCTCCCAGAAAGAGTTAATAAAAGTTAATCAGAAAGTTTTCTGTACGCCATTAAAAACTACAACTTGTCCTGCAAAAAACAAGCCCTCGTAAAGCTCTGTAGACGGAAGAAAAAAAAAGTTATAGCTCTTGGAACGCGACGATAAAAAAGGAAGAAAAACACTTGGTCCATAAGGCCCAAAACAGGCTGTTCACTAAGGGGTTAATTCTCAGTCCATATTGTGCGGAGCTGGAAATGACAAGTCCCAGCTCAGTCCTCACAGCCTGGGTGACCACCCAGCACAGCTGCGGGCATGAAGCAGTTAACAGTAGCTAACCACGCCCCCTCAGCTGCCCCCTGTGATTGGTGGAGCCCGCGGTGGGCGTGGTTCCCTGGAGACTTTGTTTAGACTAGGATTCCCTGACTGGTTACATTGTAGCTTCAGGGAGATCAGGAAATGTTGACATTTGTTGGCAGGGATCTGGTGAGAGCCATCCGCACCTACAGCGTCATGGCAGCCGGCAGAGGACTCGTCTTCAGGCAGGTAGGTGAGCGCCAGCACTGGAGGGGTTAAGCACTGGTGGGCGTGCGCATTAACCCCCTGCAGGCTGGGCTGTCTTCGCTTTGCTTTCCTATACTTAGGTGGCGGCCATTACACCTGATCACTCAGCTTTCCCAGACTGCTGACAGTCACAGCGGCTTCTGTATTCCTGCACTACCAGGAAAGTTGGGTGACAGCCCTTCTGTCCCCTGTACGGGGACTAGAGCGACCACGTTTCCTAACTGCCATTCAGGGACACTTACATTCACAAGTGCATTTCGTCAAACTTATACTTGAGACTGGCAAAAACATATCTGTCTGTGCATTTTTCAGTATTTCTGCACACATTAACTGGCTACTTAGACATCTCTTAAGAAATAGAAAAGCCTGAGCCCCCCCATCAACATGTGCCAGTAGCCATAGGCTCCCCTATAATGTGCCAGTAGCCTGAGCCCCCCCATCAACATGTGCCAGTAGCCTGAGCCCCCCTATCAACATGTGCCAGTAGCCATAGGCTCCCCTATAATGTGCCAGTAGCCATAGGCCTGCCCTATAATGTGCCAGTAGCCTGAGCCCCCCCATCAACATGTGCCAGTAGCCATAGGCTCCCCTATAATGTGCCAGTAGCCATAGGCCTGCCCTATAATGTGCCAGTAGCCTGAGCCCCCCCATCAACATGTGCCAGTAGCCATAGGCTCCCCTATAATGTGCCAGTAGCCATAGGCCTGCCCTATAATGTGCCAGTAGCCATAGGCCTGCCCTATAATGTGCCAGTAGCCATAGGCCCCCCTATAATGTGCCAGTAGCCATAGGCCTGCCCTATAATGTCCCAGTAGCCATAGGCTCCCCTATAATGTCCCAGTAGCCATAGGCTCCCCTATAATGTGCCAGTAGCCATAGGCCTGCCCTATAATGTGCCAGTAGCCATAGGCCTGCCCTATAATGTGCCAGTAGCCATAAGCCCCCTTATAATGTGCCAGTAGCCATAGGTCCCCCACTATCATGTCCAAGTAGCCCTATTAGGCCCCCCCATCATCATGTGCCAGGCCCAGTAGCCACCAGTACAGTATTGACAACAACAACAAAAAAAAACACTTATACTTACCTCCTTGGCAGCGAATCGCGATGTGAGTGATGCAGGCTGTGTCCCGCCTCCCACGCTGTACGGCTCAGGGCCCTGACTGTCACCACAGCAGCGGTCGTCGGTCAACGGCGGCTCAGGTCATTCCGGGACACTGCATTGTCCCGGAATGAGAGTGACCGGGACCCGGGACAGACTCTCCAAATGTGGGACTGTCCCGGGCGATCCGGGACACGTGGTCACCCTAACAGGGACATTAGGTGGGGTCTGGTCCAGGCTGGGACTAGTGAAGAACCTTGTAGACGCTCACAGTCTTATCGCCGCAGACTTGAACTCACTGGACGGTTTACGTGGTCATCTGAAGCCTACCGCTGATAAACAACAACTCCCAGTATGCTCTGGGAGGTCATGGTGGGAGCTGTAGTTTCCCAGGTGCTGGACATCAGACCAGACCCCCTAAATAAATGCGGATCCCATAAACTAAGCAGACCCCAGACCAGACCCCCTAAATAAATGCGGATCTCATAAACTAAAGCAGACCCCAGACCCCTAAATAAATGCAGATCTCATAAACTAAGCAGACCCCAGATCAGACCCCCTAAATAAATGCAGATCCCATAAACTAAGCAGACCCCAGACCAGACCCCCTAAATAAATGCAGATCCCATAAACTAAAGCAGACCCCTGACCAGACCCCCTAAATAAATGCAGATCCCATAAACTAAAGCAGACCCCAGACCAGACCCCCTAAATAAATGCAGATCCCATAAACTAAGCAGACCCCAGACCAGACCCCCTAAATAAATGCAGATCCCATAAACTAAGCAGACCCCAGACCAGACCCCCTAAATAAATGCAGATCCCATAAACTAAAGCAGACCCCAGACCCCATAAACTAAAGCAGAACCCAGACCAGGCCCCTAAATAAAAACTAAATCCGGACCTGAAAAAATCCAGACCCCAGATCAGACTCTGCAGGTTCTCACCTCCTGGACACCACCACAGACGTGACCTAATGCCAGGACCAGTGTCAGGACATTGCCCACTGTGGTGCCTGGGAGTGAGGAGGACGGCAGCAACTAGAAGAGCTGAGTATTTATGGGGGAACCTCGAAGATATTCTGGGGCTGCAGTTGAATATTTATGGGGGCATCTTGCAGATATTTTGGAGCCACAGCCGAGTATTTATTTATTTATGGGGGAGCACCACAGATATTGTCGGGCCGCAGCTAATATTTTTGGGGGAGCACCGCAGATATTCTTGGGTTGCAGCTAAGTATTTATGGGGGAGCACCGCAGATATTCTGGGGGCGCAGCCAAGTATTTATGGGGGAGCACCGCTGTTATTCTGGGGCCGCAGCTGAGTATTTATGGGGGAGCACTGCAGATATTCTGGGGCCACAGCCAAGTATTTATGGGAGAGCACCGCAGATATTCTGGGGGCGCAGCCGAGTATTTATGGGGGAGCACCACAGATATTCTGGGGCCACAGCCAAGTATTTATGAGGGAGCACCACAGATATTCTGGGGCCACAGCCAAGTATTTATGAGGGAGCACCGCAGATATTCTGGGGCCACAGCCAAGTATTTATGGGGGAGCACCGCAGATATTCTGGGGCCGCAGCAGAGTATTTATGGGGGAGCACCACAGATATTCTGGGGCCGCAGCCGAGTATTTATGGGGGAGCACCACAGATATTCTGGGGCCACAGCCAAGTATTTATGAGGGAGCACCACAGATATTCTGGGGCCACAGCCAAGTATTTATGGGGGAGCACCGCAGATATTCTGGGGCCACAGCCAAGTATTTATGGGGGAGCACCACAGATATTCTGGGGCCGCAGCCGAGTATTTATGGGGGAGCACTGCAGATATTCTGGGGCCGCAGCCGAGTATTTATGGGGGAGCACTGCAGATATTCTGGGGCTCCAGCCGAGTGTTTATGGGGGAGCACCGCAGATATTCTGGGGCCGCAGCTGAGTATTTATGGGGGAGCACACAGATATTCTGGGGCCACAGCCAAGTATTTATGGGGGAACACAGCAGATATTCTGGGGCCACAGCCAAGTATTTATGGGGGAACACCGCAGATATTCTGGGGCTCCAGCCGAGTGTTTATGGGGGAGCACCGCAGATATTCTGGGGCTGCAGCCGAGTATTTATGGGGGAGCACTGCAGATATTCTGGGGCCACAGCCAAGTATTTATGGGGGAGCACTGCAGATATTCTGGGGCTGCAGCCGAGTATTTATGGGGGAGCACTGCAGATATTCTGTGGCTGCAGCCGAGTATTTATGGGGGAGCACTGCAGATATTCTGGGGCTGCAGCCGAGTATTTATGGGGGAGCACTGCAGATATTCTGGGGCTGCAGCCGAGTATTTATGGGGGAGCACCGCAAATATTCTGGGACTGCAGCCGAGTATTTATGGGGGAGCACGCAGATATTCTGGTGGAGTGGACCTTGGTGAACGGTTTTCAGTCACCGCTCGCCCGGATCTCGTCTGTCCTGCGCTCGCCCTGGCGCTCTTACGGTTTGTAGCACTGAAGATTCTTGGGTTTTGCAAGTTGCATTTTTTTCACCAAAGTTTTGACTTTTCTGGATTTTTTGCAGCTGTTTGAGCCGGTCAGCTGTACGTACACCTACCTGCTCGCTGATGCAGACACCAAAGAGGCCGTTCTGATCGACCCCGTGCTGGAGACGGCGAATCGCGATGCAAAGCTGGTGAAAGATCTGGGCCTGAAAATGATCTTTGCAGGTGTGCGGGGTCCTGTCCATACCATGTCTGCCGCTTTCTAATGTTCTTTGTGTTTCAGTTACTACCTGTGTCAAAATCTCTGCTTTCTGTCAGTGAATGCATACATTCATGGACGGGGACATCGTGTCCTGATCATATCATAATCACAGGCTGAGCATTTGTTACAATGTATCACTGGGCAAGAATATGTCTAGACTAGATACAGTTGTAGCAAACCTGTCATCCATCTTAAAGGGACCCTAACCGTAAGGTCACCCCTCTGTATATAAATGTCTCTGGAGGGTCTCGGCACTTCAGGTAGGGGAGGTCTCGACTTCCAGTCCTCTGAAGTGGCTGATAACAGAGGACACATGTAGCTGGTATTGTCTGCAGAACAAACACCAAAATCATGGACTTTAGGTCTGGTGATAATTACCCCTTTGTCACATAAGGAAGATCAGATCTTTGGTGACAACTTTACCTGGTGCAAAGTGTAAAATTCTGGGTGATTCACAGCAATGAAGCTGAACATTACGAGCGTCTATAGAGCCCGAATTAACCCCTCAACCCCCAGCAAATCCAGGAAGATCTGCAGTATAGTAACACCCGAATGACTACGTGCAGAATCGGCTCCAGTATATAGCCCTGTATAACCGGACGCACCAGTATATAGAATGTTATAGACATGAAGCCTTCTCAAGATCTACACTGTAAATAACTTAAAGACTTCATAAAAGAAGTGAACTTTGCCTTTACCTTTTATTTACCTGCATCATTATCACAGAATATTCCAGAAGAAGATAAGAATGTAATCTGTAAAACAATATAACTACTACAATACTGCTCCTATGTACAAGAATATAACTACTACAATACTGCTCCTATGTACAAGAATATAACTACTACAATACTGCCTCCTATGTACAAGAATATAACTACTATAATACAGCTCCTACGTACAAGAATATAACTACTATAATACTGCTCCTATGTACAAAAATATAACTACTATAATACTGCTCCTATGTACAAGAATATAAATACTATAATACTGCCTCCTATGTACAAGAATATAACTACTATAATACTGCCTCCTATGTACAAAAATATAACTACTATAATACTGTTCCTATGTACAAGAATATAACTACTATAATACTGCCCCTATGTACAAGAATATAACTACTATACTACTGCTCCTATGTACAGGAATATAACTACTATAATACTGCTCCTATGTACAAGACTATAACTACTATAATACTGCTCCTATGTACAGGAATATAACTACTATAATAGTGCTCCTATGTACAAGAATATAACTACTGTAATACTGTCTCCTATGTACCAGAATATAACTACTATAATACTGCCTCCTATGTACAGGTATATAACTACTATAATACTGCTCCTATGTACAAGAATATAACTACTGTAATACTGTCTCCTATGTACCAGAATATAACTACTATAATACTGCCTCCTATGTACAGGTATATAACTACTATAATACTGCCTCCTATGTACAAGAATATAACTACTATAATACTGCTCCTATGTACAAGAATATAACTACTATAATACTGCTCCTATGTACAAGAACATAACTACTATAATACTGCTCCTATGTACAAGAATATATCTACTATAATACTGCTCCTATGTACAAGAATATAACTACTATAATACTACCTCCTATGTACAAGAATATAACTACTATAATACTGCTCCTATGTACAAGAATATAACTACTATAATACTGCCTCCTATATACAAGAATATAACTACTATATTACTGCCTCTTTTCTTTACCCATTTTTGCCCATCATTGACCCGTCGCACCCTCTTGTCTCGCCCTTCAGCTAACACTCACTGTCACGCGGATCATATTACTGGGACGGGGGTGCTGAAGAAGTTGGTGCCCGGGTGTAAGAGCATCATCTCTAAGGACAGCGGGGCCCTGGCAGACATCCTCATACAGGAGGGAGACACCATTAAGTTTGGCAAATATGTAAGTGTGGGAGATCAGGCCCGGAGCAGGACCAGAGCAGATACGGGGTCATGACCTGGCGTCTTGTATCTTCCTGCATTCTGATTGGATGCTAGAAATGTTCAATCAACCGGAATTCGCCATCTTGTCTTATTAGGGGACACTTCTCTATGGTTCTGAAATTTGATTATTTATAGTTTTTTATTTTTATCTGAGATAGAATTCCATTTTTTACATGTGATATTCAGAAAGTTTGGAAAGTCTTATTTTCTGCTGATGTCAAATTAATTTTCTTCTCTGTCCACAACCGAAGTTAAAGTCAATAAATTCTTCTCGCTACCATTTGGAGTTGACAATCTTGACCTCTGCTCTTCTGTAGCCGTGTCACCGTCATCTCCCCTCCCACAATGCATTGCTCTCGGGTAACAGGAAATCTGCAGAATTTCACTTTGGATGTGAACAGAGAATAAAACATTGTGACTGTAAATCCACATAATGTGCCTTAAATGTGTCGGCTTTCTTTTTAAAGGGGTTCTCCAACACGTTATCCTCAGGGCCGGTGCAAGGATTTTTGCCGCCCTAGGCAAAAGAAAAGTTTGCCGCCCCCCCCCCCCCCTTAACTAACGCCAGTTCTCTCTCCCCCCCCCCCTTGTCATTCTCTCCCCCCTCTTGCCATTCTTCACACTCCCCCCCCCCCCTCCTTGTCATTCCCTTTCTCCCTCTTGTCATTCTCTCTCCCCTTGTCATTCTCCCCCTCTCCCCTTGTTATTCTCCCCCTCTCCCCTTGTCATTCTCCCCCCCCCTCCTTTGTCATTCTCCCCCTCTCCCCTTCTTGGTAATTCACCCCTCTCCCCTCCTTTGTCATTCTCCCCTCTCCTTTGTCATTCTCCCCTCTCCCCTCCTTTGTCATTCTCCCCCCTCCTTTGTCATTCTCCCCTCTCCCCTCCTTTGTCATTCTCCCCTCTCCCTCCTTTGTCATTCTCCCCTCTCCCTCCTTTGTCATTCTCCCCTCTCCTCCTTTGTCATTCTCCCCTCTCCTCCTTTGTCATTCTCCCCTCTCCCTTCTTTGTCATTCTCCCCTCTCCCCTTCTTGGTAATTCACCCCTTCTTTGTCATTCCCCCCTTACCTCTAGTGTAGCGGCCGAGCTCTTTATGCTGCACGGGTACAGGAGCTTTAGTTTCCTGTACCCGAGGGGACTGACATGAAGTGCACATTGTGTGCGCACTTCATGTCAGTCCGGCCGGGTACAGGAGACAGATGGACCTTAAACAGCTCGGCCACACTACAATAAGGAACTGACAGAAGGGAGCGCTGAGCGCTTCCCTCCTGTCAGCTCCTCTCTTCATGCTGCGCCCGGGCAGTGCGTGCTCATGGACGCACCAGCCCGGGCAGTGCTGCAGCCGCCTGAGGCTCTATACAGAGCGCTCGGGCGGCTGCAGCATGAGGCAGGGCCGGCGCTACTAGCAGCGCCCCTTCCCAAGGGGCGCTCTACGCGGCTGCCTATTCCGCGTATAGGACGCGCCGGCCCTGGTTATCCTTAGGATGGACCCTCCATGTGAGGTCGTTGGGTCATCCAGTCCCTGGTCAATCAGCACATTTTAAGAAGCCCTTTCATTTGCCCGATCTTGATTTGTAGGGTGTTAATATTTTTGCAACCTCCAGTTCCGTCTCTGCAGAGGTGATGACTCTGTGTTTTTCCTCTGCAGACTCTAGAGGCGCGGTCCACCCCAGGACACACAGACGGCTGCCTGACGTACGTGCTGAATGATAAAAGCATGGCCTTCACCGGCGATGCCCTGCTCATCAGAGGCTGTGGGCGCACTGACTTCCAGCAGGGTAGGTCCTGCCCGGCGGCCCACGGTGCTTCTCCGCTGCCCGGCCGCCCGCGGTGCTTCTCCGCTGCCGTGCCGCCCCCGGTGCTTCTCCGCTGCCCTGCCGCCCCCGGTGCTTCTCCGCTTCCCTGCCGCCCCCGGTGCTTCTCCGCTTCCCTGCCGCCCGCGGTGCTTCTCCGCTGCCCTGCCGCCCGCGGTGCTTCTCCGCTGCCCTGCCGCCCGCGGTGCTTCTCCGCTGCCCTGCCGCCCGCGGTGCTTCTCCGATGCCCGGCCGCCCGCGGTGCTTCTCCAAGAGCCCGGCCGCCCGCGGTGCTTCTCCAAGAGCCCGGCCGCCCGCGGTGCTTCTCCAAGAGCCCGGCCGCCCGCGGTGCTTCTCCAAGAGCCCGGCCGCCCTCGGTGCTTTTCTGATGCCCTGCCGCCTATTACTTCCAGGTTCCACACTTAAAATCTGATTTATTTGCAGGCTGCCCCAACACCCTGTATCATTCCGTCCACAGCAAGATCTTCACCCTGCCTGACAGCTGCACCCTGTACCCCGGGCATGATTACACGGGTGAGTCCGGCCACCCATTGGATGCCATTTATAGAGCTGTCGTGTAGTCACAGGGTCGCCCAGGCTTCGGCACAGTCCCTGCTGTCTCCTTCAGCTGCTCCTGTATCTGATCCTTCTCTGCCGCTGCAGGTCAGACTGTGACCACCGTGGAGGAGGAGAAGCGTCTGAACCCTCGACTGACCAAGAGTGAAGCAGAGTTTGTGAACATCATGAATAATCTGAACCTGCCAAAGCCTAAGCAGATCGGTGAGGACTTCTCTCCACCACATCCACCCAGCACTGTCACAGGATAGGACACGTCTGAGATTTCTTCTCCCAAGACATAAGCGTTACCAGACGTGTCTGTTAGCTGCTTATCTCTATCACCTGCATGTCTTCTGCACTGCCATATAGTACTGTACAGTATGCTGTATGTGACAGATATTCTCACTAGAAACAATCCTTCTAAGTGGAGTATGCAGAGTGATCACAATATGTCACTATGACTTACAATTACTCCTATACTGCCTGCAGTACACAGGGTGACCACAGGATGTCACTATGACTTACACAATTACTCCTAAACTGCCTGCAGTACACAGGGTGACCACAGAATGTCACTATGACTTACACAATTACTCCTAAACTGTCTGCAGTACACAGGGTGACCACAGAATGTCACTATGACTTACACAATTACTCTTAATACTGTCTGCAGTACACAGGGTGACCACAGGATGTCGCTATGACTTACACAATTACTCCTATACTGCCTGCAGTACACAGGGTGACCACAGGATGTCGCTATGACTTACACAATTACTCCTATACTGCCTGCAGTACACAGGGTGACCACAGGATGTCGCTATGACTTACACAATTACTCCCATACTGACTGTAGTACACAGGGTGACCACAGGATGTCGCTATGACTTACACAATTACTCCTATACTGCCTGCAGTACACAGGGTGACCACAAGATGTCACTATGGCGTATACAATTACTCCCATTCTGCCTGCAGTGCACAGGGTGACCACAGAATGTCGCTATGACTTACACAATTATTCCAATACTGTCTGCAGTACACAGGGTGACCACAGGATGTCGCTATGACTTACACAATTACTCCCATACTGCCTGCAGTACACAGGGTGACCACAGGATGTCGCTATGACTTACACAATCATTCCAATACTACCTGCAGTACACAGGGTGACCAAAAGATTTTACAGGGTGACCAAAACTCCCAATTACTGTCTGCATTATACAGGGCGGCCAACAGGTGCCACTAAAACTCACACTATAAGGGCTCATGCACATAACCTGTATTTGGTATCTGTGCCTGTAGTACACTGGACCACAAGATGCCACTATAACTCAATTACTGTCTGCAGTACTAGGGCTAACCACCAGGTGCAGCCAGGACACCATTACTCCTACACTGTCCGCAGCACACCAGAGGCCTCTATGACTGACAGCCTGTCTGCAGTACACACGATGACCACCAGATGTCACTACTAACTCTCCCATCAGCAGCCATGATTATGAGACACGTTTTGGCACCATGCGTGTAAGACCTAATGTAAGATCTGTCTCTTCTCTCTAGATATCGCAGTTCCAGCAAACTTAAAATGCGGCATTCAGGATGACTGATGACATTATCGCCCCAACACCAGTCAAATCTGTTTAGAAGTTTCTTGACTTACCTTGAAGAATCACAAGTTTTGGATAATTTTTTTATTGAATGACATGATTGTGCTCGTCGTGTGCAGCTGAGATATCGGAGGGATGTATACCACACCATAGATGTATATATGTATACTTGCACACCGCCCTTTTATGTACAGTATATATGTATTCTGCACTATCAATGTATACATATATACTAAGATGGTGCACCATACAAGCAATGTATATATGTATACTGCACCATCTACGTATGTGTGTTTACTGCGCCATTAAAGTGCATTTTGTTGGAGAATTTCCCCTTTAAATCTGTAGATAAAGTCCAGTCTCCTTTCGCCTGATTTTCCACATTTGCGGAGATATACAGAGATCGTGGCAGGAACAGAAGGGACGCAACACAAGCAGCTATGTTTTGGTCCAAGCTCAGTATCTTCTCTGTCTAATAGCTCGCAACCCGTTTATTTTCTGAAAACCTTCCCCATAAAGTAACCAATCATCTTCATACCCATCGTACTGCGGCAGAACTCTGCCAATCACAATGAAATGGTTAATTTCACGTGCACCTATTTCAGCGATGTATGAACACATTAATCACGTGTATAAGCTGGAGGCCAGCCCCTCATACTCTTATCTGCTGCCCTTTACTAGAAGCCGGCTCAGATTGGCGTAGTCCGGTCTCGTCTATTGTTTTCCTGGAGGAGATGTACACAGGTGACCCTCTCAGTTTGGATGGGTTCACATCACGTTTTTGCCCTAAAAGCGTAGTACACTATGCACAGGGATGGGGGGCTTCTTCTCTTTACCCCATTCCTGAACCCACCTCCAACTTCTCTATGGTTCATCGTGAGGCCTTCTTATTGAGATGGGGATGAACGATACATCTCTTAGTAGACATCCTCTTCTGTCATCCAGATTCCCTGTGCTGGGTTTATTTGTCTGGTAACGTTACATACGTTTAAACACATAGGCATAAGGCACTTCAAGAACTGAAATAGTAAGTACAATAGAACTAAAACTGTAAAAGTCTGGATTGCAGAATGAAGTAATCCAGATATCCATCCCCCAATGCCCCTAAACCAGTTGACTGGATTTAGCCATGAGAATGTATCGGACCACCGGCTCTCGGCGCGCCTTCCTCCACCGTTCCTTCATTTTCTCCGATCTCTGGAGATCTACCTTGACCCTTAGGATCTATGTAACAGGTGGGGCCAATGACCTGATGGCAGATGCCACCTTGTGTAGCTGTGCTTAGTCCAACACTGGTTGGTGAACAATACAATTTGTTGAACAATATTAGTTTGATTTATCGCCCAAAAAAATCTGATTAGTGGGAACATCTCAGACGTCACCAAACTCAACCAGTTTATCCCCCGTCTGCATAACCATAGGGCAAAGACAGTAGAATCTATTAGTCGCGCTCATGTAGATGAGATGGGGCTTCACGTTAGGTCAGGGCCTATTATCTGCTGCCCTCATGTAGATTGTTCAGGAACTCGTTAATAAGGCAATTCTTTGTGGGGGACAATAAAGGTGGCAATAATTAAGCAGGTGATCGTACAGGACCCCCTAGTCCCAAAAGAAATCCATTTATATACAAAATGACCACAATCTATACATACCTGGGGGGTAATTCTAACAAGACCAGCATTGAGGATGACAATACCGCTGCAGGGAACGGAGCGTCTTCGGTATTCTCTCCCATGGGGCTGTGATGCTGCAAACAGCTATTTAGAACCTCCTGGGTCTTCTCCTGTTCCATAAGGGCCTGTCTCATTACATAGATTGGTATCTCCTGAGCAAAACAAAAAATTGTACTGCCGTTAGGAGTCATGTAAAGTCCTGGGCAAACGCCCACATTGGACCGCGGCACTATCCCCACAGCGAGGAGCACAAGCAAAACAAACCTTCACTGGAACCTCTATGTCCCACACCTTCAGGTTAGAGATATTCACTCTCTTCTACACTCCATCCACGTCTCCATACTGGTGAAACACGTTAAGTCATCCACCTGGGCTCAAAGAGAAAACCAGTATACAAGGTGGAGAACAGTCGAGAATAGTCTAAGATGAAACTGGTGAATCTGTGCAGATCCATCAATCTGACCCTTTCACTGAAGTGGACACTACTCGGTGATAAGTCACAAACGTATTGCCCCGAACTCCCATCAGATGTTCATTGATGGTTACACAGGTGGCAACTAGTCCTTAAGGTCGTAAAGGATCGAGGCTGGCATGGCTCGGCTTCAGGATCACCTTGCTGTGGTTGGCATGAATCCAAGAGGCTTTACAGACGTCTCTGTGGTGAGGGGGAGTTAATATGGACCGCCATTATCTGGCTAAGTCCCAGACTGTAACCACTGAGTAACCGCTGGTGTTATGTCTGGTCAGTCCATGACTCTGACCGGTCGAGCTCCCTGACTCAGTTTTTGTAGTCAACATCTGTGGGGGCAGTCTGTTTTTCTCATTTCGAAATGCTAAGAAAACAGCTAGAATGTCACAATGATCAGAGCAAACCCCTCCGTAGAGTGCGTGAAAGGCTTCGCTGAGGCAGCCTTACCCAGAAATCTGCTCAGAGACAGCCGATCATGAAAGTGTAAGACTCCAGACTCTATTTACCACGGTTTTAAGGCATTTCCATGAGTGGCGGCCCCTGATCGCCAGCAGCAGATCTTGTAGCAATCATTGCCTCCCAGGCTCAAGGCACCACGTTTTGTTGGAGAAGTTTCCCTCTAAGTTTGTAGATAAAGACTACTGTCTCCTTTCGCCTGATGTTCCAGATTTCTGGCGGAAAAAAAATGGAAAATGGAAGTTACTCCGTGTGCGATCCATTTCTGTATGTCCATATTTCCGTTCCGCAAAAAAATAGAATATGTCCTATTATTGTCCGCATTACGTAGAAGGATAGGACTGTTCTATTAGAGGCCGGCTGTTCTGTTCCGCAAAATACAGAATGCGCACGGACGTGTATGTGTATTTTTTGCAGATCCATTTTTTCGGACCGCAAAATACATACGGTCGTGTGCATGAGGCCTTACAGCGATCACCGTAGTGAAAGACGAGACTCAACACAAACAGTTATATTTGGATCCAAGCTCAGAATCTTCTCTGTCTAATAACTCGCAACCTGTTTATTTGTGAAAACAAAAAGTAACCAATCATCTTCATACCCGTCGTACTGCGGCAGAAATCACAATGAAATGGTTAATTTCACGTGCACATATTTCAGCGATGTATGAACACACTAATTACGTGTATAAGCTGGAGGCTAGCCCCTCATACTCTTATCTGCTACCCATAAGCCCCACTGTTCTGGCATCCAGGAGACGCACGCAGGGGACCTGCTCAGACCTTCTCTGCAATGAACTTTAATCGTATTTCCATTGGTAAAGCAGGGACATCCTTTCTGGCCTGGATTTACTATCACAATATGTAAACAACACCACCTATGTATGTGTGTATACCGCACCATGTACTGTATGTGTGTATACCGCACCATGTACTGTATGTGTGTATACCGCACCATGTACTGTATGTGTGTATACCGCACCATGTACTGTATATGTGTATACCACACCATGTACTGTATGTGTGTATACCACACCATGTACTGTATGTGTGTATACCGCACCATGTACTGTATGTGTGTATACCGTATCACCTATGTATGTGTGTATACCGTATCACCTATGTATGTGTGTATACCACACCATGAGCTGTATGAGTGTATACCGCACCATGTACTATATGTGTGTATACCGCACCATGTACTGTATGTGTGTATACCGCACCATGTACTGTATGTGTGTATACCGCACCATGTACTGTATGTGTGTATACCGCACCATGTACTGTATGTGTGTATACCGCACCATGTACTGTATGTGTGTATACCGCACCATGTACTGTATGTGTGTATACCGCACCATGTACTGTATGTGTGTATACCGCACCATGTACTGTATGTGTGTATACCGCACCATGTACTGTATGTGTGTATACCGCACCATGTACTGTATGTGTGTATACCGCACCATGTACTGTATGTGTGTATACCGCACCATGTACTGTATGTGTGTATACCGTATCATGTACTGTATGTGTGTATACCGCACCATGTACTGTATGTGTGTATACCGCACCATGTACTGTATGTGTGTATACCGCACCATGTACTGTATGTGTGTATACCGCACCATGTACTGTATGTGTGTATACCGCACCATGTACTGTATGTGTGTATACCGCACCATGTACTGTATGTGTGTATACCGCACCATGTACTGTATGTGTGTATACCGCACCATGTACTGTATGTGTGTATACCGCACCATGTACTGTATGTGTGTATACCGCACCATGTACTGTATGTGTGTATACCGCACCATGTACTGTATGTGTGTATACCGCACCATGTACTGTATGTGTGTATACCGCACCATGTACTGTATGTGTGTATACCGCACCATGTACTGTATGTGTGTATACCGCACCATGTATGTATGTGTGTATACCGCACCATGTACTGTATGTGTGTATACCGTATCACCTATGTATGTGTGTATACCGCACCATGTACTGTATGTGTGTATACCGCACCATGTATGTATGTGTGTATACCGCACCATGTACTGTATGTGTGTATACCGCACCATGTACTGTATGTGTGTATACCGCACCATGTACTGTATGTGTGTATACCGCACCATGTACTGTATGTGTGTATACCGCACCATGTACTGTATGTGTGTATACCGCACCATGTACTGTATGTGTGTATACCGCACCATGTACTGTATGTGTGTATACCGCACCATGTACTGTATGTGTGTATACCGCACCATGTACTGTATGTGTGTATACCGCACCATGTACTGTATGTGTGTATACCGCACCATGTACTGTATGTGTGTATACCGCACCATGTACTGTATGTGTGTATACCGCACCATGTACTGTATGTGTGTATACCGCACCATGTACTGTATGTGTGTATACCGCACCATGTACTGTATGTGTGTATACCGCACCATGTACTGTATGTGTGTATACCGCACCATGTACTGTATGTGTGTATACCGCACCATGTATGTATGTGTGTATACCGCACCATGTACTGTATGTGTGTATACCGCACCATGTATGTATGTGTGTATACCGTATCACCTACTGTATGTGTGTATACTGTATCACCTATGTATGTGTGTATACCGCACCATCTATGTATGTGTGTATACCGTATCACCTATGTATGTGTGTATACTGTATACCTATGTATGTGTGTATACCGTATCACCTATGTATGTGTGTATACCGCACCATCTACTGTATGTGTGTATACCGCACCATGTACTGTATGTGTGTATACCGCACCATGTATGTATGTGTGTATACCGCACCATCTACTGTATGTGTGTATACCGTACCATGTACTGTATGTGTGTATACCGCACCATGTACTGTATGTGTGTATACCACACCATGTACTGTATGTGTGTATACCGTATCACGTATGTATGTGTGTATACCGCACCATGTACTGTATGTGTGTATACCACACCATGTACTGTATGTGTGTATACCGCACCATGTACTGTATGTGTGTATACCGTACCATCTATGTATGTGTGTATACCGCACCATGTACTGTATGTGTGTATACCGCACCATGTATGTATGTGTGTATACCGCACCATGTATGTATGTGTGTATACCGCACCATGTACTGTATGTGTGTATACCGTATCACCTATGTATGTGTGTATACCGTACCATGTACTGTATGTGTGTATACCGCACCATGTATGTATGTGTGTATACCGCACCATGTATGTATGTGTGTATACCGCACCATCTATGTATGTGTGTATACCGCACCATGTACTGTATGTGTGTATACCGTACAATCTATGTATGTGTGTATACCGCACCATCTATGTATGTGTGTATACCGCACCATGTACTGTATGTGTGTATACCGCACCATGTACTGTATGTGTGTATACTGTATCACCTATGTAGGTGTGTATACCGCACCATCTATGTATGTGTGTATACCGCACCATGTACTGTATTCGTGTATACCGCACCATGTACTGTATGTGTGTATACCGCACCATGTACTGTATGTGTGTATACCGCACCATCTATGTATGTGTGTATACCGTATCCCCCATGTTTGTATATATGCTCCACCATCTATGTAGGTGTGTATACCGCACCATCCATGTATATATGTAAATGATTATTCCTCCAGTAAAGCACTGATTATCCCACTTATCGCCTCTGATTGATCACTGCAGTATCTACTGACATCAAACACACAGGGTAATACAGCACCACGCCCCTTTTATATCAGTGATGTCTCTTCCGATGTAGACGCTCTTTTTCCTCATCTTCTCCACTCAGGCCAGACCGCCATGATGATTTTTCCAGCTGCGTCTCATCTCTGCAGAAGACACAGATATCTTAGGTTCCTCGCTTTCCATCATCCTCCCCACCCTAAAGCCCAAGAGTGTTATCCTGCTGCCCCCCCACAAATACTATACTGCAGAAACTGTAGTGCCATACAGATAGCCCTACATAGTAACAGTACTACTAAAAGTCCTACCAACAGTAATCATTTCCCCAAGATTGCCCCCATCAGTAGTAGTGTCCTCCATATTATTCCCAATGATAATGCCCCCATAGTACCCACAGAAGAAAAAATTCTCTACATAGTGTCCCAGTAGTTATAATGTCCCCCTATTGTACCCCTGGAAGTTAAAATTCCCTCCTATAGTGTCCCAGTAGTTATAATATCCTCCTATACTACCCAAGTAGTTAAAATACCCTCCTAAACCATCTCTCTGTAGTACCCCCCGTAGTTATAATATCCTTGTGTACTGCTCTAGTAGTTGTAACGCCCCTATAGTGCCCTCAGTAGTTATAACACCCCATATAGTGCCCCAGTAGTTATTATGCACTCCTATAGTGCTTCAGTAATTATAATACCCTCCTATAGTACCGCCAGTAGTTACAATGCCCCCTGTAGTGCTCCCAGTAGTTATAACATCCCCCTATAGTGCCCCAATAGTTATAATACACTCCTATAGTACCGCCAGTAGTTACAATGCCCCCTGTAGTGCTCCCAGTAGTTATAACGTCCCCCTATAGTGCGCCAGTAGTTATAATACCCCCGAAAGTACCGCCAGTAGTTACAATGCCCCCTGTAGTGCTCCCAGTAGTTATAACATCCCCCTATAGTGCGCCAGTAGTTATAATACACTCCTATAGTACCGCCAGTAGTTACAATGCCCTCTGTAGTGCTCCCAGTAATTATAACATCCCCTATAGTGCCCCAATAGTTATAATACCCTCCTATAGTACCGCCAGTAGTTACAATGCCCCCTGTAGTGCTCCCAGTAGATATAACATCCCCCTATAGTGCCCCAATAGTTATAATACACTCCTATAGTAGCCCCAGTAGTTACAATGCCCCCTGTAGTGCTCCCAGTAGTTATAACGTCCCCCTATAGTGCGCCAGTAGTAATAATACACCCTATAGTACCGCCAGTAGTTACAATGCCCCCTGTAGTGCTCCCAGTAGTTATAACATCCCCCTATAGTGCACCAGTAGTTATAATACACTCCTATAGTACCCCCAGTAGTTACAATGCCCCCTGTAGTGCTCCCAGTAGTCATAACATCCCCCTATAGTGCGCCAGTAGTTATAATACACTCCTATAGTAGCGCAAGTAGTTACAATGCTCCCTGTAGTGCTCCCAGTAGTCATAACATCCCCCTATAGTGCCCCAGTAGTTATAATACACTCCTATAGTAGCGCAAGTAGTTACAATGCCCCCTGTAGTGCTCCCAGTAGTCATAACGTCCCCCTATAGTGCCCCAGTAGTTATAATACACTCCTATAGTAGCGCAAGTAGTTACAATGCTCCCTGTAGTGCTCCTAGTAGTTAGAACACCCCCACAGTACCTCCAGTAGCTACAACACCCCCCCAGTAGCTCCAGTAGTTATAATGCCCCCCTATAATAACCCCAGTAGTTATAATGCCCTCCTATTGTGCTCCAGTAATTATAATACCCCCTGTTGGGCCCCCAATAATTATATTATTCACCTGACTTTTGCTCCATGCGCCGCCTGCGCTGTTGATATGTTCTAGCATTGGCTTGAGTCCTAAGAGGATGAACAGTAGTGTTGAGCGCGAATATTCGAAAAGCGAATTTTTTTAGCGAATATCGGCACTTCGCTAATTCGCGAATATTTCGAATATAGCGCTATAAATTCGCTATTTCGAATATTCGTTTTTTTGTTTTTTTTTGTTTTTTTTTTAGTTATATTTTTTTCTTTCCTACTTCCCAAAAGTAGTTCTTACTTGTCCTGAGGATTCCTGGCTTCCTGGCTGCTCTGGTCAGTGCCCGTTGCCGCTTCTGCCGACTTCAGTGCTCATGGAGCGTCCCCATCAGCGTCCCCATACTAAAATGTACTGTCGGATTTGAGGAATTACGTTGAAATCGCAATGCGATTAATTCAAGTTATATTAATCGAATTGCGATTACAACTTAGCACTGCTATCTTACATAGGCTAGAATTAACGAATATGGAGTATAGCTATGCACTAGCAGTGCTAAGTTGAAATCGCAATGCGAATACTTTAAGTTAAATTAATCGCATTGCGATTTCAACTTAGCACTGCTGCTATATTCCATATTCGTTAACTTCGTTAATTCTAGCAAGCTGACCCATTATA
The DNA here is from genome assembly GCA_033119425.1 of Bufotes viridis. NCBI lineage: Eukaryota > Metazoa > Chordata > Amphibia > Anura > Bufonidae > Bufotes > Bufotes viridis. The sequence goes on along the minus strand of CM065590.1, from coordinate 596,175,644 downwards.
AACCCAGCTCGAAGTTGAAATCGCAATGCGATTAATATAACTTGAATTAATCGCATTGCGATTTCAACGTAATTCCTCAAATCCGACAGTACATTTTAGTATATGGAGACGCTCCCATGGTGATGGGGACGCTCCATGAGCACAGAAGTTATGGTTGGCTTGGTAGAATTAGCGAATAGCGAATATGACGAATGTATTCGTCATATTCCTCAAAACGAAGATAACGAAGTATTCTACATCTTCGTTTTAGCTACCTATTCGTCTCGTCATCGTCAACTTCGCTATTCGCTAATTCTAGCAATCAAATAGGAAGGTTGACTTACCAGATAGCTGTAGTTAAATTCGCTATGCGATTTTTTTTTTTAATACAATAATTATATTACTTGATAAAATTATTATAAGTATTCTATTTATTAAAAAAAAAGAAAAACGCATAGCGAATTTAACACAGCTGTCTCGTATAGTCAACCTTCCTATTTGATTGCTAGAATTAGCGAAGTTGACGAATAGGTTGCTAAAACGAAGATGTAGAATACTTCGTTATCTTCGCTTTTGAGGAATAGACGAATACATTCGTCATATTCGTCATCCTCGCTAATTCTAGATATGAAACCAATAGGAAAGTAGCCTTAAGTACAAATCGCAATATGCGATTATTTAAATCGCATGTTAATCGCGATAACTAGAAAAAATGACGAATATTCGATTTCGACGAATATGAAACGAATATTCATTCGAATATTCGCGAATTTCGTCGAAATCGAATATGGCACCTGCCGCTCATCACTAATGAACAGCAGGAACTGGAGCCATTGATTCCCGTGCTCTGCCGCAGTATTCTCAGGATGGAGATACAGTTGTATATGCGGCAGCCCCTACATTCGGGGCCCCGCGGAGCCTTACTTTTCTCCTTCTCCCTGATCTGATCTCTGACTTCATCACAAATATTTTTCTGGTTAGTGGGGAGGGAAGAATATAGATCCAGGTACACACATATATATTATATATAGCTACGCGTTTCAGGCCAGTACAGCCCCTAGTCATGGGAGCAGTGAGCGCCTCCTGGTGGCAGCTGCAGGTAATGTGTATGACACTGTCCACATGGCGGTTGTGCAGGGAGTCGGAGTTTCACATTCTTCATTCTGCATAATTCTCCCCTCGCTGTCTGCTGGGAGTTGTAGTTAATCTTTATCAGTAGACGATAGAAAGAATCAGTTGATAATTATCCTCTTGCACCAGAGACCCCTGGTCAGACAGCGGCACAACAACCACTGATTGCTGTTAATTAAGGCTTCATTCACATGCGCATTTTGAAATCCTATCATCCCTAATAATATGACCGGGAGTCCAGCTGTGGACAACTCCGACTGAGGCTGAGGAGGCATCTGGTGCCGGAAATTTGGGATTATGTTCCCAACAGGCTACTAGCCCTTTAAATTTAAAGAGGGTGGCCACTTGAGTAGGACTGCTATGGGGTAACTGTGACTGGCACTGCTATGGGGTAACTGTGACTGGCACTGCTATGGGGTAACTGTGACTGGCACTGCTATGGGGGCAATGTTACCGGCACTGCTATGGGGGCAATGTTACCGGCACTGCTATTGGGGCAATGTTACCGACACTGCTATGGGGGCAATGTTACCGGCACTGCTATGGGGGCAATGTTACCGGCACTGCTATGGGGGCAATGTTACCGACACTGCTATGGGTGCAATGTTACCGGCACTGCTATGGGGGTAATGTTACCGGCACTGCTATGGGGGAAATGTTACCGGCACTGCTATGGGGGCAATGTTACCGACACTGCTATGGGGCAATGTTACCGGCACTGCTATGGGGGCAATGTTACCGGCACTGCTATGGGGGCAATGTTACCTGCACTGCTATGGGGGTAATGTTACCGGCACTGCTATGGGGGTAATGTTACCGGCACTGCTATGGGGGCAATGTTACTGGCACTGCTATGGGGGCAATGTTACAGGCACTGCTATGGGGGCAATGTTACCGACACTGCTATGGGGGAAATGTTACCGGCACTGCTATGGGGGCAATGTTACCGGCACTGCTATGGGGGCAATGTTACCGGCACTGCTATTAGGTCAATGTTACCGGCACTGCTATGAGGGCACTGCTATGAGGTCAATGTTACCGGCACTGCTATGAGGGCACTGCTATGAGGGCAATGTTACCGGCACTGCTATGGGGGCAATGTTACCGGCACTGCTATGAGGGCAATGTTACCGGCACTGCTATAGGGGCAATGTTACCGGCACTGCTATGGGGGCAATGTTACCGGCACTGCAATGGGGGCAATGTTACCGGCACTGCTATGAGGGCAATGTTACCGGCACTGCTATGGGGGCAATGTTACCGGCACTGCTATGAGGGCAATGTTACCGGCACTGCTATGAGGGCAATGTTACCGGCACTGCTATGGGGGCAATGTTACAGGCACTGCTATGGGGGCAATGTTACAGGCACTGCTATGGAGGCAATGTTACCGGCACTGATATGAGGGAAATGTTACCGGCACTGCTATGGGGGCAATGTTACCGACACTGCTATGAGGGCAATGTTACCGGCACTGCTATGGGGGCAATGTTACCGGCACTGCTATGGGAGTAATGTTACCGGCACTGCTATGGAGGCAATGTTACCGGTACTGCAATGGGTGCAATGTTACCGGCACTGCTATGAGGGCAATGTTACCGCCACTGCTATGGGGGCAATGTTACCGGCACTGCTATGGGGGCAATGTTACCGGCACTGCTATGGGGGCAATGTTACCGGCACTGCTATGGGGGCAATGCTACCGGCACTGCTATGGGGGCAATGTTACCGACACTGCTATGGGGCAATGTTACCGGCACTGCTATGGGGGCAATGTTACCGGCACTGCTATGGGGGCAATGTTACCGGCACTGCTATGGGGGCAATGTTACCGGCACTGCTATGGGGGCAATGTTACCGGCACTGCTATGGGGGCAATGTTACCGGCACTGCTATGGGGGCAATGTTACAGGCACTGCTATGGGGGCAATGTTACCGGCACTGCTATGGGGAAATGTTACCGGCACTGCTATGGGGGCAATGTTACCGGCACTGCTATGGGTGCAATGTTACCGGCACTGCTATGAGGTCAATGTTACCGGCACTGCTATGAGGGCACTGCTATGAGGGCAATGTTACCGGCACTGCTATGGGGGGCAATGTTACCGGCACTGCTATGAGGGCAATGATACCGGCGCTGCTATGGGGGCAATGTTACCGGCACTGCTATGGGGGCAATGTTACCGGCACTGCTATAGGGGCAATGTTACCGGCACTGCTATGGGGGCAATGTTACCGGCACTGCAATGAGGGCAATGTTACCGGCACTGCTATGAGGGCAATGTTACCGGCACTGCTATGGGGGCAATGTTACCGGCACTGCTATGAGGGCAATGTTACCGGCACTGCTATGGGGGCAATGTTACCGGCCCTGCTATGGGGGCAATGTTACAGGCACTGCTATGGGGGCAATGTTACAGGCACTGCTATGGAGGCAATGTTACCGGCACTGATATGAGGGAAATGTTACCGGCACTGCTATGGGGGCAATGTTACTGACACTGCTATGAGGGCAATGTTACCGGCACTGCTATGAGGGCAATGTTACCGGCACTGCTATGAGGGCAATGTTACCGGCACTGCTATGGAGGCAATGTTACCGGTACTGCAATGGGTGCAATGTTACCGGCACTGCTATGAGGGCAATGTTACCGCCACTGCTATGGGGGCAATGTTACCGGCACTGCTATGGGGGCAATGTTACCGGCACTGCTATGGGGGCAATGTTACCGGCACTGCTATGGGGAAAATGTTACCGGCACTGCTATGGGTGCAATGTTACCGGCACTGCTATGAGGGCAATGTTACCGGCACTGCTATGAGGGCAATGTTACCGGCACTACTATGGGGGCAATGTTACCGGCACTGCTATGGGGGCAATGTTACCGGCACTGCTATGAGGGCAATGTTACCGGCACTGCTATGAGGGCAATGTTACCGGCACTGCTATGGGGGCAATGTTACCAGCACTGCTATGGGGGCAATGTTACCGGCACTGCTATGGGGGCAATGTTACCGGCACTGCTATGGGGGCAATGTTACCGGCACTGCTATGGGGGCAATGTTACCGGCACTGCTATGGGGGCAATGTTACCGGCACTGCTATGGGGGCAATGTTACCGGCACTGCTATGGGGGCAATGTTACCGGCACTGCTATGGGGGCAATGTTACAGGCACTGCTATGGGGGCAATGTTACCGGCACTGCTATGAGGGCAATGTTACCGGCACTGCTATGGGGCAATGTTACCGGCACTGCTATGGGGGCAATGTTACCGGCACTGCTATGGAGGCAATGTTACCGGCACTGCTATGGGGGCAATGTTACCCGCACTGCTATGGGGGTAATGTTACCGGCACTGCTATGGGGGTAATGTTACCGGCACTGCTATGGGGGCAATGTTACTGACACTGCTATGGGGGCAATGTTACCGGCACTGCTATGGGGGTAATGTTACTGACACTGCTATGGGGGCAATGTTACCGGCACTGCTCTGGGGGTAATGTTACCGGCACTGCTATGGGGGTAATGTTACTGACACTGCTATGGGGGCAATGTTACCGGCACTGCTATGGGGGTAATGTTACCGGCACTGCTATGGGGGCACTGTGAAACATTTTTTAACCTCCTCCCCATCACCTTCCTCTTTCTTGTGCTCAAGCATGTGACTGTGGACGTCTTCTAACCCAATTATTCATCTGATGCCCTCTGCAGATTTTCTGTGACCGCCCCCGCACCCCCCCCCCTCAACCCCCCCCATTTAGATTCCTTCTGGTGGCACAAGACGGACAGCACCCAAATATTCTCATCCGTTCCCACGCTCGTTACATACACGGTTGTCGGTTATTGTTTTTTTTTTAACACCTTTACTGCCCTGGCGACAGGTTCTACTTAACCCTTTCAGAGCTTAGCCACTGGTATAATCAGTATCAGTTGTAAATACCTGGAGAGCCCCTTTTGTAAAACTCTTTCTGCTGCCACCAGGGGGCGCTGACAGCATAGGGATTTATCATTGTGGGAAGCGCTATACAACGATCGCCCTCTAGTGGTGGCTGCAGAGAATTGTATCCTGCAGCTCTAGGGCTATGAGATGGGAAGCAGAGAATTGTAAACATATTTTCCTGCCTAAAGCAATGTCCAAAACCACCTCCATTAACCCCTGCACTATCCAAAACCACCTCCATTAACCCCTGCACTATCCGAAACCACCTCCATTATCCCCTACGCTATCCAGAACCACCTCTATAAACCTCTACACTATCCAAAACCACCTCTATAAACCCCTGGACTATCTGAAGCCACGTCCATTATCCTCTACACTATCCGAAACCACCTCTATTATCCCCTACGCTATCCAGAACCACCTCTATAAACCTCTACACTATCCAATACCACCTCCATTAACCCCTGCACTATCCGAAACTACCTCCATTATCCCCTACGCTATCCAGAACCACCTCTATAAACCCCTGGACTATCTGAAACCACGTCCATTATCCCCTACACCAGTGATGGGCAACGTGCGGCTCTCCAGCTGTTGCAGAACTACAACTCCCAGCATGCAAAGCCTGTCTATAGCTATCAGCCTACTGCAGGGCATGGTGGGAGTTGTAGTTTAGCAACAGCTGGAGAGCCGCACTTTGCCCATCACTGCCCTACACTATCCGAAACCACCTCCATTAACCCCTGCACTATCCGAAACCACCTACATTAACCCTGCACTATCCGAAACCACCTCCATTAACCCTGCACTATCCGAAACCACCTCCATTAACCCTGCACTATCCGAAACCACCTCCATTATCCCCTACGCTATCCAGGACCACCTCTATAAACCTCTACACTATCCAAAACCACCTCCATAAACCCCTGGACAATCTGAAGCCACGCCCATTATCCTCTACACCAGGCATGGCCAACCTGCGGCTCTCCAGCTGTTGTAAAACTCCCACCATGCCCTGCTGTAGGCTGATAGCTGTAGACTGTCCAGGCATGATGGGAGTTGTAGTTTTGCAACAGCTGGAGAGCCTCAGGTTGGCCATCCCTGCTCTAGTCTACACTATCCGAAACTACCTCCGTTATTCCCTGAAATATCTGAAACCACCTCCATTATTCTCTACACTATCCGAAACCACCTCCATTAACCCCTGCACTATCCGAAACCACCTCCATTAACCCCTGCACTATCCGAAACCACCTCCATTAACCCCTGCACTATCCGAAACCACCTCCATTAACCCCTGCACTATCCGAAACCACCTCCATTAACCCCTGCACTATCCAAAACCACCTCCATTAACCCCTGCACTATCCGAAACCACCTCCATTAACCACTGCAATATCCGAAACCACGTCCATTAACCCCTGCAGTATCCAAAACCAACTCTATTAACCCCTGCACTATCTGAAACCACCTCCATTAACCCCTGCACTATCCGAAACCACCTCCATTAACCCCTACACTATAAAAAAAAAAACTCCATTAACCCCTACACTATCCAAAACCACCTGCATTAACCCCTAAACTATCCGAAACCACCTCCATTAAACCCTGAACTATGCCAGGCTCTATCAGGCAATGCATATTTCAGCAATATACTGCCATAGAAGGCAGCATGACACGGAGAGTCCACATCACTGCAGTATGGGACGTGGACCTCTGTGCAGCTGCATTATATAACGGAGCTGTTGTCTGAGACAGCGCCGCTCCTGTCTGTGTCTGGTATTGCAGGAGTTTGGACACTGACTGACTGGGGCCTCCATCACTGAAGCATACTCTAACAATCATGGAGTCCATGGAGTGGGAGCCCTCACTGCGGCCTGAGCGGCTCGGATATAATAATAATTCCCATTTAAAGCTTTACAGCTGCGACCTCCATCAGCGCATCACCGCGTACACAAGAAAGTTCCTGAAATATACGGCGGCTGATCAAACACTTCATACATCTGCTGCCCATTAGTGGCGGTGGAACGGACAGGGCGACCTGAAGAGGACACGAACTTATGTTCTGCACATAGACATTAGGGATATTTTTAACTTGAAACATATTTCAGGCCGATTACTGACAGAATCCATGTGGATCATTAACATCAGAACAAAATGTAGCCTGAAAGGGTGTGTCCTCTACATATTCATATAGTACAGCTGATATTTATGTATATCACTTAAAATAGTGACTCACTGCTTACATACATTACATTACCTATCCTGTACTGATCCTGAGTTACATCCTGTATTATACTCCAGAGCTGCACTCACTATTCTGCTGGTGCAGTCACTGTGTACATACATTACTTATCCTGTACTGATCCTGAGTTACATCCTGTATTATACTCCAGAGCTGCACTCACTATTCTGCTGGTGCAGTCACTGTGCACATACATTACTTATCCTGCACTGATCCTGAGTTACATCCTGTATTATACTCCAGAGCTGCACTCACTATTCTGCTGGTGCAGTCACTGTGTACATACATTACTCATCCTGTACTGATCCTGAGTTACATCCTGTATTATACTCATGAGCTGCACTCACTATTCTGCTGGTGCAGTCACTGTGTACATACATTACTTATCCTGTACTGATCCTGAGTTACATCCTGTATTATACTCCAGAGCTGCACTCACTATTCTGCTGGTGCAGTCACTGTGTACATACATTACTTATCCTGTACTGATCCTGAGTTACATCCTGTATTATCCTCCAGAGCTGCACTCACTATTCTGCTGGTGCAGTCACTGTGCACATACATTACTTATCCTGCACTGATCCTGAGTTATATCCTGTATTATACTCCAGAGCTGCACTCACTATTCTGCTGGTGCAGTCACTGTGTACATACATTACTTATCCTGTACTGATCCTGAGTTACATCCTGTATTATACTCCAGAGCTGCACTCACTATTCTGCTGGTACAGTCACTGTGTACATACATTACATTACCTATCCTGTAGTGATCCTGAGTTACATCCTGCATTATACTCCAGAGCTGCACTCACTATTCTGCTGGTGCAGTCACTGTGTACATACATTACTTATCCTGTACTGATCCTGAGTTACATCCTCTATTATACTCCAGAGCTGCACTCACTATTCTGCTGCTGCAGTCACTGTGTACATACATTACTTATCCTGTACTGATCCTGAGTTACATCCTGTATTATACTCCAGAGCTGCACTCACTATTCTGCTGGTGCAGTCACTGTGTATGTACATTACTTATCCTGTACTGATCCTGAGTTACATCCTGTATTATACTCCAGAGCTGCACTCACTATTCTGCTGGTGCAGTCACTGTGTACATACATTACATTACTTATCCGGTACTGATCCTGAGTTACATCCTGTATTATACCCCAGAGCTGCACTCACTATTCTGCTGGTGCAGTCACTGTGTACATACATCACTTATCCTGTACTGATCCTGAGTTACATCCTGCATTATACTCCAGAGCTGCACTCACTATTCTGCTGGTGCAGTCGCTGTGTACATACATTACATTACCTATCATGTACTGATCCTGAGTTACATCCTGTATTATACTCCAGAGCTGCACTCACTATTCTGCTGGTGCAGTCACTGTGTACATACATTACCTATCCGGTACTGATCCTGAGTTACATCCTGCATTATACTCCAGAGCTGCACTCACTATTCTGCTGTTGCAGTCACTGTGTACATACATTACATTACTTATCCTGTACTGATCCTGAGTTACATCCTGTATTATACTCCAGAGCTGCACTCACTATTCTGCTGGTGCAGTCACTGTGTACATACATTACTTATCCTGTACTGATCCTGAGTTACATCCTGTATTATACTCCAGAGCTGCACTCACTATTCTGCTGGTGCAGTCACTGTGTACATACATTACTATCCGGTACTGATCCTGAGTTACATCCTGTATTATACTCAGAGCTGCACTCACTATTCTGCTGGTGCAGTCACTGTGTACATACATTACTTATCATGTACTGATCCTGAGTTACATCCTGTATTATACTCCAGAGCTGCACTCACTATTCTGCTGATGGAGTCACTGTGTCATACATTACTTATCCTGTACTGATCCTGAGTTTCATCCTGTGTTATACTCAGAGCTGCACTCACTATTCTGCTGGTGCAGTCACTGTGTACATTACATTACTTATCCTGTACTGATCCTGAGTTACATCCTGTATTATACTCCAGAGCTGCACTCACTATTCTGCTGGTGCAGTCACTGTGTACATACATTACTTATCCTGTACTGATCCTGAGTTACATCCTGTATTATACTCCAGAGCTGCACTCACTATTCTGCTGGTGCAGTCACTGTGTACATACATTACTTATCCTGTACTGATCCTGAGTTACATCCTGTATTATACTCCAGAGCTGCACTCACTATTCTGCTGGTGCAGTCACTGTGTACATTCATTACTTATTCTGTACTGATTGTGAGTTACATCCTGTATTATACTCCAGAGCTGCACTCACTATTCTGCTGGTGATTGATAGGAAATGCACTTTTCTTCGGTGCGGATTACGAATCAGTAGAAATCACTGGATAAATAAGAACAAGAACCAGGTTTCATTTTGGGTAAACGGGAGATGTTTATTGAGAACTTAATTCTGCGCGGTATTCCTGGTCAGACCGGACAGGAAGTTCTGGTGTTTATACATAAGTGGTTATAAGCGGGAGGCTCCAGATGGGAGTCATTAGCGGCTGCCGGCCGACATCTGCTTCCAGTTACCGCCATGTCCCGGAGCTGCTGTTCTGGTTCAGAAACACTTCTCCAGCCTTTCATGTTCGGGGTTCAGCTCTCAGGGGCCCCTCACGTGGCAGATGTGCGCGCGTCTCCTGTAAACCAGCCTGTGTGTATGTGAGATGCCACGGGGGGCCCCCGCATCCATGTGGCGCCAGATGTCAGCCATGGAGGGACGACAAGGTCGAAGGTGAACGATATTTACAGAGAAAGCTTTATATGTCTCCCCCGCTCGTCAGCGGAGTGCCCCCAAACAGAACTTACAAGGATTGGCATATGAGGGGTTACGGGCTCTCCTCATGGAGACCGGCGGTGTATGGACCCCTATAGGCAATGCTGCATGGGAAAATAATATGCAAAGAGGCATCTCCCAGGGAAAGAGAACCATCTCTAGAGCGCCACCTTGTGGAAGCCGCTGCGGTGGATATTTGGCTATGTTCACTTGTAAGGTTCTAAGGATTGTTATAATAGTCAGACTTTGACTCATAAGGAGCCAGCGCCACAAGGTGGCGCTAGAGAGATGGTTCTCTTTCCCTGGGGTTTTCTCAGCGGAGCAGGACGGCTTCAGATATTGGATTCAGATATTGGGCGGTATGTTTTTGTTTCCATTTGGTGCAACTTTGTTGTTTGCAGCGTTCTAAAAATGGCGCACGGCGTTCGTGAATTATTATATTTGGTGGCTGGAGGTAACAAAACCAGCAAAGTGGGCCCCCGGCTGCAATTTTAAACCGTCTCTTCTCATAATACCGCCATATAGTGTACAAAAACGTGCCGCATCCTAAATAGCCCATGTTAAGGCTGTAGTATAATTCCCACATTCTCAATACGACCGGTAAATAGTACTGGGCAGTTTCTCTCCTGCGGCCCTTGCCCAGTTTGCCACCTCCTAAAACCAGTCCTGTAGCAAATACACAAGGGCAGTACAAAGCACCACGAGGCGGTTGTTATTACAGCTCCGGCATATCATTCCACTGACGGCGGAGTAATGTAAGTCACGCCTTCTGTGCCGCTCCAGTCAGCTATGAATTATAGGCGCTATGGAGAATAATGCAGAACCAGCCATTACGGGGTCGCATGATAATACCGCCACCTGGGGCTGACACAATAAAAATGCCGCATTCTATCACTGCACTCTGCTCCAGTCACAGTGTAAGCTGCCCATACGTATCAGTTAAAGGCACGTTATACTTTTGACTATGTTCCGCTATCCTACCGCACCTATGACCGTCTGCGGTTGTCAGCTATATAGCTAGAAGTGATTACCGTAGGTCAGCAGGAGGTGCAGTGCGGTATAGTGCGGTATATAGGGGGCCCATACACAATGCAGCCGAGCCACAGAAGGAATGGAACCCGCAGGTGATGTCTCTTCTCTGTTCTGGAATTGTTGACTTTCCCCTTTCTTTTCCATAGGACCCGGGCCGCCATGTTGACTTCTCCCAACCCTGACACGATTATACACCCAGACTATAAAAGTTCCTGTCTCTTTTTGCCCCCTGGCATCATCATACCTAGGCCTCTGTATGAACTCCACCCAGTAAGAGCGCCCCCTTAAGGCTCCAGTGACATTGCCCCCTTGTGTGCCCCATAACGCTATAATGCCCCCTTAAAGTCATCACGTCACCTGCGCAGGAAGTAGGTGACCTATTATCAGCGGTCCGTCACGTCGCCTGTGCCCACCACCTGACCCACTCATTATCTGTCTATAGGGTGAACTCCCGGGGGCCCCGGCTGGAAGCCCTATCTATCACCGTACTGTATGGACAGGATTAATCACCCCTCCCCCACACTAGGCAGATCCTCCAGTATCAGTGATTTACGACTGGTCTGAGTATTGGGATAATTAGCACCTTAGTGGAGGTGACGCCGCCGCCTCTCTGTGGGATTGTCTACAGATTACATCAGGAGCTGCAAAACAAGATCCCGGTCCCCCTGACCTACAGAACACATGGGGGGCGGTGTAGTCACTGGGGTCAGGGTCTTTAGTGTCCGGTCTCCACTTCAGTTTTCTCTAAAGCTGCCTAGTCTCCTTCAACGGCTGTCCCTACACATGGCCGAGCATGCATGTGTTTCAAAGGGGAAAGTCCAATAAGCCGCTGTCAGATATCTCGCTGATGGTGGCTCATCCCCTGTGGAAACAAAGAATTAGGCAGAGGGGAGTCAGGCTGTATTATGTGGGCACTGTATGGCAGTATTATGTGGGCGCTGTATGGCTGTATTATGTGGGCACTGTATGGCGGCTGTATTATGTGGGCACTGTATGGCCGCATTATGTGGGCACTGTATGATGCTATCAGATTGGCACTGTATGGCTGTATTATGTGGGCACTGTATGGCTGTATTATGTGAGCACTGTATGGCCGCATTATGTGGGCACTGTACGGTGCTGTCAGATTGGCACTGTATGGCGCTATCATATTGGCACTGTATGATGCTATCACATTGGCACTGTATGGCAGCATTATGTTAGCACTGTATGGCTTTATTATGTGGGCACTGTATGGCCGCATTATGTGGGCACTGTATGGCTGTATTATGTGGGCACTGTATGATGCTATCACATTGGCACTGTACGGCGCTATCATATTGGCACTGTATTGCGCTATCATATTGGCACTTTATGATACTATCACATTGGCACTGTATGGCTGTATTATGTGGGCACTGTATGGCTGTATTATGTGGGCACTGTATGGCTTTATTATATGGGCACTGTATGGCTGTATTATGTGGGCACTGTATGGCTGTATTATGTGGGCACTGTATGGCTGTATTATGTGGGCACTGTATGGCAGTATTATGTGGGCACTGTATGGCTGTATTATGTGGGCACTGTATGGCAGCATTATGTGGGCACTGTATGGCTGTATTACGTTGGCACTGTATGGCAGCATTATGTGGGCACTGTATGATGCTATCACATTGGCACGGTATGGCAGCATTATGTTGGCACTGTATGGCTGTATTATGTGGGCACTGTATGGCAGCATTATGTTAGCACTGTATGGCTGTATTATGTTGGCACTGTATGGCAGCATTATGTTAGCACTGTATGGCTGTATTACGTGGGCACATTTACTGGTCTTATAACATGAGAACTCATCTTTCTTCTCCTTCTTGGAAATCGATGCCCCCCCTTTCCCCAGAAGTGAGTTTTGTCCAGAGGCCTCCGGACCATTATGACGTAGCCTTGCGTGTACCTACCACTGTTCCCCAAAATGAACAGGTGAGTCCACCGGTCTTAATTTTGCCCCAGTGTGCTGCCATCATGACAGCTCCACCACCACCCCATTGCCCGGACATACGCTAGCTGCTATGACTGGCAGGTCGCAGCGGGAGACGTTGGACAGAAAACCTTCTCTGCTTGGTCCCCCCCACATTGTAAATCAGGGGAGCAGGGTATGCGAGAAGATCACCGATGATGAAATCCCCTACTGGGCTGGAGAAAGTCCTCAGAAGGACTAAGGAGGACTACCATTCTGAGATGAACTTGAGGGATCTTCTAGATTGATCTGATGGCTCCTACAAAATGGCGCAGCATAATTGCTTACAACCTCCACATTTTCAGACTGGATGGTAAGAACAATTCCTAGGAGCGCTTGGTGCCCCCGACGTCCTCGGGGTAGGTTTCTTTACAATGGCCCATGGCCTGTGGTGGATCTAGTGAGGTTTTCTGTCGAGGAGATGACCTCTGGCTGTGCTCAAACAACAGGAAGGTTTTTGGTAATGTCTTGCTGAGGTCATGAATCACAGGATGGGACCTAGGTGTCAATAACGACCCGTCACCCCTGATCACAGAGCGGAAGGCGACAGAGGAGGCCGCCCCGGAGGCCTAGACAACTTGTCAAAGGTCTCAGACAGATCTCAACCAACTGCTGGTGTCAATAACACAGCCTAAGGAGGCGACAGGTGGAAAACAAGGTCGAGGACAACATGGTCGCTTCAAGAGACGCCCGTGCTGCCCGGGTAACGGGAGAACCTGCCATTATTTCATTTAGTTCCAAAAAAACCCTAAAACTGCTTTCCGCACCCAAGGCTGGCGCATTTCGGTCTCTTTTAAACTTATGCTTGGAATTAAATGCAATGTCAGTGGGTTGTCATGAGCAAGCGGCCACTGTACGGTAGTATGTTATATGGCGGTTGTCAAGGTGTCCACTATGAACACCGTTATGGGGGCAATGTTATAGACCGGCTCTGAAACAGACGGCGTGATGCCGGTTGGCTCTATTATGGAGGAACTGTGTCAGCGTGGCTCTGTTGCAGGGGCACTGTGTTCAGGAGCCTTGTTATGGAGGAACTGACGGGGTTGGCTTTATTATGGGGCACTGTAGCCCGGCAGCCTTGCTATGGAGGAACTGCTGCACGGTGGCTCCGTTAGGGGCACCACTTTTGCCAGGTAGCGTTGATATGGAGGAACGGATGTGGTTTGGCTCTATTATGAGGCACTGTCGCTGGGTGGCTTCCTTATGGGGCACTGTTTCCAGGAGGCCTTGCTATTGAGGAACTTTTGCTGGGTGGCCTACGTTACCTTGGCTTTATTATGGGACGCTGTTGCTGGGGGGGTTTTCATATAAAGGAATTACGCAGGCTGGCACTGTTACTGAGGAACTGCTGCTAAACCCTGTAACCCATCCCAGTGCCCACGAGGATTACAATCTAGAAGGTATGGGGGCAGGACACAGTAGGTGAGGGTAAGGCCGGTCATGGCGGTAGAGCAGCAGCAGGGTCACTGGAAGCAGAGATCCTGACAGTAGATACTAATACAAGAACAGTTCTAGTCAGGGACATCTATAGCCTACGGGGACAGAATGTATAAGGGACATCTACAATGAGAACTACTGAATATTAATGAGGTGATTACATATGATTTCCATAATCCGGATGGTCACATGGCTTTTAGAATGCACTCAGCGAGGTCACATGTTCTTACAGCAGATGAGCGCTGGCACCGCCGCAATATCCTACAGTACACAGTGCATATAAAAAGTCTACACACCCCTGTTAAAATGTCAGGTTTCTGTGCTGTAAAAAAAATTAGACAAAGATAAATCATTTGAGAATTTTTTCCATCCGTAATGTGCCCTATAAACTGTAGAACTCAATTGAAAAACAAACTAAAATCTTATAGGTAGAGGGAAGAAAAATATAAAACTAAAATAATATGTTTGCATAAGTGTGCACACCCTTAAACTAATACTTTGTTGCAGCACTCAGTCTTTTTGGGTAGGAGTCTATCAGCACGGCACATTGTGACTCCACATCTGTCAGATTGCGTGGACGTCTCCTGGGCACGCCCCTCTTCAGATCACCCCACAGATTGTCACTCGGGTTCAGGTCTGGGCTCGGGCTGCCTTGAATCTTCTTCTGGTGAAGCCGTTCCTTTGCTGATTTGGATGATGCTTTGGGTCATTGTCCGGCTGAGAGATGTAGTTCCTCCTCATGTTCAGCTTTCTAGCAGAAGCCGGAAGGTTTTGGGCCAATATTGATGGTATTTGGGACTGTCCATAATTCCCTCCATCTTATCTAAGGCCCCAGTTCCAGCTGAAGAAGACCAGCCCCGCAGCCTGATGCTGCCCCCGCCATGCCTCACTGTGGGGAGGGGGCTCTTCTGGGGATGGGCAGGGTGGTTTTTGTCTTTTGGAATTATGGCCAATAAGTTCCCCTTGGTTTCCTCCGACATAACCCCTTTCCCCACAGGCTTCTGGGAGACCTCAGATGGGTTTCTGCAGTAGCCGGGCCTGGATGTTCTTCTTGGTAAGAAGAGGCCTTCGTCTCGCCGCTCTCCCCCATAGCCCGGACATATGAAGAATACGGAGATTGCTGTCACATGGACCACACCGCCGGTACTCGCCGGATATTCCTGCCGCTCCTGTAATGTTGCTGTCGGCCTCTTTGTCGCCTCCCGGACCAGTTCTCTTCTCGTCTTTCCATCAGTTTCGGAGGGACGTCCAGTTCTTGGTGATGTCCCTGTTGGGCCATATTTTCTCCCTTGATGATGACGGTCTCCACTGTGTTCCATGGTAGATCTAATGCCTTGGACATTCTTTGTCCCCTTCTCCTGACTGATCCCTTCTAACAATGAGATCCTCTGATGCTGTGGACGCTCTCCGTGGACCGTGGCTTCTGCTGTGGGAAGCGACTTCAGGAAAGACCAACGAGAGCAGCGGAGCGTTATCTGGGGTTAATCAGAGGCTGTAAATGATGGCGGGTGTATGCGGACTGCTATTAACAGGATTCTGAACACAGCTACACCCCCAGTTATAAGAGGGTGTGCACACTTATGCAACCACATTTTTTTAGTTTTTTTTGTTTTCTTCCCTCCACCTAAAAGATTTCAGTTTGTTTTGCAATTGAGTGGTACAGTTTATAGGTCACATTAAGTCTACATGCACACGACCGTTGCCTGCCTCCGCGTCCGCTCCGTCCGCAAATTTTGCATCTGTCAAAAAAAAACGGATCCATTTTTTTAAAGATCCATTGTAATAATGCCTATCCTTGTCCGCAAACGTGAAAAAAATAGGACATGCTCTATTTTTTTGACGGAATGTAAACATGGACCACGGATGCGGAACAAAAAAGATTGACCATCCGCATTTTTTGACAGACCCATTAAAATGAATGGGGAAGCATCCTATCCATGAAAAAAAAAGGAACGGAAGCGGAAACAAACAACGGTCGTGTGCATGAGGCCTAAAGGTGGAAAAAAATCTGACATGATTTATCTTTGTCTCATTTTTTTTACAGTGCAGAAACCTGACATTTTAACAGGGGTGTGTAGACTTTTTATATCCACTGTATGTCCTGACACTGCTCACACAATGAGATAATATATGAGGACCTGCCCAGCCTAACAATGAAGATAAAATCATCTACAGCACCAAATAGGTCTACGCAGTGTTAGATTGTGCTATCCACCTTTTAAAAATGTAATGATTGTAATACTGACCCCTATACACAAGAATATAACTACTATAATACTGCCTCCTATATACAAGAATATAACTACTATAATACTGCTCCTATTTATAAGAATATAACTACTATAATACTGCTCCTATTTATAAGAATATAACTACTATAATACTGCCTCCTATGTACAAGAATATAACTACTATAATACTGCTCCTATGTACAAGAATATAACTACTATAATACTGCTCCTATGTACAAGAATATAACTACTATAATACTGCTTCTATGTACAAGAATATAACTACTATAATACTGCCTCCTATGTACAAGAATATAACTACTATAATATACTGCACTCCTATATACAAGAATATAACTACTATAATACTGCCTCCTATGTACAGAATATAACTACTATAATTCTGCCTCCTATGTACAAGAATATAACTACTATAATACTGCTCCTATGTGCAAGAATATAACTACTATAATTCTGCCTCCTATATACAAGAATATAACTACTATAATTCTGCCTCCTATGTACAAGAATATAACTACTATAATTCTGCCTCCTATATGCAAGAATATAACTACTATAATACTGCTCTATGTACAAGAATATAACTACTATAATTGCTGCCTCCTATGTACAGAGAATATAACTACTATAATACTGCTCCTATGTACAAGAATATAACTACTATAATTCTGCCTCCTATGTACAAGAATATAACTACTATAATACTGCTCCTATGTACAAAGAATATAACTACTATAATTCTGCCTCCTATATACAAGAATATAACTACTATAATACTGCTCCTATGTACTAAGAATATAACTACTATAATACTGCCTCCTATGTACAAGAATATAACTACTATAATACTGCTCCTATGTACAAGAATATAACTACTATAATACTGCCTCCTATGTACAAGAATATATCTACTATAATACTGCTCCTATGTACAAGAATATAACTACTATAATACTGCCTCCTATGTACAAGAATATAACTACTATAATACTGCTCCTATGTACAAGAGTATATAACTACTATAATACTGCCTCCTATGTACAAGAATATATCTACTATAATACTGCTCCTATGTACAAGAATATAACTACTATAATACTGCCTTCATGTACAAGAATATAACTACTATAATACTGCCTCCTATGTACAAGAGATATAACTACTATAATACTGCCTCCTATGTACAAAGAATATAACTACTATAATACTGCCTCCTATGTACAAGAATATAACTACTATAATACTGCTGCTATGTACAAGAATATAACTACTATAATACTGCCTCCTATATACAAGAATATAACTACTATAATACTGCTCCTATGTACAAGAATATAACTACTATAATACTGCTGCTATGTACAAGAATATAACTACTATAATACTGCTCCTATGTACAAGAATATAACTACTATAACACTGCTCCTATGTACAAGAATATAACTACTATAACACTGCTCCTATGTACAAGAATATAACTACTATAATACTGCCTCCTATGTACAGATACAGTATATGGACCTGAACAGTCTGGATAATTTCCACATCTAGGTTGAATGTCCCTATTGCGGACACGCACCCTCTGACTATGACACAGGGAGCACTTGACGTTGCGGTGTTTTTCTGTTATCAGCAGGTAAATGGCACCTGATGCAGTAAATAGACAGGAGTCTTATGATTTTCTTATGAGTATCAGATGTCAGGTAAGATGTTTACCTGGAGGAGAATCGTATCTGCATTCCCATAATAACCTGAATGTCCACAGGGGTCTGTAGATGACGGCTTTAAAGCTGCACAGTGGTCAGTTATACACATGCATGCTTGGTTTGCTGACTGTGCATTAATGTCCAATAGGGTATGGGCGGTTTTTAAGGGTTGTGCCGGGTTGGAAACGTATCCCGTATGCAGGAGAACATCGGTCCTTAACCCCTTATGAATGGAGCAGCAGGTAATGGTGATGAGGGGGATGGAAGAATCAGGTAGCGGTGGAGTCATCTAGGTGTCGGCACGGCTGAGGATGCTAGTTGCTGTGCGGCTTCTGCCAACGCTGACAGACAAGGTGTTGTCTGTTTGCATATGTGACCTTAGAGGTCATGAAGGACTGTGATCGTGCTCCTGGCCCGGGGGACAAGCCGCTGACATTTGCTGCAGTCACACACATATGACCGACCTATACGTAAAGGCCTGTCATGTACGTGCTACCGCTCGCAGGACTACGCATAGTAGCTCACAGCTTCTTTAAATATGAATTGTTATATTAGCAATTGCCTAATGTAATGTTCCTATCAGAAACAACGGGGCGCCGGTGTAAAATCAGCAGCAGTCTAGCCCCACCTACCAGGGGCCTGTTTGTTATGTGGCCCCCTCCTGGCTCCAGAGCCGGGCATGACTGCTACCTCCGCACCCCCTATAGCTACGCCCCGGAACACTGTATGTAAATGTTATATCTATGCAAAATAATCCTGGTCTAGGTATAGACGTTTCTACCAGGATTTGAGCAGCAGGGGGCGCCGCGTCATGCCTGTGTTTACCAGTGTACGTGCAGATCACTGCGGCGGCGTGCAGCCGTGCTGCTATTTTTATGTTAGCTGGTAGAGATAAGCGGCAGGGCAGGACATGTAGGGGGTGACACAGACACAGAGCACGGGCCCGCAGAGATCAGCGGCACAGATATAAAACCTGCTCCATGCAGTGACTTATCAACCTTATTGTACGGGCAACGATGACCAATGACACCTACAGCTGGCATCTGCGGTGCCACTTACCTATGACCCCGATCTGCAGGCCATCTGTACGACCCCACCTGAAAATATCTCAAGAGAATAGGTCATAGAGGAAGCACAGCCATATGGGGTGTCCTCTAATATGTCAATTTTAGGTTAGAAATTTCTTAAATTAACTTCTCAATATATCCTTTTAGCAGTCAAAGCAACGTTTTATGATACACAGCTCCAAATCCCCGATTGTGGCTCCCAGAACCCACCATTAAGGTAACTCTGAAGCTTAATGCATATAGATATATACAGCCACCACTAGAGGGAGCTCAGGAGATTTCTGTATACAGATATATACAGCCACCACTAGAGGGAGCTCAGGAGATTACTACATACAGATATATACAGCCACCACTAGAGAGAGCTCAGGAGAATACTGTATACAGATATATACAGCCACCACTAGAGGGAGCTCAGGAGATTACTACATACAGATATATACAGCCACCACTAGAGGGAGCTCAGGAGATTACTACATACAGATATATACAGCCACCACTAGAGGGAGCTCAGGAGATTTCTGCATACAGATATATACAGCCACCACTAGAGGGAGCTCAGGAGATTACTACATACAGATATATACAACCACCACTAGAGGGAGCTCAGGAGATTACTACATACAGATATATACAGCCACCACTAGAGGGAGCTCAGGAGATTTCTGTATACAGATATATACAGCCACCACTAGAGGGAGCTCAGGAGATTACTACATACAGATATATACAACCACCACTAGAGGGAGCTCAGGAGATTACTACATACAGATATATACAGCCACCACTAGAGGGAGCTCAGGAGATAACTGCATACAGATATTTACAGTCACCACTAGAGGGAGCTCAGCTGATTACTGCATACAAATATATACAGCCACCACTAGAGGAAGCTCAGGAGATTACTGCATACACACATACACAGTCACCACTAGGGGGAGCTCAGGATATTACTGCATACAGATATATACAGCCACCACTAGAGGGAGCTCAGGAGATTACTACATACAGATATATACAGCCACCACTAGAGGGAGCTCAGGAGATTACTACATACAGATATATACAGCCACCACTAGGGGAGCTCAGGAGATTACTACATACAGATATATACAGCCACCACTAGAGGGAGCTCAGGAGATTAATACATACAGATATATACAGCCACCACTAGAGGGAGCTCAGGAGATAACTGCATACAGATATATACAGCCACCACTAGAGGGAGCTCAGGAGATTACTGTATACAGATATATACAGCCACCACTAGAGGGAGCTCAGGAGATTACTACATACAGATATATACAGCCACCACTAGAGGAGCTCAGGAGATTACTACATACAGATATATACAGCCACCACTAGAGGGAGCTCAGGAGATTACTACATACAGATATATACAGCCACCACTAGAGGAGCTCAGGAGATTACTACATACAGATATATACAGCCACCACTAGAGGGAGCTCAGGAGATTACTACATAAAGATATATACAGCCACCACTAGAGGGAGCTCAGGAGATTACTGTATACAGATATATACAGCCACCACCAGAGGGAGCTCGGGAGATTACTACATACAGATATATACCGCCACCACTAGAGGAAGCTCAGCTGATTACTGCATATAAATATAAACAGCCACCACTAGAGGAAGCTCAGGAGATTGCTACATACAGATATATACAGCCACCACTAGAGGGAGCTCAGGAGATTACTACATACAGATATATACAGCCACCACTAGAGGAGCTCAGGAGATTACTACATACAGATATATACAGCCACCACTAGAGGAGCTCAGGAGATTACTACATACAGATATATACAGCCACCACTAGAGGGAGCTCAGGAGATTACTACATACAGATATATACAGCCACCACTAGAGGGAGCTCAGGAGATTACTACATACAGATATATACAGCCACCACTAGAGGGAGCTCAGGAGATTACTACATACAGATATATACAGCCACCACTAGAGGGAGCTCAGGAGATTACTACATACAGATATATACAGCCACCACTAGAGGAGCTCAGGAGATTACTACATACAGATATATACAGCCACCACTAGAGGGAGCTCAGGAGATTACTACATACAGATATATACAGCCACCACTAGAGGGAGCTCAGGAGATTACTACATACAGATATATACAGCCACCACTAGAGGGAGCTCAGGAGATTACTACATACAGATATATACAGCCACCACTAGAGGGAGCTCAGGAGATTACTACATACAGATATATACAGCCACCACTAGAGGGAGCTCAGGAGATTACTACATACAGATATATACAGCCACCACTAGAGGGAGCTCAGGAGATTACTACATACAGATATATACAGCCACCACTAGAGGGAGCTCAGGAGATTACTACATACAGATATATACAGCCACCACTAGAGGGAGCTCAGGAGATTACTACATACAGATATATACAGCCACCACTAGAGGAGCTCAGGAGATTACTACATACAGATATATACAGCCACCACTAGACGGAGCTCAGGAGATTACTACATACAGATATATACAGCCACCACTAGAGGAAGCTCAGGAGATTACTACATACAGATATATACAGCCACCACTAGAGGGAGCTCAGGAGATTACTACATACAGATATATACAGCCACCACTAGAGGAGCTCAGGAGATTACTACATACAGATATATACAGCCACCACTAGAGGAGCTCAGGAGATTACTACATACAGATATATACAGCCACCACTAGAGGGAGCTCAGGAGATTACTACATACAGATATATACAGCCACCACTAGAGGGAGCTCAGGAGATTACTGCATACAGATATATACAGCCACCACTAGAGGGAGCTCAGGAGATTACTACATACAGATATATACAGCCACCACTAGAGGGAGCTCAGGAGATTACTACATACAGATATATACAGCCACCACTAGAGGGAGCTCAGGAGATTACTACATACAGATATATACAGCCACCACTAGACGGAGCTTAGGAGATTACTACATACAAATATAAACAGCCACCACTAGAGGAAGCTCAGGAGATTGCTACATACAGATATATACAGCCACCACTAGAGGGAGCTCAGGAGATTACTACATACAGATATATACAGCCACCACTAGAGGAGCTCAGGAGATTACTACATACAGATATATACAGCCACCACTAGAGGAGCTCAGGAGATTACTACATACAGATATATACAGCCACCACTAGAGGGAGCTCAGGAGATTACTACATACAGATATATACAGCCACCACTAGAGGGAGCTCAGGAGATTACTACATACAGATATATACAGCCACCACTAGAGGAGCTCAGGAGATTACTACATACAGATTTATACAGCCACCACTAGGGGGAGCTCAGGAGATTACTACATACAGATATATACAGCCACCACTAGAGGGAGCTCAGGAGATTACTGCATACAGATATATACATCCACCACTAGAGGGAGCTCAGGAGATTACTACATACAGATATATACAGCCACCACTAGAGGGAGCTCAGGAGATTACTACATACAGATATATACAGCCACCACTAGAGGGAGCTCAGGAGATTACTGCATACAGATAGATACAGCCACCACTAGAGGGAGCTCAGGAGATTACTACATACAGATATATACAGCCACCACTAGAGGAGCTCTGGAGCTTATAGCAGGGAGCCCCCCCTCGTGGGTGGCAGCAGAATGTTATTATTTTTATATAGGGGATGGGGGAAAAAGACTTGATTTTAGCGAAGAAAATCTAGAAAAATCTGAAGAGTTCTGCACACATAGCATATGGGACAGATTTTTGTAGGTCACACCTATTGGGTCAGATCTATTATGTGAAATTCTTCACAATTGTTTCTTAATTTATGCCCATTAAATGGTTCACATGCACCACCCTTTGCACTTTTTTCGACAAGGGGCGTGGTTTAGCGTATGAGGGGTGTGGTTTAACCTATGTGAATGTGTTTCAAAATTGCAACAAAAATTCAGTGTAAAATTCTGGCACAAAGTAAGTCGTTCAATAGCTGATGTAGACGAAGTGTCCGCACCGCACGTATCATACAAACCGGAGCCGCTGTGATAAATCTGGTGCATCCAAATTTTAGACAGGATCAGTAAATCTGGGCGGGGGCGTCCCCCCATGGACGCTGCGATTACTGCACCGCTCTGCTGGCTCTGTACTCATCTTATCCTCCCAACAGATACTAGTTAGTTTCTAATGTAAATGTAACAAAAAGGGTGAAACTGTAACGTCTATTGTGAGAGTCGAAAGGGGAGGGGTGAGTGCAGGGGGGTAAACAGAGGAGGGGGAGGATTAGGCCAGGAGAGGGGTGTGTCCTCGATGTGAGCGTGGTGAATCATTAGCTGTGTCACACTGTGCC
This sequence comes from Bufotes viridis, assembly GCA_033119425.1. Lineage (NCBI taxonomy): Eukaryota > Metazoa > Chordata > Amphibia > Anura > Bufonidae > Bufotes > Bufotes viridis. Next base: position 596,151,663 of record CM065590.1, on the reverse strand, counting down.
AGTGCAGCACACCAGCCAGCTCTGCCGGGACTCCTCTACGTGCTCTGCTACATTGTTACTAGTGAACCGCTCTGACCGGGGACTGACTGCGGGACGTCTTCTTCTGGGGACACCTTCTTCTGGGGACGCCTTCTTCAGGGGACACCTTCTTCTGGGGTCGTCGCTCTTGGTTCACTGTAGGACCCCACCGTGCAAGGTAAGACGTCGAGAGACGAGTGTGAAGTTCATGGAAAGTCACAGGAAGGAAAAGTTTATTAGAAGAAGAACGTGATCTGCAGGTTTGGAGGATGTTCAGTGACCTCCAACTAGAACTCTCACCAGGGGCATGGCTGAGGGTTGTAGTTTCACAAGAGTCGGAGGAGCATAGTCTGGGGGAGCACCGGGACCCCAGGTGAGAGATGTATACATGGGACACACAGTGACGGCACCTCCTGCCACCAACGCCATCATACCCGGCGGGACGATCGGTTTTTATATAAGATTAATTGTTATTATGATGGCGACGGCGAATCCGAATAAAATGCAAAATATTGTAAAAAAAACCTGCAGCGCCGGATGTGTGGAAAATAACTGCAAGCCCCAGTGTGAACAGGGACAGACCTGAGAGACTGCTCTGTACGACACCGCAGAATATGAGGGCGCAGAATATGAGGGCGCTAAGTGGCATCTATCTATCTATCTATCTCATATCTATCTAACTATCTATCTATCTTTTATCTATCCATCCATCTATCCCCGGATACCCTTCATCAGTCTGCGGAATGTTCTTTGGTGTGGGGCTGCGTTTCGTTGTGTTTAGTTCCCGTCCATGCAGCATTGTGTAGAGAGCTCCGGGGCTGACAACCAGTATGGATAACATTACAGCTCCCACGATAGCGGTCACCCAGCTTTCCCCGGCCCCTGAATGGCCACTGGTCTATGTCAGCAGCAATGCAAGAGCAGGGAATCGACCCAAAACCTGTGGAAATTGGGCAGCTGCAATCAAGCTCTAATGTCCCCTGCCCCGGGGACACACAGGTGCGGTGCGGAAGAATTGGGGGTTCGTGGACAACCAGCAATGTAGCCCCTCGTGCCCGGAATTTCTACAGGTTTAATCATAATTCCAGCCTCCAAAATCCCACCATACTGTAATGTGGGGACAAGTTAATACTGCTATATACAGCCCACATAATACCACAATACTTCCAGATAGTGCTAAGATAATACTACAGTAAAGAACCCACATAATACCACCATAATGCCATAGAGCAGCAAGGTAATACTGCTATATAGAGTAAACATAATACCACTATACCGCCATTTAGCATCAAGTTAATACTGCTGTATACAGACCACATAATTCCACCATACTGCTATGTAGCACTAAGATAATATTGCTACATAGAGCCCACATAATACCACAATACTGCCATATAGTGCTAAGATAATACCACAGTAGAGAACCCACATCATACTGCCATAATGCCATAGAGCAGTAAGGTAATACTGCTATATACAGCCCCCATAATATCACCATATTGTGCCAGGTTAATACTGCTATATACAGCCCACATAATACCACCATAGTGCTATGTGGCACTAAGATAATATTGCTATATAGAGCCCACATAATACCACAATACTGCCATATAGTGCTAAGATAATACCACAGTAGAGAACCCACATCATAATGCCATAGAGCAGTAAGGTAATACTGCTATATACAGCCCCCATAATATCACCATATTGTGCCAGGTTAATGCTGCTATATACAACAGCCATAATGCCACTATATAGTGCCCGTATAATATTTCTATTTATTTTCTTTTGCCAACATGTTGCAGCGCTAATACCTCTTCACATAATACTGCCATAGAGTTCCCACATAATACCTCCATACACTGCTGGACCATTTTAGTTTGGGATTTTACTTTTTTTAAGGGGGCCCCCAAGGAAATGCGGGCTCTGGGGACCTGCCTGTTTGCTACTCCCTAAAACTGTTCCTAAAAGGAGTCCTCACAATGTGTGCAGCAGTTTTTTCTTCTGGTCACGGAGTTGCGGTTGTAATTGCACCGCTATAATCAGTATTGTTGTTGCTGATGAGAAGCATCTCTCATATGTTTACTGGTAAATTCCAATGTGAAATGTCTGGGAAGCAGGGGCGGCCATATTGACTTTAATCAAGGTGAAGTACTGAATGGCGGTATTCATCTGACGGCTCTGCCTGTGTAATGGCCGCAGTGCTGTTTACCTTTGATCCCATGTTGCTGTGGGTCTGGCACTCATTATCCCGGGGACTTCACCCCTCGGTCTAGGAACGGAAATGAGAATCTACAATGTCTGCCATGTAAGGGGGCGTTCGGATTGATTTAAAGCAGAGCCCCCCTTCCCCCCAGCTCCGCGCCCATGTCGTACCTGGTAAACTTCCCTTTTTCAGCCAACATTTATCTGCAGGTCATCTACAATGATTTTAGAAATCAGACAAGTCGGAGCTGCAGTGTAAAACATGGTGGACCAAGCAGCATCCTGATGACATGTTTGGGGTCGTCTTTTTCCCTTTGTATACGGTTACCTGTGACCTTTAATTGTTGTCAGGAACATATGCCGCCTCTCTGACACCTATGGACACAGCAGGTCACAGGTGTTGTCACACGTCACCGCTCCTCGCCATGCACAGACGGTCGGCGTCGAACCCCAAACAGTGGAGGCCGTTGTAACCCAATCTGCCCCGACCTATCTGATTACCGCAGTCCTCCTTAAAGGGTGTGAATACTTTTACAAACATTCTACGGCACAAATGAATTTAAGATGAAAAAAACTAATAAATGAAGCTCCTTCGCCACTCGGCGGGATTAAAAATCTACTATCGTATTGTGTGCACAGCTCCCGTGCAGATTGATGTGTCTCGAGGGTGGGCCGTTCCTCTGCCTAGCAAAGTACGATTCTTGGTATATTCTCGGTCACCCAGCTTTCCCAGTTACAGACAGAGCCGCTGACGGAGGAAGACGACTGCGAAGGTTTTATCCACTGATTTCTCCTGTTAGACTAGTGGTCGCTATGCTGCCCTCTTGAACGCCGCCATCTTGGATGCAGCTTCCTGACCTCTGAGCCTGCACGATTTTCTTGGTTCCTTCCGCCGGTTACTCGCCAGGACTCCTCGGCCTCTTTTGTTCCGCTTTTACTGAGTTGTTTCCCCTCTTTTTATGAGGCATCGCTCCCCGCAGTAAATCACAATGGACGCTTTCAGCTCAGGACAAATGAATGTCCAACTGTGAAATTGTGTGAAAAAAGGCAAAGTGACGAGGCCTCGCTGTCGGCAGTTACCAGGACATAAAACATTCCCATAAAAGTCACTTTTTTGTGATACTTGAGGGTTTTTATTTTATTTTACTTTATTTTTTTTTTCGTTGAACCATCTGGAGGGTTTTCGGGGGAAGAGGAGGTGGATGGCGACACTATACGGCACCGCTGCTTCGTTTTCAGTCACACACTTGTAAAGTTTGGCAGGAACCCCCCCCCCCCCCTTTGCTTTTGTCTGGCACCTATGACATATGGCACAATGGCGGGCACCTCACGTTACACCTGGGGGTATCACACTACACAGGGAATGGCAGCCTGCCCTTGGCCTCATTCACGTAGCAACCGAAAACTGCCTTTGCTGCCCATAGCAACCAATCACAGCACAGCTTGCATATTTCAAAAGCAGAATTTTAGATGAAAGCTGCACTGTGATTGGTTACAAAGGCAGCTTCCTATATCTCCCCAAAATGTCTTTCAGTTCCTCGCCCTAGTCAAAATCTCTGCTTGTTGTCTGTGACAGGAACTTGATTAGGCTTAAAACATGGCTGAGAGTGTGATACAACTGTAGTTATTACATGAAGCCATGGTCACACAGAGTCCTCCACAGCAGAAGTCACGCGTAACGGCAACTCTGCTTAATAACGGAGATTCCAGATGTAGGACACTCCCTCTCTATGACGTCCATATGTGCATATGGACTGAGGATAACTGCATGTATTTCCCCTTTAAGGGAGCGTTTTAGGATGAGGGGGTGTAAAACTGGTGTAAAGGAAAACTGGCTTAGTTGTCCATAGCAACCAATCAGATTCCTCCTTTTATTTTCTAAAGGAGCTTTGTAAAATGAAAGGTGGCATCTGATTGGTTGCTATGGGGTTAGTTCTACTTTAAACCAGTTTTGATCAATCTCCCCCAAAGGGTTTTATGAAACTGTTTTTGTTGTCTATAGCAACCAATCACAGCCCTGCTTTCATTTTCCCAGAGCAGAATTTGAAATGAAAGCTGTGCTGTGATTGGCTGCTATAGACAACAGAGGCAGTTTCTGTTTTAGACAGTTTCCTATATCTCCCCAAAATGTCTTCCAGTCCATCACCCTAGTCTAGATCTCTGCTTGTTGTCAGTGACAGGAACTTGATTGGGCTTAAAACATGGCTGAGAGTGTACCGCAAATGTATGAAGCCCTGGTCACACAGAGTCCTCCAGAGCAGAAATCATACTTCATGTAGGACACCTCCCTCTCTATGATATCCATATGCACAAATAGGGCATATGGGCAGGAGATTCCTGCATGGACAATCCCTTTAAGGAACGCTTCAAGACAAAGGGATTTCTGACACTCTCTCTATTGTCTATAGCAACCAATCACAGCGCAGCTTTCACTTCACACTCTGCTCTTCAAAAATGAAAGCTGCGCTGTGATTTGTTGCTATAGGCAACAATGACAGATTTTTTTCTTTCAGTTTAATAGGGCCAGTACACGGCCTGAGGGGGGCGGAGCATGACACAGGGGTTTGCTCTCTCATTGATGTTCCTTGCAGGCCCTGCGCTAGGCAGTGAGTTTTATCTGGAGTGCCCCTTTAAGGAACTTGTCAGTGTCCTCCAGGATAGCAGTAGAGGTGACAGACATCATGGTCTCTATGCAAAAAATTGATGGAAATCAGGACGCCCTGAGCGACGCTGTTCCATTCCCTGGCAGGAATCGTCCGCCCCTGTCCTGTCATGATGCACGCAGAACCAGTTTGGAGACACGTCTCCTCACGATATAAACATGCTTCCTGGCACATGAGCTCTTATCACAGAAGTGCAACCGTCACTTCTAATCATGGTGACCCCCTGACAACTGACAACATCGGCAATCGAGTGCTGTATATCTGGTGCCCTGGTTGGCCGGACAATGGCGGCATTCTCCCTCCACTCATTTTCAATCAAGGGAGGGCAAACAAGGCACTTTCCTAGGGGCCTCCACTACCCGGGGGCTCCAGCATCCACTTCTCTACAGTCTTTCTGTTGCCCCCATACACATTAGACTGTCCGCACCGGTGTCATGGCTTCCAGCCCCCTCCACCGCGCTGCTGTGCCGGGTGCGTTGTGCAATGGCCGCCATAGAGCAGAGGTTACCCTTAAGGATCCTTAGATCATCATCAGGTGCTGATGCTGGGATACCCCTTTAATACAGCATGGGCTGAGGATGCCAGTGACATGGCCGCTCTTGTATGGTCTGGTCCATGTTCACACCATGCTGTCTGATTAGACTGTCAGGACCTTGTGCTCCAGCAGCTGGGACAGAGACTCCTGTCCGTTACATCTTCATTTTTGGGGTGGCGTTCCCCTTTAATTTCCAAGTAACTTTTATTTCTGAGATAAAGCGGAGGGCATGAGAAATGTTGTGATGACACACCCCGGGGCGACCAAAGGTGCCTGCCAGGTGGCTGCCAGTCATGACGCTGACATAACAGGTGACACGTCGTGTATGGGACATGCAGTGCTGGATTATAGGCATTTTTTCCACCCGAGTACTACTGCACCCAACATCTTTGCACCGTCTTTTCACATTTATTAACCTGTTTCCGGTTTTCCAGGTGACAGGGGCCACCACAGGGCCCGCAGAGGATTGTCACTCAGCTTTCCACAGATCCTGAGAGCCAGAAGATACTGCATTGTGACTTTATTGCCTGCGGTGTCAGTCTGCACTGTTGTGCTGACATTCTGTTCCTGAACCAGGAGGCTCAGGATGAACAGTGCTATCCATCCCTGGGGCTGTGAGAGGTCAGGGAAGCAACGGCAGGAGTTCGGCGTGTGACGTGTGACTGCGGAGTGTAAATTGGACAATGAGATTAGGAACTAAAAATGAGATAAGCTGCGGATTCAGGAAGTCATTTCAAGATACACCGGGGTGGGGGGTGACGCGCCAGCGGTTCTAGAGCGGAGTCCGTGTCGTGGTACGTAGACAGCTACATGTATGACCTTGTATGTGCTTGCAGTCAGTGAATGGAAACACTGTTGTTTACATAACATACCCAGAGCTAGCTACATTTGTATCCAGTCTAGAGAAGTGAGCTAAGACTGATACATTGTAGCAGACTGACCACAGGAGGTTCTGCTCGGGGCCTGTCTGGGCTGCACTCAATGGGGGTCATTTACTGCGATCCTGGGAGCACAAGGGTCTTTGTGAATGACCCCCAATGTTATTTTACATCTGCATCAGTCTAGGAAATCCACTCGGTCCAGGACGATCCCTGTTACCTGCACCGATACAGTGTAACGAAAGAAGCGCGGGAGAGAATGATCAGTTCTGGGTCTGTGTTGTTTTTCAGCCTTTAGAGGTAAGCAACATTTCCATTCACTGACAGCAAGCACATGAAGCACAGTCTGGGCCCCTATCAGTCTTTATTGTATAATTCAGCTTTCTTCGTCACCATCTTTAAGATCTCTGCTTGCAGTCAGTAAGGGGAAACCCTCCAGAAGCTGAAAACCTGTGCGGTCCTAAGACTTCTCACAGCTGAAAGTTTGCTACAGTTGTATCCAGTCGATGCAATCCTCTGTGAGGTAATTACGATACAAATCGGCGGCGCTGACACATTGTAACGAACAGGGGAGATCTGACTGACGTATTTAGCTCATGGATGGTGTGGACTGGATGCCGAACTTTCGCAGTTGATGATGAGAGTGGTGATGGCGGAGGCAGGAAGTTGGGGGTAGTAGGGTGGTGAACGTCTTTTGGGTGTGATCACTGGTCGCAGTATTTGCGTCTCTTCTGCGCTCCGATGGCGTTCTGCGCTGTGTGGTTTGTGGTGACTGTGTGCTCCGTACAGGCCAATTAGCATGGACGAAAGTGACTCTCCTGAAACACTCTGTGCTGCTCTCTCCACAATTCGATTCTCAGTCTGTGACCTCTCACTTGTGTCCTTGCACCCGGTCCCTTCAGGACACTGCCTCTGTCCTCACAGTATCACAGGAATGGTGCTCTCCTTAAATACTCTGTGCTGCTGGGGACAAGCCTTCTCTTCCCTCTAACTCTTCCCCTCATGGCTCTCCTCCTGTCACATGCAGCCCTGTCCTCACTAGCATCATCACATTCATCTCCTGAAATACTCTGCGCTGCTCTGTAACTCTCAGTCCATGACTTCCCGCTTCTCACCATTCACCTTCTTCCATATTGACTATTCCGTCACATGCAGCCCTGTCCCTCTGCTGAAATCCTCTGTGCTGCTGTGAACCTGCCTCTGCCTGCTGTACAGTCTGTAGCCTCTCACGTGTCTCCTCCTCACATCGTCCCGCACATCTCCTGCATCACTAAGTAATAACCTGGAGGCAGAACCATCCCCCAAAAAAATCAGTGCACCCTCTGCTGAACTCCTCTGTGCTGCTGTGAACCTGCCTCTGCCTGATGTACAGTCTGTAGCCTCTCATGTGTCTCCTCCTCACATCGTCCCGCACATCTCCTGCATCACTAAGTAATAACCTGGAAGAAGAACCATCCCCAAAAAATCAGTGCACCCTCTGCTGAACTCCTCTGTGCTGCTGTGAAGCTGCCTCTGCCTGATGTCCAGTCTGTAGCCTCTCACGTGTCTCCTCCTCACATCGTCCCGCACATCTCCTGCATCACTAAGTAATAACCTGGAGGCAGAACCATCCCCAAAAAATCAGTGCACCCTCTGCTGAACTCCTCTGTGCTGCTGTGAACCTCCCTCTGCCTGATGTACAGTCTGTAGCCTCTCACGTGTCTCCTCCTCACATCGTCCCGCACATCTCCATGAGGCAGAACCATCCTCTCAAAAGCCGTGCACCCCTCTCCTGAAATCCTCTGTGCTGCTGTGGAGCCAGCTTCTTTCAGTGTCCTTTGCCTGGCAGCTGTGTTAGGGATGCACCAGAGGACCTGGCACCTGCAGTCAGTGATACCCAGGATGGCACAGTAATACAGGTCTCCCTGGTCGGTGCCGCGCCCTGTGCCCCGTTCACACCTGACTGCCAGGCTGCTGTCTCGTGCTGTCGCTGCCCTTTCTGGGAAGCCTTCCATGAATAATATTTGCACAAACCTGCAGTATTTGGTCAGTGCAGGAGGAGGGGGATGCAGTGCAGCATTCTGCCCCTAGAGATAACCCGGGGGGCAGCCTCTCGGGGTCAGTGCTGCCCGTCTGCCCTCTCTGAGCTGTCAACAAGCAGGACTGACCATTCTGGCATCTGGCTGGTGCCCAGTGGGACAACTGGGGGCCCACAGCCCCTCGTACAGGTGCAGCATACCTGCAACAGAAGAGCCAGGGGCCCATAAACCTGTGACCCAGAGGGCCCAAACCCCCGATGATGAAACTTTGGAGATCGCCCAACTTGCAACATGAGTTGAGTGACTGGCGAAGATGCCTATTGATTTGCAAAGGGCGGCTGTAATACCTGCTTCCGCCAGCTGTTGGCGCTGTAGTCTGGGTGATTTCCAGGGACGGTTTCCTCGAGGGTTGTCTTTTCCCTACTCCTTGGCGGTTTTAGAACAAATTGGCTTTTGATCACAGCGCCACCCCTGTGCACAGGTCGTGTCTGGTATTGCGGTTTTCTGTATCTTCTCTGGGGAGGAGGCCGTACATTCCTGAGATTGCTGCAGGCTGACGACGGGTTTGGCGAGGCCTCGTATATTTAATGTGATGTTCCCGTACACAGGACATTATTACTGTCACCGGAGGGCGGCACGGCGGTCGCCACGCCCTGTGTGCCTGTCAGACTGAGGCCTGACCCCGGGTTATTAATAGCAGTGTGAATAATGCGGGCGCAGTCCAGCGCCAGCCGCTCGGCGGCCACGTGGTGCCCGTAACATCTCATTCAATAACGGACACAAATGTCGCCAAAATCTGCAGGGAATCCACCCACAACCCGCCTCCAGAGGAATCGGCAGAAACCCTGCAGGTTTGGGTTGCGCCACTTCTTGACACAGTTTCCACATGGATTCCCTTTCAAACTGCGGATCGTGGCCAAATGGTGATCCCCCCCCCCCCAAGAAAGATGGCGGCTGGCCTTAAAAAATCTGCCATCATTCTGCAGCCCTAGCTCTTTTTTTTTCTAGGTTGCCTAGCAACTTCTTACTTCCTGTCTGGGTGACTACCATGTGAACCCATGTGGCTCCTGCACGAGTTCCGCTATAAGTCGCCTGACTCTCCGTGTTACAGGCCTGTACCCCCCCACCGAGGAAATAACCCTGCGGCAGCAGAATAAACTAGACCCCCCCACAGACACGAGCCCCCCATTACCCAGACCGAGGGCTGCTATCCCTGGGTGACCCAGCTTGTACCCGGAATAGCACTGGGGCCCCTTGATTTCAGCTGGTCCGGGGCCCATAACTCATATCTGGTGCAGGCCTCGTGTAATTGGTGCACACCCGTGCTCATCGCTTTTGGCATCTATAGGGTTAACACCTGTGGCGTGACGCCGTAGCTAAGAGCGCGCCGTGCAAACAGGTAAAGCAAACACGCGCCACGTCAATGTCAGAGACACGGAGGATCCTCACCCCTGACCTGTGTATATGACAAAGGGGCCCCGGGGCCAACTATCTATAGTAATATCTATGTATCTATTATCTATCCATCATCTATCTATCTATCTATCTATCTATTATCTATCTATCTATTATCTATCCATCATCTATCTATCTATCTATCTATCTATTATCTATCTATCTATCTATCTATCTATCTATCTATCTATCTACCATCCTTTTATCTATGGTTATTATGACGGTTCAGATACCTTTGCCGTTAATGAAGATAACTCTCATCCTCCTGTGATGAATGTGTGGGAATCCTGCCTCATTTGCATTCTTTAACCTCTTTGGGTACAGGATGCGGCTCATTGTTCCTGTTCTCATGAAACTCGTGGAATGACGGGAATATTCTGATGTGTTCCATGAGGAGCGGGTGTCTTCTGTGCCTGTAGCCATAGGTGTGTACACACAGATGTAGCAGAGCTATGTTTGTCATTTGCTACTTGCTGTTTTACATCGGACAGTCAGGGGCCGCCCCAGGACAGAACCCCCCTCCTATCCTGTGTGTCCCCCTCCTGTGTCCCTCGGGTCGCTGTGTGACGGGTCCCTAATGCTGCTGAGCAGCGGTCTCCTGCTCTAGTGCCATGCAGCTCCACATATCTCCTGGAGCCCTGTGAGTGCCATAGGTGATACTGGGGACAACTCCACTCCAGGGGTGCACCTAGCCTTTCTGCTGCCTGAGGCGAAAACTGAGACCCCCCCCAAATGCAAATTTCTTAACCTAACCCCTTTGCCAGAATGAAAGCTCTCATTGCCCATGGCCCTTCGGCTGCCCCCCTCTTGCCCCTCATTGGCGGGGCACCCCTGCTCCACTCACACCTGAATGCTGAGGATTCGAGTGGAGTCATGCTCAAATCATCATGATGCCCTGACAATGCAGCCCCAAAGGGTTAAGTGACCGATTTAGCTCTGCTACATCTGCATGTAAGCATCTCTGCACACACGCGTGTTGGGGCAGGCACAACATTAAATAATAGCATTGTCTGACCTGGAAAGTGAATACCTGTTACACCCAACGTACACATCACGGCTCCCACTCCCAGGCTGGAGCACCGCGGAGTTTAATTACAAGCCAACCCATGACAGTTCTGACAAGCGGGTCCTAGCACTGTAGACGGCCGCAGCGCTAACCTAGAGGCGGTCTCACCTGCTGCAGATGTAGCAGAGCTGAATGATTCAAATGCTGCCATATAGCAGCATGCGTGGGGGAGGGGGGCAGTAGGCATCAAGATGGGACCAGGAAATGTCAACCTCAGCTCTGCTACATCTGATGTATGCATTTAAGGGGAGAACAGAGGCAGTGCACAGGTTAACAGAGTAAGCAGGGTTGAAGTAAGCCCCCATGGCCGCCCCTTTCTTAGCTTAATACAATAATAACAAGGCATTAAATCTGGAGGTGAATGGAGGCGATGCTTCATTAAGCTCTCATTAACCGCTAACAAAGAGAGGTGTTTCCGGAGAGATCCGGGGATCAGACGCACTGTATTCTTAATGCATCATTAGAAGCCTATTCCCAAGCTTACCGATTCCGTGCGGCGGGGGGTGGGGTGGGGGCAGTAGGTAGACTCTGCGCTGTATACATCAGGTACCAGTGCAAATTGGGAGATGGAAATGTCTATTTTTTCATGTTATCTTTATGAGGTTAATGATGGGGTGATGCAGAACCCCATGGCGGTCCCCTCTGAGTGCCTCCAAAAATCAGAGGAACACTTGTTGGATTGGGTCCAAATTGTCCCAGGAGTCCTTTATAGCAGATTAGGGTGATGACTGCTGCCCCCCTCATGTGCCTGGTGGATTTGCTGTTTTGTGGACAGTGGGACCCCCATGTGGGTTTACAAAGGGGGACAAGCTGGTAACCCTCTCCTCATGGTCCGCCTCTGCGGTATGGGTGCCCACGCATAGATGCGAAAAAGTGGGTGTTAACCTGTCCTATTGCTACGCTGGAGATAAGCGGCTCTGAAGGTGTCAGGCAGCTGCTGATCTGCCCGAGGCTGGTCACGTGACCATATCCTTATTATAACAGTAACAGAGTGCAGGTTGCTATTTTCAATATTCCGAAAACATTTTCCACCCCTGAGGCGGCTCCATCATCTGTCCCTTTGTCACTCCTAGAAGAGATGGAGGGGATGTGGCTGCGGTTTCCATGTGCAACCATCTGCAGCTGTTGTCCTGCTGTGAGCACAATGAGGTGTCGGGGGGGGGGGTGTATTATTGGGACTAAATATTTCATGTGCAAGTAAGAGAATGATAGCAAGTGACCCTAGTCTGCTGTGTGTCATGCAAGACAGCGCCCCCTACTGGTTCTATCTCATATTCCCTGTCTATCTATCTATCTATCTATCTATCTATCTATCTATCTATCTATCTCATATCTATCTATCTATCTACCTAGAGTAGGGAAGGTAGGAAGGCAGCACACAATCACAAGTGGGTGCAACTCCGGCTATTCGACCAGCACTCGGTCTGACAATAATATCATGGAAAAATGCCAGCAGCACTCCGGTGTCTTCAAAAAAGTGTAAAATTTATTCACCCATTCGTCTAACAGCGACGTTTCAACCGCTCCTTGCGGTCTTTCTCAAGCTAAAGACGGCAATGGGTGAATAAATTTTACACTTTTTTGAAGACACCGGAGTGCTGCTGGCATTTTTCCATGATATCTATCTACCTATCTATCTCTATCTATCTATATATCTATCTCCTATCTATCTATCTATCTACTATCTACTATCTATCTACCTATCTATCTAATATCTATCTATCTATCTATCTATCTATCTATCTATCTATCTATCTAATATCTATCTATCTCCTATCAATCTATCCATCTATCTATCTATCTCATATCTATCTATCTATCTCATATCTATCTATCTATCTATCTATCTATATATCTATCTCCTATCTATCTATCTATCTACTATCTATCTACCTATCTATCTAATATCTATCTATCTATCTATCTATCTATCTATCTATCTATCTAATATCTATCTATCTCCTATCAATCTATCCATCTATCTATCTATCTATCCATCTATCTATCTATCTCATATCTATCTATCTATCTATCTATCTATCTATCTATCTATCTATCTAATATCTATCTATCTCTTATCTATCTATCTATCTATGTCCTATCTATCTATCTATCTATCTCCTATCTATCTATCTATCTATCTATCTATCTATCTATCTCATATCTATCTATCTATCTATCTATCTAATATCTATCTATCTATCTATCTATCTAATATCTATCTATCATCTATCTATCTATCTATCTATCTATCTATCCATCCCTTTTATGGGCTTTTTAATGGAAGTTCCCGACTTTCCCAGCTTCCCCAGTAGGATTCCCAGATATTTTGGTCACTGATAGCCGCAGACGCCGGGAGTTTCCATGCAGATCCTCGGCCTCTACGCCCTCAGTTAGAAGTAGAGAAAGTCCCTGGATGTTTTATCTGCTGTGGAAGCAGAAATGAGGTAGTGCTGGTGAGTGCGGCTCGTCTGTGGCCCATTGCACAACACGACCTCTAATCCTCTGCGCCTCGTGTTTCCTGTACAAACCCGTACTTTCAGAATGAACCACGGAGTCTCGGGAGACGGCGCTGGGTCCTTGTGGGGGACTCCGCGAAAAGCTGCAGTCAGTAAACAAACAGTGCGGAATACCATGAGAAACGTACACTGACAGAGAAGACGGGAAGTCACCCGTAAAGGGGGGTGTAAACACTCGCAACCTCCTTAAAGGGATCATTTCTCATATTAACAAATATTCCTTGTTTAGAGAACTGCAGAAATAGCACTTCCCTTCCTACGGTAGGTGTAGAGGATCCAGCAGGGCGCCTCCAATGGAGGTCAACTAACGGGTCTCCTCCACCCGTCACATAGAACTGGTCTCCTAAAATGGGACAACGTGGCCTTTTAAGCCTTGTCAGGCTCCAAGGGCTAGGATGTGACCTCTGGGGCCCTACATGACACTCTTAAAGGGGTATTCCTGTCCTATATACTGGACAGTGGAGTACCCCTTTAAGTGCCTTGGAATGAGAGTTTAGGGTCTTGGTGCTTTCAGATGCCCCTTCTATTACTTCCATACACTGTCTGAAGCAATGGTTGCCACATTTTTAGGCCTAAGTCCTGAGGAGGAGGAGGGGGTCCGTACTTCAAGCCCGTCCTGAGATAATGGAGGTCGTCTATAGAGCGGGTCTTACATTCCGCTTGACAATCTTTGAGAGCTGGAGGTGCATGATGGCGATAAGCGGGGCAATGTCGAAGGGTGGTCTTGGCCTTGGAGGGGCCTGAAGGTCCTATCCATAGTCCTGAGGTTCTCAGCTCCCCATGTGTCTCTATACATCATCAGGTTCCATCTGACACTTGTCTTCTCCACAGGGTTCGCGTCTTGGTCGCACATGGTTGTCGGATGTCCTGGAACACTCTTGGGGCAGCCAGAGCTTCAAATCTGCCTGGAGTCAGCCAGTCGCAAAGCCAAGTCCATGTCCCCTGAACGGAAGGAGGATTGTGGATGGGAGCCCCCCGCGGAGGAGCTGGAAGGAGACTCCATGTCCTCGGAGGGAGGAAGGGTGACTGACAGTACGACGGATGACGAGGAGACCAGCAGTACAGAAAGCTCACACACTCAGGTAAGGCCCGGAGACTCTTGTCCGGCTACCAAGAGAGGTAGATCTACTGGAGGAGCCATAGGTGCTGGATAGGTGGCTGCTAACCTCAGGCACCCCTTGTAGGTTCATAGCCACCCTTCAGATGCAAGGTTGTAAGGAGGTGCTGCAGTCACTAGAAGGAGCTACGTGGTAGGCATTCATAAATCTAGTGATTTTGAAGGAGATACATTTTTGAAGGACACTTTCAAAATTGAGTGTATTGTCCCTTTAAAAAAGAGTGATGAAGGTAGAACAAAATACGGTAGGTTCTTCCAAAGGGCCTGAGACAGGACGTTGTCCATAAGTGTCTGACAGCTCGTAATAAAGCTCTGGTTGTACCATAGGGTGTCACATATATCCTATGCAAAGTCCGGGGCTGCAGAGGAAGAAGTCAGCGATTTACGGTCTCCTCCTGGGCGGCGTCACTGTGATCTATATACGGAATGTAACTATAAGGGGCTGCTGAGGAAGAAGTCAGCTATTTAAGGTCTCCTCCTGGGCGGCGTCACTGTGATCTATATACGGAATGTAACTATAAGGGGCTGCTGAGGGAGAAGTCAGCGATTTACGGTCTCCTCCTGGGCGGCGTCACTGTGATCTATATACGGAATGTAACTATAAGGGGCTGCTGAGGAAGAAGTCAGCGATTTAAGGTCTCCTCCTGGGCGGCGTCACTGTGATCTATATACGGAATGTAACTATAAGGGGCTGCTGAGGAAGAAGTCAGCGATTTAAGGTCTCCTCCTGGGCAGGGTTACTGTGATCTATATACGGTATGTTACTACAAGGGGCTGCTGAGGAAGAAGTCGGCAATTTAAGGTCTCCTCCTGGGCGGGGTCACTGTGATCTATATACGGAAGGTAACTATAAGGGGCTGCTAAGGAAGAAGTCAGCGATTTAAGGTCTCCTCCTGGGCGGGGTTACTGTGATCTATATACAGAATGGAACAATAAGGGGCTGCTGAGGAAGAAGTCAGCGATTTAAGGTCTCCTCCTGGGCGGGTTACTGTGATCTATATACGGAATGTAACTATAAGGGGCTGCTGAGGAAGAAGTCAGCGATTTAAGGTCTCCTCCTGGGCAGGGTTACTGTGATCTATATACGGAATGTAACTATAAGGGGCTGCTGAGGAAGAAGTCAGCGATTTAAGATCTCCTCCTGGGCGGGGTCACTGTGATCTATATACGGAATGTAACTATAAGGGGCTGCTGAGGAAGAAGTCAGTGATTTAAGGTCTCCTCCTGGGCGGGGTCACTGTGATCTATATACGGAATGTAACTATAAGGGGCTGCTGAGGAAGAAGTCAGCGATTTAAGGTCTCCTCCTGGGCGGGGTCACTGTGATCTATATGCGGAATGTAACTATAAGGGGCTGCTGAGGAAGAAGTCAGCGATTTAAGGT
This sequence comes from Bufotes viridis, assembly GCA_033119425.1. NCBI lineage: Eukaryota > Metazoa > Chordata > Amphibia > Anura > Bufonidae > Bufotes > Bufotes viridis. Next base: position 596,135,805 of record CM065590.1, on the reverse strand, counting down.
CTCCTCCTGGGCGTGGTCACTGTGATCTATATACGGAATGTAACTATAAGGGGCTGCTGAGGAAGAAGTCAGTGATTTAAGGTCTCCTCCTGGGCGGGGTCACTGTGATCTATATACGGTATGTTACTATAAGGGGCTGCTGAGGAAGAAGTCAGCGATTTAAGGTCTCCTCCTGGGCGGGGTCACTGTGATCTATATACGGAAGGTAACTATAAGGGGCTGAGACACGGGGAGCTGTTTGTTGGGGTCCTCCTAGAACAGAAGCCAGGGCGCTGTGACAGCCACCGCCTGACATACATCCCCCCTTTAACAGGATCTGGTATTTTTCACGGTTGCAGCCTGCGCTATTCTTGGTGGAATCCTTGCTAGACCCCCAAAAAGGGTTATAAGTGTGAACAGAGCCACGTGAGGAAGGAAAATCACCACGGCTCCAGTGTCCCACATATCACAGGAAGCGGGACCAGAGTCTCATCAAACAGACACCCCCAGCTCAGCTTCTCGGACTTTATTTAAGTTTTTGTATTTACTGAGCATAAATAGAGCTGCGCTTACTTACTTGGTGCCATCCCTCCAGTATAATCTGCCGTATACCATGCTACCAATGCAGTATAATCTGCCGTATACCATGCCGTCCCTCCAGTATAATCTGCCGTATACCATACCGTCCCTCCAGTATAATCTGCCGTATACCATGCCGTCCCTGCAGTATAATCTGCCTTATACCATGCCGTCCCTCCAGTATAATCTGCCATATACCATGCTACCAATGCAGTATAATCTGCCGTATACCATGCTACCAATGCAGTATAATCTGCCGTATACCATGCCGCCCCTCCAGTATAGTCTGCCATTTACCATGTCGCCCCTCCAGTATAATCTACCGTGTACCATACCGTTCCTCCAGTATAATCTGCCGTATACCATGCCGCCCCTCCAGTATAGTCTGCCATTTACCATGCCTCCCCTCCAGTATAATCTGCTGTGTACCATGCCGCCCTTCCAGTATAATCTGCTGTGTACCATGCTGCCCCTCCAGTATATTCTGACATGTTCCATGCCGCCCCTCCAGTATAATCTGCCATATACCATGCCGCCCCTCCAGTATAATCTGACGTGTACCATGCTGCCCCTCCAGTATAATCTGACGTGTACCATGCCTCCCCTTCAGTATAATCTGCTGTGTACCATGCCTCCCCTCCAGTATAATCTGCTGTGTATTATGCCGCCCCTCCAGTATAATCTGACGTGTACCATGCCGCCCCTCCAGTATAATCTGCCGTATACCATGCCGCCCCTCCAGTATAATCTGACGTGTACCATGCCGCCCCTCCAGTATAATCTGCCGTATACCATGCCGTCCTTCCAGTATAATCTGCCGTATACCATGCCGCCCCTCCAGTATAATCTGCTGTGTATCATGCCGCCCCTCCAGTATAATCTGACATCTATCCTGCCTCCCCTCCAGTATAATCTGCCATGTACCATGCCACCCCTCCAGTATAATCTGACGTGTACTATGCCGCCCCTCCAGTATAGTCTGCCATGTACCATGCCGCCCCTCCAGTATAATCTGACGTGTACAATGCCGCCCCTCCAGTATAATCTGCCGTATACCATGCCGCCCCTCCAGTATAATCTGACGTGTACCATGCCGCCCCTCCAGTATAATCTGCCGTATACCATGCCGTCCTTCCAGTATAATCTGCCGTATACCATGCCGCCCCTCCAGTATAATCTGCTGTGTATCATGCCGCCCCTCCAGTATAATCTGACATCTATCCTGCCTCCCCTCCAGTATAATCTGCCATGTACCATGCCACCCCTCCAGTATAATCTGACGTGTACTATGCCGCCCCTCCAGTATAGTCTGCCATGTACCATGCCGCCCCTCCAGTATAATCTGACGTGTACAATGCCGCCCCTCCAGTATAATCTGACGTGTTCCATGCCGCCCCTCCAGTATAATCTGCTGTGTATCATGCCACCCCTCCAGTATAATCTGCTGTGTACCATGCTGCCCCTCCAGTATAATCTGCTGTGTATCATGCCTCCTCTCCAGTATAATCTGACGTGTATCATGCCGCCCCTCCAATATAATCTGACGTGTATCATGCCTGCCCTCCAGTATAATCTGCTGTGTACCATACCGTCCCTCCAGTATAATCTGCTGTATACCATGCCGCCCTTCTAGTATAATCTGACATGTACTATGCCGCCCCTCCAGTATAATCTGACGTGTTCCATGCCGCCCCTCCAGTATAATCTGCTGTGTATCATGCAGCCCCTCCAGTATAATCTGACATGTACCATGCCGCCCCTCCAGTATAATCTGCTGTGTATCATGCCGCCCCTCAAGTATAATCTGACGTGTATCATGCCGCCCCTCCAGTATAATCTGCTGTGTATCATGCCGCCCCTCCAGTATAATCTGACATGTACCATGCCGCCCCTCCAGTATAATCTGCTGTGTATCATGCCGCCCCTCCAGTATAATCTGACATGTACCATGCCGCCCCTCCAGTATAATCTGACGTGTATCATGCCTGCCCTCCAGTATAATCTGCTGTGTACCATGCCGCCCCTCCAGTATAATCTGCTGTATACCATGCCGCCCCTCCAGTATAATCTGACATGTACCATGCCGCCCCTCCAGTATAATCTGACATGTACCATGCCGTCCCTCCAGTATAATCTGCTGTGTACCATGCCGCCCCCCCAGTATAATCTGCTGTGTACCATGCCGCCCCTTCAGTATAATCTGACGTGTTCCATGCAGCCCCTCCAGTATAATCTGACGTGTTCCATGCTGCCCCTCCAGTATAATCTGACGTGTATCATGCCGCCCCTCCAGTATAATCTGCCGTATACCATGCCGCCCCTCCAGTATAATCTGACATGTACCATGCCGCCCCTCCAGTATAATGTGACATGTACCATGCCGCCCCTCCAGTATAATCTGCTGTGTACCATGCCGCCCCTCCAGTATAATCTGACATGTACCATGCCGCCCCTCCAGTATAATGTGACATGTACCATGCCGCCCCTCCAGTATAATGTGACATGGACCATGCCGCCCCTCCAGTATAATCTGCTGTGTACCATGCCGCCCCTCCAGTATAATCTGACGTGTACCATGCCGCCCCTCCAGTATAATCTGCTGTGTATCATGCCTCCCCTCCAGTATAATCTGCCGTGTACCATACCGCCCCTCCAGTATAATCTGCCGTATACCATGCCGCCCCTCCAGTATAATCTGACGTGTACCATGCCGCCCCTCCAGTATAATCTGCTGTGTATCATGCCTCCCCTCCAGTATAATCTGCCGTGTACCATACCGTCCCTCCAGTATAATCTGCTGTATACCATGCCGCCCCTCCAGTATAATCTGACATGTACTATGCCGCCCCTCCAGTATAATCTGACATGTACCATGCCGCCCCTCCAGTATAATCTGCTGTGTACCATGCCGCCCCTCCAGTTTAATCTGCTGTGTACCATGCCGCCCCTCCAGTATAATCTGACGTGTTCCATGCCGCCCCTCCAGTATAATCTGACGTGTTCCATGCCGCCCCTCCAGTATAATCTGACGTGTATCATGCCGCCCCTCCAGTATAATCTGCCGTATACCATGCCGCCCCTCCAGTATAATCTGACATGTACCATGCCGCCCCTCCAGTATAATGTGACATGTACCATGCCGCCCCTCCAGTATAATCTGCTGTGTACCATGCCGCCCCTCCAGTATAATCTGACATGTACCATGCCGCCCCTCCAGTATAATGTGACATGTACCATGCCGCCCCTCCAGTATAATGTGACATGTACCATGCCGCCCCTCCAGTATAATCTGCTGTGTACCATGCCGCCCCTCCAGTATAATCTGACGTGTTCCATGTCGCCCCTCCAGTATAATCTGCTGTGTATCATGCCTCCCCTCCAGTATAATCTGCCGTGTACCATACCGCCCCTCCAGTATAATCTGCCGTATACCATGCCGCCCCTCCAGTATAATCTGACGTGTTCCATGCCGCCCCTCCAGTATAATCTGCTGTGTACCATGCCGCCCCTCCAGTATAATCTGACGTGTACCATGCCGCCCCTCCAGTATAATCTGCTGTGTATCATGCCTCCCCTCCAGTATAATCTGCCGTGTACCATACCGCCCCTCCAGTATAATCTGCCGTATACCATGCCGCCCCTCCAGTATAATCTGACGTGTTCCATGCCGCCCCTCCAGTATAATCTGCTGTGTATCATGCCTCCCCTCCAGTATAATCTGCCGTGTACCATACCGTCCCTCCAGTATAATCTGCTGTATACCATGCCGCCCCTCCAGTATAATCTGACATGTACTATGCCGCCCCTCCAGTATAATCTGACATGTACCATGCCGCCCCTCCAGTATAATCTGCTGTGTACCATGCCGCCCCTCCAGTATAATCTGCTGTGTACCATGCCGCCCCTCCAGTATAATCTGACGTGTTCCATGCCGCCCCTCCAGTATAATCTGACGTGTTCCATGCCGCCCTCCAGTATAATCTGACGTGTATCATGCCGCCTCCAGTATAATCTGCCGTATACCATGCCGCCCTCCAGTATAATCTGACATGTACCATGCCGCCCCTCCAGTATAATGTGACATGTACCATGCCGCCCCTCCAGTATAATCTGCTGTGTACCATGCCGCCCCTCCAGTATAATCTGACGTGTTCCATGCCGCCCCTCCAGTATAATCTGCTGTGTATCATGCCTCCCCTCCAGTATAATCTGCCGTGTACCATACCGCCCTCCAGTATAATCTGCCGTATACCATGCCGCCCCTCCAGTATAATCTGACGTGTTCCATGCCGCCCCTCCAGTATAATCTGCTGTGTATCATGCCTCCCCTCCAGTATAATCTGCCGTGTACCATACCTATTACCGTCCCTCCAGTATAATCTGCTGTGTACCATGCCGCCCCTCCAGTGTAATCTGACGTGTTCCATGCCGCCCCTCCAGTATAATCTGTTGTGTACCATGCCGCCCCTCCAGTATAATCTGACGTGTACTATGCCGCCCCTCCAGTATAATCTGACGTGTATCATGCCGCCCCTCCAGTATAATCTGACATGTACTATGCCGTCCCTCCAGTATAATCTGACATGTACCATGCCGCCCCTCCAGTATAATCTACCGTGAACCATGCCGCCCCTCCAGTATAATCTGACGCGTACCATGCCGCCCCTCCAGTATAATTTGCCATCTACTGTTGATCAATGTAAACAGCGACCATAAAACCGCGCCCGGTGTCACAATCCGTGAAAATAATTACAGGTGTTACATAAAGCATCAATCAAGTCAGCATAAAACTGTTGACACGTCACTGGGCGCAGAGATAGCAGTCACCGTCACCAGTACAGCTCATACTGGGCGGTCACCCAGCTTTCCCGGCATTCTGAATAGAAGACTGTCCAGTGATGTGTGGCCAAGAACCGATTAAAGGGGTGGTCTTGACTAGTACCCGCCTGTCGGTATGAGGTTACCCGCCTTGGATCCGGGTGTTAACCCTCCGGCTGCCTTGTTAGATGGCTTCCTGTAGTGGATGGTGATGCTGCTGGCTCTGCGCCAAGATCCTCATCTCTGCCCTCATGGTGACAACGTCCATATCGTCCATTATCTGTCACGTTGTGTGAGTCACCGGCCGAGGTGACAACGTACAATCTGCAGCCGCAAGTGACAGCGGGCAGAGTGCGTGACAGCGGCCAACCCGCCGGTCTACGTACAGTGCGTCCTGCCATACACATTACATAACATCGTATCGGGAGCCAAGTGATCACCACATTTATTGATTATTTATCTACTTTATATAGGTTTTTTTATATGCACATTTATTTGTCTTTTTTAAATGTTAATATTTTTTATTATTTCACTCTATTTTTTTTAATATTTTTTTTTGTGTTTTTCTCTTTTACACTTCCCCAAGTGCTGATGATGCTGATTGTTCTATTTTTGTTTTATTTTACCTTTTTATCCCCTTTTTTGGCTGTTTTTGGTTATTTTTACGTTTATTTCTTTGGGGGACTTTAGACTCAAGGAGCACCTACCAACAGGATCAACCCCATTCCTACCTGGTAGGGCTGATCCTGCTGATTTAAAATGACACCTGTCTTGTGAAAATCGGTGGCGGCGTTCCCAAGAAAAAAGACTTTTATGCGTTATGCAAATTAGGCTCGGTGACCTCAGCTTTCCAGTGTTGGCCCCGCCCCCTCGGTGCACTGAAGTCCTCATTTGTATAAGGAATAGAAGTCGTTTTTCTTGGGAACTCCGCAAGCGCTTTTCACAAGTCGGGTATCATTGTAATCAGCAGGATCAGCCCTACCAGGCAATATGCTTGCTTCAATAGGGTTGATCCTGCTGACAGGTGCTCCTTAAACTGTTAAGCAATTATTATCACATACAATTCAGCATTATCGGAGACACAGAGTGTAAATATAGACACCATAACGTTAGTGGTCGCGAGGCAGCTACCGCTAGGCCTTTATGATGGAACTGTCCCCCGCATCCACAGCCACTTACCTCCATTTGCCCCCCTGTCATTTCTTATCAGCCGCCATGTTTTATGGCAGCCATCTTGGACAGTTTACCATTAATAGAGCAGCTGTTGCCAAAAATTCTAGTCTCCATGGAGTTGTCATCAGCAAATAACCCTCCGGACGTATAATGGGGGCTTAGAGGGGAAATACTCCCACCAGACATTTACCATTATCAGGGGTCATGACCTCCCAGTAGGTCATCGGAGACCCTCCATGAGGTCATCCCTGTTACTGATCCAATGATATAGGGCGGTCGGTTGCCGGATTACAGGAATGTTCCATCTAACTTCTCAATATTCTTTAAAATGTACGGGATTTAGGGTCTCTGCCTACAAGAGATTTAAAGGGCAACTCCACTGTTAACTTTTCGCATTTGAAATAGACACAGTCGCTGGGTAGATCCTTCCCGTTACATTTCTTGTGCTGATTTATGAGACACATGTTGTTTTCTTCTCCGTTCACATCCCAAGTAATAGTACGGGGGGGCTCCTTGGAATCTGTATGCGGTTTCTCTCCACCCCTCTGTCAGTCATGTGACTCCCACAATGCACTGCTGTCTGATCATAGGAAAAAGCGGAGTGTTGAATTTAGCTTTGGGTCTGAACGGAGAATAAAAGGTTATAGGTAGAGTTGAGCAAACTTCTGTTTTAAGTTCGGAGTTCAAAGTTCGGGTTGGGGTTATCGTAGCATCCCGTTATGGATTCCGCTACCGCGGACCATAACGGCATTTGGAATCCATAAGGGGCTGCTTCATTAAACCCGAACCTTGGACAAGACGGAGGACCTGGGGTGACGTTACTGTCATGTGATCAGTGCAGGGGGCGTGGCTCAGTAGCCTACCACCTCTTATCCAATCCAGTGCTGAGCCACGCCCCCTGCACTGATCACATGATGGTGACGTCACCCCAGGTCCTTCACCCCGGATTTCAAATGCTGTTATGGTCCGTGGTAGCGGAATCCATAACGGGATGCTTCGATAACCCGAACCCGAACTTTGGACGCCGAACTTAAAACAGGAGTTCACTCAACTCTAATTATAGGGTTAAAATTCAGCACAAGATTAAAAAACATTCTTTACGGATTTAAACTGTAATTCTGGAAAAGTGGAGATTTCCTTTAAGTGCCATATTGGCTCTGTCCGTAAGGGGCCTCCACAGGGAGGGTCTCGTAGCTGGTGGCTGGAGACTCCTGCACCCGACTCAAAACTACAGCAAGATGTAAAATCATGGCTTGTTATCCGTACATGACAAACTCAGCTCTGCTGCATCTGTATATCATGTGCTGCACTATAAGCTGCCGACAGGCCACCTGTATCTGGCCCCAGACCCGATGGCAGTATTACTGCTACTATAAGTCATGGGCAGCCCAGCAGTGTTGACACTACAACTCCCAGCATGCACACTTGCTTGGCTCTTTTCCCATAGAAGTGAATGGGGCATGTTGGGCGCTGCAGTTTCACATCAGGCCCCGGCAGCTCATTGACCGATTCTACGCCGCCTATATCCGGATTCAGTAAGGCAGACACATGTATCATATGGCACACCTCATGATGAAATCTTACTATTTGTAGCTTCTGGTAAACCTACTGCTTGTGGAGCTCGATGACACACTCGGCTCTGCGAACATCTGTCATGTGAATCTCCCGACTCTGGGATCGTTCATGATTTTATGATTTTTTTTTTCATTGTCTCCGTGACGCAGGACGGGGGTGGGGGTGGGGTGGGGGTGTCTGTTCCATCGAGATACCGTAGAAGTGTCTGCGGTTTACACAGTGCACTTCTACTGTAAACACCGCAGCATGAGTCGCCCTCAGTGCCGCCTTGCTTACAGTGATGAGACCCAGACACTGGAGTGATGATGGATTCCGGGAAGAACAATAAGTTACTGTAATATTGCAGCAATGAATCTGTCTGTGCTGGGTGACAACCAATATGGCCGCCAGCACCCCAAAATTTATAACTGGGTCGTCTCTGTGTCCCCGCAGCGCGTGGAGTTAGCTGGAAATCCGGTTCAGCGGCGACTGGAGGCCGAGCAGATGAAAGTGATGAACAGAATCTCCCAGCTGGAGCAGGAGATCCGAGAGCTGCAGCTGCAGAGGCGAGAGCTGAAGATCGAGGTAACCTACAGCAGCGGTGCACCCCAATATAAGAGACGGGGTCTGCTCAGGGTGAGCTCCTACAGTAGCGGTGCACCCCAATATAAGAGACGGGGTGTGCTCACGGCGGGCACCTACGGCAGCGGTGCACCCCAATATAAGAGACAGGGTGTGCTCAGGGCGGGCACCTACGGCAGCGGTGCACCCCAATATAAGAGACGGGGTGTGCTCAGGGCGGGCACCTACAGCAGCGGTGCACCCCAATATAAGACACAGGGTGTGCTCAGGGCGGGCACCTACGGCAGCGGTGCACCCCAATATAAGAGACGGGGTGTGCTCAGGGCGGGCACCTACGGCAGCGGTGCACCCCAATATAAGACACAGGGTGTGCTCAGGGAGGGCACCTACAGCAGCGGTGCACACCAATATAAGAGACGGGGTGTGCTTCAGGGTGGGCACCCTGACGGCAGCGGTGCACCCAAATATAAGAGACGGGGTGTGCTCAGGGTGGGCACCTACAGCAGCGGTGCACACCAATATAAGAGACGGGGTGTGCTCAGGGCGGGCACCTACAGCAGCGGTGCACCCCAATATAAGAGACGGGGTGTGCTCAGGGCGGGCACCTACCGCAGAGGTGCACCCCAATATAAGAGATGGGGTATGCTCAGGGCGGGCACCTACCGCAGCGGTGCACCCCAAAATAAGAGACGGGGTGTGCTCAGAGCGGGCACCTACCGCAGCGGTGCATCCCAATATAAGACAAGAGGTGTGCTCAGGGCGGGCACCTACCGCAGCGATGCACCCCAATATAAGAGACGGGGTGTACTCAGAGCGGGCACCTACCGCAGCGATGCACCCCAATATAGGAGACGGTGTGTGCTCAGGGCGGGCACCTACAGCAGCGGTGCACCCCAATATAAGAGACGGGGTGTGCTCAAGGTGGGCACCTACCGCAGCAGTGCACCCCAATATAAGACACAGGGTGTGCTCAGTGCAGGCACCTACGGCAGCGGTGCACCCCAATATAATAGATGGGGTGTGCTCAGGGCAGGGGCCGTATCTAGGATAACCGCCATTACAGCTTTCCCAGATTCCTGCTTCTGCAGCGTCGCCTCCCTCTGCGTCGCTCTAGAATTTGGGAGTCTGGGAAAGCTGACCGCCATATTGGTTGCCACCCAGCTTTCCCGGGCACAGATCTAGCGATGGCATGTGGTTATACGTTATAATAGTCGCCATCTGATTCCTGATCCATCAGTCATGTCCTTCTCACCGCCAGTCCTTCTGCGTCACTCCAGCATCTTGACAAACCAGTATAACCAGCCCCGCGTACCCTAGGGGGGGAGGAACCGAAACCAGAGGAGGCGCGGGATGGCACTGGTGTGTGGGAATCTCACAGTCATCCCGCTGGGAGACGGACCGTGTCACACGCTGAGGCTTCTGTGGAAAAGTCCACAAAGATGGCCGCCCGCTGGTCTGCCGTCTACCTCAGACCCTTAAAGGGATTCTCCATAAAGCTTGATCTCTAATTCTACAACATTCCAACATAAATTGTAATTGAATCCCTTTGACAAACCAGCTGTCAGTGAATGGAAACATTCTTCTTAATATCCAAATGTTCAAACCCCAGCGGTAATCTTACAATTTGTAGTCGGATATTTGGGCAATTTGCGCTGACACATTGTAACAAGCTGCACTTCTGTAAGGTAAATGTTTCCATTCACTGACAACTGAAAAGTAAAGTATTTACAACTTATTGTGCACAGTGTTTCACCTGGCAGAGCAGCAGTTTGTACTCCAGAGCTTCTCTTCCTACTTAAAGTGGTATTCCAACCACTTATGGCATCTTCTCAGGATAGGGTGACCCGCAGCTGCTCCTCCAGGTGGGAGGTGGGACTTTCTCCTATTAGACATGTATGGTAGATCCTGGGGATATCTAAGATGGGAATACCCCTTTAAGGAGCCTTCTGGTCACCCGGTCACCCACCTACTTGTCACTTCCTGTGAATGTAACTCCCCCCAAAATTCCCTGCTGAGTACATACTCTTACACCCGCATCTATCCCGGGGGCGAGAAATGTGTGAACTTCTCCCCTCGGGCTTTCAGTTCATCTGAAAAGACGGAGCAGTAAGTGTCTATAATAATTGGGTAAGTTGACTCAATATTGCCATTTATTAGTTTTATCAAAATCTTCGGAACTTTGGGTGACAACCAATATGGCCGCTGTTACAGCACCCACAGGGGGTGTCACGCGGCTTTCCTGGAATGGCAGATTGGACTAGTGATGCGGTACTATATGACCGCCATTCCTGTGTGTACGTGCAGCAGGCGCCTCCCCCCAGGGCCCTTTAAGAGTATTAGTACTTGTGACGCCAGTTGCAATGAAGCAACAATGGCACAGGGCCCCTTTTAGTGATACTGTGGATGGTACCCCGGTGTAGGAATGCCAGAGTGGTGTAGGGTAGCCTAAATGTCCCTTAATGGTGGTGCACGTGTCACGGTGCTCCTACCTGGATACACAGGACCCCAGGCGTTGGCCCCAAGCAATGAAAGGGGGGTTGTTGATGAAGGGGATGATGAAATAAATTGAGTCCAGACCTTGTGATGAAGTTCAATAACAGCTTTACTTTGCATAAACGTTTCTCCAACAGTTTCAGGCTTTGTCTTGGTTCCCAGCAGGCTTTAGCATTAACTCTGGCAGGCGAACACATTCAACTTTGCTACATCTGGTGCTCTCTGCTCTGCTGTGTTAAGAGGCTGAATGAATAACTTTGCTTTAGCTGTCTGCTGCAACTTCTCTATGTAGTCTGACTCTAGATTTGTCCAGGGAAAACTCCTCCTGGCTTCAGAGGCTCCAAGCTGTGGCCTCCACATCCAGCAGAGCTGAAGGTGCTCTAGCTGACTTGGCAGGGGGTAAATTAGAACCCTCCCTGACTTTAACTAGAACTCCACCCTCCCTGCAGCAAGTGGGACACGCCCACCACACCACAGAGGAGGGTGTTAGGAAAGAAGGGTTCCACTCTCTATAAATGTAGCTCTGCCATGCTTGCTGCCACCTTCTGGTGAACCAGGTAAATTACATGAACATGAACAGTTACCAACATTAGAAATGCACAGTGTTTAGGACCTGACATAAATACACATGATGACATGAGGTTAACCAATAAAGACAGTAGCAGGGTGCAGAAGTGGTAATGCCACTCCGGGGGTTACATACACTGTGGGACAATGCGGCTCATCACTTCCATGCACTAGCCCCTTTGTGTAATGGGACACGTAGAGTGCCGCACGTGAGGAAACTGTCAGCAGTAGAGCACCTACCTTGAGGCCTGGGGAGGTGTGTGGTGTCCATTTCTACAGGAAGTATGAATCACAGAGGGCGCAACGTTGGGCCATCACAAAAGTCTCTTGTTATCGGAGGAAACACTTTGTGACTGGAGGGCGTTTAAGGAGAACTGTCAGATATTAAGGGTACGGCCACGCGGTCAGGTTTGGAGTGGATCATAAAAGGAGAGGCAGTATTAAGGAGGGGCACTACCGCTCCTCTGTGTCAAGTTCACTCCCGGTTCTGTCTTCCAAAGCTGCATCAGGAAACCTGAACGTGTGTCCGAGATGGAGCGCCGTATTATACATCATGGAGAACGCGCTGATATGTGCTGCATTTGTATTCTTTATGTGTCTCCTGTGCATTTTATCTTATTGTCACCCGTCCATTTCATCCTTTTGTCATCTGTGCACTCTGTACTATTGCCACCTGTGCATTTTATACTTTTGTCACCTGTGCATTCTATCCTATTGTCTCCTGTGCATCCTATATTTTTGTCATCTATGCATGTAATAATTTTGTTGCCTGTGCATTCTATCCTATTGTCACCTGTGCATTCTATCCTATTGTCATCTGTGCATTCTATCCTATTGTCATCTGTGCATTCTATCCTATTGTCACCTGTGCATGTTATCCTATTGCCACTTGTGCATTTTATCCTATTGTCCTATTTTATCCTATTGTCACCTGTGCATGTTATCCTATTGTCACTTGTGCATTCTATCCTATTGTCACCTGTGCATGTTATCCTATTGTCACCTGTGCATTCTATCCTATTGTCACCTGTGCATTCTATCCTATTGTCACTTGTGCATTCTATCCTATTGTCTCCTGTGCATCCTATATTTTTGTCACCTATGCATGTAATAATGTTGTTGTTGCCTGTGCATTCTATCCTATTGTCACCTGTGCATTCTATCCTATTGTCACCTGTGCATTCTATCCTATTGTCATCTGTGCATTTTATCCTATTGTCATCTGTGCATTTTATCCTATTGTCCTATTTTATCCTATTGTCATCCTATTGTCGCATTTTATCCAATTGTCACCTGTGCATTCTATCCTATTGTCACCTGTGCATTCTATCCTATTGTCACCTGTGCATTCTATCCTATTGTCACCTGTGCATTCTATGCTATTACCACCTGTGCATTTTATCCTATTGTCACCTGTGCATTTTATCCTATTGTCACCTGTGCATTCTATCCTATTGTCCTATTTTATCCTATTGTCATCCTATTGTCGCATTTTATCCAATTGTCACCTGTGCATTCTATCCTATTGTCACCGTGCATTCTATCCTATTGTCACCTGTGCATTCTATCCTATTGTCACCCGTGCATTCTATCCTATTGTCACCTGTGCATTCTATCCTATTGTCAACCGTGCATTCTATCCTATTGTCACCTGTGCATTCTATGCTATTACCACCTGTTCATTTTATCCTATTGTCACCTGTGCATTCTATCCTATTGTCACCTGTGCATTCTATGCTATTACCACCTGTGCATTTTATCCTATTGTCACCTGTGCATTCTATCCTATTGTCACCTGTGCATTCTATCCTATTGTCACCTGTGCATTCTATGCTATTACCACCTGTGCATTTTATCCTATTGTCATCTGTGCATTCTATCCTATTGTCACCTGTGCATTCTATCCTATTGTCACCTGTGCATTCTATCCTATTGTCACCTGTGCATTCTATCCTATTGTCACCTGTGCATTCTATCCTATTGTCACCTGTGCATTCTATCCTATTGTCACCTGTGCATTCTATCCTATTGTCACCTGTGCATTCTATCCTATTGTCATCTGTGCCTTCTATCCTATTGTCACCTGTGCATTCTATCCTATTGTCACCTGTGCATTCTATCCTATTGTCACCTGTGCATTCTATCCTATTGTCACCTGTGCATTCTATCCTATTGTCACCTATGCATTCGATCCTGCTGTCCATATGGCTGCCTAGAATAATGCAACAAGGGGGCAACCAAAGAGGCTCCTGGACAAGATGATGTCTAAGAAAGAAATATAATATTTCAGAAAAAAAATCCTAATACAAATACTATAGAGTGCGCACATAATACCGCCATATAGCATATAAATAGTTGCGTAATATAGTATGTATATAACAGTGACAAACAGCGCCCAAGTAACAGTGCAAATATTAAATAAGAGTATGGCCAATCGAGAACTGTCTGGTGACTAGATAATACCGCCACATAGTGTCCATCCTTTATATCAGTACCACATAGTGTTTAAGCTGTAAAGCCTGTAAAGCGACATACAGTGTTCATATAATCGTGTCATATGGTACCATTGCCACACAATGCCAGGGCATTCCTGTTCAGCCCTGGTGCCTCCCGTACTGCCCCCATTATATCACCTACTGCGGTCCCTACAGGTGGAGATGGAGCTGGCTCTGCTGGAGGGGGAGCTGAGGACGGAGAGGAAGGAGATGGAGAAGGACGAGGAGACCATACGACTCTTCCAAGAACAACTGCGGGAGGCGGAGTGGAGGTGGCAGGAGGAGAAAGAGAAGGTACTCATTGTATAGTCTGTAGAAATGCAACTTTATATCAAGTTTTATACTTTGGTTTCCCACTATTTTCAAGATCTCTGCTTGCTGTGACCAGAAGAAAACATATTTATATTCAGAGATTGATAACCCACCCTAAGGGTTTGTTATAATGAATCGGTGTGGGCAGAGCTACTGTATCAGTCTGTGAGGATTGTGTTAGATAACAGAAAATTGTCTACACCGATACATTGAAACAAATCATCTGCTGTGAGTAGGACTAAGCTTTGATCAGTTTTAAGCCTAAACAAGAAAGTTACGATTCAATGACAGCAAACAGAGATCTACCTAAAACTGTACAACCCCTCTAATGATATAGAGATAGATCTCTCAAAATATTGCAGAATGGTGGCCTAGTGCCCCCGTCAGTCCAGTGCCCTGGGTGGTCTAGTGTACCTGGTCATCTAGTGCCCCCGGTGGTCCAGTGTACCTGGTTATCTAGTGCCCCCGGTGGTCCAGTGCCCCAGTTGGTCCAGTGGCCCTGGTGGTCCAGTGCCGTTGGTGGCCCAGTGCACCTGGTCTAGTCCCCTGGGTGGTCCAGTGCTATGGGTGGTCTAGTGCCCCTGGTGGTGGTCCAATGCTCCAGGTGGTTTAATGTCCTGGGACTAGTGCCCCTGGTGGTCCAGTACCCCAGGTAGTCTAGTGCCCCTGGTGGTCCAGTGCAATGGGTAGTGGTCCAGTGCTCCTGGTGGTGGTCCAGTGCCCTTGGTGGTCCAATGCCCCTGATGGTTCAGTGCCCCTGGTGGTCCAGTGCTCCAGGTAGTCTAATGACCCTGGTGGTCCCGTGCAATGGGTAGTGGTCCAGTGCCCCTGGTGGTGGTCCAGTGCCCTTGGTGGTCCAATGCCCCTGATGGTTCAGTGCCCCTGGTGGTCCAGTGCTCCAGGTAGTCTAATGACCCTGGTGGTCCCGTGCAATGGGTAGTGGTCCAGTGCCCCTGGTGGTGGTCCAGTGCCCCTGGTGGTGGTCCAGTGCCCCTGATGGTGGTCCAATGCCCCTAATGGTTCAGTGCCCCGGGTGGTCCAGTGCCCATGGGCTTTGGTAGTGCCATCATGCCTAGATTTCTATCTCACACCCACAGGATAAGCTGCAATTACAGAACGAGAAGAAGAAAGTGAGAGAACTGGAGCAGAAGATATCGGAGAGTCAAGCACAGCTGGAGAACCAGCCCGAGAGCTTACACGAGCAGCTCGGGAAGAACATCCAAGAGGTGAGCTGAAATGCCGCATGTCAGAGAGCCAGGGGTGGGGGTAGGCAATGTGTTAAAGGGGCGCCTGGTTCAGTCAATTAAAGGGGAGGCTGTCCCTATTCTGGACCCCATCAATAAGCCAGAGTGGAGAGACTACAAACAGTACCTGTGTCTCTGGAGGACATTACTCGGATATCCTGCTGATATCTTCGTGCACTGTGTAATACTTTGCTTTACCTGTGGGGGCAGTGCAGGGAAATTGAACACATTCTATTAAAGGAGCCCAGACACCTAACAGTAATATCAGTCAAACCTGGCGATTTTAGTGGGATTGGCCAACTATTGTATATGCTGTATATGGGGCAGTCTCCTCTGATGGTTTTAGAGGAAAGAAAGATCAGGCATGTTGGCTTTCTGGTGCTCACAAATAGTAATCCACCGATCGCTGGACATGGTACATGCAGCGACGATCAGCCCGATCATCGGCCTTTACACAGGAGAAGGCTTCACGGCCGTAAACCGGCTTTGTGCTCGTCAGCCGGGTGCAGGATCTGTGTGGGACGGGGTGGCAATGTTTGGTTTTCCTGCGTGTTATTGCAGGGCGGGTTTATTGATGCACCTTTGTGTACAGATGACGGAGATGATGGAGAGCGCAGTCAAGTCCTTTGAAGACTTGGAGTTCCAGCAGCTGGAGAAGGAGAGCAGCCGAGAAGAGGAGCGGGAAGCCTCGTACAGACAGATCTCACAGAGCCTGTCCCAGAAGCAGAACGAGGTGAACAGGAGGAAGGTGAGAACATGGACCCCGCGACGCTCTCACCCCCAGCCATGGATTATATTGACCCTAGTGGATCTGGGGATGCGAACAGGCGTGTACAGCTAGATGTAGATGTCCGGCCCTCACGCCGCATTGTATGCGCACGTCACACACAACATTGTATGCGTACGTCACATGCCACATTGTATGCACACGTCACACGCTACATTGTATGCGCACGTCACACGCCACATTGTATGCGCACACCACATTGTATGTGTACGTCACACTCCACATTGTATGTGTACGTCACACGTCACATTGTATGCGCACGTGACACACAACATTCTATGCGTACGTCACATGCCACATTGTATGCACACGTCACACTCCACATTGTATGGGTACGTCACACTCCACATTGTATGTGTACGTCACACGTCACATTGTATCGCACGACACATTCTATGTGTACGTCACACATTGTATGCACGCACGCCATTGTATGCCTCGTCATGCTACTTGTATGCGCACAGGCAACATTGTATGCGTACGTCACATGCCACATTGTATGCGCACGTCACACGCCAGATTGTATGCATACGTCACACGCCACATTGTATGCGCACGTCACATGCCACATTGTATGCGCACGTCACACGCCACGTGGTATGTGCACGTCACACGCCA
Organism: Bufotes viridis; assembly: GCA_033119425.1. NCBI lineage: Eukaryota > Metazoa > Chordata > Amphibia > Anura > Bufonidae > Bufotes > Bufotes viridis. Next base: position 596,118,604 of record CM065590.1, on the reverse strand, counting down.
CATTGTATGTGTACGTCACATGCCACATTGTATACGCACGTCACACGCCACACTGTATACGCACGTCACACTCCATATTATATGCGCACGTCACACGCCACATTGTATGTGTCGTCACACTCCACATTGTATGGGTACGTCACACTCCACATTGTATGCGTATGTCACACGCCACATTGTATGCGCACGTCACACGCCACATTGTATGCGCACGTCACACGCCACATTGTATGCGCACGTCACACTCCACATTTTATGTGCACGTCACACTCCACATTGTATGCGCACGTCACACGCCACATTGTATGCGCACGTCACATGCCACATTGTATGCGCACGTCACACGCCACATTGTATGCGCACGTCACACTCCACATTTTATGTGCACGTCACACGCCACATTGTATGCGCACGTCACACGCCACATTGTATGCGCACGTCACACGCCGCATTGTATGCGCACATCTGAAAAAAAACCTGCCCTAGGTGTCTTTTAATGAGAATTGATGGAAAGTGGCCTCAACCACAACTTCTTGTCTTACAGGACAAAGTCCTTCGTCTGCAGGAGCAAGTGCGGAACGCAGAGGAGCAAGCGCAGGCGGAGAGGCTGAGAATCAGCGAGGAGAACACACGAGTCTTCCAGTCTCTGAATAAGGTATAAAGACGATGACTCCAGGAATGGAGTCCAGATCTTACACAAGGGTGACATAAATCTGAATTTGGGACGTGACATTGACGTCTTACATCAGGATGAGGTCCATGGGTTAAACCAATGCAATGGCCACAAGATGGCGCAAAGACATGCATTCTCGTGGGGTGCCCCAGTGTAAAGCCGTACACAGAAACTTCAGTAGGACTGTGTCACTTACCGGGGACCAGACCTGCCCACCGCGTCACGTGACAAGGGTTGCTCAAGCTGATTCACCTCACGCCCTCGTTACGCCCTGCTCCGGCCGTACCTCTGGCATAAATCGTCACCTGAAGCCTGCAAGCACCCCCACGCAATAACACTAAACAGTTGCCGCCACCACCTGCCCGTTATAAGGTCGACAGGACAACCCTGAGTGTTCTTCTCGCAAGCAGACACACACACGATAGTAAGCCTCACGGAAAAACAACATACCGCCTCAGACTGCGCACACACTCTTTATGGAGCTAACAGGTTCTTACGGATACAAGACAAACCATCAAACTTTTAGGTTTAATGTATGAAAAATGCACAGCGCTTGGTTACAGAAAATGATCAACAAGAGACATAGAAAGTTCTGATACCTAGCAGTTGCGTGGTAAAAGTCCTTTCCTCCCAGGAGCCTGCTTTTTACGCCCGTACAACAAAATCGTGCAGCGTGCCACACAAAAAACGTGCACTAGGATATGGTCCATCACAGGCCCTCTCCCAAAAGAGAAGGGCCCCCCATAAACCTTTCCCAGTCCCTCTGGGCCAAAAGGCTCCTGCAAGGGACCGAGACAAAACAAGCAACGCCCAGCCGAAGCCGAGGGTATTCCAAGTCTGTGCTCTGGCTTCCACCTAGGCTGCCACCCCAGGTGTCAGCACAGAGCTTCAACAACTACGCTGGTGCGGAACCTAGATGGCCCCATCCCCCCCAGGACTTTACGGGGGTACCCATAAGGGTGCCACAACCCAAGAAATTTTGAAGGGTCAGAGAGTTTGGAAGGGACAGGGAGATTTAGAGGAGGGCAGAGAAGTTTGAAGAGGAAAGAGGAGAATGCAGAGGAGTCTGGAGGGGAAGAGAGTTTTAGAGGAGGGCAGAGAAGTCGAGGGGGGCAGAGGAGTCTGGAGGGGGCAGAGAGTTTTGGAGAAGGGCAGAGAATTTGAGGGGGGCGGTGTCAGAGGAACCTGGAGGTAGACATAGGAGAAGCTTAGAGGAGATAGAGGGTATGGAGGAGGACAGAGGAGTCTGGAGGAGATAGGGGTCTGAAGAAGACAGAGGAGAGGTGAGGAGACAGGAGTCTAACGGCAACTTACTCCTCAACTTTTCCTATGGAGAACACATGCATGCTTGGCCCAGCAGGGAGTGCACGTGTATGGGGCATTGGGAAGATAGCTTTCGGATGAACAAGAGCGGTAACTACCTAATCTGTAGAAGAAGAAGAAAAATCCAGCCCCCAGGCCACAAATAAAATCCAATTCTTTTATTGTAATCCTTGGTCATGATTAAAGGGGTTGTCTAAGTTATATTTATTGATGACCTTTCCTTAGGATAGATCATCAATATCAGATCGGCAGGGGTCCGACAGCCGGCACCCCCGCTGATTAGCTGTTTGAAGAGAAGGCGCGCGCCGTGCCAGCGCTGCCGCCTCATTATTGTTTACCTGCTCGCCGTCGCATCTGCAGCGGTAAGCAGGTGTAATTACACCCAAACCATTCCATTCATTTCAATGGGATGGCTCGTTCCATCCTCCAGCAGAGGATCTGACATAACTCTGCCTCCTTCTGTCATGGTATATATCCGGGGAAAGCTGGGTGACCACCGCCGTTAGTAGAGGGTGTCCTGCGTGACCAGGTGGATTTGCCCAGGAGGACTGTAGGGTCCATCAGCATCACCCAGATGTAGCAGATGTGGGGTGGAGGACCTACTGCTGGACCTACCAGGATTCACCATTCAGGACAACAGGAGAGAAAGCAGTTATAGCTGAGAGGGCAAGTGTCTAAAGAAAGAGGGAACTACGGCCCAGATCTCCTCTCCAGCCCGATGGCTGACAACAGAGAACGACAGTCACAGATTCTCAGCAGTTACCGGATATTAGGAGAACTTATTGGTTTCATTTTATAAGATTTTCTGATACAAAGGTCCAGATCTTCACCACTGACAAAGAATAAAATGCTACAATTCTCTTCAGTCAACATTGTGGGGAGTTTAAGAGCTCACCGCCTATATACTGTATCTGTATGTAGTAATCTCCTGAGCTCCCTCTAGTGGTGGCTGTACATATCTCTATGTAGCAATCTCCTGAGCTCCCTCTAGTGGTGGCTGTATATATCTGTATGTAGTAATCTCCTGAGCTCCCTCTAGTGGTGGTTGTATATATCTGTATGTAGTAATCTCCTGAGCTCCCTCTAGCGGTGGCTGTATATATCTGTATGTAGTAATCTCCTGAGCTCCCTCTAGTGGTGGCTGTACATATCTCTATGTAGCAATCTCCTGAGCTCCCTCTAGTGGTGGCTGTATATATCTGTATGTAGTAATCTCCTGAGCTCCCTCTAGTGGTGGCTGTATATATCTGTATGTAGTAATCTCCTGAGCTCCCTCTAGTGGTGGCTGTATATATCTGTATGTAGTAATCTCCTGAGCTCCCTCTAGTGGTGACTGTACATATCTCTATGTAGCAATCTCCTGAGCTCCCTCTAGTGGTGGCTGTATATATCTGTATGTAGTAATCTCCTGAGCTCCCTCTAGTGGTGACTGTACATATCTCTATGTAGCAATCTCCTGAGCTCCCTCTAGTGGTGGCTGTATATATCTGTATGTAGTAATCTCCTGAGCTCCCTCTAGTGGTGGCTGTATATATCTGTATGTAGTAATCTCCTGAGCTCCCTCTAGTGGTGGCTGTATATATCTGTATGTAGTAATCTCCTGAGCTCCCTCTAGTGGTGACTGTACATATCTCTATGTAGCAATCTCCTGAGCTCTCTCTAGTGGTGGCTGTATATATCTGTATGTAGTAATCTCCTGAGCTCCCTCTAGTGGTGACTGTACATATCTGTATGTAGAAATCTCCTGAGCTCCCTCTAGTGGTGGCTGTATATATCTGTATGTAGTAATCTCCTGAGCTCCCCCTAGTGGTGACTGTACATATCTGTATGTAGTCATCTCCTGAGCTCCCTCTAGTGGTGGCTGTATATATCTGTATGTAGTAATCTCCTGAGCTCCCCCTAGTGGTGGCTGTATATATCTGTATGTAGTAATCTCCTGAGCTCCCTCTAGTGGTGGCTGTATATATCTGTATGCAGTAATCTCCTGAGCTCCCTCTAGTGGCGGCTGTATATATCTGTATGTAGTAATCTCCTGAGCTCCCCCCAGTGGTGGCTGTATATATCTGTATGTAGTCATCTCCTGAGCTCCCTCTAGTGGAGGCTGTATATATCTGTATGTAGTAATCTCCTGAGCTCCCTCTAGTGGTGACTGTACATATCTGTATGTAGTCATCTCCTGAGCTCCCTCTAGTGGTGGCTGTATAAATCTGTATGTAGTAATCTCCTGAGCTCCCTCTAGTGGTGGCTGTATATATGTGTATGTAGTAATCTCCTGAGCTTCCTCTAGTGGTAGCTTTATATATCTGTATGTAGTAATCTCCTGAGCTCCCTCTAGTGGTGGCTGTACATATCTGTATGTAGTAATCTCCTGAGCTCCCTCTAGTGGTGGCTGTATATATCTGTATGTAGTAATCTCCTGAGCTCCCCCTAGTGGTGGCTGTATATATCTGTATGTAGTAATCTCCTGAGCTCCCCCTAGTGGTGGCTGTATATATGTGTATGTAGTAATCTCCTGAGCTCCCTCTAGTGGTAGCTTTATATATCTGTATGCAGTAATCTCCTGAGCTCCCTCTAGTGGTGGCTGTATATATCTGTATGTAGTAATCTCCTGAGCTCCCTCTAGTGGTGGCTGTATATATCTGTATGTAGTAATCTTCTGAGCTCCCTCTAGTGCGTGGCTGTATATATCTGTATGTAGTAATCTCCTGAGCTCCCTCTAGTGGTGGCTGTATATATCTGTATGTAGTAATCTCCTGAGCTCCCTCTAGTGGTGGCTGTATATATCTGTATGTAGTAATCTCCTGAGCTCCCTCTAGTGGTGGCTGTATATATCTGTATGTAGTAATCTCCTGAGCTCCCTCTAGTGGTGGCTGTATATATCTGTATGTAGTAATCTCCTGAGCTCCCTCTAGTGGTGGCTGTATATATCTGTATGTAGTAATCTCCTGAGCTCCCTCTAGTGGTGGCTGTATATATCTGTATGTAGTAATCTCCTGAGCTCCCCCTAGTGGTGGCTGTATATATCTGTATGTAGTAATCTCCTGAGCTCCCTCTAGTGGTGGCTGTATATATCTGTATGTAGTAATCTCCTGAGCTCCCTCTAGTGGTGGCTGTATATATCTGTATGTAGTAATCTCCTGAGCTCCCTCTAGTGGTGGCTGTATATATCTGTATGTAGTAATCTCCTGAGCTCCCTCTAGTGGTGGCTGTATATATCTGTGTGCAGTGATCTTTTGAGCTCCCTCTAGTCGTGGCTGTATATATATCTGTTTGTAGTAATCTCCTGAGCTCCCTCTAGTGGTGGCTGTATATATCTGTATGTAGTAATCTCCTGAGCTCCCTCTAGTGGTGGCTGTATATATCTGTATGTAGTAATCTCCTGACCTCCACCTAGTGGTGGCTGTATATATCTGTATGTAGTAATCTCCTGAGGTCCCTCTAGTGGTGGCTGCATATATCTGTATGTAGTAATCTCCTGAGCTCCCTCTAGTGGTGGCTGTATATATCTGTATGTAGTAATCTCCTGAGCTCCCCCTAGTGGTGGCTGTATATATCTGTATGCAGTAATCTCCTGAGCTCCCTCTAGTGGTGGCTGTATATATCTGTATGTAGTAATCTCCTGAGCTCCCCCTAGTGGTGGCTGTATATATCTGTATGTTGTAGCTTCTGAGCTCCCCCTACTGGTGGCTGCAGGCAGACTGAGTTTTAGCCTTTTATTCTATGTCTATGCAGAGGGTTTGGAGCTCTGTAGTTTGGATGTCATAAGAAAACTTTTTAATGAATTCCTCCCTCAATAATAAAAGATCATGGTGTCCCCTGTCAGTAGCCGTTCTCTGAGGTTGCGCTTCTGCCATTGAGGACCTCATTACAGGACGGATGTAGAAAGGGATCATTCACACCCTCTAAATATAGAGCTAATCTTGTGCTCTGTGAAGAGCAGGTGAGAATGATCATGGCAGATCTGTCTGGACGTATCTTAAGGGGGATCTCTCCTTCTTCTAGAAGGGTCCCCAGCAAGAAGCTGAAGGTAGGGTGCCCTGCTGAGTAATCTGTGGCGGAACCTGGCGGCACATTGAGGTGTCCTGCAGTGTCCCACAGGTTACTTAAGTGTTACACAATTTTTACTGAAATCCCTGTGCGCTCTGTATATGGCACGGACATTTGTAGCTGCTGTGTGTTCATGGGACCCGTCCCCATATCATTGCTCTAATAGTGATCTTTCTGAATCCCTTCAGTCTGTGACCTCATGGAGTTGATTACTTTTCAGGAGAAGGATCGCTTGTTGGCTCTTACTGCATTGAGTGGGAAGACGTCCGACCAACAGGACGGGAAGGAGGGTTCCCCCAAAAGAGTGAGTAATAGCCCTCATCCATATTTCTGTATGATATCTGTCTTTTCCAAACCTACCTATCCTCTCACCCCCTTCACTCATTCCCTTCCTATTCCCTATTATTTAATTATCTCCGAATACTGCCCCCTCATGGTCCCCGATCCCTCTGCCCCATCACCCCCACTCCGCCCCCTCATGGTCCCCGATCCCTCTGCCCCATCATCCCCCACTCTGCCCCCTCATGGTCCCCGATCCCTCTGCCCCATCATCACCCACTCTGCCCCCTCATGGTCCCCGATCCCTCTGCCTCATTACCCCCACTCTGCCCCCTCATGGTCCCTGATCCCTCTGCCCCATCATCCCCCACTCTGCCCCCTCATGGTCCCCGATCCCTCTGCCCCATTACCCCCACTCTGCCCCCTCATGGTCCCTGATCCCTCTGCCCCATTACCTCCACTCTGCCCCCTCATGGTTCCCGATCCCTCTGCCCCATCACCCCCCACTCTGCCCCCTCATGGTCCCCGATCTCTCTGCCCCATTACCCCCATTCTGCCCCCTCATGGTCCCTGATCCCTCTGCCCCATCATCCCCCACTCTGCCCCCTCATGGTCCCTGATCCCTCTGCCCCATCACCCCCCACTCTGCCCCCTCATGGTCCCTGATCTCTCTGTCCCATCATCCCCCACTCTGCCCCCTCATGGTCCCTGATCCCTCTGCCCCATCATCCCGCACTCTGCCCCCTCATGGTCCCCGATCTCTCTGCCCCATTACCCCCACTCTGCCCCCTCATGGTCCCCGATCCCTCTGCCCCATCACCCCCCACTCTGCCCCCTCATGGTCCCCGATCCCTCTGCCCCATTACCCCCACTTTTCCCCCTCATGGTCCCCGATCCCTCTGCCCCATTACTCTCCACTCTGCCCCCTCATGGTCCCTGATCCCTCTGCCCCATTACCTCCACTCTGCCCCCTCATGGTCCCTGATCCCTCTGCCCCATCACCCCCCACTCTGCCCCCTCATGGTCCCTGATCCCTCTGCCCCATTACCCCCACACAGCCCCTCATGGTCCCTGATCCCTCTGCCCCATCATCCCCACTCTGCCCCCTCATGGTCCCTGATCCCTCTGCCCCATTACCCCCACACAGCCCCCTCATGGTCCCTGATCCCTCTGCCCCATCATCCCCCACTCTGCCCCCTCATGGTCCCTGATCCCTCTGCCCCATTACCCCCACACAGCCCCCTCATGGTCCCTGATCCCTCTGCCCCATCATCCCCCACTCTGCCCCCTCATGGTCCCTGATCCCTCTGCCCCATCACCCCCCACTCTGCCCCCTCATGGTCCCTGATCCCTCTGCCCCATCATCCCCCACTCTGCCCCCTCATGGTCCCTCATCCCTCTGCCCCATCACCCCCCACTCTGCCTCCTTCTACCTCTCTTTGCACTTTTCAGACCACTCTCTTGTTTTAAGTAGGACTCTAACATATCGGAGCTCGCTCCAAAGCATGAACCTCACACGTCCATGCGCAAAATAAAAGTGAGTACGCCCCAAGGAGCACGCTCCAGTTTCTGTTTTGTGTATAGATGTGCAGTGAACGCCCCCTCCTCCAATAATTGAGTTGGATTGACACGGAAATTTACAACAAACAATCTCTTCCACAATCCGCCATTGTTCTTACTGCTGGTTATGGGAAGCAAAATCACAGCGCAGCGCTGCCCCCTGCTGGCCGAGCGCAGTATTACATGATTCATTTCCACTGATTATCTCACTTCTGTCCTTCTCTGTAAATTTCTTCTCTGCACTCAATAATCATCTTATATCCAATGGTCTGAATGGTGATGTCATAATTTTAGGAATATTTTTGATTAGAGATGAGCGAATCATTTAGCAGTTTCACCCGGTCCACCGATCTTCAGAACCTATGGGAGGACGGATTCATCTGTTATTTTATTGCATTCGGCAAAAAATTGATTTTCAAACTGAAATCCATTCAGCAAATCCCTTGGCTATTGTACTGACTGGCTGGGGAATTGCGGCTTAATTTGCAGATCGGCACTATTTGAATCGGGCAGATTACAAAACATTGTCCACGATTATATAAACATGGCTGAAATTTTCTAAAAATGGACAGATGTGCTGCTGTTTTTGGAAGAAAACAGCCTTGTATTTTTTCTTTCTTGTATTACAATCCTGGACATCCCCTTTAAATTCCATCCAGAAAGAATTCATTTTGGTACTTACTTCCACTGTCCACTAGGGGCTCCAGAGAACCTCCAGCCTGCCCAGGAGAAGAGGAAATGCGCCCTTTGTCCGTCAGTCTGACCGCCCAGTTTCGCTCCACGGCAGCAGTAAGTGGCGATATTTTTACATTTGTCCTCCTCATTTACAATAACTTATAAAACTTACTTTATTGTTTCTGATTTCTTGTAAAATAAGGCCTCATGCACACGGCCGTCGTTCGGGTCCGCGGCCAAGCCGCGAAATGGGGCCGCAATGGGGCCGCAAAAGATGCGGACAGCACTCCGTGTGCTGTCCGCATCCGTTGCTCCGTTCCGTGCCTCCGCAAAAAAAATAGAGCATGTCCTATTCTTGTCCGTTTTGCGCACAAGAATAGGCATCTCTATAATGGGCCGCGTTCCGTAAATTGCGGAACGTAACGCGGAGCAGCTTCTGTGTTTTGCGGATCCGCGGTTTGCGGGCCGCAAAACACCAATAGTCGTGTGCATGAGGCCTAAAGTTTAATCCGTGTGAAAAGTTCTGCAAATCCCTAATAAATGTAGAGCAAAAAAGAAACTCCCATTTTTAGTGCTTAGCGGTTTAGCAAAAAAAGTGCGACTTTTCCAACCGCTGCTCTTGCTACATTTCTAAAAAGTGGGCGGAGCTTAGTAGTAAGGGTGGGGCCTCTTACAAATCAGCTGATTTTGGGCCCTTACAAACACAAATTTGTTCTGTTAGTTAAAGAAACCACCATAGAAACCCCTCGTTTTTTTTTCTACCGCATGTGGTTTTATGGCATTTTTTAGCTACATTTTTTCCTGTGTTAATCGCCTTTGGTTCCCCTACAGAGATGCAAAAAAGAAAAACGCCAAAAGTGTCAACCTACCTATTGTTTTTTTAAAAAAAGGTCAGAGACCTAATTAACGAAAATGCCATTAAAAAACGTGCATCTTGCGTTTCATCCGGAGCTGAATTTTCTACCGCAAAAAAACCCCCTGGATAACCCCTTTAAATACCGCACTGTCGTCTGAAACGCAGGATTTGTGTTCCCCTGTGCAAAACTGAATGACTCTCATAGATGTCCGCCGTTATCTTGCAGAGTGTCTGGAGAGCGCCGGCCTGGCTCTGCATCTCGCCGTATCCTCCAGCAGTTCTGGCGGTAAGATTGCCTTAGCCATCAGCCCAAATCTTCAGATCACAAGGAACCGCAATCGTATGGGTGAAGAAAGGAGATCTTGTGGGGGGAGACTGCAGAACGGTGCGCCCAGGCTTCCGCTGACATTCAGGTAGCTGTACCGACCCCCGTGGCCTCCCTTCTCATCTTCATCATCGGTGTCGTTATATAATTAACTATATTCTCTTCTCCACAGACCCATTCCTAAAATAGCAGAGATGGAACGTCAGCTACTAGAGGCCATGGCAGAAAAAGAGCGCCTCCTGAAGGCCAGGGTGAGTAACAAAGGTCACTTATACACATCCTAAGATTAATTAGAACCCTTTCTGGCATTTACTGCAAGATAAGCCACGTCAGACAGTCCACAGCGTGACTCTAAGGCCTCTTTCACACGGGCGTCATGTTTGACGGCCGGATAAGAGGTGGGTGCGTTGCGGGAATATGCGCGTTTTCCCGCGCGGGTGCAAACGTTTGTAACGCGTTTTGCACGCGCGTGAGAAAAAACGCCATGTTTGGTACCCAACCCGAAGCCGGACTTCATCACTAAAGTCCGGTTTCGGGTCTTCTGGAGAATTGTTTATTTACACTTATAACATGGTTATAAGGGGAAATAATAACATTCTTAATACAGAATGCATTGTTAAATGAAGAGGAAGGGGTTAAAAATAATGAAAGTTAACTTACCTTAGCCACTTGATCGCGTAGTTGCGATCTCTCCTCTCTTTCCCTGCATCAGCTAAGAACTACAGGACCTGTGATGACGTCACATCACATGGTCCAATCACATGGTCCATCTTACCATGGTGATGGACCATGTGATTGGACCATGTGATGTGACGTCATCAGGTCCTAGATCTTAGAAGATGCAGGGAAAGAGAGGACAGATCGCAACTACGCGATCAAGTGGCTAAGGTAGTTAACTTTTATTATTTTTAACCTCTTCCTCTTCATTTAATCGGATCCCGCTGCTAAGCAACCATTCGGGAAAATCTCAACGCATCTGCACTTGCTTGCGGATGCTTGCGATTTTCCCGCAGCCCCATTCACTTCTATGGGGCCTGCGTTGCGTGAAAAACGCACAATATAGAGCATGCTGTGATTTTCACGCAACGGCAGAAGTGATGCGTGAAAATCACCGCTCATGTGCACAGCCCCATAGAAATGAATGGGTCCGGATTCAGTGCGGGTGCAATGCGTCCTCCTCACGCATTGCACCCGCGCGGAAAACTCGCCCGTGTGAAAGGGGCCTAACTGTAAAGAAGCCTTTCTAGTGCTCCTATATCTACAGTATATAGCGTGGGGTACAATCAGTATTTATTGAATCTTCAGGGCCCCAGTGCAAAATCTGTAACAGGGGACCTACCTACCATGGTCTGTCTATCTATCTAATTCAAATCCGCTTCATCGGCAGGACTAAATACATTTTAGCTTTGCCAAAGCCAGTTTGAAATAATTGGGATGGGGGATGTGGACACATCCAGGGTGGGGGTATAAGAGTCCATGGTTTATCAGGCTCCTCTCAGTCTATGGCAGGCACTGACATATTGTGCTGCTATGGCAGCTGTGTTCTCCTCTCCCCCCAGCAGTATGGAGAGTCTCTCTTCCTCCTGCATGGAGGTGGTCCGGACAGAGATCAGACAGGCTCCTGAAGTGGGCACTGCAGCAGGAAGAGGGTCTTATCCTCCCCGGGCCTCCTGCTGGCACAATTTGCTCTTCCTGGGCTTGTACCTCTGTCGATGCCGCCTGTATTGGATGAGCAGGCTGTGGGCGCTCAGTCTGTACCGGCTCAGGATCTGTCGGTCTCTGGGGTTGGGAAGTTTCTCCAGGGGTTGGGGCAGTTTGTGCCCCTTCTGTAGGCTCCTGTGTATTGTCAGCTCCTGTGATGTTCCTATGTCGTTCCTCCAGACGCTCATATACTCCTCTTTGGTCTTGTGTATTGTCCTCTGGCACAGTCTGCTATCCCTGGGCATGAACCTCTGTCGGTGCTGCCCGGATTCGATGAGCAGGCTGGGGGCGCTCAGTCTGTATCAGCTCATAATCTGTTAGGGCTCTTTCACACGAGCGGAATCCGCTGCGTGAAAGAGAGCAAAGTCCCATTCCGGACAGCAGAGACGCGGAGCAGTAACATGATTGATAATGCTTCGTGCCTCTCTGTGATCTTTTTACTACAAAATCACAATGACAACTTTATCTCACTGTGAATTTGTAGTAAAAAGATCACAGAGAGGCACAGAGCATTATCAATCATGTTACTGCTCCCCGTCTCTGCTGTCCGGAACGGGGCTTGGCTTTCTTTCACGCAGCGGATTACCCGCACAGGAGTCGCTCGAGTGAAAGAGCCCTTACACTTTGTTTAGAAAGGATTGTCAAAACTAGAGAGGGGTTTTCCTTTATGTAAAGTCCTGTCTAAAGCTCACACTCCGGGAAGATATAACTGAGGCTACTTTCACGCTAGCATTTTCCCTTTCCGCTATTGAGATCAGTCATAGGATCTCAATAGTGGAGGAAAGCGCTTCAGTTTTGTCCACATTCATTGTCAATGGGGACAAAACTGAGCTGAACAAAACAGAGTGCTCTAAAATGCATTCCGTTCCGTTTGGTTGCGCTCCCATCGCAGACAGAATAACGCTGCAAGCAGCATTTTACTGTCCGCGATGTGGTGCGGATGTGCGATGTGGCACACAATGTAAGTCAATGGGGACGGATCCATTTTCTCTGACCAAATAGAAAACGCATCCGTCCCCCATTGACTTTCAATGGTATTCATGAAGGATCCGTCATGGCTATAGAAGACATAATACAACCGGATCCGTTCATGACGGATGCATGCGGTTGTATTATTGTAACCGAAGCAGATCCATGACGGAAATAGTGACCATAAAGTAATAACCTTCCAAATGTCATTCAAAAGAGCATTTCTACCAGGAGGAACAAAAAAAGCAATATATGACATAAAGAAAACATTTATCACTAAAACAGGAAGGTAGTGAGGAAGCTCTGAGAAACTATATGGATAAAATAGGATATGTAAAAGCAGCCAAGCTGGAGACAGAGAGACTTACTGCCAGAGAGAGTAAAACTAACCCTAAAATGGTCTTTGATTATATACAGTGTGAACCGGGATCCTTTCAGAACAGATTGGCAGAGATACAGTTTCCTTGTCCAGGATTTATTGTTCACAACCAGCAAATTATACAGGCTTACATCAGCAACAAGTAAAAGTTCATGAAAAATAAATGTCCTTACGTTCAGGTATCCACAAGGTGTGACAAAGGTTTCTCATCCCCTTTAGGCTAACCTGGGGCTTCCACTTGGCACAATGGTCTTTCAGTGGGTCTTACTCTCAGACCAGCATGTATTCTCTGCTCAGTGGAAGTTTGCCTTTTCTAATTAGTTTGGCACAAGGTTGAGGCAGGGAACACCCGGGATGGAGTAAGGGATTGACTTTCCCACCCAAGCTCTTCAGTCACTCCTAAATCCCAGACCCAAAATCCAGCTCTAACCAACAGACTCAGTGACTTTACATCACTGGTCACAAAATACTTCCGGGACCAGAAGCCTCAGTGATACATACTTGCCATTAATGACCATACCCCTTGAATGTTTACAACTGTAAATGGTAAAAAATGGCCTATTAAAGAGTGATGAGGGTGGAGTTCTAGAGTGTGATGAGGGAGGAGGTGTAGAAGGTTATGGGGGAGAAGTTGTAGAGAGTGATGAGGGAGGAGTAGTAGAGGGTGATGAGGGAGTAGTAGAGAGTGATGATAGAGTTGTAGAGGGTGATTGGGCAAACTAATTTAATAAATATATTTTTGTCTACTGTGTTCACTAAGGAAAATGTAATGCAAGAAGCAGTCTGTTAAAATAAATTTCTCCTTAAAAGTGCCCTGTCTGACCCAGGAAGGAGTGCAGACGCATCTTAAAAATATTAAAATAGACAAATCGCCGGGATCAGATGGCATACACCCCCATATCCAAAGAGAATTAAGTCATAGTCCTTATTTCTGATATTTAAGAACTCTATACTGACAGGGAGTGCCCCACGAAATTGGCGCATAGCAAATGTGGTGCCAATATTAAAAAAGGGGTTAAAAAACAGAGCCGGAAACTATATAAAATATCTGTATGTGGGTAAGTAACAGGCTCAGTGATAGAAAACAGAGGGTGGGTATTAACGGTAGACACTCAGATTGGGTCACTGTCACTAGAGGAGTACCTCAGGTGGTCAGTACTGGAGGGGCACCGACTCACCGTCACTAGTGGGGTTCCCCAGGGGTCAACAACGGGCTCCATTCTTTTCAGTATATTTATTAATAATCTTGTAGGAGGCTTGCATAGTAATATATGAATTTTTGCAGATGAAACTAAACTGTTTAAAATTATTAGACGGGTTATCCAGGAATTAATATTAATGACCTATCCTCGGCATAGAAGGAGATTCTTTACTGTAAAAGCAGATTATATATAAAGAGAACCTGTCACCATGTAATCTGCAGGCAGCATGTAATAGAGCAGGAGGAGCTGAGCAGATTATCTATAAAGAGAACCTGTCACCGTGTAATCTGCAGGCAGTGTGTTATAGAGCAGGAGGAGCTGAGCAGATTATATATAAAGAGAACCTGTCACCGTGTAATCTGCAGGCAGCGTGTTATAGAGCAGGAGGAGCTGAGCAGATTATATATATGTAGAGAACCCGTCACCATGTAATCTGCAGGCAGCGTGTTATAGAGCAGGAGGAGCTGAGCAGATTATATATAAAGAGAACCTGTCACCATGTAATCTGCAGGCAGCGTGTTATAGAGCAGGAGGAGCTGAGCAGATTATATATAAAGAGAACCTGTCACCGTGTAATCTGCAGGCAGCGTGTTATAGAGCAGGAGGAGCGGAGCAGATTATATATAAAGAGAACCTGTCACCATGTAATCTGCAGGCAGCGTGTTATAGAGCAGGAGGAGCTGAGCAGATTATATATAGAGAGAACCTGTCACAGTGTAATTTGCAGGCAGCGTGTTATAGAGCAGGAGGAGCTGAGCAGATTATATATAAAGAGAACCTGTCACCATGTAATCTGCAGGCAGCGTGTTATAGAGCAGGAGGAGCTGAGCAGATTATATATACAGAGAACCTGTCACCATGTAATCTGCAGGCAGCGTGTTATAGAGCAGGAGGAGCTGAGCAGATTATATATAAAGAGAACCTGTCACCATGTAATCTGCAGGCAGCGTGTTATAGAGCAGGAGGAGCTGAGCAGATTATATCTACAGAGAACCTGTCACCATGTAATCTGCAGGCAGCGTGTTATAGAGCAGGAGGAGCTGAGCAGATTATATATAAAGAGAACCTGTCACCATGTAATCTGCAGGCAGCGTGTTATAGAGCAGGAGGAGCTGAGCAGATTATATATAAAGAGAACCTGTCACCATGTAATCTGCAGGCAGCGTGTTATAGAGCAGGAGGAGCTGAGCAGATTATATATAAAGAGAACCTGTCACTATGTAATCTGCAGGCAGCGTGTTATAGAGCAGGAGGAGCTGGAGCACATTATATATAAGAGAACCTGTCACCATGTAATCTGCAGGCAGCGTGTTATAGAGCAGGAGGAGCTGAGCAGATTATATATAAAGAGAACCTGTCACCATGTAATCTGCAGGCAGCGTGTTATAGAGCAGGAGGAGCTGAGCAGATTATATATAAAGAGAACCTGTCACCGTGTAATCTGCAGGCAGTGTGTTATAGAGCAGGAGGAGCTGAGCAGATTATATATAAAGAGAACCTGTCACCATATAATCTGCAGGCAGCGTGTTATAGAGCAGGAGGAGCTGAGCAGATTATATATAAAGAGAACCTGTCACCATGTAATCTGCAGGCAGCGTGTTATAGAGCAGGAGGAGCTGAGCAGATTATATATAAAGAGAACCTGTCACCATGTAATCTGCAGGCAGCTGTGTTATAGAGCAGGAGGAGCTGAGCAGATTATATAAAAAGAACCTGTCACCATGTAATCTGCAGGCAGCGTGTTATAGAGCAGGAGGAGCTGAGCAGATTGTATATAAAGAGAACCTGTCACCATGTAATCTGCAGGCAGCGTGTTATAGAGCAGGAGGAGCTGAGCAGATTATATATAAAGAGAACCTGTCACCATGTAATCTGCAGGCAGCGTGTTATAGAGCAGGAGGAGCTGAGCAGATTATATCTAAAGAGAACCTGTCACCATGTAATCTGCAGGCAGCGTGTTATAGAGCAGGAGGAGCTGAGCAGATTATATATAAAGAGAACCTGTCACCATGTAATCTGCAGGCAGCGTGTTATAGAGCAGGAGGAGCTGAGCAGATTATATATAAAGAGAACCTGTCACCGTGTAATCTGCAGGCAGTGTGTTATAGAGCAGGAGGAGCTGAGCAGATTATATATGAAGAGAACCTGTCACCATGTAATCTGCAGGCAGCGTGTTATAGAGCAGGAGGAGCTGAGCAGATTATATATAAAGAGAACCTGTCACCGTGTAATCTGCAGGCAGCGTCTTATAGAGCAGGAGGAGCTGAGCAGATTATATATAAAGAGAACCTGTCACCGTGTAATCTGCAGGCAGCGTGTTATAGAGCAGGAGGAGCTGAGCAGATTACATATAAAGAGAACCTGTCACCATGTAATCTGCAGGCAGCTTGTTATAGAGCAGGAGGAGCTGAGCAGATTATATATATAGAGAATCTGTCACCATGTAATCTGCAGGCAGTGTGTTATAGAGCAGGAGGAGCTGAGCAGATTATATATAAAGAGAACCTGTCACCATGTAATCTGCAGGCAGCGTGTTATAGAGCAGGAGGAGCTGAGCAGATTATATATAGAGAGAACCTGTCACCATGTAATCTGCAGGCAGCGTGTTATAGAGCAGGAGGAGCTGAGCAGATTATATATATATAGAGAACCTGTCACCGTGTAATCTGCAGGCAGTGTGTTATAGAGCAGGAGGAGCTGAGCACATTATATATAAGAGAACCTGTCACCATGTAATCTGCAGGCAGCGTGTTATAGAGCAGGAGGAGCTGAGCAGATTATATATAGAGAGAACCTGTCACCATGTAATCTGCAGGCAGCGTGTTATAGAGCAGGAGGAGCTGAGCAGATTATATATAAAGAGAACCTGTCACCATGTAATCTGCAGGCAGCGTGTTATAGAGCAGGAGGAGCTGAGCAGATTATATATAAAGAGAACCTGTCACCATGTAATCTGCAGGCAGCGTGTTATAGAGCAGGAGGAGCTGAGCAGATTATATATAAAGAGAACCTGTCACCATGTAATCTGCAGGCAGCGTGTTATAGAGCAGGAGGAGCTGAGCAGATTATATATAAAGAGAACCTGTCACCATGTAATCTTGCAGGCAGCGTGTTATAGAGCAGGAGGAGCTGAGCAGATTATATATAAAGAGAACCTGTCACCGTGTAATCTGCAGGCAGCGTGTTATAGAGCAGGAGGAGCTGAGCAGATTATATATAAAGAGAACCTGTCACCGTGTAATCTGCAGGCAGCGTGTTATAGAGCAGGAGGAGCTGAGCAGATTATATATAAGAGAACCTGTCACCATGTAATCTGCAGGCAGCGTGTTATAGAGCAGGAGGAGCTGAGCAGATTATATATAAAGAGAACCTGTCACCATGTAATCTGCAGGCAGGCGTGTTATAGAGCAGGAGGAGCTGAGCAGATTATATATAAAGAGAACCTGTCACCATGTAATCTGCAGGCAGCGTGTTATAGAGCAGGAGGAGCTGAGCAGATTATATATATGAGAGAACCTGTCACCATGTAATCTGCAGGCAGCGTGTTATAGAGCAGGAGGAGCTGAGCAGATTATATATAAAGAGAACCTGTCACCATGTAATCTGCAGGCAGCGTGTTATAGAGCAGGAGGAGCTGAGCAGATTATATATAAAGAGAACCTGTCACCATGTAATCTGCAGGCAGCGTGTTATAGAGCAGGAGGAGCTGAGCAGATTATATATAAAGAGAACCTGTCACCATGTAATCTGCAGGCAGCGTGTTATAGAGCAGGAGGAGCTGAGCAGATTATATATAAAGAGAACCTGTCACCATGTAATCTGCAGGCAGCGTGTTATAGAGCAGGAGGAGCTGAGCAGATTATATATAAAGAGAACCTGTCACCATGTAATCTGCAGGCAGCGTGTTATAGAGCAGGAGGAGCTGAGCAGATTATATATAAAGAGAACCTGTCACCATGTAATCTGCAGGCAGCGTGTTATAGAGCAGGAGGAGCTGAGCAGATTATATATAGAGAGAACCTGTCACCATGTAATCTGCAGGCAGCGTGTTATAGAGCAGGAGGAGCTGAGCAGATTATATATAAAGAGAACCTGTCACCATGTAATCTGCAGGCAGCGTGTTATAGAGCAGGAGGAGCTGAGCAGATTATATATAAAGAGAACCTGTCACCATGTAATCTGCAGGCAGCGTGTTATAGAGCAGGAGGAGCTGAGCAGACTATATATAAAGAGAACCTGTCACCATGTAATCTGCAGGCAGCGTGTTATAGAGCAGGAGGAGCTGAGCAGATTATATATAAAGAGAACCTGTCACCATGTAATCTGCAGGCAGCGTGTTATAGAGCAGGAGGAGCTGAGCAGATTATATATAAAGAGAACCTGTCACCATGTAATCTGCAGGCAGCGTGTTATAGAGCAGGAGGAGCTGAGCAGATTATATATAAGAGAACCTGTCACCATGTAATCTGCAGGCAGTGTGTTATAGAGCAGGAGGAGCTGAGCAGATTATATATAAAGAGAACCTGTCACCATGTAATCTGCAGGCAGTGTGTTATAGAGCAGGAGGAGCTGAGCAGATTATATATAAGAGAACCTGTCACCATGTAATCTGCAGGCAGCGTGTTATAGAGCAGGAGGAGCTGAGCAGATTATATATAAAGAGAACCTGTCACCATGTAATCTGCAGGCAGTGTGTTATAGAGCAGGAGGAGCTGAGCAGATTATATATAAAGAGAACCTGTCACCATGTAATCTGCAGGCAGTGTGTTATAGAGCAGGAGGAGCTGAGCAGATTATATATACAGAGAACCTGTCACCATGTAATCTGCAGGCAGCGTGTTATAGAGCAGGAGGAGCTGAGCAGATTATATATAAGAGAACCTGTCACCATGTAATCTGCAGGCAGTGTGTTATAGAGCAGGAGGAGCTGAGCAGATTATATATAAGAGAACCTGTCACCATGTAATCTGCAGGCAGCGTGTTATAGAGCAGGAGGAGCTGAGCAGATTATATATAAAGAGAACCTGTCACCATGTAATCTGCAGGCAGCGTGTTATAGAGCAGGAGGAGCTGAGCAGATTATATATAAAGAGAACCTGTCACCATGTAATCTGCAGGCAGCGTGTTATAGAGCAGGAGGAGCTGAGCAGATTATATATAAGAAGAACCTGTCACCATGTAATCTGCAGGCAGTGTGTTATAGAGCAGGAGGAGCTGAGCAGATTATATATAAAGAGAACCTGTCACCGTGTAATCTGCAGGCAGTGTGTTATAGAGCAGGAGGAGCTGAGCAGATTATATATAAAGAGAACCTGTCACCATGTAATCTGCAGGCAGCGTGTTATAGAGCAGGAGGAGCTGAGCAGATTATATATAAAGAGAACCTGTCACCATGTAATCTGCAGGCAGCGTGTTATAGAGCAGGAGGAGCTGAGCAGATTATATATACAGAAGAACCTGTCACCCATGTAATCTGCAGGCAGCGTGTTATAGAGCAGGAGGAGCTGAGCAGATTATATATACAGAGAACCTGTCACCATGTAATCTGCAGGCAGCGTGTTATAGAGCAGGAGGAGCTGAGCAGATTATATATACAGAGAACCTGTCACCATGTAATCTGCAGGCAGCGTGTTATAGAGCAGGAGGAGCTGAGCAGATTATATATAAAGAGAACCTGTCACCATGTAATCTGCAGGCAGCGTGTTATAGAGCAGGAGGAGCTGAGCAGATTATATATAAAGAGAACCTGTCACCATGTAATCTGCAGGCAGCGTGTTATAGAGCAGGAGGAGCTGAGCAGATTATATATAAAGAGAACCTGTCACCGTGTAATCTGCAGGCAGCGTGTTATAGAGCAGGAGGAGCTGAGCAGATTATATATAAGAGAACCTGTCACCATGTAATCTGCAGGCAGCGTGTTATAGAGCAGGAGGAGCTGAGCAGATTATATATAAAGAGAACCTGTCACCATGTAATCTGCAGGCAGCGTGTTATAGAGCAGGAGGAGCTGAGCAGATTATATATAAGAGAACCTGTCACCATGTAATCTGCAGGCAGCGTGTTATAGAGCAGGAGGAGCTGAGCAGATTATATATAAAGAGAACCTGTCACCATGTAATCTGCAGGCAGCGTGTTATAGAGCAGGAGGAGCTGAGCAGATTATATATAAAGAGAACCTGTCACCATGTAATCTGCAGGCAGCGTGTTATAGAGCAGGAGGAGCTGAGCAGATTATATATAAAGAGAACCTGTCACCATGTAATCTGCAGGCAGCGTGTTATAGAGCAGGAGGAGCTGAGCAGATTATATATAAAGAGAACCTGTCACCGTGTAATCTGCAGGCAGCGTGTTATAGAGCAGGAGGAGCTGAGCAGATTATATATAAAGAGAACCTGTCACCATGTAATCTGCAGGCAGTGTGTTATAGAGCAGGAGGAGCTGAGCAGATTATATATAAAGAGAACCTGTCACCATGTAATCTGCAGGCAGTGTGTTATAGAGCAGGAGGAGCTGAGCAGATTATATATAAGAGAACCTGTCACCATGTAATCTGCAGGCAGCGTGTTATAGAGCAGGAGGAGCTGAGCAGATTATATATAAAGAGAACCTGTCACCATGTAATCTGCAGGCAGTGTGTTATAGAGCAGGAGGAGCTGAGCAGATTATATATAAAGAGAACCTGTCACCATGTAATCTGCAGGCAGCGTGTTATAGAGCAGGAGGAGCTGAGCAGATTATATATAAGAGAACCTGTCACCATGTAATCTGCAGGCAGCGTGTTATAGAGCAGGAGGAGCTGAGCAGATTATATATAAAGAGAACCTGTCACCGTGTAATCTGCAGGCAGTGTGTTATAGAGCAGGAGGAGCTGAGCAGATTATATATAAAGAGAACCTGTCACCATGTAATCTGCAGGCAGCGTGTTATAGAGCAGGAGGAGCTGAGCAGATTATATATAAAGAGAACCTGTCACCATGTAATCTGCAGGCAGTGTGTTATAGAGCAGGAGGAGCTGAGCAGATTATATATAAAGAGAACCTGTCACCATGTAATCTGCAGGCAGCGTGTTATAGAGCAGGAGGAGCTGAGCAGATTATATATAAGAGAACCTGTCACCATGTAATCTGCAGGCAGTGTGTTATAGAGCAGGAGGAGCTGAGCAGATTATATATAAAGAGAACCTGTCACCATGTAATCTGCAGGCAGCGTGTTATAGAGCAGGAGGAGCTGAGCAGATTATATATAAAGAGAACCTGTCACCATGTAATCTGCAGGCAGCGTGTTATAGAGCAGGAGGAGCTGAGCAGATTATATATAAAGAGAACCTGTCACCATGTAATCTGCAGGCAGCGTGTTATAGAGCAGGAGGAGCTGAGCAGATTATATATAAAGAGAACCTGTCACCATGTAATCTGCAGGCAGCGTGTTATAGAGCAGGAGGAGCTGAGCAGATTATATATAAAGAGAACCTGTCACCATGTAATCTGCAGGCAGCGTGTTATAGAGCAGGAGGAGCTGAGCAGATTATATATAAGAGAACCAGTCACCATGTAATCTGCAGGCAGCGTGTTATAGAGCAGGAGGGCTGAGCAGATTATATATAAAGAGAACCTGTCACCATGTAATCTGCAGGCAGCGTGTTATAGAGCAGGAGGAGCTGAGCAGATTATATATAAAGAGAACCTGTCACCATGTAATCTGCAGGCAGCGTGTTATAGAGCAGGAGGAGCTGAGCAGATTATATATAAAGAGAACCTGTCACCATGTAATCTGCAGGCAGCGTGTTATAGAGCAGGAGGAGCTGAGCAGATTATATATAAAGAGAACCTGTCACCATGTAATCTGCAGGCAGCGTGTTATAGAGCAGGAGGAGCTGAGCAGATTATATATAAAGAGAACCTGTCACCATGTAATCTGCAGGCAGCGTGTTATAGAGCAGGAGGAGCTGAGCAGATTATATATAAAGAGAACCTGTCACCATGTAATCTGCAGGCAGCGTGTTATAGAGCAGGAGGAGCTGAGCAGATTATATATAAAGAGAACCTGTCACCATGTAATCTGCAGGCAGTGTGTTATAGAGCAGGAGGAGCTGAGCAGATTATATATAAAAGAACCTGTCACCATGTAATCTGCAGGCAGCGTGTTATAGAGCAGGAGGAGCTGAGCAGATTATATATAAAGAGAACCTGTCACCGTGTAATCTGCAGGCAGCGTGTTATAGAGCAGGAGGAGCTGAGCAGATTATATATAAAGAGAACCTGTCACCATGTAATCTGCAGGCAGCGTGTTATAGAGCAGGAGGAGCTGAGCAGATTATATATAAGAGAACCTGTCACCATGTAATCTGCAGGCAGTGTGTTATAGAGCAGGAGGAGCTGAGCAGATTATATATAAAGAAGAACCTGTCACCATGTAATCTGCAGGCAGTGTGTTATAGAGCAGGAGGAGCTGAGCAGATTATATATAAAGAGAACCTGTCACCATGTAATCTGCAGGCAGCGTGTTATAGAGCAGGAGGAGCTGAGCAGATTATATATAAGAGAACCTGTCACCATGTAATCTGCAGGCAGTGTGTTATAGAGCAGGAGGAGCTGAGCAGATTATATATAAAGAGAACCTGTCACCATGTAATCTGCAGGCAGTGTGTTATAGAGCAGGAGGAGCTGAGCAGATTATATATAAAGAGAACCTGTCACCATGTAATCTGCAGGCAGCGTGTTATAGAGCAGGAGGAGCTGAGCAGATTATATATAAAGAGAACCTGTCACCATGTAATCTGCAGGCAGTGTGTTATAGAGCAGGAGGAGCTGAGCAGATTATATATAAAGAGAACCTGTCACCATGTAATCTGCAGGCAGCGTGTTATAGAGCAGGAGGAGCTGAGCAGATTATATATAAAGAGAACCTGTCACCATGTAATCTGCAGGCAGCGTGTTATAGAGCAGGAGGAGCTGAGCAGATTATATATAAAGAGAACCTGTCACCATGTAATCTGCAGGCAGCGTGTTATAGAGCAGGAGGAGCTGAGCAGATTATATATAAAGAGAACCTGTCACCATGTAATCTGCAGGCAGCGTGTTATAGAGCAGGAGGAGCTGAGCAGATTATATATAAAGAGAACCCTGTCACCATGTAATCTGCAGGCAGCGTGTTATAGAGCAGGAGGAGCTGAGCAGATTATATATAAGAGAACCTGTCACCATGTAATCTGCAGGCAGCGTGTTATAGAGCAGGAGGAGCTGAGCAGATTATATATACAGAGAACCTGTCACCATGTAATCTGCAGGCAGCGTGTTATAGAGCAGGAGGAGCTGAGCAGATTATATATACAGAGAACCTGTCACCATGTAATCTGCAGGCAGCGTGTTATAGAGCAGGAGGAGCTGAGCAGATTATATATAAAGAACCTGGCACCATGTAATCTGCAGGCAGCGTGTTATAGAGCAGGAGGAGCTGAGCAGATTATATATAAAGAGAACCTGTCACCATGTAATCTGCAGGCAGCGTGTTATAGAGCAGGAGGAGCTGAGCAGATTATATTAAAGAGAACCTGTCACCATGTAATCTGCAGGCAGCGTGTTATAGAGCAGGAGGAGTCTGAGCAGATTATATATAAAGAGAACCTGTCACCATGTAATCTGCAGGCAGCGTGTTATAGAGCAGGAGGAGCTGAGCAGATTATATATAAGAAGAACCTGTCACCATGTAATCTGCAGGCAGCGTGTTATAGAGCAGGAGGAGCTGAGCAGATTATATATACAGAAACCTGTCACCATGTAATCTGCAGGCAGCGTGTTATAGAGCAGGAGGAGCTGAGCAGATTATATATACAGAGAACCTGTCACCATGTAATCTGCAGGCAGTGTGTTATAGAGCAGGAGGAGCTGAGCAGATTATATATAAAGAGAACCTGTCACCATGTAATCTGCAGGCAGCGTGTTATAGAGCAGGAGGAGCTGAGCAGATTATATATAAAGAGAACCTGTCACCGTGTAATCTGCAGGCAGTGTGTTATAGAGCAGGAGGAGCTGAGCAGATTATATATAAGAGAACCTGTCACCATGTAATCTGCAGGCAGCGTGTTATAGAGCAGGAGGAGCTGAGCAGATTATATATAAAGAGAACCTGTCACCATGTAATCTGCAGGCAGTGTGTTATAGAGCAGGAGGAGCTGAGCAGATTATATATAAAGAGAACCTGTCACCATGTAATCTGCAGGCAGCGTGTTATAGAGCAGGAGGAGCTGAGCAGATTATATATAAGAAGAACCAGTCACCATGTAATCTGCAGGCAGTGTGTTATAGAGCAGGAGGAGCTGAGCAGATTATATATAAAGAGAACCTGTCACCATGTAATCTGCAGGCAGTGTGTTATAGAGCAGGAGGAGCTGAGCAGATTATATATA
Organism: Bufotes viridis; assembly: GCA_033119425.1. Classification (NCBI taxonomy): domain Eukaryota; kingdom Metazoa; phylum Chordata; class Amphibia; order Anura; family Bufonidae; genus Bufotes; species Bufotes viridis. The sequence goes on along the minus strand of CM065590.1, from coordinate 596,094,210 downwards.
AAGAGAACCAGTCACCATGTAATCTGCAGGCAGCGTGTTATAGAGCAGGAGGAGCTGAGCAGATTATATATAAGAGAACCTGTCACCATGTAATCTGCAGGCAGCGTGTTATAGAGCAGGAGGAGCTGAGCAGATTATATATAAAGAGAACCTGTCACCATGTAATCTGCAGGCAGTGTGTTATAGAGCAGGAGGAGCTGAGCAGATTATATATACAGAGAACCCGTCACCATGTAATCTGCAGGCAGCGTGTTATAGAGCAGGAGGAGCTGAGCAGATTATATATAAAGAGAACCTGTCACCATGTAATCTGCAGGCAGCGTGTTATAGAGCAGGAGGAGCTGAGCAGATTATATATACAGAACCCTGTCACCATGTAATCTGCAGGCAGCGTGTTATAGAGCAGGAGGAGCTGAGCAGATTATATATACAGAGAACCTGTCACCATGTAATCTGCAGGGCAGCGTGTTATAGAGCAGGAGGAGCTGAGCAGATTATATATAAAGAGAACCTGTCACCATGTAATCTGCAGGCAGCGTGTTATAGAGCAGGAGGAGCTGAGCAGATTATATATACAGAGAACCTGTCACCATGTAATCTGCAGGCAGTGTGTTATAGAGCAGGAGGAGCTGAGCAGATTATATATACAAGAGAACCTGTCACCATGTAATCTGCAGGCAGCGTGTTATAGAGCAGGAGGAGCTGAGCAGATTATATATACAGAGAACCTGTCACCATGTAATCTGCAGGCAGCGTGTTATAGAGCAGGAGGAGCTGAGCAGATTATATATAAGAGAACCTGTCACCATGTAATCTGCAGGCAGCGTGTTATAGAGCAGGAGGAGCTGAGCAGATTATATATACAGAGAACCTGTCACCATGTAATCTGCAGGCAGCGTGTTATAGAGCAGGAGGAGCTGAGCAGATTATATATACAGAGAACCTGTCACCATGTAATCTGCAGGCAGCGTGTTATAGAGCAGGAGGAGCTGAGCAGATTATATATACAGAGAACCTGTCACCGTGTAATCTGCAGGCAGCGTGTTATAGAGCAGGAGGAGCTGAGCAGATTATATATAAAGAACCTGTCACCATGTAATCTGCAGGCAGCGTGTTATAGAGCAGGAGGAGCTGAGCAGATTATATATAAAGAGAACCTGTCACTATGTAATCTGCAGGCAGCGTGTTATAGAGCAGGAGGAGCTGAGCAGATTATATATAAAGAGAACCTGTCACCGTGTAATCTGCAGGCAGCGTGTTATAGAGCAGGAGGAGCTGAGCAGATTATATATAAAGAGAACCTGTCACCGTGTAATCTGCAGGCAGTGTGTTATAGAGCAGGAGGAGCTGAGCAGATTATATATAAAGAGAACCTGTCACCATGTAATCTGCAGGCAGCGTGTTATAGAGCAGGAGGAGCTGAGCAGATTATATATAAAGAGAACCCGTCACCATGTAATCTGCAGGCAGCGTGTTATAGAGCAGGAGGAGCTGAGCAGATTATATATAAAGAGAACCTGTCACCATGTAATCTGCAGGCAGCATGTTATAGAGCAGGAGGAGCTGAGCAGATTATATATAAAGAGAACCTGTCACCATGTAATCTGCAGGCAGCGTGTTATAGAGCAGGAGGAGCTGAGCAGATTATATATAAAGAGAACCTGTCACCATGTAATCTGCAGGCAGTGTGTTATAGAGCAGGAGGAGCTGAGCAGATTATATATACAGAGAACCTGTCACCATGTAATCTGCAGGCAGCGTGTTATAGAGCAGGAGGAGCTGAGCAGATTATATATAAAGAGAACCTGTCACCATGTAATCTGCAGGCAGCGTGTTATAGAGCAGGAGGAGCTGAGCAGATTATTTATATAGAGAACCTGTCCCTTTAATAAACCCCTTCCAGTCCCATTGTCCTCTTCACCCTCTGCCAGTCCTCATGCTGGTTCCCATTCATTGGGCTGTGTGCAGGGCTGAGCTTTCGTGCAGCTGACTGACCTCGCTGTCACATGACTGTCATACAAGTGCTTCTGCTTTTTGGAGGCGAGCCGTGGACAGCAGCTCCTTCTCCTGTGAGTCGTAGGACGGGCTGAGAAGCTGCACAGGACACGGGTATGGATTCTGCTGCTGGGTGGTGCGGGGCTCTGTGTATGTGTGTGCGTGATATGAGCCTCATATAATATTAGTTCTATATCGCGTTTTCTGCATGTTATACCACTCGGCCTCTGTGCTGCTCCCCGCGAGCCGTGTCCCAACCCGAGCTGAGAAACAAGTTTTTCATGTTTGCTCTGAGCCTTTGCAAACAGCCGATAAGCAGCAGACAATTCGAGGAGCTTTTCCCGTAAAATATTGAAAAAAAATCTGCAATTTCAAATCCCTCAGATGCTGTCGCCATCAGGCTGCTGTCCATAGCTATATCTGGACTGCGTGACAACCAAACGCAGCCACCGCTGGGGTTGTCAGCCTAGTAATGGGGGGCTCTGCAGGCGCTATAGACAATATGGCTGTATACAATTAAGATGGCGGCAGTGGCGAGAAAACAGCAGCCCTTCATTATCTGAGTGGGGAAGAGGCAAAGCCCCCTCCACGTTTTTCCGTTCCTAGCCCTGAAGGGGTTAATATCTATGTGCAGTAGTGGCCGACGGTGCCGGATCCGACCGACAAGTGCCGACGTTCTAGATTATTAAATGTCAGATTAAATTACTATCACCATTGATATAGGTCCTACTTGTATACAGATGCAGCAGAGCTGAATTTGTCTTTTCACGTGCATACTGCCAAAACGGAGGCGACATGTCGTGACGTCCCTGTGCAGTGTGTGAAGTGACAAACTCTGCTCTGCTACACTGGCAAGAATCTAAAGGGGCGCTGCATGGTCTGTAAGCACAGTAGGAACAGGGCGCGTGCTCAGCTCTGCTCCATCTGCATGCAGTGACATGACGCTAGGTCCACACAGCGCTGAGGTCAGAATTTCGGAGAACAATGGCGCTTATTATCTCTCGGGGCCATTGTTTGTATTGGGTGGAGCTGGCGACGTGATGTGGGATTGTTTGGCTCCATGTTTCCCAATGCTTCGTGGTGCAGACACCTGTGCTCTGGTCGTGTCCCCGCACGCTGCTCGCGGAGGGTTCGCACCTTTATTGGGATTCAGGTTCTGGTCATCGCATTGTTTTACTCCACCAGCAGGGGGCGCCACACTTCTGCCTTATAATCCTGCTCATAGTCTCCCCCCCCCCACCTTTGCTTTATTCCAGGAGGAGAAGAGAGAAGCGAACGAAATGACGAAACGTCTGGAAGCAGAACAGAACCACGTGCAGGAGGAAGCCGCCGTCTCCAGCCCCCCCTTAGTGCAGGCGGCCCTACCGGAGACTACAGCAGAGCCGGTAAGTCCTCAGCCTCGGAGAGTCTCCTCTTCTGTAAGACCACCCACATGTTACAATAATCATTGAAGTTCCTTTATATTTTATACTCTATTCACACCCAAAGCTGCGTTCAGAACCCCGAGGTTTCCGCAGTTACTGTATATGATATATGACGCTCAGGCGGCTTTCGGTTGATCCTTAGCAGTACCTGCTGTAAAGCAACTGCGCTTGGATGCTGAGGAGCAACTGGAAGACTGAATGTCAGAAGAGAAATGTCTGAACGGGTCCTGCTCTACGATGACGACATGAAGGGCAGGACGTTCACCTTTGAGGAGATGGATGTTGGGGTACAGGGGTGACATCTCTGCCTTCCTCTCAGGCTCCCCTGGACCTCAGATCGTACCTGGAGGCATCAGGGCACAGCGTGGAGACCTGCCCGCATGTACGGGTCAGCGCCATGTGCTGCAGGGGGTACCTGGTGAAGATGGGCGGCCGCATAAAGACCTGGAAGAAGCGATGGTTTGTGTTTGACAGGCAGAAGAGGAGACTGGCGTACTATGCAGGTTAGTGAGGGGGATATATACGGGGTGGATATAAGGGATATATAAGGAATATATAGGGGTGTATATGTGTATATAAGGGATATATAAGGGGTGCCCCACCCTGTGTACTGGGTGGATATATACGAGGTGGATATAAGGGATATAAGGGGTGGATATGTGAATATAATATAACTAACTATGTATATTTGTGTACCTAGTGGATATATTAGGTGTGTTTATAATATATATATAATTGGTCGTATATGTGGATATAGAAGGGGTATATATAATATAGATATAATGGATGTATAAGGGGTGTATATAATATATATAAGGGGTGTATATAATATATATAAGGGGTGTATATAATATATATAAGGGGTGTATATAATATATATAAGGGGTGTATATAATATATATAAGGGGTGTATATAATATATATAAGGGGTGTACGGTGGATATAATGACATCTGAATGTCTCTGCAGACAAGGAAGAGCAGAAGCTGAAGGGGGTCATCTACTTCCAGGCCATAGAAGAGGTTTATTATGATCACTTACGCAGCGCTTTCAAGGTGAGTGATGTGTGTGTAATGTATATGAAGTGATGCGTCCCCGACTGTAAGTTATAAAAAGAGTTCAGTGACCATATGTAAGACGAGTCAGTGTCCCCACCATAGAGCGACAGCCACAATGTCCCCACCATAGAGCGACAGCCACAATGTCCCCACCATAGAGCGACAGCCACAATGTCCCCACCAAAGAGCGACAGCCACAATGTCCCCCACCATAGAGCGACAGCCACAATGTCCCCACCATAGAGTGACAGCCACAATGTCCCCACCAAAGAGCGACAGCCACAATGTCCCCCACCATAGAGCGACAGCCACAATGTCCCCACCATAGAGTGACAGCCACAATGTCCCCCACCATAGAGCGACAGCCACAATGTCCCCACCATAGAGTGACAGCCACAATGTCCCCACCATAGAGTGACAGCCACAATGTCTCCTCCATAGAGCGACAGCCACAATGTCTCCACCATAGAGTGACAGCCACAATGTCCCCACCATAGGGAAACAACCACAATGTCCCCACTATAGAGTGACAACTTCAATGTCTCCACCATAGAGCAACAGCCACAGTGTCCCCACCAAAGAGTGACAGCCACAATGTCCCCACTATAGAGTGACAACCACAATGTCCCCACCATAGAGTAACAACCTCAATGTCTCCCACCACAGAGTGACAGCCACAATGTCCCCACTATAGAGTGACAACCACAATGTCCCCACCATAGAGTGACAACCACAATGTCCCCACCATAGAGCGACAGCCACAATGTCCCCACTATAGAGTGACAACCACAATGTCCCCACCATAGAGTGACAGCCACAATGTCCCCACCATAGAGCAACAGCCACAATGTCCCCACCATAGAGTGACAGCCACAATGTCCCCACCATAGAGTGACAACCACAATGTCCCCACCATAGAGTGACAGCCACAATGTCTCCACCATAGAGCAACAGCCACAATGTCCCCCTCCATAGAGTGACAGCCACAATGTCCCCCTCCATAGAGTGACAGCTACAATGTCCCTACCATAGAGTGACAGCCACAATGTCCCCACCATAGAGTGACAGCCACAATGTCCCCACCACAGAGTGACAGCCACAATGTCCCCACCACAGAGTGACATCTACAATGTCCCTACCATAGAGTGACAGCCACAATGTCCCCACCATAGAGTGACAACCACAATGTCCCCACCATAGAGTGACAGCCACAATGTCTCCACCATAGAGCAACAGCCACAATGTCCCCCACCATAGAGTGACAGCCACAGTGTCCCCCACCATAGAGCAACAGCCACAGTGTCGCCACTATAGAGTGACAGCCACAGTGTCCCCACCATAGAGTGACAGCCACAATGTCCCCACCATAGAGTGACAACCACAATGTCCCCACCATAGAGTGACAGCCACAATGTCCCCACCATAGAGCAACAGCCACAATGTCCCCACCATAGAGTGACAGCCACAATGTCCCCACCATAGAGTGACAACCACAATGTCCCCACCATAGAGTGACAGCCACAATGTCTCCACCATAGAGCAACAGCCACAATGTCCCCCTCCAAAGAGTGACAGCCACAATGTCCCCCTCCATAGAGTGACAGCTACAATGTCCCTACCATAGAGTGACAGCCACAATGTCCCCACCATAGAGTGACAGCCACAATGTCCCCACCACAGAGTGACAGCCACAATGTCCCCACCACAGAGTGACATCTACAATGTCCCTACCATAGAGTGGCAGCCACAATGTCCCCACCATAGAGTGACAACCACAATGTCCCCACCATAGAGTGACAGCCACAATGTCTCCACCATAGAGCAACAGCCACAATGTCCCCACCATAGAGTGACAGCCACAATGTCCCCACCATAGAGTAACAACCTCAATGTCTCCCACCACAGAGTGACAGCCACAATGTCCCCCACCACAGAGTGACAGCCACAATGTCCCCACCATAGAGTGACAGCCACAATGTCCCCACCATAGAGCAAGAGTCACAGTGTCCCCACCATAGAGTGCCAGAGTGTCCCCATAGTACGGTTCATGTGTCCCTGCCATTAGTGCTCGTTCACATAGCATATCTTGTGTGTGGATAATAACTGTACGGAATTCGTTGTCATTGGGCATCTGACTGCGTTAAGGAGGAACGTGTCTCTTCATGGCGCACGTTCTGCAGCGGGTATCTGCATGTGGATTAGTCACAGGCAGCTAAAGCAGATGGTTCATGCAGAAACCTGAGTGTCAGACCAGATTTCCATTGATAAAACCCGCCATTGAACATATCCTAACAGTACTACCTAAAATCCTGCAGCGTCAGCACTAATCGCTCTCCTACCTCCGGTCAGGTTCTTCCCCACTGCCGCCATCTTATTGACTTTCTAAACTGATTTCTGTACTTTTCCAGAGCCCACACCCCAAGCTGACATTTTGTTTGAAGACCTTCGAGCGCCTGTTTTGTATGGTGGCACCGACCCCTGAGGCAATGAGGATGTGGATGGATGTCATGGTCACGGCGGCTGAGGAAAACTCGCGGTACTGAGAACTTTTGGGACTTGTGCCAAAGGAGAAGGGGAAGACAAAACCATAAAGCTCAGACTTCTTCTAGAAAGAAGGAACTTGTGAGAGAAATATGACTGACGCCACGGAAGGAAGATCAAGAAATGTCTCTTCGGAAACATAGGACCGGACTATGGAAGTCCTCCGGGGCATCTCCTGGTTGTGTCTAGACGTCCCTTTATCCATCTGCTCCTTTTTCCCATGAGCCATTCTGGATGTAATGTCCATTGTACTAAGGGCTCCCGGGGCCCGCTGGGTATCTTCGTATGATATATGTAATATACTGTATACACCAAGTGAACCTAAATTCATGATCAAACATGGCGAATATCCCTGTGTTCTACTTAATTTTATGGATCTCTGATAATCCTGTGACTAAGTAACTTCAAAGATCAGGAAAGGTTAAAAGATATAGGACGGCCATTTTGAAGACTTGTGACAATGCAGATTTGTAAGAAACTGAGGTAAAAATGTCTGCCCTGACATTACGGTGGAATACAACGGTGTCTGATCTCCTCGATGGTTGCCAAAAACCAATCGAAGCCACAAGATTTTGGAGAAAATATCTTGAGCATGGCAGAACTCAGGGCGATGCAGCCTCGTCCCAGCTCGGGGCATAAGTGGTGACTGAGAGCCCAATGGTTCTGGATTGTGGTTGGATACTATTGGTTATAGGGTTTAAGTACGTGTTTCTAGAAGGCCTGTCTTTGTTGGAAATAAATAATATAATGCATGCAGGGGCCCACATAGAAAGGGGCCCCAATACAAGAATCAGTGAAATTTCCATATTGTGCAATGTGTTTAAATCAATTTTGCTGCTAGAAGACATTTATAAATAAAGTTGGACAGTTCACATTAAGCCTCAAGGGGCCTTGTTGCCCATAGCAACCAATCAGAATTCAGCTTTCTTGTTCTACACTGCACTGGAAAAATGAAACACAGATTGTGATTCGTTGCTGCAGCAAGAAGGGCCCGGAGTGGGCTTGAACCTGGTCACCATTTGATTTGGTGTGACACCAAAATGGGACATAGTGGGGCAGATGAGGACTGGCCTTGTTGCCCATAGCAACCAATAAAAGCTGAGCTTTCATTCCTTAAACTGCTGTTGTAAAATAAAGCTGTGCTGTGACTGGTTGTTAGGGGCAACAAATACAGGGTTTTTAGACAGTTTTGATATTTGAGGTTCAATGATTTATCACTAATTGTCTAAAAGACAAGCTGGCCTTGCTGTCCATAACAACCAATCAGAGCTCAGCTTTCATTCTTAATCGGTTCTGTAAGAAAAAAAAAGCACTTCTGTGACTGGTTGCTAATGGCGAATGGCCAATTCTACTTTTAGTCAGCTTTGATAAATCTGCCCCGTGTTATTTTATGTCTACCTGTTGTCTGTATACGGTGACAGCAGCCATTTTGTGCCCCAGATGACAATATGGCCACCTAATGAGCAGTGTAAACCTAGGGACAAAAGGCAACTATTTTGTGGACTGAATCAAGATCATAAAATGGCTGCCAATCGAAAAAAGGAAAGAGGCACATTATGTTTCGGGGAAGAGCTCTTAAAGGGGGTTTCTGAGATTTTTTTAACTACTTTGAGCGCTGGTGCTTTTTCAAACAGCTAATCGGCAGGGGTCTGTGGTGTCGGACACCGACTGATCTGTGAAAAAATCTCGGAAAAACCCATTAATTCTGTTGCATATGTGCGAGTATGGGTCTCTTCTGTGACACATTTTATGATGGAACACGGATGTAAATTAGTAGCATACCAAGGTTGTATATATTTTTGTGTTTTTTTTGTGATATATTAAAAAAAATTCTTAAAAAAATTCTCAGAAATCCACAAACTAGGGTTGAGCGAACCCGGACTTTTTAACTGAAGTTCAGGTTCGGTGTTCGAGTGATTTTATTATTTTGCATTATAAGACAGAATGCTAAATAAAATGGCTATTGAGGGGTTAAAAATAATTAAAAAAAACCACCTCATCCACTTGATCGCGCAGTCGGTATCCTCTTCTGTCTTCTTTCTGCCTGACCTGCAAAAGGACCTGCGATGACGTCACCACGCTCACGATGAGCGCGGTGACGTCATAGCAGGTCCTGCTGAATGAAGATAGAAGGACGCGCGGTGACATCATCGCAGGTCCTTTTGCAGGTCCTGCAGAAAGAAGAGAGTAGAGAATACCGGCTGCGCGATCAAGTAGATGAGGTGACGCATTCTGTCTTAAGAATATTAACGGAAAATAATAAAGTGAAGTACCGATCCCCATTGACTTTAATGGGGTCCAGGGTCAAGTTCGGGTCCCGAACCTGAACTTTGACCTGAAGTTCGGCCGAACCCGGCGAACCCGATCTTCCACGGGTTCACTCATCCCTACCACAAACCTTTTGTCTGACAGATGAAAAAAGCACTCGACTGTTGTCTCCATCTTCCAAAGGAATAAATGGAAATTGGTTACGCCATACTGCAACTTTACTGCAAAAATTGGAAAATTTCCTAGATGTGGGTGGTGGAGATTGCAGGATCTCCCGTCACTTCCATTCCTCATGTAACAGGGAAGGACTCGCCTCCTCCATGTCAGTGTGATATAGCCGGTGGGCATCTGATTAGTGATGCCCTCCACACCAGCTCTTGTGACCAGTCAGACGCCCTCCTTACCTTCTCCTGCCCTCCTTATGATTTCTTTCCCTTTTTACGCATCAGTTTCCAGAACACATCTGGTAGGATTGTAGACTTGTATAAAGTTTGTATATTTGGGGAACGTTTTTCTGGTTTACGGGTCATTATTACATTTATTTATTGTACTCCTGAATAAAAGATTTCGGATTATGTGACGAAAACATGAGTGATTCTTGTGGAGGGGGGTGGACTGTGTTGGAGGAAAGAAACACAAGGGGAGGGGGGGGGGGTTGGGGGGTCAGTCAGCACGTCCCTGTATGCAGGTGCACATAGCCATGGCAAAATACAACAAACACAGAAAGGCAACAAAAGCTATCAGAGGTCATTAGTGTACATTTTGATCAAAAAGTAATAAGCCACTCGCCACGTCAAGGCCGCCTCTATGAGTGGTCCTAACGCTAAATCCTACCTGTTATGGGTCACAACAGCTGAGGAGAGACACTTCTTGGCCGGTGCAATGGTTGTCCTCTCTGCCCGCACATGCACATGGGGATTTGGTTGGCCTTCCTTCTTTGCTAAACCCTCGTTGTCTGACAACCTCGTTTCCACATTCCTGCATCAGCGAAGTGGGGTTAGTGCATCTTTCTAGTCACAGAGCGGAACCACAGGCTCACAGCTCCCTGTATCTGACAATGGAAGACATGCAGCCTGAGACCAGCCATGGTCACCTACCAACCTCTGGGCAGATAGTTACCTGTACTCCCTCCCAGTAAAAGCAATCTGTGTCCTATCACTTCCGCTTGGAGATACCTATATATCACTGCAGCAGCAAAAATCCCTCCCCTCCTCTGGCCAGATCCTTCCCCGGTACAACCATTCAACATTTTCCATTTTCTTTACTTTTCCAGAGCCCACACCCCAAGTTGACCTTAGATTGTTTGTTCTTTTTGGTGGCACTGACTCCTGAGGAGATGGATAGACATTATGGCCTCGTGGCTGAGGAGAACATTTGGGAATTGTGCCAAAGGTGAAGGGGAAGACAAGTCCATGAAGCTTAGACTACAGTAGATACATTCAGCCAGTATATAGGGTTCTTAAGGTGGGCAGCCGCTCCAGCCTCGCCTTACATGTTCTTATAATGTCAGGAGATATCAGGAGGTGTCATTCCTCTTTACTACAATGACATTAGTAGCGTTATATTAACCCACCTCCGCCATATAGTAGTGATCCAGCAGGTGATCACTAATGGCCGTCTTATGCCATCAGCTTTCAACCATATCCTGCAGCCGCCACCTCGCCTTCATACCAGTGATATCATCTGTGTGAATTCACGAATTATTTTTTTGGAGAAGATGGAGATGCTGGTAAGATAATGAATACAAAACAATAATGACACTAATGTGATGCCTCGTCCTCAGGTGATAAGAGGCAACCATGACTTAGCATTGAGGATGACACAGAAAGGCCGCTCACAGGGTAAAAGTCTACAAAGGATGTATATTCACTAAGTGGGAAATCGCTCACCTTTTTTTGGTTGCGCTAATTAGGCATTACACTAGCGCATATGCAAAGGCCGCCTCCCCCCAGGGCCCTTTAAGATGCGACCCGGACGTAGGAAATGCCGAGTAGTATAGTGCGGCCTACAATGTCTCTTCTAAAATGTGTCAAGGTGCTTCTACCTGGATATGGCTGGACCCCGAAGCAAGGAAAAAAATAGGGGGAATAATTGAAGGATTGAAGAAAGAATCGAGTCCAGACCTTATATAAAGTTGAGCAGCAGCTTTACTTGAATAAATGTTAATTCAGGACAATCTTCCAGCTTTATCTTGGTCCCTGCAGGCTTTAGCATTAAAACTTGGCAGGCAAACTCGTCTCTGCTATACTTGTTTCTCTATGGCTCTGCTGTACTAACAGGCTGACTGTATGACTCAGACTCTTCTGTCTGCTGCACTTCTCTTTGTGTGGTCTGTCTCTGTGGCAGGCGCAGCACTATGAAGTGCCTTTTCTTCTGTGGCATTAGAAGAATTATAATATCTCTGACTTTTACTCTAAGCACACTGTCTATTACTCTGTAATTCCTCTAGCGCCGTTCTATGGAAGCAGTAGGTTTAAAGAGCACACAAAATGCTTGAAATAACTTCTTTAATAACTTCAACTTTTCTCCATATAGCACTGCTGCTTCTGCAGTAAACAGTCCATGTACAAAACACGTGGTGAATAAAGTATCACAAAATAGCGGCTCAACAGTTCAATCTTGTCAGTTAACATAAAATGGTGGATGTATTTCTGTCTTTGACTCTATACAATTGCTCATTTGATTTGCAGTATGCTGTTTGATAGCAATTTGCTTAATTTGGTTGCAATTTGGTATTTGATGCAAGCAATGATTTGGTTTGGATTTGCACTTTACATTTGCATTTCATTTGGATTAGCACTTTACATTTGTGTTCTGTTTCAGTATCTTGCATTGTGTATTGGTATGCTCCTCTCTTTTCTTCCTCCCCTCTGTTTCAGCTTCTAGTTAGTTCAGCCTAGCCACTCCCTGTTTTCCCAGTCATGTATTGCTGTTAGTGTGTGCTCAGCTTTCTGAGGAGAATCTCCATCTTCTTAGCTAGTAGTTTATTGTTGGCCTAATTCTTTTACCATCTGGATTACCCTGCAACATCTTGTAATACAATCTCCGGATTAAACACTACTTGATTAACTCCTGGGTGTCTGATGCGTAAACTGTAAGTGGAGAATGTCTGATTCAAAAGTCACCTTAGTGCGCATAGAGGCTGCTCTCTCACAGATAGGCGATTGTATAAAGCTGACATTTCAAAACGCCACAGTAAAAGAATTGTCTTAGTATTCTCCTTCTCCCGCTAAGAAAATAATATTCTCCTGCTCCAAATAATAAGCCATCATCATTAGTCTCCTGCTTGCTGCAGTGGAGGGTAATATCTTATACTGCTCAGTACTGCATTCACTAGGATCGCAGAAGCTTCTAGTAATTGCAGTTTCATACAGGCTAGGAACTGCATTTAGCAAGTTTTCTGACTTAAATATCGTCTGCCTGCTGTAAGCTATTAAAAGACTGAATCACCACTAGAGGTCACTGCTGTGTTACAAATGGAGATGCAAGACACAGCTAAAAGGATTTCTAATCCCTCAATAAAAATTAAAGAGGCCCTTCTAACTGACAAAATTGAGATATGTAATAATTTATCCAGTTTGTGGGAAAAGACTGAACAATGTATGGATGCAGCACATGGATCAGGCTATAATGAAGATCAATTAAAGGCCATGTGCACAAAATTGAATAAGACCTATGAAAGTTATAAGAGACTGTCTGAAAAATATTCTTCTCTGTTATCAAGTCTCAACTCAGAGGAATTCATCCAAGAATTAAAGAACCACACTGCACTTAATTATGAAAGATATAGCAGATTTATGGCAGTCAAGTCAATGCTAGAGGACAACATATCACAACAATATGAAACTGCGTCCCGCCATTCTAACTTTTCAAGGCTCTCCAAGGATTCATCCCATTCTTCGAAATCTATTACTCAGTCCTCATCGCTAAGGTCTCACTCACAGCACTCTTCGCTGAGTACCTCATTGGTGTTGGCACGCATAAAAGCGGAAGCAGCGAAGGTACAAGCTCACTGCATTAGAAAGAGAGACACAAGCACAATCTCAAACTAATCAAGCAGCTATACAGGTTCAGGCGCAAGCGACCAAAGCTAAGGCTGAAGCTGATTTGGAGGTCCTTTAGAAGGAAAGGGAAGAAGCAGCAGCCATGGTTGAACTCAGAGTTCTTGAAGAAGCTGCTGAAGAAGAAGAAGCTTATCATCCTATGTCCAAGATATCTAATGACTCAGAAGGGCGTACCCTGCAATTCGTCCTAGACCAAAGCAAAGTCAATGCATTTGCACCAGAAGATTTGGCATCTGCATGTCAGCCTGCTGAACTCATGCGGGTAGAAATAGAGGCAGCTGATAACTATACATTTGACCCCAGTCCAGTGGACATTTCTCTTTCTTTCAAACCTCTGGCACCTTACACAGTATTTCAGGCGCCATTAGAGACCAAGCCGCTTCAAGCTCATCAAATCACATTAAATCCTCCTAGACTAGTTGCATAGCAACCAAGACGCTGGCGCCAACATTACCTGATATGAAGCCTTCACTTACGCTCAACCCAGCTGCCACTCCATTCCATCTTGCAACCCCCAAACATAGGGTATCAGATGATGACAACAACACCAGAGAGGGGGAAGTTCCTGTTGCCATGATGCAGGAAAGAAATGACGCATCAGAAATCGCTAAGTACCTCACCCTCGGGGACCTCATCAGTACTAGCCTTACGAACTTTGATGATCGCCCAAAGAACTATAGAAGTTGGAAGGCCACCTGGTGTACCACCTATGCAATGGTCTTCTCTGATTGTGCAGTAGGAAACATATCTACGAGGCAAATCTTAGAACAAGACTTAACGCACACAAGTCCTTCTCCACATACTTTTGTGCATCTGGGCATGACGGTAGTGGTTGTGTCGGTCGGCACTCTCTCCGCCATGACTCTCCCCGCTTTGACTGGAATGGGGCTTGTGCCAGCTAACTGGTTCTAGGTTTCGCCTGATTGGTCCCGGGTGAACAGCGGACACGTGTACATCACTGTCACATTCAGAACACTTAACTGGAACCTCACAGTCTCTGGTGAAATGCTCAGTGGATGCACAGCATCTGAAGCAGATATTATGACTCCTTAGGAACTCCTTACGTTCCTCAAAGGGCTTTGCTATGAAGACACGGCATTTCCTTAAAGGATGTGGTTTATCATGCAGCTCTGTCTGGGACCGCCATGTAGTAGTGTTCGCATGGGGTCCAGACATCTGCTAGCTCCATGTCAGTGCTTCCTGTGTTCTTGGTTATGTCTGGTCTGAACTATGTCTTGTGTTCTAGTATGTTTGGGATCCAGTTCATTTGCTATTCCAGTTCTTGTTTGTGTTTGCCTGGATGGATGGTGCTTTGCATCAGCGTTTGTCTCTTGCAGGTAGAGGTGCGACCTGGTGAGCCCTGGTTAAAGCCTATCCCTACCTCCAGGGGTATGGTGATGAACAGGGCTCACTTAGACTCCGCTCTCTAGTTTTGGTCCCAAGTCAAACTGGTGCACTTGGTCCAGCGGTATTGTGATGAACAGAGCTCACTTAGACTCCGCTCTCTGGTTTTGGCCCCAAGTCAAACCAGTGCACTTGGTCCAGTGGTGTTTCATCTACCACGGTACCCTTGCCTGTTAGTCATGTTTGATCCTACCCTGTTTAACCCTTTCCCAACATGTGACGCACTATTAGGTCTCATGTCGGGTCTTTAAAGATGGTGCCTGCTCCTGAGCGGGTGCCATAGCAACCGGGTGCCTGCTGTTTCATACAACAGGCACCTGCGGCTAATGTCCGCGACCAGCGGTAATGCCAATTGCAGACATTTCACCTCTCAGATGCCATGGTCAAACCTAACCACGGCATCTGAGCGCGCTGAACACCAAAAGCACATGCTTCCTGTGTTGCTCCGGCTCCCCAATGTGACGATCGGAGGAGCCGGAGATTGTATGTGGCAGGCCCTGTCATAGTGAATGACAAGAGGCTGCTGCACAGTGTTTCCTATGGAGTCCTTGCCTGTAATAGGGCTCCATAGGAAACTTGCAAAATCATTATAGACTCCAATGCTAATGGAGTCTATGATAATAGCAAACGAATTATGAAGTTTTTACAAATAAAAAATATAAAAATATAAAATGTAAATGTAAAAAAAAATGCACATCATGGGTCAAAATGGTCGATTTGCCATTTTTTGGTCACTTCTCCTCCCAGAAAAAAAAAAAAAAAGTGAAAAAAAAAAACACTCCAGAATGGAATCAATGAAAAGAACAGATCGACTGGCAAAAAATTTGCCCCCAAACAGCTCCATACAGATTAATACAAAAAAGTTATAGGGGTCAGAAAATTATTTTTTTTGTATTTTTTTCAACATTAAAATGCAAGGAAAATTATACATGGATAATGGAGTTCACAAGTCCGTTTTACCGCATTATCGCTGTAAAAAAAAAAAACGTAACACTGCGGCAAAATTGTGTTTGTTTGTTTTTTTTCCAATTCCCCCAACTTTGGAATTTTTTGCCCACTTTCCACAACACTCTATGCAATATTAGATGCGGCATTGGAAAGTACAACTTGTCCTGCAAAAAATAAGCTCTCATACAGCTATGTGAACGAAAAAATAAAGAAGTTATGGCTCTGGGGAGGCGGGGAGCGAAAAACAAAAGTAAAAAAAACCTGGGGTAGAAGGGGTTAATAAAGTATTCCGTTTCATCTCCTGGTGTATGTTTGGTTTTTGTATGTCTATGAGATGTTCCAGGAATTTTTTTTTTGCTTCCCACTACATCCTGTGTAAAACAAAAATCCTATGTCAAATGGAGGCGTTGGAAAGTACAACTTATCCCGCAAAAAACAAGCCCCCTACGGAAAAATAAAAAAGTTACGGCTCCGGGAAGGAAAATGCAAAAACAGAAAATCGCCACGTCATGAAAGAGTTAAAGAACATGTGACCAGTGACACCACAAACCTCCTTCTAACAAATCTTTTCTAGCTTCTACTCTAGGGCAGCAGTGTGGTAAGAAGGTGGAGGCGGCGCCAGGTTCGTGCTCCTCCCAGAATGTCCTGACGCTAGCGTCCTGACGTTTTAAGCACTGACTGAGGTGGGGCTTGCTGCAGTGAGCAGGCCTATAGAGGTCCTGAGCAGGGGTGCTCCTAGGGTTGCCACCTTTCCCAACAAAAAATAACAGCCAAGTTTACACTAGTTATAAAGATTGGCGTGGCTTAACACGGGTGTTATTTGATCATATTTTACGTTTTGCTCCTTTTTTCAATAAAAGCTAACTTTTCACTGTTGGTGACACCATGTGTATTAAAATTTTAGGCTGGGCTAGAGTTTCTCGCTTTAGAAAGGGGCGTTTCTGAACTTTCCTGCTCTTGTTGGGCATGAAAAAGCTGTGCCATTACATGTAAAAATGGCGAATTAACTCCTTGGGCGTTGTTTTGCTCCGGTCGCTCCACAGTAAACATTAAAGTCATTTTGAAAGGCAGATTTGTAAATCCGAAAGGCTAATAAAGCCTGTCTGTAGGCTTTAGAATAGTATGTAGGCTTTAGAATAGTATGGCACACAGATTAGTGTTGTCCGTATCCTGTTCGTGACGCTAGTTGTAATGCAGCACCCGTGGTACTACCAGAGGTCCCTTAAAGTGGACGAGGAGCTCGTGACGCCCCTTGATGCAACGGACTTAGTAGTATTACCAGCGTCTGGAGTATCCCTTACCCTTTAAGAGGTTTTTACGACATATGTCCCTCTGATAGAGCAAGTTGTCGTGACGCCAGTTGCATTTCAGCAACGAGGACATGGAGTCCCCTTTAAGTATACAAAGGTTGGTACCCAAGTGTAGGATTGCCAGAGTGGTGTAGAGTGACCTACAATCTTTCCAAAGGTGTTGTCACGGTGCTCCTACCTGGATATCCTTGAATCCCAGAAGTGGTCGGACGAAACAGTGCAAATAGGGTGAATAGTTGATGGATTTGTAGAATAAATTGAGTCCAGACTTGTATTAATGTTGAACACAGCTTTACTTGAATTAACTTTCATCAAGGAACAATCTTCCAACTTTATCTTGGTTATCAGCAGGTTTTGGCATGAGTTTATGGCAGGCAAACACTTTTGCAACAATCTCAGCTCTGCTACATCTGTACTCTCTCAGTTCTGCTGTGTTGGCGGGATTAAATAGGAACCTTTTCCTCTTCTGCTGTAACTTAGCTGTCTGTAGTCTCTCTCTTACTGTAATCCTAGGAACTTCTTCCTGGCTTCAAGCTTCCTCAACTTGTCTTTAAGCAATGCAAGCCCAGGAGGGGACATGCAACCATTTAGAACTCACAGGCAGGGTTATGCTGGTCGACACCCAGCCTTCCCCTTGGAAGGGGTAGACTAGACTGACTCTCACTAACTCTAAACTCCTCCCTCTCTAGAGAGGGCTGGAATGGAATTCAGGTACCATCCCAGGGAAACTAGCTCTGCCAATACTGCCGCCATCTGCTGGTAAACCAGGCACATTACTCTTGAACAGTAATTTGCAAGGAAACAGATACACACACTGTGCAGGACATGGTATTATATGCATGAGATGACACAGGATCAACCATTACAGATAGTGGGGTCCAGAAGAGGTGGTAATGCCACTCTGGGGCGTTACACATATAATTAAGAATGTAGTATAACAACTGAACTATTAATATTAAAATTGATCTGTACATCACCACCTGATTTTCGAACCTTTCCTTATTTCTCTGTCCACGTCGCCGAGCTCCTTCAACTGCCACCAACCATATCTTCTAAGCTGTGACTGTTAGGACTGACGCAATGTATTTTTCTTCAGGGTTTTTTTTTGCAGATTGCACACTGACCCATTCTTTCCTATGGGGCCATGCTCGCATCTGCATTTCTTGCGGATCCGTGTGGCCGTTCTGAAAATGTCCTATTCTGGTCCATTTTGATCGGACTGAGAAAAACAGGGAATGCACATGGAAGGTAACTGTATTTTGAGGATCCGTGGATTATGGACCAAAATAATGATATAGTCATGTGAAAAAAGCCTTACAAGGAGAAAAGGACACGCCCTGTGACTGTGAGAAAGGACACGACTCCTGAGCTGAAATAAATCTAGCAGAGCGTTTGGAACAATAAAAATACAGGCATCTGAGCTAACCTCATTATAGTCATTCGGATCTGTTTGGCTCTATTTGTGTCAGTTATATAACAGTTCTAACAATTACAAAAAACGTAAAGGAGCAAAATAAATTACAATAAACAGACAAAGTAAGAATATGTTTATTGTAATTTATTTTGCTCCATTACTTGCATCTACTTAATAAATGCTACTTTTGCTGTTATCCCATATAATGTATCTGTAGATACCAGAACATTGTACGTGGGAAGAATACTAGTCAGGGTTTTAGTCAGAGAAAATCCACCCATAACCAACAGTTAGGCCTGTGGCTTAACTCCTAAGGTTTCTGTTTCTCATATAGCAGGTCCTGGATTCCAGAGTGGGCAGCAGGCAATCTGAAACGTTTTAAATACACAAAGACATCGTCCTCAAGTGAGGATTTCATGCAAAAAAAACACCAAAAACTGATTTAGATCTTCCCCATTGATTTCAAAATGGAATATCATGATAATTCATACAATTTCAGACTGCACTTTTTTTCTCTTGTGGTTTAAAAAAAAAAACAGTGCCTAAAAAAGAAGTGACCTGTCCATTCTTGATGTGGATTACGTGCAGGATCTGCATCCACAGTTCCAATTGAAAATGGACAGGATGAAAAACCTCATAAAAAAATGCATCAGAAGCCACATCAGGTAAAAAAATGCTTAAAAAACATGTGGAATCTTGAAGCGGCATCCCACACACCAAGTAGAGAAAGCTGTTAAAAAATCTAAATTCCACCCCTGCAGGTGGAGCGAGCCCTCTGGTGGGCCCTGTGCCCCTCATTCCGACACTAAAAGCCTTTTTATAAAATATGTTTTTTAAAGAATTGAAAACAAAAAAAATGACGAATTACAAACCTCTACAGCCGCCTGCTGCCCACCATGGATGGTACGAGGAAACCTCCAGCAGTGCTGAGATCTCATCATCCGTTTGTTTGAATGAATTTCAATCACTTCGAAGGCAGACATTTTTTTAAAGTTTTTTATTTGTCTGGGGGTCGTTGTACTTTGTCTTCCAAGCTGCACAGGAATCCGTCCAGTCTGACCAACTCCACAACCGCAGTCTGACGCTCTGACATGAGCTTCGGATATCGGCCTTCACGTCTAAGAAAAATTACCCAAACTGTACGTAACCATAGAAAGAAATAGACAAAAACTTTTTGGGAGTGTTGAAGGGGCACATCTTTATTTACAATCAGTGAAGAACAATGACAGTGAAGTACTAGGTACGGTGACCATTTAGATGTACAGGAGACGCCCCCCAAACCTGAGTTCAGTGCCCTCTCTCTCCATTCTAGCAGAGCCAAGACCCACCACTACGATGGTCAAGGTGCCAGATCCTGAGCTGGTCCGGGGCCGTCCCTGAATGACTTGTCCATTGCTATATCCATCAAGTCCACCATTGGGTGCAGAACATGAGAATGGGCTATTGAGCCATGGGTCAGGGGGCCCATTTCTGTGGAGTTGCATAGTCTTTCTCTAGTAGACTAGCCATGGTGAGGAGCAGCGTAGCGAGCATTGTCCTTCATATACGTGATGAGACTACACCTAACCTAGAGCATGGTCCAATAAAAGGGCAGCAGATAGAAAAAAGCTACAATGTCTACCATTGTATGTACAGAGCATAGATCAGAAGAAGGAAGTAAATATAAAGCCCATTAGGGCGGTGATCCCCGACTTTTGATGGAACACTGCAGATTACAATCTCCTTCAAGGATGAAAACTTATCGACCACAGTTCTGTTTCCACTTTTACACAACTCAGGATGGGCACAGCCACGAAAGACTTCGCTGCTGGTGAAAAGTGCTGAAGATAAAAAAAAAATATATATATATAAAAATAAAAGCCATTATAGAAAACATAATGCTATGCACCCAGGCCCTCTACATCACATGTGTACAATGGTAAAGGGGAACTCTGGAAATGTGGGTCACTGGACAGAGGGGCAGGAGGCTGGGAGATCACACATATCCGCTTATGTGACTTGCTCACTGGTCACATATACAGCAGAAGAGAAGGAAATGGGGTGGGGGCTGCAGAGGAGGAACTGAGGTGGGGGATACAGAGGAGGAGCTGAGGTGGGGATACAGAGGAGGAGCTGAGGTGGGGGATACAGAGGAGGAGCTGAGGTGGGGGATACAGAGGAGGAGCTGAGGTGGGGGCTGCAGAGGAGGAGCTGGTAAGCTGCAGAGGAGGAGCTGAGGTGGGGGATACAGAAGAGGAGCTGAGGTGGGGGATACAGAGGAGGAGCTAAGGTGGGGGATACAGAGGAGGAGCTGAGGTGGGGGATACAGAGGAGGAGCTGAGGTGTGGGATACCGAGGAGGAGCTGAGGTGGGGGGATACAGAGGAGGAGCTGAGGTGGGGGGATACAGAGGAGGAGCTGAGGTGGGGGATACCGAGGAAGAGCTGAGGTTGGGGATACAGAGGAGGAGCTGAGGTGTGGGATACAGAGGAGGAGCTGAGGTAGGGGATACAGAGGAGGAGCTGAGGTTGGGGATACAGAGGAGGAGCTGAGGTGGGGGATACCGAGGAGGAGCTGAGGTGGGGGATACCGAGGAGGAACTGGGGCGGGGGATACAGAAGAGGAGCTGAGGTGGGGGATACAGAGGAGGAGTTGAGGTGGGGGATACAGAAGAGGAGATGAGGTGGGGGATACAGAGGAGGAGCTGGGGTGGGGGATACAGAGAAGGAGCTGAGGTGGGGATGCAGAGGAGGAGCTAAGGTGGGGGATACAGAGAAGGAGCTGAGGTGGGGATACAGAGGAGGAGCTGAGGTGTGGGATACAGAGGATAAGCTGAGGCGGGGGCAGCCATTAAGCTTTACCTACCCCCATTCATCACCAATCACCATCAGCCACACTCCATAATCCCCCAGTATGACCTTTGCCCATTTATATGGAGATTAAAGCTGGCTGTACACACCAGATGAACCTTGGGGGTTGTTCTGACTCTGTCCCGACAGCAGATGTTGGGGAGAAATAAGGATCATGTATTTTAGGTTTCAATCTTTTGTTATCGTAACTGTAAATGAACAACAGACACTAAAATGCGCTAGCAGTCTCGTATCTTCTACTGTAGTGATGATGGTCGGGGACAGAGGGGTCTGGAGGAGGACAGAGGAGTCTGGAGGGGACAGAGGGGTCTGGAGGAGGACAGAGGAGTCTGGAGAAGGACAGAGGGGTCTGGAGGAGGACAGAGGGGTCTGGAGGAGGACAGAGGGGTCTGGAGGAGGACAGAGGAGTCTGGAGGAGGACAGAGGAGTCTGGAGGAGGACAGAGGGGTCTGGAGGAGGACAGAGGAGTCTGGAGGGGATAGAGGAGTCTGGAGGGAACAAAGGAGACTGGAGGGGACAGAGGAGTCTGGAGGAGACAGAGGAGTCTGGAGGGGGACAGAGGGGTCTGGAGGGGACAGAGGAGTCTGGAGGAGGACAGAGGAGTCTGGAGGAGGACAGAGGGGTCCGGAGGAGGACAGAGGAGTCCGGAGGAGGACAGAGGGGTCTGGAGGAGGACAAAGGGGTCCGGAGGAGGACAGAGGGGTCCGGAGGAGGACAGAGGGGTCCGGAGGAGGACAGAGGGGTCTGGAGGAGGACAAAGGGGTCTGGAGTGGACAGAGGAGTCTTGAGGGAACAAAAGAGGCTGGAGGGGACAGAGGAGTCTGGAGGGGACAGAGGAGTCTGGAGGGGGGCAGAGGGGTCTGGAGGAGGACAGAGGGGTCTGGAGGAGGACAGAGGGTTCTGGAGGAGGACAGAGGGGTCTGGAGGAGGACAGAGGGGTCTGGAGGGGGACAGAGGCGTCTGGAGGGGGACAGAGGGGTCTGGAGGAGGACAGAGGAGTCTGGAGGAGGACAGAGGGGTCTGAAGGAGGACAGAGGAGTCTGGAGGGGAAAGAGGAGTCTGGAGGGAACAAAGGAGACTGGAGACGACAGAGGAGTCTGGAGACGACAGAGGAGTCTGGAGACGACAGAGGAGTCTGGAGGGGGACAGAGGAGTCTGGAGGAGGACAGAGGGGTCCGGAGGAGGACAGAGGGGTCTGGAGGAGGACAGAGGAGTCTGGAGGGAACAAAGGAGACTGGAGGGGACAGAGGAGTCTGGAGGGAACAGAGGAGTCTGGAGGGGGACAGAGGGGTCTGGAGGAGGACAGAGGGGTCTGGAGGAGGACAGAGGAGTCTGGAGGAGGACAGAGGGTTCTGAAGGAGGACAGAGGGGTCCGGAGGAGGACAGAGGAGTCCGGAGGAGGACAGAGGGGTCTGGAGGGGACAGAGGAGTCTGGAGGGGGACAGAGGAGTCTGGAGGGGGACAGAGGGGTCTGGAGGGGACAGAGGAGTCTGGAGGAGGACAGAGGAGTCTGGAGGAGGACAGAGGGGTCCGGAGGAGGACAGAGGAGTCTGGAGGAGGACAGAGGAGTCTGGAGGAGGACAGAGGGGTCTGAAGGAGGACAGAGGAGTCTGGAGGGGATAGAGGAGTCTGGAGGGAACAAAGGAGACTGGAGGCGACAGAGGAGTCTGGAGGGGACAGAGGAGTCTGGAGGAGGACAGAGGAGTCTGGAGGGGGACAGAGGGGTTCGGAGGAGGACAGAGGGGTCTGGAGGAGGACAGAGGAGTCTGGAGGGAACAAAGGAGACTGGAGGGGACAGAGGAGTCTGGAGGGGACAGAGGAGTCTGGAGGGGACAGAGGAGTCTGGAGGGGGACAGAGGGGTCTGGAGGAGGACAGAGGAGTCTGGAGGAGGACAGAAGGGTCTGGAGGGAACAAAGGAGACTGGAGGGGACAGAGGAGTCTGGAGGGGGACAGAGGGGTCTGGAGGGGACAGAGGAGTCTGGAGGAGGACACAGGAGTCTGGAGGAGGACAGAGGGGTCCGGAGGAGGACAGAGGAGTCTGGAGGAGGACAGAGGGGTCTGAAGGAGGACAGAGGGGTCTGAAGGAGAACAGAGGAGTCTGGAGGGGATAGAGGAGTCTGGAGGGAACAAAGGAGACTGGAGGCGACAGAGGAGTCTGGAGGGGACAGAGGAGTCTGGAGGGGAACAGAGGAGTCTGGAGGGGGACAGAGGAGTCTGGAGGAGGACAGAGGGGTCCGGAGGAGGACAGAGGAGTCTGGAGGGAACAAAGGAGTCTGGAGGGAACAAAGGAGTCTGGAGGGGGACAGAGGGGTCTGGAGGAGGACAGAGGGGTCTGGAGGAGGACAGAGGGGTCTGGAGGAGGACAGAAGGGTCTGGAGGGAACAAAGGAAACTGGAGGGGACAGAGGAGTCTGGAGGGAACAGAGGAGTCTGGAGGGGACAGAGGGGTCTGGAGGAGGACAGAGGAGTCTGGAGGAGGACAGAGGGGTCTGAAGGAGGACAGAGGAGTCTGGAGGGGAAAGAGGAGTCTGGAGGGAACAAAGGAGACTGGAGACGACAGAGGAGTCTGGAGACGACAGAGGAGTCTGGAGGGGGACAGAGGAGTCTGGAGGAGGACAGAGGGGTCCGGAGGAGGACAGAGGGGTCCGGAGGAGGACAGAGGGGTCTGGAGTGGACAGCGGAGTCTGGAGGGAACAAAGGAGACTGGAGGGGACAGAGGAGTCTGGAGGGAACAGAGGAGTCTGGAGGGGGACAGAGGGGTCTGGAGGAGGACAGAGGGGTCTGGAGGAGGACAGAGGAGTCTGGAGGAGGACAGAGGGTTCTGAAGGAGGACAGAGGGGTCCGGAGGAGGACAGAGGAGTCCGGAGGAGGACAGAGGGGTCTGGAGGGGACAGAGGAGTCTGGAGGGGGACAGAGGAGTCTGGAGGGGGACAGAGGGGTCTGGAGGGGACAGAGGAGTCTGGAGGAGGACAGAGGAGTCTGGAGGAGGACAGAGGAGTCTGGAGGAGGACAGAGGGGTCCGGAGGAGGACAGAGGAGTCTGGAGGAGGACAGAGGAGTCTGGAGGAGGATAGAGGGGTCTGAAGGAGGACAGAGGAGTCTGGAGGGGATAGAGGAGTCTGGAGGGAACAAAGGAGACTGGAGGCGACAGAGGAGTCTGGAGGGGACAGAGGAGTCTGGAGGGGGACAGAGGAGTCTGGAGGGGGACAGAGGAGTCTGGAGGGGGACAGAGGGGTCTGGAGGAGGACAGAGGAGTCTGGAGGAGGACAGAAGGGTCTGGAGGGAACAAAGGAGACTGGAGGGGACAGAGGAGTCTGGAGGGGGACAGAGGGGTCTGGAGGGGACAGAGGAGTCTGGAGGAGGACACAGGAGTCTGGAGGAGGACAGAGGGTTCCGGAGGAGGACAGAGGAGTCTGGAGGGGGACAGAGGGGTCTGGAGGAGGACAGAGGAGTCTGGAGGAGGACAGAGGAGTCTGGAGGAGGACAGAGGGGTCCGGAGGAGGACAGAGGAGTCTGGAGGAGGACAGAGGGGTCTGAAGGAGGACAGAGGGGTCTGAAGGAGAACAGAGGAGTCTGGAGGGGATAGAGGAGTCTGGAGGGAACAAAGGAGACTGGAGGCGACAGAGGAGTCTGGAGGGGACAGAGGAGTCTGGAGGGGAACAGAGGAGTCTGGAGGGGGACAGAGGAGTCTGGAGGAGGACAGAGGGGTCCGGAGGAGGACAGAGGAGTCTGGAGGGAACAAAGGAGTCTGGAGGGAACAAAGGAGTCTGGAGGGGGACAGAGGGGTCTGGAGGAGGACAGAGGGGTCTGGAGGAGGACAGAGGGGTCTGGAGGAGGACAGAAGGGTCTGGAGGGAACAAAGGAAACTGGAGGGGACAGAGGAGTCTGGAGGGAACAGAGGAGTCTGGAGGGGACAGAGGGGTCTGGAGGGGACAGAGGGGTCTGGAGGAGGACACAGGAGTCTGGAGGAGGACAGAGGGGTCCGGAGGAGGACAGAGGAGTCTGGAGGAGGACAGAGGGGTCTGGAGGGGATAGAGGAGTCTGGAGGGAACAAAGGAGACTGGAGGAGGAGAGAGGAGACTGGAGGGGACAGAGGAGTCTGGAGGGGACAGAGGAGTCTGGAGGGGACAGAGGAGTCTGGAGGGGACAGAGGAGTCTGGAGGAGGAGACAGGAGGGGACAGAGGAGTCTGGAGGGGACAGAGGAGTCTGGAGGGGGACAGAGGAGTCTGGAGGGGGACATTAGTGTGAACCCTTAGTGTGTAGCAGGGCACTTACAGATGCGGCTTCTACGCCTGCCCTCCCCCCTCCCATGGTAACGCCCCTGCTGTTTTTACCGTCTTTCTGTTCCGTCATATGGTTAATACACTGCGTTGCATTCCCAGTACAAGCGATGTAGTCGTTGCCCGTACAGAAGCCGTAGGTATTGTAATAACACGATTCACATTGGATGCCGTTCGTCTCATTGTTTTCTGAAGGCACTGGAGGAAATATCACATATAGAAAGTCAGAAAGAACCGTCATCTCTGTGACTGCCCCAGTACCGACCCGGTATAGACCTCGGATTCTCTCATGGGGGAAGGGAGTTTTATGAAAATGACGCCCTCCAGACCAGTCGGCTTAGTCAAGGGTCTAGGAGTCAGGCCAGTGTTGCCTTCCATGGGCTTGGATGCAGATAGAATTAATCTAGGAATCTATCATTATTATACAGCACTAGTAAGTAGAACTCACTGGGCCTCACAGCAAATTTCTGTACAGGCCCCCCAGCAACCCCCACTCCTACAGTGTCTCTGTATATAATGTCATTTTATAATACTGTTGAGGGGGCCCTGACAATAAAATCTTTTGGTCCTCCTCCTGGGTGGCCCCCTTCAAAGGTTGGGCCCCAAAGCAGCTGCTTCCACTATAGCTACGCCCCTGCCAGTATACCACACAGTGCTGTACAGAGATGCTCATCATTCACATCTCCTATCTATCTATCTATCTATCTATCTATCTATCTATCTATCTATCTATCTATCTATCTATCTATCTATCTATCTCCTATCTATCTATCTATCTATCTATCTATCTATCGCCCATCTATCGCCCATCTATCTCATATCTATCTATCTATCTATCTATCTATCTATCAAACTATCTATCTCATATCTATCTATCTCATATCTATCTATCGATCTATCTCCTATCTATCTATCTATCTATCTATCTATCTATCTATCTATCTATCTCCTATCTATCATCTATCTATCTATCTATCTATCTATCTATCTATCTATCTATCTATCTATCTATCTAATCAAACAAGCTTTATTTCCAGGACTAAATACATTTTAGCATTGCCAAGGCAAGTGGGAGATAGTCGGGTAGGGTTGGGGGATGGGGACACATCCAGGGTTTGGGATATAGGAGTCCATGTTACATCAGGCTCCTCTCAGTCTATGGCAGGCAGTAACATATTGTGCTGCTATGGCCGCCGTGTTCTCCTCTTCCCCCAGCAGTATGGAGAGTCTCTCTTCCTCCTCCATGGAGGTGAAGTCTGGGCAGAGATCAGACAGTCTCCCGAAGCGCAAAGAAATGTAGTTTCGTTACGAATTAAATTTTCCCTGAAATTCGGGTTAAAGTCAATTAGTTTTACTTCTGCTCAACACCAACTATAAGGGCACTTTCACAATTGCGTTGAAGGATTCCGTCAGGCAGTTCCGTTAACGGAACTGTCTGACGGATCCGTTAAAACGTTTTAAAAACTGATTTTATTTGCAAACAGATCCGTTTGACAATTTTATTGAAATAACGGATCCGTCTTTCCGTTGTCATCTGTAAAAGCGGATCCGTTATTTATTATTTTACCATTTTTAAAGGTCTGCTCATGCGCAGAGTGGAGGAACGGATCCGATAATGCGTCAATTTTCAATGTCGGATCCGCCCTTAATACATTTCAATGGAATATTATGGCGGATCCGTCATTCCGTCAAGTGCTTCCGCTTTTTTGGACGGAGATAAAAATACAACATGCTGCGCTTTTATCTGCGTCCAAAAAACGTGAAAGGAGTGAACTGAAGACAAACTGATGCAAACTGAACGGATTGCTTTCCATTCAGAATGCATTAGGATAAAACTGATCCGTTTTTTAACGTTATTGAGCCCCGAGGACGGAACTCAATGACGGAAAAGAATAACGCTAGTGTGAAAGTCCCCTAGGCTGCAAGCTGCTCACCATATCTAAAGGACAGGAGGGCCCCCTGTTCGGAGACTGGGTTCCTCTGAGGATACTGTGGATATCATATATCTGATGATCTATAAGGCCAGGAAAAGGAGAGATTGACCAGTCTGATTGTGAGAGCGAGAAGCGCGCCTCCATATCCCCTCTGGGAACTACTGGAATCGACTGTAGAGACTGCATTTCATGTGAATAGTGCTTGTGGGGATCACCTGCTGACCGGCTTCAGTAAAGTACTGTGGATCTGTTACACTAAAACCACTTTCGTCATTATACCGCACTACACTACATTTGTACCGTAAGGTGCTTCTGGGTTCAGCTCATACACTAAATTAAGTTGTGGAGCATCTCCTTGATCTCTCGTCTGTTTATGGCCTCTGTATAATTTGGAACCGACATCTTGGACCATAAAAAGATGAAGGTAGGCAGAAAAGGCTGGTCTGGTGGAGCCATGTATGCTGCACAGAGGTAGACGTCAGCCCGAGAGGTGAGGATGGAGCGGCCTGTTCTTACCCAGTGGCTGTCTTCTCTCCTCACTGGTCTGATCTACTCATGGCGCTCCTCTTTATAACAGACTATTTTGGGATTTTTCAGGGCGGGGACAGAGATCTCCCTGTACCTGGTGGGCACCAGAGATTAATTCTCTGCCTTAGTCCGTGTTTCTAGGAGAATCTGTTTTATGGGATTCATGACGTATCTATCTATGTATAATGGACGGTGGCGTGAACCCACTGTACCAACTTACTGGATTGACTGTGAGCTACTCTTAATTATTCTGGGGATCCCCTGGTTTTCACCCTTTAACTCCTATACAGGGATCTGGCCTTCGCTGCAGGAGACCTAACTCCTATACAGGGATCTGGCCTTCGCTGCAGGAGACCCAACTCCTATACAGGGATCTGGCCTTCACTGCAGGAGACCCAACTCCTATACAGGGATCTGGCCTTCGCTGCAGGAGACCCGCCATGCTGCTACCTCTTGGAATAGTCCTTGTGTGGGGGATAGCTGACCCAGGGGGATCAGAGACACTGGTAGGAAGCACCAAGGGGTCAGTACTCCTAGTCAATAAACAGGCAGAGGTCATGGAAATCTGCGGAAAGTAGTCCAAGGTCAAGGCGCACAGCAAAGGGTCAGTATAGTAGACAGGCTAAAGTCAGGGCAGGTGGTGGAGTTACAGTCGGTAAACAGGCAGAAGTTTGGTGCATGTCTACATGGCACTGGTTATAGGTCACTGTCTACATGGCACTGGTTATAGGGTCACTGTCTACATGGCACTGGTTATAGGTCACTGTCTACATGGCACTGGTTATAGGTCACTGTCTACATGGCACTGGTTATAGGTCACTGTCTACATGGCACTGGTTATAGGTCACTGTCTACATGGCACTGGTTATAGGGTCACTGTCTACATGGCACTGGTTATAGGTCACTGTCTACATGGCACTGGTTATAGGTCACTGTCTACATGGCACTGGTTATAGGTCACTGTCTACATGGCACTGGTTATAGGTCACTGTCTACATGGCACTGGTTATAGGTCACTGTCTACATGGCACTGGTTATAGGTCACTGTCTACATGGCACTGGTTATAGGTCACTGTCTACATGGCACTGGTTATAGGTCACTGTCTACATGGCACTGGTTATAGGTCACTGTCTACATGGCACTGGTTATAGGTCACTGTCTACATGGCACTGGTTATAGGTCACTGTCTACATGGCACTGGTTATAGGTCACTGTCTACATGGCACTGGTTATAGGTCACTGTCTACATGGCACTGGTTATAGGTCACTGTCTACATGGCACTGGTTATAGGTCACTGTCTACATGGCACTGGTTATAGGTCACTGTCTACATGGCACTGGTTATAGGTCACTGTCTACATGGCACTGGTTATAGGTCACTGTCTACATGGCACTGGTTATAGGTCACTGTCTACATGGCACTGGTTATAGGTCACTGTCTACATGGCACTGGTTATAGGTCACTGTCTACATGGCACTGGTTATAGGTCACTGTCTACATGGCACTGGTTATAGGTCACTGTCTACATGGCACTGGTTATAGGTCACTGTCTACATGGCACTGGTTATAGGTCACTGTCTACATGGCACTGGTTATAGGTCACTGTCTACATGGCACTGGTTATAGGTCACTGTCTACATGGCACTGGTTATAGGTCACTGTCTACATGGCACTGGTTATAGGTCACTGTCTACATGGCACTGGTTATAGGTCACTGGTTATAGGGTCACTGTCTACATGGCACTGGTTATAGGTCACTGTCTACATGGCACTGGTTATAGGGTCACTGTCTACATGGCACTGGTTATAGGTCACTGTCTACATGGCACTGGTTATAGGTCACTGTCTACATGGCACTGGTTATAGGTCACTGTCTACATGGCACTGGTTATAGGGTCACTGTCTACATGGCACTGGTTATAGGTCACTGTCTACATGGCACTGGTTATAGGTCACTGTCTACATGGCACTGGTTATAGGTCACTGTCTACATGGCACTGGTTATAGGTCACTGTCTACATGGCACTGGTTATAGGTCACTGTCTACATGGCACTGGTTATAGGTCACTGTCTACATGGCACTGGTTATAGGTCACTGTCTACATGGCACTGGTTATAGGTCACTGTCTACATGGCACTGGTTATAGGTCACTGTCTACATGGCACTGGTTATAGGTCACTGTCTACATGGCACTGGTTATAGGTCACTGTCTACATGGCACTGGTTATAGGTCACTGTCTACATGGCACTGGTTATAGGGTCACTGTCTACATGGCACTGGTTATAGGTCACTGTCTACATGGCACTGGTTATAGGTCACTGTCTACATGGCACTGGTTATAGGTCACTGTCTACATGGCACTGGTTATAGGTCACTGTCTACATGGCACTGGTTATAGGTCACTGTCTACATGGCACTGGTTATAGGTCACTGTCTACATGGCACTGGTTATAGGTCACTGTCTACATGGCACTGGTTATAGGTCACTGTCTACATGGCACTGGTTATAGGTCACTGTCTACATGGCACTGGTTATAGGTCACTGTCTACATGGCACTGGTTATAGGTCACTGTCTACATGGCACTGGTTATAGGTCACTGTCTACATGGCACTGGTTATAGGTCACTGTCTACATGGCACTGGTTATAGGTCACTGTCTACATGGCACTGGTTATAGGTCACTGTCTACATGGCACTGGTTATAGGTCACTGTCTACATGGCACTGGTTATAGGTCACTGTCTACATGGCACTGGTTATAGGTCACTGTCTACATGGCACTGGTTATAGGTCACTGTCTACATGGCACTGGTTATAGGTCACTGTCTACATGGCACTGGTTATAGGTCACTGTCTACATGGCACTGGTTATAGGTCACTGTCTACATGGCACTGGTTATAGGTCACTGTCTACATGGCACTGGTTATAGGTCACTGTCTACATGGCACTGGTTATAGGTCACTGTCTACATGGCACTGGTTATAGGTCACTGTCTACATGGCACTGGTTATAGGTCACTGTCTACATGGCACTGGTCATAGGGTCACTGTCTACATGGCACTGGGTATAGGGTCACTGTCTACATGGCACTGGTTATACGTCACTGTTATGGCACTGGTCATAGGGTCACTGTCTACATGGCACTGGGTATAGGGTCACTGTCTACATGACACTGGTTATAGGTCACTGTCTACATGGCACTGGTTATAGGTCACTGTCTACATGGCACTGGTTATAGGTCACTGTCTACATGGCACTGGTTATAGGTCACTGTCTACATGGCACTGGTTATAGGGTCACTGTCTACATGGCACTGGGTATAGGGTCACTGTCTACATGGGACTGGTTATAGGTCACTGTCTACATGGTACTGGTTATAGGTAACTGTCTACATGGCACTGGTTATAGGTCACTGTTATGGCACTGGTTATACGATCACTGTCTACATGGCACTGGTTATAGGGTCACTGTCTACATGGGACTGGTTATAGGGTCACTGTCTACATGGAACTGGGTATAGGTCACTGTCTACATGGCACTGGTTATAGGTCACTGTCTACATGGCACTGGTTATAGGTCACTGTCTACATGGCACTGGTTATAGGTCACTGTCTACATGGAACTGGGTATAGGTCACTGTCTACATGGCACTGGTTATAGGTCACTGTCTACATGGCACTGGTTATAGGTCACTGTCTACATGGCACTGGTTATAGGTCACTGTCTACATGGCACTGGTTATAGGTCACTGTCTACATGGCACTGGTTATAGGTCACTGTCTACATGGCACTGGTTATAGGTCACTGTCTACATGGCACTGGTTATAGGGTCACTGTCTACATGGCACTGGTTATAGGTCACTGTCTACATGGCACTGGTTATAGGTCAGTTTCTACATGGCACTGGTTATAGGTCACTGTCTACATGGCACTGTTCTCTTAGCAGCATTATTTGTAGGAGCACTATGGAAAGCACTGTTATGGCGGCACTCAGGTACTGATAATCACAGCACTACGGCACTATTTATAGGAGCACATAAGCGTTATGTATAAGGGCACAGTATAGGGGCTCTCTGGGGCTGCCGGTGGGTGTACCTGAGAGATTATTCTGGGGTATTTGTAGGTGGAGCTTCCAAAAAATAAAATCTCCAGGGAAGCAAATGTCGAAACTTAGGTCTAGTTTCCGCATCCCCTCCATCCTCCCTGTCACACAATTGTTCTGCAGTGTCTGGATCATGAGGAATCGGTAAATTATGGCGGCCTAACATGTAACATAGTAACAATGTAACATCATCACAGTTTTATATTGTAGCCAGCAGATGGCGCCACATTATAACCTGTGTGAATCCTTCAGTCTTACTCTTTCTCCTCTCTCGGTCACTGTTCACATTAAGCCGCTCAGCGTCAGGGAAAATGCAATATTTTTTGCTATTAGGTCACATTGTGGCAAAGGGCGATGGTGACCTGGGAAATACTGCCCACAGAGCATGGAGCGGTATACCGTCAGCAGGACGGGCGGCTGTGCCTCTGTACTATCCCAGGATGTCCTCTGATGGTTCACGTGTCATGAGATTTCTGCATCGCTGGAGCAAAAGAAAAAACTGCCAAATTGAGTTTATGGGGAAAGTTAAGGGGATTTCCTTGTACCCAGAAACCTGAAGGTAGATGGAAAAAAAAGCTGTGACCACCAGGGGGAGCTCCCTGTGCGCCGGGTCATTGTGTTCCAGGGGTGCTCCAACTCCTCAACCCCTCTAGACTACCAGGGCTATTACAGGAGCCTTATCATTAACCCCGAATCTTTATTTGTAAAAATGAGTGAGATGTTGAAGTTAGCAAAATGGCTATATGATAATCAGGCTGGAGTTTGAAGACTATTCTCACAGGATCAACCCTATTAAACCAATCATAATCCCTGCTTGGGTTGATTCTGCTTATTAACCACTTCAGCCCCCCTAGCTTAAACACCCTTAATGACCAGGCCACTTTTTACAATTCCGCACTACACTACTTTCACCGTTTATTGCTCCGTCATACAACTTACCACCCAAATGAATTTTACCTCCTTTTCTTCTCACTAATAGAGCTTTC
Source organism: Bufotes viridis (assembly GCA_033119425.1). Taxonomy (NCBI): domain Eukaryota; kingdom Metazoa; phylum Chordata; class Amphibia; order Anura; family Bufonidae; genus Bufotes; species Bufotes viridis. Next base: position 596,061,102 of record CM065590.1, on the reverse strand, counting down.
ATTTGGTGGTATTTCATTGCTGCTGACATTTTTACTTTTTTGCTATTAATCAAAAATTACCGAAATTTTGCAAAAAAATGACATTTTTCACTTTCTGTTGTAAATTTTTTTAAAAAACTACATTTCTATATAAATTTTTCTCTAAATTTATTGTTCTACATGTCTTTGATAAAAAAAAATCCAATAAGTGTATATTTATTGGTTTGGGTAAAAGTTATAGCGTTTACAAACTATGGTGCAAAAAAATGAATTTCGGCATTTTGCAGCAGCTCTGACTTTCTGAGCGCCGGTCCTGTTTCTTCAGGTGCTAGAATGTCAGGATAGTATAAATACCCCCCAAATGACACCATTTTAGAAAGAAGACACCCCAAAGTATTCGCGGAGGGGCTTGGTGAGTTCATGTATCATTTCATTTTTTTTCACAAGTTAGCGGAAATTGACACTTTCTGAGAAAAAAAAAAAAAAAGTTTCAATTTCTGATAACTTCTGGCAAAAAAAAAAAAAAATCTCAGACGGACTCACTATGCCCCTCAGTGAATACCTTGGGGTGTCTACTTTCCGAAATGGAGTCATTTGTGGGGTGTGTTTACTGTTCTGGCATTTTGGGCGGGGCTAAATTGTGAGCCGCCATGTAAAACCTAAAGGTACTCGTTGGAATTTGGGCCCTTTGCATTCAGGCTGCAAAAGCGGCACTTATGTGGTATCGCCGTACTCAGGAGAAGTAGGGCAATGTGTTTTAGGGTGTATTTTTACATATACCCATGTTGGGTGAAGAAATATCTCTGTAAATTGTCAACTTTGTATAAAATTTTTTAAAAGTTGTCGTTTACAGAGATATTTTTCACACAAAGTATGGGTATATATAAAAATACACCCCAAACACATTGCCCTACTTCTCTGAGCACGCGATACCACATGTGTGCCACTTTGCAGCCTGACGCAAAGGCCCTAAAACCAATGAGTACCTTTAGAGATTTCACAGGGCATTTTTACGCATTTGGATTCCAGACTTCTTCTCACCCTTTAGGGGCTCCTAAAATGCCAGGACAGCATAAATACCACATGTGACCCCATTTTGGAAAGAAGACACCCCAAGGTATTCTGTGAGGGGTATGGTGAGTTCATGTAAAATTTTATTTTTGTCACAAGTTAGTGGAATATGAGACTTTGTAAAAACAAAAAAAAAAAAAAAAAACAATTTCCGCTGACTTGTGCCAAAAAATAAAAATTCTGTGGACTCACCATGCCCCTCACAGAATACCTTGGGGTGTCTTCTTTCCAAAATGGGGTCACATGTGGGGTATTTATACTCACCTGGCATTTTAGGGGCCCTAAAGTGTGAGAATCAAATGCATAAAAATGGCCTGTGAAATCCTAAAGGTACTCATTGGTTTAGGGCCCTTTGCGCATCTTGGCTGCAGAAAGTGTCACTCATGTGGTATCGCTGAACTCAGGAGAAGTAGGGCAATGTGTTTTAGGGTGTATTTTACATATACCCATGCTGCGTGTGAGAAATATCGCTGTAAACGACAACTTTTACATTTTTTATTCAAAGTTGTCAATATACAGCGATATTTCTCTCACCCAGCATGGGTATATGTAAAATACACCCTAAAACACATTGCCCTACTTCTCCTGAGTACGGCGATACCACATGAGTGACACTTTTTTGCAGGCAAGATGCGTAAAGGCCCAAATTCCAATGAGTACCTTTTAGGAGGGCATTTTTACGCATTTTTCTTCTCACGCTTAGGGCCCCTAAAATGCCAGGGCAGTATAATACCCACATGTGACCCCATTTTTGAAAGAAGACACCCCAAGGTATTCCATGAGGGGCATGGCGAGTTTATAGAATATTTTTTTTTTTTGGCACAAGTTAGTGGAAATTGATTTTTTATTGTTTTTTCTCACAAAGTCTCCCTTTCCGCTAACTTTTGACAAAAAGTTTAATTTTTCATGAACTCATTATGCCCCTCAGCGAATACCTTGGGGTGTCTTCTTTCTAAAATGGGGTCACATGTGGGGTTTTTGTACTGCCCTGGCATTTGAGGGTCTCCGCAATCATTACACGTATGGCCAGCATTAGGAGTTTCTGCGATTCTCCGTATATTGAGCCTCTGCGCTGAAAAAAAAAAAAAAAATGAACGGCACAGATTTCTTCATTCGCATCGATCAATGTGGATGAAAAAATCTCTGCCAAAATCAGTGACTGCGGTGCGGTGGGCTGGGCGCTAACTACCTAACAAGTAGCTAACTAACTGGTGGTGATAAGGGACCCTTATGCCCCATTCACACGTCCGAAATTCTGTTTGCGGAACGGAATTGCGGACCCATTCATTTCTATGGGGACAGACTTTGTCCCGCTCGGATCCGGAATTACGGATCCGCGCTTCCGGGTCTGCACTTCCGTTCCGCAAAAATATAGAACATGTCCTATTCTTGTCCGCAATTGCGGACAAGAAAAGCATTTTCTATATAGTTCTGGCAATGTGCGGATCTGCAAAATGCGGAAAGCACATTGCCGGTGTCCGTGTTTTGAGGATCTGCGGATCGGATCCGCGGATCCGTGAATCCACGGATCCGTGAATCCACGGATCCGCAAACACATATGGACGTCTGAATAAAGCCTTACAAGGGGTGTGATCAATGACAGGGGGTGATCAGGGGTCTAGATGGGGTGATCAAGGGGTTAATAGGTGAGGGGTGGGGTGGGGGGTAAGTGTAGTGTTTGGTGCAACTTTTACTGTAGTTACCTGGTCCTCTGGTGGTCGATCCCAGAAAATGGGACCACCAGAGGACCAGGTAGCAGCTATATCAGACGCTGTTCATAAAACAGCGTCTGATATAGCTGTTTGATGCGATTTATATCGCATCTACAGCCTGCCAGCGATTGATCATCGCTGGCAGGCTGTAGTCCAACTCTCGAGCCGCGCTTCACTGTGAACGCGCGCGCGCACGCGCGCGCGTTCACAGGAACTCTCGCGTCTCGCGAGATGACGCCCCGGCGCGTCCAAACAGAAGATCCCGGCTGCCCGCAGGACGCAATCCTGCGTACGGCGGTCGGGGACTGGTTAAAATGATGGTATCTGTGCAAATTCTGGCTTCAGTGCAACGGGCGTCGGGGCCCAGACACTCTGCACCTCAGCTCTACAGCTTTCCACTGATGGCCAGGAATTTGCATAAAGCATAAAAAGCAGGGGCATAACTAGAAAAGGCTCGGCCTCCTAGCAGATTTATGATTGTGCCCTTCACCCCCAGGAGCAACTTCCCTGCAGCCTCTCCTCCCGCAGCTAGTCAAGAACATGTAATGTAAAATGTAGTCATGTAAAAAATATGTCCAGAGTTCATTTTATAGTATACCCCCTTTGTGCCCCAACACAGTAGTTATGCCTCTTAGTTCCCCCACATTTGTTATGCCCCTTAGTTTCCCAACACAGTAGTTATGTCCTTTTACTGCGCCACATAGTGGTTAGGTTCTTTAGTGCCCCACACAACGCAGTAGTTGTGACCCCTTAGTGCCCCACACATTTCTTATGACCTTTAGTGCCCCACACAGTAGTTATAACTCCTTAGTGCCCCACACAGTACCTATGCCCCCTTAGTGCCTCCACTTAGTAGTTATGTCTCTTAATTCCTCCATACAGTAGTAATGCCCCCTTGGTGCTCCCACACAGTAATTATACCTCCTTAGTGCCCCACATAGTAGTTATGTCCCCTTAGTGCCGTCACGTAGTAGTTATGCCACTTAATGCCCTCATACAGTAGTTATGCCCCCTTAGTACCCACACATAGTAGTCATACCTCCTTAGTGCCCCACAGAGTAGTTATATCCCCTTAGTGCCCCATACAGTAGTTATATCTCTTTAGTTCCCAACACAGTAGTTATGTCCCCTTAGCGCCCCACACAGTAGTTATCGCCCCTTAGCATCCCACACAGTAGTTATATCCACTTAGTGCCCCCACATAGTAATTATACCTCGTTAGTGCCCCACACAGTAGTTATGGCCCTTTAGCACCCCACACAGTAGTTATGCCCCTTAGTGCCCCCATACAGTAGTTATGGCCCCTTTGCTCCCATACAGTAGTTATGGCCCCTGTGCCCCTATACAGTAGTTATGGCCCCTTAGTGACCCCATACAGTAGTTATGGCCCCTGTGCCCCCATACAGTAGTTATGGCCCCTTATTGACCCCATACAGTAGTTATGGCCCCTGTGCCCTCATACAGTAGTTATGGCCCCTTACTACCCCCATACAGTAGTTATGCCCCCTTAGTGCTCCCATACAGTAGTTATTCCCCTGTAGTGCCCACAAACAGAAGTTATGGCCCCTTACTGCCTCCCATACAGTAGTTATGCCCCTTAGTGCTCCCATACAGTAGTTATGCCCCCATAGTGCCCCCAAACAGTAGTTATGGCCCCTTAGTGCCCCCATACAGCAGTTATGGCCCCTTGCCCCCATACAGTAGTTATGGCCCCTTACTACCCTCATACAGTAGTTATGCCCCTTAGTGCTCCCATACAGTAGTTATTCCCCGTAGTGCCCACAAACAGAAGTTATGACCCTTACTGCCCTCATACAGTAGTTATGCCCCCTTAGTGCTCCCATACAGTAGTTATGCCCCCATAGTGCCCCCAAACAGTAGTTATGGCCCCTTAGTGCCCTCATACAGCAGTTATGGCCCCTTTGCCCCCATACAGTAGTTATGGCCCCTGTGCCCTCATACAGTAGTTATGGACTCTAAGTGCCCCCATACAGTAGTTATGGCCCCTTACTACCCCATACAGTAGTTATGCCCCCTTAGTGCTCCCATACAGTAGTTATGCCCCCGTAGTGCTCTCAAACAGTAGTTATGGCCCCTTACTGCCCCCCATACAGTAGTTATGCCCCCTTAGTGCTCCCACACAAGGGCATATAGAGTCTGGGAGGTATACTGTAAAGTTAACTTTTGACTCCTCCTTTACATGACTGAGCGGGTGAAAAGTGGGTGGTCTTGACTACCTGCTGTGGGAGGGTTGCAGGGAAGTTGGTTGGGGGAAAGGGGGTTGGATTACAAGTTTAACTTTTCCTGGTTACACCCCTGCATAGGTCTTTTTTCTCAGGAACGCAGCAATCGATTTTCACAAGCTACAAAGGATTAAAATGGGGATTGCAGTCAGCACAACCCAATACGCAGGTGCACGTTGCTATGGTGAAATACACATACAAACGTAAAAACAAAGGTGCAATGGCACACTGCAACTAGAGCTCCGTCCTGCCACTATGCTGGATGTTAGAAGAGGCATTAGTTTATATTTTGGCCAAATTATGTAAGCCACCCACCACGTCACGGTTGCCTCTATGAGTGGTCCCTAACATTAATTCTTACCTTTTATGGGCCATATCAGCCACACAAAATCCAGGGAGTGCAGGTGCAGCATGCATGCCAGATACACTCTGCTTGTAACCCCGTCTGGTGCCATACAGCGTTCATCAGATCAAGGGATGCAAATACCAACATGCATGCTGAGCCCACTAGTTCCAGGAGAAGTACTAGTGGGCTCAGCATGCATGTTGGTATTTGCATCCCTTGATCTGATGAATGCTGTATGGCACCAGACGGGGTTACAAGCAGAGTGTATCTGGCATGCATGCTGCACCTGCACTCCCTGGATTTTGTGTGGCTGATATGGCCCATAAAAGGTAAGAATTAATGTTAGGGACCACTCGAGAGGCAACCGTGACGTGGTGGGTGGCTTACATAATTTGGCCAAAATATAAACTAATGCCTCTTCTAACATCCAGCATAGTGGCAGGACGGAGCTCTAGCTGCAGTGTGCCATTGCACCTTTGTTTTTACGATTTTCACAAGCGACTAAAAAAAACAAGTAAAAACAGATGTAGCATGTGACCTCTGTATATACATACCATGGTTGATGCTTAAAATTATAGTCAAACAGACGTTATCTTCTGGGGAGCAGATAGCGACATATTCACAATTGCATCCAACTAATCCGTTACAAGTTGGACAAAACAAAAAGTTCACTGTGAAATAAGTAAATGCATAGAGTAAGTATATTGGAAGAACACGGGGGAGGGGCACAAGCAAGATATTAAACTGGACTGCACATGAGAAGCTCCGCCTGCGAGGAGCTGTGACCTCTTCACCCTTGTGCCATGCTCCACCCCTTGACCCCTGAACTAGTCCTAAGACAATATACACATTTTTACCTGGAGTGTTCCTTTAATTTGATTAAGATCTGATTCTTTTAAAGAGGTTCTTAAAGAAAATTAATTAATAGCTAATATTTCTGGTGGTCTAGGGTGATGAAAGGGTAAATTATAATAAACATCATCCATGGTGGTCTATAGGTAATTTATAATATTCCTGGGGGATCTAGGGCCTTATAGAGAATAGCACCTATTATAGACCCCGTAAAAGTTGAAGTCCCGTATTGGGACAAAAAAAAAAAGTAAAAAAACAAAGTGAAAAAAAAAATGGATTTTACTAAATAAAAAAAGAAAATTTTCAAGTAAAAAAAAAAAGGTAAAAATAGGAAACCCTTTCCACAAATCAAGTAATTTTAAATATATATATATTTTTTTTATAAAATAAAAACTGCCAAAACAGCCATTTTTTGGTCACCTTTCCTCACGAAACGTATAATATCAAGCGATCATAAAGTACTATGTACCCCAAAATGGTACCAATAAAAAGTTCATCTCGTGCCGCAAAAAATGAGCTCTTACACAAGAGAATTGGCTGAAAAATAAAAAAATGGCTCTCAGAAAATGGAGACACAAAAACATTTTCTTTTCAAAAATGCTTTCATTGTGTAAAACTGAAAAAAAAAAAAAATGGTAAATTGCAATTTTTACTTTGCACCATCGGCTGTGAATTTTTGACAAAAACCAGTGGGGTCAAAATTCTTACTATTCAAATTCTCTGAGGGGTATGGTTTCTAAAATGGGGTCACTTCTTGGAGGTGTTTTTTATTTTCCACCTTAGAGCCTCTGCAGTTGTCAGTCAATGCTGTATAAATCATCAAACTTATCCTGAAATGCACATGGCGCTCCTTCCCTTCTGTGCCCTTCTGTGCACCCATACAGCAGTTTAGGATCACATTTGGGGCTAAAACAGCATTTTCTTGTAAAATATGTAATTTTTCCTTTTCATGGCCAAGTGTTTCTTAGTTCTATGAAATGCTTGTTGGGCCCAAGTGCTCACTGCACCCCTTGAAAAATTCCTTGGGGGTGTTAGTTCCAAAATGGGGCACTTTTGGAGGGATTCCACTGCAGGAGTACCTCAGGGTGTCTTCAAGTGTGACTGGCACCTGAAAATTATTCCAGTGAAATCTGCGCTTTCAAAGCCATATGGCGCTCCTACCCTTACCCGATGCAGTGTGCCGAGACAGCAGTTTATAGCCATATTCAGGAGAAAATTTATAACTAATTTTGGGGTGCATTTTCTTCATGTTACTCCTTGAAAAAATTTACATTTTGGGCCTAAAGCGACATCTTTTTTTACAGCCAAGTGTTTCTAAATTCTATTAAATGCCTGTTGGGCTAAAGTGGCACTGCATCCCTTGGAAATTTTTTAAGGGAAAAGTTCCAAAGTGGGGTCACTTTTGGGGGGTTTCCACTGTAGAGGGACAGCATGGTGTGTTCAAATGCATCATAGCACCCAAAAAATATTCCAGCAAAATCTGCCCTTCAACAACCATATGGTGCTCCTTCCCTTTCGAGCCCTGCCGTGTACCCATACAGCAGTCTATGACTAGTGATGAGAGGCAGAGGCAATATTCGAATTCGCAATAGTTTTTGCAGATCTGAGAAATATGTCTCTCTCAGATCTGCAAAAAAAAAGCAGAAAATGGCTGCTGGGGAGGTTCTTATATAGTAAGGGGGGGCAACTTTCCTATTGGTTGCTAGGGACGTTGCTAAGCTCAGACAAAGACATTGCAGCCTTCTCATTGGCCCACAAGCTAAAAGCAGGGAGGGATAATGGGTTCAGAGGAAAAAAAAATCTATGAATATATAGCACTATATTCCAAATCTTTGCGAATTCTCAAAAGTGTGATATTCGCAATTCAAATTTGCAATCCGAATATTCGCGCCCAACACTATTTACGACCACATGTGTGGTGTTTCTGTAAACTGCAGAATCAGGGTAAAACATAGGGAGGTTTGTTTGGCTGTTTACCCTTGCTGTGTTACAGAAAATGTTGATTAAAATGGTAAATCTGCAAAAAAAATTTGAAATTTTGAAATTTCACCTCCATATCCCTTAAATTCTTGTGAAACAACTAAAGGGTTAACAAAGTTTGTAAAATCAGTTTGAGAAGTGTAGTTTCTAAATTGAGGTCATTTATGGGGCGGTCTCAATTATTTAAGCCCCTCAAAGTCACTTCATTACTGAATTGGTCCTTTAACCTCTTAAGGACACAGGACGCACCCGTACGTCCTGTGTGCTGTCTCTAAAGATGGCGCCCGCTCCTGCTCCATGCGGGCGCCTTAGCCGCGGGGGTCCGCACGGTTCCTGTAGCAGACACCCGCCGCTAATGTCCGCGATCGGCAGCGATGCTGATCGCGGACATTTAACCCCAATCAATCCTGACCACGGTATCTGAGTGCGCACAAACCGAAAGTTTTACTTTCGGTTTGCGCTTCGGCTCCCCCGTGTGGCGATCGGAAGAGCCGGAGCGCACCTGTAGTAGCCTGGGTTTCTAAGAATGAAACCCAGGCTGCTGTATAGTATTTCCTCTGGAGCCACAGCCTGTAATAGGCTTCATAGGAAATATGAGATTTTTTTCATATATTCCAATACTATTGCATTGGAATGTATGAAAATCGCAATCAGATGATTGTAAGTTATAGTTCCCTATGGGAACTATATAAAAGTGTAAAAAAAAAAAAGTTTAAAAAATAAATAAATAAATACATAAAAGTTCAAATCACCCCCCTTTTGCTAAAAAAAAAAAAAAAAAAAATACACATCATGGGTGTCGCAATGTGCGGAAACGCCCATACTATTAATAAAAAGATAAGATTATGACGCAAAAAATGAGCCCCCTCCCCCACAGCTCTGTACATATAATTACAAAAAAGTCATAGGGGTCAAAACATGGTGACAAAAAAGTAAAACTGATTTTTTCCCACTTTTGAATTTTTTTTTCACTATCAAAACGCAAGAAATCCTATACATATAGGGTATCAACGGATTCATACTGACCTGTAGAGTAAAAGTAACCGGTCAGTTTTATCGCACATCGAACGTCGGAATTTAAAAACCCGCAAAACTGTGGTGGAATTGCTTTTTTATTGCAATTTCACCCCATTTGGAATTATTTTCCCGCTTCCCACTACATCATATGTAATATTAAATGGTGGCGTTGGAAAGTACAACTTGTCCCACAAAAAACAAGCCCTTATATGGCTATGTGAACAGAAAAATAAAAAGTTATGGCTCTGGGAAGGCAGGGAGCGCAAAACGAAAACTCATAAAATAAAAAACCTCCGGTCCTTAAAGTGTTAAAATTTGAGTTTAAAAAGTTGAAAGATTGCTTTCTAAAAAAATTAAATGACATTCACAAAATGATGCCAACATAAAGTATACATATGATGAAAGTTAAGTAATAGCTATTTTATGAGGTGTCACTATCCATCTTCTAAATTTTCTGTAAATGTTTTTTTTATTTTTTTTATAAATAAAGGTAAAACTTATTGACTCAAATTTACCACTAACCTGAAGGACAATGTGTCACTAGAAAACCTTCTCAGAATGGAGAAGCGTTTCAGAGTTATTACCACATAAAGTGACAGATTTGCAAAAATTGGCCTACATACAGATTATACATCCACCACTAGAGGGAGCTCACTACATACAGATTATACAGCCACCACTAGAGGGAGATCACTACATACAGATTATACAGCCACCACTAGAGGGAGCTCACTACATACAGATATTTACAGCCACCACTAGAGGGAGCTCACTACATACAGATTATACAGCGACCACTAGAGGGAGCTCACTACATACAGATTATACTGCCACCACTATAGGGAGCTCACTACATACAGATTATACAGCCACCACTAGATGGAGCTCACTACATACAGATTATACAGCCACCACTAGAGGGAGCTCACTACATACAGATATTTACAGCCACCACTAGAGGGAGCTCACTACATACAGATTATACAGCGACCACTAGAGGGAGCTCACTACATACAGATTATACTGCCACCACTATAGGGAGCTCACTACATACATATTATACAGCCACCACTAGATGGAGCTCACTACATACAGATTATACAGCCACCACTAGAGGGAGCTCACTACATACAGATTATACAGCCACCACTAGAGGAAGCTCACTACATACAGATTATACAGCCACCACTAGAGGAAGCTCACTACATACAGATTATACAGCCACCACTATAGGGAGCTCACTACATACAGATTATACAGCCACCACTAGAGGGAGCTCACTACATACAGATATTTACAGCCACCACTAGAGGGAGCTCACTACATACAGATTATACAGCGACCACTAGAGGGAGCTCACTACATACAGATTATACTGCCACCACTATAGGGAGCTCACTACATACAGATTATACAGCCACCACTAGAGGGAGCTCACTACATACAGATTATACAGCCACCACTATAGGGAGCTCACTACATACAGATTTTACAGCCACCACTAGAGAGAGCTCACTACATACAGAGTGTACAGCCACCTCTAGAGGGAGCTCACTACATACAGATTATACTGCCACCACTATAGGGAGCTCACTACATACAGAGTGTACAGCCACCACTAGATGGAGCTCACTACATACAGATTATACAGCCACCACTAGAGGGAGCTCACTACATACGGATTATACAGCCACCACTAGAGGGAGCTCACTACATACAGATTATACAGCCACCACTATAGAGAGCTCACTACATACAGATTATACAGACACCACGAGAGGGAGCTCACTACATACAGATTTTACAACCACAACTAGAGAGAGCTCACTACATACAGAGTGTACAGCCACCTCTAGAGGGAGCTCACTACATACAGATTATACAGCCACCACTAGAGGGAGCTCACTACATACGGATTATACAGCCGCCACTAGAGGGAATTTACTACATACAGATTAATACAGCGAGCAGACTATATACAGATGATACAGACTCCGCTAGAGGGAGCTCACTACATACAGATTATACAGCCACCGCAAGGGGGAGCTACTACATACAGATTATACAGCCAACACTAGAGGGAGCTCACTACATACAAATTATACATCCACGGCTAGAGGGAGCTCACTACATACAGATTATACAGTCACCACTAGAGGGAGCTCACTACATAGAGATTATACAGCCACCACTAGAGGGAGCTCACTACATACAGATTATACAGCCACCACTAGAGGGAGCTCACTACATACAGATTATACAGCCACCACTTGAGGGAGCTCACTACATACAGATTATACAGCCACCACTAGAGGGAGCTCACTACATACAGATAAAGAGGGGAGGGTGCTTGGATTAATAGGAAAAGGTCAGAAATTGATGGAAACACCACCAAAATGGTTCGGGAACAGCATGGGGAGGATATCTGCATGCATCTTAAACTCCCAGGTCGCTGCTGGGAACAATGTTGTTGGAGAAGTACGCCACTTTTACAGACTGACAATAATACGCACAAAACTAAATATAAAACTATTTTTGAGGAAAAATTGTTAGGAAACTTTCTTTCCTGTATATTTACTTGTATATAAAGTGCAAGTGCTGTAAAAAATTACAAGCACTCTGATACAACCTGTATATCACATAAAAGAGGGCTTCAATCACATTGTGGTACAATTGTTCAGGTAGTGGGTGGGACTCCTACACTCATAAAGCCTATGCACTAAGTGAAAGGGGTGCCAAAAATTAACCGGCACTCCAATACACTCTTTGTTACACATAAAGGAGGCCATCATACACACCCTTGAAAAATTATGATTGATGGCCTGCTGTTGACCCTCAAAAACATTTGGAGCAAGGGCCTGCTGCTGAGCTGACCATCTAAAACATTAGGGGCAAGGGCCTGCTGATCTGACCATTGAAAACATTAGGGGCAAGGGCCTGCCACTGAGCTGACCATCTAAAACATTAGCGGTGAGGGCCTACAGTTGAGCTGACCCTCTAAAAGATTGTAGGTGAGGGCCTGCTGGTGAGCTGACCCTCTAAAAGATTGTAGGTGAAGACCTGCTGGTGAGCTGACCCTCTAAAAGGTTGTAGGTGTGAGCCTGCAGTTGAACTGACCCTGTAAAACATTATATGCGAGGACCTGCTGTTGAGCTGACCCTGTAAAAAATTATATTAGAGAGCCCTGCAAGTGAGCTGACCCTGTAAAATATCATATGAGAGAGCCTGTAGGTGAGCTGACCCTGTAAAAGATTGTAGGTGAGGGCCTGCTGGTGAGCTGATCCTCTAAAAGGTTGTAGGTGAGGGCCTGCATGTGAGCTGACCCTGTCAAAGATTATATGCGAGGGCCTGCAGGTGAGCTGACCCTGTAAAAAATTATATGAGAGAGCCTGCAAGTGAGCTGACCCTGTAAAATATTATATGCAAGGGCCTGTAGGTGAGCTGTCCCTGTAAAAGATTGTAGGTGAGGGCCTGCTGGTGAGCTGACCCTCTAAAAGGTTGTGGGTGAGGGCCTGCAGGTGAGCTGACCCTGTCAAAGATTATATGCGAGGGCCTGCTGATCTGACCATTGAAAACATTAGGGGCAAGGGCCTGCCGCTGAGCTGACCATCTAAAACATTGGGAGTGAGGGCCTGCAAGTGAGCTGACCCTCTAAAAGATTATATGCGAGGGCCTGCAGGTGAGCTGACTCTGTAAAAGATTGTAGGTGAGGGCCTGCTGGTGAGCTGACCCTCTAAAAAATTATATGAGAGGGCCTGCAGGTGAGCTGACCCTGTAAAAAATTATATGAGAGAGCCTGCAAGTGAGCTGACCCTGTAAAATATTATATGTGAGGGCCTGTAGGTGAGCTGACCCTGTAAAAGATTTTAGGTGAGGGCGTGCTGGTGAGCTGACCCTCTAAAAGGTTGTAGGTGAGGGCCTGCAGATGAGCTGACCCTGTCAAAGATTATATGCGAGGGCCTGCTGATCTGACCATTGAAAACATTAGGGGCAAGGGCCTGCCGCTGAGCTGACCATCTAAAACATTGGGAGTGAGGGCCTGCAGGTGAGCTGACCCTCTAAAAGATTATATGCGAGGGCCTGCAGGTGAGCTGACTCTGTAAAAGATTGTAGGTGATGGCCTGCTGTTGAGCTGACCCTCTAAAAAATTATATGAGAGGGCCTGCAGGTGAGCTGACCCTGTAAAAAATTATATAAGAGAGAGCCTGCAAGTGAGCTGACCCTGTAAAATATTATATGCGAGGGCCTGTAGGTGAGCTGACCCTGTAAAAGATTGTACAGTAGGTGAGGACCTGCTGGTGAGCTGACCTTCTAAAAGGTTGTAGGTGAGGACCTGCAGATGAGCTGACCCTGTCAAAGATTATATGCGAGGGCCTGCAGGTGAGCTGCCTCTGTAAAAGATTGTAGGTGAGGGCCTGCTGGTGAGCTGACCCTCTAAAAAATTATATGAGAGGGCCTGCAGGTGAGCTGACCCTGTAAAAAATTATATGAGTGAGCCTGCAAGTGAGCTGACCCTGTAAAACATTTTATGCGAGGGCCTGCAGGTGAGCTGGCCCTGTAAAAGATTGTAGGTGAGGGCCTGTAGGTTAGCTGACCCTGTAAAACATTATATGCGAGGGACTTGGCTACTGAGACTGGACTTGGTGGAAGACAGGGTGGTGCTTAACCGACTGGAAGCATTATCTGCTGCAATCCAACCGACCACCTGGTCGCACTGGTCTGACTTCAAGAGTGGTGTCCTGCGCCACCCTGCAAAATGGGACTTGAAGCTAGGTATCATGGATGAGTGTGTTTCTTGTGCTCTGGCAGCAGGCACAGTTTCAACGCGCCCAGGGCCACGGCCTCTGCGTGCATCATCAGCATCACGGTCACTTCCCCGTCCCTTACTGCTCGCCTTCTTCATTTTAAATGTTATAGATGCTTGAAAGTATGTCACATGTACAGTAGCCTAGGATTTGAAAGTGTATGGGCAACATTTTTTTAAAAGGTATTTGGGATGTGGAAACGTCACACAAGAGAGATCCCGCAGATAATGTCAGTGCTGTCACCAGCAGCTAATAAAAAATTACAGGGAATGTCAGATATTTGGGATGAGGAAACGTTACACAGGAGAGGTACCGCATGTAATGTCACTGTTCGCAGCGTCTACGGAAAAAGTACACTGTATGTCACAGATAAAAATTTTATACGCACACGTTACACTGGAGATGTGGCACTGGTAATGTCACTGTCAGAAGCGGACACTGTCTATTGAAAAAGTACACTGTATGGCACAGATACATTTTTTCAGCGCACACGGTACACTGCAGATGTGGCGCAGGTAATGTCACTGTCCGCAGTGGACACCTGGATGTCACAGATATTTTTAGGATGCACAAACTTTACACAGGAGATGTGGCGCAGATAATTTAACTGTCCGCAGTGGCCTTTTAGACGCCATTTAGCGCAGAATGCGCTAAAAGAAATACTGCTGCTGCCTCACACAATAGTCCTTAAAAGGACTTTTGGGTCTCTGAAAAGTTTTTCTAAGGCCTCATGCACACGACAGTTTTTTTTAGCGGTCTGCAAAATGGGGTTTCATTGTTCTGTGATCTGTGTCCGTTTTCGGTTCCGTGGTCCGCCATAAAAAAAGAAAGGGAAAAAAAAAGTGTAATTTTAATATCTCCACCCAGGATAATGAAATATGTATGCAGGTCACGGACGCGGAAAAGGATGACAGTCGGATGTGCCTCCGCATTTTTTCACGGTCCCATTGACTTGAATGGGTCCGCGAATCGTTTTTCGCGGACAAGAATAGGACAGGTTATATTTTTTGGACGGACCGTAATCATGGACCACGGACGCGGAGGACAAATGGTGCATTTGCCGAGTTTTCCACGGACCCATTGAAAACCAATGGGGCCGCAGAAAAGCTCGAAAAACAGCTCAACGGACACGGAATCAAACAACCGTCGTGTGCATGAGGCCTAATAAAAATAGTCCAGTACCACTCCCTACACTGTCTGTCCCTTCCTATGCACAGCTCTCCCTGACTAAGGCCTCATGCACACGACCGTTTTTTTATGCTGTCCGCAAAAAGGGGTTCCGTTGTTCAGTGATCCGTGTCCGTTTTTGCCTTCCGTTGTGTTTCCGTGTGTCTTCCTTTTTTTTTAGCGGACATGACCCAAAAGATTTTACCAAGAGACAGGCTGACAAATTTTGCCAAGTGCCTGTCAAGGGATCCGCAAAAAAACGGACGCGGAACACGGATGACACACGGATGGCCATCCGCATTTTTTCACGGTCCCATTGACTTGAATGGGTCCGTGAACCGTTTTTGACGGACAAGAATTGGACAGGTTATATTTTTTTGACGGACTGGAATCACGGACCACTGACGCGGAGGACAAGCGGTGCATTTGCCGAGTTTTCCACGGACCCATTGAAAACCAATGGGTCCGCAGAAAATCACAAAAAACGGAGCAACGGACACGGAATCAAACAACGGTCGTGTGCATGAGGCCTAAGACTGAGCCGAACACGAACCATCGGGTGCTATATAGCACCCGGTGAGGAGTTCCGGCCGGCCAATCACTGTAATGCCAGTAACCAACATGGCTACGGCATTACAGTGAGGGCAGCACTTACCTGCACATTTATTGGTTGAATAGCAGCCAAGAAACGTGCGGGGAGAATACAGCCTTGCGCCGACCATAGCGATGCTTGAGCCAAACTGCTGTTTGGCCAGCAGGCACGCTCAACACTAGTCCGGCTCCCGAAAAAAATAGAACATGTCCTAATCCTGTCTGCAATAGTGGACAAGAATAGGCATTTCTATAGGGGTGCCGGCCCGGTGTATTGCGGATCCGCAAAACACAACGGACGAGTGAATGGACCCTAAAGGTGCTGTTCTGTAGAGACACTCGCGCATGCATACAGCTTATTTCAGGGGTATGGTTTACCTTGCTACCTTGGTACTGTTGCGGTACCGCTGCGATAGTATAGTTGCTAAATTTGGGTGGATAGTTCCAGTTTTAGAGTATCTTTTGAATTCATGTTACGTTACAAGTGTGAACGCGTTATACAGCCATCATTTTTATGTATTGAAATCCAAATGGTAGAGATTACATTTCTGATTACTACGCTGATTACCCCCAAAGTCCACTTGTCCTTTTTTCCTTTTAGGGTTGGAACCTGGACCAGCTCTTCTTCAGGATTGGTAGAAGTCACAGCTTCTGGACTCGCAGAAATAAGAATGTGATGACTAATTAATAGATCTTAAAACTGCTCCTGCTCCTTAGATAGAAAGGAATTATGGAAAGTACATAAATTAAGACGATAGACACAGAATACCGTAGATACAATGCACTCACCTACGGGCAGAGGACTTTCCTTGGTCGCCTTTGTGCAGGTGACATTTACAGGTCGTAGCTCCGCATCGTTATTTCGAAATCTTTCACCAATTAGAGGGTACAAACTACAGTACGAAGCAGATGAGCAGCCAGAAAACACCAACGGGGGCATTGTCTTTGCTGGAAAACAAGAGAACTACAGTAAAGGATCGGGAAACGTGAGAAAAGCAGCGGTGAAAGCTGAGATCATCCAGACCTGAGCCTCAGATCGTTTAGTATGGTCAGAGGAATAAACTTGAAGGCCCAGAGCTCCAGCGCAACATCTGTCACAGGAGCCTCCAGATCTGTTCTTGGGCCCCCACCTACCTAGCATCCTTTGATACTGGTGTCTCCTTGATGGTAATGGTAAATGGATGGTAACAGAGTAATATGTTTCTGGTTGTCGTTCTTGTTGCATCCACTAGATGGTGGTGCATTATCTCAGCACAACACCATCCTGCGGCACACTGCTAACAGAATGCAGACGCCGCTTGATGACTTTGCCGTCTCTCTGTTTCTGGTGTTCAAGGTTTGGAGTGACCAACCAGAGCGTCAGATCATCTAGAACAGCACATCATATACCTATAAATACATGATGAAGGGCTTGTCCTCCATTAGAAGTGATATTGTTTCTCTAGGATATGCATCATCCTCAGAATGAAGGAGTCACTGTGCTAGTTAGAGGATATTGCTTCCATACTTCTCGATATTGGCAGGGGTCCTAGAGGGTGGGCCCCACTAATAATGATGTTATGGCATATCCTCAGGGTATACCACAAGATTATACTATGGGTATACCATAGAGATGAGCAAACCAGTTCACCTTTGCAAAATTTAGTCTGGCAGATGAACCCGAACCTCTTCAGGATAATTTCGGTCAAATCCAACAAAACCGCATCTAGTACCATTTTAGTGCACTTGTCGTCAGGAAAAAACAGGGAGGAAGGATACTCACATGACGGAAAGAGGAAGTCAGGGGGGGTTTGCCCTGATTGGCTCCCAGGCTGACAGACAGTCTGAATGAGTCAATAAGAGCTGCCGCAGGCAGGGAGGGCCATTCTGTTCTGGGCTGTGAATGAGGGTGGATGGGACTTACAGTGTCTGCCAGAAAACAATCTTGAGGAGTGAGGGACAGTAAAAAGTCACAATCAAGCTTGCATTTTACTGCTAGGGAGAGTGAAGGGAAAGGCTAGACTTATAAAGAAGAAGAATTGTGTGTGTAGACTAGGGACAGGCAGGGAAAGCTGTCAGCCAGGGAGTGAGAAGTGAGCAGCTGGGGCCGCATGTGGACAACTGCAGCTGCTGCAAACCTGAAAAGCAGCTATGTGCAAGGATATTTCATTAATTTTTTCCCCATTTTAACAGAAATACATTTTTTTTGAAGTGGTGGGGTGTGTAATAAGTGCAAAACTGTACAACACATGTTCTACCATCCAGAGGATAGATGTAGCATTTGAATGCTCAGCACCTAGAATACTAGTCCGAACTTCGTGTCAGGGCATCTCACAGAGTTCATTTTTTGTTTTGGTTTAACTTAATAGCATATGTAAGGCTACTTTCACACTAGCGTTTCTATTTTCCGTCATAGGGTCTCAATACCGGAAAGAAACGCTTCCGTTGTGTCCCCATTCATTTTCAATGGGGAAAAAACGTAACTGAAAAGAACGGAACGCTCCAAAATGCATTCCGTTCCGCTTCAGTTTGGTTGCATTCTCCTACCGGAGAGCAAACCGCAGAAAACCGCAGTCATGGGATGCGGAGCAAGACCGATCCGTCATGACACACAATGTAAGTCAATGGGGACGGATCCGTTTAACTCGGACACAGTGGAGTTCCTGACGGATCCGTCTTGGCCATGTTAAAGATAATACAACCGGATCCGTTAATAACGGATGCAGATGGTTGTATTATCAGTAACGGAAGCGTTTTTGCTGATCCCTGCGGCTGGTGTGAAAGTAGCCTAAGTCTTACAATAGGAAGGGTATTGGAGGATAACATCTGTGAATGATAATGTGACATACTAGGCAAAAATCTGTGTTGCTTCATCTCCACACAGTTCAAATTCAATTTTTTGGGTTGAAGTTTTGAAAATATGCATATATGTGTCCTAAAATAAGCAAGGTATCAGAGGATGACATCAGTGAGTGATAACGTGAGTCCGTGACATACTACGAGGCACAAATCCGTGAGTGGATGCATCTGAACGTAGTTGAAATGTAATATTTTTTGGGGACACGTGGCAGCTTATATGTGTCTTACAATACAAAGGGTAGCGGATGGTTTACATCAAATCTTTGTTAGTGCAAAGTGTTTTTGTGGTCATAGGGGGGAGAAATATCCGCATATTAGTTGGACAACTTATGTTTTAGACTAGCGAAATTTTTTTTCTGAATCTGCATATTTTAGTGCTCAATACACACAATACACTCTCTTATCCACAATTTCATCAGGATGGCTACCACAGCTGGCACTTATCGGCCTCCTCCACTAACACTCTCTTCTTTCTTGCCCAGCCTCCAGTGCGATCTCGGAGAGGATTTTACCACTACTACGATTACTGATAACTGTCGACCTACTGACTTGCACAATATGTTCCATGGCACAGCACGCTCTCTTTCTTGCCCAACTTCTGTTGTCGTACGGGCAGCATTAGGAAACTGGAGGCTGCTCTATACCAAGTTCCAGGTCAATTAGAGACAATTTGAACCAAACTTTTTGAAAAATTCGGCGAACCTGAACTGAACCAAATTTTAACAGATTCGGTCATCTCTAGTACACCGCTTTAACCCCTTAAGGACACGGCCCTATGTCATCTTAAGGACCAGGCCATTTTTTCAAAATCTGACCATTGTCACTTTATGTGGTGATAACTTTAAAACGCTTTTTCTTATCCAGGCCATTCTGAGACTGTTTTTTCGTCACATATTGTACTTCATGACACTGGTAAAATGAAGTCGAAAAATTTCATTTTTATATATAAAAAAATTCCAAATTTACTAAAAATTTTGAAAAATTTGCAATTTTCCAAGTTTCAATTACTCTACTTCTATAATACATAGTAATACCGCCAAAAAAAGTTATTGATTTACATTCCCCATATATCTACTTCATGTATCGATCATTTTGGGAATGCCATTACATTTTTGTGGACGTTACAAGGCTTAGAAGTTTAGAAGCAAATCTTGAAATTTTTCAGAAATTTTCAAAAACCCACCTTTTAGGGACCAGTTCAGGTCTGAAGTCACTTTGTGAGGCTTTGTGAGGCTTACATAATAAAACCACCCAAAAATGACTCCATTCTAGAAATTACACTTTTTGTGATGTAAGGTGACAAAAAATGGCTTGTTTGACAACGTTTTTATTTTTATGTTTACGGCGTTCATCTGAGGGGTTAGGTCATGTTATATTTTTATAGAGCAGGTCCTTACGGACGCGGCGATACATAATATGTATACCTTTTTTATTTATTTTGGTTTTACACAATAATATCCTTTTTGAATTAAAAAAAACATGTTTTAGTATCTTCATAGTCTGAGAGCCATATATTTTTCAGTTTTTAGGCAATTGTCTCAGGTTGTGTATAATTTTTGCGGGATGAGGTGACGGTTAGATTGGCACTATTTGGGGGGTCATATGACTTTTTTATCGCTTGCTATTACACTTTTTGTGATGTAAGGTAGCAAAAAAATGGCTTTTTGACAAAGTTTTTATTATTTTTTTTTACAGTGTTTACTTGAGGGGTTAGGTCAGGTGATATTTTTATAGAGCAGATTCTTACGGACGTGGAGATACCCAATATGTCTACTTTTTAATTTTTTTTTTACATTTAACACTAAAAAGCATTTTTGAAACAAAAAAAATCATGTTTTAGTCTGAGAGGCATAGTTTTTTTTATTTTTTGGCCAATTGTTTTAGGTAGGGGCTCATTTTTTGCGGGATAAGATGGCGATTTGATTGGTACTATTTTGGGAGGCAAACGCCTTTTTGATCGCTTTGTATTATCATTTTAGTGATGTAAGGTGCCAAAAAAATGGCTTATTTACACCATTTTTTTGTTTTTTGTTTTTGAGGAGTTCAATCATGTGATATTTTTATAGAGCAGGTTTTTACGGACGCGGCGATACTTATATGTGTAGTGTATTTTTTTTTTTTCATTTTTATTCAGTGATATGTGTTTTTTTTATTTTTACTTTTTTTTCACATTTTTTTTTTGACCCAGACCCACTTGGTTCTGAAAGATCCAGTGGATCTGGTGTCTGTATAATACAGTACAGTACACTATACAGTGCATTGTGCTGTATTTTTTACTTTACAAAGTCTGAATAGACCTTTAGCAGGTCTATTCAGACTTTCAGCACCATGGAGACAGGACGCTTCTGAAAGCGTCCTGTCTCCATGGCAACCATCACCCGCAGCCATCAGAAAGCAGCGGGTGATAGATGGGGAGGGAGTGTAGCCCCCTCCCTCTGTGATCCCATCCTGTTGGGGGGCTGCAAAGGCACAGCAGCCCCCCGATGGGAGAGGGAGCTCACTCCCTGTTAACCCTTTCATACCGCGGTCCGTACGGACCGCGGTATAGAAGGGGTTAAACGGCTGGCATCTGATCAAGCACAGATGCCAGCCGTTTCTATCAGAGTGTCAGCAATGTGCTGACACTCTGATAGACCCACTAGACACCAGAGAAACATTACAGAGGAGGCGGGCGGGGGATCGCAATCGCGATCCCGCCCGCCGCACCGCCAACCTCCCACACCCCTCCCGCCGCCCGCAACCACCCCCCCTGCACCCCCGCCGCCATAATATGATTGGGGGCTGCAGGGGGTTAAAGATCAAGACTTTGGGGGCATTAACTCTCTGCGGGGATCAGAGATCGCACAAAGCGCTGCAAACCGCAGGTCTGAATTGACCTGCAGATTTCAGCGATCGCCCATATGGGGGGGTCACAGGACCCCCCTGGGCATTGTAACAAGGTACCTGCTGAATGATTTCAGCAGGTACCTTGTTCCGATCACTGCCGGCTGAGCAGCAGTGATCGGAACAACTCATGACGTACTGGTACGTCATGTGTCTTAAAGGGGTTAAGTGATCATGAAATGTGTTGTCAGGATTATGGTTTACCTGTGAATTGAAAACAATTCTTCTCTTTCCCAGCGCATTTCATGGCGGTTTCTGGAACACATGTATTTGATTTGGAAGAACAGAACGGGCAGACGAGTCCATTGTGTGCATCATTTTCTGGTGGCACTAAAATAACAAGCGGAGAGGTTTAGGTAAAGGGCTTCTGTCACCCCCAAAATGCATTTTTCATCAGCTGACATTAGCTATTTGCATACTTTTCTTACATTCCCCTGTGATTTCGCTCCTTTAAAATTCTTACTTTTATTATATGCAAATATCTTCACTATCTTCTCATTAAGTCTCGCGCCTGCGGCATAACATTATTCAATCGGCGCAGGCAGGGCCGGTGCAAGAATTCTTGCTGCCCTAGGCAAAAGAAAAGTTTGCCGCCCCCCCCCCATGTGACATCACAATGCCCCACCCATATTAAAGGGGTTCTGCAGTTCATTTAAACTGATTGGCAGGGGTCCGACACCCGGGACCCCCGCCAATCAGCTGTTTGAGAAGGCAGCGGCGCTGGCAGTAGCGCCTCAGCCTTCTCGCAGTGACGTCACGACTAGTATCATTGGCCTGGGTGGGGCTTCATTCAAGTGAACAGACCTTAACCCCACCAAGGCCAGTGATACTAGTCGTGACGTCACTGCGCCTGCGGTAAACAGCGAGAAGGCCGAGGCGCTACTGCCAGCGCCGCTGCCTTCTCAAACAGCTGATTGGCGGGGGTCCCGGGTGTCAGACCCCTGCCAATCAGTTTAAATGAACTGCAGAACCCCTTTAATCAGATGCTGATGATCTATCATCAGTTGTAACAAACTGCAGAACCCCTTTAACTAATGCCAGTTCTCTCCCCCCCCCTGTCATTCTCTCCCCCCTCTTGTCATTCTTCACACTCCCCCCCCCCTTGTCATTCTCTCCCCCCTCTTGTCATTCTTCACACTCCCCCCCCCTTGTCGTTCACTTTCCCCCCTTGTCATTCTCTCCCCCCCCCCTCCTTTGTCATTCTCTTTCCCCTCTTTTCATTCTCCCCCCCTGCCCTTGTCATTATCCCCCCTCCCTCCCCCGCCTCTAGTGTAGCGCGGCCGAGCTCTTTATGCTCCACGGGTACAGGAGCTTTCGTTTCCTGTACCCGGGCGGACTGACAGGAAGCGCACACCCTTATGGACGCACCAGCCCAGGGAGTGCTGCAGCCGCCAGAGGCTCAATTCAGAGCGCTCAGGCGGCTGCAGCATGAGGCAGGGCCGGCGCTCTAGCAGCGCCCCTTCCCAAGGGGCGCTCTACGCGGTGGCCTATTCTGCGTATAGGACGCGCCGGCCCTGGGCGCAGGCGTCCTGGGTGAAGGACGCCAGCTCCGTCCTCAGTGTGCCTGCGCCAATTACGTCATGGGTGTACTGTGACGTAATCGGCGCAGGGGCACTGAGGACGAAGCTGGCGTCCTTCACTCAGTACGCCCTCGCCGATTGAAGAATGTTACGGCGCAGGCGCGGGACTTAATGAGAAGACAGGGCCAGTGGCAGGAGAGCGCTCGCTGGCCCTATCAAGAGGAGAGGGGGCGTGTCGGCAACTGGAGGATGCGGCGGCTACCAGCAAGTTACTGCCCACCTTGCTGGTAGTGAAGATATTTGCATATAATAAAAGTAAGAATTTTAAAAAAACTAAATCACAGGGGAATGTAAGAAAAGTATGTTTGAGATCAGCGGACATTAGCAAATGCATTTTGTTGGTGACATAAGCCCTTTAAAGGTGACATCACTATCACTTAGTAACTACCCCCCCTCCACCCCGTATTGTCTGTTTCGATAGCTGATGACTGATAGCTAGTCACCCCGCCATACATGCCGCAGCCAAATGTTGGATACCTCTGGTGGCGCCTTATTTCCGTGACAGCAACAGCAAACCTGCATGCCAACATTTACTATTGGGTAAGACTCGGGGCACCCCCATATATATTAGGTCATCCAATCTGCGCTTTAAGTTACTAATTGTCTGATATTTCATTCCAAGCCTAGAAATTCAACCACTTCCCTAATTCTCATGAACCTCTGTCTGGCTGTGAGGCAACTGGATGAAGTAGGAGCTCTCCCCCACTTCATAAGAGACCAAGAAAGCCATACCCGAATACGCTATCAATCTGTAGCCGAGGTTAACCCTTACCATACTAGATCCCCGTGATACTTACAGACCGGAAGCGGCATTCTACAGTTGTCTGTAGAACAACATTCTGTTGTGAACTGTATTCTTCTCCTTCCCGCTGATATCACCCCACTCTGGAAGCAATACTTATAATTCCAGCATTGCCTCTTGACGGCCCGTGTGACAAGGTACTGATCAGCTGAGACATAGGAAGAGAAGGAAAGCACGTGGACAGTCAGTATCTCTCCTACAGTATTCCATAGACACATCAGCTGACCGCCATGACAGTCCAGGGTATCACTCACATGGTGCACGGGTCAGAGACTCCGGGGTGGTTTACCGGCGCAGCCCTATATAATATAGCAGCCCCTGGATCTGAATACTTTTATAATTGCATGTAGTTAAAATATTTAGCAGTAGCCACTGAGTTATTAAATAAAATGTCTCTGTATAGCGCCACCTGCTGTTTGTTTTTTCCCTATTTCTTTGTCCTGCTTGCTGAGAAGGCCGCACATGCTCAGTTTAATCCTTCTGCCTCCTGAGTTGTGATATGAGGAGCTGAGACACGCCCCCGAGCTGCAGCAGAGGAGACACTCCCCTTGAGCTGCCACCTTGATCTCTGGATCCATGTGAGGTGCAGGGCTGGTTCTAGCTTTGTTAGAAGGAGGTTGTCATGTACTAGATGAGGTCTTTTACATTGGTCATGGGATAACCCCTTTAAGCAATGTCAAGTCTAAGACATAAGGACGCTCCAGGTAACCGGACAGCGATGGTGGCAGAGCAGCATGTCTGAGCCATGGTTAGCTGTGGATGGGTGGCTTATTGCTGGATATGCAGCGGGAGAACCAAGGAGTACTTATTTCAGTAGCGCAGAATGTGATGAAATCGTGGCTAAAAAGGCGACTAAGAGCTGATTTGTAGGTGGGCACGAGAGACCACCCGCGCTAATGCTAGAGAATACCTAGTTAGAGAGTAGATTCAGACTGGGGAGGGGGGGTGCTCAGCTGAGACCGCCCTCGCTAATGCTAGAGAATACCTAGTTAGAGAGTAGATTCAGACTGGGGAGGGGGGGTGCTCAGCTGAGACCGCCCTCGCTAATGCCAGAGAATACCTAGTTACTGAGTAGATTCAGACTGGGGGGGGTGGGGGAGCGCTCAGCTGAGACCGCCCTCGCTAATTCCAGAGAATCGCCAGTTAGAGAGTAGATTCAGACTGGGGGGGTGCTCAGCTGAGACCACCTGCGCTAATGCCAGAGAATCGCCAGTTAGAGAGTAGAATCAGAATGGGGGGGGGGGGGGTAGCGCTCGGCTGAGACCGCCTGCGCTAATGCCAGAGAATCACTAGTTAGAGAGTAGATTTAGACTGGGGGGGGGGGGAGCGCGCTCAGCTGAGACCGCCTGCGCTAATTCCAGAGAATTGCCAGTTAGAGAGTAGAATCAGAATGGGAGGGGGGGGCTCAGCTGAGACCGCCTGCGCTCTCCAGAGAATCGCTAGTTAGAGAGTAGATTCAGACTAGGGGGGGGTGCTGAGCTGAGACCGCCTACACTAATTCTAGAGAATCACCAGTTAGAGAGTAGATTCAGACTAGGGGGGGAGGGAAGGGGGCACTCAGCTGAGACCACCTGCGCTAATGCTAGAGAATCGCTAGTTAGAGAGTAGATTCAGACTGTGGGGGGCGCTCAGCTGAGACCGCCTGCGCTAATTCCAGATAATCCCTAGTTAGAGAGTAGATTCAGACTGGGGAGGGGGGTGCTCAGCTGAGACCGCCCGCGCTAATGCCAGAGAATCGCCAGTTAGAGAGTAGATTCAGACTGGGGGGCGCTCATCTGAGACCGCCCGCGCTAATTCCAGAGAATTGCCAGTTAGAGAGTAGATTCAGACTGGGAGGGGGGGGGGGGGGTGTGCTCAGCTGAGACCGCCCGCGCTAATTCCAGAGAATCCCTAGTTAAAGAGTAGATTCAGACTGGGGGGGGGCGCTCAGCTGAGACCGCCCTCGCTGGTGCCAGAGAATTAATAGTTAGAGAGTAGATTCGGACTGGGGGGGGAGCGCTCAGCTGAGACTTCCTGCGCTAATTCCAGAGAATCCCTAGTTAGAGAGTAGATTTAGACTGGGGGGGGGGGGGCGCTCAGCTGAGACCGCCCTCACTAATTTCAGAGAATCCCTAGTTAGAGAGTAGATTTAGACTGGGGGGGCGCTCAGCTGAGACCGCCCGCACTAATTCCAGAGAATCCCTAGTTAGAGAGTAGATTTAGACTGGGGGGCGCTCAGCTGAGACCGCCCTCACTAATTTCAGAGAATCCCTAGTTAGAGAGTAGATTCAGACTGGGGAGGGGGGGGCGCTCAGCTGAGACCGCCTGCGCTAATGCCAGAGAATACCTAGTTAGAGAGTAGATTTAGACTGGGGGGAGGGCGCTCAGCTGAGACCGCCCTCACTAATTTCAGAGAATCCCTAGTTAGAGAGTAGATTTAGAATAGGGGGGGGTGCTCAGCTGAGACCGCCTGCGCTAATTCCAGAGAATCCTTAGTTAGAGAGTAGATTCAGACTGGGGAGGGGGGCTCAGCTGAGACCGCCTGCGCTAATGCCAGAGAATACCTAGTTAGAGAGTAGAATCAGACTGCTGGGGAGGCGCTCAGCTGAGACCGCCTGCGCTAATTCCAGAGAATCCCTAGTTAGAGAGTAGATTCAGACTGGGGGGGGGCGCTCAGCTGAGACCGCCTGCGCTAATTCCAGAGAATGGCTAGTTAGAGAGTAGAATCAGACTGCTGGGGGGGGGGGCGCTCAGCTGAGACCGCCTGCGCTAATTCCAGAGAATCCCTAGTTAGAGAGTAGATTCAGACTGGGGGCGCTCAGCTGAGACCGCCTGCGCTAATTCCAGAGAATCCCTAGTTAGAGAGTAGATTCAGACTGTGGGGGGCGCTCAGCTGAGACCGCCTGCGCTAATTCCATATAATCCCTAGTTAGAGAGTAGATTCAGACGGGGGAGGGGGGGTGCTCAGCTGAGACCGCCTGCGCTAATGCCAGAGAATCGCCAGTTAGAGAGTAGATTCAGACTGGGGGCGCTCAGCTGAGACCGCCCTCGCTGGTGCCAGAGAATTAATAGTTAGAGAGTAGATTCGGACTGGGGGGGGCGCTCAGCTGAGACCACCTGCGCTAATGCCAGAGAATCGCCAGTTAGAGAGTAGATTCAGAATGGGGGGGGGGGTAGCGCTCGGCTGAGACCGCCCGCGCTAATTCCAGAGAATCACTAGTTAGAGAGTAGATTCAGACTGGAGGGGGGGCGCTCAGCTGAGACCGCGACCGCCTGCGCTAATTCCAGAGAATCGCTAGTTAGAGAGTAGATTTAGAATAGGGGGGGGGGTGCTGAGCTGAGACCGCCTGCGCTAATTCCAGAGAATCGCTAGTTAGAGAGTAGATCAAGCAATCGATACACAGAACATACACAGGGACAGAAGCTGTCAGGGATAAAGATGTCACATACAGAAGTAACAATGTTGCAGTGCAGTGTATTGTATTAATTGTACATCGAGCGGCATCGGCGCACTGGGAAATCTCCCTTTAGGGTCTATGGCCAGTCCCCATATAAAGAGATAAAGATGTCACATACAGTAACAATACTGCAGTGTATCGTATGAACAAACATCAGACATGGAAACAAGAAATAAAAGGAGCCGATGAAGGACAAACGGAAAGCTGTGCGCAGAGGACGGAATCGGCATCTAGCTTTCCTTTACACCGGTTTTAGTAGATCTCCCTTATTGTGTTTAGATTTCAGTAGATTTCCCTCCTTTGTTGTGTCTCCAAACAGTTCTCTGCCCTCTGGCGGATCCGTACACCCAGTAATAAGCCAAACCCATTATCTGCACCTGACCATGGTTCAGGTTTTCTAATTGGCCACGATCATTGTCACTGCCCGGTTACCCCGAGCGTCCTTATGCCTTATACTCGCCTCATCCTCACTGTCACTGATACTGCGTAATTCCCGCAGAGCATTTCCGCCTTTTCAGTCAGTGTGAACCTAGTCAGTGTGCAGTGATGCCTGACTCTAGCGTCTCACATTCCTCTCGCCTCTCCATACTGTCTGGAATCAGGCACCCAGTGCACCTATGGCAACCCTACCTCTTGAGACAATTCTAACTTAACCAGTGTGCAGTGACTCCCATCATCAGCATCCTGTATTCCTTTAGCTACACTATACAGCCCCACGCCGGGTTTGGTGTCCTGTGTACCCATGTCAACCTAGTCTGGAGATATTGCTGAATCCGGATTTCCTTATCGTGGCGTAGGCGCTCTCAGCTGCACGTCCTGCGTGTACATGGTATCCCTCTTCTGGACCGAGAGCTGTGGTTACCTCCAATTTCTGCACCCACTGTGTCACCCTCTGCACCCATTGTTTCCCCTTTCCAAATAACTGAGCTCTTTAGTGCACAGGATACTTGTGTATTATATGTAAAATGATACGGCTCAGATAGTTGCAGCCTTTCACCTCTTACTAGAAATGATACAGGCACTGGTAGTACTGTACTTCCTCCCTGCCTCAAACTGTAAATAATGTAGCTACGAATAATGTAGTCTTCTTTTCTCTTCCTTTACATGATGTAGGTACAAACAGCATTCTCTTCCTCTCTTCCTGTAAATGATAGTAATTTACTTCCTTCCTGTCCTGATTAAATAACATCTGTACCTAAATAACATAAGTACAGATAATGCCCTTTTCTTCCTTTCTGTTTCTCTATGTGAAGGCACAGGTAGCACTGTACTTCCTCCCTGCCTCTCACTGTAAATAACATAACTACAAATAATGCAGTCTTACTTTCTCTTGTTCTACATGATGCAGGTACAGACAGTGTAGTCTTCCTGTAAATGATATAGGTTCACATAGTGCTGTCTTTCTGTCTTTTACTATAGATGATGTAGGCACAGGTAGGACTGTACTTCCTCCCTGCCTCTGATTGTAAATAACACAGGCACAGATAATGCCCACTTCCTTTCTCTTTCTCTACAGGCTGAAGGCACAGATTGTGCACTCTAACTCTATATACCTATACATTTTATCGGCAGAGATAGTACAGTTTCTGTTTCTTCCTATAAATAATGTAGACACAAGTAGTACTGTACTTCCTCCCGGTCTCTGATTGTAAATAACATAGGTACAGATGCTATCTTGTTCTTTTCTCTTTCTCTACAGGCTGAAGGCACAGATGGTGCACTTTACCTCTATATACCTATACATTTTATAGGCAGAGATAGCAAAGTCAGTGTTTATTCCTATAAATGATGTAGACGCAAATGGTACTGTACTTTCTCCCTGCCTCTCACTGTAACTAACATAACTACAAATAATGCAGTCTTACTTTCTCTTGTTCTACATGATGCAGGTACAGACAGTGTACTCTTCCTGTAAATGATATAGGTGCACATAGTGCTGTCTTTCTGTCTTTTACTATAAATGATGTAGGCACAGGTAGTACTGTACTTCCTCCCTGCCTCTGATTGTAAATAACACAGGCACAGATAATGCCCACTTCCTTTCTGTTTCTCTACAGGCTGAAGGCACAGATGGTGCACTCTAACTCTATATACCTATACATTTTATCGGCAGAGATAGCACAGTTTCTGTTTCTTCCTATAAATAATGTAGACACAAGTAGTACTGTACTTCCTCCCGGTCTCTGATTGTAAATAACATAGGTACAGATGCTACCTTCTTCTTTTCTCTTTCTCTACAGGCTGAAGGCACAGATTGTGCACTCTACCTCTATATACCTATACATTTTATAGGCAGAGATAGCAAAGTCAGTGTTTCTTCCTATAAAAGATGTAGACACAAGTGGTACTGTACTTCCTCCCAGCCTCTGATTGTAAATAACATAGGTACAGATGCTACCTTCTTATTTTCTCTTTCTCTACAGGCTGAAGGCACAGATGGTGCACTTTACCTCTATATACCTATACATTTTATAGGCAGAGATAGCACAGTCTCTGTTTCTTCCTATAAATGATGTAGACACAAGTGGTACTGTACTTCCTCCCAGCCTCTGATTGTAAATAACATAGGTACAGATGGTACCTTCTTCTTTTCTCTTTCTCTACAGGTTGAAGGCACAGATAGTGCACTCTACCGCTATATACCTATACATTTTATAGGCAGAGATAGCACAGTCTCTGTTTCCTTCTATAAGTGATGTATGCACAGGTAATACTGTACTTCCTCCCTGCCTCTGATTGTAAATAACATAGGTACAGATGCTACCTTCTTCTTTTCTCTTTCTCTACAGGTTGAAGGCACAGATGGTGCACTCTACCGCTATATACCTATACATTTTATAGGCAGAGATAGCAAAGTCAGTGTTTATTCTTATAAATGATGTAGACACAGATGGTACTGTACTTCCTCCCGGCCTCTGATTGTAAATAACATAGGTACAGATGCTACCTTCTTCTTTTCTCTTTCTCTACAGGTTGAAGGCACAGATAGTGCACTCTACCTCTCTATACCTATACATTTTACAGATAGAGATAGCACAGTCTCTGTTTCTTCCTATAAGTGATGTAGGCACAGGTAGTACTGTACTACCTCAATTCATGTAAATAACAGATATAAATAGTGCTGCCCCCTGTCTCTCCATATAGTGCCTACAACTGATTTTTATTGCACATGCTTAGCTGAGATCACTATAGCATTCAGTGACAGGCCTAGAGCTCACCCATAAGGACTTACAATGGACCTATAGGATTCTATACGCTGCGCGCTGCTGATGTCATCACTCTCCTCTCCAGCACACAGCATATTTACTGCTATGGGTCTCTTCTCAGACAGGAGCCTCATGGATGTGCTCTGGAAGCGTGCGGAGCTGCAGGTCTAGACCTCAGTGGGCTTTCCCTGTGCAGCTTACTACCCTCTGTCTTCATTCCCCTCTCAGACTCATGTCTCTCTGCTGTAAGCTACGGTATAATATACGGTATAACTGCAGTGTCCCTACCGGAACCACCAATGACCCCCACATATCTATAGATGATAAACCTGATGTACATAGGACTGCATGGGGGCTGCATACACAAAAGAATCAGAGGTGTTCTATTAGATTGCCTCCATATACACATTGTTTCATTTTATAGCTTTGATACATTGAAGCAAAGAAGAAAATAAAGAAGAGGCGCCTTATCCAGAAAATCTACAGGATTACTTTCATAATACTTACGGTTTTGTATGTTGAGATGCAAGACGAGGCAGACTTCGTTCATGCTGCACTGAATCTTGTCTCCAAAGCAATCATCTGATACCTCAGAAGTCGTGTGACAGTTATCACATGTTAAGACAAGAACCTTGATGTAGCAGAGTCAGATTCATTGTTAAGAGTCACATGAAAGGTGATTTCAGGTCTTTATACAGATTTATACTTATCAGCCCTATGAAATTACGCTGTTAAACAATGTACAGTTGTAGCAGAGTTGACTTTGTCACTGGGCACAAGGAGAAGTCACAATGCTTTGACATAGGGCTGCCAGAAAACCCTAAAGTGCATAAATAAAGCTGCCCAGTGAGCTACATGAAACAGCTCAGCTATACTGGTAGCAGAGTTAAGTTTGTCATTCATCTGTTCTCTTTTGCTCCCTATGAGTTAACAATACTCTGTGCCGGCAGACCTATGTAAACGCCTAAAGCGGTTGTCCTTTCCTATAATGCCTATTTATATGCCCTATTGGAGTATATGGATATAATAGAGAAGGTCACCCCCTTCTGGACCTCAGTCTTTCACTCGAGTCTTCGTTCTACTGGACCTGACGTGTCCGTAAATTACACACATGACCTTTCAGCTCAGGGACACTGCCGAATATTTCATGCTGCCGGCTGATTATTGTCTATGGGTGTAGTCAACGCTTGTTAATTATACCCCAGACCCCTTTATAAGTGAAGCATGGGTTGTCAGAGACATAAACGTGCCTCTAGTGGGTGTCACTTCCCTTCTGCCACTCATCTTGGTGGCTTATTACAATCATTAATCAGCAGATGGTGACAGGAGAAACAGGAGAAAATTCCTCTGAGAAGATCAGCGACAGAATAAAATATCATCAGTTTAGACGCCGTCCATGGCCCGAGCTCAGAAGTGCCCATCATTTAGCGTGTCACTGGACTGTTTAATTTTCGGGGCAGCACAGCCTCCATCTTTATGATGAACTGTCCCTTCCTCCCTGAGCTCTGCCATAGACCACCAGTTATTTGGACAATAACCCCTTCTGTGCCCTAGACCACCAAAGATTTTGACATAACCTCTTCTCGGCTCCAAACAACCAGGAGTTTGGACAGTAACCCCTTTTCTACCCTAGACTACTAAGGATTTGGGCACTCTATCAGAGACCACCAGGGATGTCGCCATTAGCCCCTTCTCTTCCCTAGACCACCAGGGATAGACAATTAACCCTATCATTCCCATATGTTCACTGTTTCTGACCTCCATGGATAGTCTTTATGCCCTAGACGTCTAGGAATGGTATAATGAGGGTTAACTTACATCCTCATCATTGAGATGAATAATAACAATAATGGAATGTTAATATTAATTATAGATCATCATCATCCTCACTGCATTAATGACAATAACATGAAATTAATAGTTTATATTAAATACATTTTTTCTACAGATGATACACAGCGTGTGGTATAATGGACGGCAGATCCCGGTTGTCCGCCTCCTGTGACACAGCTTCAGCTTCACTGGCACGAATGTCAAACTAAATAGAATACTACAGCACCACCGCTACATCATGAAGGTAATGTATATAGATGTAGCAGAGCTGAGTTTGCCATTGAACTGTTTGGTTTGCTCCATGCGATAGCTTCTTGGGGTAGGAGAACTCATGATATACTGGTATATAGATGTAGCAGAGCTGAGTTTGCAATTGAACTGTTTGGTTTGCTGCATGCGATAGCTTCTTGGGGTAGGAGAACTCATGATATACTGGTATATAGATGTAGCAGAGCTGAGTTTGCCATTGAACTGTTTGGTTTGCTCCATGCGATAGCTTCTTGGGGTAGGAGAACTCATGATATACTGGTACACGATAGACTCACTGATGATGTGGAGAGATAGAGATGGACGCCGGCGGTAATGGTGGACTGGGTCGGACGGTAACCCATGTTCAGGATAAGGAAATGTTTGGTTGGAGTTTATGAATCTTAATGGATTTTGGGAGGCAGTGAGATTACAGCCATGGTAAGCAGTAGATGGGGAGATTTATTCCTTACTTCTATTCTTTACCTTTTTTTTTCTTATCTGTTCTTTTTTAACTTTATTGTTTTGAAAGTGTAAGAAATATTTTTTACTATTATTTCTTATTTTTGTTTGTTTTTGCCTTGTAATGCTATAAAATAATAATAAAAATATATGAAACACAACAAAGAAACCATATTCTATAAATCGCCATGAAATGTACCCAGCGACAAGCTCAGCTCTGCTACATATATATATATACATACACTCCTCCTGCCTCTACCCCTGGAGAATAAGGAAAAGGACAATTTACCTGAAGCCACGAGTACGGCCTGAATGCAGAGGAGCAGTGTCCGTCTCATGGTGGCCGGATCTGATGAGTGTCAGCTTCTTACCTGTGCTCCGCAGTTACAGACTCCAGGCGGAAAGCCTTGGGGAGGCAGCGCCAGGACACAGGTGTCAGAAGAAGACAGACAAGTGTCAGGTCATGTCTGAGTAGGAAAATCAGTGAAATCTCAGTAGGCAGTATTCGTCATGTACAGTAAATGCGGATACTGTTTACAAGTATTGCACCATATACTGCTTACACCGAGCCAAAGTGTAGGATTCTATCTGGGCACTGTGTGGATCTATCTGGGCACTGTGTGGATCTATCTGGGCACTGTGTGGATCCATCTGAGCACTGTGTGGATCCATCTGAGCACTGTGTGGATCTATCTGGGCACTGTGTGGATCTATCTGAGCACTGTGTGGATCTATCTGGGCAATGTATGGATCTCTATCTATTTGAGCACTGTGTGGATCTATCTGGGCACTGTGTGGATCTATCTGGGCACTATGGCACTTTGTTGGCACTCTCTTTGTGTGACTCAGTATAGCTTTATCTAGGCAATGTATGGCTCTATCTGGGCAATATATGGCTCTATATAGGCACTGTATGGTTCTATCTGGGCATTGTGCAGCTATATTTTAGGACTGTGTGGCTCTATCTGGGCAATGTATGGATCTCTATCTATCTGGGCACTGTGTGGATCTATCTGGGCACTGTGTGGATCTATCTGGACACTGTGTGGATCTATCTGGGCACTATGGCACTTTGTTGGCACTCTCTGACTCTGTGTGACTCAGTGACTCAGTATAGCTTTATCTAGGCAATGTATGGCTCTATCTGGGCAATATATGGCTCTATATGGGCACTGTATGGTTCTATCTGGGCATTGTGCAGCTATATTTTAGGACTGTGTGGCTCTATCTGGGCAATGAATGGCTCTATCTGGGCACTTTATGGCTCTATCTGGGCATTGTGTAGCTATATTGTGGCAATGTATGGCTCTATCTGGGCACTGTATGGCTCTATCTGGGCACTGTATGGCTCTATCTGGACACTGTATGGCTCCATCTGGACACTGTATGGCTATATTTGGGCAATGTATGGCTCTATCTGGGCAATGTATGGCTCTATCTGGGCAATGTATGGCTCTATCTGGGCAATGTATGGCTCTATCTGGGCACTTTATGGCTCTATCTGGACACTGTATGGCTCGATCTGGACACTGCATGGCCCTATCTGGACACTGTATGGCTCGATCTGGACACTGTATGGCTCGATCTGGACACTGCATGGCCCTATCTGGACACTGTATGGCTCGATCTGGACACTGCATGGCCCTATCTGGACACTGTATGGCTCTATTTGGACACTGTATGGCTCTATCTGGACACTGTATGGCTCCTATCTGGACACTGTATGGCTCTATTTGGACACTGTATGGCTCTATCTGGACACTGTATGGCCCTATCTGGACACTGTATGGCTCTATCTGGACACTGTATGGCTCCTATCTGGACACTGTATGGCTCTATTTGGACACTGTATGGCTCTATCTGGACAATGTATGGCTCGATCTGTACACTGTATGGCTATATCTGGGCACTGTATGGCTCTATCTGGACACTGTATGGCTCGATCTGTACACTGTATGGCTCTATCTGGACACTGTATGGCCCTATCTGGACACTGTATGGCCCTATCTGGGCACTGCATGGCTTTATCTGAATACTGTATGGTTCTATCTGGATGCTGTATGTGCAGCCAGCCCAGGACAATCTGGAGAGGAGGATGGGAGCAGTAGTGGCTCTGGCTGCCACAGTCAATCACAGTGGCTTCCCTTAGAATGTTGATTCCTAGGGCCGTGCCCTTTCTTCCCTCGAGGCACACCATTCTGGGGCTTCTGGCTGATGGTAGGTGGGGTGCCCGTGATGTTAAGTGTTTGTATGGGTGCCAGCAGGGCATTTAGACTGCAATGGCTGGCATGTGGGGCAGGACTCAGATTTAACAGAATAAATGTCTCTCTATACTGTAGTGCAAAATAGGAGTTGCAGTAGTTCCAATGATACCAAAACACTGTTCAACCTGTACACAGTGCAATGGTCTCCAAGATAACAATGTATGGATTCAGGCAAGGATGGTAGTTATGGCCCACCTCCCTCCTTATCTGTCTCAAGTGGCGGGCAATCATATTCTTTCATTGAGCACTTTAATGTCCACTGAGGGATACAGGGTTTTAGAGATACGACTGGCCAGGTCATGTCCATGTGTGAAAGGTGACTTAACAGTACTCCCCTCACTGCAGTAAAGTCTTAGCACCTTTGGTAGCAGGTCACCCTTATAACTCCAGTGCTCGGCCATGCAGACTCTATAGGTTCTTCATTTCTCTCCTTTGAAACACAAAGAAAAACTAAAGAAAAAAAATGGGGTCCAAGGTTGGTGAGCTTCCCAAACAATGCACCGTGCGTTCCAATCCATCTTTATTCGATGCAGCGAATCATTTGCTGCAGGTTCAATAACCAAAACGTTTCAGAGTTAAAATCCCGTCATTAGGTCAAATGGACGTATAAACAGTAATCAACATGTGATACATATACCTATAAGAATAAGAAAATGTCCACTCCCTGAAAGGTCAAAATTTTACCTTCTGACATTATTCAAATTCATCAGATTAAAACACATTTAAAACAATAACGCAAAAGCAAAAATTGGCCCAGTCCTAAAGGGGTTAATAATGAGGATTGGGAATCAAAATGAGGGTCAGATTCCCAGTGAATTCTTACACCGGGTTGCATCACACTTTCCAGCAGCATCTGCTCGTGACATGCGGTACATTACTGGAGCTGCAGTCATAATTCTGCTGCTTGTTACATCAGCGGGTGCAGAGATTCTCTGCCTCCTCCATGAAGCAGAAGCCAGAGAGAAGTCCAGCCAGTCTCCTGAAGTCAGAGCCCAAACCACTGAGGATTTGGAGCCTCATAGCAGGAGGTGGACCTTATCCTCCCTGGTGTCCTGGTCACACAGCGGACTCAGCCTGCTCTTCCTGGGCTTGTAGTTCTGTTCGCACCGGAAGAGGATCTGTCAGTCTCTAGTTTTACCATTTTTTCCAGATATAGAGACAGTGAGAAGAATAGTGAGTGCAGCTCTGGAGTATAATACAGGATGTAAGCTCAGGATCAGTACAGGATAAGTAATGTATGTACACAGTGACTGCACCAGCAGAATAGTGAGTGCAGCTCTGGAGTATAATACAGGATGTAACTCAGGATCAGTACAGGATAAGTAATGTATGTACACAGTGACTGCACCAGCAGAATAGTGAGTGCAGCTCTGGAGTATAATACAGGATGTAACTCAGGATCAGTACAGGATAAGTAATGTATGTACACAGTGACTGCACCAGCAGAATAGTGAGTGCAGCTCTGGAGTATAATACAGGATGTAACTCAGGATCAGTACAGGATAAGTAATGTATGTACACAGTGACTGCACCAGCAGAATAGTGAGTGCAGCTCTGGAGTATAATACAGGATGTAACTCAGGATCAGTACAGGATAAGTAATGTATGTACACAGTGACTGCACCAGCAGAATAGTGAGTGCAGCTCTGGAGTATAATACAGGATGTAACTCAGGATCAGTACAGGATAAGTAATGTATGTACACAGTGACTGCACCAGCAGAATAGTGAGTGCAGCTCTGGAGTATAATACAGGATGTAACTCAGGATCAGTACAGGATAAGTAATGTATGTACACAGTGACTGCACCAGCAGAATAGTGAGTGCAGCTCTGGAGTATAATACAGGATGTAACTCAGGATCAGTACAGGATAAGTAATGTATGTACACAGTGACTGCACCAGCAGAATAGTGAGTGCAGCTCTGGAGTATAATACAGGATGTAACTCAGGATCAGTACAGGATAAGTAATGTATGTACACAGTGACTGCACCAGCAGAATAGTGAGTGCAGCTCTGGAGTATAATACAGGATGTAACTCAGGATCAGTACAGGATAAGTAATGTATGTACACAGTGACTGCACCAGCAGAATAGTGAGTGCAGCTCTGGAGTATAATACAGGATGTAACTCAGGATCAGTACAGGATAAGTAATGTATGTACACAGTGACTGCACCAGCAGAATAGTGAGTGCAGCTCTGGAGTATAATACAGGATGTAACTCAGGATCAGTACAGGATAAGTAATGTATGTACACAGTGACTGGACCAGCAGAATAGTGAGTGCAGCTCTGGAGTATAATACAGGATGTAACTCAGGATCAGTACAGGATAAGTAATGTATGTACACAGTGACTGCACCAGCAGAATAGTGAGTGCAGCTCTGGAGTATAATACAGGATGTAACTCAGGATCAGTACAGGATAAGTAATGTATGTACACAGTGACTGCACCAGCAGAATAGTGAGTGCAGCTCTGGAGTATAATACAGGATGTAACTCAGGATCAGTACAGGATAAGTAATGTATGTACACAGTAACTCCACCAGCAGAATAGTGAGTGCAGCTCTGGAGTATAATACAGGATGTAACTCAGGATCAGTACAGGATAAGTAATGTATGTACACAGTGACTGCACCAGCAGAATAGTGAGTGCAGCTCTGGAGTATAATACAGGATGTAACTCAGAATCAGTACAGGATAAGTAATGTATGTACACAGTGACTGCACCAGCAGAATAGTGAGTGCAGCTCTGGAGTATAATACAGGATGTAACTCAGGATCAGTACAGGATAAGTAATGTATGTACTCAGTGACTGCACCAGCAGAATAGTGAGTGCAGCTCTGGAGTATAATACAGCATGTAACTCAGGATCAGTACAGGATAAGTAATGTATGTACACAGTGACTGCACCAGCAGAATAGTGAGTGCAGCTCTGGAGTATAATACAGGATGTAACTCAGGATCAGTACAGGATAAGTAATGTATGTACTCAGTGACTGCACCAGCAGAATAGTGAGTGCAGCTCTGGAGTATAATACAGGATGTAACTCAGGATCAGTACAGGATAAGTAATGTAATGTATGTACACAGTGACTGCACCAGCAGAATAGTGAGTTCAGCTCTGGAGTATAATACAGGATGTAACTCAGGATCAATGCAAGATAAGTAATGTATGTACACAGTGACTGCACCAGCAGAATAGTGAGTGCAGCTCTGGAGTATAATACAGCATGTAACTCAGGATCAGTACAGGATAAGTAATGTATGTACACAGTGACTGCACCAGCAGAATAGTGAGTGCAGCTCTGGAGTATAATACAGGATGTAACTCAGGATCAGTACAGGATAAGTAATGTATGTACTCAGTGACTGCACCAGCAGAATAGTGAGTGCAGCTCTGGAGTATAATACAGGATGTAACTCAGGATCAGTACAGGATAAGTAATGTAATGTATGTACACAGTGACTGCACCAGCAGAATAGTGAGTTCAGCTCTGGAGTATAATACAGGATGTAACTCAGGATCAGTACAGGATAAGTAATGTATGTACACAGTGACTGCACCAGAAAAATAGTGAGTGCAGCTCTGGAGCAGCTGTTGCTGAGCTGCAGTTACCTCTGGGAGTGGTCGACTGTGGCTGTGTGTGGAGCAGCTCCTGATCGTTTGGAGGAAACTATCTCTCCCCCCAGGGCCTGCTCTCTCCTCTCCAAGGGGGAAGTGGGTCTCTGGGGATGACTGAATGGAGCAAGTCCCAGGCCTCTGTTCCCCGGACCAGGCCGGCGCGGGACAGAAGAAGCCAGCAACCAACCTGTATGCTGGAGGACTTGGGGGTGAGACATAGCACCAGTAGTCACAGCAATGCGGCTCCTACTCCCCCGGTCTGTGGAGATAAGGAGAAGCTGCAAAGCTTTGACTGTGGATACCAAGCAAGATGCCATGAGTGCCAGTGGTCCTTCCGGGGCCACCAAAGCTAAGTGTGCACGGGGGTGAGGAAAACCTCAGTGAGGAAGGCCGAGGACTGCAGAGGCCCAGGGAGTCAATTACCACAAATGGCTCCCGTGTCATCAGCCACCTCCGTGAGTATGCAGAGTAAGACCACGAGGAGGCTTCAGGAAATGCTGCCCTGTGCCCATGCCAGGGTTGAACACAAGCACAAGAAACTATAGGTTCAGACAGAAAAATGTCTAAAATTAAACTGTCTGGCCCAATTTTTGGGCAATCTGGTAAAACTTTGAGTTGATGGAACCAGCGGTGTTCCTTATGGCCAAGACTCATACAAACTCTTAAATCTCAAGGTGGATTGGTTGTTATCTTCCTATCTACGATGACTATCTACGATGACTATTTACGATGACTATCTACGATGACTATCTACGATGACTATTTACAATGACTATCTACGATGACTATCTGCGATGACTATCTGCGAGGACTATCTACGAGGACTATCTACGAGGACTATCTACGAGGACTATCTATGATGACTATCTACGATGACTATCTATGATGACTATCTATGATGACTATCTATGATGACTATCTACGAGGACTATCTATGAGGACTATCTATGAGGACTATCTTTGATGACTATCCAAGATGACTATCTACGAGGACTATCTACGATGACTATCTATGAGGACTATCTACGAGGACTATCTACGAGGACTATCTTTGATGACTATCTACGAGGACTATCTACGATGACTATCTATGATGACTATCTACGATGACTATCTACGAGGACTATCTATGATGACTATCTACGAGGACTATCTATGATGACTATCTTTGATGACTATCCAAGATGACTATCTACGAGGACTATCTACGATGACTATCTATGAGGACTATCTACGAGGACTATCTACGAGGACTATCTTTGATGACTATCTACGAGGACTATCTACGATGATTATCTATGATGACTATCTATGATGACTATCTACGAGGACTATCTACGAGGACTATCTATGAGGACTATCTACGAGGACTATCTACGAGGACTATCTACGAGGACTATCTATGATGACTATCTTTGATGACTATCTATGATGACTTAAGTTTGCTCATACACAGTCATTAGAATATTACATGTATTTCAGTACAATACGTTTGTAAATCAGCTTATGTCAGCCAAACCAGAGCGATCTGTAGACATCTGCTTGTGTTATTCGCTCTGGATGAGGTGTAGTAGGCGCAACTTATGGGGGATGAGGGAATAGTGGCCCCTCGAGCCAAGAAGTACACTTCTCTGTACTGACAAAGGGCCAGAATCCAGAAACAACCGTAGCTTCTCCCTATGGGAGTCTTATGGAGTCTCTGTTTTGGCTGATGAGCTCATTTTGCGTACTTTTTTCCCATTGTCCATTGCCCGAAAGTAAGTCTCCTCGATGAGCACCAGTACCTTCCCCGAGTACTGATAAGAGAAGGATCAGAGGGTCATCAAAGCGTGAAGAGACCCTAGAAGTTAAGACAAGAAGGCTACATTTTTCATTTTCATTGTCCAATAAGTAAAAATGCAGAAAGTACAAAAGTCCTAAATAGGAGATGGAACCAAATGTTCACGAAAGACAACTTAGGATGAAAATAAGCCAAGGCGAGAGGACCAGTCCATAGGCCATGTTGTTCGTTTGGCCCTCTTGTGGCTGATTACTGGAACGAGAAGCGGCGGTGCTGTTCGGGGCATCTCTCGGGATGGTACCCTGCGTGGTTGGCAGCGTATCTACAGGGTTTATCCATGGATTAGGTAGCGCAGTGGTGGTTGGTTCTTCATTCTTTTCATTAAGTAATATTAGAAAAGGAATGTCTCCAAGCTGGGTTTCGTTAGGAGGTCTTGGTTGCAGAGCTGTCCTGAGCAGCAGGCTCCTTTTATCTCAAACGATGCACTGCCGTGGGTCAGTGTTTGCACCGCGCAGCGGTATCTCAGGGTGCAGCTCTTGACAGGAATGAGGGTTGTGTCATTATCTGGATGAGATGAGAGACAGAATGTTTTGTTAGGTAATGCATCTAAGGTCAACCTGACCCGTGAAACTGACTTCAAAAACATCGGCCACAAGTTGTCAGGGCCCCTCCCACCTGGGATCTCTCTCTATAGGACTACAGTTCCCCGAGCAGATACGGGTATACTTATTACATGGTGCACAGGTATTTACCGATGGATATTGTGACATTCCCATCGAAGCAGTGAGTGTAGGTGTCGTAGCAGGAGACGACAGGAGCATTTGGTGGGGAGCATTCATCCTTTCCGATACAGCTGTAGCATTGCTCTTCATTAGGAACGCGAGTTACATTTCCTGAAGAGGACAAACACATAATATCAGTATAATGCACCATGGGCCAAATGCAGGATTCAAATGGTTAACTGAGGTGTGTGGCCTTCTATACAGGGCGGCCATTAACGCAGCTGCTGGCTCAGGGAGCAGCTCCACAGCAACACAGGAAATGCAGGGTCATGTGGAGTATCATTTGGTACTATATTAGCATTATATGGCGGCATTATATGGGTGTTTACGGGACTATAGTTTGGACAATCTACTGTATATTACACTCATTGGCAAAAAAAATTCCAGAACAATGAATAAGACTTCCTATGTGTGATGATAATGGTGATAAATGGAAGAGATTCCAATGTTAGAGGAACGGAGAAGATTAGTGGGGAAACTGTACAACTGGAAGGAGGATACAAGATGAGATACGGCCTCTAGCCTGGATACAAGATGAGATACGGCCTCTAGCCTGGATACAAGATGAGATACAGCCTCTAGCCTGGATACAAGATGAGATACGGCCTCTAGCCTGGATACAAGATGAGATACAGCCTCTAGGCTGGATACAAGATGAGATACGGCCTCTAGCCTGGATACAAGATGAGATACGGCCTCTAGCCCGGATATAAGATGAGATACGGCCTCTAGCCTGGATACAAGATGAGATACGGCCTCTAGCCTGGATACAAGATGAGATACGGCCTCTAGCCTGGATACAAGATGAGATACAGCCTCTAGCCTGGATACAAGATGAGATACAGCCTCTAGGCTGGATACAAGATGAGATACGGCCTCTAGCCTGGATACAAGATGAGATACAGCCTCTAGCCTGGATACAGGATGAGATACGGCCTCTAGCATGGATACAAGATGAGATACAGCCTCTAGCCTGGATACAAGATGAGATACTGCCTCTAGCCTGGATACAAGATGAGATACAGCCTCTAGCCTGGATACAAGATGAGATACAGCCTCTAGCCTGAATACAAGATGAGATACAGCCTCGAGCCTGGATACAAGATGAGATACGGCCTCTAGCCTGGATACAAGATGAGATACGGCCTCTAGCCTGGATACAAGATGAGATACGGCCTCTAGCCTAGATACAAGATGAGATACCGCCTCTAGCCTGGATACAAGATGAGATACAGCCTCCAGCCTGTATACAAGATGAGATACATCCTCCAGTCTGTATGCATATATAATATCTGTATACATATAATTTTAATATAACATATAATTTGGGCACTGTATGACGGTATTATATTCACAAAATGGATTAAAATTTACGGCCTTATGCCCTACGTTTCTTTTTGTCCAGGGATCCATCCGCGGCACCAAGGAGTTGTGACATTCTAGAGACATGACGGAGGCAGGGCTCACATGCAGGTCCGCCACGGCTCTAGAACCACACATACCTGATGACCATGGTACTTACCGTCTGTGGCCAGCTGATAGTCTTTCAGGTCTATCTCACTGTTGCACAAGCTGCTGTTGCACTGATTCAACTGAATAAATATGGAGATCCCGTAGAAGGAGATGGTTTTGTCCAGTGTCGCGGTGTCGCCATAACTGCAGCCTTTCTTCAGAACAATGTGGTCATCATGACCTGTGGAACGAGACAACAATAACTATGAATATGGGGGTCCGCACCGTTAAAAAGAGAGGGGTCAAAGGTCCCACTGGAACTGGGGGCCAAAAGGCTTGAAAAATTGGGCTTCTTAGCCTTTTCAGGTGGAGGAAAGTGGGACTGGGCCGAATTGGTGTCAAGAAGCCTCTGAAAGGAGCCCCGTTTTTGTCTTTGCTGTTAGGTCCTTCATCCTCTGCGTCTGGAAATGGCTCTAG
This sequence comes from Bufotes viridis, assembly GCA_033119425.1. Taxonomy (NCBI): domain Eukaryota; kingdom Metazoa; phylum Chordata; class Amphibia; order Anura; family Bufonidae; genus Bufotes; species Bufotes viridis. The sequence goes on along the minus strand of CM065590.1, from coordinate 596,017,673 downwards.
TGCTGAATCGGGGATTCTACCTACTTGTTCTTATGGCGCTGATGGCCTCAAGGCAAACATTATAACCCGAGGAGCAGGTGACGTTGACAGCATTTTCGGGGAGGCAGCCCCCGTCACCCCGGTCCGTGCAAGAGTAACACTCGAGGGACTGAGACGTCACATCTGTAAAGTGAATGGAGGAGAGGGGATAATGAGTGGGTGGACATATTCAGGCATCGGTAGACATACTGGACACACCATATAGTAAAGCAGATAGTCACAGACACAATACAGGATCAGAGTCAGACCTCACTGATTGTCAATACTGCAGATAGAAAGGGTTAAATGCATGGGATCCGCAGGAAATACGAAACACTGCAGTACCACATAGGTCCACTAGAGGCCGCCCATTCAGCGGTAACTCAATATGAAAGCCTATACACAGCATTAACCATTTCAGGGCATGGCCTGTTTCAACCTTTTTTTTTCCTTCCTGATTTCCAAGAGCCTTTTTTTTAAACTTTTTTTTATTCACATACCCAAATGAGGGCCTGTTTTACTTTTTGTCAAGTTAGATTTTTTTTTTCTTTCTCTCACATAAAGAAAAGGGCACTACAGAAACACAGTTGTACCCAAATCAATGACAAGAAAAGTATTGATACAAGATACAAATCTTAAATCTCGACATGTGTGAAGGTCCATCTCTACTTTCATATAGGGCCATAGAGACTCACGTCTATCCTTCAGCTGTGGGGTGTCACACCGGGTAGGCTAACGGTAGCAGATTCCCCTTCAGGTGCCCTGTCAGGTACCACTGAGTACATGGAAGGGTTCCATCAGGGACTGGACCCCCCCGCTTTTAAAGGGAACCTGTCATAAAATTTTAAAACTAACGGCAGAATAACGTAGAGACAGGTGAGGTGATTTCAGCGCTCTGTCATTTATAAGTTAAAAGTAAGTAGTTACCGAGAACCAACATCACAAACATTGCAGACTGGGCCTAGAAAAGAGTCAAGGCCACCTGAGAAGAGTCAAGGCCACCTGAGAAGAGTCACGGCCACCTGAGAAGAGTCATGGCCACCTGAGAAGAGTCACGGCCACCTGAGAAGAGTCATGGCCACCTGAGAAGAGTCACGGCCACCTGAGAAGAGTCACGGCCACCTGAGAAGAGTCACGGCCACCTGAGAAGAGTCACGGCCACCTGAGAAGAGTCACGGCCACCTGAGAAGAGTCACGGCCACCTGAGAAGAGTCACGGCCACCTGAGAAGAGTCATGGCCACCTGAGAAGAGTCATGGCCACCTGAGAAGAGTCACGCCCACCTGAGAAGAGTCACGGCCACCTGAGAAGAGTCACAGCCACCTGAGAAGAGTCACGGCCACCTGAGAAGAGTCACGGCCACCTGAGAAGAGTCACGGCCACCTGAGAAGAGTCACGGCCACCTGAGAAGAGTCCTGGTTATTCCTGCTCTCCCGCCCACCTGCTGATGACTGACAGGCTTCCACCTAGTTTCTCCCTTTCTGTATCGGAGAGAACGGCCAATCATCAGCAGATGGCGGGAGAGCAGGAGATTATAATCACCAGGACTCTTCTCAGTGCCTGGGCTGTAATGATTATGATGCTGGTTCTCGGTAACTACTTACTATTGGCTCATGAGTGACACGCCGCTGAGATCAGCATTTCTGTCAGTACTTTACACCGCCCTCAGTGCGCTCAGCATAAAGTTGATGACAGGTTCCCTTTAATAGGAAGGAAGAATTTGGCTGTTAGAGCTTATGGTGGTTAGGCGGTCAAGGCTTAGCAAATGATGTATCCGAGCAATTAAAGGGGTATTGCCATCTCAGACAATGGGGGCATATCGCTAGAATACAACGAGAACGGAGCGGGGAGAGCTGTGGCTGGAGGACCCCGGATTTCCCGCGGTCCGTCCACCACCAAGCGCTGCTCCCATAGAAGTGAATAGGAGCGCACGCGCATGCGCGGCCCATGCTCCCATTCATTTCTATGGGGCGGACGCAAATAGCTGTGCCAGAAATGAATAGAGGGCGGCTGCGCATGCGCGGCTCCGTTCATTTCCCTGCTCTGTTCTTATTGTAGGTGCGGGTCCCACACTTATCAGACAATGGGAGCATATCCTAGTGACATGCCCCCATTATCTGAGATGGTAAAACCCCTTTCAAGAAGCCGCGGTGGGAGTCGCGGGGGGAGAGCCATTCCTTCAGGATACATCTCTTCGCCACAAACAGAATGACATGTAATGGGGGGGGGGGGGATCTTTCGACACAACCCTGGGGGTGGTAAGTTGTTCGTGGTTAGAGGTTGGAATAATAACCAGTGTAGCCCCCATATCTGTTTCCAGAAGATGCCTGTATGCGGACAGGTCCAGGCGCCATGCCGCATGTCTGTAGATGGAGGCTGACATTCGGGGCAGGCGGTCAGGACAAGCGAAGCTGTAAATGGCCCTCTGCAGAACCTTGAAGTGGGACTCTCTCCAGAGCTCCGAAGACACGCGTTTCCTTATCCGTTCCGGTGGATTATGTCCGGGCCCTGGAGAGACCTGGAGCAGTGCTGGAGTATGGATGCGCGGATTACAGGTGGTCTCTGACAATGGAGTGGCGGAATCCCGGCCTGTTAATGATGTCACCCCGCGGGTTCTGCACCACCTCCTTATCCACCATCGGAAGAGAGAGCCACCAAATCACTGTATGTGTACCAGGACCTTTGGGAGGTGTCCATCAGCTGCAGAGGTGCTGCGTACCTCCCGAGAGGAAAGAGGGACATTAGGCACATTTTTCTGCATGAGGCCACGCCTCTAACTCCGCCCACAAATAGCAAAGCTCCTAATCCCACGACATGTCCTGCTTTCTATTATTTGGCCATTAAAGAAACTGCCGAGTCACCCGCCTCGTAGACTTTAACTGGTTATAAAAATGGCCGAGTGACGACTCTTACTTACACCGCCATTTTTCGCATCCATGTGCATATAGGTAGTGATGAGCTAACCGCGGACCATGCGTTATAGTCCGTCGTAACGCAATCCAAAACACAGTTCTTAGATAACCCGAACAGTGTGCGCCAAACTTGAAATCAGAAGTTCGCTCATCACTAACTATAGGTCAAATAACATCGCTCCCCTCCCTCCAGCCCCTCCAACATACAGTCCCATGTAAATAACATCACTGTCCATCTACAGACTATTCCAAAGTACAGTCCCATGTAAATAACAGCACTGTCTATCTACAGACCATTCTAAAGTACAGTCCCATGTAAATAACAGCACTGTCTATCTACAGACCATTCTAAAGTACAGTCCTATGTAATCAACATCATTCCCTCCCTCCAACATACAGTCCCATGTAAATAACATCACTCCCTCCCTCCAACATACAGTCCCATGTACATACCATCACTCCCCTCCCTTCAAAGCTTTAGCGCTAGGCAAATACCCACTCCCTCCCTCCAAGCAGGAGAACTACAGCTCCCAGCAAATCCCAGACCCTCAGCCTCTTACATTGAATCAATACAGTCTGTTCTCTACTCTGCTAAGCCCCGCCTCTTCATCTACTGATCACATGGCTGTGACATCATTGCAGGTCCTTGAACTGCTCAGCTCCGCCTACTGACGTCATGCCAGGTCCTTCAGCGACCGCAGACAAGTCCTCCTCAGAGCTCCACAGCGCCCCCTCCTGATGACGAGGTTAGTGGAACGTGGGGGAGGGTTGTATATTGAAAGGGAGCAGTTGCAATTTCTAAAATGTAACTTTTAATTTATATCAGATAGGAAATTGGGAAATAAAGTACAAAAAATCCCCTAAAATAAACTCCCAACCCAAAGAAAAAAAACGAAAAACACAATATATATTACAATCCACCCCACATCCCCCCTCCCCAGTATTAAAATCACTGGTGCCAGTGCCCCTCCCCCTCATCATTGGTGGCAGCGGCAGGTCCGATCAGAGTCCCATCAGTGTAATGCTGGGGCTCCGATCGGTTACCATGGCAACCAGGAGGGGTTAATTGCGCGGATCACAGCGTCCTGTCAGAGGTTGGGTGCCAGGAATGTGAGTCACAGTGGGCACCGGATTACAGGAGCCGCCGTACAGATGTCCCGCCCCCACGCCTATCAGCTGGGACACACTACCATCGCCACGCTGATCGGCTGAGAGTGCCGCCGCCGAATGGGACCCGCCGCTTCCAGGCCATCGGGTATCGGCAGTGGTATCGGCGACATTTGCACGAGTACAACTACTCGTGCAAATGTTAGGTATCGGTCGCGGATACTGGTATCGGGACATCCCTAGTGTGAAGTAAAGATATGACCCTGAGGTCTCCCCTGAGAAGAGGGTGGCAGCTTGCGCGGGAGGCAGCGGTGGAGCCAGCAAGTCGGTAGCGTGGCCGGGAGTCAGGAGGGTGGCAGCAGTGGGAGGTCGGGAGTCAAACGTGCCCGGGGTAGACCACCCACTTCGCAGGAGCCTACCTGCCCGGAAAGTAGTGGTGCAGGAGTTCACGAAGGCAGTGGCGGTAGCAGTCAGTCAGTGCGGAGTGTTGGGGGTGAAATCACCTACTCGGCGGTGTGGCAGTTTTTTGTTAAGCTTCCGGAGGAGGAGAACATGGCCATTTGCCGAATCTGTGGGCAGAAGGTGAAGACGGGCCTGCGTCAACATATGCAGCCTCACCATAAAGTGACCTGTGAGAACCGTTGCTCCAATGTGGTGGTCCAGCCTGCCCCAGCAACCGCTGCATCACCCAGTGGCACGCACCCAGTTTAAGGCAGTCAAGGCTCCACCACCTCAGCCGAAGGGAGATGTCTGTCCTTCACATCATCTAATGCTCCTGATGCTTCTGCAACTCGCCCTCCCAATTCTCGTCAGTCATTCCGTCAGCAATCGATCACCGAAGCTATTGCCAAGAGACAACAGTATGTGCGCACTCATCCAACGGCACAGAAGCTGAACGTGCTCCTGGCAAAGTTGCTGGTGCTGCAGTCCCTCCCTTTCCAAGTGGTGGACTCTGCACCTTTCAGAGAACTGATGGCTTGTGCCAGGTGATGCTACTTCCGCCTCCACGTTGTCACCACATTGGTCCTGCAACAATGTCCACCTCTGCCTCCTCATCCTCCACCATATCCTCAGCCTCCACTGCAGGGACAAGTCACAGTGCCCCTCCAGCATGCCACTGCAGGGCATGCCGGTGTCACGATGTTCTACACCTTGTTTGCCTAGTCGAACGGAGTCACACAGGGGAGGAACTGCTCCGTGTCCTTCATCAAGAAATCGAATCCTGGCTTTCTCCGCGACCACTCAAAATCGGAACCATGGTCACCGACAACAGGAAGAACATAGTGTTGGCGCTGTGTCAAGGAGGGCTGAGCCATGCGCCCTGCATGGCACACGTGTTCAATCTGGTTGTTAGGCGGTTCCTGAAGTCTTCCACCCATCTGCAAGACATCCTAAAAATGGCCAGGAAACTTTGCGTGCACTTCAGCCACTCGTACACTGCAAAGCACCCGCTCCTTGAGCTGCAGCGGCAGAACGGCGTCCCCCTACATAGGCTGATATGGGACGTTTCCACCCGTTGGAATTCCACCCTCCATATGTTGGACCAACTATACGAACAGAAAAAGACCATAAACGATTTCTTGATGATCCAAGCGGACAGGAGTACTCCCCTGGGTAACTTCGATGTCAGCCAGTGGCAGCTCATGCGTGACAACTGTTGTTTGCTCAGGCCCTTTGAGTGGAGATGGAGGCAGGGAGTCCCTCCGAGTCACTTGCACAAATGGCCCGATGCATGCTCACTTGCTTGCGTAGTGACAGCTGAATTGTCACCATTCGGCAGAGGGATGACTTCTGACTTCTCCACCTTGTTGGACCCTCACTACCGGTCCAAAATGGGGGCCTCGCTGAGAGGGAGGACAAACTGAACTGCTATAGAGACATCCTATGTAGTCAGTTGGCCGCTGCCTATCTGCGCCATCGTCCATCCTCTCTCAGGTCTGACCAGGGGGGCCCTCTGCGCTCACGTTCCACTGCCATGGCTGTAGGGCAGAGGTGGGGTGGCAGGAGCAGTACCAGCTCCATCAGCAGCAGCTTGAGTCTAGAGTCGAAGATATGTAGCTTTTTTCACCCGCCTACTGAAGAAACGACTCGCCAGCAGCAGCTAAATCTGGAGCAGGACCTGAACCAGCAGGTGGTGGCATACTCTGACAGCACCCTACCACCCCACATTGAAGATCCGCTGGACTACTGGGCAGCCAAACTGGATTTGTGGCCGCAACTGGCCGAGTTTGCCCTGGAAAAACTGTCCTGCCCGGCCAGTAGTGTGGCATCAGAGCGGGTGTTTAGTGTGTCGGGGGACATGGTTACCCCAAGGAGAACTCACCTGTCCACCCAAAATATGGAGAGACTGAACTTTGTCAAGATGAACCAGGCATGGATCAGCCTGGATTTCCACCCACCAATGCCTGATGCATCAGATTAGATCATCCATGCTGACTCACCCAAACCTTGACAAAAGAGACCGGTTTCTTCTGGCTATCTGCCTCAGCTACTTTCTGATGCTGCCACCTGCCTTATATTACACATCTGATGCCAAGTACTCCTTCTTACACCCACCATCTTCAGCAGGTACTGTTATTGCCACCCACCTCCCCACTCTGTCACCGGGTCACTCTGTGGTCTCCTTATGCTGCTGCTAAATGAACACTATGTCATTGGGCCACTCTGTGAATTTCTCAAGCTGTTCTCCCACCCTCCCCACTCCATAATTGGGCCACTATTTTGTCTTTTTGGCCTGGTTGACATCATTTATTTCAGTCTTCTTCTGATCTGTCAGAAGGAAGGAAAAATGAGAGTCACAACAGATCCTGTCTGTGTAGCAGCTTTAAGGCCTGTATGGTCCCATCAGAATTGGCTTATGATTTGGTAGCCAAAAGCAGGAGTGGGTACAAAACACTGAAGACATGCAAGTATTCCATTCACGTGTCATCTCTGTTTTTGGTCCACTCCTGTTTTTTTTTGGCCATAGCAATACTGATGGATTACTGACCAAATGCTGACCGAGTGAAGGCGCATGCTCCACAGACAGGATCCATTTTTTGTGGGTTATTGTTCTGACGGATCAGAGAAAGGGCAAAATAATTAGTGACGTCAACACAAACTTACTGCTGACACCCTCTCCACCCTGTCGGGGGCTCTACTTGTATAAGCGTTTAATAGAACAGGTTCTGTAGACACCTATGTGGAATCAGCTGACGACGGTGTAAAAAGAGTGCGCTTCTTCTTGACAGTAACATCGATCTGTAAGGCTGAGTTCACACTTGAGTTATTTGGTCAGTTTTGGCCCCATAACTGCCCAAATAAGTGAAGTGTGCAGTGATTCTGAGAGCGATGCCTGTCATCTGCATGTCATACGGACTCACAGTATTATTTCACTACCACAGCAGACTCTCTATGCGTGTTACTGCAAGGCACAGTGTTCTACACCACTATACAGGATCTCCGCAGCCAGAAAATAGCTGTTTTGTAACGCGATTCGCCGCAAATAAATTCAAATTGAATCTTTTTGGAAAATTTGGCCAACTGGCCGAATCTAATTTTTGAGAAATTCGCTCATCTCTAGTATAGATACTAGTGGGAGTTTTCCCTATCTTTATACCTAAATATGTCATATGGGATTTCGCAGGTTTCAAGCCCAGAGTTTGCCAAAAACCGAGCCGAATCTCCTACCCTATTTCTAAAATTTCACTTTTCCCAGGGTTAATGTGGTACCCTGAGGGAAGTTCAAATTCAGAGATCAACTGTAAAGTCCTCAGAAGATCTCTTTGAGCGTCACCAAAAAATAATAAGACATCGTCTGCAAATAAGGTGACCTTGACTTCCTAGGAACCCACCTTTATTCCCTTATATAGAGACGAGGCCTCTATTAGGTGGGCTAGGGGCTCTATAGGTATGCTAAATAATAGGGGTGAAAGGGGGCACCTGTGTTGGGTGCCTTTGGTTAGTGGGAAAGGGGGGCGATATAAAACCCGGTGTGTGAACCCGAGCCTTCAGGGAAGTATATACAGCTGTCAGGAATGATCTAAAAGTTCCCACGATTCCCATCCTGTCCATCACCTCCCCCAGCCAGGGCCAGTTGACGTTGTCAAATGACTTTTCGTCGTCCAGGGCCACTATCGTGGGTGCTCTCCCGATTGAGGGGCTAGATGGGTTCTGTCCAGGACCGCAATTACCTTTCTGATATTAGTGGCAGCCACTCGCTTTTTAACTAACCCCACCTGAGCTGAGCCTGTTAAAGTGGGAATAGACATAGCTGGGCGATCTGCTATTATATTAGAGATCAGCTTTACATCTTGATCTACCGTGTTTCTCCGAAAAAAGGGTTAGGGCTTATTTTGGCTCCATGAACATATTTTATATAGACTCATGCCAATTACAGAACAGTCCCTGGACAGTGTTTATATTAAATATGACTATAACCCCCTTCATCCATAGAAATGCATCCATATACTGTAGTACATGGGTGCACTCCTATGGATGAGGGGGGTTATAGTCATATTTGCCACACATTTTTCATTCTGGTACATTGTCCCTGAGCTGTCCTTACCCAAGGGACCTAGGCAGCAATCTACGGTACCAGGGAGAGCAGATACGGTGCGGAAGAGATGTAGGGAGCTCCTCCTGCTGCCTCCTTCATGTAAGTAAGAACGTGCGGGCTGGCGGCGGTACAGGGCATACAGAGAAGCTGCCAGCCCGCCCAACATAATAGTGAAGGGAAACGCGGGCTGCCAGCATAATTTAGCATCTAGTGAAGCCGCCAGCCCGCCTGTCAGGTGCTGCTTAGTGCCGCGATGTATGCAAGGGCTGGCGGCTTCACTGAAGGCTAATTCACTAAAGCGTGCACTGAACAGTGTCATGGCAGCTCAGGAGCCATTAGTAACATAGCAACATAGTACATAAGGCCGAAAAAAGACATCTGTCCATCCAGTTCGGCCTGTCATCCTGCTAGTTGATCCAGAGGAAGTAAAAAAAAAACCCTGTGAGGTAGAAGCCAATTTTCCCCACTTAAGAGGAGTAAAAAATTCCTTGCCGACTCCAATCAGGCATCAGAAGAACTCCCTGGATCAACGACCCCTCTCTAGTAGCTATAGCCTGTGATATTATTACACTCCAGAAATAAATCCAGACCCCTTTTGAATTCCTTTATTGTACTCACTGAGCGCTCTTGAGCTGCTGAAGCCCGCATATTTCCCCCCACCTTCTCTTTAGATAAAATAAAATTCGCCTGTATCTAGGGTTTATTTTTGGAGAAGCGTGTTTATTTTAAGCCTACTCCAAAAACCCTGCAAAATAGCGCTAGGGCTTGTTTTCGGGGAGATGGATCTATAAGACTGGGGATCAAGTACATCTATGCCCGGCTTAGGGAGCAGTTTGATGTAAGCTATTTTTGAGGTATCCGGTATTTTCCCAGTGGTCAAAATAGCGTTAACGTATTCTCCCAGTGTTGGCATGATGGAGTCCACCAGAATTTTGTAGAATTCCCCAGAGTAGCCATCAGGGCCAGGGGCCTTTGAGTTTTGTAGATTACGTATGGCTGTTTTGATTTCTGCTTTGGAAATTGGCTTATTCAGCTCCAGTAAATCTTCCTGAGAGACTGATGGCAAGGTTATTTCATTGAGAAGAGCTGTGCCACCCTGCTAGGGCATGTTGTTTGAATATAAAGTGACATAGAACTTTTTGAAAATATCATTAATCTTACGAGGGTCAGATGTCAGGGTACCCTCAGTTGGCCGAAGTGTTTGGATATGTGTAGGGGCCCCTTCCCTTGGCCAGTCTCGCTAGAAGTTTACCTGACTTATTGCCAAAGCAAAGCAGTTTCTCCTCCATGGAGGACTGATGGAAACGCTTTCTCCTTTCAGACCAAAGATCAAAAATATGCTTGGCTGCCACCCATCTATCCTTTTTCTCTGGTGTGGGGTCTTGGAGGAAGCAGGTGTAAGCCTGTCTCAATTCACCACTTGCTGCCTCATATTTTTGGCGAGCTCTGTGTTTTATAGTGGAAATGTAAGAAATCAATTTCCCCCGTATTACCACCTTGACCGTAGCCCAAAAAAGCGATGGGTCTTCCTTGTGAGGTGCGTTGTCTGCTTCAAACTCCTGCCACCACCCTCTCAGATGATCCTGGAATGTCTTGTCCTCTGCCATGTATGCTGGTAAGCGCCATAAAATATATGTGCCCTTTGGGGTAGAATCCAGTATGTTAATGGAGATTGGGGCATGGTCCGATACAGCCAGGTCGTGTATAGACATTTCTAGAACCCTATTGGCTAGTGAAGCATGTGTGAAGAGATAATCGATGCATGACCAGCTAGAGTGCATGTATTCCCTGTCATTCGGGTGAGACATGCTCCAAGCGTCCTGCAGTTGAGGGTTAGCGTTTATCCCTGGATCTGACTGGCATGTGTAGGGGGACATAACCAAGTTCATATCGCCCCCCCCCCCCCACTATCTTGTGTTGCACATCATCCGTAAGGAGTCTAGCCTTCAAGGAGCGAAAAAAGGCAGCGTTTTCTCCATTAGGGCCGTATATATTGTAGATGCTCCACTTTTCTCCTAAAACCATATACGTGTCCAAAGTCCCTCCTCAGGGTCAACTGGGACGTTTTTGTGAATTAGTATAACAGTCCCCCCTTTATGGTTTTGAGCAGATGCCCCAAATACACGTCCTACCCATTGCCTGCCCAGACGGGGAAGTCCCCTTCGGATAGATGAGTCTCCTGTAGAAGTGCCACGTCCGGGCGAAGCCTCTTGAGGTATCTAAGTACAATAGATCTTTTGGCCGACGATCGTAGACCTTTGACATTCTAGGACACTCTCTGGCACCGCTGATAGGAAGCTCCACACATGTCAGGTAAAAACAAAAACAAAAAACAATCAACAAAAGCCAATAAACCCCTCTACCCCAGGGTTCTTCGCCCCAATACCATGGTGTGGCGAATGGATAAATTATGCCAATTGCCTAACCAAGTTGGCAATGTGACTATTCTTTTTTCTGAGGAAAAGAGTAGAGTGACCCCCCCAAAAGCTCTTATGAAGGTTAGAGTCAGCAAATACTATACTATCAGTTCAGCCTTCCACAGAATTGACAGAGTTGCGGCGACTCTTCTTCGCTAGTCTTTAAACCTTTGGTGAGGTGCTTACTGGTGATGTCTGAGGCCCTCTTGGACTGCCAGGCTTGATTGGGGAGATTGCAGAGGCCCCTGGTGCCAGAGAATAGGATCCTTTTGTGGGTAAGTGGCGTTGGAGAGTCTACACGGCCGCCTCCGGCGAGGTGAAGGTTCGGACAGTGCCATATGGAGGATAGACCAGCTGAAAACCGGATCTTATTGTGGCTTAAAGTGGTAGACAAGCCAAACTTGCACTTTTTTTGCTCCACATCCACTGAAAAGTCCTCAAACGAGTACCTTTGCTCCTCTGAACTCCAGAGGGGTTTTTCAATGCCGGAAATCACAAAGGATATCTTGCTTATTATTATAATTCAGAAAACGCATGATAATTTGCCTAGGGACTCCCCTCCGGCTGTGCCTACACCCTGGGGACTTCAGTGAAGTGGTTAGGCCTCGGTCTAGCAATCACAGTGCAAACAGGTAGTAGCCACAGTTCTCATGTATATCAAAGAGTAGGCTTTTCCCAAAGACGATGGCTATGTGGATGGTCCTCCCTGAGTCTCTCTAGATGCAAACAATCTTTACAAATGATCAAAGGCATGCCCAACTGCAGGGTGCAGTCCTAAATCAGATGACCATATAACCCAGACCACGTGCAGTAAAGTCTACACCCGGATGCGTGCGTTACCCTTACTGTCTTTGTCCAAGCACTGTCCTTTTTAATTGGTCCTCAACCTTCTGTAAAAAGTTTGTTTACCTCTCTCTCTGAGATGCTGGTTCCTAGCATAGTTGCTTTTCTGGAAGCTTGAAATCACACAGGGATGGTGTCTCCCTGGACAAATTCTTCTTCAGCTACACTGAAGGTTCTATCCTGGCCTACTTGTCAGCAGCACACACTAAACAGGTCCTGTCTCTTGGTCTGCTTACCAGGAACCCTCCAACATGTCTTTTCTCTCAGCCTTCTTGCTAACCTGACTCTAGGCAGCAGAAGTGGGGCCAGCTCACATCCGGCGATCATCACTGAGGACTAATAGTTAACGATTTCCTTCCCATATACAGCTTTTTGAGATACATAGTCAACAAATAAGTCACTTTAACCATTTGTACTACTGAAGGTACATAGTTAACATCACAGTAAACATTTTAACAACTTTTGTAAGATGAAACTAAGCTATGTAGTACTATACAGTCTATGCAAGATGTCCAGAAACTACAAGATCACTTTGAGTGTTTGGGAATCAACTTGGCAAATCAGGTTCAATGTGGATAAATGTAAAGTTCTGCATCTTGGTAATAATAATCTCTGTGCTTCATACAGTATGTCCTCGAGGATGTAACACTGGGGAAGTCACTTGTAGAGAAGGATTTGGGTGTCCTTGTAGAGCATAGATTAAATAACAGCACAAAGTCAATCAGCTGCTTCTAAGGCCACCAGGATATTCTCATGCATTAATTGAGGCATGGACTCGCGGGGCAGGGATGTGATATTACCACTTTACAAAGCATTGGTGCGGCCTCATCTAGATTATGCAGTTCAGTTCTGGACACCAGTCCACAGAAAGGATGCACTGCAGCTGGAAAAAGTACAGAGTAGAGCGACTAAACTGATAAGGGGCCTATAGATTAAATAACAGCACAAAGTCAATCAGCTGCTTCTAAGGCCACCAGGATATTCTCATGCAATAATTGAGGCATGGACTCGCGGGGCAGTGATGTGATATTACCACTTTACAAAGCATTGGTGCGGCCTCATCTAGATTATGCAGTTCAGTTCTGGGCACCAGTCCATAGAAAGGATGCACTGCAGTAGGGTCTTAGTTATGAAGAAAGATTAAAAGAATTGAATTTATTTAGTCTTGAGAAGAGATGGCAAAGGGGGGACATGATTAACCTATACAAATATATAAATGGGCCATACAAGGGGCACTGCCTTCGACTGGAGAAGAAAAAGTTCAGTCTCCAGAAGCGTCAAAACTTCTTTACTGTAAGAACTGTGAATCTGTGGAATAGACTTCCTCAGGACGGGGGCAGTTTTAAAAAGGGTTTAGATGAATTCTTAAAAGGAAACAACATTAATGCTTATGAAAACGTGTCTCATTTCCTTCTGGGATTTGCGTCCCCACCTATCCCTTGGTTGAACTTGATGAACTTACGTCTTTTTTCAACCGTATTAACTATGTAACCATAGTGTAACATAATATTAATCCGTTAAATAACTGCACTCATCGCCCACGGGTTCCTGCGGAGATCATTCGATGCAGAGACTAAATTCTATGAGCTGTGATATCTATATCCCTTGGTTTTTTACATTTTTTAAAATCTTTACCTACTGCCATGACACAATATGCTCATTAGTAATGCTCCCAGCTTGGGCAACTCCCTAGTTTGCCTGTATGTTAAAGGGGTTGTCCGGGTTCAGAGCTGAACCTGGACATACCTCCATTTTCACCCAGGCAGCCCCTCTGACAGAAGCATCGGAGCAGTTCATGCTCCAATGCTCTCTATTACCCTGCACTAAATCGTGCAGAGCAAAGGCATTTTCCGGAGTTCCAGTGACTAACCGGGCTCTCCATGGGACTGCCAGGAAGCCCAGTGACGTCACCGGCACTGATGGGCGGGCTTTAGTGCTGCCCTAGCCTGTAAAATGGCTAGGGCAGCACTAAAGCATGCCCTTCAGAGTCGGTGTCGTCACCGAACACACTGCCGGGCAGGGGTGACAAGGGAACATTTCGATATAAAACTCTTCAGGTGGAAGAACTTGCAAAACACATAAAGGCTTGTTCACATCTGCACTACTTATTTCTGTCATAGTAGAAGAACAACAAAAATGACGGAACTGCCGGATCCATCATATGAAACCAACGGCGCTGCGTTGATCATAATATAATGAATATATTGTCCTTTGTACCCCCATAAACTGAAGCTACGCTTTAAGTTGGTGATACACCAATAGAAAAGTGAGCAGCTTTTTTTGGGTAGAGTACTCAGCGTGCTTTAGAATATTTTTCCACCAATCTGCAATCATGTTGATATAGATTTGAACCTTGGTGGTCCAAGGAGATTGTTTCCCATGTTTCTACGACCTATCGGAAGACCCCGTTGACTTGATTTTCTCCCCAGAGACATCATTTCAGTAAGGGATACATTGTGCCCAGATTGTGTTATCGGGAGACCTCTTACCTTTCAGACCAAGTGTGGAGACCAAGCAGAGGACCATGAGAGCTGACTCTCTCCATGACAGAGCAGATATCCTCTCCATCTTCAGTGATTCTGCTCCTCGTGGTTCTCGAGAAAGTTATTCTGGTTCCATCCAGCTAGCTATAATAAATGTCGTCTGCCTTTCAGTTGTGTCTTGTTGTTTATTAGCCATGTTTGGATCCATTCCATAAGTCATAGGTGTGATCCTCCCATCCACACATAATCATCTCTCTGTATTACAAGTCAAACGTTCCCGGAGCATCTATTGCTATTAGTCATTGGGATTACACGCTCAGTCACTGTACTTGATCCTGCCGTACAGCAGAGGCTGTAAATCCTGTCTTATGAGTTTTGTACAGTGTCAGAATCTGCATAATTATGTAACAATGAATTTTAGACCTCTAGAGGTGGCCATAGAGTCTGCCATTGCAAAAGTGACCAACAGTCTTGAGGCTTATGGTGTCAGGTACGAATGGCGTCCCCCAATGTGAACATTTAAGGAGATAATGCTCATATTCTCTTCTTAAATTCAAAACTTGTCCCACGTTTATTGACCCTTATGTTATAAAATGCTGGTGGGTCACTGTGCATGGTGATGCCACTGAGCTCTGTCAGTAACGCTGGCCACCAGAAAGCGTGGTTTCCCAGCTGCTACTTGCAAAAAGAGGAGGTGCATGCATCATCACAGGCAAACACAGAGGATCTGGTAAAGAGAATGAAAGACTATGCACATCGAACACTAGAGGTTTTGGGAGATATACTGTAGCATCCAAAAAAGACCATGAGCATCCGAAGAGAGCATATTAAATGACTGATAGACCCTTCACATGGTATATTGGCTGGGCACACTGTGGCAGGGACTAGTCTCCCAGAGGCCAGCAACGCCACAGCATGATGGACTACAACCAACTCTGATTGAACCACGGTTACTATGAGGTTCCTGATAAAAGGATCACTGAATTTTTCATGCCGTTGTTCTTAAGAACATCAAGAAATCTTTGTGGAACTGCACCGGTCTTCATCATTTCAACGAGGAACGTCTTACAATTAATGATCATTCATCCACATCAGTAAACCCAAGAACAGCCAGTAGTCAGCAGCCATGGTCAACCAGTTTCCTGAAGTATCCACCACCTTTGTGCCAGAAGAATAAATCAAAACATTTCACCTGAAAATTGGTCAAAATCCTCCATTGAATAAATTTCTGTGTCAAAAATTGCAGCTAAGTTGATTGGTGAGATGCATTTTGGGAATCAGGGAGTCAAGAATTCCCCTGTACTCCAGACATTGTCATGTTGGTGGGTCATCTAATTATGGTGGGGCCAAATGCCAATCTATCATGCCTTGGGGATTACAGATCTGTTGGCATCTGTTCCTCAGCCGTAAATGATTTTCATCGATGGACTTAAGGTGTCGGACATTAAGAAACTGTTTATGCGGGTTTATTTCAGTAGGAAATGGGGCATAAGCCGCTGCCAACCCCTCTGATCTTCCATATGGGCAGAAGTTTGGGTGTGTTGGAATCCACCTGACATTTATTGTTGCGAGTGAGTTGATCCTGCTGAAATTGGCAAGTGACCCTAAATATGTTTCGGGTATCGCTCACAAATAAAACCATAGATGACCACCAGGCTGACTATTTAAAGGGCTATTTCCATGAAATATAAAAACATGTTGTCTGGCTTTAACTAGTTGTTACTAATAAACAGCAAAAGTACCCATTCTTTCGTAACTCCCCGCTTGCTGTATTTGGAGGTGGAACATGTATGTGTCCCGTGCAATTCCGTGTTTTTCTTGTTTTTCCGGGCTGCTATAATTTACAGAGAACCTGACAAGACCTGACAAGCTGGGCTCTCACAATGTGAGGAAGCCAATCAATGTGAAACCTCTCACCCTCCCTGACCTATTTACACAGAACTGCTGGGAATCCCAACCTGAGCCCAGAGGCCAGCAATGTCGCCCCCCACGTCACCCCGAACTCATAGAGAAATCAACACATGACTACCTTTGATGGGTGCAAGGCCCGCGCTTCCATATAGGCAAGGGGGGCAATTGCCCCCGAGCCCCCGAGTCCTTAGGGCCCCCCAAGCAGCGCCATCCGCAACTAACTACAATAGGGGGCCCGCGCTGTGGCCGCTCGGAGACCCTCTCTGCCTCTTTAAGGGAGCTGTGGCTCCTGGGGCCCAGAGCATGCAGCCGCACAGGCACGTCTTCGTGGGTTTGACATTGTCACAGCCCCGCCCCCAGAAGAAGAAGGAGCGAGCGCACTGCCCTCCCTCACCGTCCGTGGCTGCCGCCTGACGACGCCTGCTCAACTGCTGTTCTGCGCCTCTGCCGGTCTCTGCCCACACAGCCAAGTTCTGCCCACAGACACAGCACAGGCAAGGGACAAGGGCATGCGCTGTGCTGAAGAAATGAGGGTGGGGGGAGATGTGCATCTGTGCTGGAGAAATGAGCCATGGGGGCGGGGAGGGGGGGAGATGTTCTGCTGCCACTGGCCCATAAAGAGGGAGAAATGTGCCATTCGGGGGGATGGAGGGTGGGAAGTATGCTGCCATGGAGGGGGGGGGGAGAAATAATATGACGCGAAGGGGGTGATGTAAAAAGGAGGGGGTGATGACATGACATGGAAGGGGAGAAATGTGACATTGATGGAGCTGGAGGGGGAGGGGGACATTGAGGGGGTTAAATATGACATGGAGGGGGAGAAATGTGACATTGAGGCCGGGGGGCATCATTGGGGGCACTTTTTACTGGCACAATATTAGGTGGCAATATGGGGGCACTTCTTACTGGCACATGATTGTGGGGCATCGATGAGGGCACTTATTACTGGCACAGTATTGAGGGCACATTTTACTGGCACATTATTAGGGGCACTATGGAGGCACTTATTACTGGCACATGATTGAGGGGTATCTATGGGGCACATTTGACTGGCACAGTATTGGGGGGTATCTATGGAGGCACTTTTTACTGGCACCATTATTAGGTGGCGCTATGGGGGCTTCTACTGAGGCCACAAAGAAGGGGTATTTTATATGGGGGGCTCTGTGTGGTACTATGTTATCAGGGGTATTATCTGTTTCTGCAGTGTAGTATTGGGGAGCACAGCGGCACAGTATTGGGGGTAGTAGGATGATTTGTCCAAAAGATGGGAGGATGATGGAAAAGTAGTAAACTAAGATTTTTTTTTTTGGTGAAACTGCAGAGATGGAAAATGCAGATAAAATGGCGGTCTGGTGTGAAAGGAGAAGATGAGGAAAAAGAACATCTACATCAAAGTCAGAGGATGTAAGAGGTATGGGGCGCTGTATTTCTGTATGCTGCCATGGAGGGGGGGGGGGGGGCCTTATTGTTTTTCTTCCCAGGGCCCCATTTCTCCTAGAACCGGCCCTGGATGGGTGGTGATCGGTCACAGCTTTAATTTTTCTCAGAGGATACAGAAAAACCCGAGCCTTCAACTGGTCGAACCATTAACCATAAGGAGCGGTATGCTGGCTGCTGAACTCCCAGCGGGCAAGTCTGCCATTTTCTCTTCACCCCGTACTCTTAATTGTGTTCATACCGCCAGCTGTGACTTAACAAGAAGTATAACCCTGGTCCGCACTAAAAAAAAGAAGCAGAGATACAAATTACAAAGAAAACCTGAGGAATAATCGGGGACACTCGTAACTACAGCCGTGCGACAGAGCCAGAAAAAGGGGCGGTTGGGCAGGAACAACTGCGGAGCGATGAAGGAGAGAAAAATATATACTATGGAGGCAGGGGGGTGGAATCTGCCTGAGACACGTGGGAGAAGAGCGGACAGTCTCTTAACTCCTGCCTTGACAAAACCCTGCCTGGTGCTAGACCCACGCCGGCCATGGCCCCCCCCCCCCCACAGGCAAGGGGGGGAGCAACGAGAAGGCCCAAATAACCGTGAAAGGGGGGTCACAGGAGT
This sequence comes from Bufotes viridis, assembly GCA_033119425.1. NCBI lineage: Eukaryota > Metazoa > Chordata > Amphibia > Anura > Bufonidae > Bufotes > Bufotes viridis. Next base: position 595,999,390 of record CM065590.1, on the reverse strand, counting down.
CCCTGACGCCCTTCCTTATTCAGTTTGCTTTGTTTTGCAATCAAGCAAAAATGAACCTTGCTGTCCCTAAAGAGTGGCACAAGTGTGTCACCGAAGAGTAGAACCTCCAGTGTTGGCGTGCTCTGGGCAGATCGGCAAACATGACGCATCAGTTCTGCTATGAGTTTACTTTCTAAAGAACCCTCTTTAAAAACAAAGAATTTTTTTCTCCCATGAGTGGTCTACCTGGCTCCCCACTAGAGATGAGCGAATGGATTTGCATGAATTCCTCACCTTCAAGGGGCAGTCCTCGCTGCTGAAAGCTCCCCTCTGCCGCTTGACTGGACGTCCCGTCTGGTCTTGACAATCTCGCACCTGCGCTGCTGCATCCACTTCCGGAGCCGCAACTCTTCATGTGCCGCTGGCCAGATGTGTAGCGGTACATGCACAGTTGCTTCTCTGCGCCTGTGCCGTAACTCAGAGGACTGAGATTGTCAGGGGCAGGCGAAATGTCCGACCCTTAAGTGTCAGGGGGCAGCCCCTTGCAGGTAAATAATTTATGACGCACAAATCGTTTTCCAAGAATTGATTTGCACATCTACTCAAATATGATGGAAGCGACAGACACAAAATGAAGACGAACAATGGCTTTTACTGTTTCCGCTTGGTGGTGTGGTAAGGTGCAAGGTGTCATATGTGATGGCAGGTACGTGTCACCGAGGTTGCTGGCCTCGGTGAGGTGAGAGCCGGGTTTTTGTCTGCAGCAGCTAGTGCTGTTTGACTTTGTTAAATAGCATGGCTGCAAAGCCGATCCGGGCCGGCTCTTACTGGGAGCAGCTAAAGAGTAGGGTGGGTGGCTGCTCCCCACGGTCCAGTCCATGTTTTGGGCTGGATATAAAGCGCAGCCAGCAGCTGTGTCTGGGAGTGTGATTATCCTGGAGCTGCTAACAGGGCTGGGAGTTCTCTGTCCAGGAGGAAAGAGCTCAGCAAGGAGGTATTTTGTTCCTGGCTACCTGAAGCTGGATTCTCCTGCGGCTGGGCCGACAGCGTGGTGCGAACCTGCACCTACACCTCCCAGGTGACTGAACCTGTGTTGGACTGTTTTTGTTTGGCTACGTTATTTCCGTTGTGTGTGAACTGTCACCAAGAGACTGTTTTCATTTTGTGTGCAAGTGTGAATAAAACACTGTTTGTTGCACAATCTGGACTCCTTGTTTTGCCTCTAAGCTGCACCCGCACCGCTGTCTACCAGAGCGACTCCCACATTTGGTGTCGGATGCGGGCATGCGCAGTGAGGCTGGCGTGAACGCCGAAGTTTTGTTTTTCTAAAGTGTATGGAATATATTAAGCCAGCAAAGCTGCAAGCAGGAGTTTCTGGCAACATGGAGGCTGCTGTGAAGGCTCTCATAGAGGCTAACGTGCAGCAGCGGGAGACCAACCAACTACTGCTACAACATGTGATGGCGTTACAGGCGGCAGGAGCGTCCCACCACGTCCAAGATGCCCGGAAGCGGTCCGTGCGGCGATCCCAAAAATGACCCCGCGAGGCGGCGTTGAGAGCGTACCTGGCGGTTTTTGAGAAGGTCGCCGTGAGGAAAAAGTTACCCGTGACCAGTGGGCTGAGGTGGTCGCTCCGTTCCTGGCTTCCGGACCCCAGCAGGTGTTTTTCGACTTGTCGGATGACCAAGCGGCAGATTATGACACTGTGAAAGGAGAGGTCCTAGCCAGACTGGGCGTGAACGTGCTGGTCCGCGCCCAAAGAGTCCACCAGTGGGACTTTAAAGCGACTGAACCCGCTAGGCCGCAGTTCTACGATCTGCTGCACAGGCTGCAAAAGTGGCTGCAGCCCGATCTACTAAGTCCCACTGCCATGCTGGATCGACTGTTGGCGGACATCTTTTGGAGGGCCCTGCCTTATCCCCTCCAGCACTGGATCGGCCAGGTATCGCCCACCAATGCCCTGGAGATGGTCGACCTGGTGGAGCGCTACGAGGCCACCAGAAACCTGCAGGGGACTCTTGCGGGGAAGGGGTCAGTCAAACCCGGAGGCCTCTGCCCCAGTTCCGGCGTCCGGCGACAGAGCGGCCTGCCCGGAATATACCCCCTGCGAGTCCGCCTCCGTGGTATGCTGGAGGTGTCAGGAGCCAGGCCACATCAGGGCCGACTGTCCGCATCGGGATGAGCCGATGGATATGAACTACGAGGGTCGTCACTCCCTGTATGCACGGAAGCTGTGCGCAACTGGCACCCGTGAGGTGCAGGACCATAACCACCTGTGTCAGGTAGAGGTGGGAGACTCTCTGGCGGTGGCTCTGCTGGACTCCGGGAGTTTAGTCTCCCTGGTAAGGAGCTGCACTTGTACGGCCTGCGGAGTATACTGGCCGTAAAGTCGGGGTCCTGTGCATCCACGGAGACCTGAAAGACTATCCCACTGCACTAGTGACTTTGTCCACAGCGGCTGGTAGGTGGACCCACGAGGTGGCTGTCGCTACTAAACTCCCACACGAACTAATACTTGGGAGGGACTTCCCGGTTTTCAGCGCTGTGGCCGGCAATAAAGGTATCTGAGGGACCCGAGACAGGGGTGACCCTAGTAGAGTGGCCTGATACCGCTGGAAGGCCAGAACCCTGGGAGCCCGAGTCTGAAGGGCCGGCGGTAGGGGTGACCACTGCTCCAGCGGTAGAGGGAGACAACCCCACTGAGTGTAATGGTGGGAGACACGGAGGACTTGCCACCGGGACCTGAGTTGGCAGACCTCAATGTCTCCGGGAAAATTTTGGGACCGCACAACACCGGGACCAAACCTAACCAGGGCCTGGGAGAATGTGCTGGAAGTTGATGGGAAACCCCAGAAACCAGGGGCTGAATTAATGTTCCCACGGTTTATTGTTCTGCAGGATATGTTGTATCGGGTGAACCAAATCCGAGGCGAACCTGTTGAACAGTTGGTGGTGCCCACAGCGTATCGTAAGCTTGTCATGGAGCTTGCCCACCAGCATGTTCTTGGGGACACCTGGGGTGGCAGAAAACCCAGGACCGCATACTGCAGCGGTTTTATTGGCCCAGTGTGTTCAAGGAGGTAGAGAATTATTGTAAGTCCTGTCCGACCTGTCAGATAACTAGCCCCCAGCCACATTTCCGTAGTCCCCTGGTACCTCTGCCAATTATTGAAGTACCGTTTGAGCGAATCGCGATGGATTTAGTGGGCCTGTACCAAAGTCTGCCAGGGGCCACCAACACATTCTGGTAGTTCTCGACTATGCCACTCGGTATCCGGAGGCGGTGCCTCTGCGACATACCTCAGCTAAGCTCATTGCCAAAGAGTTAATGGAGATGTTTTCCCGTGTGGGCCTGCCAAAAGAGGTTCTGACAGACCAAGGGACCCCTTTTATGTCCAAAGTAATGAGGGAACTGTGTAAATTGTTGCGTATAAAGCAGTTACGGACGTCCGTTTACCATCCGCAAACAGACGGTCTTGTGGAGAGGTTTAACCAAACTCTAAAAAATATGTTAAAGAGGGTGGTGTCTAGAGATGGGAAGGACTGGGATCTGCTTCTGCCCTATCTCATGTTCGCAGTGCGAGAGGTGCCCCAGGCCTCTACTGGGTTCTCGCCCTTCGAACTGCTTTATGGCAGACACCCTCGGGGCCTGTTGGATATCGCCAAGGAAGCGTGGGAACAACAGCCTGTCCCCCACAAAAGTGTCATTGAGTATGTCGCCCAAATGCAGGACCGGATGGAAAGGGTGTTGCCCTTGGTCGGGGAGCATATGGAGGCAGCGCAACAAGCCCAGAGTAGGGTGTACAATCGTCAGGCTCGAGTGCGGGACTTCAATCCGGGAGATCGGGTTTTGGTTCTGGTACCCACCCTTGACAACAAATTCCTAGCTAGGTGGCAGGGCCCCTATGAGGTGATCGAGAAGGTAGGGAAGTAAATTACAAAGTACACCAGCCAGGGCGGCGCAAGCCGAGCAGGTGTACCACGTGAATTTACTTAAGCCGTGGAAAGATAGGGACACAGCCGGCGACCACAGCCCCCGGCCAGGGCTTCTAGGTGAAAGGGTCCAGCCCCACAGTTCGAGGCCTGTGAAGCAGTAACCACGGTAAAAATTGCAGACAGCCTGTCTTCCAAACAAGTTCAGGAAGTCAGGGAGTTCATCAGTCGGAACACGGATGTGTTCTCGGACCTCCCTGGCCGCACGTCTCTCATCCAACATGACATCGTCACTGAGCCTCAGGCCAAGATCCGGTTAAAACCATACCGGGTACCCGAGGCTCGGCGACGGGCCATCGCGGAGGAAGTACAGTTAATGTTGAAGCTCGAGGTCATTGAGGAGTCGAAAAGTGAGTGGGCCAGTCCCATAGTCCTAATACCCAAGCCGGATGGGACGTTGCGGTTCTGCAACGACTTTCGCAAGTTAAATGAAGTATCCAAGTTTGTCGCGTATCCCATGCCCGAGTAGGCAGAGCTGGTTGAAAGTTTAGGACAAGCCCGTTATTTTTCTGTGCTGGACCTCACTAAAGGGTACTGGCAGGTACCCTTAACGGAGTCGGCTAAGGAAAAAACCGCATTTGTTACCCCGCAGGGCCTGTATCACTACAAGGTGTTACCCTTTGGCCTGCATGGCGCCCCCGCCACTTTCCAAGGTTAATGGACATAGTGCTGCGACCACATCGTCGGTGCGCCTCGGCCTACTTGGATGATGTAGTCATCCACAGCACCGACTGGGAAAGCCATTTACCCAAGGTGCAGGCGGTAGTGGATGCCCTGAGGAAAGCCGGACTGACCGCTAACCCAAAGAAGTGCTCCATAGGGTTAGAGGAGACAAAATATCTGGGATATGTAATTGGGCGGGAGTCATCAAACCTCAGGTAACTAAGGTAGAGGCCATTCGTAACTGGCCCCGACCGGTCACCACCAGGCAGGTAAAGTCGTTCCTGGGGATTGTAGGTTACTACATGAGGTTTGTGCCCCACTTTGCCACAATAGCAGCGCCATTGACAGACCTGTTGAAGGGCGAAAGTCTGGGAGGGTTAGCTGGAGTGAGAAGGCGGAGGAGGCTTTCTCCCGCGTTGAAGTCGGCCCTGTGTGGGTCCCCGGTTTTGGTGACACCCGACTTCAACAAGGAGTTTGTCGTACAGACCGGCGCCTCGGAGGTAGGCCTCGGTGCGGTACTGTCGCAGGAGGTCAACGGGGAAGAACATCCCGTTGTCTTCCTGAGCCGTAAGCTCAGTCCCGCCGAGTCAGGTATAGTATAGTGGAGAGGGAGTGCCTGGCTATCAAGTGGGCACTCGAATCTCTCGCTACTACCTGTTAGGGAGGAGGTTCCGTCTGGTGACCGACCATTCCCCCTCAAATGGATGAGTCAGGCCAAGGAGAGGAATGCTCGGGTCACCAGGTGGTTCCTATCTCTTCAAAATTTCAAGTTTTCCGTGGAACACAGGGCAGGCCGCTTGCAGGGCAACGCAGATGCCCTGTCCCGCGTCCACTGCCTCACGTGTGTTCACCCCCTCAGGGTTGAACAAAGGGAGGTATGTGGTAGGTGCAAGGTGTCATATGTGATGGCAGGTACGTGTCACCGAGGTTGCTGGCCTCGGTGAGGTGAGAAGCCGGGTTTTTGTCTGCAGCAGCTAGTGCTGTTTGACTTTGTTAAATAGCATGGCTGCAAAGCCGATCCGGGCCGGCTCTTACTGGGAGCAGCTAAAGAGTAGGGTGGGTGGCTGCTCCCCACGGTCCAGTCCATGTTTTGGGCTGGATATAAAACGCAGCCAGCAGCTGTGTCTGGGGAGTGTGATTATCCTGGAGCTGCTAACAGGGCTGGGAGTTCTCTGTCCAGGAGGAAAGAGCTCAGCAAGGAGGTATTTTGTTCCTGGCTACCTGAAGCTGGATTCTCCTGCGGCTGGGCCGACAGCGTGGTGCGAACCTGCACCTACACCTCCCAGGTGACTGAACCTGTGTTGACCTGTTTTTGTTTTGCCACAGTATTTCCGTTGTGTGTGAACTGTCACCAAGAGACTGTTTTTCATTTTGTGTGCAAGTGTGAATAAAACACTGTTTGTTGCACAATCTGGACTCCTTGTTTTGCCTCTAAACTGCACCCGCACCGCTGTCTACCAGAGCGACTCCCCACAGTGGTTACAACAGTCTCACAAGAGGCAACCACCTAATGGTTAGAGTCTCTCACAGAGGGTTAGTCAGACACCGAGGGACTTTTACTAAGCACCTTACGCCACTACTGTGGCATACAAAAGTTGCCCATTATGAAGCACGTGGGCCTTGTGGGAGGGCTGAGGTCTAAACTATAGCTGAAGTCTGCACCAGCGCCCGACTTATAGGGGTTTTGCCACTTCAGCAAATGGCATTTATTATGTAGAGAAAATTTCCTTGGTTACAACCACCCTGCAGTCCAGGAGCTCAACTGCCATAGCGGCAGATCATGCGGCTGCTATGGGGCCCAGGGCAAGAGGCAGGTGAAAACTTGGTCAGGACTCTACCCTCTAAAGCAGGCATCCTCAAACTGCGGCCCTCCAGCTGTTGCAAAACTACAACTCCCAGCATGCCTGAACAGCCTACAGGTATCAGCCTACAGCAGAGCATTGTGGGAGTTGTAGTTTTCCGACAGCTGGAGGGCCACAGTTTGGGGATGCCTGCTCTAATGGTACAACTTTTAGCAAGTGAGGCAGTGGAAAAAATGTCTCAAGGGTCATTGAAAAGGGTTTAGGCAGAAACCCTTCTGTCCTGTGTGCAGGGCCTAGTTTGCTATGGGGTCCTCCTTACTTCTCTATGTACGCCACTGCTGCAATCCATCAGCAGTGGTCGTGCTTACACACTATAGAAAAAAGCACCAGCCTATGTCTTATTGTGTGCAAGCGCGACCACCGCTGCTGGATTGCAGGGTGGTCGTAACCATGGTAACGAGCAGTGTATAATGTAATGGAAAAATGAGTCCAGCCAGAAAAGGAGGCAACATGGAGAATCACAATCCATTAGTAAGTGCCTTGTATTAACTGCATCTACATGATAAATGCCACTTGCTGAAGTGACATGACCCCTTGGAGTCTGGTTTGCTTTGGGCACTTGGGAGCTGTTTTCCAGCAGAATAAAAGCTCTTTTTCTGCACATGGAATAAAGGCACAGTGCACACAGGTAGGTTTGGAATGTGTTTGCAATACTGTTAGTTATAGGTCAAAGTGAGGTGACAGACTGCCTTTAAATCTCTGCTCTTTTTGATCACGTCTGTGTTATTAGTGATTAATAGCACCTACCTGTGTTAGGCCTCCTGCACATGACCACCTACGTTTTGCGGTCCGCAAAGTACGGATGCAGTCCATGTGCATCTGGCCCCATTGTAGAAATGAGGACAAGAATAGGATGTTATATAATTTGCCACATGGATGCGGACAGCACACAAAGAGAATCCGTGTGCCGTCCACATTTTTTTGGGGCCCCGAATGGGTCCGCATTTGATCCATAACAAATGCAAACCTAAAAACGATTGTTGTACTGGAGCTGCTTTACAGGCCAGGGGCGGATTGGCCATAGACCCTACAGGGAAATTTCCCAGGTGGGCTGATGCCTAGGAGGCCATAATGATCATGGCGGGTTCATAATGATCTGATTCTCTTACGCGCCTGGACAGCAGCTGCAGGTGTCCTCCTGAATTCAACTGCATCAATGTCCTCAGGACAGTGATACAGTTGAGTACTGTGGACCAGATGGCAGTATATTGTGCTGCACTGTGGTATTTGGTTCAGCTGGGATGGTATATTGTGGGCCCTGCCTACTTCTGTTATCCTTGTCTAAATATCTTGGCCCTGTCAAATTATGGTGCCGCGTCTTATATCAATTTGGACCCACCTGCAACATGGGGCCACTTAAACCTTCTTTTCCAGGGCCACTTTTAGTTCCCAGTCCACCTCTGATTCAGGCCATGGCACTTACTCATCACGCCGTGCTACCCGGCAGTCTGAACAGGTGCTCTTAGGTTATGTTACCTCCTTCTTTGAAGCTCATTGCACTCTCTGCAATGTCTCTCACCAGTTTTGGTACTGACCTCTCCTAACAGGCTGGCTGGTCACTATGCTCCTGACCTGGCATTTCCACAAGGCTCTAGCTGCGTCAGGGAGTGGGAGCTAGGCGGTATTGGGCTATCCCTACGCTCGGGCTCTCTCTCTCCACTGTGACGCTGATCTGTTGCCTTGTCTAGGCCCTGAGGTGGTGAATCTTTTAGTAGATTTTACTCACCTCCACTATCTAGCTGAAGAACAGGGAGGAGCCTTGCAGGAGCAGTGTCTCTCAGCTTCCTCTCAGCAGCCTGTGTCCCCACACTGCTCCGTCTCCGTTCTCAGACTGGACATAGGATTTGTAGCTATCAGCTCAGGATTTTTGGATGTATTCAGACAACAAAATGATGGAATCTGTCCTGTGGATGGATCCGTTACTATGGAATAATTCCTAGATTCCAGGAGTGACCTCTAACGTTGTCATGAGCAGACAACGATTCTCATTTCGGATGCATGTTACTGCTTCCCGAGGAGCTGTCAGCAGCCGCGCAGCAGTCACATATCAGACTGCTGGACAATACTGTCATGGAAGAGAATGTATCCTCGGCATGTGTGGGTGGTTCTGGGAGGTCCACTGTGGATGTGGGGATAGCTATCCCGGTAGGAGAGCCAAGGTACGGTGGTCAAACCTGGGGGAGACTATAGTCAGGTCCTGGGTGGGATTAGAGAGGATCCTTGAGGAAAAATTTGGAGGAGAGGCACAAGTTATTGGGTTCCTTTTGGGGTAGCATACAGACACAGCTGTATCAGTGGACTTTGGGGCAATTTTGGCGATTTTGTCAAAAATCCTCACTGTGGTGGCAGTTCACATGAGGTATCAGGAGTTCCACAATAGAAGAGTATAAAACTCGAGGGTGGCCGAGTTTGTAAAAATCTTTCCTTGCCGTCCTCTTAAGTTTCTGCTGCTTCGTTGTTTGGACCTGAATTTGTTATTCTGAAGGAAGAATGCTGTCACATAGCAATTCTACCATGGGCACTGCGTAACGGCAATCTCCCCCACAATAGTGCTCATAAATTTCATCACTGACCCCTCAATGGGGCTTAAAGGCACGTAACGGCACATCACATGGCTTATAATGGATGCACGATATTTTCTTGTAATTCAGCAAGCACAGAAGCACCTCAATGGCCCATGATATTGGAGTAACCCATGGTTCCAATCAGTTTTTGGGGCCATTTTTCACCAAGCCTACTCTCTACGCCACTGAAACTTGCTCATCTAGTACTTCAACAAGTCATGTTATAGCCCATTGTACAGATCAATTATTCTATGGGGCCCCTTTCCCGGCATCATCCATTATTCCGCCACCCACATGCCAGACTCTCTTTCCGTCTCCCCTGTAATCACATGTCATGACACAAGCAGAAGATCGCAATGTTGCTCTTCGTGTCACCATCGGTCAAATTTCTATGGGTTACATGAGGTGGAAAGCAGGAACATAAGAAGTGGAGAGGGTGTTATCCAGATCAATAAGAACAATCATCTCCCGATGGGTGTAGTAGTGGGAGCATATAATTATGTCTTAGTGGAGCCCTAGGCAAGATGTTGCATCTATACAGCTCCTTAGATCTCCGCTTCTACTGACTCTTCTCCTGGCATAAATTATAAACATCACCTTTGATCATAATCACAAAAAAACCACAGTAAACCTGGGTTACACTAATAGGACCATCTGTGCACAAATGAGGGCTCTGCCAACACTACTAGGGGTACGTAAGCCGTATGTGCCGAATACTTGCCCTGGCTATTGATATAATGGTGATCCATGCCGCGGCGGGACAACTTTATATTCTAAAATACTAAAGATATTTATTAATAGATCAGTCAGTTGAAGCTTGCTGACAGTCTCCAGATAGTAACATTAGGCTTTTCTACATTACACACATACACATAGACTAAATGAAAACAGAAAAAAGTTAAAGGGGGTCTCCAAGACCAGGAACCCCTTTTCCTATGTCTAGGCAGGGTACAGGTATTAAAAAAAAAACTCACCTTTCCCCTGCGCTCCAGTTGCATCACCATTCCCATATGTCCTCTGCTCCCAGTACCCGATGGACCAGAACTGTGACTGCCATTTATACGCCTCACTGCTTCCGGACAGTTGGTGGCCTCGGCGGTAACATGTACAGGCACGGTAAGTGACCGCTGCCACCACTGACTGACCGGCCGTGATGACGTGTGCAGACGACACCTCACACTTCTGGTCCAGCAAGGAGCAAAAGTGAAGGAAAAGGGAGCTTGGTGTTAGAACCAGAGTGCGGTGACAGGCGAGTCTTCTATTTGTAAGCCCTGCACCCGGCCTGCACTCTCGGATAACACCTTTAATGTCTTCACTAACTTCAGGGATACAATAGGAAGACTAGATCAGGCAACAGCAACTTGGTGACGGTTTTAAGGTAGAGTAGCAATAGGAGCTTTTTCTGCAGATTAGAAGAAACTTAAAACTGAGTGAAATTAGAAATAGAAATATCACTACTAGGCCTCTTTCACACTAGCGTTCTGAGGATCCGGCAGGCACTTCCGTCCCGCCGGATCCGTCAGAACGCAAGTCGCCTGAAAGCATTAGAAGACGGATCAGGATCCTGATCAGTCTTCGAATTGCTTTCAGGTTACTATGGCAGCCAGGACGCTATTAAAGTCCTGGTTGCCATAGTAGTAGTGGGGAGCGGGGGCGCGGTATACTTACAGTCCGAGCGGCTCCCGGGGCGCTCCAGAATGACGTCAGAGTGCCCTATGCGCATGGATCACGTGATCCATGCGATCACGTGATCCATGCGTGTGGGGCACCCTGACGTCACTCTGGAGCGCCCGGGAGCCGCACGGATGGTAAGTATACTGCTCCCCCGCTCCCCACTACACTTTACCATGGCAACCAGGACTTAAGCGTCCTGGCTGCCATGGTAACTATTGAGAAAAAGCTAAACGTCGGATCCGGCAATGCGCCGAAACAACGTTTAGCTTAAGGCCGGATCCGGATTAATGCCTTTCAATAGGCATTAATTCCGGATCCGGCCTTGCGGCAAGTGTTCCGGATTTTTGGACGGAGCAAAAAGCGCAGCATGCTGCATTATTTGCTGCGTCCAAAAAACGTTCCGGTCCTGAACTGAAGACATCCTGATGCATCCTGAACGGATTTCTCTCCATTCAGAATGCATTGGGATAATCCTGATCAGGATTTTTCCAGCATAGAGCGCCGAGGACGGAACTCTATGCCGGAAAAGAAAAACGCCAGTGTGAAAGGACCCTAAACTATTGAACAATACATCACCAAGAAGGACTAGCAGTAAGGTTATGCAAATTGAAGGAGAAGCAAGTGTTTCTAAGATCTGCAGTGGATGACATTTTCAAGCACCTAGCTCCAATCTGTGGCATGTCGGAGGGGCATAAAAGCCATATTGAAGATTTAAGTTTTTAGCCCCATGAAACTTCAAATATCAGCTCAAGTCGTGTGGGATGATTGTGTGATGCCTCCAGTTTATCTACGTAACAAAGTGTCACAAAGTGAGATGGACAGAATCCTTGAACTGAGAGGCCTTGGTTTATCACTCCGGCAGATCGATAGGTGCCGAGATGTCAGCGATGATCAATGCTGCATGTCCTGGTGGTTGGGAGAACAGCGCTGGACTGGAAAGACAGCAAAAGGTGCAGAGAGGAGAACCTCTGCATGGACGGATCGTCTGATCAGAAGAATGCCGCGTAGTGATCTATTCTGTACTGCAAATTAAATTGGAAGTCGCATACTCCAGTGCACTAGTGTATCACCCCAGAGTGGTGTTACCACTTCTGCACCTTGCTACTGTCTTTATTGGTCTAACCTCATCTCATCTTATGCATTTATTCCAGGCCCTCCACACTGTGCATTTATAATGTTGTGTAACTGTTCATGTAATGTGCCTGGTTCACCAGCAGGTGGCAGCAAATATGGCAGCACTATAGTTCGAGAGAGTGGAACCATTACCATTCCATTCTAACCCCCCTCTGTAGGGGAGCGGTCCAGACCTACTTCCTGCAGGAAGGGTGGGGCAGAAGTTCTAGTCAGTCTAGTTTACCCCAGCTAGGGGACCGGTGTGCAGGGGCACGTCTCTGCTGGACATGGAGGCCAAAGCTTAAAGCCTCAGGAGCCAGGAGGAAAATTCCCAGACTACAGAGAAAAAGTGCAGAATACAGAAGAAACTGAGTTATACAGCCAGCCTGTCAGTACAGCAGAGTCAGAGAGAAACAGATATAGCAGAGTGGAGTTTGCCTGCCAGTTTCATGCTAAAGCCTGCTGGGACCAAGACAAAGCCTGTAGACCGCTTTGAAGAACGTTTATGCAAGGTAAAGCCGCCATTGAACTTCATCTCAAGGTCTGGACTCCAGTTATTCTTTCATCCCCCAATTATTGCCCCTATTTATTGCTTCGGAGCCAAAGCCTGGGGTCCAGCCGTATCCAGCTAGGAGCACCGGGACACACATTAAGAGACATTTTAGGCTGCACTATACCACTCGGCATTTCCTATACCTGGGACGCGCAGTATAAAGAGGGTCCTCGGGGTATACCGCCGGTTGCACTAGTCCACAGGGGAAGGTGTGCTGGCTGGAGCTGGAAAGGATGGGAGTAGTAGTGACGGCAATGAGATTGGTTGTATTCCTCACAGTGGCTAATCTCTCTCTCTCTCTAGCGCTCCCTGGGTCACATGTGCAATGATGGGAGTGTTCTTCCCTTGGGGCACACCCTCAACTTTGGGGTCTCCTGTCTGCTGTTGGTTGGAGTGTTCTTGATAGGTAGGTGAGTAACAGGGTGCACGAGAGTAGGTGCACATGGAGGGCCAGCAGATGAATTGTAGAGTCAATGGCCAGGCACATGCGGTTACAATAAATAAAGTCTCTCTTTACTTAATAGATGATGGGAGTTGCAGTGCATATAGCAGCATAGGCACCCAGTAGCCGTGTATAGGCAGTAGTAATGATGGTAGTTATTCTTCCCGAATCTTTCTGTAGTTACATTTTGCAATTTTCTGAGGATAACCCCAGGCTTTCAGTTCTGTTTTCATTAACACTTTCTGCAATGCCCAGTCTGCGGGGTGCAGATCTTAGATTCAGATGGCCAGTCCACATCAGTATGGTGGGTGCCGGAGGCAATTAACCCTTTCCATATGAAAGTAAAGTCTGTTTACAAATCACAGAAAAAACTATGTATAAACCATCCTGCGATATGGTATTAAATGCGCGGATGTATATGTTTACATTTACAAAATCACAGAAAATAATGCACTATAATAATAGATGCAAGCATAACATATGGACTAAGCCCTCACTCTAGATAAAATCTGAGACACTTGGTCAATACATTTTGATCAAAATACATCTAAGCCCACCTATCAGGCGACAAGCAGGTTTCAGTTCAGGCGGGTTCCTATGCTCTCCTCCCACCAGTTGCTCATGCACATGGAGGTTACAAGGGGCAGCACACCATATGTGCGGGGTCTGCGCTCCTGAAAAATGCGCCACAGCATGAATAGGTTAGCATAGGAACCCGCCTGAACTGAGAGCACCTTGTCGCCTGGTAGATGGGCTTAGATGTATTTTGATCAAAACATAGTGACCAAGTGTCTCAGATTTTATCAAGAGCGAGGGCTTAGTCCATATGTTATGCTTGCATCTATTATTATAGTGCATAATGTTCTGTGACAAAGTCTGTTTACTGCCTCTCGAAGCACTATACCGTATACCGTAAGTGGTTCTTAACCATCTGTTCTCTTTCTCTCGCGGGTAGTCTCTCAGTTCAGTTGCTTCTCTGACAGCTTTTCAGTCTCAGTAAAGACTCTTCTAACCAAGGAGCAGGGCCAGTCCATCACCCTGGAAACTTTACTAAGATTGCCAATTAACTATTTGATGTCTGTACACAACCATTTTAGGATTTACAGTGCACAAGAAAAAGAATACTTTTTAAGTTGGGTGACAAACGGAGTCTACACAAACCATCAGAAGGCATCTTCGTTTCTGGTACACTAACAGCTCGGCGTTACATTGATTTGGTCGTCAAACCAGTAGTACGGCCATTTCTTCAAAGAGTTCCAGGAGCCATTTTTCAACAGGACAGTGGCAGGCCATATGTTGCTCATGCTACTGTGAGCAGCTTTCGTGGCCCAAACGGGCTACCATGGCCGGCAGCATCTCCAGACTTGTCTTCCATCCAGCACATCTGGGACATCATTGGTCGGAAGTTGTAAATGGAGCTGCCAGCAGTGGATCTTGATGATTTGCGTGCCCAAGTGCATTCAGCGAGACAGAACATTCCTCAAACGACCATTAATAACCTCACTGATAGCTGCCAAGGCTACTTACTGAATACATCAAGATGTTTGAATACTTAGTTTCCATTTTTATATCATTTGCATATCAGTAACATTTCTATAAATCCTGTGATTTACAGAATTTCAGGACTTTTCCCTTCTTGATGTTGCAATTTCAATATTGAGGAGCGCCTAATCAGAATATGAATTCCATCGACAGCAACTTGCTGACAGTTTCCAGGTAGTAACTGAAGCTTTTTCTATATTACAAATAATAAAAATAAACTATAAATAAGGGAAAATAGAAAAAGTTGAATCTAAATTTATCACAAGGAGGATAATTTTTTACACCGTGATCTAACGCTAGTTTCACACTAGTGGATGCGGATCGCTCCTTATTCCCGCATTGCCAGAAGCTAGTAAGTCTCCGTCCGGCGCCATTAACTGTAATGTGGACCAGTAGAGATCCGTCTGGATCGCCAGCGTAGTGTGAAACTAGCCTAATCTGAAAGGCTGATAGGAACATTCACTGCCTGACAAACCAGGTTCAGATTTACGGTGTTAGGCTCCATTCACACGTCCTCAATTTTGTCCAATTGTGAATGGGGCTGGATGTGATACGGAGAGCACACTATGTGCTCTCCACTTCCGCATTTGCGGCTCCGCAAAAGATAGAGCATGTCCTATTCTTGTCCGCAGCCTGCGGACAAGAATAGGCATCTCTATGGGGAGTGCAGCCATGGTGTGTTGCGGATCCGCAACACACTACGGACGTGTGAATGGGGCCTTAGGGCCAGTAGTTACACTACAGGAACCATAAGCCCCACCCCCGGACTAGCCGCACCTTTTAAAGGGACAGATAAACTTTTTACGCTGATCTCGTTATCTGTGACGGACCCTTATTTCCTACATCTGTGTTCTCCAGAAGGTTCATATGTCTATAGGGAAGGATTCTGGTAATAGCACTGTACTCTTTATATTACATTTGTGAAGTTTCAATTAAGACGTCACTATTATTTTACGGCACATAATTTATTGTCCTACAGATATATAATTTATGAGGTGTTGATACAGAGTAATGGGTGCTTCAGTTCCTCGCTGCCCCAGTGCTGACCGCCGACTTATTAATATTCTTTATTTTCGTACCAGTGATGTCTAAGTCCTATCCATGTATCAGCCGAGGCAGAATGTCCATTACGCAGCCATTCACGTATCACGCTGAAGAATGCAGAAGTCACGGTTCGGATGTGGCGTTCCTCTGATTTGAACAAATCATGTGGCTGTCCGGACACTGGACATTGTCTGGGTAGAGATGTCCTAAACCTCCGCACACGAGCGCCGACACACAACCCTGGAATGCGACCGTCTGGCAGATTTCTGCAAAATCCAGAACATGATGGAGTTAACCCCTATAGTACATAAAGGGCTGGTCCACCTTCACAACTGTCTATCAATCTGTGTATACAGCTCCCATGCATCTTCATAGCTACAGACTAGAAGTAATCTCTGGGTGGTCCGACCCTGTCCCATCGGTGCAGCGCTTCTTATCCATCTATTAGGGGCAGAGGGTATGACTGCAGGGTCCGACTACAAAAGGTTTGCTTGGAGTCTGTAACCATGGAGATGCATAAGTCTGCCTAGAAGATGTAGGCACGATACGATGGGAGATTTTGTAAATTTGCTTCATCTTTTATTTTAGATCAAAAGAACGTCGATACACTGAAACAAGGCAGATATCTGTATGAACAAAACCAGGTCAGGACAAGTTTCCACTCACTGAAAGAAAGCAGGGATCCTGGAAATGATGATGAGTTGAAAAACAGAATAAATTAGAAAGTTACAAAACTTAAAACTAAAAAGCCCCTTTATAATTCCAGCAAGTTATCAGCTGGATAAAATGTCTCCTGTCCTGGTGCGCGATGGGAATAAAATTCCAAATAATATTTTTAATAAATTTTGAATTTTTTTTTATGTTTTAGAAGAAACACTCCAGACAGAATGGATTTACGGTGTTATTCTCCATAGCGGATTCCAGGGCGGGGCATGACACAAACATTCAAGGAACATCCGGTGTCGTGCTCTGCCCATGAGTGTGCAGGTTACTCCCATCTGATCCGTTTGCAGGACTTACCTTCCCGTGAGTCTTTTCCTGAGAAGACCAGACATGTGTTCTCGTCTCCAGTACACTCCACCGTGCCGTTGGCCGTGCAGTTCTCCGCGCCCTCTGCGTAGCACGTGGGACACTTCAGGCCGTTCTTTGTCTTATTCCAGGGAGTGACTGGGAACATAAGGGATAAAATGATTCCAAACTGGTCGGAATATGAAATATAGTAGGAGGTGCGGAGCTAGAAGTTACACCCGAGCTGTGGAACCTAAGGAGGCTCAAAAGAACCTGTGCCCCAAAAGAAGGCACCAAATGGCACATGGTGGTGGTGGGGCGGGGGGTGTTATGGATTTTGCATTGGGGCCTAAGAACTTCAAGCTACATGTCTGTATAGAAACCCATGTGTGGCCCACAATGCACCTTTTTCAGTTAAATGTAGCATCCTATGAGGGCGTTACTAAGGGGATATGATGCCCCTTCCGAGTGCACCATACTGCCAAACCAGACGCAGGGCCTGCCCAGTAAAATCAATGGCTACCATTCTATTCATCTCAGAAAAAAAATGGCTTCTAGTGAATATTTTACAAATGAGATCTCAAGTGCACCAAGGGCATGCCCTCAGTGCACCTTAGCTGTTCCACTCATTTTGCTAGCCACCTCCCCTTCAACATTATTCACAGGGCTGATCTGATTCTGTCCGCCGCTGCGCCGTAACGTCATATTTTTGGCTGCAGTTATGTATATTGCACGAGATCGCAGCTGCCAGTCACATGAGACTGCTGAGGCCAGTGATTGCCCAATCACGTCCAGAATAAGGCGAAAGCCGGGCGGTGAGGATTTGAGCAGAGGCGCTTGATCGGAGAGGATTTGGAACGTGTGCGGCTGTATGACCTTGTGGGGTATGTGGCATCTG
This sequence comes from Bufotes viridis, assembly GCA_033119425.1. Taxonomy (NCBI): domain Eukaryota; kingdom Metazoa; phylum Chordata; class Amphibia; order Anura; family Bufonidae; genus Bufotes; species Bufotes viridis. Next base: position 595,982,055 of record CM065590.1, on the reverse strand, counting down.
TACGTCCTGCAGTAAATTCCCTCCGTCTCATGATGTGACTGCACAGCAGTGCGTTCGGGTGACCACCTCTCCATTCAAACTAGTGTTGAGTGCGAATATTTATATCGCGAACTTTAATCGCGAATATCGCCACTTAGAGAATTCCCGAGTATTTAGAATATAGTGCTATATATTCATATTCGCGAATAGTGTTGAACATAAATATTCTAATTGCGTGTTTATAGCGAATATCGGCACTTAGCAACATCCCTAGCAACCGAAAGGTAAGTTGCCTACCCTTTAGTGTTGATCGCGAATATTCTAATCACGAATTAGAATTGACGATTTTCGCAATCAAGTAAATAATGACTGGAGATCGCGAATTCTCGGATTTACGAATTTATGGCGAATATTCGTCCCAAATTAGCGAAATATCACGAATTTGAATATTGCCTATATCGCTTATCACTAATTCAAACTACTACGTCAAAGGGCCTTGACGCACATTCTGGTGATCGGTGGGTGTCCCTTACCTATCCTGGTGTTAACTGGGGATGATTTCTGGAAAATTATAAGCCTTATAACGCACCGATCAGTTATTGGGTAAATGAGGGACATCCTATATACTCCCTCAGGTAGTGGCGTATCCAACGTGGAGTCAGACCATGTGACTGCTATGAGACCCGTATTTAGGACTAGGACCAGGGCTGAACTCCTCCTTTTGTTCCCGACATAAAACAACAGCTATATTCCAGAAACCACCACTAGGGGGATTGTTTCAGCTTCGCTTGAGTTCAGTGGTAACTGCGGTGGTCATCAACCTTTGGCACTTCAACTGTTGTGCAACTACAGCTCCCAGCATGCACACTTGCTCTGTTGTTTTTAAACTTTCCATGTAAGTGAATGTAGCATGCTGGAGGTATTAGTTTCATAACAGCTGGAGGTCGCTGATCCCTGGTAACTGCACTGAGCTCCCCCTAGTGGTGGCTGCAGGAAGGACGTTTATATGTCCTGAAGGGAAGCAGAAGGAGCTGTATGGGGGTGATTTCTCTGTATCTTTATGCCACTTGTCTGGTCTACAGACATTGGGAAGTATAGTGTGTACGCCCTTACCCTCAGAAGTTTTAGCGCTGAATGCTAAGGCTCCTAAGCATTATTATGAGGAAGATTCACCATTCATGAACCCTTTGGGACCTATGATGGCAGCTTACCTTCAAGAGTCTGTTCGTTGCAGTTGGTCATTGTCGCAGCAATTCACCATGTACCTAGCCTTGTACTGATCACTGTTCACACTGTATGTGATATTGCAGATGTTGGCGTTCAGATTACATGTCTTTTCCACAGAGTAGGAGGTGCTGATTTCATCTTCTATGGAGACACAGATATCATTATCATCACTATTATTTCTGTTGTAACCAAGCAGGAGGACTCTATGATCCATGGTGCTTCTGTTCAGTTCACACATATTGAGAGTTACCACCCAGTCTAAATAATCCAGGGGGGCACAGGTGTGGAGCTGTATGGGTGCAGGGACATGTTATACCTGGCCCATGAGGCCTTAAAGGGGGGTGGGGTCTAGAGGACCTGCTCCCACATACGAAGACTTCAGTATTATAAGTGGTATATGGTTGAAGACTCAAGGCTCCAGAGAAGATAAATATGCTGTGTCTTATGTCTGGTACAGTTCCTCAGGGGTGGAGCATCACATTGATTTACAGAACCTCAAAGAGAAATCTCCTGTGCCATGCTCCTCCCCCTAAGACCCTTCCTTAGATGAAACACAGTAGATCATTAGAATTTGTTGTAGAAGCAATCATAAAATCACTGTATGGGTTACATGGTATAATACGTTCCCAGTCATAGTGTATTATAGTGTATTAGGGTTGTGCGTGAAGTGAAACACAGATAAGAAGTCTCAGTGTTATATACAGTACTTACTAGAGATTGTCTCAATCACCACTGTCATGCAGGTCCCACAAGTCACCAGGTTCCCCACACAGTCGGCAGTAGTGCTATTACGGCATTCAGTGCACACCACGCAGTTACCTGGAGAGAAAGGTGAAGGAACATAGAAGGTTTCCATAAGAAGCGGTTATTTATCTAAGCCGGCCATATGTATTAATAGCTTGTTAGACCATCAGTTGTCTCATCCTACTCCTCCATACGTGAGCATGCTCAGCTCATTAGGGTATCCCGACCGGAGAACATGAGAACAAAGAATTGAGCATTTTAAATCTGACTTCTCAATCATTGTCTCCCTTGACATCTGTTAGTGAAGAGCCAGGAGGCCTCCATTCACATTAAATAGTCGGCTGTTCCTGATGAAATCAGTGGAGTTGACTAATACACATCTACTGTGTGTTTCCTTCTTCAGTCTAGGACATTTTAGAATTATTCCTCCAAGATGTATATAGTGCTTTGAAACATCAGGAAGCGACCTTGGAGGAGAACCATAAGCTGTGACCTTCCATGGTGCACCAAATAAATGGACCAATGTGCCCTGTAGAATGCACAAAGCTCTATGATGGAGTTTGGACAGGTCTCTCAAACTGTAGGGGGAGCGCTGAAAGTGATCTGGGCCACTGGCAGGATGGCTGTGGGCCCTTTTAGTCATCATAGGTATAATATTACCAAGAGGCTGTAGCCCCATTCCGGCCATGGACTTTACCCCAGAGCCCCAGTAGACGCTTCATCCCTGGGTGCAACTGTCAAGTCTGACATCTGAATTTATTTCAAGACTTATATAAGTAAAAAATTGTGCATCCCCTATTTTATGTCTGGATAATGGTCAGAAAAAGTCAACTGAATTGCAGCTAAACGTTGAGTTAGTATCAACTTGGTCCATAAAATTCAGGTGGAGTTTTGTCATTGAGACTTTGGTTGAACTAGGTGGACAACCTGAGGTTTTATACAATGTAATAAATAATAGTTTAGATCCCCTGTATCAGTACTGTCCTTCAGACAAACCAAGACGACAAGGAGAAGACCTAGGGAGCAATACAGGTTTATAGAAAAATGCCTTTTCTGGTCCTGGTTTACGCTGACTCACTTGACTTACTTTTTGGACTGTTGCTTGTTGTTGCCCTTCTAACAAATTCTCTGTATAAGAAAACAGAGATGTATCTTTCTGCTCCAATCCTCCTACCATGTTTGCTAATTTTGTGGTGCCTGCTGAGAAGACTCCTGCCCAGCTTCACACCATCCATGAATAAGGTGAATTAGATCTACCTAAAAAAAAAGTCTGCCCCAACCCAACTTCTACTTGACTCTCTGCTTCTTCATTTCTGTGCATGCTAAAGGATCAAGACAAGATCTCACCTGCTTTAATGGTAGCGGAGACGATGAAGATGATGGCCAAGAATGTTCTCATGGTGACTCCTTGATGTTGCATGCCTTTGTATAAGGATATTCCTGCTTCGTAGAATCCTCACTGTATATATAGTGAGAGCCCAGGGGTGGGAGAACAATACTCATTGGACAGAACCTTCTGTCTTCTCTTTTAAATACCACATGCAGAACACATGGAAAGTGGGTGCCTCCAAAATATTCCATAATGAACCCCTTCTCCAGGTATAATTACTGTCATTGTCCTTTCTATTGGCAGATATAGAAGGAATGGAGAGAACACAGTGATGTCATAGCAGCTTGTATCTAATAATTATTTTGTACCATATGATTTGAGCCGATATAGTGTCTCTGGGAACATTGCAAAATATCAGTAGTGATCAGTAGTGATCAACTTAAATATTAGATCCCTTCTTGGAAGGACTACCTGCTACTCTGGACATTTTTCATACTTTCTGTGTTATAAATTATTAAAAAAGAGCTGTAAGTAAAAGTAAAATCCTTACTTAGGATAGGTATAAAAATTAGATAGAGGTTCTGACAGATGGGACACCCACCCCCAGTAAGCTGTCTGAATGGGCTGCTTCGCCTTCGAACAGGCACTGGAACAGCACAACTCCGTACACTGGGTAGTGGTCATAAATGGTACGGCAGCAACATTTGCTGAAATGTCTACAGTGGGCACACAAGCAGCAGAAATTGACCATAGACCATTGAAAAGAGATGGTCTGGTCTGATGAATACCGTTTTACATCATGTGGACGGCCGTGTGTGCTTCACTTACCTGGGGAAGAGATGGCATCAGGTGCACTATAGGCAGAAGACAAGCTGACGGAGACACTGTGATGCTCTGGGCAATGTTCTGACACCGTATGGATGTGACATGTACCTCTTACCTAACCACGGTACAGACAAGTGTAACACCCCAGAATGGTGTTACCACTTCTGCACCCTGCTACTGTCTTTATTGGTCTAACCTCATGTCATCTTATGCATTTATTCCAGGTCCTATACACTGTGCATTTCTAATGTTATATAACTGTTCATGTAATGTGCCTGGTTCACCAGCAGGTGGCAGCAAATATGGCAGAGATACAGTTTCTATTCCATTCTAACCCCCCCCCCCCCTTCCTGGAGAGAGGTGGGTGAGTCCTTCCTGCAGGGTGGGGCAGATACTCTAGTCAGTCTAGCTTACCCCCTGCTAAGGGAAGGGTATGCAGGGGCACATCTCTGCTGGACGTGTCCCACACCAGCCAGAGCACCCTAAGCTCTGCTGGCCATGGAGGCCAAAGCCTCAGGAGCCAGGAGGAAAGTTCCCTGGCATAACTTAGAGTCAGACTACTGAGAGAAAGCGCAGCTTACAGAGGAAGCCAAGTTACCTATTCAGCTTATCAGTACAGCAGTGAGAGAGAAAGCAAGCAGAGTTATTGAAGAAGCCTGCCAGTTTAATGCTAAAGTCTGCTGGAACCAAGACAAAGCCTGAAACTGTTTGGAGAAACATTTATTCATATAAAGCTGCTGTTCAACTACATACAAGGTCTGTACTCAAGTTATTCTATTATCCCTCAATTTTTCCCCCTATTTATTGCCTCGGACCCAAAACCTGGGGTCCAGCGGTATCCAGGTAGGAGCACTGTGACACACATAAAGAGACATTTTAGACCGCACTATACCACTCGACATTCCTACACCTGGGTCGCGTTATATAGAGGGCCCTAGGGGAGGCGCCCGTTGCACAACTACCCCCTTCATGGCAGTGGCATCCCCTAATCGCAGTGACCTCTCTCATCAGGATAATGGTTGTCGTCTTGTCTGAAGAGGTGTATTTTCAGGTTTCTTTTGAAGGATTCCACTGTAGGTGAGAGTCTGATATGTTGGGGTAGTTAGTTCCAGAGTGTGGGGGATGCACAGGAGAAATCTTGGAGGCGATTGTGGGAAGAGGTGATAGGAGAGAAGAAAAGAAGGTCTTGTGAGAATCGGAGATTGCATATTGGGATGTATCGAGAAAGTAGCTGTATGGAGATGTATGGAGGGGACAGGTTGTGGACGGCTTTATAAGTATTTGTTAGAATTTTGAACTGAATTCGCTGGGCAATGGGGAGCCAGTGAAGGGATGGGCAAAGGGGAGAGACAAATGAGTAACAGGGGGAAAGGTGGATTAGTAAGGTAGCAGAGTTGAGGATAGATTGGAGGGGTGGGAGGGTGCTAGATGGAAGGCCACTGAGGAGGATGTTGCAGTGGTCTAGGCTGGAGATGAGGCTGATGAGGGCATGCACAAGCATTTTTGCTGATTCATGGTAGAGAATACGTGAGATATTTTTTAGTTGGAGGCGGCAGGTGGTGGAAAGGACTCGGATGTGTGATCTGAAGGAGTGGGCAGAATCCAAGGTCACTCCGAGGCAGCGGACTTGGTTGACCGGGGAGAGTGTGCAGCTATTTATCGTGATAGATAGGTCTGTTGGGGGGGTTGAGCAAGATGGGGGAAAGATTATAAACTCTGTTTTATCCATGTTAAGTTTAGGAACAAAGAGGAGAGGAAGGAGGAGGAGTTGTCTAATTGATGATAAGACATGCTGCTCGTTATAAATTAGGTGCATCTTTGGCAATACTATTTTAGTCTCTGGCTGGCACAGTTTTCCCACTAACATCTGTTCCTTTTTGTTGGCATAAAATCCATAAATGTTAATAAATTTGCCCCTCTCTGACTTCTTCCTGCCTAACTGCTGAACTTCTGCGTACATGTACAGTGGAGGTCCACAATTTTAGGATGGCATCCACTCAGAAGCACAGTGGGTGCCATAGCCGCTGATCACAGACATTTAACCCCACAGATGGTGTGGTCAATTGTGACCATAGCATCCAAGAGACCTTTCATCAGGAGCACAACACTCCTGTAGCCCAAAAGGCTCTCCTGTGCTAATATCGGGGGAGTCATTTATTCACTTTGGTAGCCTCAAGCTTATTAGAGGCAACCATGCCTACCATAGAGATGTTCCTTTGGAGCCCTTCATGTGACAGGTGTCATGTTCCGGCAGACCTCCAGAACGTCTTGCAAACATGACGAGACAGATAACAGACCAGGAAAACCAACTGAATACTTTAATACACATGTAATAAATGAACATGACAGTAACCACTGGACTAGCCGGCTAGGGTTATATTGGCAGATACTACCACTGGACCAAGTGCACTGGTTTGACTTAAGGCCAAACCCAGAGGGTGGAACTAAGTGAGCCCTGTTCTTCACAGAGCCCCTGGTGGGGATGAAGTTGGCCGAAGGCTCACCAGGCCGCACCTACAACATTGTCCCGGTGCACTTGGCCACTCACCTGCAGAGGCAGTTGTTATTTTTAGTACCAGTGGTCCAGACAAACATGAGACTAGACTGGAACCCAAGAACATGAACCCAACCAAAATACAAGACACTGTACAGATGACAAAATGGAAACCAGACAAGACACAGAACTGGCAGATAACTAAACCCTATGTAGACACTGCTATACATAAGGTCCTAGCCAGAGCTGCACACATGGACTAAGAGGTCCTCCCTCCGGAAAACCAACATGACCAGGCTACAAGACTAGCCAGGCAAGGAACATGCTACACCCCCTCACAAGGCCAAACATAAACAGGACAGGAACAGAAGCAGTTAAGCACTGCCAGGCTAACATGGACAAGACATGATCAGAAGCAGTTTAGCACTGCCAGGCTAACATGGACAAGACAGGATCAGAAGGAGTTAAGCACTGTCAGGCTATCAAGGACCTGGACACAGAAGACCAGGCTAGACATGGACAAGGCTACAGAGGCAAAACATAATACAGACTAGGCAACCCTCAGACAAGGACAGATACCAACAGAACATGACAAGACACAGTCAAACAAAGCAGACAGATATGAATGCGATGGAAACAACAATTCTTTACTAGGCAACACCACACAGAAGGGGCAGAAGGCAAATGCCCAGGGTCAGCAGCAAAAGTGCTGCACCTAGCAAGGCTCAAGATGGAAATACCCCAAGACCCACAGCTCACAGATAGAAATTGCTGCATAAGGAGGGCACCTGATAAATCACACCCAGGCAAAGACCAGGGAATTTTAACCCCACCAGAGCCAGGAGTAACCAGAAGCACAGAACAAGTATACAAGTGTCAGTTCCCACCAGTCACATAATGTTGCAGCCAGCACGCCCCAAACAATAACCAGCATACACGGGATAACCCATAGCCAGTGCGAGGATACAGGCAGCCAGCCTACACAGTGTGAGAGATAGGTTTTAAATATAATGAGAACATTCTGTAGTATACATTTTTGTCCACAAGATTGCCGCTATCCAGATGTGTGAGCCATGAGTGGCTAAGGTCACTGTGGAGGGGGAGTTAGGTTGCAGTTTTAAAAGCTACCTATGATCTCAGAGTTAAAGTTGATGAAACCACTCCTATCAAGTTAAGGAGTCAACAGTCCTTTCTAAGGAACACCCCTTTTGTGATGTCATTTCTGCGATTTAAGTGAATGTAACTTGAATAAAGCTCGCTTGCTTGGGGGAGGAGAAGATGCTGGTCTCGTTATGAAAGCAGTATGATAGGTACATACTTATACTTCTGATTGATTTGGCACCAAACAAAGAAGATTAGAATCGTATGAATTGCGATAAAAAATTTGGCGCCCAACGTGGGGCCGACAGCCTGCTTACCTTCCGATTCAAACGCCATGAGAGGACTTGCGCAAAACCATCAGACAAAGTCACACTCTAGCAAAAGGTAAGAAGCTTTATTTCTTACACACCTTCTCTGATCCTTTTGCCCAAGTAGATTCTCAAGAGTTGAATTGGTGTTATCGCGATAGAAGGGTTCAAATTATCTCTGATCTATACTTTAGAACGAAAGAACCCATTTGAATATTCCTTCTCTGTGTGGTAGGACATGCTGAAACTAAATGGGAATTGACAGACAGCTGAGCTGAATATCCATGACTTAGAATTGGACCTAAGCCAAGCTCTGACGAGAGTCTTGGGGATTTATACCGAATATGGGCATGAGTAGGATTAATGCCGATTATGGGCATGGGTAGAATAACCCCGATTATGGGCAGATATTAAGTATCCCTACAGAGGTGAATAGCACCAGGGGTCTTTAACAAAGGAATTGTGGGTTCGGTGGTGATTAGATACTGTTTGAGCTGTGTGTAACCACAATTGTGGGTTCGGTAGTAATCAGATACCGTTTGATCTGTGTGTAACCACATAAACGGGGCAATTCTAATGTTACAGGAAACAATGAGGAGATGTTAACAGCGGCTCAGCTAATGCAAGAAAGAGAGTAAAATGTTTCAGTTAAAAGGTTGAAAGCATTTTGTGATACTGTGTAGCAGAGATATCTGGTATTATCCGGAAATACTTAGTATTGTTTAAGAGTTCCCCCTAGAGGCTGCATATCAAAACTGTATAAGAAGGAAAGTGCATTAGTGAGATGCCGGAACTGGTAGCTTAGATGAAAATTTGTGGATAAGTGTATTCAAGGATAATAATAGGCTGGTGCAAGTTGAGGTATCGTGAAAATTGTCTATGAAAGTAATTGATAGAAAGTTGAAGTAAGTTGAAGAAATGAGCAGCATTTCTATTGATGGAGTGTTTAGAATCCTATAGAGAACAAAGAAGTCTGCCATATGGCATCCCTTCGCCCACTACATCTGCTGTAAACCTCCACTAGTTGTACTGTGCCTTATAGTTCCACAGCAACTTTTCCTGTTTTACTCTTCTCTGGAATACGCTCCTAAAGAGGGAACCCCTCCCATCGTGTATTCTGCTCCTTTCATTCAGAATCAAATGCTGGATCCCTATTATCTATATAATCCTTAGGATCTGCTTCCATTGCCTCATAACAAACATGTTCCATGATCCCTCATGGCTAAGGGTGGTATCACATGTGTAGGAGTAGATAGTAATACAGTTCCTACTCCTCTTACCAACTGTTCACCACCTTAAAGGTGCATAAATTTAGATCTAACTACTCTGCTGCCTCTGGAAGAGGGAGGGAGTAGTACCTTTAAAAATAAATAAGAATAGTAGTAGTGCCTTAACACCTAAAAATAAAAAATTCAAATTCACATTACTGTCTCCAATTAATAACCAAATTTTTGAGTTTCTGGTAGATAATTTCAGGTTCTTGGAAGATGGATCATCTCAGACAGAATATGCTGTTCCTACTTAATCTGATGTCAAGAAAGAACCACTCCCTCCAGCCATGTTAGTGCAGGAGGCAGAGCTGAGACACTCGCTGAGGTTTGTAAGATGGCTGACGGTAAGACTGCTAACATCAATATTAATGCTAGATATGCTTATCACTCATTATTATGGTCTAATCTGGTGAAGCAGAGATTTTGTTTGATCCATGGGTAAGCCCATTAATAATGAATGCTAAGTGTATGAAAGATGTTTGATGCCCTGATGCTGCCTGAGAAGTTATGGCTAAACTATTACCTGCAGTCTACACTAAGTGGAAGTCTGTGCGATACAGGATGGCTTAGGGCCAGTAGACTTCCAAAAGTATGTATTTTTTAGATACAGGCTACAGAGGCTGAAAGGAAACATCAAAGGAAAAAGGTAGAGGTGATGATTGAGAATGGACTTTAGAGGGTTGGTAAGAAACTCTTCCTTCAGAGGGCACTCTACCTAAAGAGGATGGAATTAGAACATGGGCAAATCAAGAGAGAGAAGGTGTGATTGGGTTCTATGGTGGATGGCTCGTGGGTTCAACAATGCTGCCAATAGGTTAGTTGAAGGTGAATGCTATAATAATGAGCGGAGAACTATGAGAGTTCCAGGAAGGCATATGCCAAGGTCATCTTACCCATTTCAGAGACTGCGGATTGACTGCATTCAGAACAAAGGTGGAACAGTGTGAGTATGTCTGTGTCTGTATTGATCTCTTTCCAGGATATTCGGAGATTTGGCCTGTAGCAAAGGCTAAAGCTAAAAGATACTGACAGAGGTGAGAGTACCTACCCCTCGGGCTTTTCTCCATCCAGTACACACCTAACCGGAAGATAGGCCTATGTCCTTATGAAGTTCTCTTTAGGAATGCCCCTAGATTGAGTCTCTATTTTCCCCAACAGCTCCAGATGCAGCATAGTAGTTTTCCAAATGATGTTGTCTGTTGCACAAATTGATTGTCTAATGTGTGTTTCCAAGTTTTAGTTGTCTTGTAGAATCCAGACTGTATAGAGGCAATTCATCCTTTAAAAATCAGGAGATTGGTTAGTGGTGAAACGAGAGACATGCGGAAGTCCTAGAGCTATGGTTTAAAGATCTACATCAAGTTCTGATGACCACCGCCACTGCTGTCGAATTGGAAGGAGAACCTGATTGGATCTACGTGTCATGTTGCAAACAAGTGCCAGGACTATAGGAGCCATAATGTTTTTGCATGTCGTATTGTTTGGTTCATATTGAACAAGGGGAAAATCACAGTCAAATAAAATTCCAACAGTGTTATATTATCAAGATGAGTCAGGAACAACTAACTTGACTTTTGCAGTATAGTGGACTGTAAGACAGATGACAGATAGGACACTTGGTTTTGGTCTGATAAGTACATCTGTGTGACTGGAACTGACCCGGTCTATGGTAATTGTGTTTAGATATGACCATACCAACTGTGGAGATCGGAGATTAACAGAATGGAGCACTAGTCTGAAGTGTTGGGAATATAAACCAATGGAAACTAAACCAGTGGAAACTACCTCTAGAGTCAGTAAAGGTAAAGGTTTGTCGGAAAGGATGACTGTCCTGAAGGGAACACCACCAAACAGTTGTAAACATAATGAGTGTAATCCTCTGTTCCTGCCCACTAGAAATCCTATCCAACAGGATTTGGGGATATATGTTTTAGGAGAATGTGTAAGTGACAAAGATCCCCTAGGCAAATTTAGAATGTTGGTAAGGGAAAACCTCAAAGTTCAGTTGCATCTGAGGCTTCTACATCCTTACCTATAATTGGCATTAAATATTTGGCCAATTTAAAAATATGAAGACAAACTGGCCTTAGAGACAGGATTTTATATAGGAAAGCCCTTTGGTGTTTTCCCTCCAGGATATTGTTCTTACATAATTCAGCTGAATGGGACAAGTAGTGACTCTGACAGTTCCTGACAGTTGGTTTATCAACAAAAATTATCAAAACGCAGATATCTGGTGATTGTGTGGAGACTTGAAACTCCGAGCCAGGATGCAGGTGGAATGAAGTGGTCAATGTACCATGATCAAGTACTGATGCCATTTGTTCTATTCTCACCTCCTGAGTGAGATCAAGTCAGTAAGCAACACAATGTCCGGTCATGACTAAGGCGGTCACTCCCTATATCCTTTGACTCATATGTATGCGTGGATGCCATAGGAGTCTGTAGAAGAGTTTCTGACGAATTTAAAGCTACAAGTCAGATAGCTGCAGGATTTGAGTCATTAATTCCCACAATTAATAGTAATAATAATAAAAAATATGTAGATTGGATTAACGTCTCTCTATTGTCATCAACGGAGATCGTTGGAAGTTCCTGCTGCATCTACATTCTGGGCAAACTTCCCCTGATGGAAGGATCACCAAGGATCTGAAGAAACTGATGGACTTTATTAAATGAACTGACGGGAAAAATTAGGAAATTAATCACATCGTGATCAGAATAATGTTTTGGGAACTTGTTCAGTGACAACAGTGTTTTTAGAATTTGGCTCTAACAGGGTGCTGTATAGTTTTCCGTTAGGAAAATTGTTTTAGAAATGGTTAATTCATCTATGCCCATACTATGTATATGTGCTGTTCCCCTGTGAAAGACAAAGATTATTCCATCCTGAAGTAAATAAAAAAAACTTGTTGATGGTTGCGGGGTAAATAGGACAAGGTGAAGGCAAACCCGAAAGGGAGTTGAGAAGACCCGGTGAAGCAATAAGGAAAGTCCAGCTCTTTGCTGTTTAGGGCATTGGGAGAGTACCTCACTTTGCCTGTTCACCTTTGGTCTATTTCCCGCAAAAGAAGGGATTTGTGAGAGATAGGTTTTTAAATATAATGGGAACATTCTGTAGTACACATTTTTGTCCACAAGATGGCCGCTATCCAGATGTGTGAGCCATGTGTGTGTAAGGTCACTGTGGAGGGGGGGGGGGGGGAGTTAGGTTGCAGTTTTCAAAGCTATCTATGATGTTGAATTTGCTAAAACCACTCCTATCAAGTGAAGGAGCCAATAGTCTTTTCTTAAGGAACACCCCTTTTGTGACGTCATATCTGCTATTTAAGTGAATGTAACTTGAATAAAGCTCTCTTGCTTGGTGGAGGAGAAGATGCTTCCATGAAAACAACGTGTGTGTCTGGTCTCTTTATGTTTAAACTGTTTTTATTTAAATGTTTGTATATGTAACATGCTTACACAGTATCTGTTTATATATATAAATTGCATATATAACAATAACATGGACATTATTTCCTCAAGAATACTTATATAGTGCAATAAATTCTGTATTGTGTGGGGTGTGGCCTCTATTTCTTTCTTCACTATTCAGATACTGAGACTCAAATGAACATGAACTACTAAGTTGTCAAGGTAAGGGTGAATATTTAACGAGTTGAGAAGAAGAAAAAGGATAGAAAGATGAAAAAATGGAGTGAGAGGATAAAAGAGGAGGGTGGGGAAGGTGATTGGGGGAAAAAAAAGGGGGGGGGGAGGGGATGAAGGAAATAAATGGCAGTAAGATTAGCTACTCATGCTGTGAACACTGATAAGAGATCTGAGGAGTCCTGAAAGTCAATCCATTGTGACCTTATCTTGTGATATTTGGTTGATTGGCCAGAAACCTCTGTGGAGATCTCCTCCATTCTAGCGATATGTAACATTTCTTGGTACCATTCTCGGATATTAGGCACATGTGTAGTGCGCCAATGCCTGGGTATCACAGATCTGGCTGCAGAAATACAGAATCTTAGAATGTTTTTTTTCTGAGATGCAATGGAGCCAGGTAGGATGGAGAGGAGTGCTATCTGAGGGGTGTTTTCAATTGATTTCTTTGTTATCTGCTCGTATATTTCGAAGACTTTGTCCCAAAATGGTTGAACCATGCTACATTTCCACCAGACATGAAGCATAGTTCGCTTTACTATTCTGCACCGCCAACAGGACTCCGGAACAGAGGGAAATATCCTGTGCAGTCTAACTGGGTACCTGTACCATCGTGCCATAATCTTATAATTTTTTTCCTGAGCTGAGCAGGCCATTGATAATTTATGGGAAAATATAAACGTTTTTGTTGGTCCTCTTTTGTTATAGAGGTTCCTAATTCCTGTTCCCAGCCCAGGATAAAACTCGGTTTGCCTTGGTAAGAGTCCTCTATCAAATTCTGATAAAGCGATGAAATCAGGTGAGTTGGCGGAGATAACAGTAAGAATAGTTTTTCGGTTTCGGATGTCCCGAAAAAAAAAAATCTCCTTTTGATTTAGCTTGTTCATATTCCAACCAGGATAAATGGATATTTGGATGTTTCGCGGACAGGTCAGAAAAGGACCGCAACGGAGCCCCTAATAGAAGGTGATAGAGGCGTGGGTCTGCTAAAGCCTGTAACCCCAGAAAAGAGTCTCTGTTAATACCAGCTTGAAATGCTGGATTGTGAAAAATTGGTGCAAGGGGGCTAGATTTCCTAGAGCATATACCTTTCCGGATGAAAGAGTCCCACAATTGTAGGGTTTGTTGTGTCATTTTGTTATGTTTTTTGAGTTGGGGGCGAACATCTGTGTCAATCCATGGAGCAAGTTTGAGTGGAAATGGGTAAAGATACTGTTCTATTTGAACCCACTGTTTGGAGTGACTATGATATTGCCAGTCCAGGAGCCTGAGAAATGAAGAAGCTGTGTGATATAACTTAAAGTCTGGTAAACCTACCCCTCCAGCGGGTTTTGGTCTATGTAGTGGTCTGGTCTCTTTATGAAAGCAGTATGATACGTACATCGTTATATTTCTGATTGATTTGGCACCACACAAAGGCAATGAGAATCGCATGAATTGCGATAACAACAGCAACAAGGAGTGACAGAGCAGCACTGTTATACAACAAACTAATAGCATCCATACTCAGACCATGTTAGCACACAAGGCTGCAGCCAGCACGTATCACAGAACCAGCACACATGGGAACACTCACAGCCAGTACACAAAGTGCATGCAGCCAGCCATCACGGCACCAGTGACAGGAGCTACAGAGATATGGATGCGGGGAGACACAAACACAGGCACAGTTCATGCACAACACCGCAGCCAGCACGCAGCTCCAAACATAGGAAATAGCCTGTAGCCAGTATGCGAGAAAGCATGCAGCCAGCCTACACGGCCACAACCATCACAGTGAACCTCACTGTGACAACAGGGCTCCATGGGAACTTGTTAAATCTTCCATAGACTTCAGTGGTAATTCATTGCAGTCTATGGGAAAAGTGATCTAATGATCGCATTTTCTAGGTCCCTAAGGGGACTACATATAAGTGTGAAAACAAGTTAAAAAGGCTTTTGAAAAAAAATTTTTTTTTAAATTTACAAGTTCAATTCACCCCTTTCCCCATAAACAAAAAAAGATTGTTTGCACCACCGCATCCCAAAACTCCAGTACTATTAGGATGTAAAATCTGTCTATTTTCCCTATTTATAAATCCCTCTAAATCCCTCCCTGAACAAAAAGTCATACACACCTCAAAATGGTATCACTGAAAACTACAGACCGCCCCACAAAAATGACTTCCCAAAAAGCTCCATAGACATAAATATAAAAAAACTATAGGGGTCAGAATATGGCAATGCAATGCATACATTTATTTTTTCTGTTTTTACTTTTTAAGTATTAAAGCACAAGAAAAACTATAAAAGTCTGGTATCACTGTAATTACACTGACCCAGACACTGAAAGAAACAGTTCACTTTTAACTCATTGGGAGTGCCATAAACACTAAACCCATAAAAATATGGCGGAATTGCTTTATTTCACTTGAAAGAGTTAAGTTGCATTGACTTTTACTTTTACTGTTTAATACTGTGTAACTGGCATTTTATATGCTGTGATATATATCCTGTTCATTTGTACTGCATTTGTGAGGCTTTATGGAAAGGGTTAATGAATACTGAGAGACTTGTGGGACTTTCTAGCTAATAATGAGAAGCTGATAATTTTCCACAACTACAATAGGGTTTAAAGAAGTGCATGTTTTGGAGGGAAAAAGCCAGACAGACTGACCCTTTGAATGTCTAGTTTAGCTCTGTTGTTATGTCTGACAACCTGTTTATGTCTGGAAAAACTGCTCATTGCCAGTGAGTATCATTGAAGCTGTAATGTAAGTCTCTGACAGATGGAAAGTGTAACAATGTATCTGTTTGTGCTGAGTTTCTCCACTCCACCCCGCCCACTAAAAGGTTCTAGTTTAGCCAGAAACTGTATATAAGGAGAGCATACCCTGCTCCTGAGGAAGGGGGATTGTACCTAACCCTCGAAACGCCTCAAGGTTTTTATTCCAATAAAGATCACCTGACTGATTACAGAGGCCCCCGGTTCATCATTTGGGACCATCCAGTGGACCTACTACCTACAGGTGACCTCGGCGAAGAGGGGTTCAAAGTGTAAGTGTCTTGAGTTTATCTTACACTACCCCTCCTGGTGAAGTGAGTACAACCACAACAACCACAAGCGTTGTTTTTATTGCTTATATTTGATTTTATCATCTGATCAAGTAACATCATATTATTTTATTGAAGTAAGACCTTCTACCCAATACTTACCTATGTTTTTTCGGACACATCCACCAAGTTAAATACCCACCCATTCGGGAACCCTCTTCAACCATCCTAATCCTTTCACTCTTGTCCTCATGGTTTCTGGCGCTCCACGGGTCTCTGCATCCTGATCTGCCTTTTCTAAATCCATAAGGAGAGCAGTCAGGGCCCCTAGTGTTCTGCAGTTAGGGAACAGTGCAACGAAGACTCATGCCAACCTGCATGAGTAACCAGAGGAAGATGCTGTGATGGGGACACTTAACCACAGACCATGGGTCACCAGCCCTGTGACCAAGGAGCCATCCTGAGTACTAAGCTATAGACGATGGGTCTCCAGCCTTCTGAGAGAGAGAAGGACAGCTAGTTCAAGCCTTTCCTCATCATGAAACCCTTCTTCTGCCAGGGATGGGGCTGACGGTGTCCCAGGGACTCGGTGTAGTGTTGGGGCCACCCCATATCCCGCCACTGCAGTGGTAATCTGAAAGAATGTGTTTTGACTTTGTCAAAAAGCAAATGCATAAATAATCTATCAATGTAGTTGTTATACGGATAGTGTAGTGATATAATAAGGTATATTCCGGTTTTATCAGGGAAAGCTTCAAGACTTAGAGAGTGAGAGACTGGCTACTCAGAGTTGTTTCGGACAGCTCGCTGGCATGTTCTGCACTACAAAATCCTGCAATAAAGTAATTCGTATTGAGGCCCAGGATAATTCTGTGGCAGCCTTGAACTGTAACGTTGTTTCTGTTAGGCCGTGCTTCTCCAGATTCACATTTTCCCACTGGAATGTTCCAGATCAGTAACTGTATAAAAGTAGAGCAGTTAGATCACCTAGTTCACTGCAGATAGGGCCCATGTTTACTAGAAGAGACTGTATAAGTGACCAGAAGAAGATGCAGCCACAGAACCTGGGTCACCCGTGCTTTGACCAGGGTCCCAGCTTTCTAAGAAACAGATGGACAGCTAGCTCTGGCTACTTCTTCCAGGGAGGAGACTGGAGAAGCCAGCTCAGTGCACCACCTTTATTGATTTGCACTTGAGTTCCTCCAGAAAAGAAGCACATTGGTTTCCTGCAGACCCTGACTCTCTGGAATTACTTTAAGGAGGTGGAGAGCGGTTACAAAGAGCATCTCTCAGCCTGCAGGACCTGTTCTCTCCTGTGTTACACTGTGAATGGATACATGTGAAACTATGTTTCCCTGTAGTGGCCCCACAGGGGAACTAAGCACTAAAGAGGAACTGAGCACTACAGGGAATCTGAGCACTACAGGGAAACTGAGCACTACAGGGGACCTGAGCATTACAGGGAATCTGAGCACTACAGGGGATCTGAGCACTACAGGGGAACTGAGCACTACAGAGGATCTAAACACTACAGGGGAACTGAGCACTACAGGGGAACTGAGCACTACAGGGGAACTGAGCACTACAGGGTATCTGAGCACTACAGAGGATCTGAACACTACAGGAAAACTGAGCACTACAGGGGATCTGAGCACTACAGGGGAACTGAGCACTACAGGGGATCTGAGCACTACAGGGGAACTGAGCACTACAGGGGACCTGAGCACTACAGGGGAACTGAGCACTACAGGGGATCTGAGCACTACAGAGGATCTAAACACTACAGGGGAACTGAGCACTACAGGGGACCTGAGCACTACAGGGGATCTGAGCACTACAGGGGAACTGAGCACTACAGGGGATCTGAGCACTACAGGGGAACTGAGCACTACAGGGGATCTGAGCACTACAGGGGAACTGAGCACTACAGGGGATCTGAGCACTACAGGGGAACTGAGCACTACAGGGGAACTGAGCACTACAGGGGATCTGAACACTACAGGGGAACTGAGCACTACAGGGGATCTGAGCACTACAGGGGACCTGAGCACTACAAGGGAACTGAGCACTAAAGACTAACTGAGCACTACAGGGGAACTGAGCACTACAGGGGACCTAAGCACTACAGGGGATCTGAGCACTACAGGGGACCTGAGCACTACAAGGGATCTGAGCACTAAAGACTAACTGAGCACTACAGGGGAATTGAGCACTACAGGGGATCTGAACACAACAGGGGAACTGAGCACTACAGGGGAACTGAGCACTACAGGGGATCTGAGCACTACAGAGGATCTGAACACTACAGGGAAACTGAGCACTACAGGGGACCTGAGCACTACAGGGGAACAGAGCACTACAGAGGGTCTGAGCACTACAGGGGAACTGAGCACTACAGGGGAGCTGAGTACTTCAGGGGATCAGAGCACTACAGGGGATCAGAGCACTACAGGGGATCTGAGCCCTTCAGGGGAACTGAGCACTTCAGGGGAACTGAGCACTTCAGGGGAACTGAGCACTTCAGGGGAACTGAGCACTTCAGGGGAACTGAGCACTTCAGGGGAACTGAGCACTTCAGGGGAACTGAGCACTACAGGGAACTGAGCACTACAGGGAACTGAGCACTTCAGGGGAACTGAGCACTTCAGGGGAACTGAGCACTACAGGGGAACTGAGCACTTCAGGGGAACTGAGCACTTCAGGGGAACTGAGCACTTCAGGGGAACTGAGCACTTCAGGGGAACTGAGCACTTCAGGGGACCTGAGCACTTCAGGGAACTGAGCACTTCAGGGGAACTGAGCACTTCAGGGGAACTGAGCACTTCAGGGGAACTGAGCACTTCAGGGGAACTGAGCACTTCAGGGGAACTGAGCACTTCAGGGGAACTGAGCACTTCAGGGGAACTGGGTACTTCAGGGGAACTGAGCACTTATGCTGTTGGTCCCATCAGTCTAGGGACCAAAATAATAAGTAGGAATTGTCCAAAGCAGAGAACAACTTAAAGGCAATTATTACCAGATATGGACACTTTTTGGGTCGGTTTAGACGCCGGTCTTAATAACCCTGTGCCGGCTCTTGATGCGCCTAAGTTCTATAGAGGTGCCGGCTGTACGGCGCGCCTAAATATACGCCAAAAACAGGCGTAGAAAATGAACAATGAGACAGGCCAGCCGATCCATCCACGCCTCAGACCCTTTTTCCACCACCTTGGAAAAGTTTATTCTTCAACTACAAACTTTTTTTTTTTAAAGAGTCCGGCAAATCAGCAAAGTTACCAAAGGCATCCACGTCATAGAGACTGATGGGAAAGAACACAAATAAAGATAAAACGAGTTCTAAAATATTTCCTCCTTACATTGTAGAATAATATTTATTCTGCACAAAATACATCTGACAACCGGAGACACAGATTTGACTGTAACAACTGACAGTGAAAGGTTTAAAGGGGTTGTCCAAGACTTTGATTTTGAGGAACTATCCTCAGATAATCGGTGGGGGGGGGTATGACTCCTGACACCAGCTGTTTGAAGAGTCTGCGGAGTCTTGAAGAGTCACATGGCCGGGCGCAATACCAAGTACATACACTATCCAATCTGTGGCGCTGTAGAAGGAGGTCTCCATACAGCTGATCGGCGGGGGTGCTGGGTGTCGGCCCCCCACCCACCTGATATTGATGATCCATCCTGAGGATAGGCCATCAGTATCAAAATGTCAGACAACCCCTTTAATAAATACTGGGCTCCTCTGGTGCTGGTCTCTTCAGGGTTTGGAGTCGGAGCAGGTCAGCTCGTAGCCTTCTTGTAGGTAAGTCTCAGGGTAGGTTGGAGAACGATGCTGGCAGACATTCTCTGTGGTGCATCCCCGATAGGCCCAATCTTCAAAGTGAGCTGTGAGGAAAACATCAGATTATACAGGGAAATGGATACAGTGTCTGCTATTATCTATCTATCTATCTATCTATCTATCTATCTATCTATCTCATATCTATCTCTCTATCCATCTATCGATCTATCTATCTAATATCTATCTATCCATCTATCGATCTATCTATCTAATATCTATCTATCCATCTCCTATCTATCTATCCATCTCCTATCTATCTATCTAATATCTATCTATCTAATATCTATCTATCTAATATCTATCTATCCAATATCTATCTATCCAATATCTATCTATCCAATATCTATCTATCCAATATCTATCTATCCAATATCTATCTATCCAATATCTATCTATCATCTATCTATCTATCTATCTATCTATCTATCTATCTATCTATCTATCTGTCACCATCTCTCTGTCTTTTATCTATGGAGCAGATTTTATAGAAATTTGATGTCAGAAAAGACCACGAGAGGATTATCTGAAGTCAGTTTTCCTAGAGTTTTGTTCACATTACTCAGACGTCCTTAACCCTTACTCGTCTGTCCAGCTACTTCCGTTTTTCTTTGCTCCATTCTCCTACTGACGTGAGACTGTGAATTTTTTCTGACGACATTTAAAAAAAGTCTCTGTGATAAATCTGCAGTGAGGCTCATTAGCATAACTGACCCCGCCCACTTTCCTACCCATTCTCCAAAACTGGAGTGAGGGGTGTCAAAATGCAAAACAAGTCGCAAGAGTCCCATTTTGTAACTTTTTGAGGACATAATTCTGGAGTAAAGGTAAATCAGGGCCCATACTGTATTTCTATTGCATTATAAACATGTACAAGTTTCTTACTGCCGTTGTAGACTCCGCCGGAGAAGGTGTAGCATTTAGTCTGCGGTCCGCGACATTTGATTGTCCCGGTGGATGTACAGTTTTTTGCTTTAGCAAAACAGGCCGGACACTTCACCCCGTTCTCGGTGCTGTTTATTGGGGGCACTGCAGTAAAAAACAAACAATTGGGATTAATACAATAAGAACAACTCCAGAGCTGCACTCACTATTCTTCAGCGTCCTATTGCTGCTCAGTATCTGGTGAAAAGACAACCCTTCTGGCTGCAGATCCTTGTGCCGTTACTGGAAGATTGTAGCTCTGAAGGCTGCAGGATCTGAATGCAGCTTTGGATTCTAAGGTCGGAGCTCAGAAGCAGCACAAGGACCATATCAGCACATCCAGGCTGCTCACTACCCAAATCGGACTGCAGCCAGTTCTACCAGTCACTTACGCTCGATCGATCCTTTGTTGCACAAGTCTCCTTGGCAGCACTTTTGCACAGTATACAGTTCGATTCCTGAAGACATGTTGTACGTCGCGTGACACAACAGGGGACTGGTCGCACAGGATTTTCTGACCATAGGATGATTACCTTCTCCTACAACAAAAAAATTCCAGGTGAGATAAAATTGATCAGCTGAGGAAGACCCCGACTGGTTGGCAAGCTGCGGTGGTCCTCACATGGAGCTATGCAGACACATTTGGTGGTAGGTTCTGCTGTACACCAGACTGCCCCTCCAGACAGCACAGACTTGTTTTAGGTCCCACTCACTTCGGTAGGAGGTAACATGAGAAGACGACGCAACAAGATCTCGCCAGTGGAGAACATCTAGAACAGGGATGCCCAACCTGGGGCCCTCCAGCTGTTGTAAAACTACAACTCCCAGTATGCTTGGACAGCCTACAGCTATTAGGGCATGCTGGCAGAAGGGCAGGTAAAGGGTGAAGGGCCAGGAAGAAGAGAGGGAGGTCTGGAGATACGACAAGGGTTAATCAGAGCACAATAAAAATACATTACCAATCTTCACAACTGTCAAGGTGGTGATGCAGCTGGTGACTGATGGGTCGCACGTCTCCGTGGTCGGCTCTGCGCAGGCATCTCCAGTGAAGTTCTTACAAGTCTGACAAACGAGACATGACCCTGTGGTAGAAAGGGCAGAAGGTCACTTCTAGATGACATCTTATACTCCATAGACGGTGAGGACACATTCGCGCGACGGCCATGTGGCGACTCATTGGGGCCATTCGTAGGAACAGCAGCCATCTATGGCCAGAAGGACCTCGTACAACTCAATGGGATAGTTTTCAATGCTGTTAGACAGAAGTGCACCCGTCTAACGGGCTTTAAAAATGGGTACATTAGGGGAAAATGGCCATTTAGGGGTTAAAATTGAAAAACAAACAAACAACCTCATCCACTTGCTCGCGCAGAGGTCGTCACTTCTTTCTTGGCGTCATCACTCTGCGAGCGCAGGTCCTTCTGCATCAAGAAAGAAGCAGCTGCCTCTGCGAGGGGGGGGGGGGGGGAGTTAATTTTTTTTTGGGGAAAAAAAGCAATATTACTGCTGTGGGGGACATTATTAATGTTGCTTTGATTGTGACTAGAGTAGAAGAAATGATGTCACTTAGAATGAGGACAATATATGATGTAAGTAAGGAGTGTCAGTCCTTAGCAGGGACTTTTTGGCCAGAGGCTCCGCACTCCAGAACAGTGGAAGGAATTAGGTCGACACAAGAAAAAAGTGGAACAACAAGCTTAATGTTTACAGTTATCACCAGAGGCAACCGGCACAGTGGTTACAGAACGCTCAGAAGAAGCAGCTGGCTTAGTGGTTACAGAACGCTCGGAAGAAGCAGCTGGCTTAGTGGTTACAGAACACTTAGAAGAAGCAGCTGGCTTAGTGGTTACAGCTGGCTTAGTGTTTACAGAACGCTCAGAGGAGGCAGCTGGCTTAGTGGTTACAGAATGCCCAGAGGAGGCAGTTGGCTTAGCGGTTACAGAATGCCCAGAGGAGGAAGCTGGCTTAGTGGTTACAGAACGCTCAGTGGAGGCAGTTGGCTTAGTGGTTACAGAATACTCAGAGGAGGCAGCTGTCTTAGTGGTTACAGAACGCTCAGAGAAAGCAGCTGGTTTAGTGGTTACAGAACGCTCAGAGGAAGCAGCTGGCTTAGTGGTTACAGAACGCTCAGAGGAAACAACTGGCTTAGTGGTTACAGAGCACTCAGAGGAGGCAGCTGGCTTAGTGGTTACATAACGCTCAGAGGAGGCAGCTGCCTTAGTGGTTACAGAAGGCTCAGAGGAGGCAGCTGGCTTAGTGGTTACAGAATGTTCAGAGGAGGCAGCTGGCTTAGTGGTTACAGAATGCTCAGAGGAGGCAGCTGGCTTGGTGGTTACAGAACGCTCAGGGGAGGCAGCTGGCTTAGTAGTTACAGAACGCTCAGAGGAAGCAGCTGGCTTAGTGGTTACAGAATGCTGAGAGGAGGCAGCTGGCTTAGTGGTTACAGAATGCTCAGAGGAGACAGCTGGCTTAGAGGATACAGAATGCTCAGAGGAGACAGCTGGCTTAGAGGATACAGAACGCTCAGAGGAGGCAGCTAGCTTAGAGGATACAGAACGCTCAGAGGAGGCAGCTGGCTTAGCAGTTACAGAATTCTCAAAGGAGGCAGCTGGCTTAGTGGTTACAGAACACTCAGAGGAGGCAGCTGGCTTAGAGGATACAGAAAGCTCAGAGGAGGCAGCTGGCTTAGTGGTTACAGAACGCTCAGAGGAGGCAGCTGGCTTAGTGGTTACAGTACGCTCAGCGGAGGCAGCTGTCTTTGTGGTTACAGAACGCTCAGAGAAGGCAGCTGGCTTAGATGTTACAGAATGCTCAGAGGAGGCAGCTGGCTTAGTGGTTACAGAACGCTCAGAGGAGACAGCTGGCTTAGATGTTACAGACCGCTCAGAAGAGGCAGCTGGCTTAGTGGTTACAGAACGCTCAGAGGAGGCAGCTGGCTTAGTGGTTACAGAACGCTCAGAGGAGGCAGCTCGCTTGATGCTTAAATTGGGGCAATGAGCACATGTTCCAAGTGTCTCTCATAAAGTGAAAATTCTCATGAGTGGCATCAGGCTTCCCCTCTCAGCAGACATTGCGCCCAATTTGCATGGGAGACTACGCTGTCTCAGAGCCTTCCTTGGAGGCACACTCTTTACCGGTGTCTCCTCATACTGTGGTATCTATCCTTGCGACACCCACTATGCACATAGACTGTTATGCTGCTCAGGCGTTCTCCTTATGCCACGCTATCTGGTCTGTTCTACCAGACCAAGCTTCTCTCTCAGGGCCACTAACCTTCGTGGGTGCTGGGGCTAGGATATGCCAGTTGGCTGCTCTCGCTTGGGGCTATCCTGCTCTGCTGCAGATGTTTGACTTGTGCCAAGCTGGTTGTGGTCTGTCCTTCCTGAGCAGGTTTCTCTCTTTCTAACACTCATATGTGTGCGGCTAGGAGGTGCTTGTCGGCCACTCTGGCTCCGGGCTACACTACTCTGCTGCCGTGTTCAGCACTTCCAGCCCTCATTTGGACCAGTCATGTTGGTCCAATTGGCAAGCACCACTTGAATGAGTCCTATGCCGACCTCTGACTCCGCACAGGGCTGCCACGTACCTTCATTGTCATCATTTACAGCGCATTATTATCATACAGATGTACAGGTGCAGCACCCATCCACATCCTGCCTAAGGGTATGTGGCTCCCAGGCACCTGCCCCGATTACAGGCTACCTGTGATGTCACCACTGAAAATAGCCAAGTCTGCTCACTAGACTATTAGTGGAAGTGTCATAGAAGTGAATGGAGAGAGCGCATGCGCAGCCACCGCCATGAGACCCAGTCCCGTTCTAGCAATTACATATTTACATATGTCATGTCCTGTCCCCTAAAGGTCCAGATGGGACAACCTATTTACCTGGAGGACAAGGTTTTCTTGTAAAAGGCGGTGCAGATGTTTTAATCCCTCTTACAAATGGCAAACGTTAACAACGCCCGGCGCGCATAGACGTCAGCCATAAGGCCATATGAATGGTGGCACGCAATACTACGTTCCCCCTGTAGTGGTCGCTGCAGAGAAAATGCGTCCTTGGGAGCAGTTCTCATATTAAAGGGGTGTGATGGGACACATAAAGGGGTGATAGAGAGCATGCAGAACAGCGTGCAGTAAAGCGAGGCTCACCTGTTGCAATAGTGATGGAGAATAGGAGGCAGATGTTCAGTACGGTCCTCATGGTGGCACAGGGATGGATCGCAGTGGACCAAACCTTTGTTCCTTTGTGTCGCCTGGCATTCAATAGGACTAGTATTTATACCAACCTACAAGGAAGGTTTCTCGGTTTATATTGCCACACCAAGAGGATGCCTCCTTACAGAACTACATATTAAGTGGTCACGTTGGTACAGTGGAGGTGTAAATGTCCTCATTAACTGCAGGGGAACTTTACAGAATTGTGAAATCCGATTTTCACTTCTCCTGCCATTGCCAAGACTCTTCATTGTGGAGCAACCCTAATAGCAAATTATTGGCCAAGATCGAATGTATTCAACCCACACCAAGAAGGACACAAACACCCATCCTTAGGAAATTTAGAAGGCTAACTGGGGCACCAGCAATACCCGTGAGAACGGATGGTCTGGCCGACACATATGGCCGAAGCCCCACTCGAGGTAGTGGCCATTAGTAGTGGTGGGTTCTTGGTCATGTGTGGTAGCTGGACCGGCTTTTCTAAAACGATATAGACACGAGACGAACTTAAAAATCAACCAAAAAATGTGTGGCCTGTACCAGAGGACACCACATGAGAGAAACTGGTTCTCGGGGATAGAGTCAGATATAGGGCAGCATGCCATATGTTGTATGTGAAGCAGGGAGCGGAGGAGAGGCGCAGAACCCCGAAGAGTAACAGGAGAAGAAGCCAGACATTGATGGGTAGTGGACATAGTGCTGGAACAGGGAGAGGTCAGAGACATCCTCTCCAATCTGTGGATAGTCTACCAATACCTCCTAGATCAGGCATGTCCAAACTCTGGCCCTCCAGGTGTTGCAGAACTACAACTCCCATCATGCTCTTCTGTAGGTTGATAGCTGTAGGTTGTCCAGGAATGATGGGAGATGTAGTTTTGCAACATCTGGAGGGCCGGAGTTTGGACATGCCTGCCCTAGATCAATCAGATCACTAGAGCAGATCAAAGAGCCAGATGTTGCAGAGAGCCGCCAGTTGGCGTGAGAAGCAGCAAAACTACAGGTGACACATTTCTGCAGAGGAGTTCAGCAAAAAGCAGGAGGCACTTGGAGCACCGACAGTATGATTACCTAGAACAAAGAGACTGTGCTGTGTGAAGAACTTCAGAGACTGTTAAAGGAGCCACCACCTGAGCACCCCAGCGCATACCTAAGAGACATTTAGGCCTCTTTCACACGAGCGTGTCCGGATTAGGTCCGGATGCGTTGCGGATGCGTTCAGGGAAAACTGTGCGATTTCACAGGCAAAGCCATTCAGTTTTGCCTGCGATTGCGTTCAGTTGTTCAGTTTTTTCCGCGCGGGTGCAATGCGTTTTGATGCGTTTTTCACGCGCGTGATAAAAAACTGAAGGTTTACAAACATCTCCTAGCAACCATCAGTGAAAAACGCAATGCACCCGCACCTGCTTGCGGATGCAATGCGTTTTTCACGCAGCCCCATTCACTTCTATGGGGCTAGGGCTGCGTGAAAAACGCAGAATATAGAGCATGCTGCGATTTTCACGCAACGCACAAGTGATGCGTGAAAAAAAACGCTCATGTACACAGACCCATTGAAATGAATGGGTCAGGATTTAGTGCGGGTGCAATGCGTTCATGTCACCCATCGCACCCGCACGGAAAACTCGCCGGTGTGAAAGGGGCCTTATGTTCTAAACTTGGTCTAGCTTAGTTATTGTGCAGATTTGTGAAGACTGATGTTTCCTAAGTCATAGTCTGGATTCCAATGGAGTAAACGGCTTACGCTTCTTAATAAACGCATGCTGTGGGTGCGTGTATGCTTCCTAGCTCTTCCAGGGCCAGTAACACCCATCTTCACCAACAATGGCTGGACCCCTGGGGTACTTTAGGTGCCTTTCCCTAGAGCTGAAGGTTGTCTAGCTTGTTAGCTCAATGTGAAGGAGTGCTGACTGTGATCTTCTGCTGCCTGACCTGACATGTGCCTGATTACCATATGGACCCTTTGCTGCCTGCCCTGACCTCAGACTTGTTTTTATGTTACATAAACTGATTATAATGATATGCAAGATTATGCTGCCTGAAGCAGCCTCTGAGGTGGAGTCGCTCTAACCTCCATTATAATATCTAATCCAGGTCAGTACATGAACTAAGATTGTTTGTTAACAGGGTTTTCCGTAATTTAAATACTGATGACCTGTCCAGAGGATAGTGAGAACAGTGAGCGCCGCTGCCTTCTCACAGCTCACTATACACAGAAACGTACATTGTATAGCAGTTCTGCTTGGTTTCGCGCTCAGCGCCATTCACTTCACGTGACCAATGAACGTGTCTTCACTTGGCTTAGGAAAAGCTGTGAGAAGACCGCGGCGCTACTGTGAGCTTCGTTGCCTTCTTGAACAGCTGATTGGTTGGGCTCCCGGGTGTCTGACCCCACCAATCACATACTGATGACCTATTCAGAGGATGCCCAGACAGTAGAAACACCCCATAAATGACCCTATTTCGGAAAGTAGACACCCTAAGGTATTCACTGAGGGGCATAGGAAGTTCATGGAAGTTTTTATTTTTTGTCACAAGTTAGCGGAAATGTTTTTTTTTTTTTTTTTTAATTTCATTTTCTGCAAACTTGTGACAAAAAATAAAAACTTCCATGAACTCACTATGCCCATCAGCGAATACCTTAGGGTGTCTACTTTCCGAAATGGGGTTACTTGTGGGGTATTTTTACTGCCCTGGCATTTTAGGGGCCCCTAAAGCGTGAGAAGAAGTCTGGAATCCAAATGCATAAAAATGCCCTGTGAAATCCTAAAGGTACTCATTGGAATTAGGGCCCTTTTGCGCATCTTGGCTGCAAAAAAGTGGCACACATGTGGTATCGCCGTACTCAGGAGAAGTAGGGCAATGTGTTTTGGGGTGTATTTTTACATATACCCATGCTGGGTGAGAGAAATATCACTGTAAATTGACAACTTTGTATAAATTTTTTTAAAAAGTTGTCGTTTACAGCGGTATTTATCACACAAAGTATGGGTATATATAAAAATACACCCTAAAAGTCATTGCCCTACTTCTCCTGAGTACGGCGATACCACATGAGTGCCACTTTTTTGCAGCCAAGATGCGCAAAGGGGCCCTAAAACCAATGAGTACCTTTAGGATTTCACTGGGCAATTTTACGCATTTGGATTCCAAACTGCTTCTCACGCTTTAGGGGCCCCTAAAATGCCGGGACAATAAAAATACCCCACAAGTGACCCCATTCTGGAAAGTAGACACCCTAAGGTATTTGCTGATGGGCATAGTGAATTCATGGAAGTTTTTATTTTTTGTCACAAGTTAGCGGAAATGTTTTTTTTTTTTTTTTTTTCTTACAAAGTCTCATATTCCACAAACTTGTGACAAAAAATAAAATTTTACATGAACTCACTTTGCCCCTCACAGAACACCTTGGGGTGTCTACTTTCTAAAATGGGGTCACTTGTGGGGTATTTATACTGTCCTGGCATTTTAGGGGCCCCTAAAGCGTGAGAAGCGGTTTGGAATCCAAATGAGTAGAAATGCCCCGTGAAATCCTAAAGGTACTCATTGGAATTAGGGCCCCTTTGCGCATCTTGGCTGCAAAAAAGTGGCACACATGTGGTATCGCCGTACTCAGGAGAAGTAGGGCAATGTGTTTTGGGGTGTATTTTTACATATACCCATACTGGGTGTGAAAAATATCTCTGTAAATTACAACTTTTTCCATTTTTTTATACAAAGTTGTCAATTTACAGAGATATTTCTCTCACCCAGCATGGGTATATGTAAAAATACACCCCAAACACATCGCCCTACTTCTCCTGAGTACGGCGATACCATGTGTGGCACTTTGCAGCCAAATGCACAAAGGGCCTCAATTCCAATGAGTACCTTTAGAGAGGGCATTTTTACGCATTTTTCTTCTCACGCTTTAGGGCCCCTAAAATGCCAGGGCAGTGAAATACCCACATGTGACCCCATTTTAGAAAGAAGACACCCCAAGGTATTCTGTGAAGGGCATGGTGAGTTCATACAAGATTTTTTTTGGCACAAGTTAGCGGAATTTGATTTTTTTGTTTTTCACACAAAGTCTCCCTTTCCGCTAACTTGTGACAAAAATTCAATCTTTCATGGATTCAATATGCCCCTCAGCGAATACCTTGGGGTGTCTTCTTTCCAAAATGGGGTCACATGTGAGGTTTTGTACTGCCCTGGCATTTGAGGGTCTCCGCAATCATTACACGTATGGCCAGCATTAGGAGTTTCTGCTATTCTCCTTATATGGAGCATACAGGTAATGAGATTTTTTCCGTTCAGCCTCTGGGCTGAAAGAAAAAATGAACGGCACAGATTTCCTCATTCGCATCGATCGATGTGGATGAAAAAATCTCTGCCAAAAAATATGCAAAAAAAATAGAGGGGCCTGGCGATTGCCAGGACATAGGGGCTCTGCCCAAACATCCATACCCACTTCAGCTCCTATGTCCTGGCAAACGTGATTTCTCCATTCACATCGATCAATCCATCGGTGTGGAGGAAGACATCTTTGCCAGATTTTTGATACAAAGTGTTTGCCAAAGCATATGAACTCCAACACCTCTCCTCAGCTCATATGCCTGGGCAAACGTACCTGTCCTACAGAGGAGAAATCTCGTCTTGCAGCGCCGCGTACACCGACTTCACGTGTCTTCTGACAGCAGCGCAATGCTTCTCTCAGAATTCACATCAGTGCTGCAGCGTTTTCATCGGTTGGTCCGTTGATCTACCTGGAAAATAAAGGGTGGTTAGAGGGAAAAAAAAAAAAAGAAAAAACAGGCAGCAGGCACATGACTTGAACGTTGCAAACTTTATAAAACATGAATAAAACCTGAACATGAAAAAAAAACGGAACTTTTAAAACCTGAACTAACTCAAGATTTTTTTTTTCTTGCTACCTGTTTAAGTTTTTTTTTCTTTTTTTAACCATTTCACTCTTTATTTTCCTAGCAGAAACCTCTCCTTTCCCATGGGACAATGTGTAAAGTGTAAATCGCACAGAGATGGTGAGAAGTACATTATACACGTTATCCCAAGTGAAAGGAGAGGTTTCTACCGTTTCACACTTCTGCAGTAGCACAGCAGCACAGCAGCACCGTCCCCTATGTGTTAGGGTCTCTCAAAACCTAGTGTCCTGAGAGACCCTTGAGCCTGATTGTAAAAACTACCTGTGTCCTGCGGTCCCTACGTCCCTAAGTGTACCTGAGTGTGGCACTTCTGGAAACACTCTCCAAGGCATAGGGCAGGGTGGTCAGGACAGTCAGGACAGAAATAGCGGGTGTCACGCCTTATTCCACTCCTGCTACAGACACGACATCTTTTTCGGGGTGGCGGTTGGGTTGAGGTACCAGGCACAATGCTAGGGAAGTGCTGCTCGTGTAGACGGCTAACTACACTGGTGGATGGGGCCACGGAACCTCCTGGATACAGGAGGTTCTCGATGATCTCTTCCTGAAATTTGAGGAAGGATCCTGTTCTCCCAGCCTTACTGTAGAGAACGTAACTATTATAGGCAGCCAATTGAATCAAATATACAGACACCTTCTTATACCAGCGTCTGGTTCGTCGGGAAAGCAAATAAGGGGCCAACATCTGGTCATTGAAGTCCACCCCTCCCATGTGGAGGTTATAGTCGTGGACCGAGAGGGGCTTTTCAACGACACTGGTTGCCCGTTCAATTTGGATTGTCGTGTCTGCGTGAATGGAGGAGAGCATGTAAACGTCACGCTTGTCTCTCCATTTCACCGCGAGCAGTTCTTCGTTACACAGTGCAGCCCTCTGCCCCCTTGCACGTCGGGTGGTAATGAGCCGTTGGGGGAAGCCCCGGCGACTAGGTCGCGCGGTGCCACAGCAGCCAATCTGTTCTAGGAACAAATGCTTGAAGAGGGCCACACTTGTATAAAAGTTGTCCACGTAAAGATGGTACCCCTTGCCGAATAAGGGTGACACCAAGTCCCAGACTATCTTCCCACTGCTCCCCAGGTAGTCAGGGCAACCGACCGGCTCCAGGGTCTGATCTTTTCCCTCATAGATCCGAAATTTGTGCGTATAGCCTGTGGCCCTTTCACAGAGCTTATACAATTTGACCCCATACCGGGCGAGCTTGCTCGGGATGTACTGCTTGAAGCCAAGGAGCCCGGTAAAATGTACAAGGGACTCGTCTACGCAGATGTTTTGAGCAGGGGTATACAAATCTGCAAATTTCAGGTTGAAATGGTCTATGAGGGGCCGAATTTTGTGGAGCCGGTCAAAAGCTGGGTGGCCTCTGGGACGGGAGGTGGTGTTGTCACTAAAGGGCAGGAAACGCAGGATGGTCTCAAATCGTGTCCTGGACATGGCAGCAGAGTACATGGGCATGTGATGAATTGGGTTCGTGGACCAATATGACCGCAATTCATGTTTTTTTGTAATGCCCATGTTGAGGAGAAGGCCCAGAAAAGTTCTAAGTTCGGAAACTTGGACTGGTTTCCACCGGAAAGGCTGGGCATAGAAGCTTGTTGGCGGTTATAAATTGAGTGGCATACCGATTTGTTTCTGCCACGACTAAGTCATAGAGCTCCGCAGTGAAAAACAGCTCAAAAAACCCCAGCGCCGATCCAATCTGAGCTGTTTCCACCCGAACTCCTGACTGGGCGGTGAAAGGGGGAACTACTGGTGCGGCTGAAGTTGGGGGCTGCCAATCAGGATTTGCCAGCACCTCAGGGACTCTAGGGGCTCTACGGGCCTGTCTTTGCGGTGGCTGCGACGGGGAAACTACTGCACGTGCCACCGTACCAGCTTCAACTGCCCTTCTGGTGCTCGCCACTTCACCATGTTGTACGGCAGTGCTGGTACTAGGTCCAGGACGGGCTGCGCTGCTGGTGTATGCCTCACCACGTAATCCGGCAGCGCCAGCCCCACTCTGCTGCCCTTGAAGCGGATCCTGCGCAACCTGCGGTCTAGCAACACGGGGCCGGGTACGCCTGGTTCTATCAGGGACCTCCACCTCCTCGTTAGAACTTTGAGTCAGACTGCCACTGCTCTCTACAGGTTCGTATTCTGACCCGCTAGATTCGTCAGATGAGGGTTCCCATTCCTCATCCGACTGGGTCAGAATCCTGTAGGCCTCTTCAGAGGAATACCCCTTGTTTGACATTTGGGCGTCTAAATTTAGGGGGTATTCCCTGAGACTACCCAAGAAAAAAGCCTGTCTTACAAATGGGAGTGTAGCGAAGTACAGAAGCCGCTGCGATTGATAAAAAAGATCAAAACTGATTTTTTTATCGCCGCAGCGCTTGTGAAGTGATTGTGCAGTGATACAAAAAAAAAAAAAATTTTGTCACTGCGGCGGGGCGGGCGTGGGTGAACGCAGGTGTGGGCGACCGATCAGGTCTGATCGGGCAAACACTGCGTTTGGGGTGGAGGGCAAACTAAAGTGACAGTAATACTATTATAGATCTGACCGTGATCAGTTCTGATCACTTACAGATACTATAAAAGTACAAATGCTGATTAGCGCTACGCTAATCAGCGAATCAGTGACTGCGGTGCGGTGGGCTGGGCGCTAACGCTAACTACCTACCAAAGGGGCCTAAACTAACCTAAACCTAACAGTCAAAACTGCTAAAAAAAAAAAAGTGACAGTTCACAAAAGTGACACTGATCACTTTTTTCCCTTTCACTATGTATTGACAGGTGATCAAGGGGTTAATTAGGGTGATAGGGGGTGATCAGGGCCTGATATGTAGTGATTGGTGCACTTACTTGGGATCTGTGCTCTGTGCTGGGTCCAACCGATGAAAAGGACCCAGCACATGGCACAGATCCCTTATAAAAGCCATATATTTGTAAATATGACTTATATCGCCTATTTCCATAGGCGATTTTGAAAATCACCAGCCTGCCAGCGCTGATCATTGGCTG
The DNA here is from genome assembly GCA_033119425.1 of Bufotes viridis. Classification (NCBI taxonomy): domain Eukaryota; kingdom Metazoa; phylum Chordata; class Amphibia; order Anura; family Bufonidae; genus Bufotes; species Bufotes viridis. Next base: position 595,949,200 of record CM065590.1, on the reverse strand, counting down.
GCAGGCTGGTGACTCACTTCTTCTGAGCCCGGCGGTGCGTTCCATTTGCGTTCCACCGGGCTCAGGAGCGCGTCAAGGAGGAATGAACCGACCGCCCGCAGGACGCAATCCTGCGTGAGGCGGTCGGAAAGAGGTTAATGTGCGACGGACTGGACATGGACCAGAAGTCCCTTAAAGTAAATGTTTTTTCGTGACGCCAGTTGCAGTGAAGCAACATGGGCACAGGGCCCCTTTTAGTGATATGGTAGTAGATGGTGGTACCCAGGTGTAGGAAGGCCAGAGTGGTGTAGGGTAGCCTATAATGTCCCTTTAGGTGTTGTTCATGTGTCACGGTGCTCCTACCTGGTTGTGCTGGAACCCAAGGCATTGTCATCTGAAGCAGAGCAAATAGGGGGAATAGTTGAGGCATTTGAAGAAATGATTGAGTCCAGACCTTGTATGTAGTGGAACAGCAACTTTAGTTTCAAACGTTCTTTCAAGCAGCCTACAGGCTTGGTCTTGGTTTCCAGCAGGTGTTTGCATTAACTGTGGCAGACAAACAAACTCGATTCTGCTATATCTGTTGCTCTCTGGCTCTGCTATGCCAGCAGGCTGGCTATAGAACTCAGCTTCTTCTTTATGCTGTAACTTAACTCTGTAATCTGGTCTGTCTCTAGCTTTATTCAGGGAACTTTCTTCCTGGCTTGAGAGGATTCAAACTTTGGCCTGAGGTCCAGCAGAGCTGAAGGTGGTCTGGTTGGCTTGGACGCAGCCTTCCCTAAGCAGGGGGTACTCTATTCTGACCTCTCACTAACTAGTCCCTCCCTCTAGAGAGAGAGCTAGAATGGAAAGAAGGGTTCCATTCTAGGTAAAATAGCTCTGCTATTTATGCTGTCATCTGCTGGTGAACCAGGTATATTACACTTAAACATAACAGTTACATGGAAATGGAAATACACATTTTTCAGACCCTGGAAATAAATACATGGGATGACACATGGTTAACCATAGGAGATAGTGACGAGGTGTAGAAGTGGTAATGCACCTCTGGGGCGTTACAAATGTAATACTGGTGATGTAGAAACTGACTGGAGAAGCTTTGGAATTGAATTAGTTTGGAGCTCAGCTATAATAACAAGCAACGCTCAGGCCACACCTAACCTGAGGCAGGTTGAGGCCCTGGTCATTCTGTAGTGGGGACACTACAATTAGGTGATTCTAGCTGTAGCTACCCTACTTATCTTGACCTGTGACACCTGCTGCTACCTGAAAGGAGTTGTCAGTGATTTATCTCATTCACTTATAAATTGCTGCAGATTCTCAGCTGCCACCTCACCTCCTGCATCCCTGCGGTAGCCTGGGCCCAGTTCCATATGAGACCCTTACAGAAGCTGGACCTCAGACAATGGAACAGGTCTCAATCATCCCTGGACCGAAGGTTGTCAGTGTCCCAGGAAGTGAAAACTTCAATGGGCTGGTGGCTCAAGACCAAGAACCTGGAAACGGGAGTTCCTTGGAGGCAGGAGTTAGTTGTTTTCCCTCACAACGGACGCCAGCTCCCGAAGCTGGGGGGCCCTCACGGCTTCAGAAACCTTTCAGGGGATCTGGTCCGAGGACCAGAGAAGGATCTCCTCCAACTACAGAGAACTCCGTGCGGTATGGGAGGGCCTCAAGTCCATCCAAGTACAGGCCAAGAATCGCCATGTCCTGGTCCATTTGGACAACTCCACAGATGTGGCGTTTATCCAGCATCAGGGAGGAACAAGACACGGTCACCTCCAGAGGCTCTCAGACCAAATCTTTCTTTGGGCAGAAAGGAATCTAAAATCCCTCGCGGCAGTCGGCAAAGTCTAGATCCAGGCGAATGGTCCCTGTCTCAGACCGCTTTCCAAAAGATTCGGGATCGATGGGGGAGTCCTATCCTAGACCTGTTCGCCTCAGTGAAGAACCACAAGGTTCAGGATTTCTTCTCCCTCAACCGAAGACATCCATGTGTAGCAATAGATGCTTTTACCCAGAACTGGACGTCGGGCCTAGTCTATGCCTTCCCCCGATACCAGTAATCCCAAAAGAGCTCTAAAAGTTTCAGTCCGAAAGGTGCAGACTGATTCTGGTAGTCCCATTCTGGCCCAGGAGAAGCTGGTTCGGGCTCCTCAGGTCTCTCAGCCTGGACGATCCCATCCGATTCCTGCAGGAGGAGGGGCTTCTGACGCAGGGTCCCATCCCGCACTCCAATACCAACCTCCTCAAGCTGTCCGCCTGGATTCTGAGCAATCCCTCTTGTAAGGGTTAGGGCTCTCTAAAAGAGTAGTTAACACCCTCTTACTCAGTAGATGTCACGGGTATATGTGAACAACAGGAGCATAAACAGTGCTGAAGCTACTGACCGGACCCAAACTAGGGAGCATAAAGGGTGACCCCTGTCAGACCCTAAGAGCTCTCCCTATGCTGCTATGCCCATGCCCAGACCCTGATGGTGGGTCGTGGCATGCCCGCGTACCTAAGGCTGGTGACAGCTGAAACCCCTACAATAGTGGGAGGGGCACGGCCACCGGCACCCTGCTCAGAACACGGACGGAACCGGGGTCGCCTCGGATCCAGTCAGCAAACAAATCAAAACACACAATGTCTGCAAACTTATCTGTAGGAGCTGCAGCAGCAGTGAAGACAGATCCAAACTCAGCAGACAATATCCGATGATACTTGCTTCAGCAGAACACAGGTCCAGTGTAAAGAGACCACACAAGTGTAGATACTCCAGCGGCTGACACAACTCAGATGAGAAATATAATCCACATGATTAAACAGGAAGATGGGTGATTTATAGGAAGAGGAATCAATCACAGGAGGGACAGCTGGGAGGAGGGAAATTGAAAGTAAAGACCTCATCACAGGGGCGGAGAAACAGAGCTGTGAGAACACCTCAAAACTCTGGTAGTGACAGTAGAAAGTCCAATACCTCCAAAGCATATTTCAAAGTCTGGAGGAAGTTCGCCTTCTGGGGCGGAGTTAAGTTCAACCAGTCCACCCCCAATATCCCTCTTATCCTGGAATTCCTCCAGGATGGGTTGGATTTGGGCCTCGATCCTAACACACTGCGAGTCCAAGTATCGGCCTTGGGGGCCCTCTATAATACCAGCCTTTATGAGGTACCCTGGGTAGAAAGATTTATGAAAGCGGCGGATCTACTAAATCCCCGAGTCAGGAATATGGTCGCCCTGTGGAACCTTAACACCGTCCTGTCAGGGCTGTCGGATGCACCATTTGACCCTCTTCTCTCCCTATCCATTAAGTGGCTCACACTGAAAACCCTCTTCCTAGTGGCCATATCCTCCGCAAGGAGGGTTTGCGAGCTCCAGGCTCTGTCCATAGAGGAGCCCTTCCTCAAGGTGCTGGAGAACAAGCTCGTTTTTAAGTTAGTCCCCTGTTTTCTTCCCAAAGTGGTCTCCTCCTTCCACAGGTCACAAGATTTAGTCATCCTGTCTTTTTTTCCTAACCCTAAAGACGAGCAGGAATCTAGATTCCACAGTTTAGACGTTAGGCGTTCAGTTCTTCATTATTTATACGCCACAGAGGAGCTGCGTATTGACAAAAAGAATTTTATCCAGTTTGCAGGCCCAAATAGCAGTAAGAAGGCAGGCAAGAGCTGTATATCCCGCTGGATTCGATGCGCCATCTCCGAGGCCTATAAATCTTCCGGTAAGGAGGCGCCTCCATCCCTTAGAGCCCACTCGGTTAGATTGGTCTCTCCACTTCCTGGGCTGAGAGAGCCTCTGCTTTGTTAGAACAAATCTGCAGGGCGGCCACCTGGAGGAGGGCCCACACCTTCACCAAGCATTATAGGGTGAACGTATTTGCTGACGAGGACTTGGCCTTTGGACGTAAGGTCCTAGGTGCTGTAGTCCCCCCTAAGTTACTTTGTTAGTTCTCAGTTGTGCCGTCATGGAGACGACTGGCGAAATGAGTATTACACTCACCGGTAATCCGGTTTCCTGGAAGTCTCCATGACAGCACAGCATTGTCCCGCCCTTGTTTTCTTTGTCAATAGACTAAATTGACTAGTTATGTTCTACCCCTTGTCCTAGTCCTGTTATAATACACTGGCGATGAGGGGTGGGGGTGGGTAGGGGGTTTAACCTCTCTATGTATTTTTTCCTGTCCTATCAGCGGAAGGCAATCTCAGTTTGTGCTGTCATTGAGACTTCCAGGAAACAGGATTACCGGTGAGTAATTATATATATATATATATATATATATATATATATTCACAACCTGAATTGTGTCAGGTATAATAATGACCTATATACCCTGCAATTAAGGATCCCAAAAACACTTGCAACACCCTGTGATACCCTGTATCAATAGTTCATCAGGGACCACCCCCCACAAAGGGCTTATCAGATATCCAGTGCGATAACACCAACAATAATTCACTCAGTTGACCCCCAGGGTCCAATACTTGCACTTCTGTAGAGAAATCATCATATCCATATGTTTCTTGGGTGCGTTAGAGTGGATGGCGTAGTAGGGGTTGTTGAGCTGTAAAATAGTGCCGCTGCCGGTCCACCATTTTTGACGTGACTACTGGACCGGATTTTCTTTCTTTGACACTATGGTGATGGGGCTTTTTTCTGTGTTAGGGATGTCTTAGGGCTACCAGGAGGTTCCTGACACGGGATCGCCCCTATCGGGGCGGCCATTCCGTTTTTAGGTAGGGATTAAATAGCAATAGGGAAAGATTTTTTCTTATTATTAACCCTGCAAGATACTTGAATAAAAGAAGGTGATTAATAACTATTTTAGTGACTATCAATAAAAGTTATGTTTTAAGTGGTGTTTTTGGTGATACCTGATTTCTTTACGCCACTGCCTCTAATCATCTGACCTTCTGACGGTTGATTTATAGTCAGAGCTGTAACTGTTCCTCAGCCTACTGTCTGTATTCTGACTGAGCCGTCTGCCCTGTCCCTGGAACTGTTCCCGTACTCACCTGTGCACTGCCTGCCTGACCTCAGTCTGTTTCTGTCTGTGTATTTTGCCTGATCTTCTGTTGCTTTGCATGGTGTCTTTGACCCAGTGGATCAGCTGCCAACTACACTGGGAATTCTCCATGAGGTAGCGGCCTGGTGGTTCCCCTGCAGCGTAGATCAGATCCCTGCACATAAATTAAAAGGTGAAAACTGAGTGACCACCAGGACAACGCCCTTTGGAATAGACCAAAGTCAAACCAGTTAGTTGGTACAGTGGGTCCGCAACCATTGTCTGTAACATTGCTCTTACTGGTTATTTTTTTGTTTTTTTTTAAGCTGATGAAAGCACTCATGAAAAGAGACCTCCCAACCCAGGTCAGGAAACAGGAGGCCATCATTGAGCCAATTCAGACCTGTATCCAATAAAGATCTGGGACAGTGACACAGGCCGGTGCCATGCTATGATGTCATCCAACCAGCTGCTGACATCACGGGCCACAAAAGACCTCCAGCCTGAGCCGCTCCTTTTATTGTGGGAATTGGATAAATGTTTTAAACGCACACGTTACACTTTGGTGGCCCTGTTAATGTCACTGTCAGAAGCGGACACCGTCTATTGAAAAAGTACATGACATGGGCAGGGGACATCATGGTCCACATGGGGGATGCAGAGTGTCACTGACCAGCGGGGGAGGAAGCCCCCAATCTTCCGCCCTTGTTGACATGGTCTTTACTTTGTATGGTTGGTTGGAGTTGATTGGTGTCCACTGAGGATGGTAAACCTGAGCACACGCTCAGCCATCACCAGGATGGGGCCCGAGGGCCACCTCTACCGAGTGTGGTGTATTTGTCACTAGAGGGAGATACTGTATGTTTTTGGTTATGGAGATAATAAATGTTTTTCTGACAAGGTGGTTTAATCATGGGTTAACTTGATGGGGAGGAACCTGCCCTTGTGGAAATCAGGCTTTTATACCTCCCAACCGTCCCGTCTCGGCTGAGGTATGTCCCGCTCTCAGCTGATTGTAATGGTGAAGCAGCAGCACGATAACTCTCACACATCCCTCTGCTGGACTGTGCAGGAGGAGCGGTGCCGGCCGGGAATCAGCCTCTGCTCCTCCTACACAGCAGTGCGATGTGTGACAGTGTCCTGCTGGGGAGCGCCGGCAGCTGAGCTGTGAGCATCGCAGGAACAGTTTGCTTGTTTTTAAACTTCCTGTGAAGGGGGCACATATCTGGATATAACTACTGTGAGGGGGCACATATCTGGATATAACTAATGGGAGGGAGCACATATCTGGATATAACTACTGTGAGGGGCACATATCTAGGTATAGCTACTGTGAGGGGGCACATATCTGGCCATAACTACTGTGAGGGGCACATATCTAGCTATACCTACTGTGAGGGAGCACATACCTGGCATAACTACTGTGAGGGGGCACATAATCTGGCATAACTACTGTGAGGCAGCACATATCTGGGCATAACTACTGGTGAAAGGGCACATACATGGCATAACTACTTTGAGGGAGCACATATCCAAGCATAACTACTGTGAGGGGCCACATATTTGGATATAACTACTGTGAAGGGGCACATACCTGGCATAACTACTGTGAGGAAGCACATATCTGGGCATAACTACTGGTGAAAGGGCACATACATGGCATAACTACTGTGAGGGAGCACATATCTTGGCATAACTACTGTAAGGGGGCACATACCTGGCATAACTACTGTAAAGAGGCACATATCTGGGCATAACTACTGTGAGGGGCACATACCTGGCATAACTACTGTGAGGGGGCACATATCTGGCATAACTACTGTGAGGGGGCACATATCTGGGCATAACTACTGTGAGGGGCACATATCTGGGCATAACTACTGTGAGGGGGCACATATCTAGGCATAACTACTGTGAGGGGGCACATACCTGGCATAACTACTGTGAGGAGGCACATATCTAGACATAACTACTGTGAGGGGGCACATATCTGGGCAAAACTACTGTGAGGGGGCACATATCTGGGCAAAACTACTGTGAGGGGCACATATCTGGGCAAAACTACTGTGAGGGGGCACATATCTGGGCAAAACTACTGTGAGGGGGCACATATCTGGGCAAAACTACTGTGAGGGGGCACATATCTGGGCAAAACTACTGTGAGGGGGCACATATCTGGGCAAAACTACTGTGAGGGGGCACATATCTGGGCAAAACTACTGTGAGGGGGCACATATCTGGGCATAACTACTGTGAGGGGCAAAAACAACTTTGCAGCACCACAGAAATCAGCAATGGAGTGCCAGCAGCTGTAGGGTCGATCCAATGTCCCAATGCTCGATACAGAAAAGAAAAAGTCCACGGCACCTGCAGTGACTAGTGTCTTTTATTTAACTACTGTGAGGGGGCACATATCTGGGCATAACTACTGTGAGGGGGCACATATCTGGGCATAACTACTGTGAGGGGGCACATATCTGGGCATAACTACTGTGAGGGGGCACATATCTGGGCATAACTACTGTGAGGGGGCACATATCTGGGCATAACTACTGTGAGGGGGCACATATCTGGGCATAACTACTGTGAGGGGGCACATATCTGGGCATAACTACTGTGAGGGGGCACATATCTGGGCATAACTACTGTGAGGGGGCACATATCTAGGCATAACTACTGTGAGGGGGCACATACCTGGCATAACTACTGTGAGGGGCACATATCTGGGCATAACTACTGTGAGGGGGCACATATCTGGACATAACTACTGTGAGGGGGCACATATCTGGGCATAACTACTGTGAGGGGGCACATATCTGGGCATAACTACTGTGAGGGGGCACATATCTGGGCATAACTACTGTGAGGGGGCACATATCTGGGCATAACTACTGTGAGGGGCACATATCTGGGCATAACTACTGTGAGGGGGCACATATCTGAGCATAACTACTGTGAGGGGGCACATATCTGGGCATAACTACTGTGAGGGGGCACATACCTGGGCATAACTACTGTGAGGGGGCACATACCTGGGCATAACTACTGTGAGGGGGCACATACCTGGCATAACTACTGTGAGGGGGCACATATCTAGACATAACTACTGTGAGGAGGCACATATCTAGACATAACTACTGTGAGGAGGCACATATCTAGACATAACTACTGTGAGGGGGCACATATCTAGACATAACTACTGTGAGGGGGCACATATCTGGGCATAACTACTGTGAGGGGCAAAAACAACTTTGCAGCACCACAGAAATCAGCAATGGAGTGCCAGCAGCTGTAGGGTTGATCCAATGTCCCAATGCTCGATACAGAAAAGAAAAAGTCCACGGCACCTGCAGTGACTAGTGTCTTTTATTTAACTACTGTGAGGGGCACATACCTGGAATAACTAATGTGAGGGGCACATCTGGGCATATCTAATGTGAGGCGGCACAGTGTGGGCATTACTACTGTATGCTGGCACAAAGTGGGAAGTATGTGGGGGTATTAAGGGGACTGGGTGGGTATAGTTTTAGAGGCGTGGACTACTATGAAAAGAATTGCCGTGGCGCTACACATATCGTCCCTATTAGAGATTTTCTACAGTTGGGAGGGATGTGCCTTTCCTTATCTTCTGCCACATTAATTTGAGTTTTTTGAAAAAGTAAACGTAGGTGGAGAACCCCTTTAAATGCTCTTGTCGAGTAGACAGGTGGCGCTGCCGTAGTTCACCAGTTGGCAGCAAACACACGTGGCAAATGCTTCCCTGAATGGCCCCGCAACATTGTGTTCTGCATGAGTGGAGCAAGACATAATAATAATGCCACATCGATTCCTGTAATCCCGGGAGGAAATCCAGGAATGTTAAAAATTACCAGATGAGAGATGATAACCGGAAAATCCAGCCTCTGCCGGAAAGGAGTGGGTGAGAGGGCGAAGCTCCTTTAAATAAGACTTGGCAAAGAAGATAAATGACGAGAAAGCTTCCAATGATGTAAGACGATGGTGGAAAGTGGTCAGCTGACAATGACAACTCTTACACTGCGGTGGGTAAAGGATTCATTAATTAGGTCGCATGGTTGTCAGTGAGACTGTCCTGGATTATTGGAGAAGTCAGCAATAATGATCAAGTGGATCTCCTGCTGTTCAAGTCAATGGGGATTAAAATAAAGGAGACCAATCAGCAGGATCAACTCAATTATACCAGACATACTGCCTGGTGGGGTTGATCCAGAACATTAAAATGATACCCGGATGGCAAAAATCTGTTGTTCTGTTCTGCAGAAAACAGAGTTTAATTCCATATGCACATTAGAGCTTCAGTGCACCGAGGGGGCGGGTCCTAGCTCCCCATTGCACCCTAGCTCCTCATTGCACCCTAGCTCCTCATTGCACCCTAGCTCCCCATTGCTCCCTAGCTCCCCATTGCTCCCTAGCTCCCCATTGCTCCCTAGCTCCCCATTGCTCCCTAGCTCCCATTGCTCCCTAGCTCCCCATTGCTCCCTAGCTCCCCATTGCTCCCTAGCTCCCCATTGCTCCCTAGCTCCCCATTGCTCCCTAGCTCCTCATTGCTCCCTAGCTCCTCATTGCTCCCTAGCTCCTCATTGCTCCCTAGCTCCTCATTGCTCCCTAGCTCCTCATTGCTCCCTAGCTCCTCATTGCTCCCTAGCTCCTCATTGCACCCTAGCTCCTCATTGCACCCTAGCTCCTCATTGCACCCTAGCTCCTCATTGCTCCCTAGCTCCCCATTGCACCCTAGCTCCCCATTGCACCCTAGCTCCCCATTGCACCCTAGCTCCCCATTGCTCCCTAGCTCCCCATTGCTCCCTAGCTCCTCATTGCTCCCTAGCTCCTCATTGCTCCCTAGCTCCTCATTGCTCCCTAGCTCCTCATTGCTCCCTAGCTCCTCATTGCTCCCTAGCTCCTCATTGCTCCCTAGCTCCTCATTGCACCCTAGCTCCTTATTGCACCCTAGCTCTTCATTGCTCCCTAGCTCCTCATTGCACCCTAGCACTTCATTGCTCCCTAGCTCCTCTTTTCTTCTTTGCTCCTTAGCTCCTCAGATTTCCTCTGTCTTCCATGACCCTTCCCCTTGACGGAAAGGACCAGGCATCTTCATTGGTCTCTTGGCTCTTTGTATTTATTTCTAGGTCCCTTGCATTGTGCAGTGATAATATTGTTATATAACTGTTATTACATGTAATATGCCTGATTCACCAGCAGGTGGCAGTGTAAATGACAGAGCTATACTTAGAGAGAATGGAACTCACCATTCCATTCTCCCCCCTCTGGGCAGAAGTGGTCTAGTACCGCTTCCTACCTGAAGGGGGGGGCAGTTCTAGATTATTCCAGTTTAGACTCCATATTGGAGCTGAGAAGACCTGAAAGATATAGCAACCAAAGAAAAGTGTTCTCTGGTTGCCAGAAGATATAGCAGCCAGCAGAAATTGTTCTTTGGCTGAATCAGGAGCCACAAAAAGGAAGTATCTTGTAGAGCACCCGGACTCAATGCTGATTTACTTTACTGAGTGTCAGGAGGGGGGACAACAGTTGAAGGCTCCCCAATCCAAGGATACCACAACCTACCTAAAGTCCAAAGCAGAGTTTAGCACAGCAGAGAGAAAGAAAGCAGAGTTATTAAGCAAGCCTGTCAGCCCAGCAGAGAAAGAGAGAAAGCAGAGTTACCAAGTTTGCCTGCCAGTTTATGCCAAAGCCTGCTGGAACCAAGAAAAAGCCTGAATATAAGAAAAGCCTGAAAATAGTCTGGAATCAAGTTTACCCAAGTAAAGCTGCTGTTAAAGTTTATCAAGGTCTGGACTCAAGTTATTCTTCATCCACTAACTCAACAATTCCTCCTTATTTGCTTCAGGGCCTAAGCCTGGGGTCCTGCTATATCCAGGTACGAGCACCATGACACATATAGGCCGCACCACACCACTTGGCATTCCACCAAACTTGGCCCTGGGGGTTGGAACGTTGCAAATCTGTGTCACAAACAGGATACAAAATACTTCTGCGCCTTGAAGGCCCCCCACCTCTGTAAAACCCCCTACAAGATACTTTATGGAATCTACTTACTGCTGGAGAGTTTAAATCTACATCAGTTGCAGCACTGTGGCAAAACTGGGGTTAATCAGCCATCTTAGATATTGAGAGGAGAGACATCCACCCAGTAGAGGAGAGGGAACCAAACGGCCCGCCTCCACAGAGGAACCATTCTTGAAGCAGAAGGAACTAAAGTGCTGAGTACAAGTTCCCAGGAGGACAAAGAAACCAACTGTACCCCTACAGGAAGTAGAAGCAGTGGCCATCTTGGAAAAGGCAAAATACAGTTCCAGCTTCCCTGGATCCTGAGAAGCAAGGTCCAGAGGTCTGGGTGAGTACTGCTAGGGAAACAAACCTTGCTAGAGACTGGGGCCATAATCTACCTGCCAGAGCATCATACTCCCCAAAATTGAGCAGTTGCAGTGAGTCTTAAAGGAGCCACACACCAATTTTACTGCCCATAACAATGCGCACTTAAATTGCAAATTAGCTTACATTGACCCTTCTAGTGTGGTACAGGGTATCAAGAGCCATGTCTGACAGCATATCTCCCAACTTTTTCGATGGTCAAAGGAGGACACTAATGGTTCATTGTGTGACATATCTATTTTTCCTGCCTATTTATACACTTCAATAGTTTTCTCTTACAAAATCGCCAGGACCAGATGGCATACACCCCCGTATCCTAAGGGAATTAAGTGATGTCATAGCCAGACCTTTATTTCTGATATTTACGGACTCTATACTGACAGGGAATGTCCCTCAGGATTGGCGCATAGCAAATGTGGTGCCAATATTCAAAAAGGGTCCAAAAACAGAGCCTGGAAATTCTAGGCCGGTAAGTTTAACATCTGTTGTTGGTAAATGGTTTGAAGGTTTTCTAAGAGATGCTATCTTGGAGGATCTCAATGAAAATAAGCAACTAACGCCATATCAGCATGGCTTCATGAGGGATCGGTCATGCCAAACGAAGTTAATCAGCTTCTATGAGGAGTTAAAGTCTAGACTTGACAGAAGCGAATCAATGGATGTCGTATATCTGGACTTCTCCAAAGCATTTGACGCTGTACCAAATGAAAGGTTAGTATATAAAATGAGGATGCTCGGACTGGGAGAAAATGTCTGTATGTGGGTAAGTAACTGGCTGAGTGACAGAAAACAGGGGGTGGTTATTAACCGTAGATACTCAGATTGGGTCACTGTCACTAGTGGGGTACCTCAGGGGTCAGTACTAGAGGGGTCACTGTCACTAGTGGGGTACCTCAGGGGTCAGTACTGGAGGGGTCACTGTCACTAGTGGGGTACCTCAGGGGTCAGTACTAGAGGGGTCACTGTCACTAGTGGGGTACCTCAGGGGTCAGTACTAGAGGGATCACTGTCACTAGTGGGGTACCTCAGGGGTCAGTACTAGAGGGGTCACTGTCACTAGTGGGGTACCTCAGGGGTCAGTACTGGGCCCTATTCTCTTCAATATATTAATAATCGTGTAGAAGGCCTGCACAGTAAAATATCTATTTTTGCAGATGACACTAAACTGTGTAAAGTAATTAACACTGAAGAGGACAGTTTTCTGCTACAGAGGGATCTGGATAGATTGGAGGCTTGGGCAGAGAAATGGCAGATGAGGTTTAACACTGATAAATGTAAAGTTATGCACATGGGAAGGAATAATGCAAGTCACCCGTACATACTAGGATATGATAGAAACTTTTAAATACATAAAGGGAAGCATCACGGTAAAAGAGGAGAGAATATTTAAAAGAAGAAAAACTGCTACAAGAGGACATAGTTTTAAATTAGAGGGGCAAAGGTTTAAAAGTAACATCAGGAAGAATTACTTTACTGAGAGAGTAGTGGACGCATGGAATAGCCTTCCTGCAGAAGTGGTAGCTGCAAATACAGTGAAGGAGTTTAAGCATGCATGGGATAGGCATAAGGCCGTCCTTCATATAAGATAGGGCCTGGGGCTATCCATAGTATTCAGTATATTGGGCAGACTAGATGGGCCAAATGGTTCTTATCTGACGACACATTCTATGTTTCTATGTTTACTAAATGGTAAAACACTGGGTAACACTGACATGGAAAAGGATCTAGGAATTTTAATAAACAGCAAATTAAGCTGCAAAAACCAGTGTCAGGCAGCTACTGCCAAGGCCAATAAGATAATGGGTTGCATCAAAAGGGGCATAGATGGCGGTGATGAGAACATAGTCCTACCACTTTACACATCACTAGTCAGACCACACATGGAGTACTGTGTACAGTTCTGGGCTCCTGTGAACAAGGCAGACATAGCAGAGCTGGAGAGGGTTCAGAGGAGGGCAACTAAAGTAATAACTGGAATGAGGGATCTACAGGACCCTGAAAGGTTATCAAAATTAGGTTTATTCACTTTAGAAAAAAGACGACTGAGGGAAGATCTAATAACTATGTATAAATATATCAGGAGTCAGTACAGAGATCACTCCCATCATCTATTTATCCCCAGGACTGTGACTGTGACGAGGGGACATCCTCTGCGTCTGGAGGAAAGAAGATTTGTACACAAACATAGAAAAGGATTCTTCACTGTAAGAGCAGTGAGACTATGGACTCTTTACAATAAGAGCAGTGAGACTATGGACTCTATACTGTAAGAGCAGTGAGACTATGGACTCTATACTGTAAGAGCAGTGAGACTATGGACTCTATACTGTAAGAGCAGTGAGACTATGGACTCTATACTGTAAGAGCAGTGAGACTATGGACTCTATACTGTAAGAGCAGTGAGACTATGGACTCTTTACAGTAAGAGCAGTGAGACTATGGACTCTATACTGTAAGAGCAGTGAGACTATGGACTCTATACTGTAAGAGCAGTGAGACTATGGACTCTGTACTGTAAGAGCAATGAGACTATGGACTCTTTCCTGTAAGAGCAGTGAGACTATGGACTCTTTACTGTAAGAGCAGTGAGACTATGGACTCTATACTGTAAGAGCAGTGAGACTATGGACTCTATACTGTAAGAGCAGTGAGACTATGGACTCTATACTGTAAGAGCAGTGAGACTATGGACTCTATACTGTAAGAGCAGTGAGACTATGGACTCTATACTGTAAGAGCAGTGAGACTATGGACTCTTTACAGTAAGAGCAGTGAGACTATGGACTCTATACTGTAAGAGCAGTGAGACTATGGACTCTATACTGTAAGAGCAGTGAGACTATGGACTCTATACTGTAAGAGCAATGAGACTATGGACTCTTTCCTGTAAGAGCAGTGAGATTATGGACTCTTTACTGTAAGTGCAGTGAGACTATGGACTCTTTACTGTAAGAGCAGTGAGACTATGGACTCTATACTGTAAGAGCAGGGAGACTATGGACTCTATACTGTAAGAGCAGTGAGACTATGGACTCTTTACTATAAGAGCAGTGAGACTATGGATTCTATACTGTAAGAGCAGTGAGACTATGGACTCTTTACTGTAAGAGCAGTGAGACTATGGACTCTTTACTGTAAGAGCAGTGAGACTATGGACTCTTTACTGTAAGAGCAGTGAGACTATGGACTCTATACTGTAAGAGCAGTGAGACTATGGACTCTATACTGTAAGAGCAGTGAGGCTATGGACTCTTTACTGTAAGAGCAGTGAGACTATGGACTCTATACTGTAAGAGCAGTGAGACTATGGAACTCTCTGCCTGAGGAGGTGGTGATGGTGAGTACAATAAAGGAATTCAGGAGGTTCCTGGATGTATTTCTGGAGTGTAATATTACAGGTTACAGCTACTAGAGAGGGGTCGTTGATCCAGGGAGTTATTCTGATGCCTGATTGGAGTCGGGAAGGAATTTTTTTCCCTTAAGTGGGCAAAATTGGCTTCTGCCTCACAGGTTTTTTTTGCCTTCCTCTGGATTAACTAGTAGGAAACAGGCCGAACTGGATGGACAAATGTCTTTTTTCGGTCTTAAATACTATGTTACTAAAATAGAACAAAAAAAATCCGAATATAGAAATTTCCAAAATCCCAACTGCATTAAATAATGAAATAATGTACAAAATGGTCTCAAATACACAGAGAGGAACCAGAGAAACACTTTCTGGGTCAATATTGTGAATGTAATAATAAACATCTGTATCTCAGATCAAAAAGAGGGACATATAAGGAGCAAAGAGGGAGAAAGGGTCTTGGGTCAAAAAGAGGGGCACTTGGGAGGTCTGACAGTGAGGATGACACTTACCGGGACCACAGCGATCCACCAGCAACATTCATCATGCCTCTTGCTATGCCATATTATTTTGGGGCACCTTGGCTCCCACGTTGTTCAGGAGTAGCCCACCAAGAACATCTGCAGTATGACGGTGATCTACACATGGCATAATGATCTTGCCCGATAGAAGGCTGCAGGAGGAGTGCATTACAGGACCTGATAAAGAAAGAGGAAGAAAGGAAAAAGATGGAGAGGATGCTTAGCGGAGGAGGAAAAAGAGCGCAGAGAAAGGGAGTTGCATAAAGCCTACAAAAACGCCTATACTTCCTCTCAGCCGCCTGCTGAAGACAGCACACCTGGTATGACACTATCAGATCCTCCAACCACTGAAAGTGACCTGTCCACCGATGAGGAGTCCACTGACACTGCTCCATGCACTCCGGAACCACCACCAAATGTAGAGTTCTTTGCTATGAACGACCACGGGTCTTTTTTTTACTGCTATCCGGAGAACCTGTCTCCTACAAGGAACAGGCTAAGGCCTACACAGGATCCTCCAGAAGAGGGTGATCCTTCAAATCTAAGTTACCCCACTGGAGGTCACCAGGGGATCGTAGATAAAGTTTCTGCTGGAGTTGCACCTGCAGACCGCACCAGAGCTAACCGTGACAGCAATGAAGATGTCACGCAGCTTAATAATGGAGTTTTGCGCCCTTAACTAGGGGACCCAGGAAGAAGACTTCCAGACTCTCCTGTAAAAGGCCTTGTGCCATGGGAAAACCAGCCATTGGACTACTGGAGCCATAGCATGGACTGAGTCTGAAGGGTGAGAACTTGTTGGCTTTGTTGGTTTCTGTTGCCCCGTGTTTGGTCCTCACCCAGAGGGTCATGGCTCGTTAGAACTCCACCCATCTGCAAAAAGTGCTTCCTCAAGTTGCGCTCACCAGCGCCAAATACCCCTTTCCCCCCTTTTCATGTTAAATTGGAACTCTACCTGCCTTAAAGGTTCTCACTAAAATTCCAGTGACATTGCCTTGTACTACTTCATGAGACCAATAGTGGGGGCCTCACCTGTGTGTTTTGCTAGCACCTTCCAACCACCATCCATGGGTCGTGAGCCTTCCATATATTTGCACTATTTTTGCAGTAAAGTTTTTACTGTTCTGCAAGGTTCAGGCACTTTAGCCCATTGTATGGACTCTTTTATAGGTACAGCAATGTGACCTCTTTTGCACTTTAAATGGACTTTGGACTTTATGCAGTTAGCCAGATAGTTAGCATCCTTACTTCTTCGCTCATATGGACTGCCTCTGAGGACGCTGAACACTAATGCTCCCACTTGTCTTGTGTTAGTTCAGAAAGCCTTGGCATTATATTGTCTGATTTGCATATGCCCTTAACCTTTTTCTCCCCACAGACTTGGTAGGGGAAGGAGCCAGTATGTCCTGTGTCTTTGGGATCATGTGCTGTTGCTACACAGGGTGGACCAAGTGGTAAAGTCACAAGCAGTCTCAACAGATTAAAGGGTAATCCTGCTGCTAAATATATGTTCTTATGTGCCCTGAGGTACTGCGTATTGGCTTAGGGCAAATGTGAAAAGCTACCAGTTTAGTCATCAAGCATGATTAATTAGACCTCGGTGCTGGAAGGGTTTACAGGATGAAGCCACCCTTCTATTTGCAGACCTTCATATTATCATGGGATGATTAGAGTACATGACACGCTCCATATACAACTCCGGCCAGGTCGTGGAGTAAATGATTGCTTGGTGCAGTCTTTTGGTTCTCTGGTTTTTCCGAGAGGGATAACGAGGAAATAGACACCTTACTCAAACAGGTAGAGCATATCCGAAAAAAACACTTGGGGACACGCACTATACAAATGACATATCTTTATTAAACATGTAATAGCCTACACAGTAAAATACACATCTAATATTATGCAAAATTGGCAGCATATAAGGTGATGGCTGAAAGCCAGTAGCTCTTGCGTACTAGAAGGTCAAGGCAACACAAAAACATATATATCCAGAATCATAGGACACACTATGATGTCCACACTAAAGCAGCTATATAATGCTGAGCACAAGGGCCAGTAGCGCGCGCTATACAAGTGGACAAATATATCTACCTTGAATCTGGGTAGAGAAATATCAAAGTTGCGGACCTCCGGGTAACGCCGAGCTCCCTGGATGTACGTTTCGCACCTGTTTTCTCATGGATGCCCCTTGAAAGGTATGCATCTTTGAATATTTATATAGTTGGGTTGTCAAACAGGTAGAGACCTATAGGTAGTCAATGCTATGCCAGTTTTTGTATTCAGTAACAGAAAATAGTCTAAAGCAGCACTCTAACTTTATAAGGGGACCCGGGAGCATACCCTAAGCACAAGCCAAGGGGGTATTGTTAAATAATATGTGATATAATATTAATTGGTATTTAATATAAAGGATGTATTACTCTACACACTGACACCATCTATAGTAATACACTTGGCAATGTAATACCCCACAGTGGTATTACCATTTCTGCACTCCGCTACTATCTCTAATGGTTAACATTAATGTCAGCTTTGTATTTATTTCCAGTGCAGGGATATGATTGTTATGCAACTGTTATTACATGTAATATGCCTGGTTAACCAGCAGGTGGCAGTGTAAATGGCAGGGCTATACTTAGAGAGAATTAAACTCACCCTTTCATTCTCCCTTCTTTGGGCAGAAGTGGGTCAATCCTGCTTCCTAACTGAAGGTGTCACTGTGCCTCGCGTCCTACCTCCTCTAGGGATGTTGTTCTTCACAGTACCCCTGAACGTGGGGATAGGCTTTCCCAAGATTAACACCAAGTCGCTCCCTCTTGAGGAGGATTGGCACACAAGGCAGCTGGTCCAGGAGGTACCTGAGCGAGGTACCAGAGGTACAGGCGTAGTCAGCAGACCGAGTATTAACCATGAGTAACAGTGCAGGACCGAAGGATGAGGTAGAGGCGAAGTCAAACAAGCAAAAAGTCAAGACAGGCGGCACAGGTACAGGTCAGGCAATCCGGGTCAGCAACAGGAGAGTCGAGCCAAGCAGGCAGGGATCAAACAGGTAGCAGAGTCCAGAAACAGAAGCACGGGTCAGGAACACAAGCAGATATCAGGAACCTTTGCAGGACACAACTACCTTGACTCTCAGGCATCTGGAGGGCTATATACGTACAGGACGGCTAGAATTAGTCAGCACGGTCACATGATCTAACCCATAAAGCACAGGAAGTGACGCACGCTGGCCCTTAAGGAAATGCTGCAGAAAACAAGCATGCTGTGACCAGGGCTGAAAGGAAACTGGGTAGCGGATCCCAGAACCAACAGTACCTGCAAGGACAGAGCCCAGGACTGCAGCGGTGAATGGGGAAGCACAGACAGCAACACGGAGCCAAGGACCTCGGCGGTAAGCAGAATAACAGCCTCTGTTACAGAAGGGAGAGGTGGCAGTTCTAGATTATTCTAATTTAGACTCTATATTGATGCTGAGAGGACCTGAAAGATATAGCAACTGAAGGAAAGTGTTCTTTGGTTGCCAGAAGATATAGCAGCCAGAGGAAATTGTTCTTCGGCTGGAGCAGGAGACACAAAAGGGAAGTAGCTTGTAGAGCACCCGGACTCCATGCTAATTTACTTTAATGAGTGTCAGGAGGGGGACAACAGTCCAAGGATACCAGAACCGACCTGAAGTTCAGTAACCAAACCAAGTAGAGTTTAGCACAGCAGAGAGAAAGAAAGCAGAGTTACCAAGTTTGCCTGCCAGTTTATGCCAAAGCCTGCTGGGACCAAGAGAAAGCCTGAATGTAAGAAAAGCCTGATTATTGTCTGGAATCAAGGTTACACACGTAAGGCTACTTTCACACTAGTGTTTTTGCTGGATCCTGTAGGGTTCAGAAAAAACGCTTCTGTTCCTGATAATACAACCGTCTGCATCCGTTATGAATGGATCCGGTTGTAATATCTTTAACATAGCCAAGACGGAACTCCATTGAAAATCAATGGGCGACAGACCGCTTTCTATTGTGTCAGAGAAAACGGATCCGTCCCCTTTGGCTTGCATTGTAGGCCATGACGGATCCGTCTTGCTTCGCATCCCAGGACGGAAAGAAAACTGCAGCATGCTCTTCGGTATGAGAATGGAACGGAATGCATTTTGGAGCGCTCCGTTCTGTTCAGTTACGTTTTGTCCCCATTGACAATGAATGGAGACAAAATGGAAGCGTTTTTTTTTTTTCGGTATTGAGAACCTATGATGGATCTTAATATCGGAAAATATTAACGCTAGCGTGAAAGTAGACTAAAGCTGCTGTTAAAGTTTATCAAGGTCTGGACTCAGGTTATTCTTCATCCCCTAACTCAACTATTCCCCTTTATTTGCTTTGGAGCCTAAGGCTGGGGTCGCACTGTATCCAGGTAGGAGCACCGTGACACATGGAGACTATTAAGGGCCGCTCCACACCACACCACTCGGCAATCCACTAAACCTAAGATGCGATAGGGCCCTGGGGGGCGGCACATTGCAGATGCACTGTGCTTGTGCTCATTATAGAATCTACAGCGAGGCAGGCGAGAGGACAGTGAAGATGCCTGGTTGAGGGGAGACAGGCGTGGCAAATGCAGGAAAGTAGCAGCTGAAGAGCAGCGAGGAGCTAGGACCCACCCCTCAGGGGACTGGAGCCCTCATTAGCATAAAGAATTAAAGTGACAGGTTCTCTTTAAATCTTCAAAAAATAAACGTAGTAAGTGTAGAGCCCGGGCAAATTTTAATTGAAATATGGCCGATCGGATGGTGTTGATTGGTGTGGTACGGGTGTGCAGTCGCAGAGAAGGACCACGGTGAAAGGAGTCTCACTTTGATGATGTCATCTTCGTCAGTGATGCGGACAGGTCATTCCACGGCTCGTCATCTTTCGGTCATGTGACAGATGTAAGACTTTGCACAGAGCGTGAGCTGGAGTTCCATGACTCCATCCGTGTGCCATGAGGGTGGATCTACATTTAAACGATAGTGAATAACACACAACACTCATCATTTTACAGAAAATCTCTAAAAGACCTAAATTGTGCATTTAAGTCCCAGTTATCATCCCTATTGTTGCTCTTTGTGAATTGACCAGCTGGGGGCGTTACTGGGGGCGTCGTGCATGACTTTCGCCCACCCATATGTGCCTGCTATCTAAATGTTGTTCCTTCTGTGGGTGAGCGAGTATCACTGTCAGGGGCGTACATAGAAGTCACTGGGCCCCATAGCAAGATTCTGATTGGGCCCCCTAACCCCGCCCACAACCCACCCCTGGCCCATCACACCTCCTGTCCTGGCTCCTCCCCTGCCACACTCCCATTTTTCAATAAGAAAATGTATACATACGTTCCTACACATAACACAGTGATGGCACTCTGATTGCCGATAATGTGGTAGTGTTACCTGCAGTCCTATGTAAAACCACAGATAACACTAGTGCTGATAATGTGGTAGTGTTACCTGCAGTCCTATGTAAAACCACAGATAACACTAGTGCTGATAATGTGGTAGTGTTATCTGCAGTCCTATGTAAAACGAGACAGACAGAGACAGACAGACAGAGACAGACAGAGACAGACAGAGACAGACAGAGACAGACAGAGACAGACAGAGACAGACAGAGACAGACAGAGACAGACAGAGACAGACAGAGACAGACAGAGACAGACAGAGACAGACAGAGACAGACAGAGACAGGCAGAGACAGACAGAGACAGACAGAGACAGACAGAGACAGGCAGAGACAGACAGAGACAGACAGAGACAGACAGAGACAGACAGAGACAGACAGAGACAGACAGAGACAGACAGAGACAGACAGAGACAGACAGAGACAGACAGAGACAGACAGAGACAGACAGAGACAGACAGAGACAGACAGAGACAGACAGAGACAGACAGAGACAGACAGAGACAGACAGAGACAGACAGAGACAGACAGAGACAGACAGAGACAGACAGAGACAGACAGAGACAGACAGAGACAGACAGAGACAGACAGAGACAGACAGAGACAGACAGAGACAGACATATTATAAATTTGTGGTCGGGGCTACATGACACGTAACCGTCTACCTGCCTAACTAACTAGGCTAAGCGGCTTGAGTTGTGCCATAAACGCTGCGTAGGAGGAATGCCTGAAGGGGGCCAAAAAGCCAACTGAATGATACACAATAGTACGTAACAACAACACTAACATGACCAATCTCTGGAATGCAAGAACATCTCTCAACTAGGCTGAGGTATGAACCTATTGAACATGCAGAGCACCTAATTTCTAGATAACATGGAGCCAGAACTATTGTTCCCAGAGGCAGCGCATGCTGCACCTGACCTCAAGGAAAGGCCGGATAGCTGTTGGTTTGGACCCTAAAATGGGACACCGGGATAGGACATGCCGCATAACTGAGAAGTGGTGAGGGGTGCCGTGAGGACCGCAACAGAGTACTCTTAGGTCTTGGTCTGTTACTGCTGCCAGTAATTACTAATAGACACGAAGCCGGGCACCCTGAAAGGAATGTCGGAAAGAGAATGATTATATTGGGGCCAAAATGGCAATGAAACCAGTGCCAGCAACAACACCAACATGACCAACCTCTGGAATGCAAGAACATCTCAACTAGATTGAGGTATGAACCTAATAAACATGCAGAGCGCCACTGACCTAGCTTCCGGATGAATGGGCCGGAACTATCGTACCTAGAGGCAGCGTATGCCGCACCTCACCTGAAGGAAAGGCTGATAGATGTAGGTTTCAACCCTAATTTGGACATCGGCACGCCGCCATGCCGCACGACAAAGGTGTAAGTAGAGATGAGCGCAAAGACCTACATTCCACCTTGCAACGTCAGACAAACAACCTGCATCACATTCGTCGCGCTTTCGCGATATAGCAATATTCGTTATTTCGCATGCAATATCATGACTAGCGACTAATTCGAGTAATATTTGCGTGCGCATAAATTGTTCGTTATTAATAATGTTTAAACAGCTTTACACGTATAGAAAGCTTGAAATGGCGGGAGTCATTTGAGTGAATGGAAGGGCGAAAAGGCATGTGGAAATCCGTACAATACACTCAGCGTACTGGAGTCTGACACGACCTGTTAACGCTAGGTAGGTAAGGGAATACAAACCGCGAATAGATTAATGCGATTATTCAAGTGATGAACATTATTAAAACCCTATCGTTTAATCTCTACTGTGAAAAAGAAGCAACAAAGGTCGGAAATTATGTCTGAATATAATTTTTTTCCTTCAGATACAGTTTCTTTATCCCTCACTATCCATCTCAAGAGCGAATATACGCAATTGCAAATATGGGGTCAAGTATTTAACATTCGCAAACCTCAAAATCACAATATTCAAGATCAAACTCGCCTTGCGAATACTCGCCCAACACCAGTGGTGAGTGGGCCGTGGGAACCACAACAGAGTACTCGCAAGGCCTTGGTTTGTTACTGCTGCCAGTAATTGCTGATAGACACGAACCGGGCACCGTGAATAGAAAGTCGGAAAGAAAATGATTATATTGGGGCCAAGAAATGGCAGCAAAAGCAGTGCCAGCGAAAGCATCTGAAGAAAAATAAAATAAAATGGATTTGAAACTGCCGTGCCTGAGCGACGTGTACAGTTTGGCGTTGCGATACTGCAACCTGATGAAAACGTGACTTGCCCAACACTGAACCTATAGCAGTCTTTGAAGAAACATCAAGTAGCGAGTTTGTGAGCTGATAAGGTTTCACACATACTTTACTTTCCATTTAATTTAAGTTCCCCCCGCTACCTTAGCAACAGATGTAATTGACCACACCAACTAAGAATGGCGAGCTGTTACGTGACCTGAAGAAGCAAATGACATGCAAAGATGCTCCTGGCTGTGGTAGTGCCGACACTGACGTGATGCCTGTAGGTATCAGAACCAACAAAATGGTTGACACCGCCGAGGCCCGAGTGGCAGGTCAGGTCTGATGTTGTGACACCCGCAAACTGATGAGAAATGACTTACCCAACATTCTCGGACCTATAACAACCTAAAAATAAAACGTCAAGTAGCAAAGCCCGCAACCTAATGGAAATCCACCCGAGATGTGATTTTTTTTTTCCCCACTACCTTAGCAACAGATGTAACTGACCACACCAACTGAGAATGGCGAGCTGTGACGGGACCTGAAAAGCAAAATTACATGCAATTAATAAAGCTGGCTGTGGTAGCATGCCGACACTGACACGAGGCATCGGAACCAACAAAATGGTTGAAACCGCCGAGGCCTGAGTGACGGGTCAGGTCTGATGTTGCGAGACCGCAAACTGATGAAATGTGACTTACCCAACATTCAGAACCTATAACAACCTAAAATAAACGTCAAGTAGCAAAGCCCGTAACATAATGAGAAATCCGCCCATAATGTGACTTTTTTTTTTTCCCCTACTACCCAAGCACGAGAAGTAATTAACCACATCAACTGAGAATGGCGAGCTGTGACGTGACCTCAAAAGCAACGAATGACATATAAAGACAAACCTGACTGTGGTAGTATGCTGACACTAACACGAGGCCTGCAGTAATATAAATCAACTGTACCACACCACTCCGCTATAGGTGAGTACATGCAAACGTCGCCACCATCAGCACATGCGCCCAGTAGAGACGTGGGCGTATAAGCCGTAAAACCAAACAAAACTCAGTTCTCGGCAAAAGCCACGCTTCTATCTATTTTTAGCACAAATAAAGCAACAAAACGAGGCAAAAATAACGAAATAAAAAAAAGGTCCTCTCGGGTCTCTGCAATTACCTTTGTAGCAAGTAGCTCCCCAGCGTCCAGCTAACACTCTGAACTGAAGACGGATCCCCAGCCCCTGCACAGGGGCTTATTAAGTGCACAAACTCAGGTTCACCACCTTAAAGTGACACACACACATTTTACATTTCCAAAACAAATGAAACAAGACAAATGAAATGTACCTCAGCGCAGAGGAGCTCACCGTCTACTCAATATACATATCGCAAAATAGCATTTATACTAAAGAAACAATAACACTCTGAAAACAGCAACTCTGCTCCACCTAGAGTAATCAGCTGCCTCACCCTCTATAATGCGAGTAAGGGGATAATGCTGAAAGTCAGTGTGAACAGGGCCTTAGTCTGTCTGCAGAAATAATAGCAGAGAGCGAGAGAGGTTTGCTGGGAATATACCTCCACACAGAGGAGCTCACCGTCCACTCAATATACACATCGCAAATGTCATCTATACTAAAGAAACATTAACCCTTTGTAAACAGCAACTCTGCTCCACCTGGATTAATCAGCTGCCTCACCCTCTATAATGCAAGTAAGGGGATAATGCTGGATGTCAGTGTGAACGAGGCCTTAGTCTGTCTGCAGAAATAATAGCAGATAGTGGGAGAGGTTTACTGGCGAGCAGCAAAGTGAAAGCAAACAAGAAAGACATACAGATATACACGGACAGACTAAGCAAGGTGGCCTGTGCAAGACATGGGAAACGTGCGAGAAAACGAGACGGAGTCACGCTGACCCCTGCTGCCTAACCGTGCTGCCGCGTGGGCGCCAAACGTGGGCTGCCAGGCAGAATCGCTCCGGTGCAATGCCGCTCCTCCTCACCAAAGGAGCCGACACATCGCCGGCCGGATTGTAACAGGACAATGCTGCACGAGCTGGTTGCAAACGCTCACCCGACCGGAACGACCTCTACTGGGATCCTGGACACTGACTGGGTATGGAAGCTGCAGATTCAGCCCATGTGCTGCAACAGGTGGCTCTGACTGCACACAACTATGCATAGGCCATCGACACGCCCAAGGGAGGCGCCTGCCTGGTATAAATGTGCTACTTACGCCCCTCCCACAAATACAGGCCAATAAACTGGCCTTCTAACATGTAGGCACTGTATAGACACATGCATTCATACAGATACATAGACACATATATATATATATATATATATATATATATACACACACAACACCCATACATAGATATATATAGACACATATAAACACACATACATAGATAAATATGGACACATATACACACATGCATACATAGAGATATACCGTATATACACACACACATAACAAACATAGATTGGTCACTTACCTTTCTACATGGAGGCTGCAGGAGAGGAGCAGTCAGGAGGAGGCACGTAGGAGGAGGGGGAGCACCGCTGATGGCATGCAGAGGTTTTTTCTCTCTGACCTCTGCATGCTTCTTTCTGAGCGCGCGGACCTGGCAGCATCAATCAACGTCAGCAGGCACGTGTGTAGAGCCGGCTCCTCATTGGCTCAGAATGCCTGCTGACGTATAATGCTGCTGCCCTGCGGTCCTCCAGAGCCTGCATTCCCGAGTCCTGACGGGGGCGGGGCCTACCATGCGCTCCGGGCCCCCCTGTGCAGCGGGCCCCATAGCAGTGGCGTTCCCTGCCTATATTGGCGGTACGCCACTGATCACTGTATCTACTAGGGATAGTCAGACATTAAAACAACGTTAAACACTGTCCCCCGACATGTTTCGCCTGATTCCTGCTGTCTTCGGGGTGTCAGGCAACGTGTTTCCCCCCCATAAGGCTCCAAAGCCCAGATAAAACTGGGAATTGTCCCTCCAGTAGCCAGGCTCAGACTGTCCCACAGGGGTACAGGGGAATCCCCCAGTGGGCCCCTGAGCAAGGTGGGCCCCTAGTCCCCCACCCCCTGCACAATTGGCATATAACACAGTAGACTTACCGCCCTGCATACATATATTCCATGTCGAGCCCCTCCACCAGCCGATGTTCATATAAAACACCTGATGGATTATTAAAGAAACTCCCCGGGTGATTATAGACACGATCAGAGCTGGGGTGACTTCTAGGTGCAGGGACCCCCATATTCAGTCATCTGGTCGCATCCTGCTGCTGTGTGAGCAGATAATATGTGAATGTAACCTTACAGTGGGCCCCCAAAATAAAAATTACTAGTGGGCCCTAGGCACCCCAGTCCGACACTGCCTGTAGCTATGCCCCACACTTGGGAAATCCTCGCTTCAGCTCTTTTGTATCCGATCTGCTGTGTGAGTAGAGAAATCTCAGGACTCTCAGGACATTCTCATTTTTTCTATTTGGGGACTACAAACATGGACTTGGAGCCCTATAGGAGGCATTCTAACTATTGGGAGCACTGCAGGGGGTATTATTGCTACTGGGGGCACTATCTGCAGCATTATAACTACTTTGGACACTACAGAGGACATTTTTACTACTAGGAGCACTATAGGGGGCATTATAACAATTGGGGCCCTAAAGAGGGCATAATTACTACTGGAGACACTGTCAGTAGCATTACACTACTGGGGATACTAAAGAGGACATTATTACTACTGGAGGCACTACAGAGGATATTACAACTACTGGGAGCACTATAGGGGGCATTATAACAATTGGGGCCCTAAAGGGGCATAATTACTACTGGGGACACTGTCAGTAGCATTACACTACTGGGGACACTAAAGAGGACATTATTACTACTGGAGGCACTACAGAGGACATTATTACTACTGGAGGCACTATAGAGGACATTATTACTACTGGAGGCACTATAGAGGACATTATTACTACTGGAGGCACTATAGAGGACATTATTACTACTAGGGGCACTACAGAGGACATTTTTACTACTAGGGGCACTATAGAGGATATTATTACTACTGGGAGCACTATAGGGGGCATTATAACAATTAGGGCCCTAAAGAGGGCATAATTACTACTGGGGACACTGTCAGTAGCATTACACTACTAGGGACACTAAAGAGGACATTATTACTACCGGAGGCACTATAGAGGACATTATTACTACTAGGGGCGCTATAGAGGATATTATTACTACTGGGAGCACTATAGGGGGCATTATAACAATTAGGGCCCTAAAGAGGGCATAATTACTACTGGGGACACTGTCAGTAGCATTACACTACTAGGGACACTAAAGAGGACATTATTACTACTGAAGGCACTACAGAGGACATTATTACTACTAGAGGCACTATAGAGGACATTATTACTACTAGGGGCACTATGGAGGATATTATTACTACTGGGAGCACTATAGGGGCATTATAACAATTGGGACCCTAAAGAGGGCATTATTACTACTGGAGGCACTACAGAGGACATTATTACTACTGGAGGCACTACAGAGGACATTATTACTACTGGAGGCACTACAAAGGACATTATTACTACTGGGGAGACTATAGAGGATGTTATAACTACTGAGAGCACTATAGGAGGCATTATAACTATTGGGGCACTACAGAGGACATTATTATTACTGGAGCACTATAGAGGATATTATAACTACTGGGAGCACTACCACTACTACTGGGGACACTATATGGCAGCATTATACTGTAACTACTGGGGATATTATAAAGGACATTATTACTACTAGGGGCACTATAGGGCATATTATAACTACTGGGAGAACTATAGGGGGCAGTATAACTATTGGGGACACTACAGAAGGCATTATTACTACTGGAGGCACTATGGGGCAGCATTATAACCAAACGGAGCACTATAGGGGGCATTATAACTACTGAGGTGCAATACACGTGGGGGGGGGGACATAACTTATGGCGGCACTAGAGGTGACATTATAACTACTGGGGGCACTATAAGGGGCATTATAAGCATTGGGGGGGAAATACAAGGAGAAATTATAACTACTGCTGGCACTATATAGGGCATTGCAAGTGTTGGGGATACTATACAGGACATGATAACTGCTGTGGGCATTACATTGCATTGAAAAAGTATTCATACCTCTTGAACATTTTTTCATGCGATACCCACAAATTTAAATGCATTTTATTGGGATTTTATGTGATCGACCGACACAAAGTACAAGTCTGTGTGAAATGAAAAGAAAATGATACACTGTTTCCAAAAGTTTAAATAAATAAAAATCTGAAAAGTGTGGCGTGCGTTTATATTAGGCCCCCTGTACTCTGATATAATGCCCCCATAGTGCCCAGAGCAAATAAATATCCAGTGTGACCAATTGCCTCCAGAAGTCATCTAATTAGTAAATCAAGGCCACCTCTGTCTAATTTACTGATAACTCCAGCTGTTCTGTGAAGGACTCAAAGGTTATAAAAGAAAATATACCAAGCTCTGAACATCTCACAGAGCACTGAAACCCACCAAGACACGGCATCCACCTAAACTGACAGCCCAGGCAAGGAGAGCAGTAAGTAGAGACGCAGCCAAGAGGCCCATGGTCACTCTGGAGGAGCTGCAGAGATCCACAGCTCAGGTGGGAGAAACTGTCCACAGGACAACTAGTAGTTATGTTCTCCACATATTCGGCCGTTATGGAAGAGTGGCAAGAAGACAGAAATTTCTGAAAGAAGCCATAAGAAGTCCCGTTTGTAGTTTACCGCAAGCAATGTGGGGGACATAGTAAACGCTATGTGTAGTGGAAACACTGCACATCACCCTGAACACACCGTCCCCACTGTGAAACTTGATGGTGCCAGCATCATGCTGCGGGGATGCTTTTCCTCAGTAGGGACAGGGAAGCTGGTCAGAGGTGACGGGAAGATGGATGGAGCTAAATACAGGACAATCCTGGAAGAAAACCTGGTAGAGGCTGCAAAAGATTTGAGACTGGTGCAGGGGTTCAGCTTCCAGGAGGACAACAACCCTAAACATCCAGCCAGAGATACAATGGTTTAGATCAAAGCATCTTCATGTGTTAGAACGGCCCAGTCACAGTCCAGACCTAAATCCCATTGAGAACCTGTTAAAACTTGAAAATTGCTGTTCACAGATGCTCTGACTGAGCGCGAGCTCTTCTGCAAAGAACAATGGGCAAGAATTTCAGCCTCTAGATGTGTAAGGATGGTAGAGACATCCCCGAAAAGACCTGCAGCTGTAACTGCAGTGAACGTTGGTCCCACAAAGTATTCTCTCAGGGGGCTGAATACAAATGCACGCTGCACTTTCCAGATTTATTAACATTTGGGAAAAACCATGAATCATTTTATTTTCACTTCACACATACTTGTACTTTGCGTTTGTCTATCACAGGGATCGGCAACCTTCGGCGCTCCAGCTGCTGTGAAGCTACAACTCCCAGCATGCAAACATGCTCAGCTGTTCTTAAAACTCCTATAAACGTGAATGGAGCATTCTGGGAGTTGTAGTCTCAGAACACCTGGAGTGCCGCAGGTTGCTGATCCCTAGTCTATCACATAGAATCCCAATAAAATACATTTAAGTTTGTGGGTGTAGCTATAAAAAAATGTGGAAAAGTTCAAGGGTTATGAAAACTTTCTCAAGGCACTGTATATGGGGCATTGTAACTACTGGCGGCACTTTATAGTGCACTATAATATTTGGGAACACTATAGGGGCATTAACTACTGGGGGTGTTACAGATGGAATTATAACTACTGGTGACGCTATGGGGCTATTATACCTGCTGTGGGCACTATGGGGGCATTATACCTGCTGTGGGCACTATGGGGGCATTATACCTGCTGTGGGCACTATAGGAGGCATTATACCTGCTGTGGGCACTATGGGGACATTATAGCTGCTCTGGGCACTATGGGGACATTATACCTGCTCTGGGCACTAAGGGGCATTATACCTACTGTGGGCACTATGGGGGCATTATGCCTGCTGTGGGCACTATGGGGGCATTACACCTGCACTGGGCACTATGGGGGCATTATACCTACTGTGGGCACTATTGGGGCATTATGCCTGCTCTGGGCACTATGGGGGCATTATACCTCCTGTGGGCACTATGGGGGCATTATACCTGCTGTGGGCACTATGGGGGCATTATACCTGCTGTGGGCACTATGGGGGCATTATACCTGCTGTGGGCACTATGGAGGCATTATACCTGCTGTTGGCACTATGGGGCATTATACCTTCTGTGGGCACTATGGGGGCATTATACCTGCTATGGGCACTATAGGAGGCCTTATTACTGCTGAGGACAGTGGTTTGCACTCTTTCCTTGCAGCATCGGGGGCAGCACCCTATTGGCCTCCATCAGGTCAGTGGAGGCCTACGGGTACATTTGATGTGTGCACTGGGAACGCCTCCATCGGCACCAGTGTGGCAGGGCAGCACTTAAGAATGTGTGGGCACCAGCTTGACAATGAGCAACAGCCTGGGACCTTTCGGTGACTGACGTTAGCAGCAAGGAAAACTATTTATTGTTGAATACAGCAATTCTCTTTATTAAGTACAATGCTAACCCCCACCCATGATTTGTAAATTCCTTAAATATGTCAATGTTGCATTAGTCTTGGACCCCCCATCAATGCTGTGTTGTGGCATTTGAAGGAATGTTTAGCTGATGACAGGCAGGTTATGGCTATCCTCTTCACTCCAGTGGTGCAGGGCGTTAGTGCAGCTAGATCTGATGTCGCTGTTTGTATCCCCTACTGACACCGGGTTGGCCGGGCAGGCACTCTGAGTGGCGCAACCTTGGTAGGAAACATCTACTGGACTGTCTGGAAAAAAAGAATCCAAATTGAAACGCCTTTTCTCTATGTACAATCAAGTAACTGGTGTGCAATACTGGACAAAACCAGAGATAAGAGTGGCGCTGTCTTTGATATGAGCATGATGATGGCCTACTTCATACTGACAGGTGGAAATACTTTTGTTATTAAGTATTGATAAATGACATTTCACATGCCTAGCGATGACCACATTGCCTCAGGAACATAAAACTTAACAAGGGAGGTGTAGAGAAATTTTGGAGAATATGAAATTACCAAAGCTCTGACTAATAACAATTCTAACTACTAACTGCCACCACTAGAGGGAGCTCAGGAGATTACTACATACAGATATATACAGCCACCACTAGAGGGAGCTCAGGAGATTACTACATACAGATATATACAAACACCACTAGAGGGAACTCAGGAGATTACTACATACAGATATATACAGCCACCACTAGAGGGAGCTCAGGAGATTACTGCATACAGATATATACAGCCACCACTAGAGGGAGCTCAGGAGATTACTACATACAGATATATACAGCCACCACTAGAGGGAACTCAGGAGATTACTACATACAGATATATACAGCCTCCACTAGAGGGAGCTCAGGAGATTACTGCATACAGATATATACAGCCACCACTAGGGGGAGCTCAGGAGATTACTACATACAGATATATACAGCCTCCACTAGAGGGAGCTCAGGAGATTACTGCATACAGATATATACAGCCACCACTAGAGGGAGCTCGGGAGATTACTACATACAGATATATACAGCCACCACTAGAGGAGCTCAGGAGATTACTACATACAGATA
Organism: Bufotes viridis; assembly: GCA_033119425.1. NCBI lineage: Eukaryota > Metazoa > Chordata > Amphibia > Anura > Bufonidae > Bufotes > Bufotes viridis. The sequence goes on along the minus strand of CM065590.1, from coordinate 595,917,606 downwards.
TATGCAGCCACCACTAGAGGGAGCTCAGGAGATTACTACATACAGATATATACAGCCACCACTAGAGGGAGCTCAGGAGATTACATACAGATATATACAGCCACCACTAGAGGGAGCTCAGGAGATTACTGCATACAGATATATACAGCCACCACTAGAGGAGCTCAGGAGATTACTACATACAGATATATACAGCCACCACTAGAGGGAGCTCAGGAGATTACTGCATACAGATATATACAGCCACCACTAGAGGGAGCTCAGGAGATTACTGCATACAGATATATACAGCCACCACTAGAGGGAGCTCAGGAGATTACTACATACAGATATATGCAGCCACCACTAGAGGGAGCTCGAGGAGATTACTACATACAGATATATACAGCCACCACTAGAGGGAGCTCAGGAGATTACTACATACAGATATATACAGCCACCACTAGAGGGAGCTCAGGAGATTACTACATACAGATATATACAGCCACCACTAGAGGGAGCTCAGGAGATTACTACATACAGATATATACAGCCACCACTAGAGGGAGCTCAGGAGATTACTACATACAGATATATACAGCCACCACTAGAGGGAGCTCAGGAGATTACTGCATACAGATATATACAGCCACCACTAGAGGGAGCTCAGGAGATTACTACATACAGATATATACAGCCACCACTAGAGGGAGCTCAGGAGATTACTACATACAGATATATACAGCCACCACTAGAGGGAGCTCAGGAGATTACTGCATACAGATATATACAGTCACCACTAGAGGGAGCTCAGGAGATTACTACATACAGATATATACAGCCACCACTAGAGGGAGCTCAGGAGATTACTACATACAGATATATGCAGCCACCACTAGAGGGAGCTCAGGAGATTACTACATACAGATATATACAGCCACCATTAGAGGGAGCACAGGAGATTACTACATACAGATATATACAGCCACCACTAGAGGGAGCTCAGGAGATTACTACATACAGATATATACAGCCACCACTAGAGGGAGTTCAGGAGATTACTACATACAGATATATACAGCCACCACTAGAGGGAGCTCAGGAGATTACTACATACAGATATATACAGCCACCACTAGAGGGAGCTGAGGAGATTAATGCATGCAGATATATACAGCCACCACTAGAGGGAACGCAGGAGATTACTATATACAGATATATACAGCCACCACTAGAGGGAGCTCAGGAGATTACTGCATACAGATATATACAGCCACCACTAGAGGGAGCTCAGGAGATTACTACATACAGGTTTATACAGTCACCACTAGAGGGAGCTCAGGAGATTACTGCATACAGATATATACAGTCACCACTAGAGGGAGCTCAGGAGATTACTACATACAGATATATACAGCTAACACTAGAGGGAGCTCAGGAGATTACTACATACAGATATATGCAGCCACCACTAGAGGGAGCTCAGGAGATTACTACATACAGATATATACAGCCACCATTAGAGGGAGCACAGGAGATTACTACATACAGATATATACAGCCACCACTAGAGGGAGCTCAGGAGATTACTACATACAGATATATACAGCCACCACTAGAGGGAGTTCAGGAGATTACTACATACAGATATATACAGCCACCACTAGAGGGAGCTCAGGAGATTACTACATACAGATATATACAGCCACCACTAGAGGGAGCTCAGTGGATTACTACATACAGATATATACAGCCACCACTACAGGGAGCTCAGAAGATTACAACATAGAGATATATACAGCCACCACTAGAGGGAGCTCAAGAGATTACTGTATACAGATATATATACAGTCACCACTAGGGGGAGCTCAGAAGATTACTACATACAGATATATACAGCCACCACTAGAGGGAGCTCAGGAGATTACTACATACAGATATATACAGCCACCACTAGAGGGAGCTCAGGAGATTACTACATACCGATATATACAGCCACCACTAGAGGGAGCTCAGTGGATTACTACATACAGATATATAGAGCCACCACTAGAGGGAGCTCAGAAGATTACTACATACAGATATATATACAGTCACCACTAGGGGGAGCTCAGAAGATTACTACATACAGATATATACAGCCACCACTAGAGGGAGCTCAGGAGATTACTACATACAGATATATACAGCCACCACTAGAGGGAGCTCAGGAGATTACTACATACAGATATATACAGATTCAACAACATTGTACCTTAATGTGGGGAATAAGAATATGGCAGCCTATTGCTATAATGGCAGGTTTCTTAAATATTCTGCTATTATGCATAGTAAAGTAACCCTGTTCGGTCCAAACGTTACTATTTTTCAAATGGCAGACGAACCCGAATATTTTCAGGTTCATTTCGGACGATACCCGCTATAATGGTGTGTAAAGTAGTGTTGATCACGAATTTTCGAATTGCGAATTTTAATCGCGAATATCAGCACTTCGAGAATTCGCGAATATTTAGAATATCGCAAAATATATTCGCAATTGAGAATATTCGTTTTATGCGATTTTTTTATATGCAAATTTTCGCAAGCAAGAAAATAATGTTATTATTTTCTTGTTTGTGAAAATTTGCATAAATAAGCATAAAAAATTGCATAAATTAGCATAAAAAGATACCTTTTAAATTCCAGCTTATGCAAATTTTTATGCAAATTTCTAACGTACAAACCCAGTGGCAGTATTGCTGTTTTTCCCATCTCCCTCCCAGAAAGAGTTAATAAAAGTAAATCAGAAAGTTATGTGTAAGCCAAAATGGCGCCATTAAAAACTACAACTTTTCCTGCTAAAAACAAGTCCTCATAAAGCTATATAGACAGAAAAATAAAAAAGTTATAGCTCTTGGAACGTGATGATGAAAAAAGGAAAAAAATCATTTGGTCATTAAGGCCCAAAACAGTCTGGTCACTAAGAGATTAATCACCATAAACGAAATATAAGGGCTAAATCCGCAAACACATTTAAGTTCAATTTTTTTTTTCCTTTTTTGGGGGGTGATGGGGGTTCTTATTGAATTGAATGAAACCAGCATACAGGTGATCATTGCACCAATACACAGGCTACAGCAACTACTTACCTGTGAGTGATAACGAGAAATTGAGCATCAGTCCTTAATCACCCTTTTCCGTTAATTCTTTTTCCACACAGTTGGAATAAACTTTTTTTGGGGGGTTTTAATTTGAAGAAATCAGCATATAGGTGATCAGTGCACCAATACACAGGCTAGGGAATTATTTACTTGTGAATGTTAACGTGAAATTGAGCATCAGGTCTCAATCATCCATTTCCGTTTATCTGGGAATTAATTTTTTTTTGGGACTTGTACTTTGTTTAATTTAATTAAACCAGCATATATGAATTCAGTAGACTAATATAGAGGCTAGGACAATTATTTACCTGTGAGTGTAATAGAGCGTCAGGCCTTACTCGTCCATTTCCGTTTATTCCATTTCAAAATGGTTTGGAATTAAAATATTTTTGGGACTTGTAATTTGTTTAATTTAATTGAACAAGCATACATGTGATCAGTAGAACAATACACATGCTAGACAACTATTTACTTGTGAGTGTTAATGTGAAATTGAGTGTCAGGCCTCAATAGTCCGTTTCCATTTATTTGATTTCCACAAGGTTGAAATTTAACTTTTTGGGGACTTTAAATTTTTCAAGTTAATTAGACCAGCATATAGGTAATCAGTAAACCAATACATTGGCTAGGGCGACTATTACCTTGTGAGCAGTAATAAATTTAGATCTATATCCATTTTCTTTTATTTCTATCTCCACATGGTGTCAGATTTTAGGGGGGGGGTGTTAAATATATTTGTAATACCCCAGAGTGGTATTACCATTACTGCACTCTGCTACTGTCTCTAATGGTCTAACATGAATGTGATCTTTGTATTTCTTTCCAGGTCCTTCACCATTGTGCATTGATATTATTGTTATGCAACTGTTATGTTCATGTACTGTGCCTGGTTTGCCAGCAGATGGCAGCATATATGGCAGAGAGAGAGAGATCTCTAGATGGAATGGAACTCACCATTCCTTTCTCCCCCTTTGGGCAGAAGTGGACTGTACCTGCTTCCTACTAGAAGGGAGGGGATGCACATCTAGTTTAGAGCAGTCTAAGTCCGAGCACTGTCAGATCCAGACGTGCCTAACAGGTATCAGCCAGATCAGTATAACCTAATTAATTTGCAAAAAAATTCCCCTAAAACATCAAGTTTATTAGGATTAAGTTAAAAATGTCTTTTAACCACTTTAGGACCGCCGCATGCAGGATCTCGTGATCTCGGCGGTCCTTCTGTTCCTCCTTGATGCGGCGGCACATCATCTCGCAAGAGGCAAGATTTGCTGTGAACGCGCGCGCGCTCACGCGCGCGTTCACAGCAAGTTAGGGATCGCAAGTTATACTGCAGCCTGCCAGCGATGATCAATCGCTGGCAGGCTGTAGATGCGAAATAAATCGCATCAAACATGTATATCAGACGCTGTTTTGTTAACAGCATCTGATATATCTGCTGCCTGCTCCTCTGGTGGTCCCATTTGCTGGGATCAACCACCAGAGGACCAGGTAGCTCTGTAAAGTAGCACCAAGCACCACACTACCCCCCCCTGTCACTTATTAACCCCTTGTTAACCCCTGATCACCCCATATAGACTCCCTGATCACCCCCCTGTCACTGATCACCCCCCTGTAAGGCTCCATTCACATGTCCATATGTGTTTTGCGGATCCGCAAAACACGGACACCAGCAATGTGCTTTCCGCATTTTGCAGATCCGCACATTGCCAGAACTATATAGAAAATGCCTATAGGACAAGGGTCCCTTATCACCGCCAGTTAGTTAGCTACTTGTTAGGTAGTTAGCGCCCAGCCCACCGCACCGCAGTCACTGATTTTGGCAGAGATTTTTTCATCCACATTGATCGATGCGAATGAGGAAATCTGTGCCGTTCATTTATTTTTATTTTTTTCAGCCCAGAAGCTGAACGGAAAAAAAAAAATCTCATTACCCGTCTGCTCAATTTAAGGAGAATCGCAGAAACTCCTAATGCTGGCCATACGTGTAATGATTGCGGAGACCCTCAAATGCCAGGGCAGTACAAACACCCCACATGTAACCCCATTTTAGAAAGAAGACACCCCAAGGTATTCCGTGAGGGGTATGGTGAGTTCATGCAAAATTTTATTTTTTGTCACAAGTTAGTGGAATATGAGACTTTGTAAGAAAAGAAAAATAAAAAATTATCAATTTCCGCTAACTTGTTCCAAAAATTTTTTTTTCTGTGAACTCGCCATGTCCCTCACGGAATACCTTGGGGTGTCTTCTTTCCAAAATGGGGTCACATGTGGGGTATTTATACTGCCCTGGCATTTTAGGGCCCTAAAGCGTGAGAATCCAAATGCGTAAAAATGCCCTGTGAAATCCTAAAGGTACTCATTGGTTTTAGGGCCCCTTTGCGCATCTTGGCTGCAAAAAAGTGGCACACATGTGGCATCGCCGTACTCAGGAGAAGTAGGGCAATGTGTTTTGCGGTGTATTTTTATATATACCCATGCTGTGTGTGAGAAATATAGCTGTAAACGACAACTTTTTAAAAAATTTTATACAAAGTTGTCAATTTACAGAGATATTTCTCTCACCCAACATGGGTATATGTAAAAATACACCCCCAAACACATTGCCCTACTTCTCTGAGTACGGTGATACCACATGTGTGACAAGAAGTCTGGAATCTAAATGCGTAAAATAGCCTCGTGAAATCCTAAAGGTACCATTGGAATTTGCCTCTTTGCGCACCCAGGCTGCAAAAGTGTCACTCATGTGGTATCACCGTACTCAGGAGAAGTAGGGCAATGTGTTTTGGGGTGTAATTTTACATATACCCATGCTGGGTGTGAGAAATATCTCTGTAAATTGACAACTTTTTAAAAATGTTTATACAAAGTTGTCAATTTACAGAAATATTTCTCTCACCCAACATGGGTATATGTAAAAATACACCCCAAAACACATTGCCCTACTTCTCCTGAGTACGGCGATACCACATGAGTGACACTTTTTTGCAGCCTGGGTGCGCAAAGGGGCCCTAATTCCAACGAGTACCTTTAGGTTTTACAAGGTTGTTCACAATTTAGCCCCGCCCAAAATGCCAGAACAGTAAACACACCCCACAAATGACCCCATTTCGGAAAGTAGACACCCCAAGGTATTCACTGAGGGGCATAGTGAGTCCGTGGGAGATTTTTTTTTTTGCCAGAAGTTAGCAGAAATGGAAACTTTATTATTATTTTTTTCCTCAGAAAGTGTCATTTTCCACTAACTTGTGAAAAAAAATGAAATGATAGATGAACTCACCATGCCCCTCCGCGAATACTTTGGGGTGTCTTCTATCTAAAATGGTGTCTTCTATCTAAAATGGTGTCATTTGGGGGGTATTTATACTATCCTGACATTCTAGCACCTGAAGAAACATGACAGGCGCTCAGAAAGTCAGAGCTGCTTCAAAATGCCGAAATTTTTTGCACCATAGTTTGGCTATAACTTCTACCCAAACCAATAAATATACACTTATTGGATTTTTTTTTCTATCAAAGACATGTAGAACAATAAATTTATAGAAAAATTTATACAGAAATGTAGTTTAAAAAATAAATAAAATTACAACAGAAAGTGAAAAATGTCATTTTTTTGCAAAAATGTTGTTAAATTTTTATTAATAGCAAAAAAAGTAAAAATGTCAGCAACAATGAAATACCACCAAATGAAAGCTCTATTAGTGAGAAGAAAAGGAGGTAAAATTCATTTGGGTGGTAAATTGTATGAAGGAGCAATAAACGGTGAAAGTAGTGTAGTGCAGAATGGTAAAAAGTGGCCTGGTCATTAAGGGGGTTTAAGCTAGGGGGGGCTGAGGGGGTTAAACCCAGAAATGAATGTAGCTACTGTGGCAGTTGTGTGCTGATCTTCAGGTAGTCCCCGCCCAATAGCGTTGCATAAATAATTATAGGGCACATTGGGACCATATACTGGGATGCAAACAGCATCTATCGCTCAGCCCTATAGAGATTAGGGAGACCCCACCATTAGGGGTCGTCCCTGGGCTGAGGTGTAACTAGGGCCTCTATAGGGAAAGTGTTCCCCGCTCAGTGTTTCCAATTTGTACTGTCCAATAATCCTGTCCCTTTTACTTTACTTTTGTTGTCATCATACCTGCCATCATTTGGACACTATATTTACTAAATTTGTTGGGCCATTTTTTATGCCCACAGTAGCTACTTTCATTTCTGGGTTTAATTTTTTTTTTAAACTTAATCTTAATAAAGTTGATGTTTTAAGGGTCCTTTTTTGCAAATTAATTTACTTTCTAGTCTATAAGGACACCACTACTATCTCTTATATCCCTTATTATTATTATTAATAACCTAAGCTGGAGATGGAAGCAGACATGTGGAAGATGTAGCAGCAAGGGGAAAGTGTTTTCTGGCTGCAGCACGAGTCTCGGAAACAGGGAAGCAGCTCATAGAGCACCCGGACTTCTTGCTAATTTATTACTTAGTGTCATGAGGGGGACAACAGCCAAAGGCACCCCAATCCAGGGACTCCAGAACAGACAGAAAGTCCAGTAACCAGACCCAAGCTGAGTTTAGCACAGCAGAGAGAGGGAAAGTAGAGTACTTAAGTTTGCCTGCCAGTTTATACCAAATCCTGCTGGGACCAAGAGAAAGCCTGAATGTAAGAAAAGCCTGATTATTGTTTGGAATAAAGTTTATGCAAGTAAAGCTGTTGAACTTTATCAAGGTCTGGACTTGATATTTATTCTCCATCTCCTGTCTCATCTATTCCCCTTTATTGCTTCATAGCCTTACCCTGGGGATCGGCTGTTTCCAGGTAGGAGCACCATGAATCATAGAGACTATTAAGGCCGCACCACACTACTCGGCATTTCTATAGACCTGGGACACGATCGGCCCTGGGGGGGGCGGCACGTCGCATATTTAAACCAGCATATACTTGATTACTACACCAATACACAGGGTAGCCCACAATATTATCTGAGAGGCCCAAATATGTCAGGGCTATTGAATGGTTCCAAATGAAAGACACAGAGCCAAAATGTGTGTAGTAGAAGCACCAGTTATCCGGGCAGAAGTAGTAGTAACAGGCCGCAGTTGTCCCTGCATAGCCATGTTGGTGGTGGTAGTAGTGGCACCCGTAGCTGGTATTGGTGTTGGGACAGTGACAGTGCCAGTCAGGGCAGAGAGGGGGAACACCATGATATCCCACAGTATGATAAAAGCGGAAGGGAGGGTGAGGACTCTGATGAATAATGTGTGCTGGACAGGACCTGGGAGCCAGATCAGGGTGCTGAGGAGGAGGCAACATCAGAGGAGGAGGGTGATGACAGCAGCAGTAAGAAGCAGTACTTCCCAAAGAACAGCCAGGGTCACGTTTGCTTTGTGATCTGGTGATGCCACTGACGCTGTGAGTGGGTTAAGCACAAAACGTGCCGAGCTAAGACAAGCTGTGTCTACCTCTGCATGAGTATCTCCCATCTGGGACATGTCCTTGTGCAAGCCGTGCAACAGCAAAATAAGACGTGGGCAGCCAAACACTAACATAGGCAACAAAGCTCTATTGAACCACATGAAGTGGCATCACCCCATCCTGTGGGCAAAGAGAGGTGGCAGCCAGCCACCGCAGCAGGAATTCCCTCCTTCTTCCGGCCAGGCAGCATCCACAAGAAGTACGGTATCTTTCAGATTATCATCATCTCTTTCCACTTCTCCCATTCAGACTTCTCCTCCACTCAAACATCCATCGATAACGGAATGCATGGCCAGGAAACAACTCTACACACCCAGCAATGCGCAAGCTTAATTCTCACCTGGCCAAGTTGCTGGCGGTGCAGTCACTGCTATACCATTATGGTTTGCGCTTTTCCTCGCTGGAAGACTCCTTCCAGCAATATTTCTCCCAAAATGCCTTTCCTGCTTTGTACTTTCACGTGGCGGACAATGTGGGCCACTTCTTGCGATCCTCGCTGTGCAGCAAGGTTCACGCCACAGTGGCTCAAGTACATCGAACAGCAAACGAGCTCAGCGACAATGGGCGCAACATTCTGGCCGCCCTGGAAAGTGGGAGAAATGACACATGCTCCCTGCATGGCGCACATCATCAACCTAGTGGTGCAGCGCTATCTATATGAGTACACTGGCTCATGCAAGGTGCTGGCAAAGTCCAAGAGACCGTCCAAGCACTTCAGCCACTCTTATGTGGCTAGGATTGCTTTCTTGGACCTGCAGCGCCAGAACAGCTTGCCGCTACACTGCTTAATCTGCAACGTGCTAACTCGCTGGAATTCGACATTGCACATGCTTGAGCGCCCGTACAAGCAGCGTAAAGCATGTGTTGCTCCGAGGTCAGGCAGTGGCGGCTCATCTGAGACGCCTGTCGGGTGATGAAGCCTTTCGAAAAGAGCACATAGTTTGTCAGCAGGGACAACAGCGGCATGAACAATGTCATCCCTCTCATATTTATCTTAGAACACACGCTTACGCTCATGCAGCAGAGAACCATGGCGAAAGAAGAGCACGATGATGAGGATAGCACCGACCAAGTCTCAGTGGGGGATGGAGCTCGAAAGAAGCGGTCCTCCGGCACACTGGCCAGAATGGCGACCTGTATGCTCGCCTGCTTACACAGTGACAGGCGTATCGTTGACATCAAGCAGTCTGATGTTTACTGGATAGCTAAGCTTTTAGGCCCTCACTATAAAGGCAAAATGGGGTACAATTTTCCTTTCACAGAAAGGGTGGACAAGTTACGGCATTACCAGGAAGCACTGGGTACACAGCTTGCCTCCCGCAGAGTCACCCCTCTCCCGCCGCCACAAGCAGCAAACGCCGTAGCAGCAGCAGCCGTTTCAGTCTCCTCAACATGATGGAGCAGTTTTTCCACGTGCCGCACCAGTCTTCTGCCTGTCAGCAAGCTGACAGCTCCCAACTCAAAGTTCAGCCTCAAGCCTAGCTAAACTCTGACCACTCACTGGCTCACACCCAGTTCCTGACCCTATTGATTTCTGGGCAGGCAGACTGGAACAGCCTCTGTCTTCTTTCTTGCCTTGCCTCCAGTGTAATCTCGGAGAGGGTTTTCAGTGCCATGGCAGGCGTGTGTAATACCCCAGAGTAGGGGCATTACTATTGTTGCACTGATTTATTGCATTTCACATAATTTGGATGTAATCTTAATGTATGACATGCTATGTACCTGGTTTACTAGCAGGTGGAGAATGGCTGCCAGTGCTCTCCACCAGGAATGGAAATTACCATTCCATCCTCCCTTAGTTGAGTTGAATTAGAGACTTCAGGCCAAGGGTGGGGGCTGAGAATGGTAGTGAGTTGAAAGCAGAATGGGGCGGTGAGGGGATGTTTTTCCCCCCTCTCCTGCTGGAGGATTAGGGAAGCGGCTCGCAGAGCACCCGCTCCTCACAATATTCAGCATTGTATTTAAATAGGAAAACAGGTCAAGGACACCCTGTCCATTTGTAGACCAGTGTCAGCTAAGAACAGAAAGCAGCATCAAGTCAGCCTGTCACCATAACCCTCTGCTGGAGGAAGAGAATTTGCACTAAGGTTTGCTGTAATCATTTGCAGTTCAAGTTGCCTTAGTAAAAGAACTTTATAACGTTTACAAGTCTGACCTCATCCATCTTCATCTACCCTTTCACTGCATCAGACTCCAGGGAGCGACAGCCTGAGGTGGAATACCGTGACACAAATACTACTTTACAAAAGGGCCACTACCACTCCCATCCTCTACACTAACTCCAATGGGGGCTCATTGCACGTGGTGACACCCAAATGGACCAAGTTGTTCTCCGCCAGTGTCCAAAACATCCAAAGTGTCCAAAGTTTTCCTAGGAGGGTAGAGGGGGCCATATTCCAACTTTCATCGCAATTGGAGCAACTTTGGTTTGACCCGAACCATTTCGTGTCTGAACCAAACTTTTTTTAAATATTTCACGAATCTGATCTGAACTAAATCTTCACTGGTTCGCTCATCTCAATACCTGCCTTTAATTATTGCTACTTATGCTGCTGTTATCATTTTCTTACACTAGGTGGGGGGGGGGGGCCCTATATATTATGGTTACACTACTGCCTGACCTGAAATCTCCTCCACAGATTATCTTTACCTCCAAGATCCATGTTCCCGGAAAAGTCGATGCACATGGTTTCTAGGCCAGTACACAGCATATGATGAGCTGCAGTACAGCCGCCCAGTCCGGGCTCAACGCAGTACAGACATTTCAGCCCATTCTTTGTCAAGTTCCTTGGAGCAACTGAAAGAAGAGACAAGATCAGTGCGAGACTTATACATATATCTATCTATCTATCTATCTATCTATCTCATATCTATCTATCTATCTATCTATCTATCTATCTATCTATCTATCTCATATCTATCTATCTATCTATCTATCTATCTCATATCTATCTATTTATCTATCTATCTATCTATCTCATATCTATCTATCTTTCTATCTATCTATCTATCTATCTCATATCTATCTATTTATCTATCTATCTATCTATCTATCTATCTCATATCTATCTATCTATCTATCTATCTATCTATCTAATATCTATCTATCTATCTCATATCTATCTATCTATCTATCTATCTATCTATCTATCTCATATCTAGCTATCTATCCATCTCTTTATCTCATATCTATTGTATCTATCTATTTATCTATCTATCTATCTATCTATCTATCTATCTATCTCATATCTATCTATCTATCTATCTATCTATCTATCTCATATCTATCTATCTCTATCTCTATCTATCTATCTATCTATCTATCCAGGCTCAGACTGGCCCACAGGGGTACAGGTGAATCCCCCGGTGGACCCCTGAGCAAGATGGCCCCCTAGTCTCCCACCCCCTGCACAAGTGGCACATAACACAGTAGTTCACAAAAGAGAATGAATGAGGGCACTGCCCTATACCCGTATATTACGTGTGGGAGGCACACTACGGCCTCATCCGACAGTCCTGGGATCGGGGTGCTGTAGCCTCAAGAGAATCAATGCAGCACATCAAGTAAAATAGATAGGCGCACTCACCATCCCTGTTCAGTCAATATAAAGATCGCGCCCGCGCTGGTTATAAGCGTCACTGCCGGTGGGACAAAGCCTGCCCATCACCTAGCAGCGAATGACGCTCAACAAACAGCGCCTGCGCTACATAGTGATTCAAAGGAAACACATTAAAAACAAACAAACAAGCAGCACCTTAGATGTATGGAGAACAGCAGACCATAGTAGACCGCGATCGAATCCATTACTGCCATATCCACCCTGGACATTTTAAAGAGGGTACCAGGTTACCATATATAAGCAGAGATGCGAGAATTCCGAGAACGGAAAATCGCACCTGGTTAGAATCGCGGTTACTGCAACAACCGCAACAAAATCAATCGTGTCATGTGAACATCGACAGGTCATTACGTTCATTCAACCCCAAATGGCCTGTAGCATCAGCTTTTATGATAAACATTGCTTCCTTCTGTAGCATGAGCGATGTCTATCCCCTCCATAAATTGGTGGGGGCACATGCTCTAGACCTGCAAACCTCAACAGATTAGCATCTCCTCCATGCCGATGTCTCACATGCTCGATTAGACGGGTACATCCTTTTCCTGTACGGATTGAATTACGGTGTTCGCGTATGCGTTCCAACAGGGACCTCTTGGTTTTCCCTATATAGAAGGCGCCGCAAACACACATCAAGATATACACCACAAAGGTTGTCCTACATGTGATGAACTGACTAACATGATGTTCAATACCTCCAAAGAACAAATGGCGCCCTTGCAACATATAGCTACATAGTGAACAGTTACCACAACGGTAATTTCCCGAGGGTTTTCTTAATGACAACCAGTCCTTTTCCTTACGTTTGCTAAACCTACTGCGCACTAGCACATCTCTAAACGTCCGGCATCTCCTAAACGTTACAATAGGTTTTTGTTCTACTAAATTTTTCAGACTCTCCTCAGACCTTAGAATCTCCCAATTGCTTAAGATGCATTTTCTTATATTGCTCGCCATTGGGCTATGTTTAAATATAAACACAAACCTACCCTGACCCTCTTCTAGTTCCTTCTTCTTGCGACCTCCTCTCGCTAATAGCGATTTCTGAGTGTGGCTCTTCGCTTTTTCTAGGGCTCTATCCAGCTGGTCTGATTGATACCCACGTTCGATGAGCCTGTTCTTCAGTTCCTCAGACTGCCTCAAAAACGTATCATCCTGGCTATTTATACGTCTAAGTCTTAGGAATTGTCCATACGGGACTGACTACTTTACGCTACGTGGATGATAGCTATCATGGTGCAGTAGGGTGTTGATCGCAGTGGGTTTTTGGTACCCTTCGGTACTTAAGGCACCATCTACAACGGTTACGCGAACATCCAAGAACTCGATGGACGACCCTCCAAAATTGAGGGTGAACATCATGCTCATGTTGTTCACACCGTTGAGATGTGCCACAAATTGCTCGCACTGCTCCTGTGTCCCCGACCACACCATGAAGATATCATCCACGTAGCGCAAAAACAAACATATGGAACCAAGGAAGGGATTCGAAGTAGAAAAAATGAACTTGTCCTCAAACCTGCCTAAAAAAATATTCGCAAACGTACAAGAGACGGGCGTCCCCATGGCTGTCCCACAAATTTGCCTGAACCATTGGTCATTGAATTGGAAAACATTGTTTTCCAGAACAAACAATAGAGATTCCTCTATGAACTCCCCGAATAGCGGGTCCCTACCGGTATATTCAATAAGCTCGAGAACTGCGTCAACTCCTACCCGTTGTGGAATGCGTGTGTATGGGCTCACCACATCTAGGGACACCAAACTCCAGCCATCCTGCCACTGAAAGCCTTTCACTGCCTGGAGGAAGTCGTTGGTGTCACACAGATGCGTGGGAAACCTACACAGAATAGGACGCAGTAGCCAGTCAAGGTACCTCGACAAGGTTCAGTCACTGAACCAAGCCCCGACACAATAGGTCGTCCAGGGGGCTGGGTCAGTGACTTATGCAACTTAGGGAGGAAATACCAGGCCGGCTTGCTAGGGGCGGGAGGGACCAATTTGTCGATGGTATTGCCCTGTAGGAAGCCCGCCTCAATGTATCTCCGCAGCAATGCAACCAACTTGCTGCTAATCCCAGGTACTGGGTCTGAGGATAACTTTTCGTATGTAAGGTCATCATTCAATTGCCTCCCTGCCTCAGCAACATAATACTCCTGTGACATAACCACAACATTGCCACCCTTGTCCGCAGGCTTGATGATGAGCTTCGAGTTCCGTAGCCACTGTAAGGCCGCTAACTGCTTCTTGCTCAAATTCCCCTTTTCCTTGGGGTATAGCAGAGCTTTTGTATCTCTCAGAATTCTCTCATGGAACATGTCAATCACCGAAAACGCGGGCATAGGGGGGCAAAAGGAGATGGTACACCACCACGGATATCACTCTGTTGAGGACTAGGACTATTGTCAGGTTTAGGATCCATGCCAGTTAACACTTCCAGGCATTCAGTTTCTTGAATATCGAAGGGTTCTGTAATATTATACCCCATAGGGTTAAGATATACTGGTTTGTCCCCTTCCCTCTTATTCCCCTGGTAAACGGGGATGTTGTTGAAATGCTTCTTCAAATATAATTTACGAACGTTCTTAAACAGGTCAATTTAAAATAGAGTCCTGTCAAATTGTTCCATCGGACTGAACCCCAGTCCCAAACTCATCTAAGGTGCTGCTTGTTTGTTTGTTTTTAATGTGTTTCCTTTGAATCACTATGTAGCGCAGGCGCTGTTTGTTGAGCGTCATACGCTGCTAGGTGATGGGCAGGCTTTGTCCCACCGGCAGTGACGCTTATAACCAGCGCGGGCGCGATCTTTTGATTGACTGAACAGCCGGATGAAGCGGTGAGTCCGCGAAACGGCCGTCGCTGTTTTTTGTGAAGATGCTGTCCATGTGAGTCCCCCTGTCTACCGATATGTTTCTCTGCAATAAAGAAGATTATAAAGGGATGGTGAGTGCGCCTATCTATTTCACTTGATGTGCTGCATATAACTCAGTAGACTTACTGCACTGCATACATATATTCCATGTCGAGCCCCTCCACCAGCCGATGTTCATATAAAACACCTGATGGATCATTAAAGAAACTCCGCGGTGTATTATTATAGACCCGATCAGAGCGAAGATGACCTCTGGGTATAGAGGAGACCTGCCAGTGTCCTCTTCTCCCCAGGACCTACCTTCTCACAGCTGCTGCAGGACCCCAATATTCAGTCATCTGGTCGAGTATTGCTGCTGTGTGAACAGGTGATATGTGAATGTATCTGTACAGTGGGCCCCCAAAATACATTTTACTGGTGGGCCCTAGGCACCCCAGTCTGACACTGAATCTATCTATCTATCTATCTACCTATCTATCTATCTGTGCCAGAGGTGACTACACTGGAGGCACCTACTCTTATGGAGACCCATGTGGTTACCTTCTACGGAGCTGTAATCTGATTGGTCACTGGGGGTGATGTGACGTCATCATACTCACTTTGTGGGAGGTCGGTGTTGCAGTTGTCTGATGTGCAGCACTGGATCGCCGATGCTATGTGAGTGTCGTTCAAGGTCATTGAATAGGAGAAGTTACAGAACCCAGGAATTCCGCAGAGTTTCTGAGGGATCTGTATGGTGGCCGATTCTACGGATACAGCACATAATAAGAGTAATAATGTTACACGTCATTATAACTGCCTTCAACACCTTGCCAAGCTAAGTGCCACCTCCGATTTCTGAAACCACACCTATTTGGGTTCAGGGTCCTAATTCAGAGTTGGTACCAGGGTCTCCACCGCCTCAGCTATACCAGTCCATCAAAGATGTGATTTCATTGATCACCAGTGGCTTGTCGTCAGAATAACTCCTCAATCAGATGGTGATCAGTTACCAGTCCAACAAAGGTAGAGACCAGGACCTCGTCATTATCTCTGCCTGATAGATGAACCTCTAGCAATCAGTCGATCCTTCTGGGAGGGGTATAGCTGCACTTTCTCTTACAGCGGCCACTACAGGAGAAATGTGGTAGTACATGGCGTCTTCTCCAATGGGTGGCCTTGTAGCTCCCAGGACCTTCATTACAAGACCTCTAGAGGCGTAGCCGGCCCATTCCTGTCAGCGGGTAGCTGCTATGTCTGCCAGCCAAGTGTTATTGTTATAGACAGCGCCACCCGCTGGCTGCACCAACAGGACCACACCTATTACTATAAGTCACCTGAGCGCGAATAAATATGTAAACTAATAGAGATAAGTCATGTGAGAACAAACAGGGAGGGGGCCGACAGAGATGGGAAAGACCTGTTCACGAGTAACGGAGCATGTTTAACCCCTTGAGGAGAAGAATGTAACATTTCAATAGTCAGAACTCCGCTCCAGGGCTGGGATCCCTTCTACTCCACTTCCTGCTGGAACGGAAGTGTGACACACAGTCACTGGCCTCAGCAGTGGCATGTGCAGGTACGGCACGTGACCGTTGCCACCGTCCAAGCCCTATTTCATGCTTCCAATCCAACCGGGAGCAGAGACGAAGGGAGCTCGTACTAGAATGGAGCACCGGTGAGTTTTTGTTTTTTTTTTAAAACCCCTTCACCTTGTCTGGGTATACAAAAAGTGGCTTCGGTCTTGGAGGACCCCATTAAGTTTAGAATTGACTATAACATCAGCCAAACAAGCATTCACCATGCTCCCATCTTTAGCTGTGTGACATATCATGGCCAAAGACGACGCGCAGTCCCACCCCAACGCGGGAGATCATTGGAGCCTGACCAGGTGTCACAGTAATGCCCCCGACATCATTAGCACAACTTCACCATTGTCCCATTATTAAGAATATCCCCACTGCATGGCCACTTACCGTATGATATTTCCGTCAGGCTACTGATACATGAAGTCACCGAGGAGTCACACGTGACTTCCGTGCCAGAACACGTTGCTGCCTTTGCAGCCATGCAGTTCTTGCATTTCAAGGAGGAGGCTGAAATACACAATGCACTCAGGCTCACTTATCGCTGTTAGGTACCATTCACACGACCACATCTGATCCGCATTCATTTCAATGAAGCCGCAAAAAATGCAGGCAGCACACTGTGTATTCCCTGCATCCGTATGTCCGTTTTGCTGTTCCTGCCTTATGGATCACTGTATACACAATGCTGACCGAGCGCTGTTGATACATAGTAGGAAGCGATATGCTGCTTCCTCTTCTGCATGACTGCCGGGGCTGGGAGAATGGAGGCGCTGCCGGGTCTTCCTGAAACCGCAATCCGGCCTGCCTGGGGGCTCTCTGTGGGCTGTATTCCCCCTGTAACTGGGGCTAAGAGCACGGGTAGGATGGTAGACAAAGATAAGGAGGAGATGTAGGGGGTGCAGCACTGTGGAGAGCATGGGTAGGATGGTAGACGGAGATGAGGAGGAGATGTAGAGGTGCAGCACCGTGGTGAGCATGGGTAGGATAGTAGACAGAGATGAGGAGGAGATGTAGGGGGTGCATCACTGTGGAGAGCATGGGTAGGATGGTAGACAGAGATGAGGAGGAGATGTAGGGGGTGCAGCACTGTGGAGAGTATGGGTAGGATGGTAGACAGAGATGAGGGTGGAGATGTAGGGGGTGCAGCACTGTGGAGAGCATGGGTAGGATGGTAGACAGAGATGAGGAGGAGATGTAAGGGGTGCAGCACTGTGGAGAGTATGGGTAGGATGGTAGACAGAGATGAGGAGGAGATGTAAGGGGTGCAGCACTGTGGAGAGTATGGTAGACAGAGATGAGGAGGAGATGTAGGGGGTGCAGCACTGTGAAGAGCACAGGTAGGATGGTAGACAGAGATGAGTAGGAGATGTAGGGGTGCAGCACTGTGGAGAGCACGGGAAGGATAGTAGACAGAGATGAGGAGGAGATGTAGAGGTGCAGCACCGTGGTGAGCATGGGTAGGGTGGTAGACAGAGATGAGGAGGAGATGTAGAGGTGCAGCACTGTGGAGAGCATGGGTAGAGTGGTAGACAGAAATGAGTAGGAGATGTAGGGGGTGCAGCACTGTGGAGTTCATGGGTAGGATGGTAGACAGAGATGAGGAGGAGATGTAGGGGGTGCAGCACTGTGGAGAGCATGGGTATGATATTAGACAGAGATGAGGAGGAGATGTAGGGGGTGCAGCACTGTGGAGAGCATGGGTACGATATTAGACAGAGATGAGGAGGAGATGTAGGGGTGCAGCACTGTGGAGAGCATGGGTATGATATTAGACAGAGATGAGGAGGAGATGTAGGGGTGCAGCACTGTGGAGAGCATGGGTATGATATTAGACAGAGATGAGGAGGAGATGTAGGGGGTGCAGCACTGTGTAGAGCACAGGAAGGATGGTAGACAGAGATGAGTGAGGAGATGTAGGGGGTGCAGCATTGTGGAGAGCAATGGGAAGGATGGTAGACAGAGATGAAGGAGGAGATATAGGGGGTGCAGCATTGTGGAGAGCATGGGTAGGATGGTAGACAGAGATGAGGAGGAGATGTAGGGGGTTCAGCACTGTGGAGAGCACGGGTAGGATGGTAGACAGAGATAAGTAGGAGATGTAGGGGGTTCAGCACTGTGGAGAGTATGGGTAGGATGGTAGACAGAGATAAGTAGGAGATGTAGGGGGTTCAGCACTGTAGAGAGCATGGGTAGGGTGGTAGACAGAGATAAGGAGGAGATTTATGGAGGTGCAGCACTGTGGAGAGCACGGGTAGGATGGTAGACAGAGATGAGTAGGAGATGTAGGGGGTGCAGCACTGTGGAGAGCATGGGTAGGATGGTAGACAGAGATGAGTAGGAGATGTAGGGGGTGCAGCACTATAGAGAGCATGGGTAGGATGGTAGACAGAGATAAGTAGGAGATGTAGGGGGTTTAGCACTGTAGAGAGCATGGGTAGGATGGTAGACAAAGATGAGGAGGAGATGTAGGGGGTACAGCACTGTGGAGAGCACGGGTAGGATGGTAGACAGAGATGAGGAGGAGATGTAGGGGGTGCAGCACTGTGCAGAGCATGGGTAGGGTGGTAGACAGAGAAGAGGAGTAGATGTAGGGGGTGAAGTACTTTGTAGAGCACGGGTAGAATGGTAGACAGATGAGGAGGAGATGTAGGAGGTGCAGTGCTGTGGAGAGCACAGGTAGGATAGTAGACAGAAATGAAGAGGAAATGTAGGGGGCCTGGCTGCTGCATTCAGGATAGATTGGAGAAGGAGAGTCTGGAGAGGAGAAGGCCAATTAGTAATGAGCTACAGTAATAACAATGGATATGGACCGGAGCAATAATGATAGTAGATCAGATTTAGGTAGGGTAGTAGATGAAGAAAACACAAGTTTGGTTTTTGAAAGATTTAAATTTGGATAGAGAGAGGACATGATGTTAGAGACTGCGGACAGATAGTCACTGGAGGACATGATGTTAGAGACAGCAGACAGACAGTCACTGGTGTTCTGTAGTACAGCAGGGGTGATATCACGGGAAGAAGTGTATAGTTGGGTATCATCGGCATAAACATGGTACTACTGGAAACATAAACTACTGATAGTCTTTCAAATAGGGGCTGTGTAGCGAGAAAAGGGGAGAGGACCAAGGATTGAACCCTGAGTAACCCCAACCGCAAGTGGGAGAGAAGGTGAGGTAGAGCCACTAAAAGGGCGGTCAGAGAGATGGGAAGAAAACCAAGAGAGAACAGTGTCCTTAAGGGTGACAGATTGGAGCATGAGGAGAAGTAGATGGTGGTCTACAGTGTGAAATGCTGGAGATAGATCCAGAAGAATGAGCAGAGAGTAGTCACCATTGTACTTAGCTATGTAGGAATGGATGAAAGCAGCACACACGGTCTCACCAGGTCACCGGACTGCAACAACCGCCAAAAGAACCACGGATCCCCAGTTGTCACAGAGTCGCAGCAGCATATCCGGTTTTTCTCTTTCTTGCAAAAACTTCACAGCATGTATACAAATAAAGTGCGACGTTTCGGCTGTTGCCAGCCTTTGTCAAGCATAATCAAAAGTAACACAGACAAGACTTAAATAGTATAGCCACCACCCTCCTCATAATGATCCTCCAATCACATTGGCCCACCTGCACTAACTATCCAATCCTGACCATTGCAGGTTTCAATCCCTCTTTTGCATACATTAACCTTATCACCTGCGTGGAGTTCGTCATGTTATTCCATGCTCCCGTCCGGCGTTCACGTCTCTGCATCACCGATGTGCAAACTCGCGCCGCTGGTTGTTTACACATACCCTGGGCAACGGCAATCCAAATCTCGCGGTGATTCTGCATGATCGCGTCACTATACCACATGAGCTCTTGTCAATTAATCTGCGCCGCGGCTATCCACCGCGCACAGATATGACATCACTGTATGACAGGTTGCCAAGGTAATGCACAAGCCAAATCGCAGATGTCGGAACAGGGGCTGCATGGATCTGTATACATTGCTGATGACATCATATATACATACACGTCATATACATTATAGAAAGATACTGTATGTATATAACCTGGTGATGTACATTTACATGGGGGCTAGACCTGTGAATATCAGGGGATTATCAATATATTGATATGAGGATGTAACAAACATAGTTAAAAATTGTTAAAAAATCACCTGTCATTTAGTGATGTCATATCTGTGCGCAGTGGATAGCCGCAGCGCGGATTAAGTGACAAGAGCTCATGTGGTATAGTGACGCGAATGCTGGGCAGGAGCATGGAATAACATGACGAGCTCCACACAGGTGATAAGGTTAATGTATACAAAAGAGGGATTGAAACCTGCAATGGTTACGATTGGATAGTTAGTGCAGGTGGGCCTGTTTCTGTAGAATGTAGGGTGTGAAATCCAGATTGTAATGGATCAAGGAAAGAGTTATCGGAGAGATAGCGGATGAGGTGAGAGTAGACCAGACACTCCAGGAGGTTAGAGATGAAGGGGAGATTAGAGACAGCTCTGTAGTTAGCTGCGCAGTCAAGAGGTTACTTTAGTAATAGAGAAATGACCACATTGAGAGGTTGAAGATTTTGGTTATGATGACAGAGGAGAAAGACTGGAGGAGGTGTGAGGGAATAGGATCGGTCAGTAGTGCATGTGGTAGGACGAGAAGAAGAGAGGAGCCTGATGTAAGCTAAAGAAAGATTCCGTTAATCAGGCATCTGATAGTCCGGAAATTCATAGACTGGCATGTGGCCCTAGCTCTGGAAGACCAAGAGAAAGCTGAGAACCAATTATGAGAAATTTGATACATTTTATGACAATTAGGGCTCATTGCACACGACTGTTGGATGTTTTGTGGTCCGCAAATTGAGGATCCACAAAACAAGGATACCGGCTGTGTTTGTTCCACATTTTGCGGATGGTAAGGGCCTTTATTGAATACTTCAAAGTAAGGGATCATGCACATAAAGGTATTTTTTTTTCCGTTTTTTTGCGGCCCCATAGAAGTGAATGGTTCTGCATACGGTGTCAAATCTAGAAACAAAGCACCCTGTATGGATCCCGGAATAATTAATAATATATAGTTCAATAGCCCTAAAACGTTATCTAATTCCTGTTTCTGGTCATTCTTAAGGAGCAGGACAATCCCAATTATTCTAACAATTTTTTTTTACGCCGTCCACCAAGAGATCAAAACTACCTCATTTTCTATGTCGTGTTTGGCATAGTTATATATGTAACAATTGTATTATCTCTGTTATACAAACTGTTCTTCTTTTTCAAAATTAATAAAAAGATTTTAAAAAGAAAGAAAACATAACATTTCTTGTTCATTTTAAGAACAACAGCCCAAAAGGAAATGGTCATATGGTGCAATAGAGTTTTGTGTTTGTTATTCCGCTAACTCAGAATCTATGATTGTTTGCAGTAGCTCCATCACCCCTGAAGAGGCCACGTTAGGTGGTGACACGTGTCGGGGGAGCTGCGATTTTAGAATAAGGGGCCATGTGCTGATATGGATGTAGCACGGAGTGTTCTGCAGGCACCCGATACATCAGTATGTAATAGAGGAATTAGACATTTAGGCTGGGTTCACACGAGCGTGATGGATTTAGGTCCGGATGCGTTGCGGATGCGTTCAGTGGAAACTGTGCGATTTCACAGGCAAAGCCATTCAGTTTTGCCTGCGATTGCGTTCAGTTGTTCAGTTTTTTCCGCGCGGGTGCAATGCGTTTTGATGCGTTTTCCACGCGCGTGATAAAAAACTGAAGGTTTACAAACAACATCTCCTAGCAACCATCAGTAAAAAACGCAACGCACCCGCACTTGCTTGCGGATGCAATGCGTTTTTCACGCAGCCCCATTCACTTCTATGGGGCTAGAGCTGCGTGAAAAACGCAGAATATAGAACATGCTGCGATTTTCACGCAACGCACAAGTGATGCGTGAAAAAAAACGCTCATGTACACAGACCCATTGAAATGAATGGGTCAGGATTCATTGCGGGTGCAGTGCGTTCACATCACGCATTGCACCCGCGCGGGAAACTCGCCCGTGTGAATGCAGCCTTAGGGAGATATAACGATTAGGGATAGAAAATAGTGTTGAATTACCATCAACCCGGGGATAATTATCCCAGAGAAAGAGTTAGCGCATACTCTGAATAGGTGTACCCTATTATTTATGTTGAGAGTGCATGGCAATTTACTGGTGATAACTGGACACCCAACAGTTACATCATATACGGTAGTTGCAAGAGCAACAATTCGATACAATAAGATCTCAGATTGCCATAACAATTTAAGGGGTAAAGTCATCTCCCATATACCATAATAAATTCCTGCGAAATCGAAAAGGAATAACATATATTGAGTCAGTGGAATAAAAACACTAAACTCTATTGCACCATACGGCCATTATTATTTTTGATTTGCTTTTGGCCTGTTGTTGTTCTTAAAATAAAAAATAAATGTTATGTTTTAAATAAAATGACCAGAATCAAGAATTAAGGTACTTTCACACTTGCGTTGTTGGATCCCAGCAGGCAGTTCCGTTGCCTGAACTGCCTGCCTGATCAGGCAAACTGTCATTTTTTTCTGACTGATCAGGTCTGAAAAATGCCTGATCAGTCAGAAAAATGCATTGCAATACCGGATCCGTTTTCGGCAAAACGGATCCGGTATTTATTTTTTTCACATTTATAAAGGCCTACACATGCGCAGACCAGAATGCCGGATCCGTCATTGCGGTATTTTTAGTGACGGATCCGACAATAATGCATTGCAACGGGAATGAATGCCGGATCCGGCACTCCGGCATGTGTTCCGGAATTTTGGACGAAGATAATACGGCATTGTGTTGCGGTATTATCTCCAGCTAAAACGCCATTCAGTTACTGAACTGAAGACATCCTGATTCATACTGAACGGATTTCTCTCCATTCAGAATCCATCAGGATATAACTGAACCTTTTTTTTCCGGTATTAAGCCCCGAGGACGGAACACAATGCCGAAAAAGTTAAACGCTAGTGTGAAAGTACTCTTAAATAACCTTTTTAGGGCTGTTGAACTAGATATGTTCTGCATATGGGCTGCACGGGACACGGGAGAAAAAAATACCTGTGAATGAGCCCTTAGGGTACTTTCACACTAGCGTTCTTCTTTTCCGGCATTGAGTTCTGTCCTCGGGGCTCAATACTGGAAAAGAACTGATCAGCTTTATCCTAATGCATTCTGAATGGAGAGAAATCCGTTCAGGATGCATCAGGACGTCTTCAGTTCAGTCACTGCACATTTTTTGGATGGAGAAAATACTGCAGCATGCATTCCTTGTTGGAATGTCGGATCCGGCATTAATTTACCGCATTGACGGATCCGTTCTTCCGGTCTGCGCATGCGCAGACCTTTAAAAATGTAAATGAACAAATAACGGATCCGTTTTTCTGGATGACAACCAGAGAGACGGATCCGTTATTGCAATGCATTTGTAAGACGGATCGTCTACAAATGCAGTCCGTTTGCACACAGATTGCTGGATCCGTCAGGCAGTTCCGGCGATAGAACTGCCTGCTGGATCCTCACAACGCAAGTGTGAAAGTACCCTTACTTGGAAGTATCCAATAAAGGCCCTGTGCTGTAATACATGTTATAACTGACAAGGTGCAGAAGCTGATGTGTGACAGTGAGAGCGCCGTCTGGTATTACCTGCGCTGAGGAAGGTCACTCCGTAGCACAGAATGATTATGGTCTTCATGGTGAGGACAGACTCCAAAACGCTAATTTTCAGTCGCTGCTTTCTGCGCTGTGACTGCGTATTGTTTATGGATTCATACTCATAGTGCAGAGAAGTAGGTCACTTATTACACAGCCGTCAATTATAAGGGTGTCTGCCACCTACAACAGGCCTCACGGAGATTCCTAGGATGAGGTCACTGAACTATGACGATGCGATTCAATTATTCTGCATTGTTTTATGCCATAATTCAGTCATAGGTTTTGGTCACACAATGTGATTTACATACCCTTTACTAAAATAGCATTGTACAGGTCTCTGTTGGCAATTTGAACCCCAGACCTTCTGTATGGCAATCACTGGATTTACTATTGCACTATAGAACAGGTGCCCAAAAGCTACTAAACAGTGATACTACAGTATTTGGTAACTTTTTAAGCACATAAAATAACACAATACCATTATGACTGTATAGTTTTGTGGTCTAGTGGTAGACCCAGTACCTACCATACAGAAGGTCAGGGGTTCCAATCCCAATATAGACCTATAAAATAATGAAATGCAGCAATTACTACAGTTCCTCTTTTATGGTAAAAGATCTATTTTTCTACCATAACCTGGAAAATAATTTGTTTAGGGACTGTCTGTGAGCTGGGAGAGGGTTGCTCCTCAAACCCATATAGAACGTAGGGGCCACACAGCTTTATTGGCATTCACTGCACTGGTGTTAATATTAATGAGGCTGATCATATCACAGGCCTGTAGTGGCTGGGCCTCCGCCCCCACAGCTGCTCGGGGCCCTTGGCTGCAGTACTGCCAGTACTGCCCTAAGGCAAAGGTGACACCTGTCGTGACCAGTGTCGCCATGTAGCCCTTGCCTAATGATGGCCATGGGTCCAGACCAGGATTTTTTGAGCACTTTTTCCGCAGGTATATGCACAATGAAATCTGCTTGTGAAGTTTGTTGCAAATTGTGGTGCAGATTTGAAAATTTTGATGAAAATCCTCAGCACAAGTGGAATCCGCAATGTGTTTTTTACACTGTGAATGAATGGGATTCGCCTTAACTGGATTCCCTTACATCGTGCTGAACCTAGTGTGGAATCTGGAACAAATACTTGAGGTGTGAACTCGCCCTTAGGCTCATGTGAAACACTAAATATAGAATTGGGAAAGAGAATAATGAACGCAGTTACTGTGACGGGTGTAAGGAGTCTCATCATCCGCTGTCACATGGGAGTTATGAAGTCAACCCTGATGAATTCATTGTTATTATTTACGGCTTACCCTATGTTTCACTGACTGAAGTCTATGGATCTGTGAAAATCACTGACACAACACGGATGGCATTACATTTTCAGCTGAGCAACTTCTGTTAATTACGGATGACACACGGATGGTAAAAACACACGGACCAACCACAGATCCTTCACGGACATCTTCAGGGATAAAACATGTACGTGCAGTGGGAGCCTCCCTCCAGGGCCCTTTAAGAGGAAAAAAGTACTTGTTTTCGTGGCACCAGTTGCAGTGAAGCAACAAGAGCACAGGGCCTCTTCTAGTGATACTGTGGATGGTACCAAGGTGTAGGAATGCCAGAGTGGTGTAGGGTAGCCTATAATGTCCCTTAAGGTGTTCTTGTGCACGTGTCACGGTGCTCCTACCTGGATACACTACGTCCCTAGGTGTTGGCTGCGAAGCAATGAAAATGGGGGGTTATTGATGAAGGGGATGATGAAATAAATTGAACAACAGCTTTACTTTAATAAACGTTCATCAGAAACATTCTTCAAACTTTGTCTTAGTTCCAGCAGGCGTTAGCATTAAACTGGCAAACTCCTCTCTGCTACATTTGTTGCTCTCTAACTCTACTGTGCTGACAGGGTAGCTGAATAACTTGGCTTTAGCTGTATACTGCAACTTCTCTATGTAGTCTGACTCTAGATTTGTCCAGGGAAAACCTCCTCGTGGCTTCTGAGGCTCCAAGCTGTGGCATCCATGTCCAGCGGAGCTGAAGGTGCTCTGGCTAGCCTAGACAGAACTGACTAGACACTGAACTCCTCCCTTCCTGCAGCAAGTGGGAAACGCCCACCACACCACAGAGGGGGTGTTAGAATGGAATGAAAAGCTCCATTCTCTGTACCTGTAGCCCTGCCATTTATGCTGCCATCTGCTGGTGAAATGGAAAGAGACATGTACATTATACAGGACTTGGAACTAAATACATGGGATGACACTAGGTTAGACCATTAAAGATAGTAGCAGGGTGCAGAAGTGGTAATGCCACTCTTGGTTGTTACATACGCTTTTTTCACGGACGTGTCACTGACACGGAAATGTGGACGAAGCCTAAAGGGGAGATGCAGGATTAGAATGGACGCCCCTGTGTAGAAGATTCTAGGGCCCGAAGATGTATCCAACCAGGGGCGTAGCTAAAGGCTCATGGGCCCTGGTGCAAGAGTCCAGCTTGGGCCCCCCTTGCCTTAATGCTTTCTGTGTCGTCTTATGTGGCACAAGGCTCTTTGGGCCCCCTCAGGCTCCTGGGCCCGGTAGCGACTGATACCTCTGCACCCCCTATAGCTACACCCCTGTATCCAACCCTTAAAATCTTGACTTAAAACAACATCCAAAAAAACGGTTCAATCCAGATCACCACCCCTGAACGCCGACTTGTTTCGGACGTCTCCCGCCGTCCTTACTCATGGTATGAAGATCTTAGGGACAGCGTTTTCATTTTCCCTTACTCTTATCTACAAACAGCCATCGCCCTTCTCTTCTGTCCCTGTAGCCGCAGGAGCCTTGTTTTGTTTTTTCTGACTTCCTTTTTTTCTTTAATGGCATTCACTTAGTGCCGCCACCCAGCCAGTAAACCACCGGCCCAGCCAGAACTGACAGCCGGAGGCCCGAGCCAATAAAAGGTTTTTACTGCCAATGTTAATTGCTGGTATGTTTGTGTGGCACCTGCTTCATCTGCACTTGCGTTCTCAGGACTCAAATACCATCAGCTCCCTGCTCCACCATTCACCCTGCAACACGATGCAGAGACGTCATTGCACCTGCTGTACCTAACCACCAGACAGACTGGAGCAGACCTGTATTTAGAGATGTGCTCTAGTCTGTTCGGCCGCGAGGCACAGCAGAGGCGAGGACGTCACTGCATCACGACAGCCTGCGCTGTACCATCTGTCACAGGGTAAAAGGTGGAGCTGATGTCTCCCTGCTCCACCATTGTATTCAACTTCATCTAAGGACAGGCTAGACCAGTGTTCAACTACAGGGCACATGTGGGGGCACATAAGATGGCATTATACTGTGTGGGCGGCACATAAGGGGGCATTATACTGTGTGGGAGCACATAAGGGGCATTATACAGTGTGGGCACATTAGGGAGCATTACACTGTGTGGGGGCACATAAGAGAGCATTGTACTGTATGGGGGCACATAAGGGGGCATTATACTGTGTGGAGGGCACATAAAGGGGCATTATACTGTGTAGGGGAACATACGGGGGTATTACACTGTGTGGGGGCACATAAGGGGGCATTATACTGTGTGGGGGCACATAAGGGGGCATTGTACTGTGTGGGGGCACATAAGCAGACATTGTACTGTGTGGGAGCACATAAGCAGACATTGTACTGTGTGGGGGCACATAAAGGGGAATTATACTGCGTAGGATCACATAAGGGGTTATTATACTGTGTAGGATCACATAAGGGGTTATTATACTGTGTGGGGGCACACAAAGGGGCATTATACTGTGTGGGGACACATAAGGGGGCATTATACTGTGTAAGGACACATAAGGGGGTATTTTTCTGTTTGGGGGTACATAAGGGGGCATTACACTGTGTGAGGACACATAAGGGGGTATTTTACTGTGTTGGGGCACGTAAGGGGGTATTTTACTGTGTGGGATCACATAAGGGGTTATTATACTGTGTGGGGGCACACAAAGGTATACTGTTTTTCAGGTGCAGCACTATGAAGTGCCTTTTGCGCTGTGGCATTAGAAGAATTTTGATGTCTCGACTCTAATTTTTTAGTCCAACCAGACTGTCTGTTACTCTGCTTTATTTCTTCTAGCGCTGTTCTATGGAAACAGTAGGCTTAAAGAGCACACCAAATGCTTGAAATAAGTTATTTAAGCAATTTATGATCTCTCTGAGAGGTATATCTGAGGTTCAACCAATAGTTCTACTTGCTCTACTTGGTTTGCAGTTTGCTCTATACAATTGCTTTAAGCGGTTTGTTCTATATAATTGCAGACTGTTTGGTGGAACTGTAAGTAAACACATATAACTAGTTCATTATACAGCTCTAATAACTATACTAACAATAGGAACCTTATATAACTGTTCTAAATACCTATTTTGGCCTCTTTGCTTCCATAAAACTCAGCTCTGACTGGAATTGTGTGTCTGTTCAGCGCCTCTCTCTGGTGAATAATGATTCCAGCTAGGGGGTTTCCACACAGGCTGAGTGTGAGGCTGGCTGTGATTGGTCAAGACTCCTACTCAGTGTGGGGCTGGCTGTGATTGACCAGGACTCCTGGGCAATAACAACAGTTTAACTCTATGCTTTCTGATGTTAATTCTGCTGTGTCATTGAGCTTACCTTACATTCATATAATGAATCTTAAAGGCATATTATCTTTTCTGCTTCTGTGAACACAATATATAACTGTTATATGACATCCAAAACATGAAGTCACTGTAAATAACTCTGCTTTTGTCTTTAACATATAAACATATGAACTGTATTAAGGTTATTGGCAGGTCTAGCTGTATACACATATAAGCCATATTAGCAACCTAGGACAGGTCTTAGCTGGCCAGCTACACTCCCACCAAAATTACCTATAATTCTATGTTCTCAGAAGTGGGACTTTGTAGTAGGAATTTGGTGAATTTTCACTTAGGTTCTCATCTTCCAAGTGTCTTTTATCACTCTCAAGTAGAACAACTAACTTCTGTATAGGACGTTCCATCCTGAGTGGAGTAGTGAGACGTTTTCCTTTTTTGTCAAGTTTTGAGTCTCCTACTTGTAACAACACTCTTCTTACTAGTCCGTCTTCATCCTTTTCAGCTTCTAGAACTTTGGCCAATTTCCATTGACTTCTAGGTAAATCTTCTTCTTTCACTAACACTATGTCGCCAACTTGGATATTTTTCTGGGTGTTTGCCATTTACTTCTTAGCATCAGATTGGCTAAGTACTCTTTTCTCCATCTATTCCAAAACTATTCTGATAGATATTGAACTCTTTGCCATTTCCTTTTGGCATATAAATCCTCCTTGGTGAACTTGCCAGGCGATGGCTGAATGTAATCAGACTTAAGGTGAAGTAGATGGTTGGGAGTTAAAGTGTCCAAAAACTTGTTGGGTCGGTGATGTTATCAACTGTAAGTGGACGACTGTTAACAATAGACATTACTTCATAGAATAGGTTCCAGAGATAAACATAATCCATTCTTCCGGTGTTCTTTTTCAATTTCTTACAGTTCTGATTTGTCTCTCCCAAACTCCTCCTGTATGGCTTGCACTTGGAGCATTCATATGACAATCACACTGTTTCTCTAACAAATACTCAGTTACTTTTTCTTTATCAATCTCTTTTAGAGCTTTCTTCAATTCATTCTTCGCTCAGACAAAATTAGATCCTTGGTCAGGTCTAAGCTCTCTGACAGTACCTCTAATGGCTATGAAACATCTCAAGGCGTTGATGAATGCGTCAGTTGACATATCTTCTAACATTTCCAGGTGAATTGCTCAGGAGCTTAGACATGTAAATATTAGTCCATATCTCTTGCACACCTTGCGGTTCTGTTTGGTAATGAATGGGCCAAAACAATCCATTCCGCTTTAAAGAAATGTTGGTGATGGGTTTACACGATCTGTCGGTAAATCTTCGGTATGTCTACGTGCCTTTCTGTAGACTACACATTTACTTATATACTTTGCTACAACTTTGCTTCCTTTCACAATCCAGTAACCACCTTCTCTCAAATTGCTTTGGGTGAAGCTTCTTCCCTGGTGCAAGGATTTGCTATGGTAGTGATCAATAATCAATCTTGTGAAGGTAGAATTTTTGGGTAGAATTGCTGAATGCTTAACTCTGCCAGGTAACGATGCATTTTGCAGTCGCCCTCCCACCTTCAGTATACCATCCTGCAGAACAAGATTAAGCTTGTACAATGGGTGGTTGTTTGGAAGCCTTTTAGGTTCTTGACCAAGTCTCTTCAACTCTTCACTGGAGAATCTCTGTTGAATGAGTCTTATGAATGTTTCTTCAGCTTTCATTCTTTCCTCTACAGTCAATGATTCCTTCTTTCTGATTCCCTTTGCCAAACGTTGAATTCGAGCTACTACATTTATGACTGTATAACATTTTGAACATCTGGCTAGTCTTTCAAGTATGTCATCTTGACACTTGGCAGCAGTGCTCAATGTTTGTACAACCTTTACTTCTGGATCACCCATAGACAATTCTGTATGAACTTTACTGGGTATGATTTCCTTTTCCCAAAGGAACTCTGGACCGGGGAACCAATTTGAATTCTTCAATTCTGTTACATTCAGGCCTCTTGAAGCATGATCTGCTGGGTTATGCTTTGTGTCAATGTGATGCCAATGTTCAGGATTTGTTATTTCCTGAATTTTCTGAACTCTATTGGCGCCAAAGAGATGGAGTCTCCAGGCTTTGTTGTTTATGTATCCTAGGACAACTTGTGAGTCTGTCCAAAAATATTTTTCATCTATTTTTAACTCCAGTTCTTCTCTCAGAAACTTGCTTACTGATGCTGAAAACTATGGCTGCTGTCAGTTCAAGTCTTGGTATTGTCTGAATACTGGTAGGAGCAACTCTGTCCCTTCCCATAATCAGGGCACAGTGTCTCTTTTCTTCTCCTATCACTCTGATGTAGGAGCACTGACCATAACCATGACTATTGGCATCTGAAAAGTGATGAAGTTCTATTTTCTTGTAATTTCCAAAATTATGAGGTACAAAACATCTGGGTATCTGAAATTCTCTCAAGTTTTGAAAGTCTCTTATCCAACTCTCCCACCTTGGCCTCAAATTTTCATTATGGGCTCATCCCATCCCAACTTCTGTCTGCATAATTCTTGTAGTATTTCTCTTGCTCTGAGGATTACTGAGCCAAGAATCCCAATGGATCATATTGAAGCCACTGTGGAAAGAATGGTTCGTCTAGTTGCAACTTTCTCTTCAATAGATACTTCAATGAAGAACTTGTCGTTCTCTACATTCCATCCCAGTCCAGGTACATTCTGAACTAGAAGATGATCATAATTGAGATCTATATTCTTTATTGTTGATGCACGTTCAGAGTCACTGATGGATTCCAGTACCTCTCTGCTGTTTGAGATGAATGTGTGAAGGCGCAGGTTTCCTCTTGCGCATAACTCTTGGCTTTCTTTAACTAGGTAAATCGCAGATTCTGTGGACTCTAGACTTATAAGACCATCATCTACATAAAAGTTTTTCTTCAGAAAATTTGCTGCTGATGGGCAATTCTTTTCATTTTGATTGGCCAGGTACTTCATACCATAATTGGCGCAACCTGGAGACGATGCTGCTCCAAACAAGTGTACTTTCATCCTGTATTCTGCTGGCTCTGCATCTGTATCTCTGTCCTCCCACCATAGGAACCTTAGGGAGTCTCTATCTTTATTCTTAACATGAAACCGGAGGAACATCTCTCCAACGTCACACATGACTGCTACGGGATACTTTCTGAATCTACAGAGTACTCCAGGCTGAGTTTGTAAGATCTGGTCCTTTTAATAGATGATCGTTTAATACAACACCATCATACTTTCCTGAGCAATCAAATACTACTCTGATCTTATCTGGTTTCGTTGAGTGGTAAACACCTTGATGTGGGATGTACCACACTTCTCCTTATTTAGGTTGGTTAGTAACTTTCTCTGCATGTCCCTCTTCAAGGATGCCTGCCCTAAATTTAAAATAATCATTCTTGAGTTTGGGATCTCTTCCTATCTTTTTCTTCAAATATTTCAATCTTGCTAGGGGGAGATTTCTGTTATTTGGAAGACGAGGTCATTCTCAAAAAGGTAAGGGCATTTCAAGACGATCTTATGGATACTGTAGAATACTTTCTTCTAGAGTGTGTATAAACTTTATGTCTTCTTGGGATACACTCTTTTCTTTAGAACTTATGTCTGCAAGGTTGGATTCAAGGATCTTGATTACTTTTGCTGGACTTACAGTTGGCAACTCTTGGACAGATATTCGATGACACAATCCTGTCACCTGTCTTGAGTTTGCGATCTGCTGTTTTTCTCCAACACCCCATCCAAGATCAGTTTGAACAGCGTAGGGTTCAACCGTTCCTCCTGTCATTACCTTTCATGGTACCAAAGCTTTGGGACAATCATAACCTATCAACAGTCGAACACCAAACTTCTTCAGAGAGGGGACATTTCATGAGAGAGGTGCTCCCATTTATTGGCTGTTTCACAGGTAGGTATGCGATCTTGATCTAGAGGTATATCATTTTTTGTATAAGATGGAGGCAGATTTAGGCCGTTTGAATGAAGTCCTCCTTCAATGGTTCTGTAGCCACTTGTAATTTCTTGCAGATTTCTTGATCAATGAAGGTGACGTCACTTTGGGCATCCAGTAGAGCATAGGCGTATACCTTCTTATTCCTCCTTTTAGGATTTGAAATGCGCACTAGTACAACCATTGATGTGCCGTTGCTTTCTCCTTCCCTCACTCTGCAAGAGAATATCGTACCAATACTTTCTTTTCTTCTTCAGCATCTTTAGGTATTGAGGATTTATCCTTCTTTAGACGTTCTTCATGTAGTGGTGTAGGATGCCGTCCTTTGCAAACGCTGCATATGCCTTTTTTTACTCCCTAGTAACATGGCCTTTTCTTAGACATCCAAAACACAGTTGGTTATCAAGTACAAATTTTTTCATCTGGGAACTTCTCCTTCAATTGTTGGCATTTGTGTATGGAGTGGTTCTCTCCACAGAACATATATTTGAAGGTAATCTGAAGGTTTGTCGGTTCTGTCTCTCTACTGATCCCAGTAGTGACTTTGAACTTGCTGTCGTAGGCGTCTAGACCTTTAGCTGCTGTGTTGGTAATTGCTCTTGCGCGTCTTATATCTCTTGCAGGCCTTTCTTCTAAGAATTTTAAGACATAAGATGATGTTACTGGATTACATGCTATCTGTGCTTTTTTATTGACAAACTCAGAGAACTCTTTAAAACTTGGGAAGTTGTTGCCTAGATCTAACTGTTTAGTCACATAGCGAGTCCATCTAGAAGCCACTTCTTCAGGTAGCTTAGCTAGAATCCTGTGATTTTCTAGATAGTCGTTTAGTACTTCTAGTCCTCGTACATGTGGGATGGCATTGCCGCATGCTTGCAGGAAGTCACCATACTTTTGGAGTCTGAAGTGTTCTTTAGGTCCTATTGTAGGCCAGTTATTCAGTTTCTCTCTAAAGGCTCTTTGTACTAAGAAAGGATGACCATATCTTGCATTCAATTTTTCCCAAGCGTGCTTGTAGGCTTCTTCGTCTTTTCTATAGAAGTTACCTTAAAGAACTTCCTTTGCTTCTCCCTCAACATATCGCTGAAGGTAGAAAAACTTGTCAACTGGACTGAAGCAATGATGCTCAATGGTCATTTCTAAGCTTGCCTTCCACTCTATGAACTTCAGTACGTCTCCTGAAAATACAGTAGGTTCTGGAACGGGAAGTCTAGCTAGGGCTGTTCTCTGTTGTCTTGCTGGGGCAATGGTTGTAACACTCTCTTGAGCATTGCCATGACATCTAGGAATAGAATCATCTGGTTCTATTTTCTCACTTAGTTCTGAATTAGGTAAGTCCCTTTCTTCGTCTTTCCGAGCAGGGATGGAAGGACAATTACTTATTTCTTCACTACATGCCGGAGATTTACTTCCATTCTCGTGGGTGTATGGAGGAAAGTAGGAGTCTGCTTCTTCACTAGTACAGATTTATGACTACTCTGATTCATATCCTCTTCGTGTATTCTGAGTCTGGCTTCTATAATATTAACTTCTTTCTGCCTTTCCAGACTTTTCATTTGTTGGCGCTGTGCTTCGATGGCAGCTTCCATCTCAATTTCTACTCTCTTGACAGCAAGTTGTTCCGATAATTCCTTTCTTTTGGCTAAAGTACTTGAGGACTCTGATATGTGGCTGGCACTTCTGCTAGCGAAGGAAGTCCCACTTGAGACTGTGGTTCCACCTAAGGATTTAGCATAGTCTTTTATAAACAGCTCATGCATTCTCTTTCTTGCCTCAACTCTATCATAGATGATAGTTCTCTCATGAGCTTCCCCAAATCTTTAGTGACTGCAGTACATGTGTCGATGTTCCTTACAATATCCTGGGAAGGTGTTGTACATGACCGCAGGTTGACATATGCTGCCATAAGCTCTGATCTAGCGCCTTTTTGCCTTTGCCGTTCTGCCACTCTAAGGGTCAGCTGCAGTCTGAATAATGCACACGTTCTATGACGTCTATGGTAGCTCCGCTGAGGTGTCTTTGCTTGCTCACTCAGGGAACAGTTGCTGCGCAGTGGTATATGCTGGCGCTCTGCTGCTCTAATGAGCTCTTTTCTGTGCAAGTTGAGGAGCGCTATCGCTTCACCCTCTGAGGGTAATAGTTCCACTGTGGCAGGCGCAGCACAATAAAGTGCCTTTTGCGCTGTGGCATTAGAAGAATTATGATATCTCTGATCTTTTAGTCTAACCAGACTGTCTATTACTCTGTAATTCCTCTAGCGCCGTTCTATGGAAGCAGTAGGTTTAAAGAGCTCACCAAATGCTTGAAATAACTTCTGTATTAACTTCAACTTTTCTTCATATATAACACTGCTTCCTCCGCAGCAGATAGTCCATGTACAAAACACATGTGGAATAAACTATCAAAAAATGGTGGTTCAACTGTTCAATCTTGTCATTTAACATAAAATGGTGGCTATATTTCTCTCTTCAGTATCTGTTCTCTCACTTTAAGTTATTTAAGCACTTTACGATATCTCTAAGAGGTATATTTGAGGCTTAATCAATAGTTTTACTTGCTCTATATGATCTGGTATGAGCAGTTCGCAGACTGAATGCTTTTATCCAATTTGGTCGCAATTTGCAATTTGGAGATAAGAATAGGAACATCTATAACTGTATTAAATACATGTTTTGGCCTCTTTGCTTCCATAAAACTGAACTCTCAGTGGAGTGAATGTCTGTTCAGCTTCTCTCCTCTGGTGTAATGAATTCTAGCAGCTTTTGCTAGGGAACTTCCCACACAGGCTGAGTGGAAGGCTGTGATTGGCCAAGACTCCTGCTCAATAACAACAGCTTAACTCTATGCCTACTGTTAATAATTTTGCTGTATCATTGAGCTTACCTTACAGTCATATAATCAATCTTAAAGGCATCTTTTCTGCTTCTGTGAACACAATATATAACTGTTAAATGACATCCAAAAACATAAAGTCACAGTAAATAACTCTGCTTTTGTCTTTAACATATAAACATAGTAACTGTATTAAGGTTATTGGCAGGTCTAGCTGTATACACATATAAGCCGTATTACCAACCTAGGACAGGTCTTAGCTGTCCAGCTACACAATTGTTTTTTACACTTTTTCTTTCAGTGTCCTCTGCCGACATCAACTTCTTGGCTGCAGCAGTGACATTTTATTCACAAGTCACCGATGCAGCCGATTGCTGGCCTAAACCACACTTTGGATGTCTCTGCTGAAACTAGTAATTGGCTGCAGCAGTGACTGGCGTGCACAGTATGTCACTGCTGCGGCCGAGAAAACAAAGAGCAGCAGAGAGGACAGGGAAGCAGGAAGCAGCAGAGGAGAAAACTGGTGAGTAACCCCTTTAATCCCCCATGGCAAACAGCCGGCCCACAATATATGGGCACTAGTCGTGTGAACACCATATCACGGATGCAGACCCAATCTGGAAGAAGCGCTTCCATAGGGTTTCTCCCCGGGCCTCTGCACCACAAAAACATTGAACATGTTCTATTTTTTTGGGGTGCGGACGGATCACGGACTCACTCAAGTTGTAAAGGGTCGGTATCAATCTGCGGCAGCTGCACGGATGGTGCCGTGCATTGTGGACCGCGAATGGCCTAAGACCTCATTCACACGACTGTATCCAAACTGCAGATACCGATCCTGTGCAACCTGCACATTTCTCGGGCCCCATTTTAAAAATGCTTATGCAGCAAGTGGATCACTTATTGTGGCACCATGGAAATAAATGGATTTGTGTACGATGGGAAAAAAATGCAGATCAGACGCAGACTGAAAATATGGTTGTGTGCATGAGCCACAATCAGCAGGATCAACCCTGCCACACTTAGGCCTTATTCACACATCTGCAAGTGTTTTGCGGATCCACGGAGCCACGGATCCGCAAAACACGGACACACCGGCAATGTGCATTCCGCATTTTTGCGGACCGCACATTGCCCGAACTCCATAGAAAATGCCTCTTCTTGTGCGCAATTGCGGACAAGAATAGGACATGCTCTATTTTTTTTGCGGAGCCACGGACCGAAAGATCGGCGGCGCGCTCCGCAAAATCGGATGCGGAGAGCACAGTGTGTGCTCTCCGCATCGTTCCCGGCCCCATTCACAGTCAATGGGTCCGCATGTATTCCGCAAAATTGCGGAATACATGCGGACTACATTGCGGATGTGTGAATAGGGCCTTATACCTAGTTTCATAGGGTTGATCCTGCTGAGAGGTGCTCGTTACATTTTCTAAACGTTCACATTTAAATGCCATATTGTACCTTTCTCTTCCAAGGGAATGAACTTCATGAAGGTATGAACGAGTCTAACGCGACCTGGTTCTTTCCCCCTCAGGAGGTTGGTACTCACGGGTTGGCTGTGGCGGTGTGCAGCAGTCCGTACTGCAGCAGGTGCTATAGATGTCGGTGGAGATTAAGCTGGTCATGCTGCCCTTGGTGTTACACTGATTGCCATCTCCACAGTCTCTGTCAAACGTAAAGGTTTTCTGTCCAGCTTTAAAAATAACTAAAAACATGAAATATTTTATATAAATATAATAAATATACCTGTAGTAGTTTTATAGAAATATTGGTACAAAGTAACACCTCCAACCTCCAGGAAACTGTTATTTATTTATTTACAATGTATCAGCTCAGCAGCAACTATGTGAAAATTCTGTGTCCAGACTGAAAGGGGAAGTGCTCCCCCTCTCCCAGCGGGAAGTCTCAGCATTATCTTAAAACACTACGTAGTAGCTGAGAACAGAACAGCTTGCTTCTCCTGGTGGGGGTATTTAATGTCCATACGTACAATAATGCAGACCCTGTGACCGAGGACTGGCTGGAAGATTAGAGAATGCCGACACCCTCGAGGCGCTGGCACGATCATTGATTTACAAGCATTTCTTAATTAGCATAATTATAGCATGACAAGTCCTGGGAACCTCGGTACATACCGTTTGTGTTCTCAAAGGAGCAGGAACTAGAGGACACGACCATAGTGCCCCCCGGACATGTTCAGGACCGCTACTGCTTGTTTGGAATGCCGCCATGTGTGAACTGTGTGTTTCTTGGCGAGTCATCAATTCAACACAGAGGACAAGCAGATGGATCGATATCCACGTTCACTGTTCAGGTCGTTGTCATACATGTTTTGGTGGCACTACATGAGACAAGATGCCCTGTGCCCGGTCAGGGATGTGAGGCCCTGGGTGCCATGTCTGACTGGGCCCTAGAAGCGCAATAACCCGTAGGCGCAGGGACTGAGTGATAACAGATTCGAGCGAGTGGCAATGACTGAGCGTGGGTCATGCTGGGCAGAAGCACCAGGGTGGAGTGGTGAATATCAGTGGATGGATTTGGCAGGAAGCCTCACAGCAAGTGTTTGAGTAGACTGCATCGGGACAAGAACCGGTCGAGGCTGTGCCCAGTGCGCCTCCAGGACAACGTTACCCTGTCCCTAGTCTTTTTGCATGGGCCTCTGAGAGACTGCATCCCACCATGGACAGCTCGATCATGACAGTGCCAAGACCCCCAGCGATCAGCTGTGATCTGTAGGGCTGCAAGCGTTCAGCTCCGCCTGCAGTGCCACCACAGGGGAAGTGAAGTATTACACGCTTCGCATTAAAATCAATGGTGTGTCTATGCGATGCAGCAGGTCCTCCACAGCATAGCTCACCAACTGGTAGGTGGGGGCCCCGTTACAGAGACCCCAAGGTACGGTACAGGTCTGAGCTCTGTGCACATTGTAGTTTTGGATGTAGCTCCACAGAGGCACCTACCGGCATCTGTCATCTGAGTGATGGTCAACATGCAGAATTCGTCTCCGCTGCGGTTTCTCACTTTGCCGTTGCAGGACGCAATTCTGTTATTCGTACATTGTACACACACCAGGCCGCGCCCTAGATATAAAAGGTATATAGCGGTATATATAATACAGCACACGGCGACTTTCACACTAGTGTATTGGTAATCCGTATACGGCGTATATTGTGTGTACCGTTGCTAATGAATGGCGCTAATCACATGGGCATATCATTCCCATCTGTATTTGAAATCCGAAGTAGTTTCCAAGTTTTGTGCTTTTTCGTTTCAAAATGCGCCCATTCAGGCGGTTGTACACAGTGCAGATTTGTGTGCAGGACATCCCCAAGAAATCTGCACCAAAACCATACGGAAAAGCAGTTATCAAGGTTTTAGCATTTTTTTGGGTAGTTTTTATGTGTTTTTTGGTGCGGATTTTTAGCAGATCTCGTCCTTCCATTGAAAAGCGTAAAAACTGCACAAAAAACGTAACAACAACTGACCTGCCGCAGATTTCAAAATCCGCACAGCAGGTCAATATCTACACCTAAGAAAAGAAGCAACGTGTAGATGAGATTTCCGTGCGGGAAAACTGCGCATATCCTCACCATGTGCAGGCACCTTTAGGGCTCTTACACGCGAGCGAGTTTTACATTCGGATGCGACGCGTGTAGTGAACACACAGCATCCGGACTGAATCCTGAACCATTCATTTCAAAGGGTCTGTGCGTCATGTGCGTAGTTTTTCACATATCATCCTTTTTTTCCGGAAAAATCGCAACCTGTTATATTGTGCGTTTTTCACAGAGCTCTGGCTCAATAGAAGTGAATGGGGCTGCATAAAAAATGGAGGGCGTCCAGTGTGCTTTTCACTGATGGTTGTTGGGAGATGTAGATTGTTATTCGCAATCCGGATGGAAAAAAACACGCACGCTAAACGCAATGGCAGAAAAAAAAAAAAAAAAACTGATTGAACTTATGACAGCAAAACCATCATTTTTTTTCCCTGAACAGATCCGGACACAATCCGTATCACTCGTGTGAATGAGGCCCTATAGTTAGTGATAAGCGTAGTTATCAAATCTTTCATTCGGCTGCTTCGCCGAATTTCACAAAGAAATTCACCTTGTGACAAGTTACTTTGTCACAAAGCGCATTTCTTTGAAATTAACAGGCGCAATGACGAGGAACGGCGATTTTACAGCCCCCCGTCATTGAACCCCTCAGATGCCGCATTCATCGCTGATTGCAGCATCTGAGATGAACATTGAGGGCTTTCAGGGGTTAATCCAGTGGGGGGACGGGGACGAATATTCACCTCATCCACTTTGTCACGTAGAGGCCGTCGTTTCCATCTTGAATGAAGATACCGGGCGAAATCTCGTGTGGCGACGTCATACCTCACCGTGCGAGATCTTGCGCGGGGGTCTTCAATCAAATGGCCGCGGCGGCCTCTACGTGATCAAGTGGATGAGGCGAGTATGATTCCCCCCCCCCCCATTTCAGGGAAAATTGATATGTTACCACAAAGCACGAGGAAATACGGCTTCTCTGAGATTTGAATGTTCCCCGATATTCGGGGAACTTCGATTCTGGACGGTATCTCATCCGGAATCTGTGCGTTTTCTGGAGCCGGGTTATGGATGGATTTCTATAAGCGTGTGTGAACGACGCCATGTCATGTGACTCTGCGGTGTATGCGATAGCGGGAAGGGATTCCGTTGGTTTTATGCAGTTCTACCAAACTGCAATCCAACGCGGCTGAATGCTGCAGATACAGGACGCGCACACGTGACATCATGCAGACCGCAGGAACACATTACATTTCATACTGCAGATGCATGCCAGCACACGCGTGACATCACACAAACACACAGGGGAACAGCTCACCGGTTTTTAGGCATAAAATTAGATTGGCGTATTCGCTTCGTCTGTTGGCGTTTTGCAAAAAGTCGCACGGCGCTTCCTGATTTAGGCTCGGCGTATTGCTACCAGTCTGACCTCTAATGGTTCTTTTTCAGTATGACAGGTCTAATTAGTATGTGCAGGAAAATGCTGTGCCAGTGAGCTTAACGTAGGCGCACGTCTCCATGAAAGTGCGACTTTTTAGGCAAGATGTGGCGCAACTCGCCACTCAAAACTAATAAAGAAAAGTACGCCGGCCCTGGAGTGGCGTAGGAATTAGACCGTTTTTATGACTAGGGCTTGTTTCTTATCTGCATTTTTACAGTACGGTTTTAAGATCCGGCAGGTGTTCTGAAAACCACAGAAAAACGCTTCCGTACTAATAATACAACCGTCTGCGTCCGTTCAGAACGGATCCGGCTGTATTATATCTTCAGTTTCCCACGCCGCGCTCAAAAATACTGCTTGCAGCGATTTTGTGTCCGGCATTGGATCGCAGCAAACCGGAATGGACTATATTCTGGTGACTCCGCTCCGGTTGGTTCAGTTTTGTCATCA
The DNA here is from genome assembly GCA_033119425.1 of Bufotes viridis. Lineage (NCBI taxonomy): Eukaryota > Metazoa > Chordata > Amphibia > Anura > Bufonidae > Bufotes > Bufotes viridis. The sequence continues at coordinate 595,876,425 of CM065590.1, read as the reverse complement.
TTGACAATAAACAGCGACAAAGCTGAAGCGTTGTGGTTAAGAATCTGTGTCGGATCTCAAAACCGGACAGCACAGCGCAGATGTGAAAGTAGCAGTGTTGAGCCAACTTGCGTTTAAGTTCGGTGTCCAAAGTTTGGGTTATCGAAGAATCCCATTATGGATTCCGCTACCTCTTATTTGGTCCGCGGTAGCGGAATCCATAACGGATTTATTCGATAACCCGAAGTTTAGACGCTGAACTTAAAACACAAGTTCTCTAAACGCTAGAAAGTAGCCTAAAAAAGGCGCAAAATAAGGCGCAGCTACACAAATAGGTCAGAAAATAGGCAAAAAGTAAAACTTCTGAATAAGACTACTTTCACACTAGCGTTATTCTTTTCCAGGATTGAGTTCCGTCCTAGGGGCTCAATGCCGGAAAAAAACGCGTCAGTTTTGTCCTAATGCATTCTGAATGGAAAGCAATCCATTCAGTATGCATCAGGAAGTCTTCCATTCCATCCCTTTTACGCTATTTGGCCGGAGAAAATACTGCAGCATGCTGCGGTATTTTCTCCGGCCAAAATTCCTGAACACTTGCCAGATTCGCCATTAATTTCCAGATCCGGATCTGGTACCAGGTGTTCAGGAAATTGCTGCATTGACGGATCCGGTTTTCCGGTACCTTTAAAAATGTGCAAAAAATAAATAAATAACAGATCCGTTTTTCCGGATGACACCAGAGAGACGGATCCGGTATTTCATTGCATTTGTTAGACGGATCCAGAAACAGATGATATCCGTTTGCATGCGGATTTACGGATCTGGCAGGCAGTTCCAGCAACGGAACTGCCTGTCGGATCCTCAAAACCCTAGTGTGAAAGTACGCCAAGTTTAAATTTTTTAAAAAAAAAGCGAACAAAGTGCAAAAGCCTCCAAAACAGTTGCAATTTCAGCAGTAAATGTGACTAAAAGGTGAGACTAAGGCCTCATGCACACGGGTGTTGTTTTGGTCCGCATCAAATTTTTTTCCACGTTTTTGTGGCTCGGTGCGTCTTTTACCCACGGAATCCAAACTGAGCGAATATGAGTAGAACCATCGCGGCGAGGAGTTTGGTTCACGGTGAAGAAGACGCTTCCCGCCTCCCTGCAGTGTAATAACAAGACCTTAGAAACGCTGCACTAAACCGTACCCCAACTGTCCGGTCCCTAAGGATAGCGGTAAGGAAGCAGATGCCTCCATAACGTAGAGGTTATACCAGACCGTGGCGCCAAACCAGCCGCTGCAGCCACTTACCGCCACGGCCTGCCCACCTCAAGCAGCACAGAGGAATCCCATCATGTGGAGCTGCAGCAGGGCGTGACCTCCACGATTTATCACACGCAGCTGCATTCGTGATTAATAAGGCCTCCATCTCAGAGTCACGTCCGTGAAAAAAAAAGCGTTCATGTTCCACCCGTGAAGGATCCGTGTTTGATCCGTGTGTCATCCGCAATCCATGGAGGCTGTTCAGCTGAAAATTCATCCCTGTCCTGCCCTTTCTTAGAAATACCTATTGTATAGGACAGGCATCCTCAAACTGCGGCCCTCCAGCTGTTGCAAAACTACAACTCCCAGCATGCCTGGACATACGGATGCGGACATACTGATAACGCCATTGTTGCTGAAAAGCATAACATAACTCATGACCAAGAACTTAAAGGGCTTGTATCATCTCAGATATCGATGACATGTCCTGCATCTCTTCATAACTTTGGCGCTTCCACCAACAGAAAACGCCGGTCTTAGTAAATGACCCCCACAGTACTCCGCTCCCTCTGCCGCCTTTTCTTGCTATGATACACACAAGGGGCAGAAGGAAGAAAGAAAACGTGACAGCAGCCTGCAGAACCAGACTACACGTGGTTTGTTCGTTGTCTGTAACCATGGAGACACACAGGTCTGCATAAGAGCTGTGTACACAATACGGCAGCATCCCTTTTTTTTTTTTTGTGGATCCAGCCGTTCCTGTAATTCCCCTGGGGCCATCAGTTCCTGCTCACGGCGGAGTCTCCGGAGGATGAGTGGTTATATCTGCTCTGGGGCTGAGGAGCACCTGCTCTCCGCTCGCAGTCTGCACAGCTGCCTGTCACCATGAAGCCGTCAGCCGCTGCTCTCTGCGTCGTCTCTGCCCTCGTATCTGCAGGTGAGTGACGCCAAAACCCCGTGGGTTGAATGTATAGTGGGCATCAGGGGATGGCAGGGTTGGCACCTCCTGTTTGTGCTGCAGATTTCTTCACGCAGCTGCAGATTATTATCCTCAGTACAGTTTCCACGCGGACTCTGCCGGAGAATGGCCACTTGCAGGTTGGTCCCACGGACGAATTCAAAATGCAAAACTGCAGCGAAACCCCTGGATTCCAACAGAAAATCCATCATGTGAACTCACCCTTTGGCCTCATGCACACGAACGTGTCCGTTTTACGGTTCGCAAATTGTGGGTCTGCACAACACACAGGCTGTGTGCGTTCAGCATTTCGCAGAACGTAACGCCTGGCCCTCAATGAAGCAGTCTTATCCTTGTGGGTGATACGGAGAAGAATAGGACATGTTCTATGTTCTATCTATGTTGCGGGGCCGTGGAACTGACATACGGAGGCGGAAACCACACGTTTGCAGCCCCATTGAAGTGAATGGGTCCACATCCGACCTGCTAAAAATGCATCAGACCCAAATGCCGGTCATGTGCATGACGCCTTGAGCTCTTTTCATTTGAGAGGTGGATTTCCATATGAATATTCCACGGCAACTTCCACGTGGAAATGGCGAAAAATCAGCCTACTGCCACACAGAACTGCGAACCTGCAGAAAAAATCCAAGGGTCAGTGGAGCAGACTCCGCATCAGACTGAGTGAACGGCGCCATTCAGGCCGCTATGTACCGCTCATTGCAAAAAAATGTCCGCACCCGGAAAAAAATGCCGTAAAAATGTAGAAATGTAAATGATAACAGGTGTTAGGCTCTCAGAGGCAAGGCCTTCCCTGCTGCCCTATGAAAAGGCTCTCAGAGGCTACTTTTGGGTAGTGTACCTCAGTGAAAGATGGCTGACTGGTAGACATGCCTCTATATTGGACAGTTTGCCCAGTTGACAGGCTTTGACAGAGGACACATCACAGGACTGACCGAAGCATGATGGTACCCACCATCTAGGCCATTGGGAACTAGCGGGCATGAGCAGCGGTTATGTGAGGGAACGCTCAAATGGTGAGCAGGCTCCGGGCGGCCCAGACAGCCACCAGTGGAGAGGATCTTTTGATCTGCCGATAAGCACGAGCAGCTCCCATAGTTTCATTGTCCACCATCCAGATACAGGTGGCACCTGTCTTTGCCCCGACCATTACCAGGCCCTAGCAGAGGGAAGTTTACATGTCCTGCCATTGACAGCCAGCTGCCATCGCCTTCATTGCCAGTGGTGTTGTGAACGAGAAACCTGGGCTGCTACGGACTGGAGCCATATTGTCGTATCCAGGTTCTGTTTGGAATCCCACGATGGTCGGGTTGGAGAATGGAGGCCTCACAGTGAGCACTTCAATCCTGCCTTTGCTGTGGAGCGACACACTGCCCCCACTACTGGTGTGATGATCAGCGGAGCCATCACATACGACAGTCGGTCATCCCTAGCAGTGATGCGAGGACTCTAACAGCTCAGTCAGGGGCGTAGCTATAGGGGGTGCAGAGGTAGCAGTCGCTACCGGGCCCAGGTGCCTGAAGGGGCCCAAAGACACTTGTGCCGCATAAGAAGACACACAAAGCACTGAGGGAAGGGGGCCCAAGCTGAACTCTTGCATCAGGGCCCATGAGCCTTTAGCTACGCCTCTGAGCTCAGTGATATTTGCAGGACAGGCCCAGCTGTAATATCTGTAGGCAAATGTGCCGCAGGATACATACAGAACCTGTATGCCTCCATGCCCAACTATATCTCATCTTTTATCCAGCCTAGAGGCCGTATCTCATCTTCTATCTAAGTTAGAGGCCATATGTCAACTTGTATCCAGCCTGGAGGCTGTATTTCATCTAGTATAAAGGCTAGAGGCTGTATCTCATCTTGTAACCAGGCTAGAGGCTGTATCTCATCTTGTATCCAGGCTAGAGGCTGTATCTCATCTTGCAACCAGGCTAGAGGCTGTATCTCATCTTGTATCCAGGCTAGAGGCTGTATCTCAGTTTCTATACAGGCTAGAGGCTGTTTCTCATCTTGTATCCAGGCTAGAGGCTGGTATCTCATCTTGTATCCAGGCTAGAGGCTGTTTCTCATCTTGTGTCCAGGCTAGAGGATGTATCTCATCTTGTATCCAGAATAGAGGCTGTATCTCATCTTGTATCCAGGCTAGAGGCCGTATCTCATCTTGTATCCAGGTTAGAGTCTGTATCTCATCTTGTATCCAGGCTAGAGCCAGTATCTCATCTTGTATCAAGGCTAGAGGCTGTATCTCATCTGGTAATTAGTTTAGAGTCTGTATCTCATCTTGTATCCAGGCTAGAGGCTGTATCTCATCTTGTATCCAGAATATAGGCCGTATCTGAGATTCTATATAGGATAGAGCCAGTATCGCATCTTGTATCAAGGCTAGAGACTGTATCTCATCTTGTATCCAGGCTAGAGGCCATATCCCATCTTGTATCCAGGCTAGAGGATGTATCTCATCTTGTATCCAGGCTAGAGGCCATATCCCATCTTGTATCCAGACTAGAGGATGTATCTCATCTTGTATGCAGGCTAGAGGATATATCTCATCTTGTATCCAGGCTAGAGGATGTATCTCATCTTGTATGCAGGCTAGAGGCCATATCCCATCTTGTATCCAGGCTAGAGGATGTATCTCATGTTGTATGCAGGCTAGAGCCAGTATCTCATCTTGTATCCAGGCTAGAGGATGTATCTCATCTTGTATGCAGGCTACAGGCCGTATCTCATCTTGTATCCAGGCAGGAGGCCATATCCCATCTTGTATCCAGGCTAGAGGCCATATCCCATCTTGTATCCAGACTAGAGGATGTATCTCATCTTGTATGCAGGCTAGAGCCAGTATCTCATCTTGTATCAAGGATAGAGGATGTATCTTATCTTGTATGCAGGCTAGAGGCCAGTATCTCATCTTGTATCCAGGCTAGAGGATGTATCTCATCTTGTATGCAGGTTAGAGTCCAAATCTCATCTTGTATCCAGGCTAGAGGATGTATCTCATCTTGTATCCAGACTAGAGGATGTATCTCATCTTGTATGCAGGCTACAGGCCGTATTTCATCTTGTATCTAGGCTAGAGGTTGTATCTAATCTTGTATATAGGCTAGAGGCCGTATCTCATCTTGTATACAGGCTGGAGGCCATATCTCATCTTTTATCCAGCCTAGAGGTCGTATCACATCTTCTATTTAAGTTAGAGGCCATATGTCAACTTGTATCCAGGCTGGAGGCTGTATCTAATCTTGTATATAGGCTAAAGGCCGTATCTCATCTTGTATCCAGGCTACAGGCTGTATTTCATCTAGTATCCAGGCTAGAGGCTGTATCTCATCTTGTAACTAGGCTAGAGTCTGTATCTCAGTTTCTATACAGGCTAGAGGCTGTATCTCATCTTGTATCCAGGCTAGAGGTCGTATCTCAGTCTTCTATACAGGCTAGAGGCTGTTTCTCATCTTGTATCCAGGCTGGAGGCCATATCCCATCTTGTATCCAGGCTGGAGGCCATATCCCATCTTGTATCCAGGCTAGAGGCTGTATCTCATCTTGTATCCAGGCTAGAGGCTGTATCTGAGATTCTATACAGGCTAGAGCCAGTATCTCATCTTGTATCAAGGCTAGAGGCCGTATCTCATCTGGTAATTAGTTTAGAGTCTGTATCTCATCTTGTATCCAGGCTAGAGGCTGTATCTCATCTTATATCCAGAATAGAGGCTGTATCTGAGATTCTATACAGGCTAGAGCCAGTATCTCATCTTGTATCAAGGCTAGAGGATGTATCTCATCTTGTATCCAGGCTAGAGACTGTATCTCATCTTGTATCCAGATTAGAGGCTGTATCTCATCTTGTATCCAGAATAGAGGCCATATCTCATCTTGTATCCAGGCTAGAGGCTGTATCTCATCTTGTATGCAGGCTAGAGGCTGTATCTCATCTTGTATCCAGGCTAGAGGCCGTATCTCATCTTGTATCCAGGCTAGAGGCCGTATCTCATCTTGTATCCAGGCTAGAGGCTGTATCTCATCTTGTATCCAGGCTAGAGGCCGTATCTCATCTTGTATCCAGGCTAGAGGCTGTATCTCATCTTGTATCCAGGCTAGAGGCTGTATCTCATCTTGTATCCAGGCTAGAGGATGTATCTCATCTTGTATCCAGGCTAGAGACTGTATCTCATCTTGTATCCAGATTAGAGGCTGTATCCCATCTTGTATCAAGGCTAGAGGATGTATCTCATCTTGTATCCAGGCTAGAGGCCATATCTCATCTTGTATCCAGATTAGAGGCTGTATCCCATCTTGTATCCAGACTAGAGGATGTATCTCATCTTGTATGCAGGCTAGAGGATGTATCTCATCTTGTATCCAGACTAGAGGATGTATCTCATCTTGTATCCAGGCTAGAGGATGTATCTCATCTTGTATCCAGGCTACAGGATGTATCTAATCTTGTATCCAGGCTAGAGGCCATATCCCATCTTGGGATCCAGACTAGAGGATGTATCTCATCTTGTATGCAGGCTAGAGCCAGTATCTCATCTTGTATCCAGGCTAGAGGATGTATCTCATCTTGTATGCAGGCTAGAGCCAGTATCTCATCTTGTATCCAGGCTAGATGCCGTATCTCATCTTGTATCCAGGCAGGAGGCCAAATCCCATCTTGTATCCAGGCTAGAGGCCGTATCTCATCTCGTATGCAGGCTAGAGGCTGTATCTCATCTTGTATCCAGGTTAGAGGCTGTATCTCATCTTGTATCAAGGTTAGAGGCTGTATCTCATCTTGTATCCAGGTTAGAGGCTGTATCTCATCTTGTATCCAGGTTAGAGGATGTAGAAACACCAAAAAAAGGACCAGTTATTTTTCCCAGAAAAAATCTTCTGAATAATACACTAAAGTGGCTGAAAGCCACAAAATTTCTGTTTACGGCTTATTATAAAATATAACTTTTATTTATTATTTTCATAAAACTAAATAATCCCAGATAATTTAAAATCACTGGGCAGCCAGGAGGGTTATGTATTTACTAATAAACTATAACTCCGGGGACAATATGGAGGTCCTCCTATCTCTGAGAACCTTCCTAATCTAATAGGGGGAAATACGGTTTATCCCTACTATTATTATTGAATGCTGATTTTTTATTTTCAGTCTCCCTCCTGTTCAAAATTGCCCCAGGAATTCGGTATCTATTATAGATTGGAGGAGCGTCTGCAGTACGATCCTCACTGTCCACATCCTATGCCCATTCTAAAAAGCTCTCTATTGCCCCCCCCCCCCCCCCGACATGTTTCGCCACGACTATATATACTCTAAAGCGTCCCGCCTATTATCTCTTCAAACCAATCTGGAGACATTCTGCTATGGGACATCCGTGTTCTCCAGGTAAAGTGACCAATCCTGCATTCAGATCAAATCATTCTTGGTCCAATCAAACATTCCCTTATTGAAGGAATGAAGATTAACAACAGTGCCAGTTACAAAGAAACGCGCGTGTCCTGCGTTACATACCGTCAGACCTTCAGACATCTGGCGCTGGCGTTTTTAACGAGAAACAAAAAAGCTACAAAAACTCAGATTCAAGAAAGTGCCTCAAAAACTTCTGAAAACTGTGTGTGACATCGGGCTTAGGGCTCATGCACACGACCGTTGTTGTTTTGCGGTCCGTTTTTCATGGATCCGTTGTAGTGCATCTAAGGTTTTTTTTTTCTCTGATGTAAGTCCGCTTCCGTTCCGTTATTCCACACAACATATCCGTATGGTTTCCGTATTTGATAAGTTTTTTGCGGATCGGAAACGGAAACAGTAACTTATTAATCACCAAACAGATGAGCAATATGGGCTGGGCACAGCATTTCTACAGTATGGGTCCGCAAAATATGGATGAAATACGACATATGGATGTGGATTCCGTATTTTTTGCGGACCCATTGACTTGAATGGAGCCACGGACCGTGATTTGTGGATAATAATAGGACATGCACTACTTTTTTGTGGAACGGCCAATGTGGACAAACGGAAACGGAATGCACACAGAGTACCTTCCGTTGTTTTTGCGGACCCATTAAAATTAATGATTGCCCAAAAAAAATGAAACGGAATCGGAAAGAAAATACGTTTGTGTGCATGAGCCCTAATTGTTTTTTATTTATTTTTTGCTTGTGCTTTAGGCCTGGCGTTTTTCTCCCGTAGACCTCCACTGTGTTCCATATTTTTTGCGGACCGCTTGACTTGAATAGGGCCTCGGACCGTGATTTGCGGACAATAATAGGACATTCACTTCTTTTTTGCGGAACGGCCATTGGGACTAACAGAAGCGGAATGCAGACGGAGTAACTTCTGTATTTTCTACAGCCCCATTGAAGTGAATGGTTCCGCATCCGAGCTGCACAAAAAACGGAACGGAAGCGGAGAGAAAATACTGTCGTGTGCATGAGCCCTTAGGACTACTTCACACACAGTCTTGTTTTTTGCGGGAGTCAAAAGTATGTGCCCCCCTATAAGGTCACTTCCTCTGTAGATCTGTATTATGGAAAAAGCTTTGGTTGGAAAAAACCAAGAAAAAACTAAAGCAAAGACACTGTTAAAAAACATCAGCACCACACGCGCATGGGTTTTGTGAAGCTTCCAAAAACACAGTGGAAGTCTACGGGAGAAAAAAGCCAGGCCTAAAGCACAAGCAAAAAATAAAAATAAAATAATTTGGGCTCATGCACACAAACGTATTTTCTTTCCGATTCCGTTTAGTTTTTTTGCGGAACTTATGAGCAATTATTCATTTTAATGGGTCTGCAAAAACAACGGAAGGTACTCCGTGTGCATTCCGTTTCCGTTTGTCCGCATTGGCCGTTCCACAAAAAAGTAGTGCATGTCCTATTATTATCCGCAAAATCACGGTCCGTGGCTCTATTCCAGTCAATGGGTCCGCAAAAAATACGGAATCCACATCCATATGTCATCCGTATCTCATCCGTATTTTGCGGACCCGTACTGTAGAAATGCTAGGCCCAGCCCATATCGCTCATGTGTTTGGTGTAATAAGTTACTGTCTCCGTTTCCAGTCCGCAAAAAAACGGATCAAATGCGGAAACCATACGGATATGTTTTGTGGAATGACGGAACGGAAGAACTTCCACTATTTCATGTTCCAAAAAAAGTTCTGAGAAACCGTAAATCTCTTATTTTTGGGGTAGAATGGAAGAAACACCGTTCCGCCATTTTTGGGGGGTTTATAAATGGCACGTTAGCGTTATTCAGCGCGTCAGTACGAGGACACTGAAGCCGACTTTGTAAAGTTTTTGTTAAATTTAGTTACATTTAAAAAATGATTCAGTCGCCATTGTGTGGCCATCTGGCAACACCCATAACTTTTCGATTTTACGGAGTTCGCTTTTTCAGGGCGAGCTGCAGTTTTAATTTTTACCATTTTGGGGCACGTACAACTTGGGGCTCATGCACACGACTGTATGTATTCTGTGGTTCACAAAAATCAGTTTCACACTAAATACGGATGACGTCCGTGCGCATTCCGTATTTTGCGGAACGGAGCAGCCGGCCCCTAATAGAACAGTCCTATCCTTGTCCATAATGTGGACCATAATAGGACATATTCTATTTTTTTGCAGAACGGACATACGGAAAAGGAATGCACACCATTTTTTTGCGTATCCATTGAAATGAATGGTTCCTTATACGGTCCGCCAAAAAAACGGATCAGACACAGTTCGTGTGCATGAGCTCTTAAACTGATCAATTTTTTTCCATATTTCAGGGGAGATGAAGTGACCACAAAATTCCAACACCGTTTTTTTTTTTTGTTATGGCGTTCACTGTGACGTGATGCTAAACTTCAGCTATTTTCGGAAGCGGCGATACCACTTATGTTAGGTTTCTGTATTGTATTTTTTTTTTTAATTGGTGAGAAAAGTACGGTAGTTTTTTCTTTTAATTTCTATTTGTTTTCTTTTATGAAAACTTTATTAATCTTTTTTTACTTAAATTTGCCTCTGTATTGTATTGTACCTGCGACATTGTCGTATTACACCCCGCCTCATCCCAGGGGTGCTCACGGAGGACATTCACTGGGCCGTGACGGGACAGCTCAGCTCCCGTCCACTGCATCGATGTGGGGGGAGGGGCCAGTCAGTCTGTATTTTCACACTCATCGGTGGAGACATGGGCCCCATAGCGGAGCCATATTACAGCATTGTGCAGCTTCCTTCTTCCTCCCCGATGTCTCCTCAGTATTATATTTTTCTTGCAGCTTCTTGCCTTCAATGCACGAACTGTTTTTGGGTTTCACAATACAGTCTGTCAGAAAAGTTTGCCATAGATAAAGACATCAGGCACACCCAGATGGATATCATTGACGGAGTGCCTTTCTGCCGAGGAAATAACTACTCCTGTACGTCGCCGGAGGAAGTCTGTGGTTACATACACGTGATGATGACAAAATGTGAGTTCCCCTTAAATCTAAAGGTCACATGACCTTCTATTTCGAGGGCGTTTCTTATGTGTGGGTTTCCGGTAGCTGTCGTCCAATCATTTAACATTAATAATTCGCCCAGTAAGTATGTTGTTTTACTCTGCGCGTTTGGGATTACTTACTCCGCGATATTGGGTGATAATCAAAATGGCGGCCACAAAGGTAGTCACCCAATCCAGAATGATGTCACTGTCTAGTTCTACATCCCCTTTTCCCAATATTTGACATTCAGGAGCGCGGGGGAGCTGGGTGGCACAGTTGGCGTCAAAGTTAAGCCAGGGTTCCTGCTGCTGCCTACTTCCTGCTCCAGTCTCGACACCCAGGAAATGCCATCTCAGCCAATCACTGGCGAGCAAGGTCACTGTCTCGTCCATTGATTGGCTAAAGGTCATTTCCTGTCTGTCAAAGTGAAAGCAGGAAGTACGGAGCAGCTGAGACCCAGGGAGCACTGGAGAGGGGAGGAGGGGTTCTTTCATGTTTTTAAGATGTTTTTTTCCTGGTAGAAAAGCCCTTTAATAGCAGCAGGTACTCGATTCATGACCCAATCTATTCGCCTGAGGAAAGAGCAGCAAGAAAGAATGTCTCCCTCTCTGGAGGACCCAGCATGTCCACAGATGACATGAACAGACTATGATGCTTCATGCCTCCTGTGGTGGTCATGCAGGTGGATCTCTGCCATTCACTGCTCAATATGAACAGTCCCTTTAAGCAACTTTGACATTTTAAAAGAAGCAAGACATAGAATAAAGCAATAAATGTCTGCCGGACATGGGCTGGAGGCGCAGATAAAGTGACGGATTGTGCGGTTGTTTGACGCCTCGATTACTGTTTTCACGGTTCTGTAGGTAAACACATGGAGCGCAGCTGCAGAAACCCCCAGAGAGGTCCATCAGTACCGGCAGAAGTGTCACCTGCTCTATAGTGTGTGTGATGAGAAGGCATGAAGGAGCCTCATAGCAGTGCCACACAGTGCCCACATAATAGGGCCACATAATGTGCCGAAATAATACTTCCGTGTAGCACACAAGTAATAATTGTGCCATACCGCATAAGTAAGTTCAATGCAGTTCAGAAATAACAGTACCATACAGCCAGGGGCGTAGCTAGAAATAACTGGGCCCCATAACAAAAAAATGTTATGGACCCCCTCCTCTCGGTTCTCCCATCCACCAAATACCTATCGGACCTCCCACCCCTTCCAGAGCTCCCACCCAAACACCCCCCAGGACCCCCCCCAACATCCCCACACCGCTCCCTAGATCCCTCTAAGTGTCATCCACAGATCCCCCCTAAGTGTCATCCACAGATCCCCCCTCAGTGTCATCCACAGATCCCCCCTAAGTGTCATCCACAGATCCCCCCCTCAGTGTCATCCACAGATCCCCCCCTCAGTGTCATCCACAGATGTCCCCCCCTCAGTGTCATCCACAGATCCCCCCTCAGTGTCATCCACAGATACCCCCTCAGTGTCATCCACAGATCCCCCCTCAGTGTCATCCACAGATCCCCCCTCAGTGTCATCCACAGATCCCCCTCAGTGTCATCCACAGATCCCCCTCAGTGTCATCCACAGATCCCCCTCAGTGTCATCCACAGATCCCCCTCAGTGTCATCCACAGATCCCCCTCAGTGTCATCCACAGATCCCCCTCAGTGTCATCCACAGATCCCCCTCAGTGTCATCCACAGATCCCCCTCAGTGTCATCCACAGATCCCCCTCAGTGTCATCCACAGATCCCCCTCAGTGTCATCCACAGATCCCCCTCAGTGTCATCCACAGATCCCCTCAGTGTCATCCACAGATCCCCCTCAGTGTCATCCACAGATCCCCCTCAGTGTCATCCACAGATCCCCCTCAGTGTCATCCACAGATCCCCCTCAGTGTCATCCACAGATCCCCCATCAGTGTCATCCACAGATCCCCCTCAGTGTCATCCACAGATCCCCCTCAGTGTCATCCACAGATCCCCCTCAGTGTCATCCACAGATCCCCCTCAGTGTCATCCACAGATCCCCCTCAGTGTCATCCACAGATCCCCCTCAGTGTCATCCACAGATCCCCTCAGTGTCATCCACAGATCCCCCTCAGTGTCATCCACAGATCCCCCTCAGTGTCATCCACAGATCCCCCTCAGTGTCATCCACAGATCCCCCCTCAGTGTCATCCACAGATCCCCCTCAGTGTCATCCACAGATCCCCCTCAGTGTCATCCACAGATCCCCCTCAGTGTCATCCACAGATCCCCCTCAGTGTCATCCACAGATCCCCCTCAGTGTCATCCACAGATCCCCCTCAGTGTCATCCACAGATCCCCCCTCAGTGTCATCCACAGATCCCCCTCAGTGTCATCCACAGATCCCCCTCAGTGTCATCCACAGATCCCCCTCAGTGTCATCCACAGATCCCCCTCAGTGTCATCCACAGATCCCCCTCAGTGTCATCCACAGATCCCCCTCAGTGTCATCCACAGATCCCCCCTCAGTGTCATCCACAGATCCCCCTCAGTGTCATCCACAGATCCCCCCTCAGTGTCATCCACAGATCCCCCTCAGTGTCATCCACAGATCCCCCTCAGTGTCATCCACAGATCCCCCTCAGTGTCATCCACAGATCCCCCTCAGTGTCATCCACAGATCCCCCTCAGTGTCATCCACAGATCCCCCTCAGTGTCATCCACAGATCCCCCTCAGTGTCATCCACAGATCCCCCTCAGTGTCATCCACAGATCCCCCTCAGTGTCATCCACAGATCCCCCTCAGTGTCATCCACAGATCCCCCTCAGTGTCATCCACAGATCCCCCTCAGTGTCATCCACAGATCCCCCTCAGTGTCATCCACAGATCCCCCTCAGTGTCATCCACAGATCCCCCTCAGTGTCATCCACAGATGTCCCCATCAGTGTCATCCAGATCCCTCAGTGTCATCCACAGATCTCCCTCAGTGTCATCCACAGATCCCCCTCAGTGTCACCCACAGATCCCCCTCAGTGTCATCCACAGATCCCCCTCAGTGTCATCCACAGATGTCCCCATAACAGTGTGTCATCCACAGATCCTCCCTCAGTGTCATCCACAGATTACCCCCCAGTGTCCTCCACAGATCCCCCTCAGTGTCATCCACAGATCCCCCTCAGTGTCATCCACAGATCCCCCTCAGTGTCATCCACAGATACCCCCTCAGTGTCATCCACAGATCCCCCTCAGTGTCATCCACAGATCCCCCTCAGTGTCATCCACAGATCCCCCTCAGTGTCATCCACAGATCCCCCTCAGTGTCACCCACAGATCCCCTCAGTGTCATCCACAGATCCCCTCAGTGTCATCCACAGATACCCCCTCAGTGTCATCCACAGATCCCCCCTCAGTGTCATCAACAGATCCCCTCAGTGTCATCCACAGATGTCCCCATAACAGTGTGTCATCCACAGATCCCACTCCCCCTCAGTGTCATCCACAGATACCCCTCAGTGTCATCCACAGATCCCCCTCAGTGTCATCCACAGATCCCCCTCAGTGTCATCCACAGATCCCCTCAGTGTCATCCACAGATCCCCCTCAGTGTCATCCACAGATCCCCCTCAGTGTCATCCACAGATCCCCTCTCAGTGTCATCCACAGATCCCCCTCAGTGTCATCCACAGATCCCCTCAGTGTCATCCACAGATCCCCCTCAGTGTCATCCACAGATCCCCCTCAGTGTCATCCACAGATCCCCCTCAGTGTCATCCACAGATCCCCCTCAGTGTCATCCACAGATCCCTCCTCAGTGTCATCCACAGATCCCCCTCAGTGTCATCCACAGATCCCCTCAGTGTCATCCACAGATCCCCCTCAGTGTCATCCACAGATCCCCCTCAGTGTCACCCACAGATCCCCCTCAGTGTCATCCACAGATCCCCCTCAGTGTCACCCACAGATCCCCCCCTCAGTGTCATCCACAGATCCCCAATAAGTGTCATCCACAGATCTCCCCATAAAGCCTCATTCACACGTCAGTGTTTGGTCAGTGATTGCCATCAGTGATTGTGGCCAAAACCAGGATTGGAGCCTCCACAGACATAAGGTATAAGGGAAAGATTTGCACCTGTTCTGTGTTTAGAGCCGCACCTGGTCTTGGCTCACAATCACTGATAGAAATCACTGACCGAACACTGATGTGTGAATGAGGCATAACAGTGCATCATCCACAGATCCCCATAACAATGTCATCCACAGACTCCCATAACAGTGACATCCACAGATCCCCCATAACAGTGTCATCCACAGATCCCCCATAACAGTGTCATCCACAGATCCCTCCATAACAGTGTCATCCACAGATCCCTCCATAACAGTGTCATCCACAGATCCCCATAACAGTGCATCATCCACAGATCCCCTATAACAATGTCATCCACAGATCCCCATAACAGTGTCATCTACAGATCCCTCCATAACAGTGTCATCCACAGATCTCTCCATAACAGTGTCATCCACAGATCTCTCCATAACAGTGTCATCCACAGATCCCTCCATAACAGTGTCATCCACAGATCCCTCATAACAGTGCATCATCCACAGATCCCCCATAACAATGTCATCCACAGATCTCCCATAACAGTGTCATCCACAGATCTCTCCATAACAGTGTCATCCACAGATCCTCCATAACATTGTCCTCCACAGATCCTCTATAACAGTGTCATCTACAGATCCTCTCCATAACAGTGTCATCCACAGATCCCCTATAACATTGTCTCTCCACAGATCCCCTATAACAGTGTCATCCCTAGATCCTCCATAACAGTGTCATCCACAGATCCCCTATAACAGTGCATCATCCACAGATCCTCCATAACAATGTCATCCACAGATCCCCTATAACAGTGTCATCCACAGATCCCTCCATAACAGTGTCATCCACAGATCCCTCCATAACAGTGTCATCCACAGATCCCCATAATAGTGCATCATCCACAGATCCCCTATAACAATGTCATCCACAGATCCCCCATAACAGTGTCATCTACAGATCCCTCCATAACAGTGTCATCCACACACCCCCTTCAGTGTCATCCACAGATCCCCCTTAGTGTCATCCACAGATCCCCATAACAGTGTCATCCACAGATCCGCCATAACAGTGTCATCCACAGATCCCCCCCCTTAGTGTCATCCACAGATCCCCCATCAGTGTCATCCACAGATCCTACATCAGTGTCATCCACAGATCTCCCTCCCTCAGTGTCATCCACAGATCCTCCATCAGTGTCATCCACAGATCCCCCATAACAGTGTCATCCACAGATCCCTCCATAACAGTGTCATCCACAGATCCCCCCCTCAGTGTCATCCACAGATCCCCTAAACCAGTGTCATCCACAGATCCCCCATCAGTGTCATCCACAGATCCCCTCCATAACAGTGTCATCCACAGATCCCCCCTCAGTGTCATCCACAGATCCTCCATCAGTGTCATCCACAGATCCCCCCTCAGTGTCATCCACAGATACCCCCTCAGTGTCATCCACAGATCCCCTCCATAACAGTGTCATCCACAGATCCCCCCTCAGTGTCATCCACAGATCCTCCATCAGTGTCATCCACAGATCCCCCCTCAGTGTCATCCACAGATCCTCCATCAGTGTCATCCACAGATCTACTCCCGGCAAGCGCCGCCTCCTAGCTAATTTATTTACTGCACTTGCCCCTGAAATTGAAGAGAAGCGCCGTAATCTCGCACAGGCGTACTGGCAAAGGCCAGGAAGACGGCGCATGCGCACTGCAATGCCTCTGCCAGTGCGCCTGTGCGAGATTACGGCGCTTCTCTTAAATTTCAGAGAGAAGTGCAGTGAATAAATTAGCTAGGAGGCCGCGCTTGCCGGGGAGGAGCAGAGCCGGCAGCCTGGGCCCCCAGTGGCATAGGGCCCCATAGCCATTGCTATGGCTGATATGGAGATCCCTACACCACTGCATACAGCCTAAATAAGTCCAGTTAATGTAGAAATAACAGTGCCATACGGTGTACAAATAACAGTGCCATACAGTGTACAAATAACAGTGCCATACAGTGTACAAATACAAGTGCCATACAGTGTACAAATAACAGTGCCATACAGTGTACAAATAACAGTGCCATACGGTATACAAATAACAGTGCCATACAGTGTACAAATACCAGTGCCATACAGTGTACAAATAAGAGTGCCATACAGTGCACAAATACCAGTGCCATACAGTGTACAAATACCAGTGCCATACAGTGTACAAATACCAGTGCCATACAGTGTACTAATACCAGTGCCATACAGTGTACTAATAACAGTGCCATACAGTGTACAAATACCAGTGCCATACAGTGTACAAATACCAGTGCCATACAGTGTACAAATACCAGTGCCATACAGTGTACAAATAACAGTGCCATAC
The DNA here is from genome assembly GCA_033119425.1 of Bufotes viridis. Classification (NCBI taxonomy): domain Eukaryota; kingdom Metazoa; phylum Chordata; class Amphibia; order Anura; family Bufonidae; genus Bufotes; species Bufotes viridis. Next base: position 595,859,339 of record CM065590.1, on the reverse strand, counting down.
AGTGTACAAATACCAGTGCCATACAGTGTACAAATAACAGTGCCATAAAGTATACAAATAACAGTGCCATACAGTGTACTAATAACAGTGCCATACAGTGCACAAATAAGAGTGCCATAAAGTATACAAATAACAGTGCCATACGGTATACAAATAACAGTGCCATACAGTGTACAAATACCAGTGCCATACAGTGTACAAATAAGAGTGCCATACAGTGCACAAATAAGAGTGCCATAAAGTATACAAATAACAGTGCCATACAGTGTACTAATAACAGTGCCATACAGTGTACTAATAACAGTGCCATACAGTGTACTAATAACAGTGCCATACAGTGTACTAATAACAGTGCCATACAGTGTACTAATAACAGTGCCATACAGTGTACTAATAACAGTGCCATACAGTGTACTAATAACAGTGCCATACAGTGTACAAATAACAGTGCCATACAGTGTACTAATAACAGTGCCATACAGTGTACTAATAACAGTGCCATACAGTATACTAATAACAGTGCCATACAGTGTATAAATAACAATGCCATACAGTGTGCAAATAACAGGGCCATACAGTGTACAAATAACAGTGCCATACAGTGTATAAATAACAATGCCATACAGTGTACTAATAATAGTGCCATACAGTGTACAAATAACAGTGCCATACAGTGTACAAATAACAGTGCCATACGGTGTACTAATAACAGTGCCATACAGTGTACTAATAACAGTGCCATACGGTATACAAATAACAGTGCCATACAGTGTACAAATACCAGTGCCATACAGTGTACAAATAACAGTGCCATACAGTGAACAAATAAGAGTGCCATACAGTGTACTAATAACAGTGCCATACAGTGTATAAATAACAATGCCATACAGTGTACAAATAAGAGTGCCATAAAGTATACAAATACCAGTGCCATACAGTGTACTAATAACAGTGCCATACAGTGTACTAATAACAGTGCCATACAGTGTACTAATAACAGTGCCATACAGTGCATAAATAACAGTGCCATACAGTGTACAAATAACAGTGCCATACAGTGTACAAATAACAGTGCCATACAGTGTACAAATAACAGGGCCATACAGTGTACAAATAACAGTGCCATACGGTGTACTAATAACAGTGCCATACAGTGTATAAATAACAGTGCCATACAGTGTACAAATAACAGTGCCATACAGTGTACTAATAACAGTGCCATACAGTGTACTAATAACAGTGCCATACGGTGTACTAATAACAGTGCCATATGGTGTACTAATAACAGTGCCATACAGTGTACTAATAACAGTGCCATACAGTGTACAAATAACAGTGCCATACTGTGTACTAATAACAGTGCCATACAGTGTACTAATAACAGTGCCATACAGTGTACTAATCACAGTGCCATACAGTGTACTAATAACAGTGCCATACAGTGTACTAATAACAGTGCCATACAGTGTACTAATAACAGTACCATACAGTGTACTAATAACAGTGCCATACAGTGTACTAATTACAGTCCCATACAGTGTACCAATAACAGTGCCATACAGTGTACTAATAACAGTACCATACAGTGTACAAATAACAGTGCCATACAGTGTACTAATAACAGTGCCATACAGTGTACTAATAACAGTGCCATATAGTGTACTAATAACAGTGCCATACAGTGTACCAATAACAGTGCCATACAGTGTACCAATAACAGTGCCATACAGTGTACTAATAACAGTGCCATACAGTGTACAAATAACAGTGCCATACAGTGTACAAATAACAGTGCCATACAGTGTACCAATAACACTGCCATACAGTGTACAAATAACAGTGCCATACAGTGTACCAATAACAGTGCCATACAGTGTACAAATAACAGTGCCATACAGTGTACTAATAACAGTGTCATACAGTGTACAAATAACTGTGCCATACAGTTTACAAATAACAGTGCCATACGGTGTACTAATAACAGTGCCATACAGTGTACTAATAACTGTGCCATACAGTTTACAAATAACAGTGCCATACGGTGTACTAATAACAGTGCCATACAGTGTACAAATAACAGTGCCATACAGTGTATAAATAACAGTGCCATACAGTGTACTAATAACTGTGCCATACAGTTTACAAATAACAGTGCCATACAGTGTACTAATAACAGTGCCATACAGTGTACTAATAACAGTGCCATACAGTGTACAAATAACAGTGCCATACAGTGTACTAATAACAGTGCCATACAGTGTACTAATAACAGTGCCATACAGTGTACTAATAACAGTGCCATACAGTGTACTAATAACAGTGCCATACAGTATACTAATAACAGTGCCATACAGTGTACAAATAACAGTGCCATACAGTGTACAAATAACAGTGCCATACAGTGTCCACATATTAGTGTGGCTGAGACATCTGGGGTGAGACAGTGTTCAGGCTCCTTTAAGTGCTTCAGTAAGGAAGCCATCGGGGGCGGCCATTGATCGCTCGTCTGTTCTGTTTTCTTTATCACAGATGATGAGACGCAGGAAGTTTTCATGGAGAGAAAATGCATCCACCGAGAACTGTGTAACCTGCACGACAGCTTTACCACTCCGGTGCTGAAATCATCGTATGCTATAACCTGCTGTAATACCGATAAGTGCACACCGCCCCCTCCCGTCTGTAAGTGGCTCCTCTCCTGGAACGTGTCGTCTTGTGTAGTGAGGGGCCTTAGGCCTTCTCAGCCAGCAGGGCCTCAATACCACTGCTGCCCCTCATCCACTATAACAACTGCCCTGCTCTCCAGTACTTAATGCTGCACCCAGCTTTCCTCACATCCGACCTCAGAAAAATGCAGAAATATCAGACAACAAATCACAAGGAGGTTCTCTGAGCAGACATGGAGCGAGCAAGGGATGCAGCAGACAGCAGAATAGTGAGCACAGCTCTGGAGTATAATACAGAATATACAGTAACTCAGGATCAGTACAGGATAAGTAATGTATGTTCGCAGTGAATCCACCAGCAGAATACTGAGTGCAGCTCTGGAGTATAATACTGGATGTATCCCAGGATCAGTGCAGGATAAGTAATGTATGTACACAGTGACTCCACCAGTAGAAAAGTAAGTGCAGCTCTGGAGTATAATACAGGATGTAACTCAGGATCAGTACAGGATAAGTAATGTATGTACACAGTGACTGCACCAGCAGAATAGTAAGTGCAGCTCTGGAGTATAATACAGGATGTAACTCAGGATCGGTACAGGAGAAGTAATGTATGTACACAGTGACTGCACCAGCAGAATAGTGAGTGCAGCTCTGGACTATAATACTGGATGTATCTCAGGATTAGTGCAGGATAAGTAATGTATGTACACAGTGACTGCACCAGCAGAATAGTGAGTGCAGCTCTGGAGGATAATACAGGATGTAACTCAGGATCAGTACAGGATAAGTAATGTAATGTATGCACACAGTGACTGCACCAGCAGAATAGTGAGTGCAGCTCTGGAGTATAATTAGGATGTAACTCAGGATCAGTACAGGATAAGTAATGTATGTACACAGTGACTGCACCAGCAGAATAGTGAGTGCAGCTCTGGAGTATAATACAGGATGTAACTCAGTATCAGTACAGGATAAGTAATGTATGTTCGCAGTGAATCCACCAGCAGAATAGTGAGTGCAGCTCTGGAGTATAATACTGGATGTAACTCAGGATCAGTACAGGATAAGTAATGTATGTACACAGTGACTGCACCAGCAGAATAGTAAGTGCAGCTCTGGAGTATAATACAGGATGTAACTCAGGATCAGTACAGGATAAGTAATGTATGTACACAGTGACTCCACCAGCAGAATAGTGAGTGCAGCTCTGGAGTATAATACAGGATGTAACTCAGGATCAGTGCAGGATAAGTAATGTATGTACACAGTGACTGCACCAGCAGAATAGTGAGTGCAGCTCTGGAGTATAATACAGGATGTAACTCAGGATCAGTACAGGATAAGTAATGTATGTACACAGTGACTCCACCAGCAGAATAGTGAGTGCAGCTCTGGAGTATAATACAGGATGTAACTCAGGATCAGTACAGGATAAGTAATGTATGTACACAGTGACTGCACCAGCAGAATAGTGAGTGCAGCTCTGGAGTATAATACAGGATGTAACTCAGGATCAGTACAGGATGAGTAATGTATGTACTCAGTGACTGCACCAGCAGAATAGTGAGTGCAGCTCTGGAGTATAATACAAGATGTAACTCAGGATCAGTACAGGATAAGTAATGTATGTACACAGTGACTGCACCAGCAGAATAGTGAGTGCAGCTCTGGAGTATAATACAGGATGTAACTCAGGATCAGTACAGGATAAGTAATGTATGTACACAGTGACTGCACCAGCAGAATAGTGAGTGCAGCTCTGGAGTATAATACAGGATGTAACTCAGGATCAGTACAGGAGAAGTAATGCATGTACACAGTGACTCCACCAGCAGAATAGTGAGTGCAGCTCTGGAGTATAATACAGGATGTAACTCAGGATCAGTACAGGATAAGTAATGTATGTACACAGTGACTGCACCAGCAGAATAGTGAGTGCAGCTCTGGAGTATAATACAGGATGTAACTCAGGATCAGTACAGGATAAGTAATGTATGTACACAGTGACTGCACCAGCAGAATAGTGAGTGCAGCCCTGGAGTATAATACAGGATGTAACTCAGGATCAGTACAGGATAAGTAATGTATGTACACAGTGACTGCACCAGCAGAATAGTGAGTGCAGCTCTGGAGTATAATACAGGATGTAACTCAGGATCAGTACAGGATAAGTAATGTATGTACACAGTGACTGCACCAGCAGAATAGTGAGTGCAGCTCTGGAGTATAATACAGGATGTAACTCCGGATAAGTAATGCATGTACACAGTGACTCCACCAGCAGAATAGTGAGTGCAGCTCTGGAGTATAATACAGGATGTAACTCAGGATCAGTACAGGATAAGTAATGTATGTACACAGTGACTGCACCAGCAGAACAGTGAGTGCAGCTCTGGAGTATAATACAGGATGTAACTCAGGATTAGTACAGGATAAGTAATGTATGTACACAGTGACTGCACCAGCAGAATAGTGAGTGCAGCTCTGGAGGATAATGTAATGCATGTGCACATTAAGTGCAGCTCTGTAATATAACATCACTGACAGTACCATAATGTTGCTGTTGTGTATGTTTTTGGAATATTTTATTGGAATCTCTTGGCTCTTGTATCATCTCAGCATTGGGTGTTTTGATATCAAACTGGACTCCAAAGCTGTAGCAGAAAAAAACACATTTGGAGCCGTCTTTGAATAATTTGCCTTTAGGGTCTGTATCTTTGTATCAGTCTATTTGACGTTATTGATATCTTGGCTTCGTTCCGAGAATAATTTTCCCTGTTTGGCCCCAGGAGTCATAGTCTGACACTTGTGACTTCTGCGGGCCCCCAAAGGTTGTTCCTCCCCCCTTTCCAGAGGAACTGTATTCAGATGGGGAAATGACCCACAGTCGTGCTCTAGGCACTGAGGTAATGAAATACCTCGCTCCTCTGTCCTGGATGGTCAAGGCATGGTGGCCAGGCCGATCTTTGCTGAGCCCTTTGTGCACTATCGATCCCAGCAGGGTTAGCACATCTATAGCAGAACACCAGCTTTGACATTTCCTTCCCGTTTTATTTCTTTTCCTTTTTTACTTTTAGTGCCAGCAGAAAACAACACTAAAAATGGGGTGTTGTGTCCGTCTTGCTATTTAGCCACCAAGGAAAAGTGTGTAGCCACGCATTCAATGATGTGCACCGGAGAAGAGAAGTTCTGCATCACGTATGAACAGAACGCCCCATTTGGTAATCAAACAAACAATAATGGCTGATTGACACATTGTGTTCCAAGGGGGACGTGTTCTCCTGGCAGCCTCCCGCCACAATGCTTCATGGGGCTACAGTAGACAGTACTCACCTGGGCTCCAAAGTTACTTCTCACCCAGAATGGCCAGGTTAATGCCAGGATTACCACCATCTTCAAAAAGTCCTAAATGAACCCCACCGCCCAGCCCACCCAGATCCCCATCCCCACTCCAAAAAACAAACAAAAGCAAAAATATTAAACACTAAGTTTCATTTGGACTTTCCCACAGAGAATCTTTGGGTAGTCAGGTGCACTGGTCGAGGCAGGAATGGTCCAAGGCAGAAACTGGATGGTACATACGTAGGTCAAAGCAGGACTGGTATTCAGATGGCGCATTGGTCAAGGCAAGAATGGTAGTCAGATGGTGCATGGGTCAAAGAAGGAAGGGTAGTCAGATTGTGCATGGACTAAGGCAGAAACTGTAGTCAGATGACTCGTACTTGTATTCAATGCCTGCTTTTCTTGACTCTCCTGTTGCCGACCCAGATTGCCTGACCTGTACCTGTGCCGTCTGCCCTGACCTGTTGTCTATTTGACTTCGCCTCTGCCTCATCCTTCAGTCATGCACTGTTGGCACAGTGGGTTCACACCCGCTGGTTCATGACAGGTAGGCAGATGGTGCATGGGTCAAGGCAGAAACTGTAGTTGGTGTACAGGTCAAAGTAGTAATAGAAGTCGATGGTACATGGGTCCAGGCAGGAATGGTAGATGCTGTATGGGTCGAGGCATAATCCTAGTCAAAAGGTGCATAGGTTGAGACAGACATGGTAGTCAGACAGGGTGTGGGTGGAGGCAGGAATGGTAGTCAGATGGTGGTGTATGGGTCGTAGCAGGAATGGTAGTCAGATGGTGTATGGATTGAGGCAGGAATGGTAGTCAGATGGTGGTGTATGGATCGTGGAAGGAATGGTAGTCAGATCGTGGTCTATGGCTCATGGCAGGAATGGTAGTCAGATGGTGGTGTATGGGTCGTGGCAGGAATGGTAGTCAGATGGTGGTGTATGGGTCGAGGCAGGAATGGTAGTCAGATGGTGTATGGGTCATGGCAGGAATGGTAGTCAGATGGTGGTGTATGGGTCGTGGCAGGAATGGTAGTCAGATGGTGGTGTATGGGTCATGGCAGGAATGGTAGACAGATGGTGATGTATAGGTCGTGGCAGGAATGGTAGTCAGATGGTGTATGGGTCATGGCAGGAATGGTAGTCAGATGGTGGTGTATGGGTCATGGCAGGAATGGTAGTCAGATGATGTATGGATCGTGGCAGGAATGGTAGTCAGATGATGTATGGGTCATGGCAGGAATGGTAGTCAGATGGTGGTGTATGGGTCATGGCAGGAATGGTAGTCAGATGATGTATGGGTCATGGCAGGAATGGTAGTCAGATGGTGGTGTATGGGTCATGGCAGGAATGGTAGTCAGATGGTGTATGGGTCATGGCAGGAATGGTAGTCCGATGGTGGGGTATGGGTCACGGCAGAAATGGTTGTCAGATGGTGGTGTATGGGTTATGGCAGGAATGGTAGTCAGATGGTGTATGGGTCATGGCAGGAATGGTAGATGGTGTATGCAGACACAGAAACCAAAGGAACCACGTTGCTCAAACTCTGAGTAATGGGCTGAGGGGAATCTGTCACCATGATCTTGCAATAGTCCTGCCGATAAAAAGTCCAGATTGCTGTTTTTTATTTTCCTACTGCCCCTTGTTCCTCCGCAGTCAGTTTCAAAAGATGCACTAAAATACACAGTCCGGACTGTTGTTCTAACATCATGGAGAGGACTTCTGCCCACATGTCGGCGGTGAGGGGGAAGAGGGCAGTAAGAAAAGGGGAAAAAAGTGGCAATCTGGTCCTTAAGTTCAGTCCTACTCATTTATTACTGCAGATAACACGGTCATGGCGCCACATTTCCTGTAAGAAGTCCGGTGCACCTAGGGATTGGCTGGAGTCAGACGAAATTAGCACAAGCTCACTCTAAGGGGCATCTGTCAGCAGATCTGTCCCTATGACACCGGCTGACCTGTCCCATGTGCGCTTGGCAGCTGAAGGCATCTGTGTTTGTCCCATGTTCATATGTGCCCGCATTGCTGAGAAAAATGAAGTTTTAATATATGCAAATGAGCCTCTAGGAGCAACGGGGGCGTTACCATTACACCTAGAGGATCTGCTTTCTTCAACAGCCGCACCCTCTGCACTTTGATTGGCCGGGCCAGGAATTGAAAACATCAACACACCTGACCCAGTGGAGAGGGTCTCCTGTCATCAGATATGGATTTAGGGTCTTTTATATTCGTTAGGCTCCTGCATAAAAAAAAAGAGTACTGTAGCTTTCAATATTGATGTGCAGTGCTGCGGAGTCTGTATATATGGGGACAGCTCAGGCTCTGTAACACGCGCAGTACACTATCACCCTACCCCTCCCCTAATGATAAAACCTGTGTTTCCGTCCAGTAATTCAATCCACCTAAATACATATATCTCCCAGTCCCTAACGCTGTCCCTGTAGGACCGGACGCTGGCTGTGTTGTTTGTCTAATTGCCGTGGACAAGCTGAAAATACGCATTGCTTCTCCGCATGGGGCCTTACATGGTCCCTTTGACACATGTCTATATTGTCCCTCTTGATTGGCTGTGAGGTTGACCGCATGCTATGATGGTCAGGTCCGCCCACTCAGCGTCATGTGATCCTCGTATTCATCTTCCCTGCACTTTGATATGGAAAGCCACCGAAACTCCTCTCGCCGTGCTGCCGCCGGAACTCCGCGCCCGCACCCATTATAGTCAATGGGGATGGAGCGGCAGTCCGGGGGCACACGTGAACTAGTGGCAGGACAGATCTCCTGATGGAACAGCCTGACGGACTCCCCTCCGCTCATGTGGAACTGGCCTTAGAAGTACAATTTTTAAGAAATTTGTAACAAATTTGAGTTGCTTACAATCAATTTGCGACTCTCTAGCCACAACCATTCTGCCAGTGACAACCCTGAGGCACAGTGGCGTTGTCTTAGTAGTCAGCCAAACATGATGGAAACTGAATTTTAAACAGTTTGACTGAAAGGAGAAGAAAGGGAAGTGAATGATGAGGGTTGTGTCGGTGCATGATGGTGGGCAGCAGCACCAACCCTCTGCCCACCCGCCAGCTCCACCTTTTCACTGACTTGTCTTACATGTTTCCCCAGTGGACACATTCAGTCTCAGCACTATGGGCTGCGCCTCGAAAAATGTCTGCAAAGGAAATGGAATTTTGAGCTTTTTAGCGAAACCAAAATCATTGGCAGAAATGGCATGTACGAACGTCAGCAACGCTGAGCCACTTAGGACGGGTAAGTAAAAGAGACGCCCTGCAGCGTGAGAGATGGGTGGGTGGATAGATAGATAGATAGATAGATAGATAGATATTAGATGGGCAGATAATAGATAGATAGATAGATAGATATTAGATGGGCAGATAATAGATAGATAGATAGATAGATAGATAGATAGATAGATATTAGATGGGCAGATGATAGATAGATAGATAGATAGATAGATAGATAGATAGATATTAGATGGGCAGATAATAGATAGATAGATAGATAGATAGATAGATAGATAGATAGATAGAAATCCTCCTATAGTGGCAGCCTTCAGCTTCTATCCTGAAGGAGTGGAGTCTCCGTGGTCCAATGGATATAATATAGATGAGTGACACAGAACTACCCGTTTAAAGATCTATTGGTTTGGACAGCGCCAGGTAACGCTGTATTTACTTTTTCTCTTGTGTTCTTCTAGGACATTTTCTGTGGTGCTTCTTCTGCCACGATTACAATGTCAAGAACTGTTCAGACCGGGCATACCTGTGCTCGCCCGAGCAGGACATCTGCGTGTTTGAAAGAACAAGGAGCATATACAGTATAAGTTCTTTACATCTACTTCCATAGATCTTTCCTTCCTTCCTTCCTTCATATTTCCTTCCATAGATCCTTCATTCCTTCACCTTTCCTTCCATAGATTTTTCCTTCCTTCACCTTTCCTTCCATAGATCCTTCCTTCCTTCACCTTTCCTTCCATAGATCCTTCCTTCCTTCCTTCCATAGATCCTTCCTTCACCTTTCCTTCCATAGATCTTTCCTTCCTTTCTTCCTTCACCTTTCCTTCCATAGATCCTTCCTTCCATCTGTCCTTTCTTCCTTCCTTCCTTCCTTCCTTCAACTTTCCTTCCATAGATCCTTCCTTGCTTCACCTTTCCTTCCATAGATCCTTCCTTCCATTCTTCCTTCACCTTTCCTTCCATAGATCCTTCCTTCCTTCCTTCCATGGATCTTTCCTTCCTTCCTTCCTTCCTTCCTTCCTATTTCCTTCCATAGATCTGTCTACAAGAATTATTGAGAAGACAGCTTTCTCTTTTTAAATTCTACATTGTTAATGAGTTTTCTTGTCTGGAAAACTCTTTCTCTAAACGAGGAGCAATTGCTGATCTGCTGATTGACCCAATCCTGGCCGCTAAGTCTGCAGCTAGCCAGGCATTTTTCCTGCAGCGGCCACTGCAGGAGGAAAGTGGTATTACATGGCACCTATACAAATAAAAGAGTGACCATACAATAGGTGGTCATGATGAGTCTTCGGAGCAGTTCCTCACAGTGGCTCTCCCCTGAGGACATATAGAGCAGATAATACCTCTATACACTGGTTTATGTTGGTTTCTTTTTTTCCCAGACAGTAGAGAAGAAGTAGAAATTACCAAACGATGCGGTACATCCAATGAATGTAGCAGAGCTGGAAGCATAAGAAGCTCAACCAAGACTATCTACATGAATACCACCTGCTGTGACTATAACATATGCCATGCGCCATTACCAGACTGTGAGTGTCCCTTTACATTGGTCTTTTAGTCATTAGGGATTGGAGCCTACACATCTGTCCGGTTGAGCAGAGCCTTCTTTGGTGCCATTGCAGACATATTCATCGAGTATAATGTTAGAAGTGGTGCTAATGGGGGATTTGGACCTTCACTCTCATTGGGCGAAAGGTGGGATAATAACTGGAAAGACTGTAGGGAAGTTGAGGAGAAATCCAGCTAAATAAACTTCTGACCTATCATGGAAATTGATGAGAAGACAACATGGGTCGAGTGGCAGCCATGACTGAGCCATGACAACACCCTAGAGGACTCTCAAAATTGTGAAACTTTGCCCATTGTGTACCAAAGGTGCCAAGTGCCCTGTAAAGCTCCTTCATTCTGGGAACTGGCAGGGTCCAAGAAAACATTACTCCACCTTTCCATTTACTCCTATGGGACAGACAGAATGTTATCTATGTTAGTACCACAGAAGTAAAGTGAGTGTTGGACATTACCACTTCACTCAGAAAGCATTGGCTCGGGATCCCTTCATTCTTGTGAGCCCATGTAATTCAATATCTATCTCCTATTCTGTGATAAATACTCTGGTGGGATAACCCCTTTAAGGTGGTTGTTCTATGGGCCGAAAAAAAAAATGGCCGCAATACTTTTGAAAAGCTTTCCCCCATGATGAGACTGTAATGTGAATTCAAAATATTTGAGAATGAATAAGCTTACGCGGGCTAAGTGAATAAATATATTTATTAAGTGTGATTAAATATAAGATAACACAGACAAATCACATACAGAATAATAAAAGTAAATAAGTACCACTAGCCTAAATATGGGGTAGGGATCCAGTCGGCCATGCTATAACACATGACAGTCTACCACGTTATAACACATGACTGGCACCCCATAATGTTACAAGAGCTAGGGCAAATAAATACTAACATCCTCCCTAGGATGAAGTTCTTACTGGAGTCCCACCTAATTGTCGGTGCAGACCACAGTTATTCCCATCAGCCCCTCCTCCAGTGTGCATCAGGCATGTTTCTGAGATCACTCAGAAATGTAAACTTATCAGCACAATGGGGGATGGGTACTACATTATAAGGAACTACAAGGAAGATCCTTACACAGAATACTAAAAGTAATGTAAAAGAGACAAAATTAAAGGAGACAGAACCAATCAGTACTTAAAAATACCCTTACGCTACAGAGACTTAAGGAGATGTGCAGTGTTTTAACACTGATGACCTCTCCTTTCGAGGGTCCAACTCCCACCACAGATCAGCTGTTTGAAGAGGTAGGGGCTGCTTCCACTGTGCATCGGTGCAGTGAAATTACAGGGCATTCACTTGAACGGGTCGAGCAGTTGTAATCAGAGTGCGCTGCCTCTACATCAAGATGGCGCGCAGGAGATTCTAAAGAGGAGGCGGCGCTCACACAAACAGCTGATCGGCAACCCCACTGCACAACCCCTTTAATTTCTAATACATGGTTGTTTTTCCAATACCAGCCTTTAACCATTTGAGGACATGCCCTAATTTTTTTATTTTTCCTTTCATTGTCACATTTGAAACCCTTATCTTTTTGATTTTCCCCTCCTCTGTATCAGGGCTTGTTTTATTTGCAGGACGATTTGTATTGATCAGTGGTGCCATTTTGGGGTTGATATAACTTTTTGATTACCTTTTATTAACTCTGAAGGGAGGAGGATTAAAAAACAAAAAAAAAAACACCATTGCTTTTTTAACTTCTGAAATTTTTCATAGTTGACCCCGAAGCATAAATGACATATGTTGCCTTTATTTTATGGTTCAGTACAATTACGGCGATACCAAATATATAGAGGTTTTTGCGTGTTACTATATTAAAATCATCTTAAATAATAGTTTTTCACCCCAATATTCTGACACCCATTGCTTTTATTGTTCTCTTGCTGTAGTTACGTGTGGGCGATTTTTTTATTTGTGGAGTTTTCATGGTACTATTCTGCCCGGCATGCGACTTTTTGCATTGCATTTTTTGGGGAATCGAGGTGACCAAATAAACAGCCCTCATGGCATTTACCCTAGGTACACACCTAAGCGTTTTACAGCGCATTCAAACGCGCTGTAAAACGCACAACATGTGAAAAGCCATGCTTCCCTATGGGCATGGTTCACATTTGGGCATTTTACAGCGCGTTCGAACGCGCTGGAAAACGCCTAACGCTGTCGCTTCTACTTGAGCTTCTTTAGGGCGTTTTTGCGAGCGTTTCCGTCCATAGGATTTATTAGAACGCGCAAAGATGAAGAAATGTGCGTTTTCTGTTCCAAAAACGCGCCTACGAACGTGCGTTTTTTACTAGGCAACCAGCTGAAAAAGGCCACTCCCGGGTGCAAGACAGAATCCTAGGCCCAAACATGGAGGAAGCAGGCTGTGAAGCAACACCTTTCATATAGGTAGGGCTGCATTTTTAGTGGATCTAGCACCTGTCAATCACAAAAACACGCGAAAAACGCTCGTTCATTAATTACAAAAACGCGCATACAATCGCGCGTTTGTCGCGCGTAAAAACGCATGAAAAAACGCACGCCTGCAAAACGCTTAGGTGTGTTCCCAGCCTTATGGAGTGGGATAAATAATGCGTTAGTTTAACAGTACCGGTCGTTATGGATGTGGTCATAACAATATTTCATGATTTTTATATTTTTGGGCATAAAGTGATATCATTTTAGAGGTAAAAATCTGATTCTTTTTTTCTCTTTTCCCAGTAGAGGACTGGATCATGCAATCTTCTGATATAATACACTGTGCTACTTCTGTATTGCAGTGTATTATGACTGTCAACCCAATGCTGACAGTCGTCCTCTTAGGCCCAGCAGGGCCAGCGGCCTTCATTAGACTTCCAACGCTCATGACAACCCATTAACACCATGAGATGGTTGTCACACACCTGGCATTAAAATCAATGAGTTCCTCCCAATTCATTTGTGACATGTCCCTTTATGTTGAAACCTTCCATATAAGGACTGGACATGTACCAATGAATAAAGGGTCCATAATATGGAAGAAGTTACAAAAAACGCATCAAAACCGCATTGTGAATATAAAAAAACACATACTGTATGCGTTTTTTTTGCATGGGAACATAAAAGGTTGCAACAAATATGACTTAGATGTTCTACTGTCAGTAGGAGATGTATTTCAAGTTTCGAACATGTATCACCTTATAATGAGTGACAAAATACAAATTCATTTGCGTCTCTGAAATAACTAACTATTCACTTTTTTCTGTGAGAAATTGTAAGTTTCATGTAGTATCTGCCCTAATCTTTTTGGAAACATAGGAGATATATATTCGTGAACAGGTTAGTTTTAGAAACACTGCAGCAAAAACGTAATAAAAATGTATCGTTGATACGAAAAGGCAAACCTGGGACGGAATGCAGGTCCACCATGGTTTTCTGGAAAGACATATCACCCATTTAGCCAGATATAAGAGAGAGAGCCAGACTAAGCAGGCGACCACTGAGGAAGGGGTAAGTTACTCCGAAACGCGTCTGGTGACGTGACCTGCTCATCTACTTATATACTCGCCCGGATCAGACCCTGATGCCAGTCTGAGATGTCCAGGAATTCCTTTGCTCTACACTATACCTACCAAATATGGAGGCTTAACACACTGATATCTATTCACGGTGATTCTTGGAAACTAGAGACCACGTGACACGCAGAGAAACACTACATCAGCGGGGAGCAAGGAAGACCAACCTGATAACAGGGCAATCAGCAGCGGACCCAAGTCTTCACTGGCAATAAGTGGTATAATCTACTCACTATTAATACAGAAATGCAACAGCACTCTGCAACCAGAACTCTGCTCTACCTCTATACTAGAGGCGTTAGTGTACATTTTGATCAAAAAGTAATAAGCCACTCGCCACGCCAAGGCCGCCTCTATGAGTGGTCCTAACGCTGAATCATACCTGTTGTGGGCCATGACAGCCACATAAACTCAGGGAGTGCAGGCACAATCTACTCAGTATTGAATCAGGCACGTGGGACACCACGGTAGCCGGACTGATATACATTGTATCAACGATTTGCCTGCCTATTCAGCCACACTCATTAAAGGATAAACTGTGCCTTTACTGGTTTTATAGACTCAAACTGCGTTCATCTCCCCATAGAGGGAATTACAGAATAAACAACTGTTTTAAATAGTAAAGAAACACTTGATTCTATATATAAAGCCAACAGCGCATTGCTGCAGATAAAACCTACCAATGAGGTCGAAACATCGCTGACCAGCGCCATCTGGTGACTAACAGGTGGAACTTATTGCAGTTCACTTAATACTCAGTGAGACTCTTTTGAGTTGCAATTTTAATCCTAATTTTTAATCCTATGTTTTCTGTTATATGTGTATGACTTTGAGTATTGTTGCACCGTGCTACAGTGTTATTAAAGTAAGAGGTTCTAAATATATACCTTGGTCTCCTGCTCTCTGGGTGTGCAAATGTTGCGAGTGCCTGACACTAATTTTATGTACACACCTGGCATTGCAGCAGGACGTCAGCTGCTGTTGAAAGCACCGGCTCAACTCCCGAACCTGCCCCATCAATGTGATGTCAGTGTATGACAGGGCAAACTAACTGCCCGCCGGTAGGAGAGCATTAAAGTAAGAATGATAGGCGCCCTTAAGGGAGGAATTGGAAATTTAAAGGAGAACTCTACTTATCACATAATAATGCAGTGATTGCCCCATGTGGAAGACCACTATTGCTCGGTCATAGAATATATATGTCTGATGTTTATTTTAGTAAGAGGGACCATAAATCATTTTACATTACAAGGCAGTTTTCTGAAGCCTCTCTCATCTGGGCGGAGCCTGGTGGTCACATGAAACCTGACTCCTGTCTAAGCAAAGTGACATCACATAAGGGGGTGGAGTCAGACCCATAGCTGGAGGTCAAGGAGGTAACAGATCTGTCTGCAAAAATATTCCCGTATTTGTTCTAGGGGTGTCAATATTTAAGTTCATTGGGTCTTCTCTCTCTCCTTCTTAGTGCCCTCATCCAGCATCGAGGAGAATGGACTCACCTGCCCGGCTTGCTTTGTCCCAAACTCAGATCGTTGTCTTGGGCGAAGCGACTTGAAATGCGCTGGGTACGAACACCGCTGCATCCACTACATGAAGACCGTGGTGCAAGGTACGTGCTGCCCTCTATGAGGGGAGCTGATCTAGGCCTCAAAGCTAAATCTGCACTCCGCACCCGACTACCATCCCCATGCGTTATATAAGGTCTTCAGATGGACAAGTGATCCCCCCTCCTTAGCTAAACCAATAGGTACTGTGAGGTCGCTCTCTCTCAGGGGTCGGCAATGACAGACGTCTCATCACACAGGGGGTTTTATGGTGCTTTATCTGTCACACCGCTCATCACACTTCCAAGTTTGGGGTCACTTGGCACAAGGAAGTCGCAGCTTCACCTCATAATGTGTTACATCAACGCAAAACAACAAACCCTTGCCCGGCTCGGCACTCACTGTACAGAGGTCTCCCTAATTCACCTCTCGGTCACTGTTCACACTGCGGTATTCGGCTTCGGTCAGATAGCCTCCTAGCTGTGATCAGTGCAACCCATCAGTCCTCCTATAGGTCCAACAATAGAAAAGGTGTGCTCACCTTGCCAGATGTGGAGGCATGGACCCCGCCTGGAACGTGGGCGTAGGAAGATGAATTTGTAAGAATAAAACGTTGGGTCCAGCTTCCAAAAGATAATATAGGCTTTATTATTTAGTGCACTAAAAAACATACACCAGAAGCGGTCTCAGTCCTCCTGGTGGAAGCAGCGGAATACCTTGGGGGGATATGGTCCAGCAGTCCTGACTCTAATCGTGCCATGCCTCTCTTCCTTAAGTGTTGCTGGGTCCCCTCAAACTTGGGCTTCCTCAGCCTTGTTGCCCCCCAGACCTCCTGGCTAGGACCACACAGAGCCTCTGCAGGCTTCCTTCTCAATTCCTTCCCCTCTCAGGCTTCCTCAGCATTGTGGCCCCCAGCCCTCCTGGCTAGGAACCACGCAGGACCTCTGCAGGCTTCCTTCTCAATTCCTTCCTCTCTCAGGCTTCCTTAGCCTTGTGGCCCCCAGCCCTCCTGGCTGAAACCACGCAGGACCTCTGCAGGCTTCCTTCTCAATTCCTTCCTCTCTCAGGCTTCCTCAGGCTTGTGGCCCCCAGCCCTCCTGGCTAGGACCACACAGAGCCTCTGCAGGCTTCCTTCTCAATTCCTTCCTCTCTCAGGCTTCCTCAGCCTTGTGGCCCCCAGCCCTCCTGGCTAGGACCACACAGAGCCTCTGCAGGCTTCCTTCTCAATTCCTTCCTCTCTCAGGCTTCCTCAGCATTGTGGCCCCCAGCCCTCCTGGCTGAAACCACGCAGGACCTCTGCAGGCTTCCTTCTCAATTCCTTCCTCTCTCAGGCTTCCTCAGCCTTGTGGCCCCCAGCCCTCCTGGCTAGGACCACACAGAGCCTCTGCAGGCTTCCTTCTCAATTCCTTCCTCTCTCAGGCTTCCTCAGCCTTGTGGCCCCCAGCCCTCCTGGCTGAAACCACGCAGGACCTCTGCAGGCTTCCTTCTCAATTCCTTCCTCTCTCAGGCTTCCTCAGCCTTGTGGCCCCCAGCCCTCCTGGCTAGGACCACACAGAGCCTCTGCAGGCTTCCTTCTCAATTCCTTCCTCTCTCAGGCTTCCTCAGCCTTGTGGCCCCCAGCCCTCCTGGCTGAAACCACGCAGGACCTCTGCAGGCTTCCTTCTCAATTCCTTCCTCTCTCAGGCTTCCTCAGCCTTGTGGCCCCCAGCCCTCCTGGCTAGGACCACACAGAGCCTCTGCAGGCTTCCTTCTCAATTCCTTCCTCTCTCAGGCTTCCTCAGCCTTGTGGCCCCCAGCCCTCCTGGCTAGGACCACACAGAGCCTCTGCAGGCTTCCGTCTCAATTCCTTCCTCTCTCAGGCTTCCTGAGCCTAGTGGCCCCCAGCCCTCCTGGCCGGGACCACACAGGCCCTCTTCAGGTCTGTTCCCTGGGGCCTCCCTCCTCCTCTCACACTGAGGATTGCTTTGTCCCCATGTGATTATCGCACCTGACCTCACCTCAGACCCGGTGACCGTGGGGAAATCACAGCAAATCATAACCTACATCTCGTCTAATAGGCTCCTGCACCATTCTAGGAGACACTCATCTTCCCTATATATATGAGGCCTGTCACTGCCTCACAGTACATCATGCAAAGTGTGGTCCTTGGATTAGGATGAACCACGTGGTTGTGTGGCTGGGCAGTGTGGACGGGGATGTGGCGGGGCTACGGATGTGCAAGAAGTAGGGAAAAGTGTCAAAGAGTTTATAACGTGCATTGTTACAAGGTAAAGAAAATACAAAGTGGAGTCATGGGCTGGAAACAATGTAACAAGGAACTGAAATGACAAATGGAGCTTTAAAAAGGCAACAAATAAAATAAAAGTGAAGTCCTGGTGAAGGTAACATGGGTAGAAATAATATTATACCTCAGGGTTCAGTGAGTGCAGCTCTGGAGTATAATACAGGATGTAACTCAGGATCAGTACAGGATGAGTAATGTATGTACACAGTGACTGCACCAGCAGAATAGTGAGTGCAGCTCTGGAGTATAATACAGGATGTAACTCAGGATCAGTACAGGATAAGTAATGTATGTACACAGTGACTGCACCAGCAGAATAGTGAGTGTAGCTCTGGAGTATAATACAGGATGTAACTCAGGATCAGTACAGGATAAGTAATGTATGTACACAGTGACTGCACCAGCAGAATAGTGAGTGCAGCTCTGGAGTATAATACATGATGTAACTCAGGATCAGTACAGGATAAGTAATGTATGTACACAGTGACTCCACCAGCAGAATAGTGAGTGCAGCTCTGGAGTATAATACATGATGTAACTCAGGATCAGTACAGGATAAGTAATGTATGTACACAGTGACTGCACCAGCAGAATAGTGAGTGCAGCTCTGGAGTATAATACATGATGTAACTCAGGATCAGTACAGGATAAGTAATGTATGTACACAGTGACTGCACCAGCAGAATAGTGAGTGCAGCTCTGGAGTATAATACATGATGTAACTCAGGATCAGTACAGGATAAGTAATGTATGTACACAGTGACTGCACCAGCAGAATAGTGAGTGCAGCTCTGGAGTATAATACCGGATGTAACTCAGGATCAGTACAGGATAAGTAACGTATGTACACAGTGACTCCACCAGCAGAATAGTGAGTGCAGCTCCGGAGTATAATACAGAATGTAACACAGGATCAGTACAGGATAAGTAATGTATGTACACAATGACTGCACCAGCAGAATAGTGAGTGCAGCTCTGGAGTATAATACAGGATGTAACTCAGGATCAGTACAGGATAAGTAATGTATGTACACAGTGACTGCACCAGCAGAATAGTGAGTGCAGCTCTGGAGTATAATACAGGATGTAACTCAGGATCAGTACAGGATAAGTAATGTATGTACACAGTGACTGCACCAGCAGAATAGTGAGTGCAGCTCTGGAGTATAATACAGGATGTAACTCAGGATCAGTACAGGATAAGTAATGTATGTACACAGTGACTGCACCAGCAGAATAGTGAGTGCAGCTATGGAGTATAATACATGATGTAACTCAGGATCAGTACAGGATAAGTAATGTATGTACACAGTGACTCCACCAGCAGAATAGTGAGTGCAGCTCTGGAGTATAATACAGGATGTAACTCAGGATCAGTACCGGATAAGTAATGTATGTACACAGTGACTGCACCAGCAGAATAGTGAGTGCAGCTCTGGAGTATAATACATGATGTAACTCAGGATCAGTACAGGATAAGTAATGTATGTACACAGTGACTCCACCAGCAGAATAGTGAGTGCAGCTCCGGAGTATAATACAGAATGTAACACAGGATCAGTACAGGATAAGTAATGTATGTACACAGTGACTGCCCCAGCAGAATAGTGAGTGCAGCTCTGGAGTATAATACAGAATGCAAGTCAGGATCAGTACAGGATAAGTAATGTATGTACACAGTGACTGCACCAGCAGAATAGTGAGTGCAGCTCTGGAGTATAATACAGGATGTAACTCAGGATCAGTACAGGATAAGTAATGTATGTACACAGTGACTGCACCAGCAGAATAGTGAGTGCAGCTCTGGAGTATAATACAGGATGTAACTCAGGATCAGTACAGGATAAGTAATGTATGTACACAGTGACTGCACCAGCAGAATAGTGAGTGCAGCTCTGGAGTATAATACAGGATGTAACTCAGGATCAGTACAGGATAAGTAATGTATGTACACAGTGTCTGCACCAGCAGAATAGTGAGTGCAGCTCTGGAGTATAATACAGGATGTAACTCAGGATCAGTACAGGATAAGTAATGTATGTACACAGTGACTGCACCAGCAGAATAGTGAGTGCAGCTCTGGAGTATAATACAGGATGTAACTCAGGATCAGTACAGGATAAGTAATGTATGTACACAGTGACTGCACCAGCAGAATAGTGAGTGCAGCTCTGGAGTATAATACAGGATGTAACTCAGGATCAGTACAGGATAAGTAATGTATGTACACAGTGACTGCACCAGCAGAATAGTGAGTGCAGCTCTGGAGTATAATACAGGATGTAACTCAGGATCAGTACAGGATAAGTAATGTATGTACACAGTGACTGCACCAGCAGAATAGTGAGTGCAGCTCTGGAGTATAATACAGGATGTAACTCAGGATCAGTACAGGATAAGTAATGTATGTACACAGTGACTGCACCAGCAGAATAGTGAGTGCAGCTCTGGAGTATAATACAGGATGTAACTCAGGATCAGTACAGGATAAGTAATGTATGTACACAGTGACTGCACCAGCAGAATAGTGAGTGCAGCTCTGGAGTATAATACAGGATGTAACTCAGGATCAGTACAGGATAAGTAATGTATGTACACAGTGACTGCACCAGCAGAATAGTGAGTGCAGCTCTGGAGTATAATACAGGATGTAACTCAGGATCAGTACAGGATAAGTAATGTATGTACACAGTGACTGCACCAGCAGAATAGTGAGTGCAGCTCTGGAGTATAATACAGGATGTAACTCAGGATCAGTACAGGATAAGTAATGTATGTACACAGTGACTGCACCAGCAGAATAGTGAGTGCAGCTCTGGAGTATAATACAGGATGTAACTCAGGATCAGTACAGGATAAGTAATGTATGTACACAGTGACTGCACCAGCAGAATAGTGAGTGCAGCTCTGGAGTATAATACAGGATGTAACTCAGGATCAGTACAGGATAAGTAATGTATGTACACAGTGACTGCACCAGCAGAATAGTGAGTGCAGCTCTGGAGTATAATACAGGATGTAACTCAGGATCAGTACAGGATAAGTAATGTATGTACACAGTGACTGCACCAGCAGAATAGTGAGTGCAGCTCTGGAGTATAATACAGGATGTAACTCAGGATCAGTACAGGATAAGTAATGTATGTACACAGTGACTGCACCAGCAGAATAGTGAGTGCAGCTCTGGAGTATAATATAGGATGTAACTCAGGATCAGTACAGGATAAGTAATGTATGTACACAGTGACTGCACCAGCAGAATAGTGAGTGCAGCTCTGGAGTATAATACAGTATGTAACTCAGCATCAGTACAGGATCAGTAATGTATGTACACAGTGTCTGCACCAGCAGAATAGTGAGTGCAGCTCTGGAGTATAATACAGGATGTAACTCAGGATCAGTACAGGATAAGTAATGTATGTACACAGTGACTGCACCAGCAGAATAGTGAGTGCAGCTCTGGAGTATAATACAGTATGTAACTCAGCATCAGTACAGGATCAGTAATGTATGTACACAGTGTCTGCACCAGCAGAATAGTGAGTGCAGCTCTGGAGTATAATACAGGATGTAACTCAGGATCAGTACCGGATAAGTAATGTAATGTATGTACACAGTGTCTGCACCAGCAGAATAGTGAGTGCAGCTCTGGAGTATAATACGGGATGTAACTCAGGATCAGTACAGGATAAGTAATGTATATACACAGTGACTCCACCAGCAGAATAGTGAGTGCAGCTCTGGAGTATAATACAGGATGTAACTCAGGATCAGTACAGGATAAGTAATGTATGTACACAGTGACTGCAACAGCAGAATAGTGAGTGCAGCTCTGGAGTATAATACAGGATGTAACTCAGGATCAGTACAGGATAAGTAATGTCTGTACACAGTGACTGCACCAGCAGAATAGTGAGTGCAGCTCTGGAGTATAATACAGGAGGTAACTCAGGATCAGTACAGGATAAGTAATGTATGTACACAGTGACTGCACCAGCAGAATAGTGAGTGCAGCTCTGGAGTATAATACAGGATGTAACTCAGGATCAGTACAGGATAAGTAATGTATGTACACAGTGACTGCACCAGCAGAATAGTGAGTGCAGCTCTGGAGTGTAATACAGGATGTAACTCAGGATCAGTACAGGATAAGTACTGTATGTACACAGTGACTGCACCAGCAGAATAGTGAGTGCAGCTCTGAAGTGTGGTACATAATATAAGTAATGTAATGGATGTCAATAGCGATTGATTGTTTTACTAACATAGCGACATAGTTTTTAAGGTCGAAAAAAGAAATCTGTCCATCTGATCCATTCAATTAAATTATAAAGAATATGACAATGTATTAATAGTAAAATTGCTTTTTTGCTTGTCTTTTTCTTGCTCCTGATTTCCTCCAGAGATTTCCACTGTGACAGAAAGCTTACATGGCTGCTCCACCAATGCGATCTGTGAAGCTGGATCCGGCATGTACCCCCCAGTAGGACATTACCTCAAAAGCACAAAGATTGAAGTAATGTGCAGCAGGGCGGTGGGGTGGAGCGCTCCTCTCTGCACTGTCCTGCTCTCAGTCATTGTCCTGGCGCTCGTCAGATCTTCATAACGCCGCTTCTTCTGTCTTCATATTGAATATTTCATCCTTTTTTGGTGCAGCCTCTAGAGAGCAGAAAGCCAATTATACGTTCAAGGAATATTCAGTTAGTAAAATGAAAACCTAACCCTACAGCATAATGAAAGTGGTCCCACTCTGGGGCCGAGACATCCAGGGGGCAGCGTCTGTCCCCACCCTGCAGCCCCCTGGATGTCTCGGGCACAGGAGGGAGGCTGGTGGGGAAGGGGCCCGAAAGCTCCTCTGCAACATTATTATTATTTTGGAAATGTGAACTCTTTGAAGTGTCAGGCCGCCCTCACACCCTGCACCCCTGTTCTCTATGTCTACATGTTTTACCCTAATCTTGTACTGTTCCTTTTAAAAGTCAAAGACAATAATTTCCAATAAGTTCAGCTTTTGAATTAGAAAGCGGAGTACAATGGGTGGGGTATTGGGTGACGTTGGGTGAGAAATGCTTATTTTAATAAAGACCTCCTCCTGTAATTGCAAGGACCCCTAGAGCTCCAGTCTGTGGCCCAGTCCTTGACCTCTTCCTCCTCTCCTTGGCTTCCAGGAGCAGAACCGCCATTATCTATATTCTCATAATCTCTTCTCATAGAAGTGAGAACATTCCTTCTTTTCTTTTAGAATAATTGCGGAAAATTCTAAATAAAAGTCTGCCTTTTGTAAAAGGATCATCTCTTGCAATCTTATTGTTGTCTGTCCGGGCGTGCGTCTCGGAGACGCCTCAGACCTACAGCCATGTGACCCGTAAGGGAATCTGAAGAGGTGAGTAACTGGTGGCGGATTAATTGATTAGTTCATACCAACTCTCCTGGAACATCCGGGAGGCGCTTGAAAATGAGGTGACGTCCCAGACTCCCGGTAAGCAGCCCTCCATGCATATTGACCATGGGTATGGCCGGCCAAAGCGCATTAGGAAGCGGGGCCATGGGTGAGAGTGGGCAGAGCGGTAAATGGAAAGGTGGTTGGGGCATAGCCTAGTACAATGGGCGTGCCATCCCAGTCCTGGATTCAAATATTGAAGTGACGGAAGAGAGTCGCAGATGTGCATGAGCCCCTCTCCATTTATTCTATGCCTGGATGTGGTGGGCAGCTTACCAGGTGAGATGTGGGTAGGTGACCTTCATTCTGTAGAAAAGTCCATGTTCCGGAGATGAGTTGCATCTATGAGACTCGTATGACATACATTGTGGATATGCTGTAATTTTGAGAGAATGCCCATGGAGAACATACAAACATACGCCTTGGTCAGGTTTGAACCCAGGACTAGAGATGAGCGAACTTTAAAAAAAAGTTCGGCGTTCGGCATTCGGGTTGTGGTAACTCGCGCATCCCGTTATGGATTGCACTACCGCGGACTATCGCGACATATGGAATCCATAAGGGGCGGCTTCCACCAACCCGAACTGTTGAACAGCCGAAGGACCTGGGGTGACGTCACCGTCATGTGATCAGTGCAGGGGGCGTGGCTCAGAACTGGATTTGATACCCTGCTGCAGGAGCCAAAAAAAGGCATTATTAACCCAGCAGCACCACTAGCGGTTTACACTGCATTGGTCAGTTTTCCAGGTCATCTTTTCTTATTTTCCTCTGGTGTAAAGGTTTGCACTCTACGGCATCATGCACACGGCCATGGTTTTAGTCCAAATCCAAGCCGTATTTTTCGCGACTTGGATGTGGACCCATTCACCCGATTCAATAAGGCTGCAAAAGATGCAGATAGCCCGCGTGTTCTGTCTGCATCTGTATGTCCGTTCAGTGGCCCGCCCAAAAAAACTGAACATGTCCTATTTTTGTCCACATTACAGACAAGAATAGGACGGTTCAATTATCGCCTGGACGCTCTGTTCCACAAAATGTTGAATGCACATAGCCGGTATCCGTGTTTTGCAAATCCGCAATTTGCAGATCCGCAAAACATGCTACGGTGGTGCACACGAACCTGAAGGCGGGGGCTACATGAATCACGGTATCAGCCAACGAAAGGACTGGGATTGCAGCGCTACTTACAAGTTTGCTGCGACCGCGACCCCAAAATTTCTAAAATGTGCAGTTGCGACAGACTTGCAAGTCACGCTTTCTGTGCCTGCACTGCTACACGTGGTTGTACCTGAAGTCTCCTTGTAGTCCCAGCCTAAAGGGCCCAATGGTAGAAGGTTTGACAAGTCATAACCGAATCCTGCAACGCGCTGCAGCCCCCCTCCCCCCGCTGGTTTTCCGCTACTACCCCCCCCCCCATCCTAACTCATGAAGCAGGATCTCCGAGGCAAGGAACAAGGAACCTTCCTGCTTCTAATATCACATCGGAGGCGCAGATATCCGCAGCCCGGGTCTGTAATTAGTCACCTGTAATTATCTATGAGCGTCACAGGGCGAGCACCTGCCTCATTGTATGGGAGCGTGCCCCAAACTCGCCAGGGACCTTGTGTGGCTGATCATTTTGTCATCTGAAGGATCATTTCCACTAATTGTAAGAGTTTTTTTTTTTTTGCTTTCTTCTATATTTATTGTTTAATGTACCTTCCATGTTATTTTATTGATTCTGCTGATTATAATAACGATTCAGTTCTGTTGGAGCCTCCAGCAAAAAATAATAAAAGTAATAAAAAACAGATCTGCATTCTGCAACGGGCCTCGCGGAAACGTGATCTGGAGCGATGAATCCCATTACACTATCTTGTTTTCTGATCTGGGTTTAGCGGATGGCCGGAGAACATGACCTATCGGAGCGCCAGTGATCGGCTGACCTGCCATTTCCTACTTGTCGAGTCGGGATCCAGTAAGCGCAAAAAAATTCAGAGCAATTTTACAGATAATCCGTCAGCAGGATCAACCCCAATAAACGCCACATACTTCCTGGTCGGGTTTATCTTGTTGATTAAAATCAGGGATGCCTCAGGGAATTGTAGTTTTGCAACAGGTAGAGGGCCACAGGTTGGGCATCCCTGATTAAAATTATACCTGTCTTGTGAAAACCAGTTGTGGCGTTCCCAAGAAAAAAAGACTTTTATTCTTTAAGCAAATGACGTTTTCAGTGCACTGAGGGGCGGGCCAGCACTGAAAAGCTAAGGTCACTGAGGGGTGGGGCCAGCACTGTAAAGCTAAGGTCACTGAGGGGCGGGGCCAGCACTGTAAAGCTATGGTCACTGAGGGCCGGGGCCAGCACTGTAAAGCTGAGGTCAATGATGGGTGGGGCCAGCACTGTAAAGCTAAGGTCACTGAGGGGCGGGGACAGCACTGGGAAGCTGAGGTCACTGATGGGCGGGAACAGCACTGGAAAGCTGAGGTCACTGAGGGGCGGGGACAGCACTGGAAAGCTGAGGTCACTGAGGGACGGGGACAGCACTGGAAAGCTGAGGTCACTGAGGGGCGGGAACAGCACTGGAAAGCTGAGGTCACTGAGGGGCGGGGACAGCACTGGAAAGCTGAGGTCACTGAATGGCGGGGACAGCACTGGAAAGCTGAGGTCACTGAGGGGTGGGGACAGTGCTGGGAAGCTGAGGTCACTGAGTGGCAGGGACAGCACTGGAAAGCTGAGGTCACTGAGGGGCGGGAACAGCACTGGAAAGCTGAGGTCACTGAGGGGCGGGGACAGCACTGGAAAGCTGAGGTCACTGAATGGCGGGGACAGCACTGGAAAGCTGAGGTCACTGAGGGGTGGGGACAGTGCTGGGAAGCTGAGGTCACTGAGTGGCGGGGACAGCACTGGAAAGCTGAGGTCACTGAGGGACAGGGACAGCACTGGAAAGCTGAGGTCACTGAGGGACGGGGACAGCACTGGAAAGCTGAGGTCACTGAGGGGCAGGGACAGTGCTCGAAAGCTGAGGTCACTGAGGGACGGGGACAGCACTAAAGCTGAGGTCACTGAGGGGCAGCGACAGCGCTCGAAAGCTGAGGTCACTGAGGGGCGGGGACAGCACTGGAAAGCTGAGGTCACTGAGGGGCGGGGACAGCACTGGAAAGCTGAGGTCACTGAGGGGCGGGGACAGCGCTGGAAAGCTGAGGTCACTGAGGGGCGGGGCCAGCACTGGAAAGATGAGGTCACTGAGGGGTGGGGACAGCACTGGGAAGCTGAGGTCACTGAGTGGCGGGGACAGCACTGGAAAGCTGAGGTCACTGAGGGGCGGGGACAGCACTGGAAAGCTGAGGTCACTGAGGGCGGGGACAGCACTGGAAAGCTGAGGTCACTGAGGGGCGGGGACAGCACTGGAAAGCTGAGGTCACTGAGGGGCGGGGACAGCATTGGAAAGCTGAGGTCACTGAGGGGCGGGGACAGCACTGGAAAGCTGAGGTCACTGAGGGGCGGGGACAGTGCTGGGAAGCTGAGGTCACTGAGGGGCAGGGACATCACTGGAAAGCTGAGGTTACTGAGGGGCGGGGACAGCACTGGAACGCTGAGGTCACTGAGGGGCAGGGACAGCAATGGAAAGCTGAGGTCACTGAGGGGCGGGGACAGCAATGGAAAGCTGAGGTCACTGAGAGGCAGGGACAGCGCTGGGAAGCTGAGATCACTGAGGGGCGGGGACAGCACTGCAAAGCTGAGGTCACTGAGGGGCAGGGACAGTGCTGGGAAGCTGAGGTCACTGAGGGGTGGGGACAGCACTGGAAAGCTGAGGTCACTGAGGGGCGGGGACAGCACTGCAAAGCTGAGGTCACTGAGGGGTGGGGACAGCACTGCAAAGCTGAGGTCACTGAGGGGCGGGGACAGCACTGGAAAGCTGAGGTCACTGAGGGGCGGGGACAGCGCTGAAAAGCTGAGGTCACTGAGGGGCGGGGACAGCCCCTCAGTGACCTCAGCTGGGGTACGGTGGCGGTCAGGGGCGTTGCTAGGGTCTCAAAACATCTGGGGCCCAAGCCCTAATGAATATCCAAGCAAGTAGAAAAGATCCACGGCACTCACCATCCAATACTGCTAAGGTCCCTTTATTGCAGAGTATCAGGGGCAAGACTCATATGGAAGGACATGTAAACAGCGACGGCCGTTTCGCGGGGTAACCGCTTCTTCCGGCTGTTCAAACACATTTGAAAAGTCGCGCCAGCGCTGGTTATAAGCGTCACCAGGGGAGGGTAAAAAACAGCCCATCTCCTGTTAACCCATGCACGCTTAACACCCAGCGCCTGCGCGTTACACAAACTTCAAAAGATCCAAAGTTATAAAAACAAACAACAAAAAACATCCATGCAGCAATGCAGATAGCAATATACATATAAGCTGACAAAACCGCATCCCTATATCCCTAGTATCAAGGCAGGTACATATCGAGGCCGTGTCATATCATATGAGCATTAAATAAAAACAGACATATCGTTACGCTCGTTTAAACCCAATTGGCCTGTGGCATCTGCTCTTATTATATGACAAGCCTCCTTCTGGAGCAATAGGCGATGTCTATCTCCCCATGGGCTATTGGGGTACATATTCGAGACCCGCAAACTTTAGTACGTCGGCACTGCCTCCATGTTGGCATCTCACGTGCTCAATGAGGCGTGTCCTACCTTTCCAGTCTTAACTGAATTGCGGTGCTCGCGTATACGCTCCAGAAGGGGTCTTTTGTCTTTCCAATATAGAAGGAACCACAAACACAGATCAAGACATAGACAACAAAACTCGTCTTACAAGTCATAAACTGATTGACATAATGTTCCATTCCACCGAAAAATAGATGTCGACCCTGTAACATATAGTTACATAATGAGCAATTGCCACAGCGATGGTTACCTATCGGTTTTCTTACAGATAACCAATCTATTTCTTTTGTTCATTGTACCGACTCCTAACCAGAATATCCCTAAACGTCCTGCATCTTTTAAATGCCAACATAGGTTTCTGCTCCGTTAATTGCCCTAAAGTCTCCTCTGACTTCAGTATTTCCCAATTGTTCAAGACAGATTTCTTTATGTCCTCAGCCATCGGGCTATGTTGGAATACAAAAACAAATCTATCTTGACTGTCCACTTTTTTACTTTCTTAAACCTACTTGATGTCAAGAGTGCTTTCTGTGTATGGTTTTTGCCTTCTCCAAGGCCTCGTCTAAACGTTCACGTTGATAGCCACGTTGAATTAATCTATCCTTAAGTTCCTCCGCCTGTCTTAGAAAGACATCATCCTGGCTATTAATACGCCTTAGCCTTAAGAACTGTCCGTATGGGACTGATGCCTTCACGCTACGTGGATGGTAGCTATCATGGTGTAGCAGGGTATTGGTGGCAGTGGGTTTTCGGTACCCTTCGGTACACAAAGCCCCATCTACTACGATGGTGCGAACGTCCAGGAATTCGATGGACGAACCCCCAAAATTGAGGGTGAACATCACATTCATGTCGTTCGCGCCATTGAGATGGGCTACAAATTGTTCACACTGTTCCTAGCGTTCCTGCCCACACCATGAAGATATCATCCACGTAGCGTAAAAAAGGCGTATATATCCAAGGTAGGGGTTAGATGTAGTAAAAACATATCTATCTTCAAATCTGCCTAGGAAGATATTCGCAAAGGTGCATGAGACGGAGTCCCCATGGCAGTCCCAAATATTTGCCTATACCACTGTTCATCAAACTGAAAAACATTGTTTTCAAGGACGAACAAAAGCGACTCCTCTATGAACTTTCCAAAAGAGGGCTTCTCCCTGAATGCTCAATGAGCTCAAGGACTGCGTTCACACCAGCTCTGTGGGGAATGCGTGTATACAGGCTCACCACATCCAGGGACACCAAACTGAAACCGTCCTGCCACTGGAAATTCTCCAGTGCCAGGAGGAAATCGTTGGTGTCACCAAGGTATGTGGGGAACCTATAAAGTATAGGACGCAACAACCAGTCCAGATATCTTGACAAGGGCTCAGTCACTGACCCAACCCCCGACACAATGGGACGCCCAGGGGGGTGGGTCAGTGACTTATGCACCTTTGGGAGAAAATACCACGCAGGTTTTTTAGGAAAGGGAGGGACTAATTTGTCAATGGTATTGCCACGGAGAACACCCGTCTCTATGTACCTCTGCAATAGCGCCACAAGATTGGCGCTAATCCTAGAGATTGGATCTGAGAAAATCTTCTCATAGGTAGAAGTATCATTCAATTGTCTCCCTGCCTCGGTTTTGTAAAAATCACGTGACATTACAACAATATTGCCCCCCTTGTCCGCCGGCTTGATAATGAGGTCCGAGTTACGCAACCACTTAACAGCAGCTAGCTGTCTCTTATTCAAGGTCTTCATGGTGTGGGCAGGAACGCAGGAACAGTGTGAACAATTTGTAGCCCATCTCAATGGCGCGAACGACATGAATGTGATGTTCACCCTCAATTTTGGGGGTTCGTCCATCGAATTCCTGGACGTTCGCGCTATCGTAGTAGATGGGGCTTTGTGTACCGAAGGGTACCGAAAACCCACTGCCACCAATACCCTGCTACACCATGATAGCTACCATCCACGTAGCGTGAAGGCATCAGTCCCATACGGACAGTTCTTAAGGCTAAGGCGTATTAATAGCCAGGATGATGTCTTTCTAAGACAGGCGGAGGAACTTAAGGATAGATTAATTCAACGTGGCTATCAACGTGAACGTTTAGACGAGGCCTTGGAGAAGGCAAAAACCATACACAGAAAGCACTCTTGACATCAAGTAGGTTTAAGAAAGTAAAAAAGTGGACAGTCAAGATAGATTTGTTTTTGTATTCCAACATAGCCCGATGGCTGAGGACATAAAGAAATCTGTCTTGAACAATTGGGAAATACTGAAGTCAGAGGAGACTTTAGGGCAATTAACGGAGCAGAAACCTATGTTGGCATTTAAAAGATGCAGGACGTTTAGGGATATTCTGGTTAGGAGTCGGTACAATGAACAAAAAGAAATAGATTGGTTATCTGTAAGAAAACCGATAGGTAACCATCGCTGTGGCAATTGCTCATTATGTAACTATATGTTACAGGGTCGACATCTATTTTTCGGTGGAATGGAACATTATGTCAATCAGTTTATGACTTGTAAGACGAGTTTTGTTGTCTATGTCTTGATCTGTGTTTGTGGTTCCTTCTATATTGGAAAGACAAAAAGACCCCTTCTGGAGCGTATACGCGAGCACCGCAATTCAGTTAAGACTGGAAAGGTAGGACACGCCTCATTGAGCACGTGAGATGCCAACATGGAGGCAGTGCCGACGTACTAAAGTTTGCGGGTCTCGAATATGTACCCCCAATAGCCCATGGGGAGATAGACATCGCCTATTGCTCCAGAAGGAGGCTTGTCATATAATAAGAGCAGATGCCACAGGCCAATTGGGTTTAAACGAGCGTAACGATATGTCTGTTTTTATTTAATGCTCATATGATATGACACGGCCTCGATATGTACCTGCCTTGATACTAGGGATATAGGGATGCGGTTTTGTCAGCTTATATGTATATTGCTATCTGCATTGCTGCATGGATGTTTTTTGTTGTTTGTTTTTATAACTTTGGATCTTTTGAAGTTTGTGTAACGCGCAGGCGCTGGGTGTTAAGCGTGCATGGGTTAACAGGAGATGGGCTGTTTTTACCCTCCCTGGTGACGCTTATAACCAGCGCTGGCGCGACTTTTCAAATGTGTTTGAACAGCCGGAAGAAGCGGTTACCCCGCGAAACGGCCGTCGCTGTTTACATGTCCTTCCATATGAGTCTTGCCCCTGATACTCTGCAATAAAGGGACCTTAGCAGTATTGGATGGTGAGTGCCGTGGATCTTTTCTACTTGCTTGGATATTCGTTTACCTGTTTCCATATCGGCACCCCGGTCCTTGGAGGTCTGAGAGGCTTGGATTGAAGCCCCTGCATCAAAGTCAGGTGTGGGACAGTGCCACCTATCTTCCTCGCTACATTTCCAAGCCCTAATGAATATTGCCCAATTCTATAAGTGGCCCCTACCCCCACACACCAAATTTTCCTTTACTTGCTATACAGCAGCACATACCTGTCACTTCCAGGGTGTCCAGGTGACGTCTCCTCCGATGTAGATCTTCTCATCATCTTCTCCATTTGGTCCGGACATTTTCTCTCAGCCGCCTCGTCTCTGCAGAGTGTGACACACGGACATCTTAGCTTCTATCATCATCCCCCAACCTGGAGCCTCCACAATGTTATCCTGCTGCTCACTGTGCCCCCCAATACCCCCAGATACTATCCTGAAGAAATATCAGTGCCCCCCATAGTAATAGTGCCCCTCCATAGTGATAGTGCCCCCATAGTAATAGTGCCCCCCCATAGTAATAGTGCCCCCCATAGTAATAGTGCCCCCCCATAGTGATAGTGCTCCTCCATAGTGATAGTGCCCCTCCATAGTGATAGTGCTCCTCCATAGTGATAGTGCCCCTCCATAGTGATAGTGCTCCTCCATAGTGATAGTGCCCCCCCATAGTAATAGTGCTCCTCCTTAGTAATAGTGCCCCTCCATAGTGATAGTGCTCCTCCATAGTGATAGTGCCCCCCCATAGTGATAGTGCCCCTCCATAGTAATAGTGCCCCTCCATAGTGATAGTGCCCCTCCATAGTGATAGTGCCCCCCAAAGTAATAGTGCCCCTTAATAGTGATAGTGCCCCCATAGTAATAGTGCTCCTCCATAGTGATAGTGCCCCTCCATAGTGATAGTGCCCCTCCATAGTGATAGTGCCCCTCCATAGCAATAGTGCCCCTCCATAGTGATAGTGCCCCTCCATAGTAATAGTGCTCCTCCATAGTGATAGTGCTCCTCCATAGTAATAGTGCCCCTCCATAGTAATAGTGTCCCTCTATAGTAATAGTGCTCCTCCATAGTGATAGTGCTCCTCCATAGTGAAGTGCCCCTCCATAGCAATAGTGCCCCTCCATAGTGATAGTGCCCCTCCATAGTAATAGTGCCCCTCCATAGTGATAGTGCTCCTCCATAGTGAAGTGCCCCTCCATAGCAATAGTGCCCCTCCATAGTGATAGTGCCCCTCCATAGTAATAGTGCCCCTCCATAGTGATGGTGCCCCTCCATAGTAATAGTGCCCCTCCATAGTGATAGTGCCCCTCCATAGTAATAGTGCTCCTCCATAGTGATAGTGCTCCTCCATAGTGATAGTGCTCCTCCATAGTGATAGTGCCCCTCCATAGTAAGAGTGTCCCTCTATAGTAATAGTGCTCCTCCATAGTGATAGTGCTCCTCCATAGTGAAGTGCTCCTCCATAGTAATAGTGCCCCTCCATAGTAATAGTGTCCCTCTATAGTAATAGTGCTCCTCCATAGTGATAGTGCTCCTCCATAGTGAAGTGCCCCTTCATAGTGATAGTGCTCCTCCATAGTAATAGTGCTCCTCCATAGTGATAGTGCCCCTCCATAGTAATAGTGCCCCTCCATAGTGATAGTGCCCCTCCATAGTAATAGTGCCCCTCCATAGTGATAGTGCTCCTCCATAGTGATAGTGCCCCTCCATAGTGATAGTGCCCCTCCATAGTAATAGTGCCCCTCCATAGTGATAGTGCTCCTCCATAGTGATAGTGCTCCTCCATAGTGATAGTGCCCCTCCATAGTGATAGTGCCCCTCCATAGTAATAGTGCCCCTCCATAGTGATAGTGCTCCTCCATAGTGATAGTGCTCCTCCATAGTGATAGTGCCCCTCCATAGTAATAGTGCCCCTCCTTAGTGATAGTGCCCCTCCATAGTGATAGTGCCCCCCAAAGTAATAGTGCCCCTTAATAGTGATAGTGCCCCCATAGTAATAGTGCTCCTCCATAGTGATAGTGCCCCTCCATAGTGATAGTGCCCCTCCATAGTGATAGTGCCCCTCCATAGCAATAGTGCCCCTCCATAGTGATAGTGCCCCTCCATAGTAATAGTGCCCCTCCATAGTGATAGTGCTCCTCCATAGTGATAGTGCCCCTCTATAGTGATAGTGCTCCTCCATAGTGATAGTGCTCCTCCATAGTGATAGTGCCCCTCCATAGTAATAGTGCCCCTCCATAGTGATAGTGCTCCTCTATAGTGATAGTGCTCCTCTATAGTGATAGTGCCCCTCCATAGTGATAGTGCTCCTCCATAGTGATAGTGCCCCTCCATAGTGATAGTGCTCCTCCATAGTAATAGTGTCCCTCCATAGTGAAAGTGCCCCTCCATAGTGATAGTGCTCCTCCATAGTAATAGTGTCCCTCCATAGTGATAGTGCCCCTCCATAGTGATAGTGCCCCTCCATAGTGATAGTGCCCCTCCATAGTGATAGTGCTCCTCCATAGTAATAGTGCCCCTCCATAGTGATAGTGCTCCTCCATAGTGATAGTGCCCCTCCATAGTGATAGTGCTCCTCCATAGTAATAGTGCCCTCCATAGTGATAGTGCTCCTCCATAGTAATAGTGTCCTCCATAGTGATAGTGCCCCTCCATAGTGATAGTGCTCCTCCATAGTAATAGTGCCCCTCCATAGTGATAGTGCTCCTCCATAGTGATAGTGCCCCTCCATAGTGATAGTGCTCCTCCATAGTGATAGTGCCCCTCTATAGTGATAGTGCTCCTCCATAGTAATAGTGCCCCTCCATAGTGATAGTGCTCCTCCATAGTGATAGTGCCCTCCATAGTAATAGTGCCCCTCCATAGTGATAGTGCCCTCCATAGTAATAGTGCTCCTCCATAGTGATAGTGCTCCTCCATAGTGATAGTGCCCCTCCATAGTGATAGTGCTCCTCCATAGTAATAGTGCTCCTCCATAGTGATAGTGCTCCTCCATAGTAATAGTGCTCCTCCATAGTGATAGTGCTCCTCCATAGTAATAGTGCCCCTCCATAGTGATAGTGCTCCTCCATAGTAATAGTGCTCCTCCATAGTGATAGTGCTCCTCCATAGTGATAGTGCTCCTCCATAGTGATAGTGCTCCTCCATAGTGATAGTGCTCCTCCATAGTAATAGTGCTCCTCCATAGTGATAGTGCTCCTCCATAGTAATAGTGCCCCTCCATAGTGATAGTGCTCCTCCATAGTGATAGTGCTCCTCCATAGTGATAGTGCTCCTCCATAGTGATAGTGCTCCTCCATAGTGATAGTGCCCCTCCATAGTGATAGTGCTCCTCCATAGTAATAGTGCTCCTCCATAGTGATAGTGCTCCTCCATAGTGATAGTGCTCCTCCATAGTGATAGTGCTCCTCCATAGTGATAGTGCTCCTCCATAGTGATAGTGCTCCTCCATAGTGATAGTGCTCCTCCATAGTGATAGTGCCCCTCCATAGTGATAGTGCTCCTCCATAGTAATAGTGCTCCTCCATAGTGATAGTGCTCCTCCATAGTGATAGTGCTCCTCCATAGTGATAGTGCTCCTCCATAGTAATAGTGCTCCTCCATAGTGATAGTGCTCCTCCATAGTGATAGTGCTCCTCCATAGTGATAGTGCTCCTCCATAGTAATAGTGCCCCTCCATAGTGATAGTGCTCCTCCATAGTGATAGTGCTCCTCCATAGTGATAGTGCCCCTCCATAGTGATAGTGCTCCTCCATAGTGATAGTGCTCCTCCATAGTGATAGTGCTCCTCCATAGTGATAGTGCTCCTCCATAGTGATAGTGCTCCTCCATAGTGATAGTGCTCCTCCATAGTGATAGTGCTCCTCCATAGTGATAGTGCTCCTCCATAGTAATAGTGCTCCTCCATAGTGATAGTGCTCCTCCATAGTGATAGTGCTCCTCCATAGT
Organism: Bufotes viridis; assembly: GCA_033119425.1. Classification (NCBI taxonomy): domain Eukaryota; kingdom Metazoa; phylum Chordata; class Amphibia; order Anura; family Bufonidae; genus Bufotes; species Bufotes viridis. Next base: position 595,823,873 of record CM065590.1, on the reverse strand, counting down.
GATAGTGCTCCTCCATAGTGATAGTGCTCCTCCATAGTGATAGTGCTCCTCCATAGTGATAGTGCTCCTCCATAGTGATAGTGCTCCTCCATAGTGATAGTGCTCCTCCATAGTGATAGTGCTCCTCCATAGTAATAGTGCTCCTCCATAGTGATAGTGCTCCTCCATAGTGATAGTGCTCCTCCATAGTGATAGTGCTCCTCCATAGTAATAGTGCTCCTCCATAGTGATAGTGCTCCTCCATAGTAATAGTGCTCCTCCATAGTGATAGTGCTCCTCCATAGTGATAGTGCCCCTCCATAGTGATAGTGCTCCTCCATAGTGATAGTGCTCCTCCATAGTGATAGTGCTCCTCCATAGTAATAGTGCCCCTCCATAGTGATAGTGCTCCTCCATAGTAATAGTGCTCCTCCATAGTGATAGTGCTCCTCCATAGTGATAGTGCCCCTCCATAGTGATAGTGCTCCTCCATAGTGATAGTGCTCCTCCATAGTGATAGTGCTCCTCCATAGTGATAGTGCTCCTCCATAGTGATAGTGCTCCTCCATAGTGATAGTGCTCCTCCATAGTAATAGTGCTCCTCCATAGTGATAGTGCTCCTCCATAGTGATAGTGCTCCTCCATAGTGATAGTGCTCCTCCATAGTAATAGTGCCCCTCCATAGTGATAGTGCCCCTCCATAGTGATAGTGCCCTCCATAGTAATAGTGCTCCTCCATAGTGATAGTGCTCCTCCATAGTGATAGTGCTCCTCCATAGTGATAGTGCTCCTCCATAGTGATAGTGCTCCTCCATAGTGATAGTGCTCCTCCATAGTAATAGTGCCCCTCCATAGTGATAGTGCCCCTCCATAGTGATAGTGCCCCTCCATAGTGATAGTGCTCCTCCATAGTGATAGTGCTCCTCCATAGTGATAGTGCTCCTCCATAGTGATAGTGCTCCTCCATAGTGATAGTGCTCCTCCATAGTAATAGTGCCCCTCCATAGTGATAGTGCTCCTCCATAGTGATAGTGCTCCTCCATAGTGATAGTGCCCCTCCATAGTGATAGTGCTCCTCCATAGTGATAGTGCCCCTCCATAGTAATAGTGCTCCTCCATAATAATAGTGCCCCCCATAGTAATAGTGCCCCTCCATAGCGATAGTGCCCCTCCATAGTGATAGTGCTCCTCCATAGTAATAGTGCCCCTCCATAGTGATGGTGCCTCTCCATAGTAATAGTGCCCCTCCATAGTGATAGTGCCCCTCCATAGTGATAGTGCTCCTCCATAGTGATAGTGCCCCTCTATAGTGATAGTGCTCCTCCATAGTGATAGTGCTCCTCCATAGTGATAGTGCTCCTCCATAGTAATAGTGCCCCTCCATAGTGAGAGTGCTCCTCCAAATCCCACCAATAATAATTCCCTCATTAGTAATATCGCCCCCTACAGTGCCCCCAACAGAGATAATGCTCCCCAAGAGTGCCCCCATTAGTAGAAGAGCCCTCCAGCATTAATAATGCCCTCACAGAGCCCCCAGTAGAAATAAGGCCCCTCTATTTTTCCCCCAGTGGTAATAAAGTCAATAGTAATAACGCCCCCCATAAAGAATGTATAAAGAATTTTAAAAGGTTGTCATTTACAGCGATATTTCTCACACACAGTATGGGTATATGTAAAAATACACCGCAAAACACATTGCCCTACTTCTTCTGAGTTCGGCGATACCACATGAGTGACACTTTTTTGCAGCCAAGATGCGCAAAGGGGCCCTAAAACCAACGAGTACCTTTAGGATTTCACAGGGCATTTTTACGCATTTGGATTCTCACGCTTTAGGGCCCCTAAAATGCCAGGTGAGTATAAATACCCCACATGTGACCCCATTTTGGAAAGAAGACACCCCAAGGTATTCCGTGAGGGGCATGGCGAGTTCACAGAATTTTTATTTATTTTTTGGCACAAGTCAGCGGAAATTGATATATTTTTTTTTTTGTTTTTTTTTACAAAGTCTCATATTTCACTAACTTGTGACAAAAAATAATATTTTGCATAAACTCACCATACCCCTCACGGAATACCTTGGGGTGTCTCTTTCTAAAATGGGGTCACATATGGTATTTATACTGTCCTGGCATTTAGGGCCCTAAAGGGTGAGAAGAAGTCTGGAATCAAATGTGTAAAATGCCTCAGTAATCCTAAAGGCACTCATCAAATAGGCCTTTTGCGCATCTTGGCTGCAAGAGTCACACATGGTATCGCCGTACTCAGAGAGTAGGGCACTAATGTTTTGGGGTGTATTTTTACAGATATCCCTGCTGGGTGTGATAAATATCTCTGTAAATGACAACCTTTTAAAAAAATTATACAAAGTTGTCAGTTTACAGAGATATTTCTCTCACCCAACATGGGTATATGTAAAAATACACCCCAAAACACATTGCCCTACTTCTCCTGAGTACGGCAATACCACATGAGTGACACTTTTTTGCAGCCTGGGTGCGTAAAGGGGCCCAAATTCCAACGAGTACCTTTAGGTTTTACATCGCTGCTCACAATTTAGCCCCGCCCAAAATGCCAGAACAGTAAACACACCCCACAAATTACCCCATTTCGGAAAGTAGACACCCCGAGGTATTCGCTGAGGGGCATAGTGAGTCCGTCTGATATTATTTTTTTTTTTGCTAGAAGTTAGCAGAAATGGAAACTTTATTATTTTTATTTTTTTCCTCAGAAAGTATCATTTTCCGCTAACTTGTGAAAAAAAATGAAATGATACATGAACTCACCATGCCCCTCCGCAAATACTTTGGGGTGTCTTCTTTCTAAAATGGGGTCATTTGGGGGGTATTTATACTTTCCTGACATTCTAGCACCTGAAGAAACATGACAGGTGCTCAGAAAGTCAGAGCTGCTTCAAAATGCCGAAATTCACTTTTTTGCACCATAGTTTGTAAACGCTATAACTTTTACCCAAACCAATAAATATACGCTTATTGGATTTTTTTTTATCAAAGACATGTAGAACAATAAATTTTGCGAAAAATTTATATAGAAATGTAGTTTTTTTAAAAAAAATTTACAACAGAAAGTGAAAAATGTCATTTTTTTGCAAAAATTTCGGTCATTTTTGATTAATAGCAAAAAAGTAAAAATGTCAGCAGCAATGAAATACCACCAAATGAAAGCTCTATTAGTGAGAAGAAAAGGAGGTAAAATTCATTTGGGTGGTAAGTTGTATGACGGAGCAATAAACGGTGAAAGTAGTGTAGTGCGGAATTGTAAAAAGTGGCCTGGTCATTAAGGGTGTTTAAGCTACGGGGGCTGAGGGGGTTAAGGAGGTGGGGCATTGTGGCATGACTATTAAGGGGCGTGCTACTGTATAGGTCAGTGTAAAGAGGGCAAGGCACAGTTCAGGGGGAAGAGTTTTGTGGAGGTTATATTTAAAGGGGAGGGCCGCTGTGGATGTTACTGTTAAGGGGGCGAGGTGCTTTAGATGTCAAAGTTAAGGGGGTGGGGTGCTGGAGAGGTCCCTGTTATGGGGGATACTGTCAATATCTTTTAACCTCACATACAAACATTAAAAAGCCGCGTCATCCTGCTAACATATACATATATATACACACTGAACAAAAATATAAATGCAGCTGGAGTCACGCATTTGCCTCATGCAGTACAACAAATCTCCGTGGCACAGAGTTGATCAGGTTGTTGATTGTGGCCTGTGGGATGTTGGTCCGCTCCTCTTCAATAGTCGGTTACAACGACGAACTGCAGTCAGGTCCAGACCGTGACGAGGGCTTGTTTTTTGCGTGACGGGCTGTAATTTTTATGGGTACCATTTTCGGATACATATGACTTTTTGACAACTTTTTATTTCATTTTTTGGGGAGGTGAGGTGGACAAAACAGCAAATCCGTCATGGTTTTTGTTCCACGCGGGATTAGTAACACGATGTTGCCAATTATGTGCAATTTATTTTATTTTTTCATTTTTAATCAATTCTAAATGAGCATATATGAGTAAAGGCAATTTATTTATTTATTTTTTTAATAATTTTTTTTATAACATCCAATTTGGATCTTGAAGATGCAGTGGGGTTGATGGCTATTCTATACAGATTTAGGGCTCATGCACACAAACGTATTTTCTTTCCGTGTCCATTCCGGTTTTTTTGCTGACCGTAGGCGGAAACATTCATTTCAATGGGTCCGCAAATAAAAATCGGAAGTTACTCCATTTCTGGATGTCCGTATTCCCGTTCCGCGAAAAAATAGAACATGTCCTATTATTGTCCGCATTACAGACAAGGATAGGACTGTTCTATTAGGGGCTAGCTGTTCCGTTCCACAAAATACGGAATGCACAAGGACATGATCCGTATTTTTTGCGGATCCGTTTTTACGGACTGCAAAATACATAAGGTCGTGTGCATGAGCCCTTACACTGACACTGAGCCTGATCATACCCTCACCCTGGGTTCACACCTAAGCGTTTCTGAGACGCGCGTATTACAGCGCGTTTTTGCAAATAGGAAACGCGCGTCATACGCTCGTTTGTGACTCTGGAGACCAATTGAAAGAGGCATATCTACACTTTAACGCGTGTTAAACGCGCGTTTTACGCGCGTTCCCATTGAAGTCTATGGGTGCAAACGCGCGACAAAACGCCCCAAAGAAGCTCAAGAACTTCTTTGAACGTAGGGCGTTTTACAGCGCGTTCAAACGCGCTGTAAAACGCTCAGGTGAGAACCATGCCCATAGGGAAACAGGAGTTTTCTCCTGTTGAGCGTTTTACAGCGCATTCGAACGCGCTGTAAAACGCGCAAGTGTGAACTAAGGGGCCGGGTCTGTCAGGCTTAGATACCATGACAAGCCTTTGTAAGGCATCCGGTTGCCATGATAACGATGGGAGAGAGAGGGTGCCCCCTCCCTCGGTTAACCCCATGGATACCGCGGGTGGCTACTGACTGCGGAAACTAAGGGGTTACACACCTGCACCAGTCTCGGCTTTTGCAGCAGATTGTTACAGTTGACACTTGCTGCTGATGACATTTGCAGCGAGGGGTTAAAGGGTCATGCCACAATTGATGTAAAGAATGAAAATCAGACATCAGGCAGTACATGACTCTTTCTAATAAATCTGGAACCAGCCCTGTACCTCACATGGATCCACAGATCTTCCCATTCACCGCTCCAATAGCTCTGCTAGATTATCTTCAGCCTGGCAGCTCAAGGGCGTGTCCTTTCTGCTGCAGCTTTCTTTTTGTAACTGCCATGGCTTTTAACAGAACATGTTAAAGACTTAAACTGAGCCCGTTTGACCAGCTCAATGACCCCCCCCCCCCCAAAAAAAAAAGAAGAAGAACAAACAGCAGGGGGCGCTATACAGACACATTTTATCGAATAGCTCACTGGCTATACAAAAATTTTAATTACATGCAATTACCACGGAAGTCAGATGCAGATGCTGGAATGAAAAATGTAGAAATGCTTCATGACACATCCCCTTTAAGGGGTTTACATTACTATTATTACTCTAGGGAGTTACTCTGAGTTCAGTTCTATACCTTTGGGATTGTTACTGTGTAATATTTCGCTATTAGCATTCACAGCTGGAGTGATTCAATATTTTTGATATTTTATTTGAATTTATGTTTCTGAAAATGATTACATTTTGTATTCTGTCGAGTCTGTGGTGAAGCCTATTAGGATCTGCCATTACTGCCAAAAAACATTGAGTTAACTCCGACAAGGACAGTTTAACTCCTTATGTGCCGCGACCAATACTGGTCATGGCATCTGGGTGGTTATAGAAAAAAGGGGCTTCTTCTCTCGCCCTGCTGGGCCCCCGCTATGTGATTTCATAGCCGTACAATGACCCTCTAGGTCAGTACCTTTGGCAGGGCCTAACAGGCAGTTGTCCTGTGACTAATGTAATACACCGAAGTAAAGCTTTTATTTCCAGTGTATTATAAGGGTGACCCGAGGTTCACAGGTTCAAGTCCTCTACTGGGACTTTGAAACACAGAGTTAGGAAAAAGTCGTCAGAAAAACAAAAACATTCTAGTAAAAAAGCAAATTTTTTTTCGAAAAGCCTTTATTTGTGTAAGAAAATTAAAAAAACTACAGTGCACACAATTGGTGCCGGCATGTTCATAGTAAACCACGCAGTAAAATAATTTAAATTAAATAATAAATGCACGCGGGACTGTTCTTTACATCTAAAATAACCTATCTCAGACGGAAAGGGTTAAAATAGATCCCAAGTGTGAATGACGGAGCTTAAAATACAGGATTTTTTATTTTATTTTATTATTCAGTTCTTCTGACATCCTTGTGATGTGAACTCACCCAAAAAGAGCGACACACGGACGCGCAGAACTTTTTTCTGATCAACTGTGAAATTGACCCAAGGGTTATGGAAAAAGTGTAAATGGCGCACTTTCCTAGGTGGCAGACCCAGCTTCTATCTATGCTTCTGAGCAAAACTGATGGGGTATGTAGTCCCAGCAGTCACTGGGCTCACAGACCCGCAAGAAGAGCATCTGGGGTCTCAGTGACAAGGCGGAAAGTGTCACAGATGTGGAGGATGAGCAACGGGGACGAGCAATGGGCAGAGGAGCAATGGGATTACAGGAGGAGGAGAAACAATGGGATTATGGGACGAGGAACAATAACCGGATTACAGGAGGAGGAGCAATGGGAGGAGGAACAAAGGGGGGAGGAGCAAGGGAGCAGAAGCAATGGGCTGAGGAGCAACAACAGGAGGAGCAATGGGAGATGGAGCAAGAGGAGGAGGAAGAAAGGGAGGAGGAACAATCAGAGGAGAAACAATGGGAGCAGAAGCAATGGGATGAGGAGCAATGTGAAGAGGAACAATGGGATTACAGGAGGAGGAGAAACAATGGAATTATGGGACGAGGAACAATAACCGGTTTACAGGAGGAGGAGCAATGGGAGGAGAAACAATGGGCTGAGGAGCAACAAGAGAAGGAGCAATGGGAGGAGGAACAAAGGGAGGAGGAGCAATGGGATGAGGAGCAATGTGAAGAGGGAAAATGGGATAACAGGAGGAGGAGCAAGGGAGGATAAACAAAGGGAGGAGGAACAAGCGAGCAAAAGCAATGGGCTGAGGAGCAACAACAGGAGGAGCAATGGGAGATGGAGCAAGAGGAGGAGGAACAAAGGGAGGAGGAACAATCAGAGGAGAAACAATAGGAGCAGAAGCAATGGGATGAGGAGCAATGTGAAGAGGAATAATGAGATTAGAGGAGGAGGGAAAAAATGGGATTATGGGACGAGGAGCAATAACCGGATTACAGGAGGAGGGGCAATGGGAGGAGAAACAAAGGGCTGAGGAGCAACAAGAGAAGGAGCAATGGGAGGAGGAACAAAGGGGGGAGGAGCAAGGGAGCAGAAGCAATGGGCTGAGGAGCAACAACAGGAGGAGCAATAGGAGATGGAGCAAGAGGAAGAGGAACAATCAGAGCAAAAACAATGGGAGCAGAAGCAATGGGATGAGGAGCAAAGTGAAGAGGAACAATAGGATTACAGGAGGAGGAGAAACAATGGAATTATGGGACGAGGTACAATAACCGGATTACAGGAGGAGGAGCATTGGGATGAGGAGCAATGGGCTGAGGAGCAACAAGAGAAGGAGCAATGGGATGAGGAGCAATGTGAAGAGGAACAATGGGATTACAGGAGGAGGAGTAACAATGGAATTATGGGACGAGGTACAATAACCGGATTACAGGAGGAGGAGCAATGGGATGAGGAGCAATGGGCTGAGGAGCAACAAGAGAAGGAGCAATGGGATGAGGAGCAATGTGAAGAGGAACAATGGAATTATAGGAGGAGGAGAAACAATGGAATTATGGGACGAGGAACAATAAATGGATTACAGGAGGATGAGGAATGGGAGAAGAAACAAAGTGAGAAGGAACAAAGGAAGCAGAAGCAATGGGCTGAGGAGCAACAACAGGAGGAGCAACGGTAGGTGGAGCAAGAGGAGGAGGAACAACGAGAACAGAAATGATGGGCTAAGGAGCAACAACAGGAGGAGCAAGGGGAGAAGGAACAAAGGGAGGAGGAGCAATGGGAGGTGGAAGAATGGGAGGTGGAAGAATGGGAAATGAAATGAAGCAACAAGCGGTGAAGTAATGTGAGGTGGAGCAGCGGACAATTATGTTTTTAGCATCTTATCAGACCCAAATGGGTTAGTATGAGGAAATTCTGCTCTTTCAACCAGATGGTATTTCCAATTAGAGCTCCTAGGCACCTTCTTAGGGTCACTGTGGCATAACACTTATTTTTTTTAAAAAACATTTTTATGTTTATTTAGTTTTAAAGCCTAAAATTTCCTCATAATAATAAATAGAAGAATTACTCCACAGAGATTATAAAGGCAAATAAAACCAGAAGGAAAGTATTGCTGAAGGTGCTCGCCCTTCCTGTGCACGTGATGTTCACTTCTAGGTTCTGGATCTTACTCCCCACAAAGCTCCGGCCATAGGTGCAGGCGTCCTTGGTCCCACATCCAATCAAAATCTCAGTTTGGTTGCTTGTGCCTGGAAAAATTACACAATGTCAAGAAGCTTTGAACATAAATGCATGCAGACATTGCCTGTAGAGGGCTATTTAAAAAGTAATTCTGGGTAAATTGAAGAGCGCCCCCCTCCTGTACACAGGCAGAGGCTACACGCGCTGCATCGCTCACTTTGGAGGGCTCAGCTTGTCCTTACGTTACACAAATGGCTCATTGATTTCAATATGAATTGTGTAATGCCTTGGTTCTCCTGTGGGGGAGCTGCAGGGAAATTGAAGACCTGCTGCCAGGTTCTCCTGCAGGTTACGGCTGTGTACAGTTTGGGGAACATTGTAACAAAAGCCTTGTCATAAGATCTTACCGCTTCTCATAGTCGCTGTGTACGTGACGCAACGATCCATCGTTCCCATGCAGGACATTGTGTCCGTACTCAGACATTCTGAGGAATTTGGTGTATAACAAGATCTGCAAGTCAAACCATTCTCTCCTCCAGGCTCCAAGGACACTGGTGTGACCAGAAGAAATGATACAAAGAAAGAAGGGGGTGACAAAGGAAAAGACACAAGAAGAAATAAAAGATAAACTCTACCGAAGGAAAAAATTCATCTAGAACATTCTAGAAAAAAACAGATCAGGGATCAGATCTTCTGGGACAACAGTCACCAGAGTGACCACTGCAGATGACAGACGGCCTAAACCGTGAGTTACAGCTGCATCATAATCAGAGGCTGAGATTCTTCTCTATCCCCTACTTGTTCAGTGTCTGTATAGAGAGTGCTGTGCTGATCTCAGAAGAAGTCACGTCTTATGAACCTCGTGTAGGAAAAGGTCTCTGCAGACCCGATTCTTAGGGGTGCAATACAATTGTTAGAGGTTCCTGCTGACAACCTTCAGGGGCTTTCCAATAATAAGCAGAAGAAAGTGAGTGCAGCTCTGGAGTATAATACAGGATGTAACTCAGGATCAGTACAGGATAAGTAATGTATGTACACAGTGACTGCACCAGCAGAATAGTGAGTGCAGCTCTGGAGTATAATACAGGATGTAACTCAGGATCAGTACAGGATAAGTAATGTATGTACACAGTGACTGCACCAGCAGAATAGTGAGTGCAGCTCTGGAGTATAATACAGGATGTAACTCAGGATCAGTACAGGATAAGTAATGTATCTGCACAGTGACTGCACCAGCAGAATAGTGAGTGCAGCTCTGGAGTATAATACAGGATGTAACTCAGGATCAGTACAGGATAAGTAAAGTATCTGCACAGTGACTGCACCAGCAGAATAGTGAGTGCAGCTCTGGGGTATAATACAGGATGTAACTCAGGATCAGTACAGGATAAGTAATGTATGTACACAGTGACTGCACCAGCAGAATAGTGAGCGCAGCTCTGGAGTATAATACAGGGTGTAACTCAGGATCAGTACAGGATAAGTAATGTATGTACACAGTGACTGCACCAGCAGAATAGTGAGTGCAGCTCTGGAGTATAATACAGGATGTAACTCTGAATCAGCACAGGATAAGTAATGTATGTGCACAGTGACTCCACCAGCAGAATAGTGAGTGCAGCTCTTGAGTATAATACAGGATGTAACTCAGGATCAGTACAGGATAAGTAATGTAATGTACACAGTGACTGCACCAGCAGAATAGTGAGTGCAGCTCTGGAGTATAATACAGGATGTAACTCTGAATCAGTACAGGATAAGTAATGTATGTGCACAATGACTGCACCAGCAGAATAGTTAATGCAGCTCTGGAGTATAATACAGGATGTAACTCAGGATCAGTACAGGATAAGTAATGTATGTACACAGTGACTGCACCAGCAGAATAATGAGTGCAGCTCTGGAGTATAATTAGGATGTAACTCAGGATCAGTACAGGATAAGTAATGTATGTACACAGTGACTGCACCAGCAGAATAGTGAGTGCATCTCTGGAGTATAATACAGGATGTAACTCAGGATCAGTACAGGATAAGTAATGTATGTACACAGTGACTGCACCAGCAGAATAGTGAGTGCATCTCTGGAGTATAATACCGGATGTAACTCAGGATCAGTACATGATAAGTAATGTATGTACACAGTGACTGCACCAGCAGAATAGTGAGTGCAGCTCTGGAGTATAATACAGGATTTAACTCAGGATCAGTACAGGATAAGTAATGTATGTACACAATGACTGCACCAGCAGAATAGTAAATGCAGCTCTGGAGTATAATACAGGGTGTTCTCAGGATCAGTGCAGGATAAGTAATGTATGTATAAAGTGACTGCACCAGAAGAACGGTGAGTGCAGCTCTGGAGTATAATACAGGATGTAACTCAGGATCAGTACAGGATAAGTAATGTATGTACACAGTGACTGCACCAGCAGAATAATGAGTGCAGCTCTGGAGTATAATTAGGATGTAACTCAGTATCAGTGCAGGATAAGTAATGTATGTACACAGTGACTGCACCAGCAGAATAGTGAGTGCAGCTCTGGAGTATAATACAGGATGTAACTCAGGATCAGTACAGGATAAGTAATGTATGTATACAGTGACTGCACCAGCAGAATAGTGAGTGCAGCTCTGGAGTATAATACAGGATGTAACTCAGGATCATTACAGAAAAGTAATGTATGTACACAGTGACTGCACCAGCAGAATAGTGAGCACAGCTCTGGAGTATAATACAGGATTTAACTCAGGATCAGTACAGGATAAGTAATGTATGTACACAGTGACTGCACCAGAAGAACGGTGAGTGCAGCTCTGGAGTATAATACAGGATGTAACTCAGGATCAGTACAGGATAAGTAATGTATGTACACAGTGACTGCACCAGCAGAATAGTGAGTGCAGCTCTGGAGTGTAATACAGGATTTAACTCAGGATCAGTACCGGATAAGTAATGTATGTACACAGTGACTGCACCAGCAGAATAGCGAATGCAGCTCTGGGATATAATACAGGATGTAACTCAGGATCAGTACAGGATAAGTAATGTATGTACACAGTGACTGCACCAGCAGAATAGTGAGTGCAGCTCTGGAGTATATTACAGGATGTAACTCAGGATCAGTACAGGATAAGTAATGTATGTACACAGTGACTGCAGCAGCAGAATAGTGAGTGCAGCTCTGGAGTATAATACAGGATGTAACTCAGAATCAGTACAGGATAAGTAATGTATGTACACAGTGACTGCAGCAGCAGAATAGTGAGTGCAGCTCTGGAGTATAATACAGGATGTAACTCAGGATCAGTACAGGATAAGTAATGTAAGTACACAGTGACTGCACCAGCAGAATAGTGAGTGCAGCTCTGGAGTATAATACAGGATGTAACTCAGGATCAGTACAGGATAAGTAATGTATGTACACAGTGACTGCACCAGCAGAATAGTGAGTGCAGCTCTGGAGTATAATACAGGATGTAACTCAGAATCAGTACAGGATAAGTAATGTATGTACACAGTGACTGCACCAGCAGAATAGTGAGTGCAGCTCTGGAGTATAATGCAGGATGTAACTCAGGATAAGGCCTCATGCACACGACCGTTGTTTGCTTCTGCGTCTGTTCCGTTTTTTTTCACAGATAGGATGCTTCCCCATTCATTTCAATGGGTCCGTCAAAAAATGCGGATGTTCAACCGTTTTCGTTCCGCATCCGTGATCCGTGTTTACCTTCCGTCAAAAAAATAGAGCAGGTCCTATTTTTTTCACGTTTGCGGACAAGGATAGGCATTTTTACAATGGATCTGCCATAAAAATCGGATCCGTCAAAAAAAACGATCCGTCATCCGTTTCTTTTGACGGACGCAAAATTTGCAGGCGGAGCAGACGCGGAGGCAGGCAACGGTCGTGTGCATGTAGCCTAAGAAAAAGTATGAGTAAGGTATATTCTGAATCAGAAGTAAACGGCTGACACCAGAGATATTCTGATTGCTGGCGATCAGTGTGAGCGCAGTAACAGCGTTATTTTTATTAGGCTCATGTAATTGATTTTAAAGCAGTTATTGTTGGGTATAACGCTGTATATTCTCCACCATGCACAGACCTGGCACAGCGCCTACTATAACAATATAGAAATGCTTTAGCTCATCCCGTGTGTGGACAGGATGCTACGTACCATTAGATCTCGGTGGACTACAATATTGTGTGTGACAGCAGGTTGTTTTCATAATTATTGCTTTTTGGGGGTGACTGACCACGATGGATAAATCACACTGCTCCGTCCTTCCACACCTTTGAAGATGTTCTTCTCCTACAACTCCACCTGAGTCAAAAAACAGGTGCACGGGATTAGTGATGAGCAGCATAGGCAATATTCGTTTTCGCGATATTTCTAATATTCGCCGTAAATTCGCAAATTCTAGAATTTGTGATCTTCAGTTGATTTTACTGATTGCAAAAATCGGTAATGTAATATGCGCGTATTGTGCGGGCAAAACAGGCGAGGGTCACTACAGCTAACAGGGATCAGCAAACTTCGGCACTCCAGCTGGTGTGAAACTACAATTCCCAGCATCATCCATTCATTTCTATGTGAGTCCTTAGAAGAGCAGAGCAAGTATGCATGCTGGGAGTTGTAGTTTTACAACAGCTGGAGTGTTGCCTACCCCTGTGCTAGAAGTGTCCTGAGACTGGGGAAAATGGTTGGCAGAAAGTTTAGTAACTGTGAGGAAGAATTCCTGATCGCGGTATTTTTTTTTTCAAAGACGAAAGACAAAGACACTAATCCCTATCACAGCACAGTAATCCCTATCACAGCACAGTAATCCCTATCACAGCACAGTGATCCCTATCACAGCACAGTAATCCCTATCACAGCACAGTGATCCCTATCACAGCACAGTAATTCCTATCACAGCACAGTAATCCCTATCACAGCACAGTGATCCCTATCACAGCACAGTAATCCCTATCACAGCACACTAATCCCTATCACAGCACAGTAATCCCTATCACAGCACAGTAATCCCTATCACAGCACAGTGATCCCTATCACAGCACAGTAATCTCTATCACAGCACAGTGATCCCTATCACAGCACAGTGATCCCTATCACAGCACAGTAATCCCTATCACAGCACAGTAATCTCTATCACAGCACAGTGATCCCTATCACAGCACAGTGATCCCTATTACAGCACACTAATCCCTATCACAGCACAGTAATCTCTATCACAGCACAGTAATCACTATCACAGCACAGTAATCCCTATCACAGCACAGTAATCCCTATCACAGCACACTAATCCCTATCACAGCACAGTAATCCCTATCACAGCACAGTAATCTCTATCACAGCACAGTGATCCCTATCACAGCACAGTGATCCCTATTACAGCACACTAATCCCTATCACAGCACAGTAATCTCTATCACAGCACAGTAATCCCTATCACAGCACAGTAATCCCTATCACAGCACAGTGATCCCTATCACAGCACAGTAATCCCTATCACAGCACAGTGATCCCTATCACAGCACAGTGATCCCTACCACAGCATAGTAATCCCTACCACAGCACAGTAATCCCTATCACAGCACAGTAATCCCTATCACAGCACAGTGATCCCTATCACAGCACAGTAATCCCTAACACAGCACAGTGATCCCTATCACAGCACAGTAATCCATATCACAGCACAGTGATCCCTATCTCAGCATAGTGATCCCTATCACAGCACAGTAATCCCTATCACAGCACAGTAATCCCTATCACAGCACAGTAATCCCTATCACAGCACAGTGATCCCTATCACAGCACAGTAATCCCTATCACAGCACAGTAATCCCTATCACAGCACAGTGATCCCTATCACAGCACAGTAATCCCTATCACAGCACACTAATCCCTATCACAGCACAGTGATCCCTATCACAGCACAGTAATCCCTATCACAGCACACTAATCCCTATCACAGCACAGTAATCCCTATTACAGCACAGTAATCCCTATCACAGCACACTAATCCCTATCACAGCACACTAATCCCTATCACAGCACAGTAATCCCTATCACAGCACACTAATCCCTATCACAGCACAGTAATCCCTATCACAGCACTGTAATCCCTATCACAGCACACTAATCCCTATCACAGCACACTAATCCCTATCACAGCACAGTAATCCCTATCACAGCACACTAATCCCTATCACAGCACAGTGATCCCTATCACAGCACAGTAATCCCTATCACAGCACACTAATCCCTATCACAGCACAGTGATCCCTATCACAGCACAGTAATCCCTATCACAGCACAGTGATCCCTATCACAGCACACTAATCCCTATCACAGCACAGTAATCCCTATCACAGCACACTAATCCCTATCACAGCACAGTGATCCCTATCACAGCACAGTAATCCCTATCACAGCACAGTAATCCCTATCACAGCACACTAATCCCTATCACAGCACAGTGATCCCTATCACAGCACAGTAATCCCTATCACAGCACACTAATCCCTATCACAGCACAGTAATCCCTATCACAGCACACTAATCCCTATCACAGCACAGTAATCCCTATCACAGCACAGTGATCCCTATCACAGCACAGTAATCCCTATCACAGCACAGTGATCCCTATCACAGCACAGTGATCCCTACCACAGCACAGTAATCCCTACCACAGCACAGTAATCCCTATCACAGCACAGTAATCCCTATCACAGCACAGTGATCCCTATCACAGCACAGTAATCCCTATCACAGCACAGTGATCCCTATCACAGCACAGTAATCCATATCACAGCACAGTGATCCCTATCACAGCACAGTGATCCCTATCACAGCACAGTAATCCCTATCACAGCACAGTAATCCCTATCACAGCACAGTAATCCCTATCACAGCACAGTAATCCCTATCACAGCACAGTGATCCCTATCACAGCACAGTAATCCCTATCACAGCACAGTAATCCCTATCACAGCACAGTGATCCCTATCACAGCACAGTAATCCCTATCACAGCACAGTAATCCCTATCACAGCACAGTGATCCCTATCACAGCACAGTAATCCCTATCACAGCACAGTAATCCCTATCACAGCACAGTAATCCCTATCACAGCACAGTAATCCCTATCACAGCACAGTAATCCCTATCACAGCACAGTAATCCCTATCACAGCACAGTAATCCCTATCACAGCACAGTAATCCCTATCACAGCACAGTAATCCCTATCACAGCACAGTAATCCCTATCACAGCACAGTAATCCCTATCACAGCACAGTAATCCCTATCACAGCACAGTAATCCCTATCACAGCACAGTAATCCCTATCACAGCACAGTGATCCCTATCACAGCACAGTAATCCCTATCACAGCACACTAATCCCTATCACAGCACAGTGATCCCTATCACAGCACAGTTATCCCTATCACAGCACAGTAATCACTATCACAGCACAGTAATCCCTATCACAGCACAGTGATCCCTATCACAGCACAGTAATCCCTATCACAGCACAGTAATCCCTATCACAGCACAGTAATCCCTATCACAGCACAGTAATCCCTATCACAGCACAGTAATCCCTATCACAGCACAGTAATCCCTATCACAGCACAGTAATCCCTATCACAGCACAGTAATCCCTATCACAGCACAGTAATCCCTATCACAGCACAGTAATCCCTATCACAGCACAGTAATCCCTATCACAGCACAGTGATCCCTATCACAGCACAGTAATCCCTATCACAGCACAGTGATCCCTATCACAGCACAGTGATCCCTATCACAGCACAGTAATCCCTATCACAGCACAGTAATCCCTATCACAGCACAGTAATCCCTATCACAGCACAGTAATCCCTATCACAGCACAGTAATCCCTATCACAGCACAGTAATCCCTATCACAGCACAGTAATCCCTATCACAGCACAGTAATCCCTATCACAGCACAGTAATCCCTATCACAGCACAGTAATCCCTATCACAGCACAGTAATCCCTATCACAGCACAGTAATCCCTATCACAGCACAGTAATCCCTATCACAGCACAGTAATCCCTATCACAGCACAGTAATCCCTATCACAGCACAGTAATCCCTATCACAGCACAGTGATCCCTATCACAGCACAGTAATCCCTATCACAGCACAGTAATCCCTATCACAGCACAGTAATCCCTATCACAGCACAGTAATCCCTATCACAGCACAGTAATCACTATCACAGCACAGTAATCCCTATCACAGCACAGTAATCCCTATCACAGCACAGTAATCCCTATCACAGCACACTAATCCCTATCACAGCACAGTAATCCCTATCACAGCACAGTAATCCCTATCACAGCACAGTAATCCCTATCACAGCACAGTGATCCCTATCACAGCACAGTAATCCCTATCACAGCACAGTAATCCCTATCACAGCACAGTAATCCCTATCACAGCACAGTAATCCCTATCACAGCACAGTAATCCCTATCACAGCACAGTAATCCCTATCACAGCACAGTAATCCCTATCACAGCACAGTAATCCCTATCACAGCACAGTAATCCCTATCACAGCACAGTAATCACTATCACAGCACAGTAATCCCTATCACAGCACAGTAATCCCTATCACAGCACAGTAATCCCTATCACAGCACAGTAATCCCTATCACAGCACAGTGATCCCTATCACAGCACAGTAATCCCTATCACAGCACAGTAATCCCTATCACAGCACAGTAATCCCTATCACAGCACAGTAATCCCTATCACAGCACAGTAATCCCTATCACAGCACAGTAATCCCTATCACAGCACAGTAATCCCTATCACAGCACAGTAATCCCTATCACAGCACAGTAATCCCTACCACAGCACAGTAATCCCTATCACAGCACAGTAATCCCTATCACAGCACAGTGATCCCTATCACAGCACAGTAATCCCTATCACAGCACAGTGATTCCCTATCACAGCACAGTGATCCCTATCACAGCACAGTAATCCCTATCACAGCACAGTAATCCCTATCACAGCACAGTAATCCCTATCACAGCACAGTAATCCCTATCACAGCACAGTAATCCCTATCACAGCACAGTGATCCCTATCACAGCACAGTAATCCCTATCACAGCACAGTAATCCCTATCACAGCACAGTAATCCCTATCACAGCACAGTAATCCCTATCACAGCACAGTGATCCCTATCACAGCACAGTAATCCCTATCACAGCACAGTGATCCCTATCACAGCACAGTAATCCATATCACAGCACAGTGATCCCTATCACAGCACAGTGATTCCTATCACAGCACAGTAATCCCTATCACAGCACAGTAATCCCTATCACAGCACACTAATCCCTATCACAGCACAGTAATCTCTATCACAGCACAGTGATCCCTATCACAGCACAGTGATCCCTATCACAGCACACTGATCCCTATCACAGCACAGTAATCTCTATCACAGCACAGTAATCCCTATCACAGCACAGTGATCCCTATCACAGCACAGTAATCCCTATCAATGCACAGTAATCCCTATCACAGCACAGTGATCCCTATCACAGCACAGTGATCCCTATCACAGCACAGTAATCCCTATCACAACACTGTAATCCATATCACAGCACTGTAATCCATATGACAGCACAGTAATCCCTATCATAGCACAGTAATCCCTATCACAGCACAGTAATCCCTATCACAGCACAGTGATCCCTATCACAGCACAGTGATCCCTATCACAGCACAGTAATACCTATCACAGCACCGTAATCCCTATCAGTACAGTAATCCCTATCACAGCACAGTGATCCCTATCACAGCACAATAATCCCTATCACAGCACAGTAATCCCTATCACAGCACACTGATCCCTATCACAGCACAATAATCCCTATCACAGCACAGTAATCCCTATCACAGCACACTGATCCCTATCACAGCACAATAATCCCTATCACAGCACAGTAATCCCTATCACAGCACAGTAATCCCTATCACAGCACAGTAATCCCTATCACAGCACAGTAATCCCTATCACAGCACAGTAATCCCTATCACAGCACAGTAATCCCTATCACAGCACAGTAATCCCTATCACAGCACAGTAATCCCTATCACAGCACAGTAATCCCTATCACAGCACAGTAATCCCTATCACAGCACAGTAATCCCTATCACAGCACAGTAATCCCTATCACACTACCTAACACCCTGCACTGGAACCTATCAGCTACACTATATCACTATCTAACCTGCACTGACTATCTCCCACTAACTGTCTGTATTATATATATAAGCTAACTAACTAACTAACTAACTAACTAACTAACTAATCTAATGTAATTGAATAAGGATCCAGATGACTCAGCAAAGCACAGAGCTCAGCAATGACACTGCTCTCTCTCTCTCAGAAAATGGCTGCTGGGGAGGTTCTTATATAGTAAGGGGGGGTCGCCAACTTTCCTATTGGTTGCTAGGGGTGTTGCTAAGCTCAGACAAAGACATTGCAGCCTTCTCATTGGTCCATTGGAAAGAAAAAAATCTAGAATATTCGTGATTACGAAAATATAGCACTATATTGTAGATCTTCACAAATACTCGAAGTGCCAAAATTCGAGATAAAAATTCACAATTAGAATATTCGCGATCAACACTACACGTGATTACAAGCTTTATTTTACAGAAATCAGACACGTCTTGTCAGAGAGCTCATTTAAATTTTAGTGGCTCCTCAGGGGCGGATCTTCACTTATACATTTGTTATATGGGATATTTTTATTTTGATACTGCAAGAACTGGGCCATGCCATGTGGGTGACACTGCTGTGGCCAGTCATTGGCTGCAGTGGTCATGTGACCTGCTTTAGACTGGATGTTAATACAGGTAGACTTGGGGCATGCAGAGCCGGCGGGCAGAGATAAAGCTGAGACACAGCAGCAGGGATCAGGTAATTATGACTACCACTGCGACACTATGGGGGAAGGGGAGTCTGAGGAACAACCCCTTTAATCCTTAGAGGACCCTGCGTTTTTGTTTTTCAATCCCCACCTTCCCACAGTCATAACTTTTTTACTTTTCCATTCACATAGCCGTATAAGGGTTTGTTTTTTGCTGGATAAGTTCCACGTGATGTAATAGGGAACAAGAAAAAAATTCCAAATGGGGTAGAATTGAATTTTATGGGTTTTATTTTTGCAACGTACTCTATGCAGAAAAGATGACCTGTTACTTTATATTTTCAGGTCAGTGCGATAATGACAATTTCAAATTTGTATTGATTCCTTGAGTTTTAATATTGAAAAAAAAAAACTTGAAAAAATATATTTTTTTTTGTGTTCGTTGCCTTTTTGATCACTTTTTATTCAATCTTTTTGGGGAAGACAAAAAAATGGCAAACTGGCATTTTGATTTTTTTTTGCTGCATTCTATAAATATTGTTATATTTTAATGGTACGGCCATTTTTGGACACACTGATGCGTATGATTTTTTTTGTTTTATTATTTTTATTTAGTCATTGTATTCTGTGGGGGGTATTTATCTACCACGGAACACACCATTTACTGTATTTCAATATTTTGCTGCCACCTGCTGGCCTATATTGGTATGTTCCAGTGACATCTATTTGAGCCTGTCTGAGGCTCCGAGCCATCACCGGAATACTACAGCTTCCCCGATCTCAACTGGAGAATGCTGTTACGGCTCAGGAGCATTCGGCTCCTGCGTCTTCATCCCTCAGGTTTCGTGGTCACATTTGAACACAGCATACTAGGGGTTAAATGTATGTTATCGGTTCTCTCCTGTTTGAAGCAGAAGAAACCTGGCGGTTATGGCGCCCACTGCACTTCTGAGTGGGTGCCATCTTTAAAGTGACGACTTCTGCCTTATATGTATAGCCATAAAGGGGTTAAAGTTTCACATTAAAGAGTATAGCAAAAATACAATTGTATAATATAACATATGTCTTCTTTGTGTTTGCGCCATTTTGTAAATGTCATCTTATTTTTTTAACACATTACAAAGCTTACAATTTTAGAAACAATTTTTTTCATTTCCAAAACCCGCTTTTTAAAGAACCAGTTCAGTTCCGAGGTGACTTTGTAGGACTTACATAGTAAAAACCATTTTAGAAACTACACCCCTCGAGTTATTCCAAAATGAAAGGAAAGTGGCAGTGAAATTAAATTAAAATTTCACTTTTTTTTTGCAGATTTTCCATTTTAATCCATTTTTCCTATAACACAGCAAGGGTTAACAGCAAAATAAACCTCCATTTTTATTACCCTGAATCTGAAGTTTAGAGAAACACCCCATATGTGGCCAAAAACTGCTGTATGGGCAGGCGGCAGGGCTCAGAAGGGAAGGAGCAACAGTTTTGGCGGACAGATTTTACTGGAATATGTTGCATTTGAAGAGACCCTGCGGTACCCTACAGTTAAAGCCCCAAAAATGTGCTCAATACTTTGAGTGATTGTGTACATCAGGTCCATAAATGTCATGAATACGGAAGGGTTTCAAATGAAAGACCCAGAGCCAGAATGTGGGTAGTAGCAGCCCCATCTATCCGGCCAGAACTAGTAGAACTAGTAGTAGTAGTTATAGGCCGCAGTTGTCCCTGGCATCAGAAAAGTGCTAAATTATCATTGAGGAGATAAAGGATGAGATTGGGGATTGGATGGCCCACTCCTCCTCTCAGTCACAGCAGGTTTATGTGGAGGTGACTTGTGAGACACCGTGCCTCGGAGCCAGGGTTCACAGCATTCCTCCTGCTGCTCCTCCCTGCAGCCCCAGAGAAGGCTTTCAGTGGAATCCTCTCAGTCTTCACTGCCCCTTCCTACTGCGCCTTCCTTTTTCCTAAGAAGTGGCAAGAAAACCCTACCACGCCCTATGGCAGATAGTCAAGACAGTCTCCCTGTTGAAGACTGGTGTGAGAGCAGTCAGTTTTAGTACTGCCTTGAGGAAGAGGTTCAGGGGGAAGCAGGGGACCCCATGCATAGCTGTGTTGGTGGTGGTAGTAGTGGCACCCATAACCACGGTATTGGCATTGTGGGCAGCGACCGTGGCAGTCTGGGTAAGGGGAGCCAAAGAAGCCACCATGATATCCCTCAGTCTGATAGAAGTAACGGAAGGTGAGGAATCTGAAGATGGTTGTGTGCTGGACGGGACCTGGGAGCCAGATCAGGTTGCTGAGGAGCAGGCAACATCAGAGGAGGAGGGTGATGGCAGCAGCAATAAGGAGCAGAGGCCACATATCTCCCAAAGAACAACCAGGGCCATGTCTTCTTTGGGATCTGGTGATGGTGATGATGCTGTGGGTGGGTTAGGCCCACAATGTGCCAGAGCTAAGCAGTGCTCGGCTGCCTCTAGCTCTGCGTGAGTATCTCCAATCTGGCAGCTTTTCTCAATGCTGCTGAAAGACGGAAGCATTGACCTGTGCAAGCACGACAAAAGTAAAATAAGCCTTGGGCAGCCAAACACAAACATAGGCACCACAGCTCTATTGAACCACATGAAGCAGTATCAGACATCCTTTGGGCAAACAGAGGTGGCAGCCAGCTACAGCAAGAAGAGTTTCCTCCTTCACCCGGTCTCCCTTGCAGCAGTCAGCCAGATACATGGGCAGAAGGGTGTCTTTTACATTGTCGTTCCTCGCTTTCTGCTTTTCTCTCTCAGACTCCTCCTCTTTGCTCCGTCTTCAGTCTTCAATTATGGAAGGCGTGGCCAGAAAACAACTCTACATGCCCAGGAACCCGCTGGTGTGCTAGCTTAGTTCCCACCTGGCCCAGTTGTTGACGGTGCAGTCGCTGCCGTACCATTTAGTAGATTCTTCTGCCTTTAGGGAGCTGATGGCATACACTCAGCCTCGCTGGAAGATACCTAACTGGCATTATTTCTCTCAATTTGACCCTCCCACGATTGTGGCAGCCTGGCTCCCACACCAGACACTTATCCGTCTCCTTCACCTGCTCCTCTATGGACACGCTCCTTCATATCACATGTGTCAAGTCAAATGTTGCCACACCATTTTGGAACTGATCGGCCTGGGCGAGAGTAGTCACACAGGCGAGTAGTTGCTAAAGTACATCAGGCAACCAGTATTCCCTAGCTGTCACCCCAACTGGGCAAGGTGGTCAACGACAATGGATGAAACATCCTGGCCGCACTGACCTGGGGCGCACGTCATCAACCTAGTCGAGCAACACTTTATAAATAAGAACACTGGCTTGTGCAAGGTGCTGGCAAGTTCCAGAATTGCACGTGCTCGAACTTCTGTACGAGCAGTGGAAAGCCATAAACGATTTTGTCATGCGCTAGACCGCCTCAGCAGCAGGGACCCCAGATGTTTTTTCGAGGTCAGGCAGTGGCAGCTCATCTGAGATGCCTGTTAGGTGCTGAAGCCCTCTCAAGAAGCCACAAAGTTTGCCGCAGGGACCTCTGCAGCATGAATGATCTCATTATTCATGAAGGCAAGATTGGCTGTCTACCAGCGTGTCTGAAAGAGATGGCCCCTCTCCACTCCAGCATAGTCACCCACTTTGCACCGCCACGAGCAGCAGAAGCCACAGCAGCAGCCAGATCAATCTCTTCAACATGATAGAGCAATTTTTTTTTCATGTGTCGTGTCTGTTTGAAGCAAATCAACAAACCAGGACCTCATGTTTCAGCACCTAGGTTCTGGCCTACTTAAACTCTGACCCTGTTCCCTGACCCCATGCATTTCTGGCCAGGTTGACTGGAACAGTGGCCCGAACTGACACGGCATTCTCTTTCTTCTTCTATTTGTGCAGCCTCCAGTGTCATCTCGGAGAGGGTTTTCATCGCCGCCGGTGCGTAGTGACACCCAAACAGACCAAGTTGTGCCCCGTCAGTGTCCAAAACATCACTTTTGTTAAAATAAACCAGGCCTGGATTCTGGAGGATTTTCACACTTTTCCAGATGTGTGTGAGTAGATCTGACCTTGCTGACAATGCCCCATCTTTCCACTGTTGCTGTCTGCCTGCCTCCCTAACAATTTACTGCCTGCCTACCATCATGTTCCGTATGGCTGCTGCTGCGTCCTCCATCACGCCTCTGATGCTGCCTGCCTACTATCATGGTCCATATGGGTTCTGCTGTCACTGCCTCCGTAATGCTGCTGTCCGCCAACATGTACCATATGGCTGCTGCTACTGACACCACCTCAGCTGCTACCTCTCGTTGATAATTAATGATATGCCTCTGCCAGTACTACCGCCACCACCACTACCACATCCACACGGCACTGCTGCTGCTCCGAATTAAAAGTGAGAATTTGTAGAGGCTAATTCACAATGAGTCACCTTTTCTTCTGAAAATTAACACTTGTGCGTGTCGTACGGGCAGCCTTCTGACCCTGACAAGACATCATTTTTGGAAGCTTTGGAATTTAAAAAATTCCTAGCAGACTAGCAGACTAGAGGTTGTTATATCCCAATTTCTAGGACAATTGGAGCCAATGTGAATCAGCTCGAATCGATTCTGGTTTGATCCGAACTTTTTGAAAAATTCAGCGAATCGGAACCAAAGTGAATCTTGACGGGTTCGCTCATCCTATATAATAAAAGCGCAGTGTGAGTGCGCTGTGTCCGTGTGTTTGTCACCAATTTTGCACTGGGCATGCATGGCGGGGCAACCAATCAGGACACAGCGATCCACACGCGGCCCACAGCATGGCACCGCGCATTTAGGACACGGCGCTGACACTGCTTCAAATAACTGTTTAACCCCTTCCATGCCACAGTCTTAAGGGACCGCTGTCTGGAAGGGGCTAACCAGCGGCCCGATGCTTGAAGTGTTAATGCCCCCCCATTCAGGATGCAGAGTGCGCAGCACCCCCCCCCCCTTTCAGGATGGCAGAGCGGCAGCAGAGTAGAGTGTTAGCTGTAATGTACTTGAAACAGCCGACATCGGCGCTGGTGTTTAACCCTTTCCATGCCGTGGTACTTAGGGGCTAACCATCGGGCCGCTGCTCTGCTGTGGCAGTGGCCGATGCTTGAAGGGTAAACTGAGGGAGGGTGCCCCCTCCCTCCTCCATCTGGCTGCTGCACTGTGGCAGTGTCCCAATGGTTACCATGGCAACCGGACGCCTTCACAGGCATCCCGCTTGCCGTGGTATATCTAAGTCTGATCAGGCTTCTGCTAAAGGCAGGAGCCTGATCAGGATTAGTGTGAGTTCAGTACACTGCAGTACACTATATAGTGTTCTGCAGTGTATTGTAAGCCATCAGACCCACTGGAACTTCAAGAACCAAGTTGGTCTGGGTCCAAAAAATGAAAAAAAAAAGTGAAAAAAATAAAAAAAATAAGTAAAAAACCTTCCTATACCTAAACATGTTGCATCGCCGCGTCTGTAAGGACCTGATCTATAAAAGGTTTATGTTATTTTTACCGTATAGTGAACACCATTAAAAAAAAAGAAGAACCATGATGGAATTGCAATTTTGCCCACCGCACTTCCCAAAAAATAGTATAAAAAGTGATCAAAAAGGACATATGTATCCAAAATTAGCACCAATCAAACCGTGACATAATCCCACAAAAAATGAGCCCCTACATAAGCCAATCGTCCAAAAAATAAAAAAATATGGCTTTCAGATAAAGGAGACCAAATTTTTTTTTTTCCAAACATGCTTTTATTGAATAAAATAAAGTAAAAAAAATGAACATATTAGGTATCGTCATGTCCGTAATGACCTGCTCTATAAAAGTAGCATGTGATCCAACCCATCTGGTGAACAACATAGAAAAAAAATGTGGCAAAAAATCTATTTTTAGCTATCTTACATCACAAAAAGTGCAATACCAAGCAATCAAAAAGTCATATGTGCCACAGAATGGTACCAATCAAACCGTCATCTCATCCCGCAAAAAATAAGACCCTACCTAAGACAATCACAAAAAATAAATACGGCTCTCAGAAAATGGAAACACAAAAACATTATCTCTTTAAAAAAAAAAAAATTTGTGTAAAATAAAATAATGCACATATTATGCATCGCTGTGTCCGTAACAACCTGCTCTATAAAAATAGTATGTGATCCAACCCGTCTGGTGAACGCCGTAAAAAAATAAAATAAAAAATGTGCCAAATTTTTTATCACCTTACATCACAAAATGTGTAATATCAAGCAATCAAAAATTCATACGCGCCCCAAAATGGTAACAATGAAACCATCATCTCTTCCAGCAAAAAATGAGACCCTTCCTAAGACAATTGCCCAAAAAATAAAAAAAATGTGGCTTTCACAAAATTGAAACACAAAAACATGATTTTTTTTTAAAGCCATATGGAGAGGAGCCCCTGTCAGCAGTCTGACCTACCACTTGCTACCAGCAGTCTCAGCACCAACAGTCACTGCCAGTCGTACAGCCACAGCCACCAGTCACAGTGCCAGCAGTGTCAGCCACCAGTCAGTGCCAACTATCTCAACCATCAGTCAGTGCCACCAGCCACCAGTCTCAGCCACCAGCAGTCAGTGCCAGTCGTACAGCCACAGCCAACAGTCACAGTGCCACCAGCCACACCCACCAGTCAGTGCCAGCAGTATCAGCCACAGCCAGCACTTAGTGCCAGCAGTCTCAGCAACAAGCCGCAGTCAGCAGTCTCAGTCGCAGCCACCAATTAGTGCTGGCAGTCTCAGCCACAGCCACCAGTCAGTGCCAGTAGTCTCAGCCACAGCCGCAGCCAGCAGTCTCAGCCATAGCCAGCAGTCAGTGCCACCAGTCCTAACCACCAGTCAGTGCCACCAGTCTCAGCCACCAGTCACAGTGCCACCAGTCTCAGCCACCAGTCAGTGCGGTCAAGTACCCTTGCCATTTAATATAGACTGTTCCTGCTAATGTTTATGCACTGCTGTTCTAGCGCCCGTTATTGTAATGGGCTTAATGTCTAGTCTCTACATAAAAGCAAATAGTATTTACCTGCATCCGCCACCTGCATGTGCTCTGATAGGCAAACGTCCTCATCCGGCAAACATAGGTCACTTGATGGTTTGCTTTTGATTATTCCATGTTGAAATTTGCATTTTTGAAAAGCACCTGAAAAGGGAATCAAATTCTATAGATAAATAACAGATAAAAAATCCTTAATATTAGTAAAACAATTATAGTATTGTAGTAAAAATGAAGGATAATACAGTAAAAAATAAAACGTAAGAGCAGTGAGACTATGGACTCTATACTGTAAGAGCAGTGAGACTATGGACTCTTTACTGTAAGAGCAGTGAGACTATGGACTCTTTACTGTAAGAGCAGTGAGACTATGGACTCTATACTGTAAGAGCAGTGAGACTATGGACTCTTTACTGTAAGAGCAGTGAGACTATGGACTCTATACTGTAAGAGCAGTGAGACTATGGACTCTATACTGTAAGAGCAGTGAGACTATGGACTCTATACTGTAAGAGCAGTGAGACTATGGACTCTATACTGTAAGAGCAATGAGACTATGGACTCTTTACTGTAAGAGCAGTGAGACTATGGACTCTGTACTGTAAGAGCAGTGAGACTATGGACTCTTTACTGTAAGAGCAGTGAGACTATGGACTCTATACTGTAAGAGCAGTGAGACTATGGACTCTTTACTGTAAGAGCAGTGAGACTATGGACTCTTTACTGTAAGAGCAGTGAGACTATGGACTCTTTACTGTAAGAGCAGTGAGACTATAGACTCTATACTGTAATAGCAGTGATACTATGGACTCTATACTGTAAGAGCAGTGAGACTATGGACTCTATACTGTAAGAGCAGTGAGACTATGGACTCTTTACTGTAAGAGCAATGAGACTATGGACTCTATACTGTAAGAGCAGTGAGACTATGGAGCTCTTTACTGTAAGAGCAGTGAGACTATGGACTCTATACTGTAAGAGCAGTGAGACTATGGACTCTTTACTGTAAGAGCAGTGAGACTATGGACTCTATACTGTAAGAGCAGTGAGACTATCGGACTCTTTACTGTAAGAGCAGTGAGACTATGGACTCTTTACTGTAAGAGCAGTGAGACTATGGAACTCTTTACTGTAAGAGCAGTGAGACTATGGACTCTTTACTGTAAGAGCAGTGAGACTATAGACTCTATACTATAAGAGCAGTGAGACTATGGACTCTTTACTGTAAGAGCAGTGAGACTATGGACTCTTTACTGTAAGAGCAGTGAGACTATGGACTCTTTACTGTAAGAGCAGTGAGACTATGGACTCTTTACTGTAAGAGCAGTGAGACTATGGACTCTATACTGTAAGAGCAGTGAGACTATGGACTCTTTACTGTAAGAGCAGTGAGACTACAGACTCTTTACTGTAAGAGCAGTGAGACTATGGACTCTTTACTGTAAGAGCAGTTAGACTATGGACTCTATACTGTAAGAGCAGTGATACTATGGACTCTTTACTGTAAGAGCAGTGAGACTATGGACTCTTTACTGTAAGAGCAGTGAGACTATGGACTCTATACTGTAAGAGCAGTGAGACTATGGACTCTTTACTGTAAGAGCAGTGAGACTATGGACTCTATACTGTAAGAGCAGCGAGACTATGGACTCTATACTGTAAGAGCAGTGAGACTATGGACTCTTTACTGTAAGAGCAGTGAGACTATGGACTCTATACTGTAAGAGCAGTGAGACTATGGACTCTTTACTGTAAGAGCAGTGAGACTATGGACTCTTTACTATAAGAGCAGTGAGACTATGGACTCTTTACTGTAAGAGCAGTGAGACTATGGACTCTATACTGTAAGAGCAGTGAGACTATGGACTCTTTACTGTAAGAGCAGTGAGACTATGGACTCTATACTGTAAGAGCAGCGAGACTATGGACTCT